>OX439389.1:753356-2116976 GCA_949319315.1 Zelleria hepariella | reverse complement strand
TGCCCCTGCATGATCTCGGGGGTCCAGCAGCAAGCTGCTGAAGTCCTGCGGCGTGAAGCCCCCCGTAGCCGCCTGGCCCCAGCGCCGGCGGCGGGTCGGCCTTGCGGCGGCGCCTGCGCACCGGCCGCAGCGGCACGCGCCCGCGCCTCTTGCGCCTTGCGCGCACGACGGACGCGGTCGCGGTGCTGCGAAAGATAGAAGGTAATGAGTAATTTTAAACATTTATACACCGTGGAATTTTAGTGGTTTTAAAGCCGAAGGTATTTTGTTGCACTGGTGATTCTGAGCCAAATTACAAAATTTCATTACTAAACGCGCGAAAAAAAAATCCACTTCTCCATACAAATGGTGTCGATTGGCGATAGCCGTTTGTATTGGAAAGTGTTTTTTTATTTCGCTCGTTTTAAAGTAAAATTTTGGAAATTGGCTCAGAATCACGAGTGCAACTAAATACCTTCGGCTTTAAAACCACTAAAATTCCACGGTGTAATAAGTTGAAAAAATTCACTCGAGACAGGACTTGAACCCTTAACCTCTCGCATACCGTGCAGGCGCTCTACCAATGGGCATCGTCATTTTTTTATTTTTTTATTCTATAAATCGAAAATATAGACAAATATAAGAAACTAATTTGAATATTTTCTTAATTTTTTATGTAAATATTTTTTTTTATTAATTATTAAAAAATTCTATAATTTTTGTGTATGACGTCACCATAGGCATTATGTACTAAGTTCATTGCATTCATTCATGCTTTTAAAAAATTAAAAATATGTTGACGTTTGACAAATGTCAGTGTCAAGTCAACAAGAAGGTTATTTTCTCAGTTATTTGACACTTTTGACAGTTGTTTTTTTAAATATTTGTAGGCAATGGAACTACCGCATTAGAGGCTATGATGACGTCATCGAAAGAAAAATGAAGTAAACATATTTGGCGATAAATATTAATAATCCGTTTTAATTTTACTTATTTAAACCCCTAATAGTAATCAGTATCCCTATTCCTCGAAATGGTTTTCAATTTAACACAATCGATGCCTCACTGATCAATGCCCATTGAGCTACCGAGTCAAGTAACTGTCGATGCGAATTTCTTCCCGATCTCGATCACCAATATCGTCAACCTTCTTTCGCCGTCGGATGGCGGCATTTGGTACTCGATCCACGAGTCTGAGGCCTAGCATGGCTCGCTCCATAGCCCTTTGTGCTACTTTTTTAGGGTGCCTTTTCTTCTTTGTGAGCGTCCATGTTTCGGCCCGTATGTGAGAGGACACACAGGTTAAATACGTGTGGAGCCAACTATCTTTCTTGTGTTTTCCTGTCTTTCCTGTGGGCTAGGCCGATTAAGCTGTCTGGATGGTATAGGTGCTGGGCAAGCCTACTCCATCTAAAACAATGTCCCAGGCACTGCAGCGCCGAGTGGTCTTTTCACCCATCTAGTGTGAGTGAAGGTGCCACTGGACGCTGTATAAATCATCTCATTACGTAGATGCAAAGGGTAGTAGTACTGGTTAAATGTCTTGGTCTTTAGACAGCTGAGTAGGTAAGTAAATTACTTCGGGTTAAAAGCCAACCTCTTTTTCCTCCTTCTTGCGCTGTTGGCTGAGCTTGTGCTGACGCAGCTTCTCGGCATTGGGCTTGACCTCGTTAAACCACTCGTTGGCCTGGTCGTCGTAGTCGATCTTCACCGACTCGGAGAGGTCGTGGGCGGCTTCCTCGAACTTCCCTAGCAACCTGAGGCGGAGGGGAGAATACGTAATTAAAGGCGTTTTTGCATCTACGTTTAAAACAAAGAATCTTTGCAACAAATGCATTTTTTTGTGAAAAATAAACGCTTTATCGTGGTAGAACCAAATTTGTTGGAAATCACATTAGAAGTTGGGGTTTTGTTTTGTTTTTCAAAAGTCTTTATTGAACATAATTTAAATACAGTACATTACACAAGACACAGTCAGGGTTGCACACTTCTGTTAAAACAATGGTGGGGTGTTTTTGGAATAAAGCTACATATTTAAAAATTACCCTGATGTTTTTTTACCTACTTCTACCGAGTCAAAGAGACCAACACGCACCTGTAAGCGCGTCCTCGGAACTTGTAGGCGGCGGCGCTGTCGCAGTTCAGCTCGAGTGCGCGCGTACAGTCCTTTATGCACGCGTTGGGCTTGCCTTGCTTCAGGAATACCTGAGGAACGGGGAGAAAAAATCTTAGGTATTTAACATCTGTGTAGCACACATCTGTGAGGAAACCCTAAGCTGTCAGGATGGTATAGGTGCTGGGCAAGCCTATTCCATCTAAAAACAATGTCCCAGGCACTGCAGCACCGAGGGGTCTCTTCACCCATCTAGTGTGAGTGAAGGTGCCACTGGACGCTGTATAAATCATCTCATTACGTAGATGCAAAGGCCTCTTAGCACACAGGGCAATGGAGCGTGCCATGTTAGGCCTCCGACTCATAGATCGAGTACCGAACGAAGTCTCTGACTTCAGATGTGTTGGTGACCGAGTTTCGAAGCTTAGGTGGAGATGGGCGGGGCACCTGGCGAGGCGAGAGGATGGCAGGTGGACCAGGGCAGTGACGGAGTGGCGGCCAAGAACGGGACGACGGTCAGTAGGCAGACCAGCAGCCCGGTGTACAGACGACATCTCTAATTCGACAGAGGGTCCGTGGATGCGTGCAGCTATAGACCGAGGAGGATGGCGTGAAGGGTAAAAGGCCTATACCCAGCAGTGGGCAAGTGTGGGCTGATGGTGATGGATGATGATTATGATGAGCGGTGGTAGCCCAATGCGTAGAACATTGGAACAAGTTTGTCTAACGTCATGCCACAAAAAAAAAAAAACTTTTACAAGATTAAAAAGAAGAGCACCCCAAGACCTACTAGGCAAAAACTAGTGGGACTCTATTTTGAGGATGGGACACTGGTCTCATACCTAACAAGCCTCTCTCATACCTATCAGAATGTCATTAAACAGAAAAAAAAAAACACAACTACTGATAAATGTCCTAGATGACAGATCGCAGTAAAAACCTGGACGTTGCGTGAACAAGCGTGAGGTTCCAGGTTCGAATCCCGGTGCAGGCATGACTTTATTTAATTTAATTTAAAAGTATATTTAATTTTGTCAATTTGTAGTAGTGTAATTAATGGTTTCCTCACGATGTTTTGTCTTCACTGGCACCAAGTGGTTTTGCTACTTGTTTTGTGAATTTGAATACTAGTAATACACATATAAGTATTGTAAAGCAAGTTTTTTTTTTTGTGTTTTCCTTGTGTTATCTACAATCGGCCCTTTTGGCCATAATTAGAAGAGTTCATAGTCGGGATATGTTATTATACATATAATTATTGTAAGAAAACGGGATTCTTACCACGATTTATTTTCTTTTGAGTTCCCGATATTTCGGCACCGTTGCAGGCACCATGGTCACGTAGGTGCCTGCAACGGTGCCGAAATATCGGGAACTCAAAAGAAAATAAATTGTGGTAAGAATCCCGTTTTCTTACAATAATTATGTCTAAAAACCACGAAAGTTTCAAAAAGCATATGTTATTATATTAGGGATATGTTAAGTAAAGCAAGATAGCACTCACTACTTGATAGCGGTATAAATCTATGGCTGTAGTCATCGATTTTATATTGATGGATGTAATTGACAAAGATGGCTGCCATGCGTGTAAGAAACCACAAACCTGTCCTCTCTTAGCAAAGAGTAGAGCACTCAGCGGGTTCAGCAGTATCGCCTCCGTGTAAAGCTTGATGGCCTCGTCAAACTTCTGATCGGAGAAAGCCCTCATGGCCTCCGAGCGTTTCTCATCGGACTGGTCGCGTTCTTCATCACCAATTTCTTCCTTGGTCGGGTCGCCCATCTCTTGGTCCTCGAGCTTGTCTGCCTCTATGACACCTGCGGATGGGTGTAAGTGACATCACGATTTTTAAAAGGTGTTTCATGGAGTTTCTTTACTATGCTTCTTCTCACAAAATGTAGTCTGTAATCAGAAGTTTGATTTTAATTTGACTTTATTAATTGACTGTGAGATGGCTCAGGATTGGCAGAATACCTATAATACAACTAGCTTTTGCCCGCGACTTCGTCCGCGCAGGCTTAGTTTTTTTCCCATTATCACAATAAAAATAGCCTATAGCACTCAGCGATAACGAAGCTTCCCATTAGTGAAACATTTATTTTAAATCGGATGAGTAGTTTTGGAGATTACCCCCTACAAACCTACATATACATACTTACAAACTTTTCCTCTTTATAATATTAGGGTAGATAAACCAATCTGTTCGGTTCTTGCCTCCTGTCTGCTTTTGCCCCCTTAGTGTGATTCCCATAGTATGTGTAGGTACATATTTACCCCCTGCTCGAAAAACTCAACTTTTTATTCAAACTTTGCCCAGACTATAGTCAGTTTCCAGAGCAGGCGGAAAAGCGATCATTGATACGAAGTACTATGTTACCGTAAAAATATAACGATTCGTGTCGCACTCCGTCACTTTCCTTACATTTCTGTATCGTTTGGATATCGAAGCGTGTTTTTAGGTACGGGGTGGGGTGAGAGTTCCGGTCAGTCAGAGATAAAAAACCTGTTTCAACGTGCTACAGGTAGCGTCACGAGTTATGAGTGCTCGACGAAACTGGTGGGGATTTCTGCGCAAGTGTATACAATCGCACATCCTCATCATCAGAAAACGATTGTGAAACTGACACTGATGAACGTGACATCCCTGTTTAATATACTTAATGTATACTCATGCCAACTTGTTTTTTTTTCCGCCACTTTGGTGCCGTTTCACCTTAACATAATTGTTTAATAATTACTAAACCTCATCGCTCATTAATGGGCCAGTTCGTAGTAAACTTGTCAAAAATTCAAAAAACCTTTGGCATAAAAAATGTTGTTTATTTCTGTGATCCGCTCAAAGGTTAATGATCGCTTTTCCGCCTGCCCTGGAAACGAACTATACATTTGTACTTCTCAATACCTACAAATTAATTTGTTTGTACAGTTAGGCTACTGTAGCTGTAGACTGTAGCATATAAAAACCTTAAAGTAAAGGCGTTAATTTAATTTTAGTTTGGTGCATAATTATGCTGATAGCCATTCAAATTGCTAAACATTTAAGATTAACCTTGGTTTTAACAATGGCAGTATTTTACTTTTAAATACAAAGAATAATGAATGTAAGAACTACCATGTGTGGGTAGAACATCATACCTTCCATATCCAGCTCCACATCGGATTCCACAGACTCTTCATCTGATGATGTGGATTCTTCGACAGTAGGCGCAGTATTGGTGCTAGAAACATTAAAACATGGCGTTTTAAGACTGTTTTTTTCTGATGTAAGCTATGATTTAGGGAAGTCTTAGATAATTTGGATGTTTTAAAGCTGGCTACTTGATTTATAGAAACCCACAAATGACACATAGTTTCAAACTCAGTATATTGTAGCCATAAAATCATTTTTTATAGGTAAGTTAAGTACTATAGAAACAACAAAACAAAAGATAGTTGAAACAATACATAATTATTGTATCTACAATTTATAACCTAAAATTAAGTATTAGACCGAAGGTTGCTGGACTTCCTCGAGGAGCTGGGATGGCATAAGTAGCATGGCTTTATTTTTGTTTCTTTTTTGCTTTCGCTAAGCTTTCACGCAAAATAGGCTCATCAGTAGTCGAGCTGCGGAAACATTTACCGTCACGAATACGAAATGTATTAGTTCAGTCAATAAAGGAGTTGTAGATGTGAGTAAATAAACAATTCCTTCAGATTTTAATTAATACCTAATTGAAGCCTACAACTGGGACCCTATTAAGACACCATTGCGTTACAGACTCAGTCCCCTGCTCGCGTAGCATGAGGCGGTGTTAGAGTGTTAGGACTCTGTCTTTCACTCTACTTCAAACAAAAGAGTGAGATACATAACCGCCTCATGCTACGCGAGCTGGTTAGTATCTGGGCCCTTCCTCTGAGTTTCCCATTAATATAACCCTGTCTTTGATAAAACATGCATAAAACTGGGCAGCAAAAGATGACAGTGCATAAATCTCTACCGCATAAACCGACGCAAATCATCAAGACTATTCTCATTGGCAACACTACAAGAATCATTTCATGAACATATAAGCTAATGGTAAAAATTAAATACTTACGTATCGCCAGAAGCCGTGAAATTCTTAGCACCAAATGTAGCCGTAGGAATGGTCACACCAAGCGAGCTGAGGTATTCTTTGAAGAAAGACAGCTGGGGCAGGTGGATGACCTGGGGTTGATTCTTGCAGAGGTCTACAAACGCCTTCAGCTGGTCTAGCTGCTCTTCAGAGAAGGGACAACTCATTGTTTCCGATTTTTTTATCGCCTATCACCTGCCGGCAAAATGTGCGGAGGAAGTTCAAATAAACATGTTTAAGACATATATTTGGGGCTAAAAAGGTGGGCTATGGATGTTTTCAGGGTGTGGTCAATAATACAAAGGGAAACTTACAGTAAAAACAGAAAAAATTGTAGCTTTTCGCGAAGAAAATCAAGAAAAATACGCGATGCATGCAACCGACAATTTGACAGATGGAATTTTCTCGTTTTTTTTAGTGATGGGAAAGCACTAGGGTGGGAAAGGGATTGTCACCGATTCAAATCCGGTAAAGAAATATACGAAACCAATAGTAAAAAAAATGGGAGCGGTAGAGTGGAAAAATCTTGATCAGTAATTTTGAAAGACATAAAAAGAATTAATGGAGAAATAAAATCTGATGTTGCCCAACACGAAAAAATATTATAAGCAAATGGAAGGTAAAAATTCAAATTCAAAATTCTAAAATTCAAAACCGGTAAAGAAATATACGAAACCAATAGTAAAAAAAAAATGGGGGCGGTAGAGTGGAAAAATCTTGATCAGTCATTTTGAAAGACATAAAAAGAATTAATGGAGAAATAAAATCTGATATTGCCCCAACACGAAAAAATATAATAAGCAAATGGAAGGTAAAAATTCAAATCAGTTCATAGATGGCGCTTACAGGCGTGGCCATAAAAGAACCGGAGCAAAAAACAAAAAAAAAACAGATAATACGTCTTTACTTTACTAGATTAAAGAAAAACCAGAAACCTATAGTTCATAGTGTAAAAAATACATAGGAACAAATAGTTATTTGTTATGCAAGAATGCAAAATTATTGTTTGCGGCGAGTTCTTGTATTGAATACCGAGCTAGCGATGGCTTCTAAAATTGAGCCACGATCGTAGCGAGTGGTTCAAAAAAAGAAACCTGAGCGTAGCGAGGTATTCAGAAGCACGAAACGCAAATAATATTGCATTCGTGCGAAACACAAAACTTTTCATCTCACAGAAGCGAGGAAATGACTTTGTTAGCCAAGCGGGAAAAACTCTATAGACAACTACTTACAGGCAAAACAGGTGAGTCAAATAAGTTCCTTTTAAAAGCATATTTTATTGTAGTTACGGCTGCCGCACTAAAGTTTTCAGCTTCGTTGGTATTAAAACCATTCGTTTTATTAATAATTTCCTGAAGTTTATTTATCCAGACACAAAAATTATGTAAATAAAATAATGTTTTTTTTTCCGGGTGCATTCTGAACTTATACCATATAAATTAAAAAATTCTAGGAGATAAAAAATGAAATTAGTAATATCGATTGAAAAAAATTATTTAACAAACCAAAACAATTATCTATTTGATAAAACAGAAGCGAAGCATTTTTTTTATTTACTGGTACTAATATAGTATATAAAATAAATATGTGTACAAAATATTGAAAAGACTATAAGAAGAAGCCGCGTTTCTGAATGTTCTATTCCGTGACTTTACCTTTTTAAAAGATGCTTATGCACCATTTACATTCACAGTTTTGTATAGAGAATGGGCACGAACAATCATTTTCGCTGAAGTAGGCGTGTAAATGAACTATGAATGAGGCTTTATTTTCCGTCGGGATTTGGCATCTACTTAAACGGCCAGTGTTTTTTTCTTTTTCAATACCATAGGGCGCGGGAAAGACTGTCCTGGCGTCGCGTTCAAATTTCGAAGCGCACAAAAATGCAGATAGTTTAAATCCGGCCTTTACACGATCGTAAGTTACTAGTAACAGCAAACTTTCCGAGCGTGGGAGATGAAAAAAATTTTCATCTCCCATGCTCGGAAAGTACACTGTTACAAACATGCATGTTGTTAAACATGCGATCGTAGAAAATACTTTATTAAACCATTTTGTGCGTTTGGAGGTATATCTCCAAAAAAAATTGTAAATAAGCGGTTAAAAACCTCTACAAGTGCATACAAAAACATTTTCAAAAATCGTGGTGCTTCATGTAAAAAAAAAACATTTGCAATACAACTATGTTTTTTTTATCGAAGTTTAATAGTAGGGCCCTCCGTAAAAATATGCAATTAATAGTTTATTTAATTTTTATCCTCATTCATCGTGATTTTATTTGGTTATTCTAGCTTGCGTGGATTACCTAAAATATTAGTTTAAAAAATACCTTGATGATTTGGTATTATGTCAAATATCTCTAAAACAAAAGAAGATCGAGGGCTAATTTTTCCACCATAAAAATCAACCAGATCGCTTTCGTGGGCCAATCTTGTTCCCTTAGCCTGCTATACCCTTTCGCGTTTTTTTGGCCCCCAAAAGTTAAGCTCACCTCCTGGGATGGTGCAAACTCGGATTACACGCATTTAGGACCAAATGAAGGTATTAAAATGATATCCAGCTTTCTGGAAATAAATTCTTCAAAACGCTTTTTTTGAGTTTAATTTGCTTCGCCTAACGCTCGTGGCTCAATTTTAGAAACCTTCGTTAGCTCGGTATTCAATACAAGCACTCACCGCAAACAATAATTTTGCATTCTTGCATAACAAATAACTATTGTTATTGTAGCATTAGTTCCTCAACTCAGCCAACAGATGGCGCACCACAGTCTTACTTGGTGGATAGCGGTTTGACTAGACTTTCGACTAACGTATCATAGTAGACTTTGTATGAAAATCTTCCTGGAACTATCTAGTATATTGTACGGAACCCTCTCAACGCGAGTTAATCTCGTACTTATCTTGTCCAGTTTTATTGAAAAAAAGCCAGTAACGTAACCGTGTAAAGTGTGAACCTATAGGTCGACACGACTCTTGATGTCGACTATACCGAACTGATCTGTAAGAGATTTCTAAATAAAAATAGGAAAATACGTTTGCCAATATCCAAGTTAAAACCCGCAACACGTTAAAAGCAATGACAAACAAATTATTTACCAGTCAAACAAGTTATTAGGTAATTTCTTTTGAATTAATTAAACGTTTAACTAATTACCAAAGTAATAAATTGGGTAATATTGTAAAATATCTCTTCACTAGAGATTTGAACTAGACGGTAGTAGGTAGATAGCTACAATATTAATTTGACGTAGAAGGTAGATGCCTGGCTGCTACATTAATTTGCACTAAGTATAAAATTTTCAAGAATGATTCCAACCGGCAGCAAGTTATTTTATGGACTTATCCTATGTAAGTAGCCATTTGAATAAATATCTACGTAGACCCTTGCACTTTCGTTGCAAAGTCACCCGTAATGTAAGTGAATAGAGTGCACGCGTGTGAGCGTCTACGTGCTGTCTTGTGTATACCTAGTTTTTAGTTTTGTATAGATAACTACCATCGTACCGCAAAATAAACCATTCATATTACAATAATTAATACCTCGACTGCCTACCTCGTTACTTTTACCTTTTCGTTTTTGTATGTACTAACTCGACTTGTGTAAGTACGGTCGGCCACAATCTCAGATACCCCATGGCAGCTCTTACCGCGCGCGGCATAAGGGCGCCAATCGATCAAAAAGGGGTATCTGAGACTGTGGCCGACTATACCTACCTACTTCACTAACATATCACGCATTTTTTTCGTTTCAGTATTGATAAGTTTCAACTCCGTCAGCCTTGAATCAGTGGAAACAACTACAACAAAAGCTGAAGAGCTAACACCTAATCGAGAAAAAGGGGATAAACCAGGAATTGCCTCCCGATTTTTTGGTCTCGAGAACATTTTCGGTTCTCTATTTGGTTCGAACCAAGGCCCTCAACAAGGGAACTACGTTTTTCAACCAGCTGTCGCTATCCAGGTTAGTTTATTTAATAAAATTAATGTGGTGAAAATACAATTTAAAAATAAACCGGAGAAATGCGGGGAGGTACCTAGGTAAATTTTTTCCAAACCTTTAAAAAAAAATTTTTTTTTAACGTTTAATAAATTTGCGTTACATATCCGTGTTTGGGTCACCGATTTACATATTTTTACTAAATTTCAAATCGATCGCTAAAAAAGTTTCGGAGCAATTTGGGTGTGACAGGCGGACAGACACACGAGTGGTCCTAGAATGGTTCCGTTTTCCCTTTTGAGGTACGGAACCCTTAAAAATCAATTTTATTATGTAGGTTAACACCACGTTTATTTTTTCTGTGACTGATTCCATTTAAGAACGCCCTAAAGCAGCGTTTTCCCATACAAAAGTAGTTCCGGTTTAATTTCTAAACTACAGGCTGGATTTTTCTGAAACTTGGTTTATATCAGTAGATGACCAATACGGAGGTTTGCAAATAGTTTTTATACTAAAAAAAATAGCCATGCGTTTTAGCGCCGAAAAAGGTGTTACTTTCAGCTGTTATTTACTACATTATTACACTGTCTAATGGAGTCGAACTACCTTAAGAACATCAATAATGTAATGTACTTGTCAGAAAAAATATTTTTTTTTAAATAGCTAATAAAATGTAGAAATGGCAGCGGAACTACGAAAAAATTTGGGAAAATAGATCTATTACGTTATAACTACAACTACATACTCGCGAAAGGACACGAACACACGTAGACTCATACAGCCGCATTGCCTCTCACTTTTCCCGCGCCCCGTCTCGCTCTGGGTGAAACAGCTATAGAAAACAGTGTTTCACGCGCTTGCCCATCGCCGAGTTACCACGGTCCTGAAGGGGTCTCTTAACTACCCCTTAAAAACTCTCTGGCACCTTAGGCACTGTACTTACAGTATAATTTTTATTTTTTAGAGACCCTTTGGTCAACAAGGAGGGTGGAATCCTATGTTTCAGGATCAAGGGAGAAACCCAAACCAGGGTTGGCAACAAAACAATAACCAGGGAAGGTATCCAAATCACGGTGGTTTCCAAAACTTCGACCAAGGCCAAAATCAAGGAGGGTTGGGAAACAATCAAAACCAGGGACAAAATTTTGGCCAACAGCAATTTCCAAACCAAGGCCAGGGACAATTTCCTAATCAAGAAGGGTTTGGAAACAATCAAAACCAGGGACAAAATTTTGGCCTACAACAATTTCCAAGTCAAGGCCAGCGTCAATTTCCTAATCAAGGAGGGTTTGAAAACCAGGGACAAAACTTTGGCCAACAAAAATTTCCAAACCAAGGACAGTTCCAAAATCCCGCCCAAGGAGGTGATTTTGTAAATCCCGACGAGTTACCAAACAAAGTAAATTTGCAAGATCAAGGCACAATTTACGATCCAGAAGATCAATGGCAAAATCAAAATCAGAGGCCGAATCAATCGGTTCAAGGACAGAACCCTGTGCAAGATCAAGTTGGTAACCAAAACCCATCTTTAAACCAAGGACAATGGCCGACTCAAACGCAAAATCAAGGCATTCAGAGGCCAAACCGGCGTCCCAACTGGTTAGATATTGGACAAGGAAATTACCCTTCAAACAGCGCTGGTGATAATAACCCTCCTCAGCACGGTAACCAAGGAACGCAAACAGACGATTTCTCTCCAGTGAGTTTTGATAACAATGGACAGAGCGGGCAAGAGATAAGTAATTTTCCTACAGCTGTAGGCGAAGAGTCTGACGGTAACAATGGTTCAGCAAGCACAAATCCTGCTAATATTAATTCGGCAAATGGCATTCAAACCAGGTAAGTGGCTGTAGCTACATAAATCATGTGTATCATACATAACCAAGTTGACGCTTTGGGGTTGAATACGAAATACAAATAAGATTTGTAATTAACCACCTATTACACACCGACTCAGGTAAAAAAACTTTTGCGTGTTGTTATTTCCACTAAAAAAGGCCCCTTTGGATATAAACGGTTTTTTTTACAAATACAATGTACTTTATTCTTATTTACATTGTTGCATAAGTAGGTAAGCAAGTACTTATGTTAGTAACCAAACTATTACTTAAAACTATTACTTTATTTTTAGCACTGCAAGTCCTAATAGCCCACTACTTACTCAATGCGTGCAAGATTGCTCATCAACATCAGAGTACAGCCCAATTTGTGGTTCCAACAACATCACGTATTTTAATGGCGGAAAATTTTCATGTGCGAGAAATTGTGGTTTGGGTAAGTAGAATTTTATTTAAATTTTCCCCAAATTTGGTTTACAATTTTCCGATTATCAGGTAGGTACTTATTCTTTTATTAATTTACTGTTCCCTCCAACCGGTAAAAAAAATATTATTAATAATAAAAAAACATAAACCTCAGTTATTTAAATTATTTTCTCCAAGACATTATTTTTTGAGGAATAATGTAAAACTCTCAGAATAAATAAAGTATGGTTGATTTGGATGAATCTTAGTTCAAACTGCAAGCTTAGCGTTGGGTTAGAGCGTATCTATGGGTTTATAACTTTGCCTATCCCGCTCTATATCAAACGAAAGAGTAAGATACATATATTTATACACCCATAGATACGCTCTAACCCAGCCTTATGCTACGCTCACTAGACTGGAGTATTTGAAAGTTTGAAACCGATAAACATTGTGTGGCAAAAGCGCAAACCGCGCCATACATTATAAAAAAAAAAACATTTTCTGCATTGCTTTAAAATTACCGATAATAACCGGTTTTTGGGGTCTGGCAAAAACCGGTTATTATCGGTACCTATGGATGATGCGATTAACGCGGGAATTTTAAAATATATTTTGTTTCAGATATCTCCATTTTGAGAAGGGGAAGATGCCAAGGAGATACTATTAGAAGAGGACTAAAGTAAAGGATAGGGTATCGACCACAGCCTTCTTTATTAAAGAAGGCTGTGGTATCGACCCGTAGTCGCCGTCGATCAGTTTTTTCCTAATCCAAGTATTATAGTAGAATCGGTCTGTTCGGGTCTTGCCCCCTTTCTGCCTTTGCCCCCTTAGTGTGATTCTCATAATATCTGCAATCTGCAACTCCCTCTAACTCAGCTCCCAAGAGTAATGAGAAGATTTAATTAGAAGGGCATCGTCCAAATACCACCTATTATGTAAATAATTGAATAAATTAAATTTGGCTTTATGATGTAACATAAAATATTATTTTATTTATTAAGGTACATAATTTAAATACATACTTCTCACAAACTATCAGACATTAATACAGGCTTAATAATATTACCACTATTATTATAATATATAAATCAGATTCCAGATCAGATTCACCTAAGATTTACTCTTTCACTCATAAGTTAGTACACACGACAGCACGTCAGAGTGTACACTTTTGTTGTAAAGTCGCCTGTAACGTAACATAACCGAGCAGAGTGCTAGCGTGTAAACTTCGACGTGCTGTCGTGTGTAAATTATTTAAATTATATCCACTAAAATGCCACTAAGCGAGCAAATTATAATAATACATAATTTTATTATTAAGTATATTAAATTTACCTACCAGGGCTGCTAAACACATTTTACATTACTTATTTAATCATTATGGACATGCAAAAAACACCTCTAATATTATAGGAGCAATTTTACATATTCATAACATTTATATTCATTTGTGAATGAGACTTCAAATGAACATTCAAACCGTGCCTTGTTTGATACGCTTTATCACACAGATGGCAATGATAGTTCTTCACACCCGTGTGAGTTAACATGTGCCGTTCCAGCTCTGACTTTGAAAAGAATCCTTTCCCGCACTTACAGACATGTTTCTTCTCTCTTAGATGTATTTTCCTTACGTGGGCACTCCGAGCACTCGAATTTATGAACATTGCAGTGCAAAATTCACACTTATAGTTTTTTGCCCTTTTGTGGGTCCATTGTACATGCGAATGAAGACCTTTTAAGACTTTGAACTTTTTAGGACATTCTTTGCAGCTGTATGTCCGTTCTTCCTTATGAGTTAACATGTGGATCTTTATGTAGCTAGGTTGATAAGACTTGCCGCATTGGTCACATTGTATCATGGCTTCTTTTACTAGTTTGTCCGGCTTTATGCACTTGTGTGACGTTAAGTCTTCGTCCGTGTTGAAACCTTCCCAGCAGTCTTCACAAATGTATGGCTTGTAGTGTTTTTTTCTATGCAATAGTGCTGAACGGAAACTGTCCAACTTTTCAAAGCAACATTCGCAAGCTCTGCCGACAGTGTTCTTGACAGGATGATTTCCTTGGCAGTGCCGTTTTAATGCTTGTACAGAATGAAACGGTGCTTTACATTCGACACAGTACCATGTTGTTTTTGGTTTCCTCAAATTACATGTATTTGTTTTTCTTTTTGTTTCAACGGTCTTAGTTTTGATTTGTTCTGATTTTGGGATGACTTCAGTCTTGACACATTCCTGGAAACTAGCATTTTCTCCGTCATCATTAACTGCTACAGGCAGTGTGTCCGCAAACAAGGTAATACATTTTATATCTTCGACTGAATGATCTGAATTCTCATCATTTCCAACATTTTGATCATTGCCAACATCACTTTCCTCGCTGTCTGAATAATTTTGAGTTTTTACCGTTTGCAGTTTTTCCGATAACTTTTTAGCACTTGTTTCCATGAGTATCTTGAAAGAGTATGTTATTGTGAGTTGGTGGACGCATGTAACGCACAGATGGTCCGGGTATTCAGGAACTAACGGGATCTGAAACATGCAATAGTAACCAACATTAATAAAGGATATCTGAAATAATCTTTTTACACTTAGACGTTTGTAAGCACTGCACATTTCAGCACAAGTGCAGTGCCTAGGTAGTAACTGACTGACTGGCTGACCACGGACTCGCGAGGGCCGTCTCAGCTCCATGATTAAGTTCTCCGAATGAGAACCGAAACTAGTCGGCTACACTGACATAAATACAAGTAAGGTTAACCGTTCACGAAATACAAAATAATAAAATTACTAGAAAGTAAACATTGAAGCCTGCACTATTGTCTACAAGTAGGTATAGTGATACAGTCTTTGATGGATATGGGCTAAATGCTATTTATGTATTAGTTAAAAATACATACAGCGAAATAGTTGCCTAGACAGTACTACAATACTACTCTGTCCGACACATTGATGTAACAAACTGACAATGGTCTTGGTCATTCAGTAAGAGAATGGGATGGAACCTTATCAAAGTCAATCGAAAATATACTTTATTTTACTTTGACAAGGTTGCTTCGACGCGAGTTTGCTTACCGCGCGCGTCTCAGTTCCTAAAGGCCGCATCCCATTCTCATCTCGCGCGGATTTTAATAGATGTTTGTTGGTGCACTGACGCGAAAGATTAGTGGATTGGTGTGTCAATTTCGTTCGGCGGGGTGCGACTCCCTCACTGGACTGAACTATAGCCCAATTTCACCGTTTTTTAATTAAACAATCAAAGATACATGCACGTCGTAGGGGCCTACCTTGTAACTGTAGAAAGTTTCCAGAATTTCAATTAGTCGAACATCTACTCCGCCGATGGTCACAACGGAATGATAATGTCGCATGTCTGTGCTGGTGCCTAAGCATGCGAAGCAGCAGCGTTTACAGTCCATTTTGGTTTATTTCTACGCGCTTTGCGTCGATTTTGTTGTAAATTCAAATCCATTCAACAAAAATCACAAACAAACTCAAAGAATAAAGACACCACAGAGTAAATTATGTCATCGATCGAGCCGAGTGAGCCGACACGACATCTTGGATCTTGCTAATCTGTGGCGCTTAAGGCAAAGCACACTCAGCTGAAAACACCTATGAGTCTGTGACATAACATCACACAACATGCATGTACAACGCGTTTGAAAGCAAATCAAATCGACAACCGGCGTTAGTCGAGAAATAGTAGTTTGTTACCCGAGGGAGTAAAGAAAAGTTTTTAAGGCGGGCTTTTTTTTAATCAGCAGAGTGAAGATTTTATAGTAGAATCCCGATCGTAGTGAAAAGTTTGACTTTGAGCTAAAAATTGTTTTGCTCCCGACCGATGTGTTCTGTACTTTTTTGTGTTGAACAAAAATGAGTAGCTAGATTTCAAAACCAACCAAGTCCAATTTTTTAAATTAACGACTTTTTTATGTCTCTAGATAGACAAACAAAATATACTCCACTGAATCCTATCAAAAACGGCCAAATCCCAGTAGATTTCATACAAAATGGCCTATAAGAATGTTTCTTGAAGAATGAACTACGTGGACTAGAGTGAATGTGATATGTAAAGATTGGTAGTGAATGAATGAATGAATGGTTTCATATAACGAATGCATTCGTCGAAGCATGTGTTCTGTGAACTACACACCTCTGTATGCTTAGCATGGTCGTTTTGACACTCTCTCGAACTCGAGTGACAGACGTGCCATGTCTATTGTGCGAGCATGGCAGGCGGGATTCGGGATGGCAATAGATTAGGGTCATGTCGAGCAGAAAGTAGATATTGCAATTTTTAATAAAAATGTTGTATTTTTGTCTCCATCGCCATGTTGGCGTAGAGCCAACTCGAGCCCGACCGACAAGTTGACAGTTTTGCATAGAGAAGGGCCTATCTCGGGCTTACCATGCTGCACGTACTGTATCGAACTCCTCGCCGCATCATGACGTGTCAGGCTGCTTGCACCAATATCCACCGTTCAAAAAGAACACAAAGTTGCATCATCGGGTCAACGGTGCACGGCGATCGTCACGTTCGCCGATCAAAACACGTCATGCACGTAATGGCTGAACGTGTCGTTCGAGATCATTCGGTGTTTTGGAAAAACCCCCGGGGGATGTTATCGCCGTGCCAAAGTCAACAAGCTATCAATTTGAATTGAACCAAACGGGGCATCTGTTATCCTAAACAACTATTAGGCAACTGCATGAGCAACAGCCGCGTGAACGTGATGATCCCTGTACGTGTTGATAAGGGAAACGGATTTTCCACGCCAATAGCTTCAGTTACAACGAGTCGTCGGAATATATAAAGAGCTGGAACACAAAACTAGTTTTTATCCACTCATTGACTGAGCGAGTGAAGCATAGCCTGGCAGGCAATGAAGAATGTCCGTGGGTCTGTTAAATCACTTGAAACTTTATGACCGTGTAGCCTAAAAAATTAGAAATACACCTGTTTTTGTTTCATTCAAATCTAGCCAGTAGTTTTAAAGTTACAACGGTTTTAGTTTCCGTCCTTTGTTTTGGAGTTTTTCGCGCGAGCGCGGCAAATTCGCGTGGCGTCACAACTCAACACGCACCCGACACATACACCTTAACACTCATTCAAAGGCTGTATCTTTGGAACCGTACTAGGTAGCCAGTTGAAATTTTCAGAGATTATGTTTTATTATGGTGGATTACCCAAAAAATAATAAACATAAAAAATATTCAAAAATAAGAGGGGTCCCCATACAAAAAACGTTGTTTCATACTTTTTGCTCTATAGAAAAAACGGTAAGACATACAAGCATCAAACTTGGTATGATTATAGGGCTTACTCCATAGTATAACAAAAAAATATAAAAAACGGTCAAGCGCAACTCGGACTCACGCGCCGAGGATCCGTATAACCAGTTTTTTTTATTGTATGGTGGTACGGAACTCTCAGTGTGCGAGTTCGACTCGCACTTGGTCAGTTTTTTTGTGTGTTTAGTCAGTGTTACAGTAGTGTTTTAATATAATATTACTTATTTATACCGGTAAAAATTCGCTAGGGACAGGTTTTAAAGCCGCAAGCTCTGTTTAAAATATTCCCTAGCACGGGTTTGTACTTTAATCAATATATTCTTACTTAGCTATGGATGACGGCTTTGAAAAATGAAAAATGACCTGACTAAACACACAAAAAAACTGGCCAAGTGCGAGTAGAACTCGCGCACTGTGAGTTTCCTACCGCCATACAATAAAAGAAACTGGTTATACGGACCCTCGGCGCGTGAGTCCGAGTCGCGCTTGACCGTTTTTAGGGTTTCGTACTCAAAGGGTTACTCCAAACACAGATCTACCAGATCTGTTGGTTACGTTACACGGGACCCTATCACAAAGACTCCGCTGTTCGTCCGTCTGTCCGCCCGTCTGTCACCAGGCTGTATCTCATGAACCGTGATAGTCAGACAGTTGAAATTTTCACAGATGATGTATTTCTAATGCCGCTATAACAACAAATACTGAAAAACAGAATAAAATAAACATTTAAGGGAGCTCCCATACAACCAACGTGATTTTTTTGCCTTTCTTATAGATGGTAAGGAACCCTTCGTGCGCGAGTCCGACTCGCACTTGGCCAGTTTTTATATTATTTTGTTATACTATGCAGTAAGCCCTATAATCATACCCAGTTTGTTGCTTGTATGTCTTACCGTTTTTTCTATAGAGCAAAAAGTATAAAACAACGTTTTTTGTATGGGAACCCCTCTTATTTTTTAATTTTTATTTAGTCTTTGATAATCGACTATAATAAAACATAATCTCTGAAAATTTCAACTGGCTACCTAGTACGGTTCCAAAGATACAGCCCTTTGAATGAGTGTTACGGGATATGCGTCGGGTGCGTGTTGAGTTGTGACGTCACAGCAGCTGACTACCGCGCCCCCGTCGCACAGGTAGTTTAAAATTAAATATCTCGAGAACTATAAGTATTTGCAAAAAAAAATTTTTACCCAATGTTTGCATTTTTAATAGAGTGTATGGTAAGATAAAAATCAAAAGTTGATGGTATTCTTCATTCGTGCCGTACTCAACGCTCCCGTCCGCTAGAAACCTTATGATCCCAACCAGGTTTTCTTTTTTCGTAGATTGGATCAAATTGTTCTAGTGAATACTTGCTTCGTGCGATATGGACAGCGAAGTAGATTCGTTCAACCAGAGCTCACCGTATCGTGCACTGGTTCGAGAAACCGCAAAAGATGAAGGAATTTCCAAGCTTTACATCTGGAACATGAAAAATATTAGCACATCCGTTGAGAAATCTACTAGAACATTCCGCGAACATAGAAGTACATGGTGACGCCAGCAACTGCTTACGCAATCATGTAGGTACATACTTGATACAAAGCACGCTCTCTCAAACATGTACATCCTTTAAATAAAAGTTATGACTCTGCATGCTGCTAGAATATCATATGCGCAAACCTATTGGGAACGTGTACTTCATATGCTAAGCATGAATAAATTATTCAGATCATATACCATGCAGCGTCTGAATTAATGTATTCCTTATAGCATGTTACCAATACGTAAGAATAATCATTATTATTATAGTAATTTTGGCCAAATAATATCTAAATAAATTAGAATTTTAATGTGTTTGTAATTTAAGATTTTTTATAGTAATTGATTGATTTGGAAAATGCATGGCGTGCCCACCTGTAATTAGTGCACATAATTTAGAATGTTTTGCAATGTACCTATATTGTATGATGTCTTTTGTGTTTGTTAATTGTGTGTTCTGTTGGTGTGCCAAATAAACTAAATAAATGTTCTTATCGCCCTCGACGCCTACGAGTCGCCATGTTGGCACGAAATAACCCCCGGAAGTTAGTCGCGTTGGTTGACAAGAGATGAAGAGAAGCCAAAACGAACGTATACAAAGATTTCAAAAGTCGATAGTTTTTTGTCGATGTACTAGGGATCGGGTTAATAAAATGTCGATAAAATACTATCCTTGGTAGTTTTATTTATTTTTTATTTCTTAGGGTTTAATTGAAGAAAAATATATGATAAATAATAAGAAGTTTTATTAATGGATTTTTAAACCTATTTTTAGCCTATTTATATGTCGGAGACACATGGTCATACGAGAGCAGAACGCAAGGCGTGGTGGCCCTAGAGTACCTATGTACTCCCTATGGCGGCGCCCGCGCCTTTGACAGAGTCTTGGTTCGGCAGTCATCCACCCGCTTGCCCCAAATACGGACGGGTGCAGGGCTGTATGACAAAGAGCCTCGGAACTGTTACACGTTTTGCTAATTACGAATATCACCGACGATCGTGCTTAGAGTCAGTGCGGTTACTTAACTACTAAGACACTTACCCGAATCGTGCTTAGAGTCAGTGCGGATACTTACCTAGGTACGACACTATACCTGAAGAAAGGACTGAGACCAGTGTATCTAATTGTTTGTATGATAGACTGAAACCAGTGTACAAAGCCTGTATGGTCATACGGGTTTTATTGTAATCTCTCTCCTGAATACGATATTGAACGAACCGATGTCTTTTAATGTCTTACAATACCTCGAGTGCCACAACCTGCCCACAACGTGCTATTCTGATACAATCCTGACAAGATCCTGATGGCTTCCGCCACAAACCTCAACCACTTCTGGTGCTGTTCCTACATCAGAAGTGGGATCCACTCGAGGTGAAGACCTGGAATGTCCTGCTGAAGAAGAAAAATCAAGATGAAAAATAAAAAGTTGTGATTAAATCCAACACTGAAATCAAGAAGACGACCAAGTGACAAGTTCCTAAAGCTATGAAAAAAAATACTACCCAGAAAATAAAATCATCAAAGCATTGATGTCTCTGCCTACCCCGCGGACGGAGTTGATGCGCTTGAATATACGTGAGTTTCGTCGCAACAACAAGCAAGCTTATCGCACCGCGCTATGGTGTTAGCTTACATGCGGTCCACTTCAGAGAACTACGCTACGCAATATGATCGGAATGTTTTGACAAAAAAATGTTCCTACTGCAGCGAGCTTGACAACGCTTTTACACAAAGAAAGGTGCCAATAATTACTCGAAAAATCACTGAAGCAAAGGAATGACTCGTTTTCTATCATCTTATATCAAGACGCAAACTTCAACTAACGGCATTCTTCCAAGAAATCGCAATGCACACTAAGCGATGAAATTCTCGCCGAAGAATCACAAAGAAGACAGATGTCCACAAAGAACAACAGCGATGACCCTTGGACGGCTGCAGCCCAGGCGTGTCCAGCTGATGCCAAGCTTCGGGCTTCGGCTTCGGTCAAGCAAGACACAAACCACCTAAGCTACACACATGTCCCGGCTAAGCTGTGATGTGAGAATCCCGTCCCGTTGCACGTTGCAACCACTTGACAGCCACAAAAAAATAAGGGTGAGATGTTTTTGTTCCGTAATCTTTTTTTTTGCTTGGTTTGATGAGAAAATACAAGTAAGATGATATTTGAATGAAAGTTAAAAATAACTTAACCTAACGAGGGTTTGGTGTCTCTGTTTACACCTTCTGGGATGTGGGTGTAAATGTAAGGTTGAGTGTGTATGTCATGTATTGTAATGATGTTTAGCAATTCTGTTAGTTAGTGCCTCTGTTCATACTTTCAAGAATGAAGGTGTGAAGATATGGTTTGTTGTGTTTGTAATAACAAGTCACTAAAATAGTGCCTCTGCTAGCTCCTTCGGGAATGTTGGTTATGTGAGCGCTTGGATGAAAATAAGTTTGTTGTTTGAGAAATATCAATGCTAATGGAAAGCACAGTTATCAAGGAATAACACCGCAACTAGACCTTCCGGTTTATGGCGTGAGAATATTATTTTGCATTGGCCTTATTTGTGTTTCACCTGATAAGTGAAGTTGCGATCGTAAATGAAAATGAGCTTGGGTACTTACTCCTAAAACCCAACAGCGCAATGTTTTTTTTTTTAGTTAACCTTCTCCTGCATAAATGCAGTTGCTAACAAAAGACCTAGTTAGATCTTGACAAACAGAACTCATAAGTTGTGTTACTGACCTGATTATTATTTTTCATTTAGCATCAATCGGTGCCAAAAGTGCCAATAGCCAAAGCCAATCGTAGGCATCGAGACCTAAACAACCATGTGGGTGGCATGCGGTAGGTTTTCTGGCAGATGTTGGTTTGTTTTGTGATCAGCCGAACAAATGTGGTCTATGATGGCCGTAGTCATACGTTACTGGATATAGGTGACGTGTCGCTCTAAGTTTCTCTGAATTATTTTTAGATGCACATTGCATCATTACCTACTTTGTTTTATGCGATGTAAAGTTCTTACTAAACAAGAAAGCTAAATTAAGGATGATTGTGTTGAGAACCAAATTTTTGAGTTCTGCTAGTCATGAGGAGTACTTAACTGAATATGAAGATGCCTATACATCTGGCTAGCACTAAACTAGTGTCACGATTAAAGTTAGAAAACAAAGTTCTAAAGAGAACCTACATGTAAACCTTCGAAGCAGGAGGTACAGAAATAGCTCTGTGTTCAGATAGTAACCTGTTTTACCCAACTGAAATAATATTATCACTGTTAAGCTTAGGTTTCGGTTAACAGTACATGCGTTTACTGCAACTTGGTTAGATAAGATAATCCTGAAAGATTTTTTACTACTTTTGTTAAACCGCGCTTGGCGACATTAGAGACTGTACCTAAGTATGTAGTCAAATAATTTATTGTGGATTAAGAAAGTTTTCTAAGTAACTTAATTTAATGTTGTTACACTGAATTTATTGATTGTGAAAGAGGCTAAAAGGCTCGTTTTCATGAAATAGAAAAGGTCCTCAGACCTACTAAAACACATTGCCTAGTTTCGTCATAGCACACAATGAAGTTACTATAATACCTACGTTGAGGTATATGTTTTAGCTCACCAGCTGAAAGCATGCTTTGTGCTTTATGAAATGATAGAATGATCAGCTCGTTCAAAACGTGACCGTAAAAAGTTAGAAGAATACTCGATCGAGATTTTGTCTTTAATTTTGGATAACTGAAAGTGCTACTAGATGCCTACCTAATTAATTCTGAACTAAGCATACACTGACGGGATTTTACTGAGACTTAGAAGTTCTTTTGTGTGATGGTCACATGCTTTACACTTTCAAATATTTTGCATTAACTGCTTAGCTTAGGTATTGGACACTTAGTTGAAAACTAAATTTGAGAAGAGCTGGGTAAAAACAAAATACCTAATTAAACTTTCTACATTAGTTTGAAGGAATCGCACCAATTCACGAAGTTTCGAGTGAGTTATAACTAAGTAGTTATAGAAAAATTTACAGTAAAAAAAAAAAAAAAAAAAGATACCTGCTATGGTAAATGTGAACTTGTGATTGATAGTGAAGCGTTCAGCCAAAGTCATTGAGTTATGAAGTGTTGATCCGTGATGCGGATGTGTGATGGGTTAATGCACCCTTGTTCTGTACTTACTGTATACTGCATAGTCGCTCAGGGTAGAGCGGTGGACTATTGCAGGTGTATGACTGGTTGGCTGAAAGCTATGGAAGTACTTGAATATTCTAATTTGAAATAAATAATTTTATTACAACAAAACTTAGTGAACTGAGTGATTTGGTTGCGCTTGAATAGAAAAGTGACAGAAGGCCAAGTACCCATTGATATGACAGATCGTGGTAATGATGATGTAACGTTTTTTACTTTTGAGTTTGACTGAGGTTCTCTTTTTGGCTGGTCCGACCGTACCTGTGGCTATACCGTAGCTTTAGCCCGTTGGAAGCCGGTATTCGCTCGCGGAGAGTGATCCGTGGGAATTGAGTATTTCGGGTAGCTCAGGCGGAGGTCGAGGAGTTTTGAAGCGGAGGACAAGGTGTTTTGTGACCGTACCTGTGGTTATTCCGTAGCTTTAGCCCGTTGGAAGTCGGTATTCGCTCGCGGAGAGTGATCCGTGGGAATTGAGTATTTCGGGTAGCTCAGGCGGAGGTCGAGGAGTTTTGAAGCAGAGGACAAGGTGTTTTGTGACCGTACCTGTGGTTATTCCGTAGCTTTAGCCCGTTGGAAGCCGGTATTCGCTCGCGGAGAGTGATCCGTGGGAATTGAGTATTTCGGGTAGCTCAGGCGGAGGTCGGGGTGTTTGGTGACCGTATCTGTGGTTATGCTGTAGCTTTAGCCCGTTGGAAGTCGGTATTCGCTCGCGGAGAGTGATCCGTGGGAATAGAGTATTGCAACTAACCCAGGTGGAGGTACACGTGGTGCGAGGCGAGGCTGGAGTCCATGACGGACGTGTATGTGCAGCCCCTGGAGGGTGTACATGGTGCGAGGCGAGGCTGGAGTCCATGACGGACTTGTATGTGCAGCCCCTAGAGGGTGTACATGGTGCGAGGCGAGGCTGGAGTCCATGACGGACGTGTGTGTGCAGCCCCTAGAGGGTGTACATGGTGCGAGGCGAGGCTGGAGTCCATGATGGACGTGTGTGTGCAACCCTAGAGGTGCATGTAAGCCACTAAAAAGAGACCTACTTGATTGAGTTTTAATATTGACGAGATATTTGATTTTTTGAATTCATTTTGAGTCTAGATCGGTCAGTCAATGGTACTTGAACATGATACGTTATGAAAGTTTTAGGAAAACAATTGATATCTAATTCGCTTTATGTGAGGCATACTCGTACATAGCTGAGCGATACTTCTGTGATATTATGATTTGCGTGAGTAATAGAAAAACGTGTATGTCCCTAGTTGCTACCTACGAGTACTACTCGTGAATGTAATCTTTGTGTGTTGCCGAGCCGGACGTTTTGAGTTTCTTGTTACGAACCAGTAAGTTACGGCTTAAATGACTATGATAAAAGTAGTTTCAAGTGCCAAGTTTCATGGCGAGTCATAAAAATTGTTTTTTGAAATATTAGGTACTTGAGACGTTGTTAATACAATTCGTGTAGTTTGTTCTTATAAAATGCGAAATAAATTTAATTTGAACGTAAAAACAGTACAGTAATTTGGGTTCAAGAATTAAATTGCAACTTTATCAAAATATTCTATACCCAACTTTATTTTTGTCAGGTATAGCCGAGCAATACTTCTGCTGCGTCTGCTGAAAGACATTTTATAAACACTTGAATAGTTTTAAACCGGCCTGATAAGAATCGTTTGTTTAAATTAACGTTAGTAAGATGATGCCATGCTGGGTCATGAGAGGCGGGCTTTGTTTGTATGAAAGCCTGTGATGGTATTGAAGTGAAGGCCGATGTACTCGTATGTTTGTTGCCAAGATTCGATAAAGGATCTGAGGGGTTGATCGGGGATTCATGCTATAATTTCTCCGATATTTCCCCTGTACTAAAGTGCCTATGCCTAGGCACTGGGGCAATGTACCATGACAGATACACTTGCCCAAAACCTTTGTTGCAGATCAATAACACACGAGGACGTGTGTCTCGCAGGATGGCCGTGTCGGAGACACATGGTCATACGAGAGCAGAACGCAAGGCGTGGTGGCCCTAGAGTACCTATGTACTCCCTATGGCGGCGCCCGCGCCTTTGACAGAGTCTTGGTTCGGCAGTCATCCACCCGCTTGCCCCAAATACGGACGGGTGCAGGGCTGTATGACAAAGAGCCTCGGAACTGTTACACGTTTTGCTAATTACGAATATCACCGACGATCGTGCTTAGAGTCAGTGCGGTTACTTAACTACTAAGACACTTACCCGAATCGTGCTTAGAGTCAGTGCGGATACTTACCTAGGTACGACACTATACCTGAAGAAAGGACTGAGACCAGTGTATCTAATTGTTTGTATGATAGACTGAAACCAGTGTACAAAGCCTGTATGGTCATACGGGTTTTATTGTAATCTCTCTCCTGAATACGATATTGAACGAACCGATGTCTTTTAATGTCTTACAATACCTCGAGTGCCACAACCTGCCCACAACGTGCTATTCTGATACAATCCTGACAAGATCCTGATGGCTTCCGCCACAAACCTCAACCACTTCTGGTGCTGTTCCTACATATACATACATGGAGTACCTATTTTTTTTTGCCAGCATCACTACAGGGCGCTACAGGGGTCGATAGCGGAACTTTAAGTAGGCTGTCTACTGATCACTACAAACAACTTGTACAGTCGGCCACACGCTAGGATACCCCTTTTTGTTCGATTGGCGCCCTTATGCCGCGCGCGATAAGAGCTGCCATGGGGTATCTGAGATTGTGGCCGACCGTACTAGGTGGCGAAAAAAATGGAGCGAAAAAAATTACACCTGTTTCATACATTTGGCGCAGTACTGAGTCGACCTTTTGTATGGAACAGCTGATATTTTTTCTGCTCCATTTTTTTCGCCACCTGGTAAAAGTTTTTTGTAGTGATCAGTAGACAGCCTACTTAAAGTTCCGCTATCGACTTAGAGTGCACCCTGTAGTCTGAGGAAGAATCTGGCTTCATGAATATTTTTTTCGATATTGTACATACTTATCACAAATGTATGTACACACGACAGCACGTCAGACTGTACACTTTTGTTGTAAAGTCGCCCGTAACGTAACCGAGTAGAGTGCTAGCGTGTAGAGGTCGACGTGCTGTCGTGTGTACCTAATGAAGTAGCCCCTGCTTCTAAAGCTTATAATAATAATAATGTTGTGTTGGTGAAAATTGTCCATCGCTTGTTTCCGTTGCTTCGTTTCGTGGCCATGGAGTAGGTCGTCCTCTTGGGGTCCAACTCGTATCATCGCTATGCAGCCTTCGAGTGTCCGGCGAGGGCGCACGTCTCTCCACTTTGTGGCTGTAAATGCGAAATTAAAAATACTTTTAATAAAAGATGATGGGATTCATAACAAACATAATCCATAAATAAAGAGGAGTCTTTAATGGAAGACCCTGCCTCACACGCTACACTAATGAAGAACAGATCTGCTAATGGCTTGAGAAGCCAATCGCAGAATTTATTTGAACAAAAAAACTCAACTTGTGTACCGTAATTACAATCTTTAATGCGCCTGTCTACCTATTCTCTAGGCTAGTCAATAGATATTTGTGATACAAGAATGTAGCATTGTACGGGGCGCATGTTCCATGCATGCTAACAGAGAGCTTTTATGGTATAGCTTGATTTGTTTGAATACACATTTAATGGTTATAAATAGGTACCTTGTTTATCCTGACGAGATGAATTAACATTTTTGTTCCTTGACTAGAATCCTATCTTCTCGGAATTGTATCTCAGTATTGGTATAATATGAGGATTCCAGTACCTAAAGTTGGAAGCTGAAAAAAAGCATAATCAATTACTGGTAGGCACATAAATGTTGGCAATAGAAAGTCACGATCTTAGCGCGTATCATCGAACGCAGAAAAGATGCATCATAACAACCTTCTTCGGTCGGTGGGTCAAGTTGGAAAAAACATAACCTAAAATTAATAGTTATACACTACACTCGAGTCGGATTAGAGTGGATAATGTTAATTATGTTAAGTACTTACGATCACAGACTTATGCTTACGATATGAATACATAGCAGATGGTGTGGATGAAGAAACTATCATCAGACAAGAAGAATTGTATGTTTCGAGAGCAAACGTGCTTTCGGTTGAAGTCAGGTATTTTCCTCGATCACGCAATTGCTGGATACGTTCGTTTCAACTATTAACGTACACGGGAATTATAACCAAACCAGGTATAAACACTTTGCAGCCGCGAAATCGCGAATTAAAGTTCTAAAAATATGTTTTCCTTTGTTATTAGCGCGGTGTTGCCATGCCAACAATTTTTTTCCGCGACTACTAACTAAATGCAATCCCCTCGGTTTCTGAGTTGAGAATTTTACTAAGCACATACTTACGTATCGCTCTGTCACGCTCTTTAGTGAGAAATCTGCAGAGACAGGAAGATACCTACCCATTTGCTTAGCAAAATTCTCAACTCAGAAACCGGGCCTAAACCTCATAAAAACTCTTTATTTTGCGCTAAGTAATCCAAAAAACTAGATGACTTTTTCCCCACATGAGATGAATATGTAAAAACATTGCAAAAATAATAAAATATAAATCTTTATAAACTACCGGTAAGAGGCAAATAATAATTATGATTTAGATAGTGTTATCGACTAATGTAACAATTCCATTATAAAATACATTATTTGTATGGGAAAGTGCTCTCCCAAATTCCGCCAGCCACTAGATTGATTTCTTTGCCCACCAGCTCGCGTAGCATGAGGCGGTGTGAGAGTGTTAGGACTCTTTCCATCCCGCTCTACTTCAAACAAAAGAGTGAGATACATATAGTTTTAAACCCATAGATAGTCTCTAACACCGCCTCATGCTACGCGAGCAGACAGGGAGTCCAAACCACCAGATTTAATGGTTATTCCACTAAGGTGGCAACACTGACTGCGCTGGCGCCGCGTTTGACACATAAGCATAACGTTGTCGATTCATACAATCTCAATCAATCGATTTAAACAAATCTGTTCTAAATGCTTTTTCGGAGTGATCTATCAACTTTATTCATTCAAAAACATATTTACATGTCAAAATATAAAACAAATCCACCGCAAGCTTCGTCAAACTACACACACACACAATAGAGTAAAAAAACAACAACAAAATACAAAAGAAAAATACACAAAATACCTAACTAAATAACCCGCCCCGGGCCACCTCCGATCCAAAGGTCCCCAACACGCTGGCCGCGTTACCGCGCTGCACAGCGAGGGAGATCCTCTGCATTAGAAATGCCCCGGAGCGAGAGTCAAAACCTCGGTCCCTCAAGCGACGGCCCAGCTCCCCAACAAAAGATCTTCCTTGCGCTCCCCACACTCCCATCGTCTCTATGGCAAGAGGAATAAAAATATACCTCCCCAAAAGTGGGCTGTATTTTAGGCACTTTTGCCTCGCTGCCGTCTCTGCGGCGCCACCGGGGGTGGACACGGTCGACGTCAAGTGGGAGGGAGCAAAGGTACACACACAGGTTGCATCCCAAATCAAGCAACGGCCCCTTTCCCACGGAATAAGAGTCAAGCCGTCCGGACGCTTCCCATCAGTTCGACTCAGTCCCGGCGGCTCCAAAACCGAAGGGACACTGGCTGAAATAAGGGCCCTGCGGATGATGTCGTTAAGAGAATGGTGCCTCGACAATCTACCCGCACTCCTAACGCAATGCAACCCGTGGCGCCCCTGTGCATCCACTTGGGCACCACAGACGCAGGAATGTGGCTCGCAAATGTTGCAACCTAACCGGAGAGCAACCGCCACTCGTAAAGAATCGTTGTCTAGGAAAGTTCCTAGATTCGGGGAAGGAAGAGCATGCAGCCACAAACCCGATTCTGGCTGTGAAACGGCCCTTAATCGTGCCTGCTCGGAACCAGTGCTCTGGCCAATCAGGCTATCCCGGGAAATTCTGCACATGGCTTCATCCCACGAGCGTTGAAATCTTGGGTGCTCCGGGAGATCAGTTCTCGGACACCGAGCCTGCCATAAACTCAAAGCCTCCACCGCAAAAGGGATACGCAAACCGTCACCATCATAATGTAAAATACGAGTGACAAGTTCTTGCACCCCGTGCGAAGAGGCTAAGAATGCCGGCAGCTCGGTGTCCTGCAAACGACGAATTCCCAGACCACCGTGCCTAATGGGAAGCGACGCCTGACACCACTGAAGCGGCGACATCTCTATATTTACGATTGACTCCAGCAAATCTTTCAGAACCGCATCGTATTCATCCGAAATATCTTTATGGAGCCACACAGGAGCCGTTCTAACAGTGTAAGTCAATCTAGGCATAGCGACACAAGTACACAACTCCTTAGAATAGACAGCGCCACATGCGAGGACAGTTGCTTAAGATGGGGTTTCGACGCTGCTAAAAGCCTTATTTTCGAACGAAGCACCCCTGGGACACCCTCTGGAAAAATTGGCGCACCCAAAAGAGTAAAATCCTGCTTCTCCATACGCTTTATGCCCGGGATCACTAAATGGAGCCGCGTCAAACACTCTTGCGTGAGCTGACCAGAGCATTCAAACCACTCACACTTCTGTGTATTGAAGACGAGACCCATTTTTCCAAGCTCACTGATCAGCAGCTCGATGTCTTTCAAGACGACCTGTGGACTGCCTCCAATGGTGCCATCGTCTAGATACCAAACATTCAGAGGGGATCTCAAAGCAGACACCACGCCGTTTTCGGATACTTGAGATACTCAGATGTTTCGACTATTTAATTTATGTATCAGAAAACATAAAATAAAAAATTGCTAATAAACTTCATCCCATTAAAATTCAGTCTGAGTCGGTATGGATTTTGTTTTTAGGTCAGCATCCTGTAATGGATTTCGTTCACAGAACAATTAAACCAATTGTTCTGTGATTTCGTTTCACTACCGTTCGTTCATTTGAACGAACGATTCACTCGTAAGGCTGGCTCATTCCGACATGTATCACGGCTCCCGAAGTCCCGAGCGTTGTATTCATAGAGTTAATCCAAAATTTTTCCTCAAATTTCAAAGCTGGAAATTCCATGTTGTGCTGTCAAGTATTGCAAAAAGTGTTATGGGAATAGTGTGATTGGGAAATTACATGCTATTAACATACAGGGTGGCCCAAACATAGACGTCAAGCGAGAAAATCTAGATAGCTGACACCGAGGGCTACCCGAATCACCCCCATGTAAGTTCAGCCATTTTTTGTCGTTTAGAAGTTATGGGGCTTTTAAGGTTTTTTTGAAAAAAAATACCTAGCATTGGATTACATTTTTAAACTTTTTTTGCTTTCGACTTTTCAGAGATATTTTTTATTTTTTAGGGTCTCAGATAATTTATCTATTACCGCAAAAATCATGATAAGCTATGGACTTCTAGAAATTACCGCAATTTCGATCCAAAGTCCAAAAATGTTGTTTTCGAGAAATCATCACTAAAATAGTTTGTATGGAGAAAAAAATAAGTAGAGGTCTGAAGGATTTTCTTTTCATTTTAAAAACTTTTCCAAAGCCTTAGTGCTCAGAATAGTACAAAAAACCTGTCAGTTTATGGGACTTTTATTCAAGTAATTCGCGATCAAAGTCGAAAAACTGGAGTTGGCAGAAATTGTATTTCAATAGATTTTAATTTATTCGCACAAAAATCATTGCAGGTAGGCTTGATATCACTTGTCAACATGACCTGCATTTGAAATTCACGAAAAAATAAAACAATAACGATAAAATATTTTTATTTTATTTGAGCTTTTTTTTTTCATTATTTGAATTTTAAGTTATTTTATTACCGAATTTACTTACAAAGCATAATGAAAAAATAAAATTTAAAAGAAAAATATAAAAAAAGTGCGAAAATTAAATGAGGATTTTTTTCATTTTTTTCGTGAATTTCAAATGCAGGCCATGCTGACAGGCGATATTAAGCTCACCAGTCACCTGCAATGATTTTTGTCCGAATAAATTAAAATCTATTGAAATACAATTTCTGCCAACTCCAGTTTTTCGACTTTGATCGCGAATTACTTGAATAAAAGTCCCATAAACTGACAGGTTTTTTGTACTATTCTGAGCACTAAGGCTTTGGAAAAGTTTTTGAAATGAAAAGAAAATCCTTCAGACCTCTACTAATTTTTTTCTCCATACAAACTATTTCAGTGATGATTTCTCGAAAACAACATTTTTGACTTTGGATCAAAATTTCGGTAACTTCTACAAGTCCATAGCTGATCATTATTTTTTTGGTAATAGATAAATTATCTGAGACCCTAAAGAATAAAAAATATCTCTGAAAAGTCGAAAGAAAAAAAAGTTACAAAATAAAATCCAATGCTAGGTATTTTTTTTCAAAAAAAACTTAAAAGCCCCATAACTTCTAAACGACAAAAAATGGTTGAACATACATGGGGGTGATTCGGGTAGTCCTCGGTGTCAGCTATCTAGATTTTCTCGCTTGACGTCTATGTTTGGGCCACCCTGTATACTTCACAAGCTTCATGAAATCATGAGTCTTAGGAGTTTATGAGGCATAATGATAATGGAAAAGCGTGCGTCATCATCCGCAATGAAGAATGTCCGTGGGTCGGTTAAATCACTTGAAACTTGAAACTATGACCGTGTAGACTACAAGTTTAGAAATTCGCCCGTTTTTGTTTCATTCAAATCGAGCCAGTAGTTTTAAAGTTACGACGGTTTTAGTTTCCGTCCTTTTGGAGTTTTTCGCGCGAGCGCGGCAAACTCGCGTGACGTCACTAAACAGCTGCCACCCGGCACATACACCGTACGTAACACTCATTCAAAGGGCTGTATCTTTGGAACCGTACTAGGTAGCCAGTTGAAATTTTCAGAGATTATGTTTTATTATAGTGGATTACCCAAGAAATAATAAAACTAAAAATATATAAAAAAATAAGAGGGGTCCCCGTACAAAAAACGTTGTATTATACTTTCTGCTCTATAGAAAAAACGGTAAGGCATACAAGCATCAAAATTGGTATGATTATAGGGCTTACTCCATAGTATAACAAAAAAATATAAAAAACGGTCAAGCGGGACTCAGACTAACGCGCCGCGGGCCCGTATAACCAGTTTTTTTTTATTGTATGGCGGTACGGAACTCTCAGTGCGCGAGCTCGCAATTGGCCAGTTTTTTTGTGTCAGTGTTACAGTAGTTTTAATATAATATCGGATTGTAATTTTTCAAAGCCGTCATCCACATCCATAGCTAAGTAATAATATATTTTTTGTTATTTTTAAAGCACTAACTTACCGGTGCTAGGGAATAGTTTGCGGCTTTAAAACCTGTCCCTAGCGAATTTTTAACGTTATAAATAAGTAATATTATATTAAAACACTACTGTAACACTGACTAAACACACAAAAAAACTGGCCAAGTGCGAGTAGATCTCGCGCACTGAGAGTTCCGTACCGCCATACAATAAAAAAAAACTGGTTATACGGACCCTCGGCGCGTGAGTCCGAGTCGCGCTTGACCGTTTTTTTATATATTTTTGTTATATTATGGAGTAAGCCCTATAATCGTACCAAGTTTAATGCTTGTATGCCTTACCGTTTTTTATATAGAGCAAAAAGTATAAAACAACGTTTTTTGTATGGGGACCCCTCTTATCTTTTAAAAAATTTTTAATTTTATTATTTCTTGGGTAATCCACCATAGTGAAACATAATCTCTGAAAATTTCAACTGGCTACCTAGTACGGTTCCAAAGATACATACAGCCCTTTGAATGAGTGTTACGGTGTATGTGTCGGGTGCGAGCTGTTTAGTGACGTCACACACAGCAGCCGACGACCGCGCGCGTGTCGCACTGCTAGTTTAAAATTAAATATCTCTGGAACTATGAGACGTATAAAAAAAACTTTTCACCCATCGTTTCCATTTTTAATAGAGTGTATGGTAAGGTAGAAATCAAAAGTTGATGGTATTCTTCATTGAGGCGCGCGCGTGATACAATGGCCGACTGTGGTATAAATATAGAACTTCAAGCGTGCCAAACGAACGACCATTATTTTATGAAAATTTGTAGCGCGCGGTCGTCACGTACGCTTCGAGATGTATATCCGTTTTGTTCTCATTATGGTCTGCACTAAAGAAGCCAAACATCGCTCCAACAGATCGAAGCAGGTTTATAGAAAATTTGAAAATGATGACAGGAAATTCTCCCATGTAGGTGACTACGAGTTTGAGGTAGTAAAGGTAAGATCGGATAGTGAGTTATCGAGTGAGCTGCCATTGCCGCGGTTGACTTTGAAGAGAGTTAGACCGAACAAACTGGCAGAAGAAAAAATCGATCAGGTTCTGGGAGAGATTATGAGGGAGGATCCGTATGAATTGGTGAAGATTGATACTGCTTTTGAAGAAAGGAGCACATTAGTAGTGCCTTTCAAGAAGCGGCGTTACGTTGAACCACTTGCGGATGACAATTCTGAAGCAACCATCTGTACTGTGGAAGAGAAACAAGTTTTGAGGCAGAGCATCGCTATTGAGAAACCGCACAAGCCTGAAGCCATGTCTTCCGATGAGTCTGACGGTAAAGAGAAACGTCAAGATAAGAAAAAACAGCAACACACGCAGGAGCAGCCAAAAGCAGAGTTACCCCAACGAACCAACGAACCATTATCGAGCTCCATGATGCATGTTCCATGCCAAGATGAAGCTCGTGCTGGACCATCTACCGCAGGGTCTGAGTCGTCACCAAAACAACATTCCCTCCATGAATTCTGGCTCGAAGAATTGAAAAAAAACTTTAATCAGTTTGAGTACAGCAAGGTACTGCGAGATGCCAAGTTTACAAAAGAACAAGGTGAGATACTACAACAGTCATTCACGCAATTGTTTCGGAAGATGTCGCACATCAAAGCAAACAGCGATCGTTTCCTGAAAACGCACAAGTGCAGACGCTGCGAGTTCTCGATATCACATCAATGCATGCCCCTTGATTTCATGCGATCTATTCCATTCGGCACTGAGCTCATGACTCAAACGCTTATAGTGCCATGTCAGACAGTCGTATGCGACTGTGGTTTCGGCTTCTCTCACTTCCATATTAAAAGAACCCGACGCCCGGTGCAGCTGAGCTACGCGGAGATGGTCACACCACACTTGCAACTATACAACCGTTCTGTCGATCTCAGTTGCCCCAAATGCTATACCAATATCGTTATGAACAATCCAGATAACTATGTCTGCTTTACACTGGCCACCTGGGACTGTATTTCCACTTATGAACGTGAGACGTTCTACAATGGTATCAAAAGTTGTTTCCGCTATTCAGGAACAGACGCGCCACCATTAAATGAGTTCTTTGCTTGCGACAAGGGTTGTTGTCTCATATATCATCGTTGCTCTGAAAAGGTTGAAGATGTTCACAGACACCATGCGATAACAGACCTTGGTCGGTGTAATGAATAAATAGAAACACTATCATCCAATCCACCGCTCAACTGGAACTGGAGACTCTTGAAATATTGCAACTCTCTGTGTCAGCATCCAATATAATTTTTCTAGGAACTAATTTTTTTAAAAATTATGAAACTGAAAATAAAAATCTATAGTTACAAAAGTGTTTTTTATTTTTCTCTCTCCCACATGAAAGTTGTAACTGTGTGCTGTTTTGCACGGACTATACTTAGAGGTTGTAGATTTGTAGTACGAACCACCAGCGATAGGCTCGCGGTCGGTAGGTACAGGGCCCTTAGCCTGTAACGCAATGGCGGGTCAATGGCATCCCGGCAGAAGGACAAAACCGGGCTCTCCTCGTTTTTCTCCTACAACCAGAGAACTAATCCTCTAGAATTAGCCGTTTTCAACTGACAGTTAAAAGCTGATTTTAAAATGCTCGCTAGATGGCAGAGAAAATACGGCTATACAGGGTGTTAAAAGACCGCCAACAAAGCGGGAAACCACGTATTGTCCTCATCATAAGGAACATTTTTGCCCAACGAACTATGCCTGGGAAATCAACAGTTTCCGAGATAATGAGGTTCAAAGTCGGACTTTTCAAAACTTTTTTTTTGCAGAAATGTATTTAGTATCTAGTTCTTAACATACCTTCTCAAGAAGCCATATCAAAATTATGAATATTTCTTACAAAAAACGACGATAAAATTGCAACCCGCAATGTATTCTAAACATCGGCACTTCAAGCTTAAGTACCCTAAACTTATACCTACGCTTGCGCAATATGACTTCTGTGCGTTACACGTCCATTGCGTGATAAAATATTTTTCAAAATTATAACCTAAAAAACCAAAATGATTTCCCAGCAATAATTTATCGAAAAAGTACTTTGTTTTGGTGTCTAGTATGCGTGGCTTTCGGGTCTGTTGGCGGTCTTTTAACACCCTGTATAACGGCAGTCAAATAACGCTTTTTCCCACAGATTCACAGATTAGAAAGTACTAATACTATTATAAAGATACACAAACACCACAGATAAGAATCAGGCTTGCCATGTTCAATCGGTAAAAATGCCGTGTCATATATTTGCAATTTTTATTCTTAAAAGCAAAAACATAAATGGTTTTGGATAAATATAGAATAGGTAGGTAGGATACTGACATCAACTACGTGATGCGATAAAATTTGCAAGCAATGAATCGTGTTTCTGGTTATGATTATTACAGTTTACGGTAATTTGTCGTACCGTTGGCAACACTGATGAAATTTCAACTGACTGCCGTTATAGTGCCGTATTATAAGCGCCATCAGTGGAGAAAAAAAGAACTACGTTTTTTTTTTCTGAAAACGGCTAATTAGAATCAAAATATTCTTTGCTGTACTACAAAAACACTAAAAGGACAGACAGCGTTAGCAAATCGTAATTGAAGTCGTCACCTGACAGCCCATTTTGGTACCATTGTCTTACAGGCTAAGGGCCCAGGGCCCTTAGCCTGAAACGCAATGGCGGGTCAATGGCGTCCCGGCAGGAGGACAAAACCGGGCTCTCCTCGTTTTTCTCCTACAACCAGAGAACTAATCCTCTAGAATTAGAATCAAAATATTCTTTGCTGTACTACAAAAACATTAAAAGGACAGACAGCGTTAGTAAATCGTAATTGAAGTCGTCACCTGACAGCCCATTTTGGCACCATTGTGTTACAGGCTAAGGGCCCAGGGCCCTTAGCCTGTAACGCAATGGCGGGTCAATGGCGTCCCGGCAGAAGGACAAAACCGGGCTCTCCTCGTTTTTCTCCTACAACCAGAGAACTAATCCTCTAGAATTAGAATCAAAATATTATTTGCTGTACTACAAAAACATTAAAAGGACAGACAGCGTTAGCAAATCTTAATTGAAGTCGTCACCTGACAGCCCATTTTGGCACCATTGTGTTACAGGCTAAGGGCCCATCGGCTATTGTACAAGTTAAGCAGCGTTCGGTCAGGACTTGGTTGGGGTACCGCTTAGCTATGTACCAACTTACAGTGTGGGTAGAAGCACGGCAGCTGCAACGTATAGCATACTAAATTATCAATAACCACCGAGTCAATACTATGAATAGCGTGCGAATGTGGCTCATTGATTTGCCAAGCTTCTCGGATAAAGGCGGAATCATAGAATTAGGTGTAGTAAGTCTATGGGCGGAATGTTCTCGAACGCAACATCCGTTCTCAGAACTCGCAATCTCCGTGCGACGTGTGCGAGCCGCCCCGGCCATGAAGAACGCGACGTCTATCCCGCCATACTCTCGTTAATCTCGAGCCGTAAGCTGCTCAAGAGCTTCAAATTGACATTCGGTCAATCTAATGAATGTTTGCTAACTTCTTCCCAACATCGTTGGAGACACGTTGCTCCCAAATGCATCCGCAACAATTCGGACGCAGAGGCTTTGCCTAGAAGTGCGCACGATAAATGACGGATCAAGTACTTACATAACTATTCTAATAAATACCATACATTTACTCAGATAAAGCACAAAGCACAAAACTATTTAATTATATTTGCCCCCTTTTTTTCTACATCAGACAGCAGCGGTTCTCAATCTTTTTTGGTGACGGAACTCTTTTGGAAAGCAAAATACTTGATGGAACCCTACAATAAAACAATAGTTTTTACCCGACTGACCCAGAGGGAGGGTTATGTTTTTCGAGTGTATGTATGTAAGAATGTAGGTACTATACTATGACTAAGTTCGGCTGCTCCTCGTGAATCGTGATACGCCACGTCAGAACGGTCTACCAGAGAGGCGTTTTGAATATTTTTTCTAAATTCTTGCTGAACCCCTACAGGGGTATCGCGGAACCCTAGGGTTCCGCAGAACACACTTTGAGTATGGCTGTACTACAGCATTTAGTCCATTAAAGTTTATTCATTGTTGTTGTCATTTCATGTGTTTTTGGAAATAAAGTATTTTTCGCTTTCACTTTTTATACACTTCAACTTTTAGTGGTTTACAAGTTAGTCATGATATTCATATTCATTTGTGAATGAGACTTCAAATGTACATTCAAACCATGCCTTGTTTGATACGCTTTATCGCACAGATGACAGTGATAATTCTTCACACCCGTGTGAGTTAGCATGTGCCGTTCCAGCTCTGACTTTGAAAAGAATCCCTTCCCACACTTGCAGATATGCTTCTTTTCTCTTAAATGTATCTTTCTTATGTGAGCACTTCTTGCGCTTGATGATATAAACATAGTATTGCAAAATTCACATTTATGATTTTTTATCCTTTTGTGGGCCCACTGTACATGTGAATGAAGACCTCCTAAGACCTTGAACTTCTTAGGACATTGCTTACAGCTGTATGTACGTTCATCTTTGTGAGTTAACATGTGGATCCGTATATAACCAGGTTTGTATGATTTGCCACATTGATCGCATTGTTTTAAGCCTTCCTTTGTGGATTTGTCTGGTTTGCTGCAGAAGTGGGAAGACAAGCCTTCATTACTCTCAAACCCTTCCCAGCAGTCTTCACAGATATACGGTTTGTTGTGTAGTTTTCTATGCAAAAGTGCTGAACGGAATGTGTCAAACTTTTCGAAGCAACACTCACAGCCTCTGCCAACTGTGTTTTTTATTGGATGATTGTCTGCGCAGTGGCGCCTTAATGCCTGTACTGTATAAAACGCTGCCTTGCATTCTACGCAGTATAGACATTTTGGTTTTTTAACATTACTCAAATTGAGGTACCGCTTGCCACTTGAGCTTGCATGTTTTTTCACTTTCGTCTTGGATTTTTGTGGCTTCTGGTCTACTTCTATCTCAATATATTGAAGGTCTTGGTCCGATTCTAAATTGTGATCGTTTTCAGAATTCAGCGACTCTATGCTGCATGTTGTCTCAGCGTTTTCTTCTTTTTGTGTCAATGACTGAGCCAACTTTTTGGCACTGGTTTCTATTAGTATCTTAAATGAGTATGTTACAGTTAGTTGGTGGACACATGTGATGCACAGCTTCTCTGGGTATTGATGGTCTTCTGGAACCTGAAAAACATTGAATAGACAAAATGTAGTCTATGGCACTACCGTCATTCTATTTCTAGCTATGGAAATTTTGGCAAACCATACTAAAAACATATCACCCATCATTCAGGCAGGAAAATAAGCAGGACTTGATTCCACAATGTTGGTCAATAAGCCCGCAGCTTGGATGGTGGGTCAAGTTAGGGGCGGATGCTCAGTTACTGTGGTTGGTCTACCTAGCAACGAGGCGGTAACGAGTGGGCATGTTTTCCAGTGACAATAACACAATTCGTATCACCAAGAAACATTTAAATGTACCTTGAAACTGTAGAAAACGTCTAAAATATCATTTAGTCGGACGTCTTCTCCGCCGATGGAAACTGCTGACCCAAAATGTCGCATATTATCCTGGTTGGGACTTAAACACGTGAGGCAGCATTGGCTAAAGTCCATTTTGGTATGATTATTATAATTAAAATTTTGTTTTAGATAATAGGTAAATGCGAAATTCGCGAAATAAAAGACAAAATAAACAAACACCCACCCACCAACAAAATTCAACAATTTTTTTTGTACCACAGAATAAGGGTTAGTAAAGTTATGCTATGCTCATGTCATCTATCTGTAAAGGGTCCTCTACACATTCGCTGAACATGGGCGAGTGGAGGAGAGTGGCGAATACAGGGCCCTTAGCCTGTAACGCAATGGCGGGTCATTGGCGTCCCGGCAGAAGGACAAAACCGGGCTCTCCTCGTTTTTCTCCTACAACTAGAGAACTAATCCTCTAGAATTAGAATCAAAATATTCTTTGCTGTACTACAAAAACATTAAAAGGACAGACAGAGTTAGCAAATCGTAATAGGGTTTTTTCCTTTAGTTATAATAACAATTCTAGATGGCGCTGTATTTTAGTAAGAATAAATGTCAAACTAGATCACAGATAACCAAAAAGAACGCCAGATAAGTCTGCACGCGTCGGATGGCGTACCGTGGCGTCGGGTGGTATTTAAGTTGTGATGGAAAATAATCACCTGACCAACCGCTTGACCTGACCCCTAATAATCCTTATTTTCTTGCCATTTCTGTTGTATTATGTTACCGGCCAAACCCGATTTCATGATAAACTAGTTTCGCCTCGGCCAAACCAGTCTAACCTAAGCTCGTATGAATGAACCAGTATAGCCTAGGCCAAACTAGTCTAGCCGAAGCTCGTATGGATAAACCGGTATTTCCTAGGCCAAACTAGTCTAGCCGAAGCTCGTATGGAGAAACCAGTTTGGCCTGGGCCAATCCAGTCTGGCCTAGCAAGAATATTGTACGCTCCAGGATAAACTAGTATGGCCTAGCCCGAGCTGATATTGTTGAAATTTTAGGTATGAATGTTACCATATCTCGTAAACTAAGAGGTTTAGCGCAAAAATAACGAAATTTTCGAACCCCTTAAGAACCCCGAAACCAGGCCTTTTACTTATATTGGTGTTCTAAAAACCAACATATAGGGTGTTAAACATACAGGGTATTCCTGGAAGTGTGACAGACAGTCGAAAAAGATTTAAAACAAAGGTTAGGTCAGTAGGTTTGGTTGGCGACACACTGACATACCTACCTACCTCTTTTTGTTTTCGAGTGGTCCTTCAAACCGGACAAAATCGGATATACCGTAGACTTTTTGAATGTAGACTTTTTCAAATTCGGCCTTTAAATGCGTCCCCTACTGTTCAGATAATTACGGCGGGTTAGTACTAGGCTAGCATAAATAAGTATAATCTGCATTACCCCTACTCAAATAGGGCTAGACTGGTTTGGCCTAGGCTGAACTGGTTTCTCCATTCGACCCAAAACATAACACTTCCCATACATGACTTGTACAAGATGTACAAAAGCACTTATAATTTATAGGTAGGTATTATTATAATGAAAATCCGTGGACGGATACACTTGTGAATTTGTGAAACAAAAATTACGAGCAAGAGCAAGCAAGCGGCGCGCGGCGGGGTAGTTATCTGTGAAAAAACCTCGGCACAGACCAATAGACAGTCTGTGGGCAGACTTTGTCATTTTTTCTGGCTAAACTCCATTTTCTATGGTGAGAAGAATAGCGCCATCTAGAGACGTCTTCATAAACAACAAAAAAAAAACCCAAAAAAAGCCTATTGAAGTCGTCACCTGACAGCCCATTTTGTTACAGGCTAAGGGCCCTGGTCAACATGGCCGAATATCGAATAAGTGTTCACAAATTCGCGCGTGGCTCATTATTGCCTGGTAAAGAGCTTGCGATGGGCGTCGAAGTAACGTGCGGCCCCGGCTATTTATTTGTATACTGCATAGCACTATTTAAGAAGTATACCGGGTGTTAAAAGACCGCCAACAAAGCGGGAAACCACATATTGTCCTCATCATAAGGAACATTTTTGCCCAAGGAACTATGCCTGGGAAATCAACGGTTTCCGAGATAATGAGGTTCAAAGTCGGACTTTTCAAAACTTTTTTTTTGCAGAAATGTATTCAGTATCTAGTTCTTAACATACCTTCTCAAGAAGCCATATCAAAATTATTAATATTTCCTTCAAAAAACGACGTTAAAATTGCAACCCGCAATGTATTCTAAACATCGGCATCTCAAGCTTAAGTAACATAAACTTATACCTACGGTTGCGCGATATGACTTCTGTACGTTACACGTCCATTGCGTGATAAAATATTTTTCAAAATTATAACCTAAAAAACCAAAATCATTTCCCAGCAATAATTTATCGAAAAAGTACTTTGTTTTGGCGTCTAGTATGCGTAGCTTTCGGGTCTGTTGGCGGTCTTTTAACACCCTGTATCTAATATAAATTATACATGGTGTTACAAAAGTACCTAACTCTTTTTACAGGGTAATAGCACCGGGTGTTAGGGATCACAACCTAAATATATTTTTTTATCTATGACGTTCCATTAATTTTTAAATTAATAAAATGTGAACGATGTGGCGGGAGAAAAGTATTTTTTTAATATTGTTTTCATTGACTTTCACAATGTTTTAACAATTCAAAGCTATGATAATGCACCTACACGCAAAAACATATTTTTAAATTTGAGCTAATAACAAAAACAAAAAAGTTATAATTTTTTTTTAATTTTGAGGATATAAAATAAAAATTGTTTTTTTTTTTTTTACAGATTAGACATCCTGTTGACCAGTAGCTTACACCCTGTAAAAAGAGTTAGGTACTCTTGTAACACCTTGTATATTTTTGCTCCCTAATTTTATTAAGTCATAAATCAATATTTTCATCGTTCTTATGCTTTTGCAATGCACTATTTGAGTCCCAAATTGCGGGCTCAGAATTATATTATAATTCGCCGAGCATCACACTTTCGCCGTATGTTCATTTCATCGCCGACCGCTGACGATAGTATTGTTTTGTTACGTGCGTTTGTTTACTATTTTGATGGCCTAAAAGTAACGCCAATATCTTGGATCAATGAAGAGACTTCCAAGTTTATCTAATAGGGATTTTACCAAGCATCAAAAATAGCACGAATAACTGTCAAAATCAATCAATGGTTTACAAACAAACAGCAGATTTTAGTTGCGCGTTGATTCGCAAATCGCTGTCAAATTTGACACTTGGAAAAATCCCTACTAAGATAGTATAGGGCTGGGTTAGGTTAGGCCGTATCTATGGGTATCTACAGGGTGTTAAAAGACCGCCAACAAAGCGGGAAACCACGTATTTTCCTTATCATAAGGAACATTTTTGCCCAAGGAACTATGCCTGGGAAATCAACGGTTTCCGAGATACTGAGAACCTCAGTTCAAAGTCGGACTTGGCAAAACTTTGCAGAATCGTATTTAGTATCTAGGTTTTAACATCTTCTCAAGAAGCCATATCAAAATTATGAATATTTCTTACAAAAAAACTACGTTAAAATTGCAACCCGCAATGTATTCTAAACATCAGCACTTCAAGCTTAAGTAACATAAACTTATACCTACGCTTGCGCAATATGACTTCTGTGCGTTACACTTCCATTGCGTAATAAAATATTTTTCAAAATTATAACCTAACAAACTTAAATCATTCCCCAGCAATAATTTCTCGAAAAAGTACTTTTTTTTGGTGTCTAGTATGCATGGCTTTCGGGTCTGTTGGCGGTCTTTTAACACCCTGTATATGTATCTCACTCTTTTGCACACAAGGACAAGAACGATGAAAATACTAAAAATATTTAGTAATGAAATAATAAAAACTAGACGGCAAAATATTAAATATTTTTACATTAAAGTTTTAAGCAGAATACAAATAAAATATATCCATGGCCGTGCATTACTTCGACGACCATTGCAAGCGATTTGATAAACCAGCTGCAGCTTGATGGTCAGACGACATCGTTATGGCGGCAGAGGGTCCATGGATGAGGATGGCGAGGGACTGCGAGAGATGGCGCTAGGGGAAAAAGGCCTATACCCAGCAGTGGGCAGCGGTGGGCTGATGATGATGATGATGATTAGGCTATGTTGGCACCGATCCTTGGTCGAAGCATTTTGGCCTGTATTCGCCACTCGCCTTCACTCGCCCATGCTCGGCGAATGTGTAGAGGGACCTTAAAAGTAAAAATGTTCACAGAGAACAAAACCTGACTGACAGGTGCCACGGCCACTTGACATTTTGATTTTGTTTGACATGTTTTTTTGTCATGAGAATGGAAAACGAAGGTAAAATTTCGGCCGTCGATAATATAGCAATTTTTAAACAACCCGCCGTTTCAACCGTGCCTAGTAAGAGAAACAGACACAAGAGGAAAAAGAAGAAGTCGAAAAAGCAGAACCAACCGTTCAACGCTGTTACAAAACAACAAAATTTGAGGCAAAGCCACAGAGGTAACTCCAACATGCATTCCTTCACTGAAACATTCACAACGGCAGCCACATGGCAATACAAACACCAAACCGCCTACTGGAAAGCCAAAGCTAAAGCTCTAGAATGTGAAAATCGTGTGCTGCACGATATAATTCGCAGGCATAACATGTCTGCAAGTTCGAGCTCGGTAATTACTTCTTCGGAAGCTGCATCCGAAATCGACAGTGAATTTGACCATTCTGACGATGAACTCTGCCCTAAAATCGACGAAGACCCGGACCTAGAAGTGAGTGAGGATTTTATTAGATTTCTGGCTGCAAATGCCAAGTACAAAGAAGAGGCTAGACTTGAAAGGGAACGACTCAGAGCAGAGCAGAACTCAGAAACAGAAGACGATCGTGTTCGAAGAATGGAAGCCCCGCCCGTCAACACACCAGAGGAAAGAACCGCAGATCTCAAAAAGAAGTATGGAAGTAACTGGCAACGCATTTCAGCATTAGAAATGTCATTACAAGCTCAGTTTATGTCCAATTGTGATAAGCACAAGCCGAACTACTGGCCGAATATACCTTTCAATTTTAACTACAGCTGAGAACAACTAAAAACTGGCTGTAATGCTAGTAAAATAAACTAAGTTGATGAATGGAACTTAGTGATGTGTATGTTTGAGAAAATACTGTATATTTATCATGATTGTGTCCTGTATTTGAATTAAATCTGTCTATCATAATATGTGTATGAATATTTATCTCTTGTTCAGTATTGTCCACCACTGGATGTTTGCCTCTTCATATCTTTTCCATAAAAGCCGGTCTGTGGCTATTGCGGTATGAATATTATTTGTTTTCATCTATGGTTTTAACAGCTTCGCTCACACAAGAGACAGATCTGTCCGCCACACATATTGACGACCTTGCGAATAGTTATAATAAAAAGGTGTTGGATTGATTATATTGATTCTATAATATTTGGATGTATGAATTTTGTTCTTTTACTTACCTATGTTCTTGATGTTTCTTTTCTGTGTGAAGCGTAGGCTGCAAAATAACATAATTAGGAAAGTAATCTTACCCACATAGCAAACTTTTTCAGCAGAAATCTCTACCAGTCAACCCTTGATTATGGTAATAAAGATGATATAATATAGCCTATATGCTTTTTTATGTCTGAGCTCTCTATTCCAAACTTTATCCAAATAGAGCTGTTTGTGAGATCCCCCTGTAAGATTAATAGGATGATTGTCTTCCAGTATTCTATAAAATCACTCTTTGGTTTGCTGCCCTAAAGTGCCACCCTGTGTAATGTAATATTTAGTACCTAGCAGGTTTTTTTTAGCAGGTAGGTATCTAATTATACAAGACAGCGCATAGACGCTTACATATTTGCACTCTATTTACTTATGTTACGGGCGACATTGCAACGAAAGTGTAAGCGTCTACGCGGTCTACGTGCTGTCGTATAACATTTACAGAATAGAATTTATAACACTGCCAATTAACTATTTCCAATTATCTTGAATAAAGACTTGTTTTAAGTTGGTTTTTTAATTCACTTTTTTTTTGTTTGAAGGAAGATGTGGAGTCTGACTATGACCAGTCCAGCATGTCTAGCATGTCCACCATCTGCCCACACCCTTGAGCTATGCTGGTACAGACAGGGACAGGCTCGAATACACCATGGTTCGTCATTAGTACCTAAGTCAATCGAGAAAAAAAAAATCCTTCGGTGTTGCTATACAGGATGTTTCAGAAAGGTCCTGTAACGCTGAAATGGGTCGCTTGACTCAATCTCAAGCTGTCACGTTAAAAATCAACAGCCCCTCTACCCTTGACGCATTTTTCCAATACGGCCGCAATATGGCACAATTTACCAAATTTAATATTTTACAAATTAAGACGTATTTTGTGTTTTTATTGAATAAAACAGCCTTACCTTTGAATAAACATTACAAAGTGTTTAAAACCAAAGCATTACTATGCGAATTCAAAGGGAAATGAATTTCAAAACTTTTTCAATTTGATCGCAATAGCGTCAAGGGTAACCCCCCAGTGCGTCATACATAGAGCAAAACAAAAAAAAAAACATAACACTCACTCGCTCACTATGAAAGAAAACATCGTGAGGAAACCTGAGAGTATGAGGCATTATTTATTTATTTATTATACATACAAATTAATTACATTACAGAAGTCCATTGCGTAATTAATAGAAATTGAAATAAAAATTAAAAATAGGTTATACATTAAATTATGGTTTCGTCAAATTATTTAGAAATTAAAAACATGTCAATTCATAAAATTGTAAGGAACATAAAAAGAAATTAAAAAGTTATATAAATACAATTTCAGATAAGTTTACTTATGGAGTCTATACAAATGTCATCAACAAAACAAAAAATAAAACAATATACAAAATGTCAGTTACAAGAAAAAAGAGAAAAACATTTTATCCATCAGTCTCACAGATCGCCAAACATTCCTTCTTAACGTCCATCCACTCCCCAACAAAGACATCACAGAGCGGCTTGGCCTTATGTAGCTGGTTCAAGCGAGCGAGCGCGCGGTTCAGCGGCGCCCAGCGGTGGGCATCCGTGCGGCACCCCTGCTCATGGAATAGACCCTGATCTTTTTGCCTTCTCATGTCGTGGCTGAACCGGTACGGAATATTCAGCTTGAGTAAGCTACCCAGTAGCTCGGGGCAATCGAGTCTACCTCGCAGGAGCTGAGAAGCTACGACCATCAGGTCTCGGTTGCGCCTTGTCTGTAGCGAGTTGAACCCGAGTATTCCTAAAAGAAATTTTGTAGGGTACATGAAGGGGTATCGTCTATACTTGGATTTATAGAGATATCGAAGAAATCTCTTTTGAATTTTTTCTACCATAAGAATGTACTTGGCCTCATATGGGTTCCAGATGCAAGCGCTACTCTCCAGTTTACTTCTAACGAGAGACGTATAGAGTAATTGGGCAGACCCCGGTCTTTTAAAATCACGCGCGTAAAATTATACCTACCTAAGTATCTACCCTCAACGCGAAAATCGCCAATCCGCATTGAGAAGTACGGGCAGCATGATAAGTCCGAGATAGGCCTATGCAAAACTGTCAACTTGTCGGTCGGGCTCGAGTTGGCTCTACGCCAACATGGCGATGGAGACAAAAATACAACATTTTTATTAAAATGGTAATAACTACTTTTTGCTCGACATGAACCTAATCTATTGCCATCTCGAGTCCCGCCTGCCATGCTCGCACAATAGACATGGCACGTCTGTCACTCGATTTCGAGAGAGTGTCAAAACGACCATGCTAAGCATCCTGGTGAGAGAAGGCGAAAGGACGAGAAGGCCTTACCGGACAGGCTACATCTTAGATACTTGCTCTTTTCTCCAGGTCCTCATTATCTAACCAGCGATTACAAGGGCACTACAGAAAAACTGTCAGAAAAAAAAAGTCATCGGATTGCGAAAATATTACGAGTGGCATTTAGAGATTTTGAAAACTTTTTTTTTCGTGCCATTCGATTTTGTCTCTTGCGATAAAAGTCACGTTCAAAACATTACAAATGTCAAAAATCACTAAAATACCATTTACATTATTAGATATCATGGATTTTTGAGACGGGCGGGGCAGTAAGGGCGGGTACGTCGACCGTTATACAAGGTGTTACAAAATTACCTTACTCTTTTTAAAGGGTTATAGTACCCGGTGATAGGGATCACAAACTATATATTTGTTTTGCCCTATGACGTTCCGTTAATTTTTAAATTAATAAAATGTGAACGATGTGGCGGGAGTATTTTTTAATATGTATTGTTTTCATTGACTTTCACAATGTTTTATTTAACAACTCAAAGCTATGTAAATGCACCTACACGCACAAAAATATTTTTAAAAACAAAAAAGTTATGTGTGGGATTTAGTTCGGTGCATTTTGTAGCTAAACTGAGCTATTTTTGTTCAGCGATTTTTCGTTCGCGAGAATAAAACCGTATTCTTTTCATTATTGTAAACAATAGAACAACAATAATTCAGCCGATTATGTGTTCTGGTCTACGACAAGTTTTTTGGGCACTACCACTGCTTCGTAGACCAGAACACATAATCAGCTGAATTATTGTTGTTCTGTGGTTTACAATAATGAAAAGAATACGATTTTATTCTCGCGAACGAAAAATCGCTGAACAAAAATAGTTCAGTTTAGCTACAAAATGTAAAAGTCTGTGAAAATTTTGAATTTCCCGCCATCTTGCTATCGTCTACCCTTAAAATTTGACAACCCCAATCCTATAAAACTATGCGTAACTCCGCGGATTCAGGAGACACTGGAACTTTTGGAGTCTATGTAGAGATATCGTATCACTGTAGATATGGCCACCAAGAGGTGCCAAATAGTAGATTGTTTCCCGAGGGAGCAAAAACTATTTTTAAGGCAAGAGTGCTTTTTAAATCCAGCGGAATTCCAGCGTATCCAGCGGAGTGAAGGATTCTAGAGTAGAATTCCGGAGCTACGCTCGGGTTTGTAGGAATAGTAGAATCCTGAGCTCATGCTAAGCCAGCAACAAGTGGAAAAAACTATATCAGATGTTTTCTTCTCCTCATGTTCTGAGTAATTAATGCCATATACAGGGTGTTAAAAGACCACCAACAGACCCGAAAGGTACGCATACTAGACAACAAAACAAAGTACTTTTTCGATAAATTATTGCTGGGAAATGATTTTGGTTTTTTAGGTTATAATTTTGGAAAATATTTTATCACGCAATGGTTGTGTAACGCAGAGAACTCATATTGCGCAAGCGTTGATATAAACTTTTTTTACTTACGCTTGAGGTGCCGATGTTAAGAATACATTGCGCGTTGCAATTTTAACGTCGTTTTATGCAAGAAATATTCAATATTTTGATACGGCTTCTTGAGAAGAAATGTTAAGCACTCAATACTGAGTACATATCTGCAAAAAAAAAATAAAAAAATAATAAGTCCGACTTTGAACCTCATTATCTCGGAAACCGTTGATTTCCCAGGCATAGTTCCTTGGGCAAAAATGTTCGATATGATGAGGACAATATGTGGTTTCCCGCTTTGTTGGCGGTCTTTTAACACCCTGTATAGCGATAGTATCTGATAATGATTTATTGTTGTGCACACGAACTGCTGCATTCAAGAGGCCACTTTACCCATCTAGTGTGAGTGGAGGTGCTACTAGACGCTTTGAGAAGCCTCCAACATAACTAATGCATTGCAAGAGGCCCAATTTCGATCCACTATCATGCCATCACTCTGCCTACCCCACGAGCACAAAGCTTGAAGGTCCCCGAGAGCTCCGGCGCGGGCGCACACAAACGGTGGCTCCCGTTCACTCCGATGACAACCCCAATCCTATAAAACTATGCGTGACTCCGCGGATGCAGGAGAAACTGGATCTTTTGGAGTTTGGATGCGGTTGTTAACTTTGTCACCCTCTAAATTCAACTTTAGGGAACTTAGTTGAACGAGCGAGCGAAGTTCTCCGAGTCTACTGGAACAATCCGGCGTTTGTATGTATGTATGTATGTATGTATGTATGTATGTATGTATGAATGTTCGTTCGACGATAACTTGAGTAAATTTAGTCGGATCATCACGAAATTTGGTAGGCAGGTAAATAAGGTAAAGAGAATTTTTAAGTTCGAACATGAGCCAAATCGGTCGAGGGGTTGCTGAGATATGGGGTCGTGAGTTCAAAGTTCGGGGCGAACCACTAGTATTTTAAAGATGTAAAGGATAACTTTTTGTATTTTCTAAAGCACTAACTCGTGCTAGGGGACTTTAATGCAAGAGGTTGCGGGTTCAAATCCTGTCCCGAGCGAATTTTTAAACCTTATAAAAATATTTATGATGTAAATCTTGTAAAGGATGTTGTTGTTGCTGTCCTACGGTACTCCAGAGGTACAGAGGGCCCTTACAAGGTCACCACACGCCTTCCTGTCCTCAGCAAGCTTCCATCTGGCTTCGATCCGGCTCAGCACAACGGCTCGCAGCTCGCTATCTGCTTGTAAAGGATGTAGGCACGTCGGTACTTACACGCCAGCACTCTACTCGGTTACGTTACGTGCTGTTGTGTGAACTTATTGAAAGAATATAAACGTAGGTACTCACGACAGCACGTCAGAGTGTACATTTTTGTCGTAAAGTCGCCCGTAAGCCGTAACGTAAGCGAGTAGAGTGCTAGCGTGTAAGGGTCGACGTGCTGTCGTGTGTACATAGATGGACAAAGTTGACTTTTGATTGTAAACCAGAAAAAAAAAATGCAATTAAGAATTCGTGTCCACATTACCCACTTGATGCTACCGTCGTTTTAAAACAACGCAAAGAAAATAAATATCTGTATGGAAATGTGAGCTGTTTAGATTTTTTTTATTTATGCTTATTAATTGCGGAGTCCTTTGTCAGTCTCATCCTGTATTAAATATCAGTTTGGATAATTACGTTTAGTATTTGTTTACAAGTTTATTGAGGGGATTTTTACAAAGAATTCTTCAATGTAGGTATTTATATTAAGTTCTATAATTTATTCAAATCATTGATTGAAATATGATTTATAGTATAGTTATCCATCAAAAACTATAAACAATAATTGGTTGGCGACTTTTGTAATAGAGTTATTATCAAATAAAGTTCATGTTGTTTATAAACGCCAGTAGTATAATGTACTACTTTGTCCATCGCATAGTTATAACTCATTTGTATCAATTTATGGCTACAGCATTGATGTCTGAAGCTGCATGAAATTATGGAGGAGTTGGAGAAAGACGAATGTCTTTTACCAGACACAGTCATCCACCAGAAAACTCCAATGCGGATATCACAGATTCGTCTGTGATGAAGATTCTGGTGATGAAAATCATATGTTGCTCCATAAGTTACCCAGTTGCAACGAGGAGCTCAAGCTAAAATTCACTATGATTCTTCAAATAGTGAGGAGCAAAATTTGCTGCTTCATAAACCAGCAAGAAGCTAGCGAAGAATTGAGGGCGAACATGGGTTCTCATAGTATGATCGAAAATATTTTAGCCGAATGTTGTATTTTGTCGACATCGAATCACCGTTTGGTCGCAACATCGACGACGGTACACTTTATCGAATGGATGAAACATTCAGAGTGTAGTTGGAGCTGGAGTGGTGGTAGCCGAATGAGTAGAACTGTCACCCCACAAGCGTGAAGTCCAAGTTTCTAATACTGTGGTGGTGGCGCGACCTTTTTTTTTATGTCGCCTGTAAGTGAGTGTCCCATAAATCTACGACCACGCGTGCCCTGCCCACAGCAGTTTGAAAATTTTGCATTCAGGGTAGTTACATCATATGCCTCAGAACCTTGTTCAGGAGGTTTGCGATTCAAACGACCCATTTGATAAACAGTACCATCAATAATCCGACCAATTGGCGATTCGTGGTCGATAATGCTGCAACCGGCACAAATATTTTCGATAATATGTTACCATGGGTATCCACCATAACAGGTTATCCCATGTTATTATTATTTTTACAAATTTTCATTCTATTTTTTAACAAATAAACAGTTTATTTTAATTTCAATACAAACTCTGGTAGTAGTACATTTTGCTACCGTAGTTTATAAACGACACCGTTTTCCCGAGTTTCCACGAACGAAATATTTTTTTTGTGATTTTTCCTTTGTTATTCGATCGACAATAAGCCTAATGCGAAAAATTCATCAAGTTTGGACACGAAATCATGTTTCAGTAACATCTGGGTTAAGGGTCAACCAAATTAATGTGGGGGAAAATGCACAATTTTCACGGATTTTTTAATTTTGTATCTAAACTGAGCAATGTTTTTCACGGCAATTTAATTGTATTGTTTGCCTTATTCTAAAGAACAATAATTTAGCTGATTATGAGATTTGCTGGTGGTTCGACCCGAAAAACCAATCAGATTAATTATTAGTGTTGTTCTTTACCTTAGAATAATGAAATATTATAAATGTTTGAATAGGTACCTACGTACCTATTCAAACATTTATAATAAGTTGAAAAAATTCACTCGGGACAGGACTTGAACCCGCAACCTCTATAAATTCCTCTTTAAACCTCTTTAAATTGTTCCCTAGCACGGGTTAGTGCTTTAGAAAAAACAAAAAAAGTAGGTAGGTACCTACTTTTTTTTTATTGTTGAACAAAAATATCTTTTAGCTGCAAAATTGAAAAAAACTGAAAATGTGGGTTTTCCCAACACATTACTTTTATTGACCCTCAAGTCTCTTCATTTATTTATTGTAATGATTGATGCATCAACTATCAGCCAGCTTTACTCACTACTCTAGAAGGTAGTTGTTACTAATTGAATCGGTGATTTCAGAAACCCCACCCATATAATAATATGTTACCTACATCTATAGATTATGAATCCGGTCCTCACTCAATTTCGGGAAAAAAATGACATGTGGGGTTTCCTACTCACCGATTCAATTCCGATCGAATGCCTGTCTCGTATGGGAGAAAATCACTCGAAATTGACTTGTACATTTTGTGGGAGAAAATCACTCGAAATTGACATGTAGAGATTCTTTTATCAGTACCTTGATAATGTGGATTTCAGGCAATATGACTTAGGATTATTGCATGTTATCAGCAAGCCCCAGGATAGGCAATGCCAATACAGACAAGCAAGGTCAAGTTAGGTAGGTTTCAAGGTATGAAAAAAACTTCTTTCCACCCATCTCCGCTTCGGTAAATTAGGCCCTAATCCGCGGCGAAAAGGAGCCGAGCCCGATACCGCCTCCGAGCCCCCAAAAGCTCGTAATAAAATACCTTCACCGCTCCACGTTTTGCCGCGTCCCTATATCCCGAGAGCTACGAAAATTGGCGTCCAAGCGGTATGCGCGAGAGCAACCTGTTTGAGGGGGGAGGCCTCCCGCGCCTGCGCGCCTTAGTACCGCCCGAGCCTTCGGCACGCACGACGTGTAGCCTGCGCGCGCGAATACCGTAGAAAAAAACATTTCTCAAGTTTAATTCTAAGTTTGTGCGACGATTACTGTTCGAAAGTGCCTTTTAAGGATTGCAGTGTGTTTATCGATAGTTTGTTAATAAAGTGGTGTTAAACGAAACGTGTTGAAACGACTCGGGATTTCGTTGTCCGTATAATGTTCTGAATGTTGTTTGAAAAAGTTGTATTTGTGAAGTGTTGAACGGTTTTTGGAGGTTAGTTGAGATAAAAGCTCGCTTTTAAAAGCTTAGTTTCGTTAAGTTAGGGCTAGGTTTAAGGTTGTTGAGCTTAGCGGGAAAGTGATGGTGTTTAGAGGTGGAAAGCTCGTGTGGAAGCTCGTTTTATAAAGGCATGTTTTATTGCGTTTAAGATTACTGCTATGCCTCGCGCTTTCTAATCCAACTTCATATGAATGTAAATGACTGACGATTTTTTCATTAACGGCGTCGATAGAAGCACAAATGATGATAGTAAGAGCGCTCTAGATTAGGTTCTATTAAGCACCTACCCACTCATTAGAGGAGTTATCTTATGGTAGCCTCACACAGTTGTATGGAGCCATGTGTGATATCTACCTGTCTATCAAACACTTTCAAGACTAGAAATGTTGAGTTTGAAAATAATTTCCTAGAGTGGCGTATCGAAAATGAGCTTTTATAAGAAGTAGTTTGCAAAGTTAGGTACACATAACATTACTATGCATACAAGCTGCAAAAATAAACTTGATGCAAGTAACTAAACGCAAGTTGTAACGACTATAGAAATATGATTTTGATAGAGCCAAGCATCTACATTTTAACTCTAACACTTCTTACCGAGTTACTAAGCTAGAGATTATTAAAAAGACTAAGGCGAACGCAGAAAGCCATAACAGAATCGAAATTATCATCTCGTAGAGAGCGCTAGGCGCGTTGATAAGAGCAAAGCATAAAGCCTCCTTTGATAACAATCTCATTGAATGCAAAGCAGTTGCGCGTTGCGTTAAAGAGCTTTTTAAAACGTCAGTAGGCTGCGGAGTGAAGCCTTATTGTTGAAGCTAATAAGAGCTTTCGTTTTATGCCTTAGGAAGGTGGTTGAAGACCTTTTAGGTAGAGTCTGAGAATGTTAGCAAAGAGGTGATAAATTTCCTTGCCAATGTACCAACCTCATATAAATAGGAAGTGAATTTGAAATTAAGTTTCAATGAAAGTAGCGTGGCGGAAAAAGCAAAATTTTCACAACTTTTTCAATTTTGTAGCCATATTTAATTAATTTTTTTTTTTATTTCACGGCAATAAAATTGTATCGTTTTCATTATTCATTATTCTGTTGTTTGGAATAATGAAAATAATACAACAGATAATTTATTGTCGTGAAACAAAAATCGCTTAACAGAAATATCTCTATATCTATATAAATATAAATATCACTATAGCTATAAAAAAATACTAAAAATGTACGCTGTTGAACCTAATTATTACCTACATTATTTTGAAGTAATTTTGAATTACATTTAAAATAGTTAAAAAGTGATTGATGCAATGCAGATGAGTAAGTCAGTGGTAGTTGCATAGTTGGAAATAAAGATTGATTGAAAAAGTAAAAAAGTTGACCTAACTTTTGATTCTCAAAAACTTTACAAAGCTCGCTTACTTTTATAAGCTAAAAAAAGTCACGCCTAAAGAAACGCGTCCGAATTCAAATTTGGAATTTCTCGAGGCGTAGGTAGTGAGGTGCATAAAATTCGAGGTAATAATTCACTGGCTTCGTCGCATAACTCGGGATACTGTCCGTACACAAAATTGAATAGAACCAGAAGAACTAGTAAGAAATAGCAGGCACTAACAGTCGTTTTCTATGCTAATAAACCTTTCCGGTAATAAAAAGAAAATAGATATCTTTTCTTTTTATTACCTATATATATATATATATATATATATTTACAATCTATATGTAAAGACAAATTAAGATTTAACGCAATAATTAGTTATTGATGGATTTTGGTGAAACTAAATGAATTCCTACTAAGTGTACATTATAATACGAATGCTTCTGTAATGTACCTAAGTGAAACCGTAGAAAAAAATATGGCACTTACCTAGTTATTTAAATTAAATTGATGGCTTTGAGAATTGATAGAGAAGATGTAGAGAAAGATAATTCTTTATAGTTCCTACACGGAAAGTATTTTCACATACAACCTTTACTTAAGAGTTACAAATGGCCATATTATCGCTAAAAGCAATTTCTTTTACACAAGCTTTGGTTGTAAAGAACTTATTGGGCAAACAAGAACATGTTCATAACCTCGATTTATTTGAGGCTAGTGCATAATCGGCATGGAAATAGTTTTTATATAATATACTCACAAAAAAAAAGTATATTACGTAAGTTAGAAATGGCAAATAAACGTAGCCGAACTTCTGGCGATTATTTTGTTATCCGTGTTTTGGTATTCGGCATTTTTCGGCCTTCCTCACTGGCCGGCGCATACACTGGATGTTTGACAGTTATTTCGTTAGAAAACCGCTTTTTCTCATACAATTTCGGGTTAGTTTTTGCTCGAAGTTTGTCTTGATTAAAAGTTTTGATAGTTTTTTTCAAGAGTTAAGTTTTAATCTCAGAAGATTGAAGATTTCTCTGCTCGTCACTTTAGTCTTACCAAAATATAAGAATACTGGAATGTGTTGTTTTATTTTTCTATCACGCAGCAATGGAGCGTCGGATCGACTTGAGTTTTTCTAGTAGTATCCCATATTAGGCCAACGACTAGCCATCCTGATAGGTACCTCAGAAAAACCCATTTATCTCACTCCGACATAGATACGGAAAATAATATAAGACATAATATAGTAAACATATACAATACACATAGAAAATTATTCGTCAAACGGGGTTATAATATTCCACGCAAGCAAAGCCCGCAAAAAACAAAAGGATAACCAAATAAAAGTATTAAAACCCATAACGTCAAAACTGAAAACAGGAGTTCTTCTTCTATAAAATGTAGTATTCCCAGTAGGATTCCGATATCAAAGCTCGTTTGTCCAAACATTCAATAGACAACAGTTTTTACTGACTAGTCGAGACCACTTGATGTCTAGGAGAACCAGCCTACAAAGTGATATTATTTGTGGCTAAAAAACTTAAAAATAAACTGGTTTATTCGACGATAACGAAAGGCACGGGGGCTCTTTTAAAATGGACCACATTAACAAAAGTATTAGGGCAAATTTTGTAAATAAAATCAACGTTTTACGATACCTAGTGTAATGACATGGACTTAGCCGGCGGTTGTACCAAATTAAGATTAAAAGATAATGATAAACTTGATTTAAAACGATAACGGCCTGCCTGGTACTTTTATGCGGATTTCTTAAATACCTTGGTAATTATTTTTTAGGGAAATAACTAAAGAAGTTTACAATTGGCAGATTTTAAAAATAAATTCCTCCGATTTACAACCTTTTTTTTATATCGATTAGCACTAGATTTTGTCACTTGGATTTTGTGTGTGATTAGTTTGGCAACACGTACGAACTACGTTTCAATTTCAAGATTATTTATAAGGCTAAAAAAATTTTTCGGGACAGTACTTGAAACCTCAGGCAAACGGTGCCGGCAGCAGCAGCACGTCAGAGTGTACACTTTTGTTGTAAAGTCGACCGTAACGTAACCGAGTACAGTGCTAGCGTGTAAGGGTCAACGTGCTGTCGTGTGTACCTAAAATAACGTGCTACGTTATTTAAGGCTGCCTTAGGAAATAACCTGGCAGTTATAAAGAGGATCTACTTAGCCATAGCCGTCCTCATACCAAGCTCCTAATTAACAGCAATATTTCCGACGCCTTTTGATACGATTTATTTCTCACATTATGAGAAAAAAAAACTCGCAGCGTGATTAGCTTCTAAATGAGTTGCCTCGCCATCTAGTGGACTTGTTTTGTCTATACTGTCACGGATTATTTCGAGCCTTAACGGTTTCTCTTGCCGATAAGCCTTAAATAACGTTCCCATTGCTTTGCTTAGCGCAAAATTGTCACACAGTCACTTAATGGCTTAATTTTTACGGTACTACAGTTACGTAAGTTTGCGCTTTAGATTTGCGCTTGATTGGATTTAATTACTGTGTCAACTTTATTTTGTATCATATCACTTAGAGAAAATAAAAATAAAGTCGTTACATCATGTTTTTTAATTGTTCAAAAAAATATTAGTAATAGTATCCACTATTAGCGATTAGAAAAAGATACGAAAAATCGATGTGTTTTCATAGAAATTGGATGCGTCGATCATGCAATTTGATCGACGCAGGTTACTTCCTTATTTTAAATTTAATAACACTAAAACTTTTATTGCAATATCCCCGAAATGCGAAGGCAAAACAAATAAAATCGAGGACTGAACTAATATCCTTCGATGGCAAGTGTTTTCTTTATAAAAAAGGCCTCGAATGGGGGTTCTGTTTTTGGGCTTTTATCTGGCCAGGATGCCGCAGGTAGATCAGTTTGTTTAGAAAGGAAGGGAAGCTTCAACAGACACTTTATTCATGCGTTATCTACCCCAACGGTGTAATTATCACGGGGTATTTGATTGTCTGATAGAGCAAAAGGTCCAAAAATCCAGTAGTTAGTAGAAGTGGAAAAGCTATATCAAATACAGGCAAAAATAAAATGGGTCAATTTTATCAGAGAAATTATTACCTAATTTTGTTGTCACTTTTTATTTATGGTTTATAGCTAAGTTGATGTTCTTACTGTCTACAGTTATGTAGTGGAGTAATCAGTAAGAATATCATTATTTTCTCTGAAAACCCACAGATAAAAAGTGCCACCAACATTAGGTAATCATTTCTCTGATGAAATTGACGCAAATATTGGTGCCTATCTGATAAAACTGGCTGAAATGTACCTACTACTTCCTGAATTATAAAACAAAATCGCTGTTCCTTTTTGAAATTGACTTTTGTTGATTGATTGGCAAATGTTGAATTTCGCAACACAGATTTGTAGCTAGCCAGTGAATTAATTCTCAATCGAGGCAGCAAAAAATACCTTTCACCGTAATGCAACTATGACAAGATGTTATCTTCATCAATAATTAAGCAATTGTATAGATTTGGATCTATTAAATTATAAATAGACATCTATCACTCAGCAACTCTGTCAGACTTTTAATTAGGATTTTTAATAACATGCCCTGGATAATTTTGGATTTAGGTGTTATGTAGCTGAACAATAAGCTAAGACCGTTATGACTTCAACTACATTATAATTAAGTATTTAATGATAATAATGAAAACTTTTATCTAAAATCAATTTTATTAAAGGTAAAATCGCCTTTTACGATAATATAACATAACATAACCTGAATATTATATTCAAAAAGTGGTTAGCAGAGGCACACCAATTTTAACCGAGAATTCAACTTTCACAGTGAATGTGAATTGTGTGAAATGTGAAATTCTTTGTAAAATACTTTCCAGTACCTATACAGGAAGAGTTCATACAGCAGTCAAAAGCTAAACTATGTCCCTTTATTAATTGTATTCGATTCAACCAGGGCAATGGTCCTTTAACATTACAAGGTGCCTTCTTTCACCGTTATCATGTACCATTTGTTAGGAATTTATTTTCATTCATGCTGATGGTGTTGGACTCCTAAAGCAAGTGGTTGTACCATATTGTAGAGCTTAGAATCAAACTTTAGAAACACGGCATTGTGTAGATTTGCCTAGCAGAATGATGCGCTATAATAATCAAAACAAAATGTTTCTTTCATCGTCATCTAAAAGTCAAGATGTTACAATCATGTTGGTTAGATAAAGACTATAATGGAAGTACTAGGTATGTCAAATAATTTATACAAGATCAAGATAAAACTCTTCTACACAAGATAGGAAAAGTGATCTCACGTCAGTCACTACAGTAAAGTCTTGAATAAAACAGCAAATTCCTTCAATAAAACTAGTATTCTTCAAACAAAAAAGCCTTTAATATCAGTCGGGCTTAGTAAGTAGGACGTTAAGGCTACATTTACACAAGTATGCATTGTTAATTAAGTACTTGTAAGCTTCTTAAAGTTTTTATTCCGCGATGTACTAGTGAGTCGATGTTACTAGATCCATTTCACGTAGGCACCAGACGTTTGTTACCTAATCAGTGCCTATTATTCTTGTTGCTTACAAAGGTGTATTGATTTCATCTTTTATTAATTAGTGTGGCATGTTTTATTTTAGTTCTATTACTGACAATGTAACGTGCCACCTCTATGTGATAGGCCAAATAACGGACGAAGAAGTAAATTAATTGATAAAATTTGTTGCACTGTACGAGTAGTAGGAAATAACGATTTTAGACACAACTAAATCTTAATTATTTTATTTCTGCTATTTCGGGTTATTCTATGCATTTTATATTAATTATTCTCAACTTAGATTTTCCGAAAACTACGTTTTTATGGAGCCAGAACTTACACCTCTGACTCACTTTCCCAGCGCTCTTCCCATGAGCTATCGACATTTTGATCCCTAATAATTAATCGATTAATTATAAAACAATACATTGACAATTTATCAGTTTTTATATTAAAGTCGACTTTTCTCCACTTTCCAGATATCGCGTAGTGACAATGTGCGTGCGGTGAAACACCTCGTGGAGCGCGATGGCGCGCGCGGCCATCTTGCTTTTGATCCTGGCCTGTGCGGCGGCCGAGCACGTTCGCGAGTTCACGGTCCGGGAGAACGCTAGAGCCGGCACGCTGGTCGGCCACCTGGGGGACGAACTGCCCGACGCCTCACCTCCTTACACAATAGTACCCGTCCCGGGCAGCGCTGTCAACGACGACCTGCGAATCGACCCGCACACGGGCGAAATTAGGACGAAGTCGCCGCTCGACAGAGAGAACAGAGACCACTACGCTCTGGTGGCAATCCCGGCGAGCGGAGACAATATTAGGGTAGTTGTTCGAGTCCTAGATGAGAACGACAACGCTCCTACGTTTCCTACGCCTGTTATGAACGTTGAATTCTCAGAAAACACGCCTAGAGACGTGAAGAGGAAGTTAAACCCTGCGAGGGATCAGGACTTAGGCGCGTTCAATACACAAAGATACAACATAGTGTCCGGGAATACAGATAACGCGTTCAGATTGTCCTCTCACAGGGAAAGAGATGGCGTTTTGTATTTAGATTTGCAGATCAATGGCTTCTTAGACAGAGAGACGACGGACCACTATGAATTAGTGATAGAAGCTTTAGATGGCGGGACGCCACCTTTGCGAGGCACTATGATGGTGAACATAACAATTTTGGACGTAAACGATAACCCACCAGTGTTCGCTGAGAGCGTCTACTCCGCAACTGTTCCTGAGAATGCTACAGTAGGAACAACCGTGCTGAAAGTATCAGCCACGGATGCGGATTCAAGCGAAAATGGCCAGATAGAATACTCGATCAACCGTAGGCAGAGCGACAAAGAGAACATGTTTCGGATAGACTCAAAAACTGGTGAAATCACCGTCAATAAGGCCTTAGATTTTGAAACGAAAGAGCTCCATGAACTAGTTGTCGCAGCACGTGATAAGGGAGCGCAGCCCTTAGAGACAACCGCTTTCGTCTCCATCAGAGTAACGGACGTCAACGACAACCAGCCTACGATCGACGTCATATTCTTGAGCGACGACGCTACGCCGAAGATTTCAGAGTCCGCTCAGTTAGACGAGTTCGTCGCTCGGATTTCGGTCCACGATCCCGACTCCAAAACGGAGTACTCGAACGTAAACGTGACGTTGAGTGGAGGGGACGGCCATTTCGACTTGCGAACCCACGACAACATTATCTACCTGGTAGTTGTAGCTTTACCTTTGGATAGAGAGTCCCAGTCCTCCTACGTACTGAATGTAGTGGCTACAGACAAAGGCTCGCCGCCTTTGCACGCTTCTAGGATCATCAGTCTACGCGTGACTGACGTAAACGACAACGCACCAGAATTCAGTGACCTCGAGTACAAGGCGAACGTCCCAGAGGCCTCGGCTCCCGGTACGCCGGTCGTGCAAGTGGTGGCGACGGATACCGACGAGGCTGAGAATGCGGACCTGAGATACTCGCTGCTCCCCACGCCCCAGTCCGAGTGGTTCTCCATAGATGAGCGGTCGGGGCTGGTGACGACGAAGGCTAGGGTAGATTGTGAGACGAACCCGATGCCGCGCCTCATGGTTGTGGCCAAGGATCGTGGTTCGCCCCCCATGTCCTCGACCGCGACAGTGCTAGTGACAGTGTTGGATGTGAACGACAATGAGCCGATTTTCGACCAGAGCTTCTACAACGTCACCGTGCCGGAGAACGAGGCCGTCGGAAGCTGCATTTTAAAGGTGAGTCCTTGCAATTTACGCATTCAATTCTGCATGTTTATTTGATTACAAAATAAATGAAAAACCAAACAGGCCTTTTTGCTGAAAGTTATAATTTTTCGGGATAGCCACGAAGAAAAATAAGTAAAGAAGTTGAAAGCAGTGAAATAAAAAATGGCGTTGCAACGTTGCGACCAACGCACTTCGCGAAAGGTAGAGTATCGAAAATCGTAGCGCTTGCGCTACGCGTTGATGTCTAATGTACGGGAGCTATATGAGAGGCGACGCTTTGTTGTAACGTACGTTTTTTGTAACGTTTATGTATTTTCTGTTGAAAACTAAGGTGCGGTCTTTTTAATTTTCTATGCGTTCGATTGTTCTAATAATTTTTAAGACACTAAAAATTATATGACGCCACTTACAAAATAAAAATGAAAGTGCTAAATTACTGGTACTTAAATTTTGATATAAAAGTTAAAGAAATGTTAGTTAGAAGATAACCCAAGAATAATTAACGACATACTTGTCAAGTTATACTTGTTACATAAGATCTATTCCAATGTTATTTGTTAGTAGCCCAAATTATTTATACCTATATTGTAACGACAAAATCATCCATCTCGTACTAAGCCTATAGCGATTTCAATATGGAAAACGCAACTAGTCAATTCCATACCCAAATAAGTGCACACATCCTTCTTAGTGAAAGTTCAAAAGCTACCAGTAATTTGCGATGTTTGGTTTAAATTGCTTCGTTCGCTCTATCAAAATGCCACGGAAATGTCAGTTTACTCCTACTGTAGTATTCATACTCTCTGACCTTTCACTACGGTTTTGAACCTTATTTCGAGAGGAATAAAGTGGTATGGGTCTCGTTTTAGTTGCATTGTATTGTAGGTTACAAAGGTTGACTTAGCACTTTCATTATGATTTTATCACCTCGAGAGATAACTTGGGAACATTCTCATGAACTTTTCCTTGTCATTAATTTGCCCTATTACTGAATTGTAATGTAACATTGAATTGAAGCATATTATTTTAATTAAATTATTGAATTTCCGGCTTTTTTGTGTCATTTAAATGAAGCTGAAATTTTATATTAATTTTAAAATAAAACAAAAATCTGTTAGTTTAAATTAAGTACGTGGTATTTTAATCATATTCATCTTTATTAGAATTTTATTTTGTACGTTTCAGTTGGCCAACAAGTAGTTGGTGGATTTCCTTGCAAGGTCTTCTTTCGCCGTTAGCGAGTGGAATTGCTATTAAAAATTCAACAAATGTTCTTATACCCTTAAATAAACTCATAGGTACAAGCCCGCAGCGGAATTTGAACCTGAGACTCTGGCCCAACACTCGTGTATCTAAAGTTGTAACCACTCAGCCACCTAAAACTAAGGCCGCTTTGCATCTACGAAATGTGATGATTTTACACCGTCCAGTGGCACCTTAACATAACTCACACTAGATGGGTGAAGAGACCATTCGGCGCTGCAGTGCCTGGGACATTGTTTTAGATGGCTTAGTTGGCTCCGCACGTATTGACCCGTCTTTCCTGTGGGCTACCGACTATCAGGATGGTATAGGTGCTGGGCAAGCCTACTCCATCTACATACTAAGCTACCACTGCGTTCAGAACTGCGTACACACGACAGCACGTCAGAGTGTACACTTTTGTTGTAAAGTCACCCGTAACGTAACCGAGCAAGCCTACTCCATCTACTAAACTACCTTTGCACTCAGAACTCATAAGAACTGCGACACACGACAGCACGTCAGAGTGTACACTTTTGTTGTAAAGTCGCCCGTAACGTAACCGAGTAGAGTGGTAGCGTGTAAGGGTCGACGTGCTGTAGAACTGCGTACAACAAATAAAACAATGGCCACAAATCTAATTCCGAACGCGGAACCTCTGGTTCTATTCGGTGCGCGTGCGCGTTATGGGGCTAAGGCTTATTGGGTGCGAGTGGTCGCGAGCCCGCAGGCGCTGCACCACGCTCGGGCATCTCACTGCGAGACGGCCTGCTCCCATTCGCTGCATACATATTAAGGCCCAGATATAGACACAACTTTTTCTTCTTCTTGGAGAGGTCCACTAATGGAGGTTGGCCGTCAGCTCTTCATAGTCTTCTCTGTTCTTTGCCAAGCGAAATAGATGTTCGACGCTGGCTATCTCCGTCCATTCCTTGATGTTTCTGAGCCACGACTTTCTTCTTCTACCAGCACGCCTCTTCCCCTCAATCTTGCCCATCATGATCACTTGAAGAAGTCGGTACCTGTCGTGGCGAAGCACATGTCCTAGATAGCTTATCTTCTTCTTTTTTATGGTCAACATGAGTTCTCGGGAACGACTGACGCGTCGTAGAACTTCCACATTCGTGACTCTATGGACCCAACTTATTCTCAGCATCCTTCGGTAGCACCACATCTCGAATGCCTCCAGCTTCTTGCAGGTCGCGTCCTTTAGGGTCCAGGCTTCGCAACCGTACAGCGCAATTGGCCAGATGTAGCACAACTAGCGCTCCCAATGAAAAAAAAAACATATCTTCTTTTTGGATGGGTTTTTTGCTAAAAAATCTTCAGTAAGTTCTGAACTCAAACAAAAGTGGCCACTTTTGGGTAAAGGATTTCATTCGTAGGTTCTAGGATCTGGAAGTTAAACCTTCGTTCCTAAAAATAGTTAAGCCTCGCGTTGAGAACTTACTGAAGAGTTTTTAGCAAAAACCGCGTCTAAAAAGAAGATATGCTGACAGCTACTCAAGTTTGACATTAGCCAAGGGTTGACATTAGCATTTGACTTTTCTGAGTTCAGACGACTATTAATACCACTCTTAAAAATGCAAGCCAAATTATCAGGAGCCATAAGCAATTGCATTTGCCGGGAGCGAGCCTCGCGCGCAACCACACTGTTTAATTTTCAATTTAGATCGCAATTTGCGATGCCCATCGCCACACGCCCAAACTGGCATCACTCGGCCACGATAGATTTATGCCTCCACCCTTTTATTTATAACTACTTCAATATAGTGGAATATTTTAAGAAAGAAATTAACTCGCCGTAAGTTACGAGCTTGAAAGGGGATTTGTCCGATAAGAGGCGCAAGGAAATTGAGTTTTTTCACATCCTTTGTTTGTGATTTTTAACTTTATTACGTAAGCATTAAAGACGGCGGTTATGAAATTGATTTGCTCAGTTTTTGCTCAATAAAAGCGGCTTTATTTTAAGAGGTATAAAGGTGTAATTTTCGGGATGAGTTAACGGAATACATTGATAAGCTAAATTGATCTGTCTTCGTAAATTGATTGGTGGCGATTTTCGAGGGCAGCCTTTTAAGACAATTTTCTTTACCTAAGTCACAACCGAAAAAAAGGAACTTATTTTTTTTTTAAATAGCAACTAAATAAAGACAAAATAAAGGCTTCACGATCTTTTCTGATTTGCACAAAGATATTATCTACACAATGATATAGATAAAGTGAATGCAGTAGCGGCAAGTAGTTTAAAAGCAAAAGACATCAAGAAAGTTTTCTATTCTTTTCTATAATGTCGTAAAATCGGATCCTCCCCAAAACGTGATTTTTAATCCGATTGCTACAGAGTACTTACAGATTTAATACAAGTAGCGACCTACCCACTTGCATTAGATTTTGAACCAGTACTGCCTAGCTGCTCCTAACAAAAGAGTTGACCTAGAACCCTACAAATCTGTTTCTTTTTATGGCTTTGCTTCAACTTTCTGCATCTATTCACTTAGGGGTCTAACAGAGGATGAATTGTGAGGTTTTTCAATAGAGGCCTCTCCACCAGCATGCCATTATTGTGGCACGACTCACGATTTCTTTAGACGATCGCATTCGATTGTTATTTTGGTAGGTTGTTGCGTTTAGATCTGGGATTTCCACCCAAGTTTGATTTGTTGTGAATTAAAGGCACATATTATCCTACTTCCTATCCTACTTATATTATAAAGGCGAAAGTTTGTGAGTGAGTGAGTGAGTGAGTGTGTTTGTTACCTTATGACGCCTTATAACCTTGGAAGAAGCAGATAACAACGCATGGTCCACGGGAGCGAAGTCTGATAGCGCTGGGGGTCGGTTATAAGTACATTTAATACTACCTAGGTAGTAAAAAATGCTAGGTACAATTGCTAAATCACCACAAACTTTTATCCTTTTTCTTTTATCCACATGAATGAAGTCGTGGGCACTAGCAATAAATTGCTAAGTAACTTTTCCCCTGACTGACTTCGATGGCGGGAGAAAAATAGAGCTGCAACTGTTAATCTTAGTCAGCGCGGACGAAGTCGCGGGCAAAAGCTAGTATTAAATACATATTAAAGGTACAATAAGGCTCACAGCCTAGGTGGACTAACGATTCTTAATCGATTGGCGAAGTTAGGCAATATCGGGCGCGGTCAGTCTATGACCGCTAGTGGCAATAATATCTGAGCGCTTCCGTGCTTCGGAAGGCACGTTAAACCGTTGGTCCCGGCTGTTGGTGATTAGTAACCATCGTTAAGAGGCCCAGTTCAGAGGCTCTTTTGGCGGCCTAAAATCTCCGACAACAGGGGTGGCCACTACCTCATACGATAACCTAACCTAAGGTACGTACAATTTATTTTCCGGAAAATAACCTAAGCTGAGACTTAAAGGCTGGAAGATAGCAGCGTGGCGGGAAGTTCAAAATTTTCACAGCTTTTTACATTTTGTAGCTAAACTGAGCTCAGCGATTTTTCGTTCGCGGCAATTACATAGTATTCTTTTCATTATTGTAAACAACAGAACAACAATAATTCAGCCGATTATGTGTTCTGGTCTACGAAAAGTTTTTTAGACAGTGCCACTGCTTCGTAGACCAGAACACATAATCGGCTGAATTATTGTTGGTCTGTTGTTTAAAATACTGTAGCTATGAAAATTTTGAATTTCCCGCCACGTTGCTATCGTCCCACCTTAAAGAAGCTGCTGTCATCGGCGGAAATTTACACATGATGATAAGTTGTTAAACCAAAATAAGATTGTAAACAGACGGCAAAAAAAGGCAATTTTATTTCGAGGCCAGGATTAAGTCTCATTTTCACTCTCTTGACTCATCGCGCTTGTACCGTATAAATTATGTTAACTCAATGCAAATACGAAATGAGAAAAAACATTGAACAATTAAAACAAGCTTTATAAGTTTAAAATGACAATGATGATGTCTGTTTTTTACATCTACGTTGCTGTGTTGTAAATAAAATATCTTATATTGTAGAAAATATCGACCTTTACGAAATAAATAAAGTACTTCATAGCGTTTTTATTTATTGAAGGCAAGGAATTTCATACATAATTTTATTTATCACCATACTTTATTTAAATAGCATAATACTCAAGTTGAGAAACACAATCAGTAGTCGACTGGTGTAGAATTTTACCACTTTTTTGCGCTTTAATGCTACCGTTCTTTGGCTTTAACTGCAGCAGCGTCCAAGTGGTCATTTCACCCATCTAGTGTGAGTGAAGGTGCCACACGACACTGTATAAATAATTCCATTACGTAGATGCAAATAATTAAGTTTTATTGGTAGCTTTGGTCGAGATCACGATTATAGTAGTATAGCGAATAGGATGAAAATGTAACACAACTAAACTAAAATAGCGTTCCAAATTGGAATTAAACTGTGGAATTAAACTAATGTATACCCATTTTGTAACAATCAAAGCTGATGCAAATTACCCGTAAACTGGTTCAATTGTTTCTCTTGCTGTAAAATCAATTTTACACCTTTGCGCTAAATGTAATCTGTAGTTTGAGGTCGCAATTGAATCGTGGCCCTTCCCCAAGAAAAAGTTTTGCTTCTCCAAAATATTATCAGATTTAATTGATTTTCGTGTCAATCGATTTTACAGATTTTCATCTGTCCGTACGTTTTCCTTTTTTATCTATTTCGACCTCTTAAAAAATACTAAGTATGATCTGTAATTAATTTCTACTTTCAACCTTTTAAAAATACTATAATGACGCCAATAATCAATGAAATTCAATCGATAATATTGGAATGGGTAGCAAAATGTTTTCTCCGATTGTCTAGGATTGAGCACGATAAACAATGCTCTTAATTGTATCAATTACATATAGATATAGACTCTATAATAATATCACGTTTGTATCAAGGTGATGGCTTTAGATAACCAAACCGTTTGTACGGTCGGCCACAGTCAAATACTATAACCCAAGGCAGCTCTTACCGCCCGCGGCATAAGGGCGCCAATCGAACAAAAAGGGGTATCCTAGCGTGTGGCCGAATGTACCTAGCTGGGATTAGCACACTTGCGTAAATTTATGTGTGTTTTAACGACCTTTGTTTACAAACCCTTCACTTCATTCGACGGTACGTACGTTACTACGGTGTCCCGTTAGTTTTAAACACAGTTTGCAATCAATTTTGCCAATGACTTTCGACCTTAGGGTCCTTGAGGTTTGCCAGCGGCAATCTGCGATCTCATGAGGGAGAGATAGATTTACGTATGACACCAGGCACACACACAAACACGAGACACTTTTATTTGTTTTTCAATCTGTTATTTTACTCGCTGGTAGCATTATTTTGAATAGTACTGGGGCCAGAGTCTGTAATGCAATGGTGCCAAAATGGGCTCCTAGTTGACGGCTTCAATTACGATTTATTAATTATTTTTTTTGGTTAGGTTACGCGGCAATGGCGTGTCGGTGGCGTCCCAGTAAAAGGATAAAACCGGGGTTTCCTCGTTTTCCTCCTACAACCAGCTAACTAATCCTCTAGAATTAGAATCAGAATACTCTTTGCTGTAGTACCACAAAAACATTAAAAGTACCGACAGCATTAATAAATCGTAAATTGAACAGACGAGGCCGGCCAAGACGAAGATGGCGAAATGATCTCAACAAATACTTGCCGGAGTGGCCGGAGGTGGCTCAGGACCGTAAAATCTAGGCTGAAAGGGGGGAGGCCTTTGCCCTGCAGTGGGACACTACAGGGTGTTAAAAGACCGCCAACAGACCCGAAAGCCACGCATACTAGACACCAAAACAAAGTGCTTTTTAGATAAATTATTGCTGGGAAATGATTTTGGTTTTTTAGGTTATAATTTTGACAAATATTTTATCACGCAATGGACGTGTAACGCACAGAAATGATATTGCGCAAGCGTAGGTGTAAGTTTATGTTACTTAAGCTTGAAGTGCCGATGTTTAGAATACATTGCGGGTTTCAATTTTAACATCGCTTTTTGTAAGAAATATTCATAATTTTGATATGGCTTCTCTTCTATGTTACGAACTAGATACTGAATACATTTCTGCAAAAAAAGTTTTGAAAAGTCCTATTTTGAACCTCATTATCTCGGAAACCGATGATTTCCCAGGCATAGTTCCTTGGGCAAAAATGTTCCTCATGATGAGGACAATACGTGGTTTCCCGCTTTGTTGGCGGTCTTTTAACACCCTGTATAAGCAAATGGCGTTTTGTATGGCCTGGGCCTTCATACAAACGACACCAAAATATGGTTCAATTGTCATTGGTTACAGTTCTTACTGATATTAGTTATTGTGCTCACAATATGGAGCGTGTGTATGGAGCTAATGGGGTTTTATTATTATTACACTATTCACCTTAATGGCCGGAAAGATTTGCTCTAGCCCATGATTTTGACATAGATTTTTATTCTCCATAGAGCTAACTCGTGTGAAAGTAAACGATGGTCGCATTAGCCATATTTTTGAATAGGTCTTATGATGTTTTTAATGGGTATAATCATAATAACTCATTGTGTATGCTTTAGCAAATTGACAATAGTAATGCAACCTAACGGAATCACCGCACATACTTCATATTATGCCAAAGTTTTACCAAAAAGATTGCTCACATAAAAATTCATATCACCCTTAGGCCCGGTTTCTGAGTTGAGGATTTTGCTAAGAAAATGGGTAAGTATCGTCCTGTCTCTGCAGATTTCTCACAAAAGAGCGTGACAGAGCGATACGTAAGTATGTGCTTAGTAAAATTCTCAACTCAGAAACCGGGCCATAGGGTGATATTAATAATCGTCTGAGATCACCTACTTGAGATTGATCTTGAGTCGACGACTATTAATAGTATCTAATAGCGTTTACGATAATCTACTTGCAATCTACTTATTCCGTGTCTGTTATCATAAAAGTAAAATAAAAAAAACATAAATAAAATATAGCTTGATGTTTCGTAAGTACTACAACTAAATACTTGATACAAAGCGGCTGGAGTGGGCTTGCAGCGACAACGTAGAATTACTGTGGGTAACAGTGCCTGCCCGCGCACTCGGCCCAGCTGCCACTGACCTTCACATTGCTGTTGTTTACATCTCGCCTGATAAATTTCTACCTAATAATCTAATAGACGTAGTACGTAACCTTACAAGTGTGGTAGGTAAATATCCATCTCATAATTTTCTTATAGCAGGAGACTTCAACCTTCCATGCCTCCAGTGGCGACCATCCGGCTACACATTAATTCATAAGGGTTCTGTTGAAACGCAAAATGCAGCTATAAAGACGGCCGAAGACTTGAGTTATCTCGGCTGCAATCAATTTAACTTTCATCCAAATTGTAGCAATAATGTCCTAGATTTGATTTTTAGCAACTTATCCACAACGGTCACAATTTCACCTAATGTACTCTCAAAAATAGACATTTTCCATCCTCCACTAAACATTAACATACACGACTTAAATTTTATGCCTCTTAAGGACAAACCTCATACACGTTACTGTTACTCCAAGGGTAATTATGCTGATCTCAACAACTTTCTCAAGGGAATCGACTGGAATTCTCTTTTATGGGACTGTCATATAGACCTTGCCCTTCAAAATTTTTACGATATAATAAACCAAGGCCGTGAGTTATTCATACCTAAATCCACAGCTTCGAGTGATGCTTATCCTGTCTGGTTTGACCGCCCTTTGATAAAATTGACTAATCAAAAGAGTAGGGCCCATTCGAAATGGAAACGCACGAATAATCCTCGTGATTACGATGAGTTTGCTTTGCTCCGCGCCCGACAGAGGCGTATGCAGAATGAATGCTTAAAAAAATTTACATCACGCGCGGAAACAATAATTAAATATAAACCGAAATACTTTTGGAGTTACGTTAAAGCTTTGCGTGGTGGGTCTAACTATCCCAGACAATTTACATCCGGTAATAGTACGTACAGTGATGGGGAAGCCATTTGTGGGGCGTTTAATAGGTTCTTTGAAAGTGTGTTTATTCAACCGGACCCATCGTTAGCCCCCCAGATTAATAATGAGTTTAATAGTATCGATGATGACTTGATATCGACTATAGATATTTCTGAAGATTTGGTTCTAAAACATTTGAAATGCCTTAACCCCTCGAAAGGCCCTGGCTGTGACGGTCTCCCGCCCACACTCCTTGTCAACTGTGCAGAGAGCCTATCACTCCCGGTTACAACTTTATTTAATCGTTCAATACAGGAGGCAACATTTCCTGTGACTTGGAAAAAGGCCAATATTATCCCCATCCACAAAAGTGGCCCTAAGTCCAGCATCGATAAGTATAGACCAATATCTATTCTCAACATTCTAAGCAAGATGCTGGAGAAAATTGTGTATGACAAAATATACACACTGATCGCATCGAAAATCCCTAACACCCAACATGGCTTTTTGCGTCGTCGCTCCACTACGACAAACCTTTCTACTTTCACAAACTTTGTATTAAAACAAATGGAAAACGGTGGGCAGGTTGACGTGGTCTATACAGATTTTGAAAAGGCGTTTGATCGTGTAGACCATGTCATCCTGCTTGCTAAGCTACATAAACTAGGTATCCATGGCGACCTCCTTCGCTGGGTGAGCTCATATCTATCTAATAGATCACAGGCTGTTACCTTGGGTGGATTCAAGTCGGATTACGTTAAAATCCCATCCGGTGTCCCGCAGGGATCACATCTCGGCCCTCTTTTTTACAACGCCTACCTATTCGATATTTCTAGTTGCTTTCAATCATCAAAACATCTTCTATATGCTGATGATAAGAAAATTTTTATGCGCGTTAAAAGTACCACTGATTGTGATCAATTACAACAGGATCTTGTAAACCTTTTAGAGTACTACAACAACAATAGAATAACAGTTAATATTAAAAAGTGTCAATGCATCAGTTTTACTAGAAAGAAAAAACCTTTATTATTTCCATACAACTTTGGTGGCGTTGCGATCGAGAGGGTCGAGGTGGTACGTGACCTGGGGGTTTGGTTTGACAGCAAGATGTTGATGAACACTCATGTGTACACAATTGCTAAAAAGGCGTTTAGATCACTTGGCTTTGTTATGCGCGTGTGCAAAGCATTCTCAAACACTAACAGTATTAAGCTAATCTACTATGCATACGTGCGAAGCGTCTTGGAATACGGAAGTAGCATCTGGTCACCACAGTACATCATATATAACCAAATAATCGAGCGCATACAGGAGAAACTTATAAAGAATCTAAACTTTCGCACTAGAAACGATAAAACTAAAATAATAACCTCCGATTACAAAACCATGTGTAAAAATCATAAATTACTAACTCTTGAAGATAGACGCACATTAATGGACATGTCACTGTTGTATGACATCATTAATGAACGCTTAGATTGCCCCGAACTACTGGAAAACATTATCCCTAACACTCAATCCACTCGCACTCGACACACTAAACCCTTTGTCGCACCACGACATGATACCAACTATGGTCGAAACTCCGTCCTTACTAGAATAGTAAACACTTTTAACAAAAGGTTCACATCGACAGACCTACATTGTGAATCGAAGGAACTGTTTAAATCTGCCGTAACCAAAATATTGATGCAGGATTAATAGGGTCCATGGTATCTTTCGCGAACGCTCTCTATTTTGCTTGTGGTAAGTACCTAGATACCGATCCCAAGCTTTTGCGTAGGGCAAGCGGGATGAGGGATCGGCGGATGAGGGAACTGTTTGGGTCTACCGTAATCAAGATTGATGTAGGATCACTATGGGTCCTTGGTTTCTTCCTGCTGATCAGCCACCATCTTGCTTGTGGTAAGTACTCGTGGGTAACTGGCACCGATCCCAAGCAATAAATTGCGTAGGGCAAGCAAGGTGGTGAGTTCATTTGCAGGAGTGCGGTCAGCGGCGCATACCTCACATCACAAAGTCGCCCGTAGCGCGGCCGAGTGGAGTGCGCGTGTGGAGGGGTCAACGTGCTGTCCACTGTACCTAGATAGATGTCCGCTAATTTCAGCTAAGATTTGGACTTCATTGCTTAGTCGGTATGTCCTCATACAAACTGAATGTAGCCACCGTAATACGTTTTGTGACAACGCGCTAATTTACTCAGTATTGCATCTTCCGCTGTTTGATTTGATTTTATTGTATCTTGTGCTGGCACAGTTAAGCTATTTATCTGACTTTTTTTTTTTATGGAATTCATATAATATGTTTTACGTGTGTTTTTTATATCTTAACATTTATAATCACATAATACAAATACCTATAACACTATATTATGTTATATTATTATTAATACGTATTTATGTACTTGTATTTATACATTATGGTTCAATATATTATAAGATATGTATCTTTACATATTTTATATATTATATCAAGGGGGGCACCCGTTTTCAATTTTGTTTCTCTTTATTTAAGGTTTTTTTTTTTCTCATTGGATTTGGCGATAGCTATAACATACTATACCGCAACTCGAGTAATTATTAAGCCGTGGATATCTATAATTCGCTCTAATAGAATTAAGACTATTTAGAAAAGTTGTATTATAACGCTGGTTGATATCCCTAATAAAGAAAATTAAAATTAAAATTAAAACATAAAATTTGACAAGTATATAGTAGTTAAAAATCATTATAAAATACGACATGACAAAAAATATGATTTTATATCAGTCTATGGAAGCCAAAATCCTGCCCATTGCGACGCGCCATTCCCTGAAAGCATAGCTAGTAGACTTGTCCATATAATAGGATAGGTACGTCTTACTTTTTTATTGTATAACTTAATCGGTAAAGCCATCCAACTGGACGCGTAGGGACTAGTTATTATTATTATAAGGTTTATTTTATTGCATGGAAGCGATAAAACCAATACTTATTTAACTTATACAACTTATGCATCGGACATAAAACCTATGCCTATAGTTTAAAGCTACGAGTTCATTAACAATAATAATGATCTATTAGCATCAGGAAGTCGCCTAGGCCGTTCTAGTTAGTAATTAAAAGACTCTCCATCTTACCTAAGAAAACTCTTTCTCTGTTCTATATTACCCAACGATCGAGAAAAGCTGATAAACATCAACAATAGGTAACTATACAATTATTAAAAAAAAAGATGTAGCCTGTACAATTTGTACATGTCCTACTAGCTGGGCAAAGGCCTTCTCCCGGAGAGAGAGTTCGAGCTTAATCACCATGCGTGCTCAATGCGGATTGGCCATTTTTGCGATGAGGGTATAACTGTACAATTAACAAAATTTAAAAAACCGTCTTCACTGGTGAACATTTAAACATGTAGTGTGAGTGAAGGTGCTACTTGACGCTGTAGAAACATCTCATTACCTCGATGCAAAGACCTTAGTTTTTACATTTATTTAAACAGTTTAATTAAATAATAAATTCTTCGGTGAACCTACCTTTCTTCTATGAATTATAGAAGGCTCCAAAGGTATTCAGATTCCCCACGCTACGTATAAAAGCCATTAAGGCTCTGTAGCAAACTTCCTGATACGGGACAATCTTGGCAAATTAATACTTTTCAAGCCTTATCAACGGGCGCGTACTTCAGGGGAAATCGTAGGGGGGCCTGGAAATTCAAGCACATAAAAAAGTAAGATGTAGCCTGTACAACTATACATTGTCCCACTAGCTGAGCAAAGACCTTTTCTCAGAGAGAGAGTTCGGGCATAATCTGATATAGGAAATATTTTACGGTATAACCCGTGTCATTGAAGAAAACATTTAGGATGGACTTCAAAACACTCGCCCTCTCGCTCTAATTAATATAGTCAAAGCGAGACAACGCTAGGTTTTTAACTCCGTCCTAAATGTTTTCTTTAATGTCACGGGTTATACACCAACCAACAAATAAAGAAGAGTATTGACGGCGAGTTTGGTTTTTTTGACACTTTTTTGTTTATTCCTACATCACTAACCAGTGTGAACTTTTAAAGATATATATTTTTAAAAGGGATAACATAATCGTTTGCCTCAGAGTGCGAGTTCAAGTCATGTCCTAAGATTGGTTTTATTTTATTTGATTTTTTTATTTATTAAAAAAAATCCACAGCAATACAGTTGTTATAATGCTTCTTATATAAATTATTATTAATGGAGCCAATAACGGATTTCATTATGTAAGTAGTAGAAATAGACAAAACAATCAATCTTTAAAGTTTTAACCAATCTTTAAAGGTTTTTGTTTTAAGACTCATTTGCGAAGTTCCAGCCAGTTCTAAGGGACCGGGTTGTCCTGGATGCGTCCCTGCACGCAAGCCTTATCCCGTTGGAGGTCGGTAGCGCAGAGCGCGGTGACGGCCGCATCTTCAATAACCCGATAAGATACGCCGCCATCTTGGATGCCGTCGCCATGCCAACCGCCAGCGTAGGCGCAGCAGTTTTGTCGTGCGGTGGGTTACGTACGGAAGTATTGTTTGTAAAAGGTGGATTAGGTACTGATAAGCGACAGTTTTTTACACATATTTTTTGTAGCCTATGTTGTGAAGTCAAAAGCCTTCCCAGCCGATTTTTCGATCCTGGGGGCTCGCATTCGACACATTTCGAAGGAAAAATCTCATGTCATTTCGATCTCAACTGCTCCCGACCACTCGAGTTATGTCGAGCGAAAAAGGCAAACACCTAACAAAAATCTCGTGCCTTATGTCGAGGATGACTTTGTGAGAATAGGAGATCTGACATTTGACGCAAAATGAGATATTTCCTTCGAGATGTATCGAATTCGAAATTCCCTTGAATTAGCCCCCTGGGGGATAATTCTTGGCAATCTCGAATGTGACTTGTTCTTAAGGTTTTCTTTGTAGAATCTCGAATGTGAAATACCCGAGAATTTGCCCCCTGAGCCACCTCCGACCACTCCAAAAAAATAATATTATGAAAAGGTAAGTATGGTATGCTAGGCAAGCTGCCTCTTGCCTAGCATACCATACCTTTGTTAACGTTTAAAAAAATGTATAAGAATAGTATTTCCATTATTGCAAAAAAAAATGAATGCGAAACCCAATGACGTGACCAGTACTCGGACACAATACATAACATGAGTGAGCTTCGTATAAATCGTCCTAGGACGAAGTTAAGTAGTCTCTAAACACACTGAAACAAGTTCCTTTATGGTTGGGAGTCACGCGAAGCCAGAAGAAGTTATTTAAAGAACAGCGGGCGATTGTGGAACTAAACCGCTCAACGGAATGAGCTTTGTTGTAAAGATTTATTATTATGAAAAAAAGAAGTTAAAAACTAAAACCCGACTACTAAAAGGCTTAAAACAAGACCTGCTTATCCTTAAAATAGACTCATAGATAATTAATCGTAGTCGGAGGACACCACATTCGCATTTGATAAACCGATGGCCTCCGACTACGATTAATTATCTATGAGTCTATTTTAAGGATAAGCAGGTCTTGTTTTAAGCCTTTTAGTAGTCGGGTTTTAGTTTTTAACTTCTTCTTTTTTTTGAGCTTTTTAGTAAATCATTTGGATTATCACCCAGAATAGAACCAAGAAGGGCAAAAAAAAAAAACACATTTTGGAATTTTTTGTTCTATTTGTTATGTTGACGCTACGTGTGTTATACATTTTTAAAAGGTCTTTTAAAGCCCTTTCATTTGATACCCATGACGATGGTATCCGATAATTTTTATTTTTAGGTCCACCTCTTTAGGGCGCAGCACAGCCGCCATCTTGGTTTTTTTCAAAATTAAACTATCCTATGTTACCTGGGTGATTAAGACAAATCCAACGACACCTCATTTGTTGAAATCGGCCGAGTAGTTTAGGCTCTGCGAGGGAACAGATGAACACACAAACATACATACATACATACATAGATACATACATACATACATACATACATACATACGCTGCTAAAATCATAACCCTCCTTTTTGCTTCGCGTAGTCGGGTAAAAAATCGCTCTTGACAGTTCTTAAGGCGCTGTGCATAGTGAATCGCCCGCGCGCAACGAAAAATGCACAAAATCGTTTTCTGTAACTAATACACAAAAAAAAACGAAAATTTTCACATATCAAACCCTAGAATTAGTTGAGACCTATCTAAAACAGTCAGTTTCGTGTTGACATTCATAAACGTTTTGAAGATATTTTTGATGAAAAAAAATAGGCGGCGCACTTTTTTTCAAACAATATATCTTGCAATCTGTTATGGTTATCAACACAAAACTGGCTGTTTTAGATAGCTCTCACCTAATTATAGGGTTTGATATGTGAACATTTTCGATTTTTTTAGTGTATTTGATACAGGAATCGTTTTTGTGCATTTATTTTGCGCGCGGGCTAATTCACTATGCCCAGCGCCTTAATTGAATCCGGAACTACAGGAAACTGTGCCGGCGCTCTACCAATGAGCCCTCATTGGTAGAGTGCATTTGGATTTGCCTCTAGGGGCTCTAGCGTATGGTCAGAAATTTCATGGTATGCGCTATGCGGGTTTACTTCTAATTATAATAAACTTGTAAATATTTTTCAATACCTAAGATTAATTATGGAAAATAGTTGCTGTCCCGCTACTAACCACTGCTTTGAAACAGTTTTATCTTTCGAAAAATCATGTTCTTATTATTTTTTGACCACACGGTGCTTGCTCGATGTGTTTTATTGGTAGTTAAAAAAAATAGGGTCTCTGCAGGGAATTGGGCGTGAAACGAAAATGGCAGAGTCACAATTTTAATCGAACTGCGGCTCTAGATAGAAAATCGTTAAGTATATTTTGTTCTAGGTTCTAGGTCAGAGTCAGGTAAGAGGATCTAGGTTTCAGACACAAGAAGTCGCAATTTTTTCTCCTTTCAGTGTCCTTTCAGACTTCATCTCTTTAGAGGTATTTTAAGGCATCCTTGACTGTCCGATACTCTACTATTCTTTCTTTGCATTCCAACGTAGGCTAGGTTAGGCTAGCAAGAATGCGTAGCAAAGCCTACGACCCTTGCATCCGTACTCCGGTCAGCGACACTGATAGGTTTTATCGCGCTAGACGCAAGTGCGTCAATTGGACAAAAAGCGGCATGCTAGCGTATCGCTGACTGAACAACACTTTAGACTGTTGTATAATATCCCTTTGTATCCAATAGATGTCAAAATCCCTCGCCGTTTATTAACAGCTTCAGGCTCTAAGTCGTTAAGACAGTGGCGCCATCCCTAGAAGCGTCGACTCTCAAAGCCTCAACTCATAATGATGTAAGTCGAGTGAATTTATGAGGTCGTCTCCGACGCGCGCGCATTCCGCCGGAGGGAAAGAGATGGAAGAAAAAATAAGATTATTATATCACAGGCTCGCCTCTTCATAATGCTGTGCTGGGGCCTTAGCCTGTAACGCAATGGCGTGTCGTTGGCGTCCCAGCAGAAGGACAAAACCGGGGTTTCCTCGTTTTTCTCCTACAACCAGCAAACGAATCCTCTAGAATTAGAATCAGAATATTGTTTGCTGTACTACAAAAACATTAAAACGACCCATAGCATTAATACATCGTAATTAATTGAAGCCGTCAACTGGGAGCCCATTTTGGCACCATTGCGTTACAGACTAAGGCCCGTGATTCCGTGGACTGGGCCTATTAATATTAATGGCTCTGCTGATTTTAGGCTTAGAACGCTTGCGTTGCGTTTGGACGTATTTTGAGCTCTACATTTTGGTTCTGAATATGGTTGTTATAAATTGTAATTCAAAGCTCCTCTAAAGTTGCTACTGTTTATACGAGTATTTGTCTTATTACTCAAGATTACTCTACCTTTAGGTTTCTGAACTTTATTCATCTAGGTACCTGCTATTTACAGGTCTCTGACCTAAGGTTTGGTTTGACTCTCCCTACGCCAGCCCTTACCTTATTTACTACTAGATACTACACTTATTGTTCGTTTTTCTCCAGCCTATGTGGACCAAGTTGCGGGCTAAAGCTTGTATCTAATATTATAGCAATATCTTTATATCGTAGTAGATTACTAACAAATGACACGAATCCAAAGTGCAACTATTTATCTAGCTATACTATTTTATAAAAAGAAACGTGAATGTACGTTTTTTTGGTCATACCTACAACAGAAGAGACCAAGAGGCAGGCCCAAAAAGCGTTGGATTGACAGCATCGAAGAAATACACAATACACCAACTGGCGAAAAGAGGCAAGGGCCAGAGACAAATGGAAATCTACTGTGGAGGAGGCCAATACCCACAAAGGGTTGTAGTGCCAAAGCAACAAACAAACTATGCCAAAAAGGGAAAAGACGCTCGTACACATCACAGCTCAATCTTTTAAGCCTATGTTGAACTAATCACCTTTGAATGTTAAACAAGAAAACAGGCCGAAACCTATAAAACCTCCGATAGCTAATTAAATGGCGGAATCATTTCCCTTAAGTCCCACTTTTCTTTACTGACCTACACTTAAACAAACTTCGTTTGAAGAAAATCCTATCTTAAGGCTCAGGAACTAAAGACTGTTAACGTGAATTTGTAGGCTTTGAAGGTAATTGACGCATTTATTTATGTCGACTGCCTCTGAAGGCTTTACGAGTTGATTTTAGAATAGTCGTGAATAGTAGAAGGGGTTTTTTTACCAACTACGTATAGATGCGTCTGCAAGACTGAAAGATGTCATTGCATTAGACATGGGTAGGTATTGCTCGTAATATTACAAAATACATGAATAAAGCATGACATTTAGGCAAAATGTCTCGTAAACTAGAGATGAAGAGATGAGTTTGGACACCACTGCGATCCACTGGACTCGGTTTAATAGGAATTTTAAGTGACCTAGCTAGACCCGTCATATCGAGCTATACACATAACGCCCGATACACAGCTTCTCTCACCTATTATTTCGAGAAGGCACAGATCTATCTTGGTCCATAAATCCAGTTAGATATCTACATTTAGGGTGGCATCAATAGTCATGGTCTCGAGCTCGAGCTCAAGTAGGTGATCACAGTAAAAAAAAACAATCGGACTTGAGTAGCTGTCAGCATATTATTAGACACTAGCTTGACATTGACATTCAAGCTCAAGCTAGTGTCTATTAATATGCTGACAGCTACTCAAGCTCAAAAGATTTTGTTTTCTGAGATCACCTACTTGAGTGAAAGTGAAAGTGAAAAGTGAAAGTGAAAGTGTTTTTTTTAATTATCATTTTTACATTAAATACATAAACATTGAAAAAAATAATTATCAGAACAGAAAAATATATGATAAATGGGACGATGCTCAGCTAAATGCTGTGTGTGCACTGTAAATGCATCAACACAGCGCTGATTTTCAGCATGCCCCGGTTTTTCCATGTATTTGCATGCTTATCCATTATGAAAATGAATAAAAAAATATCTTTATAATAAAAAAAAGAACTATACAAACATTTAAAATATAAATTGAGCTCGATACTACAACTAAATCTTCATTACAGATTTTAAAAATAAAAATTACTGAAGTTATTCTTAGAATAAAAATATATTGCGTCGTCAAATTCGCTTTAGCGCTCGATAAAGTTCACAAATCGAATTCTGTATTTCAATGTCACCAATCGCGCTTGTTTTGCCTTTTTTTAGAAGGCTATATGGGGACATTTAATTTTTTTGCTAGCCATTACTTCGTTCGCATTATTTACTTGTGGGTTTAGCTCAAAGAATATTTTTATTAGCTTTTGCCCGTGACTTTATCCGCGCTGGCTAAGGGCCTTACCACAATAGCGAGTTGAAAGCGAAGCGAATACGCGGTGATTTCGCCGCGAATTCGCGACGAGTTGCCCAGCGTCGACGCCATCGCGGCGTCGCCACGCATTAGCTTCGCTTTAATTTGGTCCGAAAAAGTGTGATAAGTGTCTGAGGCCCAGTTTCTGAGTTGAGAATTTTGCTAAGCAAATGGGTAAGTATCATCCTGTCTCTGCAGATTTCTCACAAAAGAGCGTGACAGAGCGATACGTAAGTATGTGCTTAGTAAAATTCTCAACTCAGAAACCGGGCCTAAGATGAAAAGTTTCCTATATTTACCTAGATATTGATTTCAGGTGTCAGAGTGGCTGAAGTCGCGGGAACAAGCTAGTAATGTATACCCAGTGTATTAATCTCGTATACAAGCTATCTCCATTCCAAATTGTATCCAAATCGGTCGAGCCGTTTCAGCCTGAAAGAGAACACATATAAGTACTCACACACAAACTTTCGCGTTTAGTGGGATGTGAAGTGCGATCCCAAGGAGTTAATAACTCATATTTTTATTGAAGCAACTCTTTAGATTAAGGGTGTTATTCTAGAACGCTACGTAGGGTGGTATTCTAGAACGCTACTTAAACTCAGTTCAAACTAGAACGCTACTTAAACAGTGTTTAAACTCAGTTCAAACCAGAACGCGACTTGAACTCTGTTTAAACTCAGTTTAAGTAGAGTTTAGTAGTGTCGACTGTCGATAAAACAGTGCATGTTTTGATTTGAATATCCTTCCCTTCATATCAAAACATGCACTGTTTTATCGACAGTCTGAACTCTGTTTAAACTCAGTTTAAGTATCGTTCTAGAATACCACCCTTAAACTCAGTTTATACTGAGTTCAGACTGTCGATAAAGCAGTGCATGTTTTGATATGAAGGGAGGAATATTCAAATCAAAACATGCACTGTTTTATCGACAGTCGACAGTACTAAACTCTACTTAAACTGAGTTTAAACAGAGTTCAAGGAGCTTTCTAGGTTGAACTGAGTTTAAACAGAGTTTAAGTAGCGTTCTAGTTTAAACTGAGTTTAAGTAGCGTTCTAGAATACCACCCTAAGTCTGCAGTGCAAATCAAATTCCAGACATGATATCTAGCGTTGCCTCGCTCACTTAACTCATTCATCTTCTAAACTTTGTTCCCTCGTGCGAACTCATAACGTAAAGCCGCAGTTGTCGTCTCGCAAAATATGTCACGACTCCTTAAAACTTTTTACGAGAGGTTAGCTTTGTATCTTTCAGACGTTTGCTTCGGTCGGAGGCTATGGCGACCTACAACTAACGAGCCCGTATAGCTCGAAAAAGAAAACATTGTGAAAGTCAATGAAAACAATATTTAAAAAATAGTTTCTTCCGCCACAACGTTCACATTTTATTGATTTAAAAATCAACGGAACGTCATAGAGCAAAAAAAGATCTAGGTTGTTTTTGTATGTATTTGTATGAATGTATGATGGTATACTGTGAAAGGCCATAGATAATACCCCTTGTTCTTCGTACATAACTGAGTTATATAACTAGCTATGTACAAAGAAAAAAACACTAGTCTGTGTCACACATGGTTGTTTGATGGTTGACAGTTGTGATCCCTTTTACCGGGTGCTATTACCCTGTAAAAAGAGTTAGGGTCATTTGTAACACCTTGTATAATAAAAACTCACAATACAAATACACAATTTAACCCGGCAAATCGATTCCAAAGGCGATTCGCTCGGTGATAAAAGGTTGACGTTCGATTTCATTCTCCCAACTCGATCTCGGGATCGACCACCGTTAAATCGTATACAGCTGTGCCTTTGCACGCACCTGTGTTCAGCGAATGTGACTAGATAGATTATGTAACTGCAAGTGATTTTTTTTTAATGATTATCATTACTAACGTAACTAGTTGATGCCTCCAGCTTTGTCTTCCAAGCCAATCCGTAAGGAGTATTTATTAACTTTTTGTTTTTTCTAAAGCACTAATTACAGTACAATAAATTATTAAATGGGTAGGTATTTATTTACGGCATGGCAGTATTTTGTTTTATTTAAAGTTGTTTTTTTTTAAGTTTCTAAACTAAAAGGTGTGTTCAGGGGGTCTACCGGCTAAGACGAAGCTGATTACCATTGGCGAAAATCGAAATTCGATTTTTGAAAAATGTACTGTCACCCAGTTTATTTTACTGCCACTCTGTTCATTTTTCATAAATCGAACTTCGATTTTCGCCACTGGTAATCGGCTTCGTCTTAGCCGGTAGACCCCCAGTCAGAATCATTAGTAGAGTTATCAGACAGACGAGTTAACTTAACAGACTCGTAATATCATTATTATTATTTGTGTCGCGCATGAGTGCTAACCGCATTCGTGATACATACAACGAGAGTGAAATAAAAACTAAATACTCTATGCAGGAGAGAAATGTGAGATGATCATTATTATTAGTAGAGATAATTTTCTCACGCTACACATGATCTGCGATAACTATACAATTCCATCAGGGGGTCTACCGGCTAAGACGAAGCCGATTACCATTGGCGAAAATCGAAGTTCGATTTATGAAAAATGAACTGGGTGGCAGTAAAATTAACTGGGTGGCAGTACATTTTTCATAAATCGAACTTCGATTTTCGCCAATGGTAATCGGCTTCGTCTTAGCCGGTAGACCCCCAGTCCACTTCGCAAGCTAGATTATTTCATGACTACAAAGTAACATAAAAAAGTTATTAGAATAGAAGCCCGTACAATTGTACATGTAATTACATGTCCCACTAGCTGGGCAAAGGCCTTCTCTCAGAGAGAGAAAATTCGAGCTTAATCACCAGGCGTGCTCAATGCGGATTGACGATTTTCGCGTTGAGGGTATAACGCCTCATACGCTCAGGTTTCCTCACGATGTTTTCCTTCACAGTTAGCGACTGGTATTCCTATATTATAAATTCACAAATTATGTACGTAACTTTGAAAATAAATTAAAGTCATAGTACATGTAGGTACGCACCGGGAATCGAACCTGGGTCTCTCGCTTCAGAGTCCATTGTTCTAATACTAGGCAACCACCGCTCTACAAAGTGTTGTCGAAAAATATTAATCCTATTATAATGTTTCTTTGTGGCATTTTTTCCATTCATTCATTTTTCGTGGCTCAGTGACACAAAGTCGACCCAAATTTTTCCATCACAATCAACATTTAGGACAAGTATTAGAATTATACATATAATATTATAATTATTAGAATTATAATTATTAGAATTATAATTATTAGAATTATTCCGCGGAACACACTTTGTGTATGGCTATAACAGCCATACACAAAGTGTGTTCCGCGGAACCCTAGGGTTCCGCGATACCCCTGTAGAGGTTCCGCAAGAATTCAGAAAAAATATTCAAAACACCTCTCTCTGGTAGACCGTTCTGACGCGGCGTATAACGATTCACGAGGAGCAGCCGAACTTAGTCATACATACACCCTTACATACATACACTCGAAAAATATAACCCTCTTTCTGGGTCAGTCGGGTAAAAACTATTGTTTTATTGTAGGGTTCCGTCAAGTATTTCGCTTTCCAAAAGGGTTCCGTCACCAAAAAAGATTGAGAACCGCTGACCTATAAGAAAGTAAAAACTAGGTAAGTATAAACCTTTTGGAAGGATCTTCAAGGCGACCACAACCATTAGCCAAATGATGAGGAAAACGAGTACCCAAATGGCATCATAATGTCCAGGTATGAAGACGATGATGATGATTAAAAAACTTCAAAACATTACTTCCTTTTTACTCCTTTCCTACATATTTCTCGGTGAGTTTTATTTTTACCATTTTGGCCGTCCTATGTCTTTTGTTGAGAATTGGGCTTTGCACTTATATGCCGTATAGTGTGCTAGCGGTGACTGAATAAACTTTTTCTTTTTCAACCCGTAACCACCCAATAGTGAGTGTAGGTCTGATTAAGACTCACCAGAAATTAGTTCTGAATCACAATCATATAAGGACTGCAACCTTTCGCACCAAATGGCATTATAAATGGACGCAATGGATAGATAGAACGATTATAATTTGAATGTCCTCTAAAAAACATCCCAAGAACTCGAACCTCACTTCTCGACAAAAGACCTATACAGGGCGTCCCACGGCTATGCCACATGGAGGGAAAGTACCTTGAATATTGTAGATGGAACATTTTACTGAAAGAAGACATTATTTTAATTTCAAAAACAATTTAAACTGCATTCATAGATATTGAAATAATTACATGGTTGAACCGGGAATCGAACCCGTTACATGAGAAAAATTATTACCCTGTAGTTTTATCATACCGATCGAAAGGCTTCATCATAAGGATTATTTTTTGCTAAGTAACATAGTGTCAGAAATAAAAGGAAGACCTTGAATTTTTACATTTTTAATACAACATTAATCAATTTATCAATGAAAATCACAGTAACAAAAGATTAAAAGTGTAAAAATTAAACACATTTTTGAATTATTTCTTTATAATCAGCCAGCCGCATTGCGATGGAAAAAAATTTACGCGTCTTTCGGCTCAAGATACGGCTCGATTTGTTGCATACTACCAGGTAAATGTTAAAATTCATGGTCTTCCTTTTATTTCTGACAATATGTTATTTAGCAAAAAATTATCCTTATCATGAAGCCTTTCGATCGGTATGATAAAACTACAGGGTAATATTTTTTTCTCATGTAACGGGTTCGATTCCCGGTTCAACCATGTAATTATTTCAATATCTATGAATGCAGTTTAAATTGTTTTTTAAATTAAAATAATGTCTTCTTTCAGTAAAATGTTCCATCTACAATATTTAAGGTACTTTCCCTCCATGTGGCATAGCCGTGGGACGCCCTGTATATTACTCTGCAATTTTTATGCAATTTCCACCGTCCAATAGTGGTCTCCAGTGAGTCAATTGTAAGTTATAATTACTTGCGACCTTCGCCAGGCTTAATTTGTAAAAGTCTTGCTTGGTGCTTGGTGCTGTGTAGACGTAGAGCTTCTACTCTGAATCTCTTGTCGTACGGGAGAACAAAGGGATAATATATGACAATGACCAGAGAATTTATATGAAAAAAAAAACCATAGGTTAGGTTTTCGTATAAGGTATTGGCCATGGCCACCCCTGGTGTCAGAGTTTTTAGACCTCCCAAAGGGTTCTGACATGGCCAACAGTTTAACGTGCCTTCCGAAGCACAGAAGCGTTTAGATATTATTGGCACTAGAGGTCACCCATCTATAACTGATGTTGCTTAAAGAACCACGATGGCTATGTGATGTCGAAGTTACTTAGACCATAAAATAATAAAAATCACAGTCTGCAAAACTTTAACTACGCAACAGTCAATGCACCATATTTATAGCTCATTTTTTAAGTCAGAACCAAAACAATCAAATCAACACTTTGACCAGTCTTCACACACACAAGCACCACTAGTGGGAGGAATGGCAAACATTGCGGGTAAAAATTTAACCCTTCTCCAGTTACGCATCAAGAGTAGCCCCCCCAGTTTTTATTGCAGAGTCCGGGATGGCAACGATGTAGTAGGTAATTAAATACAGTATCGAATTAATATTCCTTTGCCTTTAAAAAAAGGCTTTTCGTTTTAATGTTGAACTTGATTGTTCATATAAATATAGCTGGCCCACATGGTGGCAATGTGACTATGCTTATTTGCATTGACTGCGCCATTTTATAACACAGTTTGCTAATGAAAATCTTCACGGCGCAGATATTCTTAAAAAAAAAATTCAATATCATTGTCAACCGTCAAAACGGGTTTATTTAACCTCCTGACAAAAAGTGGTTAAATGTAATGGCAAAATCAAATTCCAATGAGCATTTAGTCTGTTAAAATGAACGCATTGGGTGGTGTAGATAAGTGCAAACTATCACACCAGATGGCGCCCCATCGTCCGTAATACAAGTAAGTTACTTGACTCGGTAGCTCAATTGGTAGAGTGCCTGCACGGTATGCAAGAGGTTGCTGGTTCAAGTCCTATCCCAAGCGATTTTTTTAACCTTATAATATTTTTTATACAGCTCACCTAACCACCTCGCTATCTAGTCAAACTAACTTTTAATCAAATGTCTTCGGTCTATCTGAATAGTGTGAAAGCTTCCTCTTCATCTATTGCTCGTGACCATGTCGTACTAGCATGCCTTGGGAAGTGTATTTTGCCATAATATGGACTGTCATATGTCATATGGTCATACGGTGAATGCTTCCTTCAGCTGCTGCCTTTATACCACCAGACCACCTGGTGCCATTCCCCTGGCGCGTTTGTTATTCACCTGGCCGAAGATTATGAGCTTCCGTACACTATGCGATATTCTCTAGTTAGACCAAGATGCACTTCTAGCGAGTGTATTTGTGCCTGTATTGTACGTACAGTGTCCAGTCATTGCTAATGTGTAGCAAAAAGATCGCATTACTCGATGCATTCCCACAGTGAAGAGGTCTATTCGTTTTTTTCACCTCCTTGGAAGGAGCTAGGGTTGCGTGCTTCACAAGAATGTAAATATGTTTTTTTAAACATGTCTTTGAGCTTTTAGATAATGTACCTAACTCTTTGAAAAACCGAGATACTTATTCCAAAGATATACATAAGTAAACTCTAATTTTTAAATCGAGTCCACGGAATGACAGTTGCTACAAAGGCTTTATCTGTCAGTGGCATACTAGCAACTGTCATTCCATGGACTCGAATTAAAAATTAGAGTTTACAGTATACTTAAGTATCACATAAAATATTTCCTTCTTCTCTCGTGTCGAAACCGTCACACGTCGCGTTCCCAGAAACGTGCCAACTTGTCCGCGCTGACGGAAATATTTTCAACTGATAGAGATTTCTATGGCATAAAAACTGTCTATCTATCTAACTAAAGAATACATGTGAATTCATGAATCACGAATCACGAATTCATGAATTCATGATTCTTGTGTGTGTTGTGGTGTCGAAATAAACTAGTGGTTCGCCCCGAACTATGAACTCGCGACCCCATATCTCAGCAACCCCTCGACCGATTTGGCTCAAGTTCGAACTTAAAAATTCTCTTGGCCTCGTTTACCTGCTTACCAAATTTCATGACGATCCGACTAAATTTACTCAAGTTATCGTCGAACGAACATTCATACATACATACATATAAACGCCGGATTGTTTCAGTAGACTCGGAGAACTTCGTGATCTGTAGGCAATATTGTCTTAGTTGGTATCTGCCTTCAGAGTCAATAATTCTACCACCAGGCCACCACCGCTCTTGCACCGGATCACACAGATTCGTATGGTGATGATGATGATGACATCCTTTTATCCCTTATCAGAGACATAGGGTTCGAAGAAGAGATCTCCATAGATATGAAAAAAATATACAGTGTTCAATACTATAATATTTGTACCTTTAGATATATCTCAACTGCGAAATTTAGCGTATCTTCCCAGGTACATCCTACCAAAATGTAATAATACATATGGTACACGAACATGGGAAAATATGTTTCCTGATTACTTAATTCACCTGATGAAACATTAGAAAAAATATGTAAAAGCCACAAAAAAAATCTTGAAAGCATTGTATCTTAATTTGTAAAACTATTTTTAAAATTAGTGAATACGGCGGCAGATAAATCTTGTAAGGAAAAAAAATCTAAGCCTTCTTCTTCTAAGACTGAAGACTCGCTGAGAGAGCGTAACGACCACTCAATTAAAATGTAGATACGAGTACGTAGTTTTATCGACCACTTTCACTTTAACTAATGCAACAGTACCCAGCAATCCGTGTAAGCTAAAAACTAAAGCGCGCATAAATTTAACTAACATCTATGTTTAACACCTCTGGCCGGCCATTTCACTTAACTTTCGCCTTCCGTTACATTGGAACCTGGTTCCAACTCGCAATACCGGCTTGAGAAAAACTAGGAGCAAACTTTTCGTGTCATTCGTGCTGATTGGTGATCCCTACAACACCTTAATGAAAGATTTATGACGAGCTATCCCCCTCGGTGGCGGAACGACTCTTGCCAGTCAAAGGGTTATATTAAAAAAAAAAAAACACTTATCCGACATTATTTTGGTTGTAATTTTACTAATGAGGTAAAACCGGAAAAGTAAAATTTCTCAAAACATTTAAATATAACATTATTATATTATCAGTTTGTCTGTGTGTGTGTGTGTATCTGTCTGCCTGTGGCACCATAGCTCTTAAACGGGGAAACCATTTAAGTTGAAAGCAGGTTTCCTAGCGCTTAGCCGTTTATGAGATATGCTAATTTGAAGCTAAAATGTCGAGGCATTTTTTTAGTAGTAGTTATTATTTAGGGTTTCGCACTGACGTACTCGTAGCAGAAATCCTTCCATCCTGCGGGAGTCTGTAACTCTGTATGAAGTGGCACTGCGACACCCCTATAGCTGAAGTGTAGTGCCCATCAGCACGTGGCGAGCCGTGTCTGACATCCGTGCTGTCAGCGTGCGCGGGTGTGCTCCCAAACTACGACTCGACGTGGATCTAAAACAGTATTTTATAATCCGTGCGGAATCAGAATGTGATAATACCTTTTGGAACTGAATCAAAAATGACAGTTCTCGAGTAGCGTCAGTAAAAAAAAATTTGTTCTATGTCATAGGGTTATGAAATTAGAAATACACAAAAATATTTAATGTTTGTAATCTAAAAGGATTCAATGTTATTGCATTAATTAAATAAAACGTGATAAAACTCGAGCAGACACCCACGCGCACAGAAAACACAAGCAAGTTTCGACGCGAGTTTGCCATAGACAACTAGAGTTTGCCGAAATGCTGACGCTATAGGACCGCGAGCTTCTCAGTTCCAAAAGGTATTATCCCATTCTGATCCCGCACGGATTATACCCCCAGTTTCCCGTACAATACAAGCAGTTAGCCAGATTTTAATTAACAACCGTCAACAGCTGATGTACATACGACACCACGTCGATCCTTACACGCTAGCACTCTACTCGGTTACGTTACGGGCGACTTTACAACAAAAGTGTACACTCTGACGTGCTGTCGTGTGTACAACTAGTTAATGTACGGAAAACAAGGGTTTACCTTGCAGAGCTACTGTGAACCTTTCATTGTTTGGTACTCTGTTCTGGTTCTGAGGCGATAGAGTTCAATTTCTCTCGACAAGACTGAAACCGAGTATTTCAATGTAGCCAGCAATTTAAATAGAAAATTAAATTTAGGGACAGTGCCGTAAAATATACTACTTAAAAAAAAAAGTAAACCAAACATTTTCAGAGACAACTGTGAAAGATAGCACAAGAAATCAATTTATGGAAAACACTACAGAAACCAGCCTATCGTTAACTGTAACTACCTTTATCTCTGAAGATATTATCTGTTACGTTCCATACATAACTATGTTTTGCTCCAATATCATCAATGGAAATCAATCGACGCAATCAATTATTGTCAATGATAATTATGAAAAAAAAAACTACCATGTAGGACTTCCCATAATAGAAATAGACTTCTCAGGAAAAGCCCTAGCGGGAATGCCAAGCTTTCGCTTGTCAGCCATTTTGAAAAACTCGCTCAACGACTCTAGCTGCGCGCGCGCAAGAAGAACGTTCCATTTTCAAATGTTTAATTACACATTTGATTTGCAACTTTGTGTGTAACTTCGGTTAATAATGGTTTGGACAGCTTCTTTTATTGCTACTGGCTGGTTACATAATGTTATGCATGTTTTTTCTTCTTTTGTATTTATTGCTGGCTGATTTGTTTTGAGACTTTTTATACTTTCCTATTTCGAATTTATAACCTAAACTTCCATAATTAGAAGCTTTCAGCACTGAAATAAAATAAATAGATACTCTTGTGAATAACCAAATATTAATAACATTACCCTGCTTTCCAACCTTTTCGCCGACTTACGTCGAAAACAAAAAAAAAAAAACAGAGATCAGAAAACCGTCCATATTTAAGACCATAATCGATGATATAGCGATCTCTCGGATGAGGAATCGGTATTTAAAAGGCATCGGTCCACGGGGCGTCTCGAGAGCTACTTACGAAGTTACGTACCGTTCGATGAGTGCCCGCGGCGTTTTTGTAGTAGGGGCTGTGGTCGGGGCTCAATTGCCTAACCCCAACATCTATCACCACCTTGATAGCTAATTGAATCGTGATTATGACCATGGTAGAGATTTAAGAGTCAATTACAATCACAAATTTATCGAATTAGTCAAAACGCCGTAGAGACGATATTGAGTGACTGAATTTGTGATTCCTTTTATATTTGAAAGATATCAATGAACGAACCGCTTTAGTTGTAATCAGGACTCGCTTTCTAAAGGAAATGTAAATGCAAATTCAGTCACTCAGAATCACTTTTGCCCCATTCGTTTTGCTAAGACTTCCACTGTAAAGCCTCGTTGACGATCTTAATCATCTTTTAAAAGCGATCGTAATAGTTGTTGAAGTCAAATAATTGGGCCCTGGGTCGCAATGGTGACAAGAGATTATGGAATGCAAGTTTGCATTTCTTTATGCAGTCTGTGTAATGAAGCCTGAATGCTTGTGATGCCTAGATGACATGGTCGTAATAAAGTCAGGGATAACGGTAATAAGCTAATGTTAGCTCGATACAGGGTGGAGTATTTAATTTTATTCTCGTAAGATATTTATTTGGTATCTTTTTTGTCAGTCTATAATAATAATATGTTGGTGGGTGGAAATAATATTTTTAAAATAATTTTCAATCCAAATTACGTGCCCGTTTTTGTCTAATTTATTTCACAAGGATGGGACAATAATATGTTATCATTGATAAACACTTTTGCTATGAAACCTTCGGCACCAATAATAATGCAACCCATTGAAAAAAAGCCTTATCTTATGAATGACATATCTTATACAGGGTGTTAAAAGACCGCCAACAGACCCGAAAGCCACACATACTAGACACAAAAACAAAGTACTTTTTCGAAAAATTATTGCTGGGAAATGATTTTGGTTTTTTAGGTTATAATTTAAAAACATATTTAATCACGCAATGGAAGTGTAACGCACAGAAGTCATATTGCGCAAGCGTAGGTATAAGTTTATGTTACTTAAGCTTGAAGTGCCGATGTTTAGAATACATTGCGGGTTGCAATTTTAACGTCGTTTTTTGTAAGAAATATTCATAATTTCCATATGGCTTCTTGAGAAGATATGTTAAGAACTAGATACTGAATACATTTCTGCAAAAAAAAAGTTTTGAAAAGTCAGACTTTGAACCTCATTATCTCGGAAACCGTTGATTTCCCAGGCATAGTTCCTTGGGCAAAAATGTTCCTTATGATGAGGACAATACGTGGTTTCCCGCTTTGTTGGCGGTCTTTTAACACCCTGTATACTGGAGATATTGAATTAGGCCCCAGATTAATTTTTATCCACAAAGCACGAAACACAGTCAATTATGTACGAATGGAACAAGTTTTTGTGCTGCATTTGTTAAGATTTTGTTCGGAAAAGGTTTAAATAAAAAATGGTATCCAATGCAGCATGATAACTATATGAGATTAGGCATCAGTGATTTCAGATTTCACCCTCCGGGACAGAAATGTTGATTCACTTTTAGAGACCTTATTTTGGAATCTTGAAAGCATGCATTTAAGTACAATAAATGTGTAAAAAGTTAAATAACTTAAAGAATCGCGATTTAATTTACCTTTATCCGCTTAAATCATTGGATGTGCGTAAAGATTGGATATTAAACCGACTGCGAAAGCTGCAAAACAATTAAATGCAGCTGACATTTAAAACTGGACTTTACGGCATCGAATTAAAGGCTCAAATTACAGCGCTTGTAGTCGCTTTTTCCTCTTTTTTTTTGGTCGCCGAGTAAACCTAGGCTTTATGTAGTATGGGATGCAAAGAAAAGAACACGAAAAGGTCAGCAAAGGAGTTAATTCTCATATTGCAGCGATCTCGAAGCGATTTTAAAAATTTGTATTGTCATTTCGAGTTTTTTCTTTTGTTGCGCCTTCTTAATATGCTGTGTAATGCAATTATTTTGCTGAATAAAAATAGTAGAGACTTGTTTTAAGTGTAGATTAAGGACAGATGCGGAATTGCTGCCACTGTCTATCTCTGAAGAGATTAAACTTGTGAAGGTAAGTAACTTTAATTTTTAAAAGTATAGAAATTGAACTGTTCCATCAACCACCTACCTCTAGTAGGGGGGTAGAAAATAACGAACAGCAGATTTCAAATAGAGTTACTTTTAATCTTTATCATACCTCTTTTTTTAACCCCCGACACAAAATGAGGGGTGTTATAAGTTTGAACGCTATGTGTGTAGGTGTCTGTGTGTGTATTTCTGTCTGTAACTCCTAAACGGGTGAACCGATTTGAATATTTTTTTTTTATTTGAAATCATGTGGTTCCTTGATATGTTTTAGCAAAATCGGTTCAGCCGTTTATGAGATATGCTTTTGAAACTTAGATGTCGGGGGTATTTAAAATGTTTCATTTAGTAGCTATTTATATTTTGCTGCGCCTGACTGTGTTTGTCTGGGAGATATTGTTCTTAGCTATAGGCCAGCCACAACCTATAAAACAGGCTAGGATAATTTTGTAATTTTTTTTGTTGTGCCATAATTTGCTCTCACTAAGCTGGTATTGAAATCGATGCTCTTGTTTTCATTTGCTCCTTAGAATAGGGTGGCGCAAACAAGAATAGGCCCACCTCAGTGGATATTATGGGAGTATGCGGTTATCCATCGGAGGATGCTATTTCAGATCGGGTCGAAGTGTGAAATTAGCACCCGGCCTATAAGCACAACACTTACGGGTCGATTAATTCGATTCTGTAAAGTTCGATGCAATTTTTAATCGATTTTCAAAGAGTAGATTAACCAAGTGATTAAATTTGGCATTTGATTTTTAATTAAAAGAGGTAGGTGCCCGAAAAGGAGCCATTTTTTATATCTTTGAATATCCATCGTCATCAGGCAACTCTGCCAACTATTGAGTAACTCTGCCAACTACGAGTATTGAGCCTTTTCCCCCTTATTGCAGTACCTACAATTTACTGAGTGCAACAAAACCATCTTAATTTCGAAATGAATCCATAAAATGTCAAATCAAGTAGGTAATCGCTCTCCAATATCGCCACTTCCTCTAATTATGCATCTTGAACCTTTAACGTTAACTTTAGCCAAATGCCTTCTGTTCAGCGCACTGCAATCGTGATCGGAAAGGTTGGTGTTTCGGCAATACCGCTACCGAATATGAGTGTTTGTGCCAGTATTGGCTCCTGCTATCTCTATTGGTTTATGCAGAAATATGCTCCTGGCTTTTGTACCGTGTTGTGGCTTTCGCAAGAGGCGATGTGGTGTTAACCTATTGGCTAGGGCTGCTAACTTAGAAATCTGATGCGGGGTTTAAATTTACCACACAACCTCCCTTACACTTACAGAAAGTAAGCATGAACAAAAGCATCTCATTCTCTCAAACAGAACTCATACAGATTTTGGCAAAGATTTTGCCAGATAGAGTTCGATCGAAAATGTATTTTAATATAGCACTTGGTACATTATTACAGTGGCAGATTTTACTACAAACTGTAGTTATTAATTTAGCAGAAAAAGTTGTGTGTAGATTAGTTTTTTTTTGTCCCTTCTGTTAACCTGTTAACTTAAAAACTTAGATTACCTGCATACCTAACTTAGAAAAAAAAAAACAAATCACTTGTCACTAACTAAGGTGCAACGTGTAAAAAGAGCCGCGAAAGCCTAAAACAACAGACACGAGAAAGAAAACACGCGTTTTTCAACGAAACTCATTTCGATCGACGTCTTCTTTTAATAAAGGCCCGAGCATTTACAGGAGTAGAGAGGGGAGGTGGCAGGGACTGCGGGGGGCAGAGGGGAGGGAGGGAAATTATAGGGCTGTCCGCGCTCCGCGGCACGTAATGATGAATGGCGATCGACCGCACTCTTAATGAGAATTGTGTTGGCAGCCCTGCAAGACGTGGCTGGAAAATGGAACGCGCCCGCTCGAATTTTCAAATGTTTCGAATTCGGAATGACAGATCATGACGATTTCCTGGCAACTGTGCTTGCGTAATTGGACGCTTTTCGGAAGAAAAATTCAGAATGGTTGCCCCAACTGTAAATGGTTACTCAGCAAAAACAGTTACTTAGCGAAAAGAGAGCTATGTATTTGTTATTTTTGATAGGTATTCTATGTTTTAAATCACGTGTACTCATTGTGATATAACATAACAATACATAGTAAATAAAATAGTAAGTTAATTAAATGATTTGTAAATTGAAGGTAGATCGACTCTGTAAAAGGTAAGGTTTTAAATGGAATTACAAAATAAATAATTGCTTTAAATGCCAGTTTCAGTTAAAGAGTTTTCATCATCCAGCCACTGAAACAATTTTACATTTATACAAATTAAAATTAATTGGATATGGCAGCCGTAAGTCGTAAAGTTGTTTATAGTTGGTGCGTGGTTAAGCCTTTGCCAGAATCAAGTAGAGAATTAACGGAATACAATTTTTTGGATTTCTAAAAAGATTCTATTTGCCTGTGTATTGCAATCAATTTCTTGTCCTTAGGCTCTTGAATTTTCTAAGATTATTAAAAACATTGCTAGAGCTCTACCGGTCGTTTCCAAGAAGTCCGTCATAGCTTTTTTGTGGTGAATGAGTGAATGTATGAACGATTGTCTTTACTAATCCTTCATTCACTCACCATCCGTCGTAAATGTAATTAAATTCACATTTAAAATATGCTGTTAATATGCTTCAAAATCCTATATGGTGACAATATTAAAATTCAAATTTCAAATTCATTTATAAACACAATCATGGTAATAAAATAAAACAAAAATGTTTGATACAATGATTGATACATCAGTAGATGATACCCTGTCTCCTAAACTAGGTTGCCCTGTATTTTAGGAGTCCAGTGATCACAATAAAATTAAAAATCCATTTCAGCCTTTAGTTATAGATTGACATTCATAAGAATTAAATTGAAAATATGAGAAGATTTTGTTTTTAATTTGCTTCAAAGTCCTATCTTAGGTACATGAACTTTTCAATGTTGCACACAATAAAATAAAATCGCTAACGCGAGAAAGCTCGCGCAGGATTTACTGTCCGTGCCTCTTTGGGGTCGTAATTCAGTCGATATTCGGTATCAATTCGATATTGCTCACTTTTATCTGGTGAGCATAGAACCTGGGCCAGGGTGTGGTATAGTCTGACCGGAAGAAATTGGCGCTGGAGTAACTGTTGTGAGGCTGTAGGGATTTTATTTATATTCTTAATCAATGCTTATGTTCTAAGAAGACAATAGAAGACGACGTAGTTGGGCTAACTTCGCTAGTTCTGTCTGTGTGTGTGACGACGTTCTATCCCATCCCACTCATTCTCACTAATATTATAAATGCGAGAGTTTGTTACTTTTTCACGCTGAAACGGCTGGACGGATTTTAAATTAGGAATGATTTTTGAAATTAGGAATGGACATAGCTTAAATATCAGGATAACTCTCTAGGCTACATATTATGTAGCTTAGAGAGTTATGGTATTATGGTCATGGGTTTACACTTAAAATTCAACGAAAGTAGGATGGCGGGAAATGCACAATTTTCACCGTTTTTTAAATAAGCAATTTTTTTGTTCAGCGAATTTTGTTTCACGACACTATTTTACGCCAATTTCGTGGAAATTTTAGAGCAAAGCAGAGCACATACATTAGCAATGATTAGTTATTATATTTATTCCGTCGATAGCCCACGTTGACGAAGTCACGGTAAGAAGCTAGTATTTATCTATACATTTATAGCATCTACCCAAAATAAAAATTAGATGAAAGGTCAGGCTCGTTTGTTTAATTCCCGTACACACCGTATAGATAACATTCGTTGGTCAGCCTACAGTGTTGCACTAGTGTGAGCTATCATGTTTCGATAATTTCGACCACGCTCGCTTTTACAACCGCTGATTTGCATTCACGAGTCCAAATGTTGTGTTGTGTGCTTCTTTATGTTGGCTTAGAATTGTTTATTTCTTTCTTTGTTCGTCGGTTTGTTATTTGTTTTCTTTTCATCAAGTACATAAACTTTCTTCGCCTGTGCTCTGCCTTTCCTCTGGGTTCCAAAAATGTTTATGCAATGAAGTAGATTCAAAACGTTTGGCTATTAAATCGATCATTCTTGGAGTTGAATGGAATGGTTTTGGAGTGCAAATTTCTGGGTTTTCTGTTTAGTTTATAACAAAATTAAGGGTGGCATTTATAGTCGTCAGCTCAAGCTCGAGCTCAAGTAGGTGATCACAGAAAACAAAATCACCCCTAGGTTAATATCAATGTCAAGCTGAAGCTCGAGCTTGAGTAGCTGTCACCATATTAATAGACACTAGCTTGAGCTTGACATTGACATTAGCCAAGGTCTCAAGTCGGTGATCGAGATACGCGGTAGCGTGTCAAGCCAAGTTCAAGGAAATTTTGTTTTCTGAGATCACCTGCTTAAGCTCGAGCTTGAACTGAGGACTATTAATGCCACGCTTGGCATTGTAAATTTTCAGTATGTTCGGGCTCATCCGTTTACCATGGGTCTTCCACCCATCTTATTAGGTAAGGTCAGCAAATAAAGTCTACAAGAGACAGAGATAGAGAGAGACTGTAAATATCTACAATAGATCAGCCACCCTTATTCTTTGACACTCACGCATTCAAAACGCATTGACTTCCCGAGCCCTCCAGAAACCCTCCGTCCGATGCCCTCGACGCAGGGGCCAGCACCGCAAATCAGCAACCTGCAATTAAACCATAAATTAAGCGTCGATTTCTGATCGATCCGGCCGCAACCAACAATCACACTCGCGATATAACGCGAAATAAAAGAAAAGAAGAATACATTGTGCCTTGGCGCGAGGCAGAAGGTATCCTCTTTGAAGTCTAAGAGACTTCGCACGTGGCTCCTAAATTTTAATATCTAATTAAGCACATTAATGACGTCTTCTGATGGGGTTAGGTATCATCATTGTTATAGAAGGACATAATATAATATAAAACGATCTGTATAACCGCCAAAATAGATAGATAGATAGATAAAATATTCTTTATGGTACACAAAAACGATAAAAAAAAAAAAAAAAAAAAAAACAATAAATATCACAAAATATCTGGTCCCATCCAATAACATCTTCTTGAAGTGCCTAACCATCAATTGAGTTTGGCAGTCAGCTCCCTGTACCGCTCTCTGTTCATGGCTGTCCTGAATAATAAAATTGTTCCACGGTTTTGATGCAGGACCATTTCTTGACATTACACTTAAAAAAAAAAAGTTAATTGTAGCATATAAACATCCGAGTTACGAAAGCGAAAGTTTGCCTACTTAGGACACGTTTTAACCCTTTATAGAGCAGAGGTAGTCCAATTTTTTCATTGGTTTTGGAATCTATTCCGAAGCCTTAAAATTCAAATTATGACGGTCAATAAACGTCCTACTTCACACCATAGTGATGGGCAAAATAGAGGGAAAAAGAAAGAAATGAAGAAGGAAAATTAAATGGCTGTATAATGTCAAGGAATGGTCCGGCATCAAAACCGTGGAACAATTATTCAGGACAGCCATGAACACAGAGCGGTGAAGGGAGCTGACTGACAACCTGCAGTGATAGAGAGGCACTTCAAAAATAAGAAGAAGAAGCTATTGGATACGCACCAGATACTTCGGCGGTTAGACAGATCGTTTCATATATCCTTCGAAGAGTTTGTGTTGTTTCGGAAGTCATTTTTGAGTTCCACAAGAGTGGCCGGCGAAAAGTGAATTGCGATCAGTGGGAAGACCAGCAGCCCGAGGGTCGGACGACATCGTCATTTCGGCTGAGGGTACATGGTTGCGGATGGCGAGAGACCATCAGAGGTGGCGCGAGGGGAAAAGGGCCTTTATCCAACAGTGGGCATAGGGTGGGCTGATGATGATATTCATTAAAATGTCTCATAGTATTGTAAACGTAACTAACATGCACGCCATTGCACGTCCCCGAAGTGTCATTGAAGCAATAGAATACCACAATTTGTGCTACCGTTTTTCGTACGTATCGATGTTTCACGTGCAATCGACTAAGTATGAGTGAGAAATGTTGAGTTGCGTGCGATTGAAAATTGAGATTAAAGAGTACCTACTTACGGCAGGGTCTGTAAAGGGTTGGGCATAAGTGAAAATGTTATGAACGCCAATGATGGCTTTCTGGATTTGGCATGCATTTTAATGAAGAATGACGTATGCCGCATTATAAGAGCTTCCAGTGGACCCTTTCATAAAACTAAAATTCATAGTTTATTATGACAATTCAATGTACATTGTGTAGTCACTTAGTGAAAAATGAAAAAAGTAACCTAACTTTTTTGTTACCTTCGTAATGCCTAATCGGCTACTCAATGTACAGACAACTTTTTGTTCGATTGTTCGATTGGCGCCCTTATACCGCGTGCGGTAAGAACTGCTATGGGGTATCCTAGACTGTGGCCGACCGTACATCGAATTATCATAGTAAATTGTCATTGTCACTTTTATGAAATGGCCCACAGGTGGTATTTTAGCATGTCGCAGACTGTAGATGACTTCTATACGACCTGCAAGCCTAGCATAAGGCTGGGTTAGAGCGTATCTATGGGTCTATGCCACGCTACGTCAAACAAAAGAGTGAGATACAATAGTTATAACATCCTTATTTACTGCCTATTCCAGCCTTAAGATACGCTTGCTGCAAGTACAAAGTTGGTGCGTATATTTCCATAACTTCGTACACACATATAAAAAGGGCTCTATCTTTGCTCTATCTCACTATTTTGATTTAGAGTAAGATGGAAAACTCATGCTAGACTTGTGGTTTAATATATTCACAAAACTCGACAACTTTAATACAACAGTGCTATTTCTTCTCATTTGTAATGTAGTATATAAGAAATTCAGGCTGAACATAGCACTACGTACTCAGTGAACCATGAAGCGCAAATAAATGACGTCACTCAAAGTAATTTTCCCACCAGAAATAACCGAATTGCTTCGGACAGAATCGATTAATCGATTAGCATCTATCCGAATCGGTAAACTCAACGTGTCATCAGCAAATATTTCACCCAGAAGAGGAAAAAAAATCGGCATCTCACCTCAGAAAGATCGTATTGATAATATGCAAACGAACTAACTCGCATATACGCTTGTATAATGTATATTCATTTATATGTATGGGAGTAAAAAAGAGGTGAGTTTGTCGGGTCAATGCTCCTATTACTGACCCAAAGAGGCTGAATCCTAAGCGACTTTGGAGGCCGGCGCTGTCAATAAGAATTAGGGATAATGCTAGCATTAAATTGTAGAGTTTTGTATTAATTTAAGACCGGGGTCTTTTTGTTGTTGGGCATTGATTAAATTGTTTGTTTGCTTTTGCCGAAGAGGTAAGGCAAGGAAATTATTGTTTAGGTAGGTATGAATAATTATATTGTGTAGTGTATAACAAAATGGTCCAGCCAAACATATAGGGTTAGCTCTATAAAGGCGATTTTTCAACCTTACAAAAGCCTTTATAATACAAACATAATAATATTTTACTATAAAGATAGCACTAAATAAAATAAAAACCTAGTTTGTTACTCTACATTACAATTTACGGAGCAGTTGACACTTTCTTATTACAATAAGAAACCTCCCTTTTAATGTGAATTAATGTCTCAATAAGAAGATTTATCCTACTCATTCGATTTGCGTGAAAAATTCTATCGTATTACCGCGGTCTTTTGTTTCTTTTTCGGACGCGTCCAAGTCGTTATTGTGATGGAAAAATCGTGTTTTAGCTGACTACGGGTCGCATGCCATGGAACTTGTTTATGAAGGCTTAAAGACAACAAAGAGGTTCCTTTAGAAGGCTAAGTTTAAGTAAAGTTTTTACTAAGCAAAAAAAAATACATTTCTAAAATAAGAAAAAAAAGGAAAAAAAAAAACACGGGATAGTGCTTTAGAAAATACAAAAAGTAAAAAAAATAACACAGGCAGAGAACTTTCGCAGAAATAGAAAAAGAGACTTTGGCTTGTTGGTTGGAAGCGGAGTAAGTGCAATGTAATGTCAATAAATTGTCTCTTATTTAGGTCGGCTTGAATTTGTTTTTATTGAAATTATATCTTGGATTGAGTTTTGCCTTTTGTAGGTACTTAATTAATTTTATATATTACACAATATTCTCATCTAAAACATAAACAATTTTTGGGGTATTTGACTCGAAGCTCGTCGATAGATTGACTCTACTCTCTGAACAATAGATAATTATTAAATTCGAGGTACAACGTGGTCCTTCTGTGCCAACATATTTAGTGAATCAAAGGATCCTTTTTTTGGTTGTTAATAAAAGGTTTATTAGGTCAGTTGACTGATCTTTATCAATACGAAACCTGCAATTTATTTCGTATAAAAAAGGTATTCAGGGTTTTTTTATAGATATTTTTTTTTATAAACACGTCATTTTCTAATCAAACGTGACTTCCAACAACTTTTGTTCTAGGACTTTGGTAAAAACGCAATTTTATTTTCCAATACAAAAAAATTAATAAAAATTACCCTGTTTAGGTATTTAAGGCAATTACCGGACAACAATTTCTAAACGACCTTACAGAGGTCCTTTTAAATACTAATGACTTATTTCTATTCTGATTTACATAGTTATTATAACTTATGAATAGACTGCCACGAGATTATAATTTAGGCTTAATTTTTGCCACTTTGACAGATATGATCACGTTGTTATAATTTAGCCCACCTAAATAGTCTCGGATAAGACGTTTATTAAATGTGAACAACTCTACTCGTTCCATTTTTAAAAGATAATTGGTTTCTACTGCAGCACTTCCAAACTGGCTGGTTGGAAAATGTCTGATGTTGTTGCTTTTAGAAACGTTTTGTCAATCAAAGCAGGTCCGACCTCTTTTGTCGCGTGTTGTCTGGTCTAAGGCCTGGCACAATCCTCTTTAGGAGAGGCGTGGAAAAAAACAAATAAGCGGCCATCAGTATCGCTCAAACTCAAACACAGTTGTTAATAGACGTTAAGCGAGGGCGACACATACATAAACATTACGCTTCGACTCTAAATGGTGCGGGCAGGGGCAATAAAAAGTCATATCAAGTGCGATTTCGCAACGGGGCGCACGCGAGCTGGTTTCTAGGATAGGTTACTATAACTTTTGAGTTTTTTATTACATAAGTACAGTACCTAAGCGATAGTCGCGGGTAACCCATGGTAGCTCTAATCTCGCGAGATCTAAGTGCTAGAATCAGTAAACGGAGTATTACTTCCGTCACATAATTTCTCTCTTCATATTTTGCCAATTTAAAAACCATTATATTAAAATTGTTTCTCTACAGAGCAACCAACCTAACAAAGTAATTTTACAACCCAACGGTACTCAATCGAACACTTAAATTCCGATGGTCATTAATATGTTAATATAATGTTTTACCGACTTTCACTCGAGCTTTGGTACAGTAAAGTAGCTTAGACTAATATTTATTAGCATTCGAAGGCATCCCTTTGTGAGGTCCAACCTTTCTCAGACTTTTGAAGGATTTGACCCTTTTTGACTTTAGAGAGGGAAAATAGTTTGCCTGTATCATGATTAAATTGTATGAAATTTCTTTGGAAAGCAGTTTTTTTTTATCTGCTTAATGTAAAGTCCAAATACCTGAATCCAACCTAAGTCCAAATAAAAAGCATATTCATACTTGCACTGACTACCCGTCTCTCATCTCTTTATCAATTTCTAAGTCAGTGGTTGCATGGAAGAGATTGCTATTGGCAATAAGGTCGCCAATTTGTACCATTAATGTATTAATACTGTCTGTCCTTAAAATGTTTTTTAGTACAATAAAGGAATATTCTATTTTAATTAGTATTTGCTTGAGCGAACACAAAATTATCGTCATTTATTTGCTTGTTTAATTTGAAAATGTAACTAAAGCGTAACTACAAAATTTACGTTTTTCTATCGCAAACTTTTCTAGTAAACTTTACATCCATCGCACACACACTGCGTGGTCTACATTCCATATTTACAGCTTTAATAATTTGATTTAGAAAGCTTATTATGGCGCTCCACGACTGCCGAATTCGAAGATACTTCCTTTCAAACTTCTGCTAGGAAAGAAAGTATCACCACCGTCTACTCTATTGACGAGTCTTGGGTAGCGGAACTTATTACCTACTAACTCAAGTCTTAAAGTTCCATTTTGATTGTCCTTTTATTTGGTGATAATTATTTAGGTTCCAGTTTTGAGCTTTTTTTGGAATGATTCGGTTTTCCTGCTATGTATGAACTTACATTATGTTTTATTTTTTATGGCAGCTCGTAAATTGTTTGCTAATTTATTGTGCCAGTTCCATCTTCTTGCAATTTTATTTCTATTTACTAAACGGAAATACTAGTTTACTCAAATATTATTATAACTAAAAGCTCAAATTAGGAGCGTTATTAAAAAGTTGATGTTATGGTGCTGCTGCTGAAAAAACTGTGCAGTCTAGGATACCCCATGGAAGCTCTTACCGTGCGCGGCATAAGGGCGCCAATCGAACAAAAAGGGGCATCCTGGCGTGTGGCTGACTGTACCTCATACAAACACAGTTAGCAGTCTGTGCATATCTCATACAAAGACATAAAAAACCGTTGGAGAACGTAGTATGTCACATAAAATTCTAATATTTTGTTTGTTGGTCTGGTTATGTTCAGTGTGTTTTCACACGACGACGGAGCGGCAAGGATAGTCGGAAAACGATTCAAGGGGTTCATCCTCGAAAATCTCGAATTTGACGTTTTATTGGTACAATGATAAATTCAATCTTAATTTTAATACATAGCATGCGATCTCATCTATTGATTCGTGATAAGAATTTTATATTTTTCTATGGATTTTACTATCTGAAATAAATTATGCAATACCATTTCTTTCGCAAAATGTAGAATGCTACATTCTCGAGAATGGGCATCGTCAAATCCTATTTTTTATTCTATAAATCGAAAATATAGACAAATATAAGAAACTAATTTGAATATTTTCTTAATTTTTTATGTAAATATTTTTTTATTAATGATTTAACTTTTCTAAAAAAATTGTGTATGACGTCACCACTGGCATTATGTGCTAAGTTCATTGCATTCATTCATGCTTTTAAAAAATAAAAATATGTTGACGTTTGACAAATGTCAGTGTCAAGTCAAGAAGAAGGTTTTTTTCTCAGTTATTTGACACTTTTGACAGTTGTTGTTGACGAATGTATTTTTTTAAATATTTATAGGCAATGGAACTACCGCATTAGAGGCTATGATAACGTCATCGAAAGAAAAATGAAGTAAAAATTTTTGGCGTTAAATATAATCCGTTTTAATTTTACTTATTTAAACCCCTAATAGTAATCAGTATCCCTATTCCTCGAAATGGTTTTCAATTTACGACAATCGATGCCTCACTGATCAATGCCCATTGCCCCCTGCTCATCAGTACGGCTCTATGAGAATTATGAGACGGTGTTAAAAGGCAATTTAAATCTTACGCAAACGAAGCTGTGGGCACATACTAGTCTTCAATTAAATGCACATAAATAGGGAGGAAGTGCTTAGTTAATAGACGCCATTAATTATGGTAATTTGATCGCGGGAAGAGTTAAATCCACTTAATTATTGTATTTCAAGCAAGCATCCGAGATGCTTCGTCTTATTTTGTTGAAAGCCCATTGAATTGATACTAGAGTCTATTGAGTCTAGATGTGTTTTTTTTATAACTGTCAAGCAAACTTTTTTCTTTTTTTTTCTTGTGTGTCGTACGTGTACCTACTGTTATTATGGAGTTTCATGTATATATTTTTTTACTTAAACTGAACTTTTTTTGAGTTAGGCATAGATTTTCCAGAAGTGGCATCTAGTTCTACCTACGTAATCTATACATTATTATTACGAATTTTATTATTATTTTGTATTATTTCGTAAAGCCTTCCTGCAAAAAAATAATACTTAGTGTTAAGCTCTGAAAAGCACCTGAAAAAAGCTCTCTTAAAAATAAAAAAATAAAAATGGCAGTTATATTATTGTAATACCAAACACAGCTTTTTAAGCTTTCGCAAACGTAGGACACACGACAGCACGTCGACCCTTACACGCGTGCTCTCTATTCACTTACGTTACGGGTGACTTTTGCGTGTACACTTAAAATTTTACTGTACAAAAGAACAAAACACGCCGCAAAATATTCTCAAGCAATTGATTCCCTCGTACTATTTTCATTCTGGAAAAGGGGATATTCAAGATCAGCTAAACAGTTATTGATCAGACAAGGCTTAAATCAATATTTAGCTGTCAAATCGAGACAATTAATTATGCACAACAGCAAACAATGCCCGCGAGTCGGATCCGTATCGGTATCGGCTGACCTCTATCTCTTTGGACCGATTGAGCGAAATGAGATTAAATAATACTGTGGTTTTTAAACTTTTCGCTTAGATATTCAAATATTCAAATAAAATCAAATTTTTGTTTTTATACAGTACCTATTCAATAAATAAATTATACAGGGTGTTAAAAGACCGCCAACAAAGCGGGAAACCACGTATTGTCCTCATCATAAGAAATATTTTTGCCCAAGGAACTATGCCTGGGAAATCAACGGTTTCCGATATAATGAGGTTCAAAGTCGGACTTTTCAAAACTTTTATTTTGCGTAATGGTATTCAGGATCTAGTTCTTAACATACCGTCTCAAGAAGCCATATCAAAATTATGAATATTTCTTACAAAAAACGATGTTAGAATTTCAACCCGCAATGTATTCTAAACATCGGCACTTCAAGCTTAAGTAACATAAACTGATACTTACGTGCGTGATAAAATATTTACTTACATAGCGTGACAAAATATTTTTCAAAATTATAACCTAAAAAACCAAAATCATTTCCCAGCAATAATTTATCGAAAAAGTATTTTGTTTTGGTGTCTAGTATGCGTGGCTTTCGGGTCTGTTGGCGGTCTTTTAACACCCTGTATTCACTGAAAGTCAAAAGAAAGAAAAAGTCACTACTTAAATTGAATCAACTAAGTTTTTACTACTATTTACTACTTATATTTACTACTAAGTATCTAGCTACTATTTTTTATCCAGCTTCACTATCTTTGATCGTACTTGGAGAAGAAGCATGGTAAAGAAACTCCAAGGATCTCACATTTTGGTGTTCAAAAATAATACATTTGATTTATTTGCTCACTTGGACGCCCATCTACCCATCCAGTGTTAGTGGAGGTGCCCAGTTTGGCAGGATATTTTGTTCTCATTTAGTTAGATGTCATGTGAGCCGCTTAATATTGTTCTTTTCTTGAACGATATGATACTATATGATTGCAATCCACACAGCCACGTTTCTCTGATACGGTCAGGCCGTATACAGGGCAATTTTTAAAAAGCTTTTTTACTCCATTCCATTTTACACCCCAACTTCCATTTTTTTTTTTAAATATTGCTCTTTCATCAAAGTCTTAGAACAAAAGTTGTTGGAAATCACATTTAGAAGTTAATGTGTTACAGGAAAAAAGATGTTTAAAATTGCCCTGTGTGCTGAGCTCTTTTATTTTGATGGAAAATATCAGGAGAAAACCGGCAAATCTGAAATTCACGAATCACACGATAAAAAAAACAGGCCCATCTCAAATATATTCGTAGGTTTTTTTTTTTTAATATCGTTTCAATTAATGGTTTAAGTCTTGTTTCTGTATTAAGTGATATTAATAGTTAAAGTAATACAAGTTTGAGAACCTTTGTTTTACATTAAGTATCTCGATGTGTGTGTTATTCGTCCATATTTTGCTTCAATGTTGTTTTCTTACAAATTATAGCTAATTGATTCCTATTTTTATTGCTTTCATTTATGTTAAATTGCTTCCCTTTGCGCATTTCTAAGCGGGTGAAAGGAAAAATTGTGAGAATAATTCGAAAACAAGCCTAAATTCTAATTCAAACTTCACAACTAAACTTGACAACGCTCTCTTTGGTTATGGCATCTGGATTAGTCACTAAGCAATCTAATTCTCCCGAAATCAAGTGTCTGAGTAATAAAATGATGAATGAAAGCTCAACACAGTAAGTTTTTTTATACATCGACTTTACGAGATAAACAGGTTTTCCTGCACGTAGCTGCCTAAATTAAAACTTTACGCAAAGGTTTACGCAAAGACTACAGTCTACTTTATTACTGTTTAACCGGCCTTTATTCAACCAAAACGCTGTAGTTTGATCGACGATAAATAACAAACTAGGTAACAGTAACTCACCAAAGTAAATATTGTGGTTAAAATAGGAATTCGGCCATAACAATTAAACGGTAAATGCACAAGACACAGTTAAATACATATTAGACTAGTAATTTTATGGATCACAAAATAGTTATCGGTCGGTCTGAACTGGAACGGCCACCGAACTAAATCCCATAGAATCCGCATTACGTATAAAATCACAATAAAAACTTGTCCCCACAGAAACAAAAGATATCAGCAATAGAACAATACGAAACATCATTTCGACCATACGTCTAATATTCGAATGTCAACCTTATCGCATTAGTGTTCAGTTTTACTTTAATTGCATGGACTACGCGCGAATAAGCTCCCAAAGGCAATTTGGGCATCTATTTTTCCAGACACATTCAGAGTTCTATGTTGTATCTAGGGAACAACCTCGAACCTGCGCAAGATCGTCCCAAGTGGAGAAAACTTCTTCGAGCCCTATGTCCCTCCTGAGGGATAACAGGATACCAGATTAATAGCTTTCCCTCAAAGAACTAGATCTCTGGTCTATAAAGAAAGTCTCTATGAACTTCTTCTTAGAAGTGTAGACCTTTCTCAGTGGAAGATACACAGAGCGTCTAGTAGCTAATCTTTCTTACACACTCTTGGTATGTTACAAGCTGCAGAAATTATAAAGTTAACACTTACGAAGTCAACCAATCCGCCGATTCCACACAAGAATATGTAAGGTCGGTCCATCTATTGTACAATGTACGTACATGATTACTTGTTGGTTTGGTCACTGGCCAGGATTTCAAGCGTAAAAGTCAACATACTTCAAAAAGCTAGCGAAAATTATTGCCGAGAATCCTTAGGGTAGCCCCTATACAAAACTTCCAATCCCAAAAAAACATGTATTGAATTGTGAACCATTTGTGCATAGTTATTTTGTACAAAACCCAAGTCTGCAAGGACGATTGATGTAAGATAAATTCTCATTAAATATCACGCAGATTTTAGGACAACGGATCCTAAATACTAAGAACTAAGGTTCAATATTAGGGAAATAGTCTTAGGTTGTAGTTCTCTTGTCAATAGAACATTGATTTTATGTCATCGAGATTTTGCAAACAAATTGACAGTTTTGCAAAGTTTATTGAAATTACCAATTTGGTTAAATGTTTGTTCTTTTATTGCTCTATTTTCGGCTTGTTTTATCTTTTATAGTTTCATTTAATACGCTATTTAATTTAACTGACTGTGCAATTATTAGAAGTTTTGGAATACCAACATAGTTTTGAACCAGGCGCTCATTCAAAAACTATTCAAGTCCTTGAAAAATATTCCGCTCTAAACTGTCAAAAAGAAAAACCGACCAAACCATTTAAGCGCAACTGACGTAAACAATTAGTAATTACAATAGGTAATGCTGACAATAAATCGTGAACAATCAACAGTTATCTCTCATTAGCCAACCAGTACTGTGGGCTTGGCAAATTACAAACTTGGACAGAGACACTTGAAGGCCTGTGCCACTTAATAACAACCTCAGAAATATAACTCAGAAGATAGAACATCTGACTACGAAGTAATACTTCTTAGTCAAAGCTTAGTACATACCAGGTGAGTGATCAAGAAGTGTATGGCGAGCGATTCGTATCTTTCGACATCATTGTCTATGTATATCACTGACCGAGCCGGCCGAAGCAACTTGGGCTGTTTGTGTGGTGTCCCCCAAACCATGGTCCATCTTGCATCATGCCCTGCGTGCTCCAACAACTGCATACAGGATGACCTCATGACGGCTGGTGATGACGCGATTAAGGCTGCCGAATTCTGGGCTAAAACCGTTTTGATTTAGGTATCGGTTTTGCCATCGATACCCTAATACGAAGAAGATTGACCGCTTTCCGCCTGCTCTAGAAACATACGTGTTGCAAACACGCACACACAAACATGGAATTTGTCTATTCTTTGATGCCTATTCTTTGGTTCAGGATCAGGAAAGAAACACGTATCGACTTGTCTTTCCTGTGAGCTAGGCTAGCTCTGCTGTCAGGATGGTATTGGTCCTGGGCAAGTCTAATCCATCTAAAACAATGTCTCAGGCACTGCAGCGCAGAGTGGTCTCTTCACTCATGGTGTGAGTGAAGGAGCAGTGGCTCCTCGACGCTGCATAAATCTCTCATTACGTAGATGCAAAGTCTTTAGCTAGATCCTGGATGGTGAACCATGCCAAGAGTCCTTTTGTCGCATTCATGTCTTTGGTGCGATGTGGAATAAACTATAAATCAGGCTTTAGTTTGGTGTTTAAATAGCTGATAAAGTCATGGCAACAATTTGAGATAAGTGAATGTTAGTTTTGACATTTAACACGTGAATTTTACATTTAACACGTGTTTTTAGTTCGGAGACGAGCTGCCAATCAATCAAATGGTGTTGGTCTAGGGTCCGCCAGATGCTAACGCGCGACAAGATAGGTAATTTTCATAAAACTACAATTCATAGTATATTTTAACAATTCTATTACATTGAGAAGTCGGTTAGAAACCTAACCATTTTTGTAACCATTCCAATGCCTAACCGGCTCCGCAATGTAAATCGAATTGTCATAATACCTAAATCGTCACTGTCAGTTTTATGAAATGGCCCAAAGATAGTAGCTGTATCGCTGAAAATCGATTGGATAAATGAAATCTTATTGTCATAAGCGCCCCGTTTTTTTTAGTGGCCGCAAGGTTTGAAAAAAAGCAACACTCGTTAGGGGTGACACTATTTACCCGACTACGCGAAGCAAAAAGGAGGGTTATGATTTTAGCAGCGTATGTATGTATGTATGTATGTATGTATGTATGTATGTATGTATGTATGTATGTATGTGGGTATGTATGTTTGTGTGTTCATCTGTTCCCTCGCAGAGCCTAAACTACTCGGCCGATTTCAATAAATGAGGTGTCGTTGGATTCGTCTTAATCACCCAGGTAACATAGGATAGTTTAATTTTGAAAAAAACCAAGATGGCGGCTTTGCTGCGCCCTAAAGTGGTGGACCTAAAAATAAAAATTATCGGATACCATCGTCATGGGTATCAAATGAAAGGGCTTTAAAAGACCTTTTCAAAAATGTATAACACATGTAGCGTCAACATAACAAATAGAACAAAAAAATACTAAAATATGTTTTTTTTGCCCTTCTTTGTTCTAAGCTGGGCATTTTTGGGTAATCGTCCAAAATGACGTACCTACTAAAAAGCTCAAAAAAAAAAAATAGAAGTTAAAAACTAAAACCCGACTACTAAAAGGCTTAAAACAAGACCTGCTCATCCTTAAAATAGACTCATAGATAATTAATCGTAGTCGGAGGACACCACATTCGCATTTGATAAACCGATGTCCTCCGACTACGATTAATTATCTATGAGTCTATTTTAAGGATGAGCAGGTCTTGTTTTAAGCCTTTTAGTAGTCGGGTTTTAGTTTTTAACTTCTATTTTTTTTTTTCTAAGTATATCTAAACTTATGGAAGTCGTCGTACTCCTTAATTTGTCTCGATAGTCAAATAATTTTGTAGCACGATCTCCAAAACAACGCGTGGGTAATCTCTGTTAAACATATTTCTATAATCGTTGTATGCTCATTTGTAAACAAGAATCCCTCTTCATTTCTGTAATTTCAAATGGAGCCTGTGTTTCGTTCATTCAATTCGTAAAGATAAAGGTTAGACACATCACACAAGCACATACATGACACACCTGCACGCCCGTGTCAAACGCTGCTGGCAGAGGCACGAAGTGAATGAATTGGACCACGTTTTGCTAGGTATTCGGTCCCAAAGACGTGACAATAAGTGAAAAGTCTGTAGCCGCAAAGCTCTGCAAAGGTTATAGAAGAGTCTAATAATACAAAATTAACAAAAAAAACGTATTCACTAATGAAAAGGTACACTATTTTTTTGGACTAATTCCGAGTGATTTCGTTGAGGAGTTCCATTCTCCATCTTCGAAGTTCTTCATCAGATATCAGATGCCGTTTCCCCAGTGAATTTGTTTTTTTTTTAATTTGGTTTATTGCATAGTTATTGTGATCCTGAAAATTTCGTGAGGTTTAAATATACACAGAATTGTCTTTCGTGTCGAAAGTGTCGAAGCGCCGAGGATAACTTGGCAATTAGTAAGTAGATACAAGGCTATTTTTTGGTGTTTTTCTTATACCAAGGATAAACGTTTATTAATGAAGGAGCTAATATCATGTCCATTACCTACTTACTTACTTACCTATCAATCTAGAATCTAAAACAATACATTGTTTTAAAGTAGGCACCTCTTTCGCAACATTCGCCCAGCAGGTTAATAAACCACCAAAACATTTTAATCTGCACCTTAAATCTAATCTGCGTCTCACTAATCAAGGTACCAGGTTCGAATCTGGGTTAGAACTGACTCGCAAATAGCCTCGGACCTTGTACTGTCAAACTGCCCACGGGTAGACTCCACTTTGGCTGGTTTGAGCCAAACGGTTATTAATTTTGATATTTGAGCTAGTTTGCTCGGCTTAAGTCTTATTTAATTGGCCTGTAGCATTGTTAGTTTACCTGATAGGTGCATTCGAAACATAATTAGTATCATTGGTCAAATCGAAGTAAGTAGTAACATTCAAGATTATATTGAACCAAAAGCCAATTTATTGCAATTTAGTTCAGTCAAATTACAATAGATAATACCTATTTACTTTGAGTGGTTAGTTTTTTCTAAAGGCCGATGATATAATAATTTGACTAATTTTATATTTGTTTGTTCACAGGTAAGAGATGCCTCATTTTGAGTTACCTACTCTACTCATTATGCTGCTTATATGTAAGTTTATACACATTATCACTCAGACGAGATCCAACCAGCAACGTAGTGTTCAAGAATTCATTATAATCAGCGTGCAATGAAACGCTCCAAACGCTGTAAGCTCTGCTAGCAGACACCTCAATACATGACAGTCTATAGGGCACTTTTTAAATAGCTTTATTCCTGAAACACGTCAACATCTAAATCTGATTTCCAACTAATTTTGTTCTACGACTTTTCAAAAAGCTCAATAAGTACTTTTTATATTTTATTAAAAGTTTCATAATCTTTAAAAGTGTGCATATAATATCTACCATATTCTAGCGCTGTCTTCGCGACGCGCTTTTAAACCCTTGGCCTTTCCTGCGCCTACTGTTACTATACGCCAAAAAAAAAAAAATTTTCGCTTCCACCAAAGTCGTGGAACAAAAGTTGTTGCAAATCTTATTTAGAAGTTGGGGCGTTTGAGGAATAAAGCTATTTAAAATTGGCCTGTATAGGTTCAGTAGGTCAGCCTGCACGCGTTGCCTTTCCGTAGGCTTATTACCAAAGTAAAGCCTACAATATTCCATTTTAGCTCACAACTGTACGTCGCCACCACGTCTACGGACATTCAAGGCAGACTGATTAATGTTATTTATAGTTAATTGTATTATTTACCTTAGTTAGGTACAGCTTTTGGTTTGCCAATTCATTAGTTCAGAATGTGGGACTCGGTATTTGCGTTAAGTGAACGTAAATATCGTGTTATGACAGTTTATTCGTATTTCACATGCTGTGGTTTAATTGAATGATTCTTGGTAATACCTATTGAATGAAGATTTGTATCTTCAAGGTTCTTGCAATCAGGACTTGAATCCTGAGAATGGATTGGCTTTAATTTGCTTAAGGTGGGACGATAGCAACGTGGCGGGAAATTCAAAATTTTCACAATGATTTACATTTTGTAGCTAAACTGAGCTATTTTTGTTCAGTGATTTTTCATTCGCGGCAATAACATAGTATTATTCTCATTATTGTAAACAACAGAACAACAATAATTCAGCCGATTATTGTGTTCTGGTCTACGAAGCAGTGGCACTGCCCAAAAAACTTGTTGATGACCAGAACACAATAATCGGCTGAATTATTGTTGTTCTGTTGTTTACAATAATGAGAATAATACTGTGTTATTGCCGCGAATGAAAAATCGCTCAACAAAAATAGCTCAGTTTAGCTACAAAATATAAAAAAACTGTGAAAATTTTGAATTTCCCGCCACGTTGCAATCGCCCCACCTTAATATGCAAGATGGAGATAGAGTGCTATTTTGCATTGAGTTAGGTGTTTGGTTTGAAGTTCAACATAAAATAAAAGACTCATCAGCAACTGGACCCTATTCCATGTCTATATCTTCGCTAACATTTCTTATACAGTCATTTCACCCTAAACATTTTTTAGTGCACTTTTACACCTCAAAAGGAATCACGTTTCTGGGTTGTGTTTCAGTCAGCCTTTCACGCTATGTTTTATAGAGGGTGGCGTAAATGTATACATCTAGGTAAAAAGTTGAAGTTCTTCTAAAAAAAATATTCTAAAAAACGTACTCTATAAAATTGGACTTACTTAAAATGGGACACCTTGTATTGTACCCTGTAAAAAAAAATACGAAAGTGATGATTTCTTCTCACAGCCCATAAAACAACCATACATCTATTCTACGTATCTAAACGCATCTCCTACAATATACTTAGGTACGGTCGGCCACAATCTCAGATACCCCATGGCAGCTCTTATCGCGCGCGGCATAAGGGCGCCAATCGAACAAAAAGGGGTATCTGAGACTGTGGCCGACTGTACAATGTCGTGCATACACTCCAGCCCACGCTCTTGCTCTATGCAAATAACTGACGCACCGATATCTGTGGCTGGCAGTGGAGGCGACATTCCACCTTGACTTTATAATGTCCTAGTGAGTGCCCTGATTTTGTGCCAATTGGCACTGGTTTGGTTGGAGTGACAATGAATGGAAAGGTGTGGACAGCTTTGGGTAGAAACTTGAAAAATGTGGGCTTACTTTTCTTTGGTTGAAAAGCACCGAACTAAATCCCATAGAATCCGCATTACGTATAAAATCACAATAAAAACTTGTCCCCACAGAAACAAATGATATCAGCAATAGAACAATACGAAACATCATTTCGACCATACGTCTAGTATTCGAATGTCAACCTTATTGCATTAGTGTACAGTTTTACTTTTATTGCATAGACTACGAGCAAATAAGCTCCCAAAGGCAATTTGGGCATCTATTTTTCCAGACACATTTCAGAGTTCTATGTTGTATCTAGTTTTATCCTTGATCGAAGTTGAAAAGTATGCAATTATGTATATGCTGTAAAATTAGTTGATAAACCACTCCAGATGTTTACCAGAATACTGCTTCAGTGGAAATAAAACTGACTCAACGACAACCCACAGCCGAAACTATCGAGCACGTAAAATTTGTTCCTTTTGGGGTGTAGCTGTAGAGTTCAGTGAAAAAGCTTGTGAAAATAATTTTCTAAGCTGATGAAATAAGGTTCGTTAAGGAGAGGCCTTTGCCCAGCAGTGGGACACAAAACAGGCTACATAAGAAAAGTAAGATGTAGCCTGTACATGTACATGCCCCACTAGCTGGGCCAAGGCCTTCTCTCAGAGAGAGAGTTCACCACGCGTGCTCAATGCGGGTTGGCGATTTTTGCGTTGAGGGTATAATGCCTCATACGCTCAGGTTTCCTTACGATGTTTTCCTTCACCGTCAGAGAGTGGTATTGCTACTACAAATTATATAAAACTACATACCTAAAAAAGTAAAAAAGAACTGTTTTAGGGGACAAATTCGCGGCGTAGGGCTACCGAGTCTACTTACATGAATGAAGTAGGCCTCAATTTTTTAACCGACTTCAGAAAGGAGGAGGTAGATTAATGCCACCCTTAAAATTTGTTTTATTTTTGAACGAGAGAGCGAAGCGAGCGAAGTTCTCCGAGTCTACTGGAACATTCCGGCGTTTGTATGTATGTATGTATGTATGTATGAATGTTCGTTCGACGACGATAACTTGAGTAAATGTAGTCGGATCGTCATGAAATTTGGTAAGCGGGTAAATGAGGCAAAGAAATTTTTTAAGTTCGAACATGAGCCAAATCGGTCGAGGGATTACTGTCATAGAGGGTCGCGAGTTCAAAGTTGGGGCGAACCACTAGTTTTCAATCTATTGGTGTGATACTTACCTTTCCTTTCTTGAGCAGAAACAACATCATATTAATACCTCCCCAAGGCTGCAGTTGTCACTTCCACTTATTCCCTTGTTCTCGGCCGGCGGGGATGGGCGATGACGCGTGAGATAGTGTGAAATCATAAATACGGCTTTCACTGTCCACCGCTGGGGCCCACTTTTGCATGCTTTTGTTTTAGTTTAGTCGCCTCTTTGCTTCGCTGCGGAGCTACGAAGGAGGCGGAGCTGCAGGAGGTTTTAGAAGATTCGGCAGTTAGTCACAATGTTATAATCAACTCTCAAGGATATCTATCCCAAGTGCATTGGACCACTTTTCTACACAACTGTCATTCTGCAATACGGCCGCTAAGGCCAGTGCAGGTGGTAGTTGCCAAATTTTCCATTAAGAAATACCGTATGTACTTTAAGATAAGTATTTCTTTTGTATAAATATACCGCTTTTTATCCAATAAATGAATTTGCATTTTTATTTGTATTATAATCCTCTCGCGATGAGAATGGGATGCGACCTTTTGGAACTGAGACGCGCGCGATAAGCAAACTCGCGTAGCTCGTGTCGCAGCTACCTTGTCAAAGTAAAATAAAGTATATTTTCGATTGACTTTGACAAAGTTCCATTCCATTCCCATCGCGCGCGGTTTTTTATTATAATCTTATTTTAGGAAACAATCTCGCCAAACTGCAAAGCAGTTTGTTGGCGATGCGCTCTGATTTTATTACATTATTATTAATCTATGTATTTAATTATGTAGGGTACCTTATACAGGGCGTCCCACGGCTATGCCACATGGAGGGAAAGTACCTTGAATATTGTAGATGGAACATTTTACTGAAAGAAGACATTATTTTAATTTCAAAAACAATTTAAACTGCATTCATAGATATTGAAATAATTACATGGTTGAACCGGGAATCGAACCCGTTACATGAGAAAAAATATTACCCTGTAGTTTTATCATACCGATCGAAAGGCTTCATCATAAGGATTATTTTTTGCTAAATAACATAGTGTCAGAAATAAAAGGAAGACCATGAATTTTAACATTTTTAATACAACATTAATCAATTTATCAGTGAAAATCACAGTAACAAAAGATTAAAAGTGTGAAAATGAAACACATTTTTGAATTATTTCTTTATAATCAGCCAGCCGCATTGCGATGGACAAAATTTTACGCGTCTTTCGGCTCAGGATACGGCTCGATTTGTTGCATACTACCAGGTAAATGTTAAAATTCATGGTCTTCCTTTTATTTCTGACACTATGTTATTTAGCAAAAAAATATCCTTATAATGAAGCCTTTCGATCGGTATGATAAAACTACAGGGTAATATTTTTTTCTCATGTAACGGGTTCGATTCCCGGTTCAACCATGTAATTATTTCAATATCTATGAATGCAGTTTAAATAGTTTTTTAAATTAAAATAATGTCTTCTTTCAGTAAAATGTTCCATCTACAATATTTAAGGTACTTTCCCTCCATGTGGCATAGCCGTGGGACGCCCTGTATAACAAAATATTGATCACACGGTTTTGAGCACTAGCAACGGTGCGGTATATTTTTTTTTACAGTATAATGCTCTAGGGTAGAGGGTAAAGTGTTGTCCACCATTGGGCAAGGTTAAGATGATGATGATGTAGGAACCAGACCTATGCCTTCAGATCTAAGCTTACTAAATAGTAGCAGAATATGCTAAGGCACGGTTGGCGACATTCGTTACTCGTTTGATGCAGAGCAACATAATTCCACATTCGTTGTGCTGACGAACCGACATCTTTGTGGGTGCTTGGTCCACTTTAGACGGCGGCGTTGGACCCTTCATATTTGTTTTTGAACGAGCGAGCGAAGCGAGAGAAGTTCTCCGAGTCAACTTGAACAATCCGGCGTTTTTCTGTTTGTATGTATGTATGAATGTTCGTTAGACGATAACTTAGGTAAATTTTGTCGGATCGCCATGAAATTTAATAGGCGGGTAAATGAGGCAAAGATAATTTTTAAATTAGAACATGAACCAAATCGGTCGGAGGGTTGCTGAGATATGGGGTCGCAAGTTCGTAGTTCGGGGCGAACCATTAGTTACTTGTAAGTTCTTAAAACATTTTATTTTCATTCGGAAGTATTGATTTGTTGTGCTAACAAAAAAATCAACAAGGAATCACTCAAATTGAGTATAAATCTAGCCAGGAAATAACATAATAATAAAAATAATCATATTTAGTAGCGACAGAACAATTACAAAAAAAAAACTTTACACCCTAGTAGCTTAGGGTTGGTTTAAAACACATTTTATGTGACGAAATTCACTCTTGTGAACTACTTTGAATAAAATCGGGTCCACACGTAGAGGCCTACGGGTCTGAAACTACCGGTAGGTGGCGTTCGGTCAGCAATAGATTTGTATCACGACCCTCTAATAGAATTTATGTCCTCTACCACTGTGCTAACATAACTTCGGCCCCGTGTCAGAGCAAAATTACATCTATTCCCATAACTTTAAATGCTTCAGCGAGTGAAAAAGATATCATGTTTTCTTCCTTTCAGCTTAGACTCACTAAGATACTTTTGCTGTTGGGCTATGGTAAACTGGTGTTTATTGTCGTTGTAATAGGTGCTAAAGGCCTGAGTTGTCTACGGTGGTGTGGACGTTTAAGGCGCTTGGTGACAGCTCGGCTTTGGTAGGTTATACAGTAGCTTAGGATGTTCGTGGCATTTAATAAGAGTTCCATGTTGTGTAAAGAGAGTCCTATTCTTTGCTGTCCCTATAGAAATTGTAAGATAATAGAACAAGCACAATAGACAATATTGATAGATAAGGTATAGTTAGACTACTACACAACCACTAAAGGCATTACTTTCTCGTTCAGGATCTAAAAGCGACCTTAAAGTCAACTTGAAGCGCAGTATAAAGACTAAAGGTTTTCTTCCGATTACCACACATTTGACACTTTACACCAAGAGTCCCTGTCCTCCAAGCAGAAAACTCGCGGAAACTTTAAACATGCGAAAACTTGGAAGTATGTAAAAGGAAATATTACAAGTAACCATCGACACAAGTATCAAGAAATCTTAACAACTCCTTACCCTAGACAAGTAGGCATCCCTCTAGGTATGTCCAACACTGGGCGACATCCAGGGGCTGGATAGAAACGTAGAATGTGACTATTTTCGTTCAAATCAAGGATAAACTAAGGTCTTTGCATCTACGTAATGAGATGATTTATACAGCATCCAGTGGCACCTTCACTCACACTAAATGGGTGAAGAGACCCAGTGCCTGGGACAATGTTTTAGATAAAGTAGGCTTGCCCAGCACCTATACTATCCTGACTCAAGGATATTCTTACGTGAAAAGTAGTCTAACAATACAGTCAACTCGCAAGAGACTACCCACTTTGTGCGCCACGGCTGGCAGCGTCGTTTTTTCGCCGTCGCTCTTCAATCAAACTCGCCCACGACAGGACGCGATCCGGTCCGCCCTTAATTAAAATAAAACAGGCCTAGCGCACACTGGGGTGCGCATTGTTGCTTCTACACGATAATAGATAGAGGAACTTTGTTTTAAGGCTCGGTATAAGGCTAACTAGTGCCACCAATGTTTAAAAAATCATATATTCCTTTAGAAGAAGTTTCTGAAAAAATCCTAAGATGAGCTTATGCGCCATGCTTTTCTAGATTTTTAAGTGTATATACCCTATTCGAAATTTACTTGTAAGCTAAAAAAAATTCGATAACCGCCTAAAGCGGCCGTTTTTAGCGGTAATCGATTTTTTTTAGCCTAAGTCTAGAAATTGAGTTGGGTACCTACACTTAAAAATCTAGAAAAGCATGGCGCTTGAGCTCATCTTAGGATTTTGTCAGAAACTTCTTCTGAAGGGACATATGATTTTTTCAACATTGGCGGCGCTAGTTAGCCTTATACCGAGCCTTAAGGAGACTGTATAGGTTCTGAGCAAGCCTACTCTATCGAAACAATGTACGGTCGGCCACAGTCACAGACACCCCATGGCAAGATTATTTAGGGATAATGAAGGAGGGATTAGTGACCAACAAAAAAAAAATATGTAAATATGGATTTGATTTTATTTCTTCTCAAAAGCTATAACAAAGAAATAACCTTAGATCCATGATTTATGCCATATGAAATTTTCTGTCGATTTTGTAAGACCTTATTGGAGGTGTAATTCATAGTATAGTTTTTATTTTAAATCATTGAACGAGCGAGCGAAGCGAGCGAAGTTCTCCGAGTCTACTTGAACAATCCGGCGTTTGTATGTATGTATGTATGTATGTTTGTATGTATGTTTGTATGTATGTATGTATGAATGAATGTTCGTTCGACGATAACTTGAGTAAATTTGTTCGGATTGGTAGGCTGGTAAATGAAATTAAAAGAATTTTGAAGTTCGAACATAAGCCAAATCGGTCGAGGGGTTGCCGAGATATGGGGTTAGTAAGTGTATATGGGGTCGCGACTTCACAGTTCGGGGCGAACACTAGTTATTTTGCATCGAAGGACAACCTGGCAACAAAACCTTCCCTCGTGTGAAAGCAGCCTTACGCCAGCGTCGACTGCGATCGATGACGCGCACCGAAGATGCACTGATTAGAGCTCAGCTCAAGGGTACTAGTATACTAGACTAGTATTGGCATACTTGTTTATATAGTATTTGTATCTATGCTAGCTTTAAGCGACAGAAGTTCCTTGTCTCTTGTAGGTCGGTCTGGATGGTGGATGGGCTGTTTAGAATTTTTTTTTTTTATAATTGAACGAGCGAGTGAAGCGAGCGAAGTTCTCCGAGTCTACTGGAACAATCCGGCGTTTGTATGTTTGTATGTATGTATGTATGAATGTTTGTATTTAAGTATGTATGTATGTTGTTATGTATGTATGTTCGTTCGACGATAACTTGAGTAAATTTGGTCGGGTCGTTATGAAATTTGGTAGGCGGGTAAATGAAATAAATAAAAAAAAAAAGTTCTAACATGAGCCAAATCGGTCGAGGGGTTGCTGAGATATGAGGTTGTTAAGTTTATATGGGGTCGCGAGTTCACAGTTCGGGGCGAACCACTAGTTTAATTCTTGTGTCAAGCATTTGTGAAGAAAATATTTGCCAGAATCCCAAGAAATCACTCCTTAAAAACGATTTTGTCGGTCAGCCGTTTTCCACTTGCTAGAATTTTGGTGGCCAGCAATGCCATTGTTATACAACATACCTACCATTCAGCTACTAGTGAGCTACCTGTGCAATATCTGAAATCAAGTATCTGCCTAAGCGGGATTACAATTTACCTCTAACATTTCGCAATGCCTAAAAAGGCTTATCTTAAAACTTAAGTACTCGCTTACAAATTCGATTAACTGAACAATGTAATCCAACCTTTAAAGATAAGCGGACTTAAGGGGCACCGAGAGTGTTATCATTATTGTGCCTTTTATCCTTCGATCAAGGATAAAACTAGATACAACATAGAACTCTGAAATGTGTCTGGAAAAATAGATGCCCAAATTGCCTTTGGGAGCTTATTTGCTCGTAGTCTATACAATTAAAGTAAAACTGTACACTAATGCAATAAGGTTGACATTCGAATATTAGACGTATGGTCGAAATGATGTTTCGTATTGTTCTATTGCTGATATCATTTGTTTCTGTGGGGACAAGTTTTTATTGTGATTTTATACGTAATTCGTATTCTATGGGATTGAGTTCGGTGCTTTTATCATTGACTTTGATTCAAAGAGTCCACTGTTCTACCCACTAGACCATCGCCGCTTGTCTTTCCCGTGGGCTAGGCCGACTAAGCTGTCTGGATGGTATAGGTGCTGGGCAAGCCTACTCTATCTAAAACTATGTCCCAGGCACTGCAGCGCCGAGTGGTCTCTTCACCCATCTAGTGTGAGTGAAGGTGCCACTGGACGCTGTATAAATCATCTCATTACGTAGATGCAAAGGCCTGAGTTTAGTTTGATTTAAAGAAATGCAATTTTATTCTAAGCTACAAGTGCAATAAATGTACCCCAGTGATTATTAATTCTTTTAAACAATATTTTTATGACCATTTTGTCATTATTACCGACTCGGTGCTTTTAATTCTCTTAGGCTTATGGTTTTACGATATTATTATAATTATAGGTTTCTTTGTGGTGACTTTTTAACCGACTTCAAATAGGAAGATATCAATTGAAATACACGTAAGTTATTAATATTTTTTATGTGTGTTACCTCAGAACTTTTTTCTACGTGAACCGATTTTGATGATTCTTTTTTCGTTTGAAAGTTTTTACTTCCCATGTGGTTTTGGGAACTTCGAAGATGGAGAACGGAACTCCTCAATGGACAGCAGCAAATCACTCGGAATTAGTGCCATGGTTTAATAACAGTGAACCTTTTCACTAGTGAAGGCGACTTTTTTTTTTTTTTTTTTGTAGTACTGAAATGAAACCAGTGAATAATAGAGGGAGCCAGATAACCTAAAGACTTGCACCACCTTAACAGATAGATAAGCATAACTTAAGTTATGACTTAATGTGTATTAAATGCTTGTAGTAAAGGTATTTCAAGGCGGACTCTACATCATAATTCTAAGTTATTTTAATAACTCCTTAAAGGTATTCGATAGTGACTTTTATGGTGTATGCAATAAAGTTTAAGAAACGTCGAGTTTCTTCACAGTGGGTAGGGTGTTTGTTTAAAAATTTTACGGCGATGAAAACCAAATAAAATAAGAACTAAGTTATTCTGGCTTTGCACTTATTTGACGATAGAGCATTTCTCTAAAAAAATATTCAATGCTTGTGCCCGTGTTAATTTTTCAATATTTGTGAATTTTAAATCACTTTCGATGTTCGCCAATATAGTACACATTCTGTGAAAACCTACACAGAGTAGCTACCACGAGTGCGAAAAAGCTGTGCCGGATGTCATATATCCTAATACTATAGCAGTAAGGTTGTTTTTTATTGAACGAGCGAGCGAAGCGAGCGAAGTTCTTCGAGTCTACTGGAACAATCCAGCATTTGTATGTTTGTATGTATGTATGTTTGTATGTATGTATGAATGTTCGTTCGACGATAACTTGAGTAAATTTAGTCGGATCGTCATGAAATTTGGTAGGCAGGTAAATGAGGCGAAGAGAATTTTTAAGTTCGAACATGAGCCAAATCGGTCGAGGGGTTGCTGAGATATAGTCGCGAGTTCATAGTTCGGGGCAAAACACTAGTTAAATCGTATCGAGGCAAAAGTTCTCAGACCCATAGTCACTCTACATTTACGACAGTAGCTGGTGGGCGTGAACACAAAGTTGGTCTAGAATTAAGACAACCTATCGCTTATTTAGTAGACATGTGTAGGTAATGCTTGTAATATTACAAAAGACATATTACACAATGGTGTCATGAAATATTACACATTACACGAGAGAATAAAGCATGGCACATAGCATTTCATTACACTAGATGACATGAAACATGACACATGGCATTTCAGCACACTGTACGTACTGCAATGAAAGTGTGCTGAAATACCATGATGTCATGTTTCATGTCTGCAATGAAGAAATACCATGATGTCATGTTTCATGTCTGCAATGAAGAAATACCATGATGTCATGTTTCATGTCTGCAATGAAGAAATACCATGATGTCATGTGTCATGTTTGGTGCCATGATATAAGGTAATATCACGCGGCATGAAATGTCATGAAATATATCATGACTTCGAAGTGCACTGTTTCGCGCATGTCTATTATTTAGGCCGTAGGCTTCACGGCATTTAGGTAAACTAGGGTTTAACCCTGCTCTTAGTGCCTTACGGAGCTTTGCGGAATAATTTGAGACCATGTCGTGTTATTATTTCGTAGATAACTTAATTGTGCAGTGGTTTATAATTAAGGCGACTTGCACAACATAATGTTCACGATATTTAACAACCATTGAAACGGAATTTTCATTGCAAATCTCTTGTTTATTGGTTTTTCAATTTATGCTTCTGCTCTACTTGTATGCTTTCTTATTAATTATGGCACTAAGTAAGGAGATACACAGATGTGGTTAAGAGTTAACTATGGCTTAGCGCAGTAATTTATCTGAATTAGCGCGCATCAACTCTTCAGTCCGAAATACGAGGGAAATCTTCTTCATACTTGGAAACTCGCTTCAACACGACGCACACAAATGACTTATATAAAAAAAAAACAATATAAGTAAGATATTTATCTGCACATCTATTAAATGTATTGCTAGTTCCTATTTTTTTTCAAGTAATTTATATATCTCATTCTCACTGTTTGTTGAACGAGCCTAGTACACCAACCATTCCTTCAAAAAGTATTAAATCGTAATGATCAGAGTAGAGTTCCTTTGCATCCAATTAATCAAATACAGTACCTAACAAAGGCTCGCCGAGGCGAAGCCAAAAATTACCTAACATCATGTTATCGACCCCAGTTGTCTATCAATTGACTGACTGGCAGGTCATACAACTTTATTGTTAACCCACCATATTTACTTGACCCGCATCACTGTGTAATACACCCTTTAAAATGGCTCTGCTTATAGTGGCATTTGCGCGTTATAGCCAGTGTAAGAAGAGCTCTGAACAGTCTTGAAATGTTTGAGACAAAGTTCATGTTCAATAGACTGGTGGGAGAATAGATAGTCCTTCGAGTTTTGGTGTGTAATTTGTCAAACATTCATGTTTTTAGTCTGCCATTTGACTGTGAACTTTATACACATCGAACTGAAGAGCTATTGAAGTAATTGAAGGATAGAATAAGCTTACAAATGTGCTATAATGTCGGATCATTGCATGCAAATTCCTTACACGTATGTAGATTATACTACAGTAGTGTCTATCTACAGATTGTACGAGGTGATCTCTGGTTTCGTATTATTAGTTTGTCGGAAAAGCAACCGAAGTATCGTCTATGAGAGCTATAGAACCTATATGTTTTTATTTGTATGGAATATTGTATTGTAGACTTGTGAAGGATAGCTAGCGTCAATTTATGATTGTAAGCCTGGCGTGGAGTATTAACTAACACACTTGAATTCACGTATCTAGCATACATATATTTTAATGTACTGTGATCACTGCACTATATTTTGTCGAATTGGAATGATGTATATGTTTGAAAACCAAATATAACATAAAAATACAGTTGGATGATAGATAACTGATAACTACATTTTGTACATTTGATATAGAAAGCTTACTACTAAAGCTTATAGTCATAGTTCTTCTTTCGCTTTAATAATTTTGACTACTGCTTCAAATATTTAAACAATACGAATAAAAAATCCTACATGTAAGCATCAAATAATAGTACCACTCTTCACACAACCTCTAACTTTGAAATTTGCTAAGCGCTTTAATCATTTACCATCATTCTACAAAATCAGGAATAGGCCAAAACCGTTCTTATTGCGCCGAAAACAAGTGCTATGATACACATAAAAATATATCTGGTAGCCGATTATTATCGGATAGATTAATTCTATCGCAGCGTATTATTAATTATTAATATTTAATTATCGCGTAAAAATACTGAAATGAACGCCATGTGATTTAAACTTTGAACAAAAATTATTATGCTTAATCTTCTTCGATCAAGGATACAACTAGATACAACATAGAACTCCTGAAATGTGTCTGGAAAAATAGATGGCCAAATTGCCTTTCGGAGCTTATTTGCTCGTAGTCCATGCAATTAAAGTAAAACTGTACACTAATGCAATAAGGTTGACATTCGAATATTAGACGTATGGTCGAAATGATGTTTCGTATTGTTCTATTGCCGATATTATTATCTTTTTTTTTTTTCTGTGGGGACAAGTTTTTATTGTGATTTTAAACGTAATGCGGATTCTATGGGATTTAGTTCGGTGTTAATCTTACTCGTCAGGAAATAGACAGAGCTAGCCAGCGTTGAACATCTGTTTTGCTTTCCAACCACCGCAGAGGCAAGCCAAGAAGAAGAAGAATCTTATTCGTAGCTAAAATTGGGTCGATATCTAACAAAAACTATGCCATACCCCTCCGTACATGCTCTTTCGTAGCGTTTTTACTTAGGGTGGCAATAATAGTCGTCGATTCGAACTCAAGTAGGTGATCTCAGAAAAGTCAAATACTAATGTCAAGCTTTGGCTAATGTCAATGTCAATCTCAAGATAGTGTCTATTAATAATATTAACAGACACTATTTGACATTAGCCATGGCTTGACATTAGCATTTAGGCTTTTCTGAGTTCACCTACTTGAGATCGATCTCAAGTAGGTGGTCTCAAACGACTAATAATACCACCCTAAAATTGGGTCGATATTTAAATCTGTGGTAAAAAAATCTGTGCCCTAAATGTTCTTTCACAGCGTCTTTACTTAGAGTAACTAGTGGTTCGCCCCGAACTACGAACTCGCTACCCCATATCTCAGCAACCCCTCGATCGATTTGGCTCATGTTCGAACTTAAAAATTCTCTTTGCCTCATTTACCCACCTCCACCTACCAAATTTCATTACGATCCGATAAAATTTACTCAAGTTATCGTCGAACGAACATTCATACATACAAACATACATACGAACAAACATACATACAAACATACATACAAACAAACATACATACATACATACAAACGCCGGATTGTTCAAGTAGACTCGGAGAACTTCGCTTGCTTCGCTCGCTCGTTCAAAAATGCCTAAGCATTCCTAGCTCAAAATAATTCCAAAACTCGCATTCTGCAACGTCAAGCATCGAAGCGTCAAAAACCCCGCCGTCTTCAAACACAAAGGGGTCTAGCTCAGGTATGTAGCGAGGTGGGGCCGTCGGTAATATGGTCTATTATTTCGGGCACAATTTGGAACCAGTGATTGCAGGCCAGGTAGAGCGGTAGAGCTGCAAGGAAGCAGGGGCTTTCAACCTTTCGCCTAGTTAATCACTAAAATTGGAGAGCAATATACAAGTTCGACTTTTTTCTGTCTAATATGACTAATAAAGGGACCTTTATACTTTACTGTTTAAGCTGTCAGGATGGTATCGGTCCTGGGCAAGCCTTTTCCATTTTAAACAATGTCCCAGGCACTGCAGCGCCGAGTGGTCTCTTCACCCATCTAGTGTGAGTGAAAGTACCACTGGACGCTGTATAAATCATCTCAAAGGCTTTAATTTTTTTATACTTTACTAGTTTTTGCCCTCAACATCTTTCGCGCAGACTTATTTTTACGAGAATTTTTTCCATGTTTAATAGTTATTCTGCTATTCGAGACGGAGACAATTCTGTGACTAACCCAACTTTTGGAGAAGTCAAGAGAAGTTTATATTTGAGTGGAATTTTTAATTTAGAAATTAGTAGTTGGCTCTTTATGGGGCGTTCTAATCAAGCGTAGGGTTGAGAACCCCTGCAATAAATACAGGTACTTTAGGGACATTGGCGCCAGACGGACAGCCGCACTTTTTGCCGTCAAACTATCATTGTCACTGCTCTATACTTTGCTTAATAACTGATGGTATTATTTCCCATAGAACTGGGTCCTTTTTCGTCTGTATGGACATGGATACAGCCGGCTATTCAAAAGGATTTGAATGTGATTAGTATGAGATTATAGTTTTCGGTGGTATTTGTATCTGATTATCTATTAGAGGTATGTTTTTGCCATTGTCCTTTTGATCTTTGGGTCAGGATACAACGTTTGTGAATCATCTTGACTTGACCACCAATGAAAGAGTTTAGTTCTGTTTTGAATTTAAATAGATACTCTCTATATGATACAAACTATACAATCCTTTGTTTTCTTACATGAACAGCTTATCCTCTCTCATACCCTTTGAAGTGTTCATTTTGTAAAATTATTTCAATTCACCATTACAATAAATTTTCCATTACATAATTAGCGAATAAAACACACAACCGCCTATTAAAGGTTGTAATTTGTAATTTCATGAGGTAATTTTAAGCTTCGATTTTTATGACACGTTTTACTTGATAGGGGTTAGTAAAAATTTACAACCTGTTTTAATACAATGTATCCAGACACCAGCTACCCCAAAGTTACTCTTATTGTGACTGCCAAAAGTGTCATTTCAGGGAATTCTTTTTTAGGCAGACGAGTATTCAAAGTTCTAGCCAGTTCTAGTCCTAGCCTAATCAAGCAAAAAAATTGACATAAAAATCATAGTGTAGAAATTATGGGTAGTAATAAAGGGTAAATTTTTCCTTAAAACCAATTCTAAAATAATAATAAACAACCCTACCTAAACTTCCTTAGTGGAACCTCCAACGACCTAACCACTAGAGAACGGTCGAAACCCTATTTTACTATGAAAAAACACCGTCCAAGCTCGCTCTATAAAAGTCATTAACTCCAAGTGAAGATAATTGATGAAGGAAAGAGATTACTAGCTAGCTAAAGATATGGCTTGCCAAGGAAATATGCGCCGTAAAGGAGACCGGCAAGGTATGTTTTAGTCTGCAGTCGGTGTTTCTAGCCTATAATAAAAGTTATACCCAGAATGGGCGTACAGGGGATGGTAGTAAAATACGATTAAAATAAGTTGGGACTTGTCTAAAACTCAGAGCCATGAATAGATAGTTTACTCTACAACGGTTAGATTCCTGTGGATTACGCTGACATTGGATTGGGACTTGGATTCGTCTCTGCTCTAGACTGATATGACCAGAAGGTGCAATATTTTTCGACAATATGTGGCTGTAATATTGGCATTCATGGCCCGGCTACAGTAAAAACATTTTTAAGGCTCGGCAATATTGCCCGTTAAAAGCAATAGAATAGAATACTTACTATTTTTCACGATCTGAACACACATACCAAACATAATGTCATTGCAGACACACCCTCTTCGGTGGAGTGATCATTTTACTGCTTACTATACCACTCGCTAACTGTAAAGGAAAACATTTTGAGGAAATCTGAGCGTATGTGGTGAAAATCGCCACTCTGCTTTGAGCACGCGTGGTCCTTAAGCTGTTTCTCTCTCTCTGAGAGAAGGTCTTTGACTAGTTATGGGGACATGCACAATTGTACAGGCTACATCTTACTGTTACCGGACGGAAAAGTTTTTGAATGGTCCTTCGTTAGTACAGCCGGGTTATACTATATATTTTTTTGTTTCATGGTAATAAGCGATGGCACAGGCTGAGGCTGCGGTGGTATTATTAAAAAATCGTCACGTAATTCCGTTGGCCGCCATACTTCTTTTTCGGGTTTAGCTTTTGACGGATCGTGTTTTGACTCTCCTATGTTGTGTGCATGACGTGTGATTGTTAGTATTTATGTTCTATCTGTATTCAAATGAAATACATATTTGAACGAGCGAGCGAAGTTATCCACGTTCTTAAACAATCCGGCGTTTGTATGTTTGTATGTATGAATATTAGTACAACGATAACTTGAGAAAATTTGGTCAGATAATCATGAAACTTTGTAGGCGGGTAAATGAAATTAAAAATTTTTTTAAGTTCGAATATGAGCCAAATCGGTCGAGAATTTGCCGAGATATGCTGTTGTACATTTTATAGGCAATGCGCGCGCGCCTGCACGAATGGTGTTAGCAAAAAGTTACACATCGCGAGTTCACAGTGCAGGGTGAATTACTAGAACTACTGTTCAGGGCGAAAACCCGCGGGTTTTCTCTTCAGGGCCCTTAGCCTGTAACGCAATGGCGGGTCAATGGCGTCCCGGCAGAAGGACAAAACCGGGCTCTCCTCGTTTTTCTCCTACAACCAGAGGACTAATCCTCTAGAATTAGAATCAAAATATTCTTTGCTGTACTACAAAAACATTAAAAGGACAGACAGCGTTAGCAAATCGTAATTGAAGTCGTCACCTGACAGCCCATTTTGGCACCATTGTGTTACAGGCTAAGGGCCCAGGTTTTCATTCATGTTAGCGAGTGGTTGTCGTTGTTTTTCCTGGGTACAAGCCTAACTAAGCTGACATCATGGTATATGCGATGGGCAAGCCTATTCCATGTACACATGTCCCAGGTATTGCTGCGTCGGACTCTCATATATTTTTTATTTTAAAATATTCTCTGGTTTCAGGATTAGTTTGCAAAACAGGTATTTCTGTTTGGATCCCATCTAATCGAGGATGGATTTTACTTCGTTTTTAATTTTATGATTGAAGTTCCATCGAACTACTTAGGTACTCTAAGCTCTGACCAGTCGCACTCAAAAGCGGTTTACGGCGATTCCCGCTGTAAAAGAATAAAACATCATTTACGATCTACCCAGAAGAGATGTGGAAAAAATCTTTAACCCTTTGTTCCTACACAGCACGCATTAACACATAGCGTTAAGAATCATATAATACGGTACAGGCGGATACAAAATGTTTAATCGATATTTTCGTGGAGTGATAATATCTGTCAATATTATGTTTGATGGTAATTTGATAGGTATATCATATTATCGATACTAAAAAAAAATGTTTAAATTAGGCTTTTCTAAACAAATATATTTTAGGTAGACTAGATAGAGATGGCTTCATTGATTAATAAATTTAATATAAACTACATAACAGTGTCACTTGGCGATCAGTGGGAAGACCAGCAGCCCGATGGTCGGACGGCATAGTCATTGCAGCGGAGGATCCATGGATGCGGATGGCTAGGGACCGTGAGAGGTGGCGTGAGGGGAAAAAGGCCTATACCCAACAGTGGGCAGAGATGGGCTGATGATGATGATGATGATGAATAGTGTCACTTTACCTAAGCCATTTTCACTAAATGGGCGTAATAGAAACTGTTTGTCAGCCACCAGAATGTGATCTATCATAATATATATTTTTTGAATTATTTAAAATCCAACTTTTGAGCGCGTCTGTACATTCCTAGGCGTAAGTCCACGTTGCCTGCGGCTGCACCATTTTCGGTGGAAACAATTTCGTGTGTATCTCTTCTATGGGGGGAAAAAAGCTCACGCGCAGGTACAAAGGATCCACAATAGTCCATGACGAATAGTAAGGTAACAGTAATATGAGAATCGACCCCGAATCTTTGTAAAAGATACCCCGAATGCGAAATTATCAAATGATGATGTGTTACTTTTTTGTCCGTTGAGTTTTTCTAGTTTGGGTTAAAGTTTTTTTTTCTTCGGGACTTGTTGTCCGATACAGGTAAACAAAGTGAAGTTTATGGGATTAGAAGTGAATAGTTTATTCGGTCAAAAATTTAAGAACAATTTTCGAAGATATTATACGCACCTAAAAGGTAGCAAGAAAGTAGCTGACAATTTTGTTGGAGTACTGCTGACGTTTTGTATCCAAAAGAGTACTTAAGTGTACTTACCTATGAGTAAATAATGAAAAAGAAATCCATAGAGGTGTATTTATTTTTTATTGATTGAGAGTTTCTGTACCCAACCCAGCTCCAACCTACTTGTATTCTAAAAAATCTGTTATAGCTTTAACAAGTCTAGCCATCTGACGGTAGGTAGGTAATCGTATGAGGTAGTGGCCACCCCTGGTGTCAGAGTTTTTAGGCCACCCAAAGGGTCTCTGACATGGCTTAACGATTGTTATTAATCAACAACAACCGGGACCAACGGTTTAACGTGCCTTCCGAAGCACGGAAGCGCTCAGATATTATTGCCACTAGCGGTCACCCATCCATGGACTGACCGCGGCCGTTGTTGCTTAACTTTGCCAATCGATTAAGAACGGCTAGTACAAATAGGCTGTGAGCGCTTCTGTGAGAGCCATCTGACAATCAAGATGAACAGATCTGTCCTAGCAGCCAAAAACATATCAGCTGTTCCATACTAAATACGATACCTACTGCACCAAATGTATGTAATGGAGCAGCTGTTTTTTTTCAAGATTTTACACTTGGTCCCTTTGTAAAAGTTGCTCGTATTGGTTAAGCGATCCCTTTCAGTGTCAAAGGATCTTTCTGAGACACCCTGTATAATATTACAGTATTATAATATTCTCATAAGGTCCACTATCACCCACAAGATTAGAGAGGAAGCACACAGTTATACCAAAACAAATCAAATGCTTTCACGAGCTAGCAACAAACGTCGCAATTTCCCCTATTTACTTGATAATTGCAGTGAAACTTAATAATCTACGGCTCCCCACAAATGGCTGTTGACAGAAGAAAACTGGGGAGTTAATTGGCGATGGCGAGGAGGTACGAAGACTCGATATGGGGGCCTGGATACGGCATCTCTCGAGCTCACAGCTTTCGAAATAGCAAAAAAAATCTCTGGAAAAAACAATTGAAAATCAAATTATACAATAACAGCTCCGTTTAATTGAATTAGATTGCTCCGTTTCATTAACCTACTAAACTATAGGTAAATGCGATTCAACCCGTTTCGAAACCAAAATTATGAATTAGATTGATTTATCTAAAATTTTGCTTGTTAAACTCCTAAACTCCTTAAACTTCACAGATTTATGATAAATAGTAATATATATTTTTTAATTTTCTTATAATTTATTATTTTTCATAGGGAAGCTGGCAGCTCACATAGCAAAATAGTTATAAATGAGTAATTATAAATAGGCAGAATAGTAACTTAAAAACAGAATAGAAGCCCAAAACAGAAAATAATTTAGGCCCGCAATATCAATCATAGTTTAAACCAAACAAGCTAGTTTAAACCCTATCTGTTGATTAATTTTCATACAAAATGCGAGGTTTAATATGTGGTCTGAGTTTAAACTGTGACAATGTGCTGTCTCTTAGAGCTAAAGGTTAGCTTCCACAGATAGTTATCTAAAAGCAATTGACAAACTGTAAGCTGTGTGACATTAAAGTCACTATATAAAAAACAGGACAATAAAAAATAACAAAAAATAAATAAGACCCCTCATGCCACATCCAAGAATAATCCTTCGTCCATCCGCATCCCCAACAAGCCAGCTGAATGCCACCCATACTTCCGAGTGCGGCTGCAAGAAAAACCAAGTGTGAGTCTAATGAATACTCTCGTCTTGGCTTAGTGACCTGGTTTAGACGAGTCGCTTCCTTTAGGCGAACGTGGTCCCAGTCGAGTTTGGCGTCTAAAGATGGGAAATCAGGTTGGGAATTGCTCCAACCTTTAGTTTTTCATCGCCAGCCTACATTATGACCACTGCTAAACATAGGCTTTTACGCAGGCACCTTTGATGGCGACTTGTTTGTAAGGGCTGTACTGTCTTTCTTTACAGAATCGTTTAGTTAGATCATCGAAACAATGTTGATAATCCCGAAATTTCGAAAACCATTCCAGCTGCTCCAAAAAGTTGATATCTGTAATCGTATGAGGTAGTGGCCACGGGAACAATGGCTTAACGTGCCTTCCGAAGCACGGAAGCGCTCGTATATTATTGCCACTAGCGGTCACCCATCCATGGACAGACCGCGGCCGTTGTTGCTAAACTTTGCCAATCGATTAAGAACGGCTAGTGCAACTAGGCTGTGAGCGAAGATATTTCTTAAGATTTTTATCAATTGTCCAATAGTATTCAATAATCCATAGCTAACATCAAAAACCTAAGGCTTTTTGAAAGAGCCTCTACATTTTGGCGTATACAGGCCAAATCAATTCAAATTGACTGTGCAGCCCAATGACTTGGTGCAGCCTATCCTATGTTCCTTGCCTTTCTCATCACACTTCGAAACTATACAATTCTCATTCCCTAAAGGCACCTTCCACCATCTAGTGTGACATAGTAGACGTGAAACTACAGTTAATATCATTGTACTGGAGCCTATAACATTTAATGAGTACAAAAGCATTAACTTGCAGTCAAACCAACGTATCTTTTTGTGACTTATGCATCAAACTAGTGTTGGGCAGAAGTAACATTTTCCTTTGCGGTTTTCACATACACTATTGGTAACCGATACTGAAGCTAAATTCTCAATAGCCGCCGCTTTTGAACCGTTACGTATTGTTTCATCTTGTTTGGCTGTTATTATGGCTACTTGAGCCCGTTGGTATTCTTTAGTAACGTACTCTCTTTAGTCTCAATATACTCTTTTTATCTTAAAAGCTTGGTCATGTTGCTAAACATCCCATCCCATCATTCCGTATATAATAATATGTAGATAGGTTAAAACGTTTTCGGAATAGGGTAATACATTTATGATATTTAATTTTTATATTGATTTAACGGTTTCACTTACTTTTATTTTGTCGGAATTGATATTTCATTGATGGAGAATATTGAAAATTTGTAGGTTTTACAAAATTTAAAGAAAAAGAAGTTTAGAATTTCTTTTCAGTTTTCATTGAATTACGTTTCACTTGATTGCTTTCAGTGCCAATCATCTTACTACAGAACCATTCACCCACCTAGCCATTGAAGTGGTTGCTTTGTACCTGTATGTGGTTTTAATAGGTTATTTTATTGTTTTTCTTACTTCTTCGAGCCCGCGTGTGCGTTGCGTGATGTACGGACCATTGTTGTCCCTTCATAGCATATACATTCTTTAAGTGATTACTTTGTTCTAATAATTACTTTGTACAGACAAGAGGGTAAAGGACAAAGTCGGTACCATTTGTGTGTACCAAAAGTTAATTTGTTACCTAAAATAAAGCAAAAAGCAAAGTTAAAGATAATTTAAGGGTCAACGAAAGTAGCATGGTGGGAACGACAATTTTTTAAAAATTTTGCAGTTTCTTTCAAATTTGTATCTAAACTGATATATTTCTGTTCCGGTTTTGATTCACGTCAAAAAAAACATACTATTTCCATTATCCTATTCTAATCTCATTCCAAAACCAATGAACCATTTAACTAAACAACTTTTTGTTTTTTCTATAGCACTAACCGGTGCTAGGGAACATTATAAAGATTTGTTTTATAACTGGTGGCACCTTAATTCTCACTGAAATTGACCGCCATATTGTTTACATGGAGTAGGCTTGCCCAGCACCTATATCTTCTAAGGCTAGGTCGACTAAGGTGAGAGGAGAATACAAATAAGCGTTCCGAATAAATCACCACTATCACCAATTAAACCTATCCCGTACACAGCTATCGAGCCGCATTTGCATTTTCAGAATTTTTAATCTAGAAAACTGGCGAAACGGCTTTTTTAATTAACCCGCCGCCGCCAAGTATGTGTTTCCTTATCTGAGAAAACTTGTTATTAAATCATTAATAGACCGCCGCTATCTATTGGCCGGCTTCACGGCTCTATGTGAAGGGCACAAACTGCTACTTTGTAGAAGACACACGTCTCGTCACTTGTACACAAGACAGCACGTTGACCATTACACGCTAGCACTCTACTCGGATACGTTACCGGCGACTTTCCAACAACACTATACAGTCTGACAGATTTAGTAGTTATGATAGGTTAGGATACGTTACTCTGGAGTACGACAGATCTGGAATACGACGAATCTGGAATACGACGAGTAAGGAATCCGACGAATACGGAACTATTCCCCTAAAATACCCACAACATTTTAAATTTTTTGCTTCAAATAAGCATATCTCATAAACGGCTGTACCGATTTTGAGAGGTAAAACATAATCTAAAAACACTTCCAAAAAAACCAAACCTGCTTTCAAATAAAGAAAAACCGCATCCAAATCGGTGCACCCGTTTAAGAGCTACGGTGCCGGTGCCACAGACAGACACACAGATACTTAATTATTCTAAAAGCACATCCTTCTGAATATCTTGTATCTTCACTACTAAAGAACCGGCACAAGTAATTTTCTATTAACTTACCAGTAACAAGGTCGGGAAAATGAAAATGCTCTTCAATATCGTATAATAAGACGCTATTGACATTTTATAGGGCCACATGTATCTATGAGCTGATTGGTTTGCCCCAGTTTAGTCATGGGTAGGGCACAGGCCACCACAAATCAACCTTAGCTGCTTACACGACTCTTATTGTAAGTGGAATAAAGTGGAAATGTGAAGGAAACTCGCGACAAACATTGAGGCTGAGGCTACTACAGAAAATGACGCGATTTGCGACACGCAAACAAATAAAATAATACAAAATTAACAAAATAAAAAAAACTGACTTCACTGGTGGAAAGGTACACTGTTATTAAGCCATTTCACTGATTACGAATGAGTTGAAGAGTTTCGTTCTCCATCTACGAAGTTCTTCATCAGATCTTTACCATGAGACCAAATGGGAAGTACTAGTAAACCCTTTCAAAGGAAAAAAAGAATCATCCAAACCTGTTCACGTGGAAAAAGTTTTGCAGTAACACACAAAAAACGGGTCAAATTGAGTGCCTTTTTTGAAGTCGGTTAATATCAAAATATCAAAATATTAATAAAAAGTCACGTTTATTTCGCTCTTTCTGTTAGTACTACATATCATTGTTTTGGATGGATGCAGTGCCGAGTGGTCTCTTCACTCATCTAGTGTGAGTGAAGGTCCCACTGGACGCTGTATAAATCCTGTCATTACGTAGATGCAAAGGCATTAGCTTTTAGATATAATTAAAAGATGTGCTTCTAGATAATTATTAACTAATAATTTAATTGAAGACAAAAATATAGAGGTACTCGTACATTCGGTTGTGTGTGAAAAGCGGCGATCAATTTTATTATTTCAGTCGTGTAAAAAAATCTGACGGTTAACTTTTTCTTACTAACTAAGGCCTTTGCATCTACGTAATGAGATGATTTATACAGCGTCCAGTGGCACCTTCACTCACACTAGGTGGGTGAAGAGACCACTCGGCGCTGCAGTGCCTGGGACATTGTTTTTAGAAGGTAACGGTGAAGGAAAACATCGTGAGGAAACCCGCGGCTTAGTTGGCTCCACACGTATTGACCTGTCTTTCCTGTGGGCTAGGTCGACTAAGCTGTCAGGATGGTATAGGTGCTGGGCAAGCCTACTCCATCTAAAAACTTTTTCTTAATAAAATAAAGAAACCAAAAGTGGCCAGTGTGCTGTGCGCGCAGTATAAAGCCTATACTTTTTAATTGGTGTCTTGAACACTTTCTGTCACATCGCAAATCACTGTCTGGTAGAACAGCCACAGGCCACAGCTTGAGTGTCGACTTTATTTTTGGCATAAAATAAAGTTTTCGTCATCTCATCAGTGAAAACCTTAATTATAAAACACTAGCAAGTAGGTACCTATGTTTAGGGCGATAAATATGAAAATTGAATGGGCCATTAATATTTTCTCAGCAGCTTCCATATTTATTGTGGGAGCAACAATGCGGTGTGAGAATGGGGACAAGTCTTCGGCAGCCATTCATCTCTGCCCCTCCACCCTTAGTACGGAAGCCGACCGCATGATCTTCACGTCACTTGATACAAAGATAAGCTCTATGGCTTCAAATAGAAAAAGTTACGCTGAGCTCGAATCAATCGGTCTTATCACTCTGAATTGGCCGAAAGGTCGAAAAAAAGGGCCACTTCCGGTGCAAAAAAACACCCGATTTTACGTGATCTGATACAAGAATGAAACTGGTGGCTTCAATTAGAACTTCTTTCGGAGAAGCAGAAAAACCAAGTCTGTCAGCTCTGGAGTGGCCGGAAGTACCTGACAGACGCCCTCAAAGATCACGATTTTGCTCCAAATTTACGTGATCTGATACAAGAATATGACTGGTGGCTTCAATTAGAACTTCTTTCGGAGAAGCAGAAAAACCAAGTCTGTCAGCTCTGGAGTGGCCGGAAGTACCTGACAGACGCCCTCAAAGATCATGATTTTGCTCCAAAATTACGTGATCTGATACAAGAATGAGACTGGTGGCTTCAATTAGAACTTCTTTCGGAGAGGCAGAAAAACCAAGTCTGCCAGCGCTGGAGTGGCCGGAAGTACCCGACAGACGCCCTCAAAGATCATTATTTTGCTCCAAATTTACGTGATCTGATACAAGAATGAGACTGGTGGCTTCAAATAGCCCTTGATTAGCAGAAACAGAAAAACTAAGTCTGCCAGCTCTGGAGTGGCCGGAAGTACCCGACAGACGGCCTCAAAGGTTGATGGGGACTACTACATTTACTTCATCTGGTACAAAAATTGAATAAGTTGAAAATGTTCATGTTTAAATAAAGGTTGTCTGGTAGATACACACTGGATCAGTCAGTTAGTAGAGTGGAGGCTCGGACCTGCAAGTGTTCGCCAGAAGGATGTTACTAGTCTTAGTGACCCGACCACAAGGATCGTTTTTGACATTCTCGGATAGAGATGGGCGGTGAGTAAATACTAAATAGTATTTAATGATTCGGTAAAGAAAATATGAGTATTATTCGTTATTACTCGTTTTTACTGAGTATATACCCAAAAGCAAGAGTTAATACTTTTGTATGTTCTTTTGTTGTTGGTTTACAAGGGTTTACTTACTTACACCATTAACCGTTAAAGCTACAGGAAAACTGTCGGAAAAAAAGTCTTTGAATTGCGGAAATATCATGAATGGCATCTACAGATTTTTAAAAATATATACAGTGTGCAAGTAAATTGGTAAATTTCATCAAACTTATTTTTTCATGCCATATGATTTTGTTTCTAGTAAATAAGGATCAAAAGCCATGGTCAAAACATTACAAATATAAAAAAATCTAAATAAAACTTAAACATAAACTTTCCATTATACAGGGTGGCGCGTTGAGGCAGCACCATGAACCGTTATAGCTACAGAAAAACTGTCAGAAAATAAAGTCATCAGATTGCAAAAATATTAAGAGTGGCATTTACAGATTTTGAAAATTATAGACAGGGTGCCAAAAAAATTGCGGATTTGGCAAAACTTTTTTTTCGTGCACATTCGATTTTGTTTCTTGTAAGCATCAAAAATCATGGTGAAAACACTGGCTATAATAAAAAAAAATCCATTATACAGGATGGCGCGTTGAGGTAGCACCATTAACCGTTGTAGCTACAGAAAAACTGTCAGAAGAGAAAGTCATCGGATTGAATTAAAATTTATTGACATCTTTAAAAATTATTAACATTATTATTAATTATACTGTTTAGCATTATGTACTTATAATTATTTGCATGCCTTAAATAGGTTGAATGTGCTGAGCTTTTAAATATCAACTATTTTAACATCTGAAATGTAACTACCACGTTCAAAGCAATGTAAAAAATATTTACGATGAAACCAGAGTGTAAAAAAAATCGGAGTGTGTGGACTTAGGTCTTTACAGAAATGACAGTCATCAATAAAATTAGTATAGTGCCAACATATTAGATGTTCATCTGTCAATTTGGTGCTGGTTGTCTGTTCCTTGATCGAAAAGAAAAAATGAGAAAAATACTCCTTACAATGTGTTTTAGACACGAAGTTCAGAAAAATGGTAAAAAACGATACAAGTATTTAGCACCGTCCGCTTTTAATTTTTTTTTTCGATTGCTTCGAACAGTATAACTGAACCAAAGCAACAAAGCACGCAAACTGGGATGCTTTTTGCGCTTTCGTTCCGTGGTCGGTAAGGTACACAGCCACGGAATCCTGTCAAAACAGCCTGACCACGGTATTGTCTAACACAATAGGATTCATGGCCAGGCGGGCCTGTAACTTTAAACTTCTCTAACTTTTTCATTACATTCAACCTACCTCAAAACTCACGAATATGACTAAGTATACTCATATTCGTGAGTTTTGAGGTAGGTTGCAAGGACAGCCAGCACCATTAACTGTTATAGCTACAGGAAAACTGTGAAAGAAGAAAGTCATCGGAATGCGAAAATATTACGAATGGCATTTACAGATTTTGAAGAATATAGTTAGGTATAGGGTGCAAGTTTTTTTTTAAAACTTAAACTTTCGTGAGCACTGCACAATTTTCTATTAAATCACGGTTTTGCTCACGTCGGTGTAGCCGACTAGTGAGTAAAACCGTGATTTAATAGAAAATTGTAAGAAACGTTGTTTTTTTGACATAATTATTTTTACGTGCCATTCGATTTTGTTTATTGTATTGATCAAAAGTTACTATCAGACCAGTCATGGTCAAAACACGCCAAGTGCGAGTTGAACTCACGCACCGAGGGTCCATGAAACCATTGTTTTTATTGAATGGTTGCAAGGAATCTTCGTTTCGTGAGTCCGGCTCGCACTTGGCCGGTTTTTATTTATATTGAAACATAGGATCGATACAAGCGATACTCTATAATCACCAACTCACCAGAAAATGTAGAAACCAGTCGTTAGAGTATTCTTACTTCAGCTTATTTAGCTCATCTTTTTTCCTTTGCTTTTCATTGATGTGGTATACAGACCTTATTGTTATTTACATGTATTAAAAAAATCTGTTTATGTCGAACCATCTGACGTATTACTACAGTCATAATGATTTTTACACTCCACACCCCTCGCGCCCTCTACCTGCTAAAGTAGCCATGTGCACCATCATCTACCTACACTATCTACACTAATCTACATCTACACTATAATATTATAAAGAGGAAAGATTTGATTGTTTGTTTGTATTGAATAGGCTCCGAAACTACTGGACCGATTTGAAAAAATATTTTACCATTAGAAGCCGACATTATCCTTGATGAACATAGGCTACTTTTTAACGCGGGAAAATGCTTAATTTCTACGGGAAAACGGGTAATAGGACAACGAGTAGTAAGAATAATTATCCTTTTTTACATTAACTTCTAAACGGCTGTACGGCTGACAGTAAAAATCCTATGACAAGCAAAGAACAAAATATGAGCCACATAGACTGTGAAGTAAGAACAGACAAACAACTAGTTTCAACATTTTCTTGTGCCCGGATTTAACATTTAAGAACATAACACTGGGCCCATAACTGAGCCTGAAAGTGTTTTTACCCTTGGTGTACCTATCAATACCTTATTAATGAATTTTTTGTTGCTCATTGTGTCCAAAAAATACATTCCGTACAACAGTCTCGAGTAATGGATTAAAGTGGACATAAAGTCCACAAAAATCCATCAACGGATCTTTTCAATGGATTTTCGTGGACAAAGGGCACTTAACCAGTAAACAAGATAGTGCGGGGGCCAAAAAAAATCATTTACACATATGAAATTACAGTTAAATCTACCGTGTAGGTGTATGACTAGACAGAACAAAAAATTACCATTTTACGTGTTCCAAGTAGTCATACATAGATGTAGAACTAGGCGGTTTTTTTTTTTCTTAGTAGTCTTACCTGTAGAACTAAGTGTAAGATACGAAGTATCTTTCATAGCCTGAACAGGTAAGATGGTGATACTGTACACCATACACCAAAATCCTGATCTTTGAGGCCGTCTGTCGGGTACTTCCGGCCACTCCAGAGCTGGCAGACTTAGTTTTTCTGTTTCTGCTAATCAAGGGCTATTTGAAGCCACCAGTCTCATTCTTGTATCAGATCACGTAAATTTGGAGCAAAATAATGATCTTTGAGGGCGTCTGTCGGGTACTTCCGGCCACTCCAGCGCTGGCAGACTTGGTTTTTCTGCCTCTCCGAAAGAAGTTCTAATTGAAGCCACCAGTCTCATTCTTGTATCAGATCACGTAATTTTGGAGCAAAATCATGATCTTTGAGGGCGTCTGTCAGGTACTTCCGGCCACTCCAGAGCTGACAGACTTGGTTTTTCTGCTTCTCCGAAAGAAGTTCTAATTGAAGCCACCAGTCATATTCTTGTATCAGATCACGTAAATTTGGAGCAAAATCGTGATCTTTGAGGGCGTCTGTCAGGTACTTCCGGCCACTCCAGAGCTGACAGACTTGGTTTTTCTGCTTCTCCGAAAGAAGTTCTAATTGAAGCCACCAGTCTCATTCTTGTATCAGATCAATTCAAAACACGTAAATTTGGCCCAAAACCTGATCTTTGAGGGCATCTGGCAGGTACTTCCGGCCACTTTAGGGCTGGCAGACTTGGTTTTTCTGCTTCTGCGAATCGAGGGCTAATTGAAGCCACAAGTCACATTCTTGTATCAGATCACGTAAATTTTGAGTAAAATGATGATCTTTGAGGGCGTCTGTCGGGTACTTCCGGCCACTCCAGCGCTGGCAGACTTGGTTTTTCTGCCTCTCCGAAAGAAGTTCTAATTGAAGCCACCAGTCTCATTCTTGTATCAGATCACGTAAAATCGGGTGTTTTTTTGCACCGGAAGTGGCCCTTTTTTTCGACCTTTCGGCCAATTCAGAGTGATAAGACCGATTGATTCGAGCTCAGCGTAACTTTTTCTATTTGAAGCCATAGAGCTTATCTTTGTATCAAGTGACGTGAAGATCATGCGGTCGGCTTCCGTACTATGACGCATTTTTCCAATACGGCCGCAATATGGCGCAATTTACAAAATTTAATATTTTACAAATTAAGACGCATTTTGTGTTTTTATTGAATACAACAGCCTTACCTTTGAATAAACATTACAAAGTATTTAAAATCAAAGCATTACTATGCGAATTCAAAGAGAAATTAATTTTTAAACTTTTTCAATTTGATCGCAATAGCGTCAAGAGTTTAGCGGACTTTTTGCGGATATTTACGGTCTTATTGCGACCAAAGATGATTGTGACCGTTGAACACTGGGTTAAGATGGCCAACGTAAACCCAGGTTTTCTCTACATTTTTGTGATCATTTTCATAATTTGAACGAGCAAGCGAGGCGAGCGAAGTACTCTGAGCCTACTTGAAAAATCCGGCGTTTGTATGTATGTATGAATGTTCGTTCGACGATAACTTGAGTATCGTTGGTCGGAATGTGATGAAATTTGGTATGCCGATAAATTATATAAAAAATATTTTTTAAGTTATAAACCAAGTCAAATTGGTAGAGGGGTTTTTCTGATATGGGAGCGCGAGTTCACAGTGTGGGCCGTAAAATCAAGTAAAATCATACATACAAAGGTACATTATAGCATCGCGTGTGAAAGAACCTAGAACCTCTTGCTTGACGGACAACCATCTTGTCTACCAAGTCTAAGGGTGGTATTCTAGAACGCTACATAAACTCTGTTCAAACTAGAACCCTACTTAAACTCAGTTCAAACTAGAAAGCTCCTTGAACTCTGTTTAAACTCAGTTTAGTAGTGTCGACTGTCGATAAAACAGTGCATGTTTTGATTTGAATATCCCTCTCTTCATATCAAAACATGCACTGCTTTATCGACAGTCTGAACTCTGTTTAAAATGAGTTTAAGTAGCGTTCTAGATTACCACCCTTAGTCTACCATCTCTCTACTACCACACAGTTATCGAGCTAATTGGGACCTAGTTTCAGGGGAAGAGTGATGAATGATGAAGATTTCCTCCACAGGCATGCTTATAAACTCAATTCCTAACCTCAGCGACCTACTCCCAGCCTTTATTTTATTGCTACAGTCTAATTCCCCACGTAAAATCCATAACTTATTTATACAAGTATTTAACTAGAAATATCATTCACATTACACATTTTGACGGCGAAAGCAACTAGCTACTACTCGAAGCAAACGACTATGGCCCTTATACTCATAATGTTAAAGACTTTGTAGCTTAGGTTAAGGCTTTAATATTCCAACTTTCTAGCCCTAGGTGATACCATATCGTAGTAGATATCCACGCGTGTTACTTGCATCTCATTTGCAAGTTCGACTTTTATGGTGTTTTGCCGCTTATTGGCGTAATTTTGTTTGAGAAATTACCCTTATCTATTTGTGTTAGCTTCCGCTTTTGCCTCTTCAAATAAAGTGTCTAAACTGGCAGAATTTATTTACCGTTAATACTAAAGAAAAAGTTCTATAGTGCATCTTGTTTGCTACAATGTTTCTGTTTTCAGTCCTGTTCACAACATATTGGTTTTAGGTATAAGACGGCCATTTGTGCTTCTTATTTTAAGAGTTTTTTTTCTTGTTTTGTATACTTACACAAGACACCATGACAACCCTTACACGCTAGCACTCTACTCGGTTACGTTACAGGCGACTTTACAACAAAACTTGGACCCATAAGTTGTGTACAATAAAGAGTTCATCTAAGGAAAATTCGCTACTGAACTATACTAGCAAGTTTATATCTAAAATCTAATACTCCGTACATAGTTAACCGCTGTCAGTGTAAAAACGCACGAAAGAATGGGTTATAATTAAAGAAGCCTAGTTCTATGGGACACTAAATAAACCGCCATACCACGGTGAACTCGTTCCAACTAGAAGTTTTGACCTTTGGCATGAAAATTGTTTTTAATGTATTGCAAATTTGCAACTAGACAATCAAGATCTAGATCTAGCCTAGACCGAATCTAGGTGTCTATTTGAAGAAAATCTACTCCTTGTCAACTGTCAAATGATTTTTTTGCTAGAAAATAGTTCTTATTGAAAGCAACGGAAAACCGAAAACAGATTCAATTGCGTTTTCTTTCAATCAATTTCCCATAATGGTCAAGAAAACAACATTTCTAAAATTGAATCTATGAGCGACGTAATCGTGAAATAAATGGACCCTTTATTGATTTTGGAGCATCTTATCACTTTCGCGGACGCTCACACGTGGTCTATTGTAATTTTTATTGTCACATATGCTATAGAATACGCGTAGGCACAACTAGCGCCGTCAATGGAAAAAATCATATCTTCGTTTTGCTAAAAACTCTTCATTAGGTTATCAACGCGAGGCTTAACTATTTTTAGGACCTAAGGTTTAGATTCCAGATCCTAGAACCTACGAATAAAATATTTTATTTAAAGATTTTATTCATAGGTTTGGGCCTTAACAGGTTGGTGCTCAGGATCAAGTAGGTCGAAGCCTGCTCTATCATTGTTCTAAGCGCCTCTAAAATATTGCTGCGATGCTACCTCAGTCAACGCTTCCGCGCAAAAACTTACAACTTTATCTATCCCATTCGCCTAAATTCTATTGCCACAACACAAGGTACAATTTTAATTAACAGAGCTCGTTGAAACGCTTGTCAAAGGTTGGCTAGTATTGTTGATACTGGGCTAGGTTTTATTAGCTTTATGGTAGGGTTCATTTTTGAATAACTAAACTTTGAAGCATGTGAGAGAAGTGATGAAAGTTGCGTGAGAGTTTTTCCTTTTTCCCTGCTCTTTCTTGTTACGTCTTTTTGTTTTATCTTTGATCAAAATGTAACATACGAGTGCCAGCTTTAAGAGATATAACGTTGAGTCTTCTGATTGTTCTGATACAAAATGAAACAAAGTTAGGCAACCACCCAATTGATGCAGCTTTCTTCAAAAACCTCTTTGAAAAAAACTGCATAAACGCGGTGGTTGCCGATACGGTTCTCGACCCTTGGGGTCCGGATTCAATCCTCGATAGCTCGATAGATAGAGATTATGTCGCTTGCTTATGATTAGTAAAACTGTCAGTTGCGGTACATCTAATTACTCCTTCAAGTACTTAGGTAGGTACCTAATGTGCTTGATATGTTTTTTTTTCTAAAGCTTACTTTTTCTACGTATATTTGGGTCCCCGCATAGATTCAATAAATATAATATCCTTACTAATAAAGCAAGAGTGGCCTGTGCAAGTGTAAATGTTCCTTTAGCTAGGCAAAAGCCTCCTCCCAGAGAGAGAGAGAGAGAGAGAGAGAGGGAGAAAAAGTTCGGGCTTAATCATCATCATCATCATCAGCCCACCTGCATCCATGGACCCTCCGCCGACACAACGGTGTCATCCGACCATCGAAGCTTAATCACCACTGCTTTAAAATTCAACGCGTCCAAAGACCGAAAGGCCTTAGCGACTAACGACGAAGCCCAGCCTACGACACAGGCCCGTAACCATGGTAACTGTAAAGAGCGATCTCTATCGAGGCAGCTATGCGCGCGCAGATATGTTTACTATGTGCACGCTTAAATACGGTGTTAGACGTAAAGTGTGTTTTAATCGACATGCTTGGATCGAGATTGGTGTACATTGGGCCATGGACTCGCTGAAAGTTGTGACCTGTGATGTGAAATTGTTTTGTGCTAGTTGGTCTGAGCGGAGGCCTTGGGTGCTGTTAACAAAGCACACAGTTGAAAATTAGCAGTTAAAAAAATATTTGTTGCACTAAAATGTTAGACAAGGAACTTTATAAAATTCTGTGCATCTTAGATGGATCTTAGGAAGTTTATGATTTTATGATTGCCTGCTCCTTAGAGACATAAGTGCACTATGCCTAGATATTATGTAGCTACGTATTCCTCAATTATTATTAGCATTGGTTGAAACTTTTCAGTGTTAAGACGCAATAGGTCTCAAAAGTAAAGCCGCTAATGAAAAAAAAATCATATCTTTTTGGATGCGTTTTTAGCGATTTTTTTTAGGCCTCGCGTTGAGAAATCGCAGGAGCGTTTTTTGCTAAAAACGCATCCAAAAAGAAGATATGTTTTTTTTTCATTGGCGGCGCTGGTTGTGCGTCGTATTCGTCTTAATGGTGAATTGCAGTTATAAGTTCCACCTATAGGTTCAAATTGTATTTGTCTAGCTTGTAGAAGTAAAATTTACGCATAGGCCTGTCTGCATTGGCTTGTTTTTTTATTGGAAGCTAGTTTAATCGGCATGATTTATGTTATAGGTACTAGCTTTTGCCCGCGACTTCGTCCGCGTGAACTACATAAAAAAGATATGTGGTTTACATTGCCCCTAAGTGTAATAGCGTGATAATATGTAGCCTACGTGTTATTCTGATGTCTAAGCTATCTCCATTCCAAATTTCATCCAAATCCGTCAAGCCGTTTCAGCGTGAAAGAGTAACAAACATCCATCCATCCATCCATCCATACTTACAGACTTTCGCGTTTATAATAGTAGTAGAAAGTAGGATAGTAGGATAGGATTTGATGAAAATCTGTCCATATCAAGAGAAAAATAGGCAAACTTCAAGATCAAGGGCAAAAAAAGTATGTTCCGCTTACGCTGACAACCTGCCAATTTCGACACGACAAAGAAGCTACACTTGGAGCTTCTACAGGGTGCACTCTAAGTCGATAGCGGAACTTTAAGTAGGCAGTCTACTGTTCAATACAAACAACTTCTACTTGGTGGCGAAAAAAATGGAGCAAAAAAATATCAGCTGTTTCATACATTTGGCGCAGTCGACCTTTTGTATGGAACAGCTGATATTTTTTTCGCTCCATTTTTGTCGCCGCCTAGTACAAGTTGTTTGAATTGATCGGTAGACAGCCTACTTAAAATTCCGCTATCGACTTAGAGTGCACCCTGTAGTCATCCTATTTCAGTGCTCTATACTTAGTGGTAGCTATAACAGCACGTGGAAGACTGTACCAAGATCGAGATTGTCCGATAAACTATAAGCATTGTCCCGTGGCTTCGCCTGAGCTATTAAGGCGTGCGATTTATTGATATCGCCGAGATCAGATGTTAGATGTTTCACGTGTGTAATGACACGGTGGGATTTAATTGAAACGTTGCGTCCGAGACGTCTGAGCTGTTTATGGCAGAAGATGGTGCGGAGAAAAAGAAGAGCTACATAGTTACCTATGTGAAAACATCGAATTTTGACCGCTGCTTCCAAATAAGCCACACAATTCGGTACGCAAAGTTTTTTGTTGGAAAGTCCGTTATTGGCTTAAACTTATCTTTAGACAATATTGAGAAACTAATTTAAATATTTTTTATTTTGGTCCAGTAGTTTTGTTTTTATGCGCTAAAATGTTTTGTTCCTATGACCGCCAACAGTATGCAGACCGTCGCGTGAAGGTCATAAAACCGTATCTTTGAAACGTTGTAAAATCCAAACTACTGAACCAAAATAAAAAATATTGAAATTAGTTTCTCAATATTGTCTAAAGATAAGATTAAGCCAATAACGGACTTTCGAGCAAAAAACTTTGCCTTCCGAATTACTTCTGCAAGGATATTCCTTCTTTCTACGCTGATATAAAATTTGATATTTGTTTATTATATCACGAGCGAATGCCTAGTAATTTGGGGGCTGATCATAAAACAGAAAACATATCTTTGTTGCTAGTGCTAACTCTGCAAATTGTACCTAATAACAATTTTAGCTGCTAATTAAACTGGAAGTAAAATAAAATCATCATTATCATCAAGAAAAAATTACAAATTGTTCGTAAAGCTATCATGTGAATCATGCCCACATATTTCCTTTTGTGAGTTCTCAACGCACTCAACGCCCAATAACCTTCCAATAACCGAACCAGCATATGACAATGGTTCGCCCTGAACTATGAACTTGCGAGTGTAACTTTTTGCTAACACCATTCCCGCAGGCGCATTGCATAAAAACTTTACAACCCCATATCTGGGTAACCCCTCAACCGATTTGGCTCATGTTTGAACTGAATTTTTGACGAACCGACTGTATTTACTCAAGTTATCGTCGAACGAACATTCATGTACACAAACATATCGATGGCTCCTACGTAAACTACCGTATCCCACAAAATGGCGATTTTCATGTTTTTCGTTTTTTGTCATTAGATGATTATTTCGCATGTATCCCAAAAACAAAAACTTAATAATATTAAAAAATGAAGATTTTTTCAGACGTAAACTATCGTATGTTGATCACGGGCGCGCCGTAAAGTATCGTATCGACCTCTTGCGGTAGTTTACGTGGGACACATTGCATGCTACGCCTATCGTAAGTATATCTTACCATTCTCTACGTGGGAAGTATATAGATCTGAGCTTGTGTTTTGTGATGAAGCATGTTCTTAGTAAACATGTTAAGTATTCAGTTTTGTTAGTTTTCCTGCGTTTTCTATCAATCTTGTTCAAAACTATAGTATGTAACACATACGATTACGTACGTTGATTTTTCGAGGGGGTATGCTACGGTATGTTACACATACCATTTTGTACGACGTCGATAAAAAGTGATGTTGTATCGTATGTTACACGTACGATTATTTACTTGGTTTATATGAACCTGTTAACTATTGTATGTGTCACTTAGACTTATTTACGTTGCAATATTAGGCTGAGCTTATGACAATATATTACAGATACGATAGTTTGCATGGAGGTTGAACAAAAAAAAAATAGATTTTTTATTCAAATATTCAAATAATTCAAATCGTTTATACCACTTAAAGCAGATTTGATTAATAATAACATCTTTTTTATCTTAGAAAAATATTTTTAATACAAAACCATCACTGAAATCGACTACTTATTAAACGGATGGAACAAACTAAAAATCAAAACAAAATCATAACATAAAAGTTTCCGCTTTGTGTATCGTATGGTGGAAAACAAATATACTTACTTCATGATGGTAAATTACACACTACTGTTTGGGACCTTCACTTTCACTAGAGTTATTTTTAACAAGGATTTGAAATGAAACACGGATGTGGTTTCTTATAGACTGACCAACCGTTTTTCTATGCATACTTGAGATACGCTTTGGTTGACGATGAAATTTCAGTTACCCGGGTTTTAAATTTCCGAGACTCGACTTGGCGTAGGCAAATCAATACCAATAGAAACTGAACACCAAACACATGAAGATAACAAGAAATTCATTTATAAAATATATTTTTTACTGAAGATACAAACACTCCACAAAGGAGCTTCAAAACAAAGATTAAGAGATCCTCATTTGGTTCATCAAATACTCACAAACTTAGATCCTAAGGATTTAAAAAGGCCCAATCTTGGTGTAGTTTGCAGCAGACTTTTAGATTGAAAATCTGTTCATAGCCTGTAAGTTAATAAATTCAATTATTAAAATCATAGATAAATCTGTATTTATTCTAAATGAATTCTTTTGGACAGTTGGATGGACTCAAGACTTGTTGAGAACTGTGTCTGTATGCTTGACAAGCTCAGCCGTCACCATTAATTTCATTTGGTCTAGTTCCTAGACACGTGGTGTTCATATGCATGGTAACGAGAAGATGTTAATGGATCAGTGGCCTTTTTATAGACAGTATATGAATGCTTCTAAGTATGAACACAATAGTAAGCCAAACTGAAACTCCGATCTGCGTGATGTATTGTATATTCCAATACTTTCATTGGTGCCTAAGGTACACTGTGTTTGGCTTGGCTTCTTTGACTAAGTCTGTATACTAATAGGTGAAATGTCTGACTCATCTTTGGATCACAAAGTAACCAACAACCACCACAACCAAAGAGTATTCTATCCGTCAATCTACGCCAGAGAAAATACACGTCTGAGTCTGAGTGACTGCTGCAGTCTTCTTGGGATAACTATCATGGGCTCCTAAGCTTGAAAGTTTAGCTCCTGCAATGCTCCTGTTTTGCATGTCCTGAGTAAGAATAGGAAAATGGCTGATACAAGTTATCCCGAAACCCGGCACTGAAGAATAACTATGTGACAACATCATCCCAAATTTCCAAATACGAATTCCCAATACAGATTCGTTAAAATTTACAGGAATTCTTAAGATTGTTCATATCTTACTAATTTACAGTCTTTATTTCTAACTGTTTTCTTCAAAACTGTAACCGGCATGGTGTTTGAGAAAAAATTGCTGCGTTTACTACCTCAGTGGCAAATATGAATTTTATTTCCCAACCGTCCTTTTCGAGCTCATCAACGGATAATATCGGGGTTGGTTAGCCTAAAGTAGGCCTCTTTAGAGTTTATGCAAGCCTTTAAAAAAAAAAAGTAATGAGAAAAGCACTGAGGCAGAGAGTCTACAATGGGCCACTCCTACTTTATTTAAGTCTAGTACTTTTTCATTAAATATCTTGAAGTCGGAAAGAATAAATAGTTGATTCGGTCGTGAGCTTCAAGGAAACTGTTGAAATTAAAATTACTATTTGCCAGGGTGGTAAACGCCACTAATTTTACCCAAGTCCCCACCCCGGTGGCAGTTTCGAAGGGGACAGTTGGGAAAATAGGAAATATACAAATTGATTAGTGGAATGGAAACATAAGGAAGTATAAAAAGTTATTTCATGTAAATGTTTATTTAAAATTTAGGTTTAGGTTCTACTAAATGTAATGAATGAAGTAAATATTAATTATCACTTAGATAAACCTCTGGTCCCATTTAAAATTTTAATATTTCCCCATGTATTTACAAAATTAATGTTACATACCATACTATTTTTCATGTGATTTACAAAGTAAAAAACTGTAAGTGCCACATACATGTCATTTTACCTGCGATTTATCCATGTAAAACATGGTATGTGAAACATACGATATTTTCAGTCACCTCATCCACGCCGTAAAAAATGGTAAGATTAACATACGATATTTTCTTACTTCGTTACCCCGTCGTAAAGAATCGTAACAACAATATCTCCAAAAGTATTCAAAATACAGCTTCTACTTTAGCACATAAAAATCGAGCCCAAAATAACCTAATTATGGTAAAATTTTCAAACCAAAAGCTTTAAAATCAAAAGAACGGTTAAAGAAAACATCTTTAAATGGCTCTCCTGGAAAGTTAGCTTTTTGAACATACGGTAGTTTACGTAGGAGCCATCGATATGTACAAACGCCGGATTGTTCCAGTAGACTCGGAATACTTCTCTCGCTACGCTCGCTCGTTCAATACTAGTAGTTCGCCCCGAACTATGAACTCGCGACCCCATATCTCAGCAACCCCTCGACCGATTTGGCTCATGTTCGAACTTAAAAATTTTCTTTACGTCATTTACCCGCCTACCAAATTTCATGAAGATCCGACAAAATTTACTCAAGTTATCGTCGAACGAACATTCATACATACATACAAACATACATACAAACATACAAACGCCGGATTGTTCCAGTAGACTCGGAGAACTTCGCTCGCTTCGCTCGCTCGTTCAATAAAATGAGCCACCCATCAGTTAAAACTTTACATCTCACCCCTTAAACGCAAGCATATGCAGCTATACAGGGTGTTAAAAGACCGCCAACAGACGCAAGCTGCGCAAGCGTAGGTATAAGTTTATGTTACGTAAGCTTGAAGTGCCGATGTTTAGAATACATTGCGGGTTGCAATTTGAACGTCGTTTTTTGTAAGAAATATTCATAATTTTGATATGGCTTCTTCAGAAAGCATATTAAGAACTAGATACTGAATACATTTCTGCAAAAAAAAAAAGTTTTGAAAAGTCCGACTTTGAACCTCATTATCTCGGAAACCGTTGATTTCCCAGGCATGGCTCCTTGGGCAAAAATGTTCCTTATGATGAGGACAATACGTGGTTTCCCGCTTTGTTGGCCGTCTTTTAACACCCTGTATGGCACACACATTAATAGCTCCGGTAAAGAGACGCTTATGCAGTTACAGGCCCATAGGCTAGCGGGCTGCGCGGCTTGAATACCGGCACTCTATTGTGTTACATCGCGGGCGATCCCGGGACGATCGTATCTCGCTCCGGGATAAAACAGTTAACTCCCAGCTGCTAACACTGGGGACATCTTTAAAACTATCTATCAGGAGACCCTTCATTTGTTTGGTTCGTTCGCTTCATTCAAAACATTCTTGCGAAATACGTAAGAATAAATTTTATTATTATTATAGTAATTTTGGCCAAATAATATTTAAATAAATTAGAATTTTAATATGATTGTAATTTAAGTTTTTTTTTATAGTAATTGATTGATTTGAAAAATGCATGGCGTGCCCACCTGTAATTAGTGCACATAATTGAACGAGCGAGCGAAGCGAGCGAAGTTCTCCGATTCTACTGGAACAATCCGGCGTTTGTATGTATGTATGTATGTATGTATGTATGTATGAATGTTCGTTCGACGATAACTTGAGTAAATTTAGTCGGATCGTCATGAAATTTGGTAGGTGGGTAAATGAGGCAAAGATAATTTTTAAGTTTGAACATGAGCCAAATCGGTCGAGGGGTTGCAGAGATATGGGGTCGCGAGTTCGTAGTTCGGGGCGAACCACTAGTTTATTTTTACCCAACTACGCGAAGCAAAAAGGAGGGTTATGATTTTAGTAGCGTATGTATGTGTGTATGTTTGTGTGTTCATCTATTCCCTCGCAGAGCCTAAACTACTCAGCCGATATCAACGAATGAGGTGTCGTTGGATTTGTCTCAATCATCCAGGTAACATAGGATAGTTAATTTTGAAAAAAAAAAAACAAGATGGCGGCTGTGCTGCGCCCTAAAGTGGTGAACCTAAAAATAAAAATTATCGGTTACCATCGTCATGGGTATCAAATAAAAGGGCTTTAAAAGACCTTTTCAAAAATGTATAACACATGTAGCGTCAACACAACAAAAAGAACAAAAAATACTAAAATATGTTTTTTTTTTGCCCTTCTTGGTTCTATTCTAGGTGATCGTCCAAAATTACTTACTAAAAAGCTCAAAATAAAAATAGAAGTTATTTTAAAGGGCAATTTTAAATAGCTTTATTCCTGAAACGCGTCAATTTTAAAATGTGATTTCTAACAACTTTTGTTCTAAGACTTTTCGCACAGATCGATATCCTAAACATTTATAATAAGTTGAAAAAATTCACTCGGGACAGGATTTGAACCCGCAACCTCTCGCATACCGTGCAGGCACTCTACCACTTGAGCTACCGAGTCAAGTAACTGTCGCTGCGAATTTCTTCAACAAGTCTCCGTCTAATGGGTTTAAGTCCTGTCCCGAGTGAATTTTTTCAACTTGTTATAAATGTTTAAAATATTCCCTAGCACGGGTTAGTGCTTTAGAAGAAACAAAAAGTAGATCTATATCCTTTAAAAGTTTGAATATGTACCATTTCAGCGATGCCTGCGGAGCGCGTGCCCCATCACTCTCTACCACCTCTCCAGCATCTTCTGCTTTTTTTTAACACGCACTAAAAGCAAAATTTTTGGTCCGTGAACGTTAACTAAAAAAGTTTCTGCCGGGTCCACAGATGTGCCAGTCAGGCTGCGCAGAATTTTTGCGTTAGGGGCGTAAGGGTCAGTTCCGTGGTTTGGCAATAGGATGGGGCACAGTTAGATTGTGTTTAATGTGCTAGTGTTACAAAGATAACTCTGCCCACCTCCCCGGAATTTATAGGCTTAAATTCAACCTATGAGTATAACAATGCGCCAAGTATTTATAAAAGGCAACTTTGCGTGAACTTATGCCTTTGTGTATCGATAAAGATAATGTTTTATGCAGCGTCCGGTGGCACCTTCACTCACACTACAGGGTGCACTCTAAGTCGATAGCGGAACTTTAAGTAGGCTTTCTACTGATCACTACAAACAACTTTTACCAGGTGGCGAAAAAAATGGAGCACAAAAAATATCAGCTGCTCCATACAAAAGGTCGACTCAGTACTGCGCCAAATGTATGAAACAGCTGATATTTTTTTCGCTCCATATTTTTCGCCACCTGGTAAAAGTTGTTTGTAGTGATCAGTAGACAGCCTACTTAAAGTTCCGCTATCTACTTAGAGTGCACCCTGTAGATGGGTGCTGGCGACTTCGACGCTGGAGACCTAGCTGCTGTAAAATTTCAAATCTCGACACTTTTAGAAAAAGTTTCGAGATTTGTGATTTTTTGCAGCTAGACTATCTTTAAATTATGATTTTTTACAATAGAAATTAATGTGAGACGGACGAAGGAATTCTGTGGGAATCATCACGATCCATAAATAAATAAAAAATCGACTTCGTTTAGCAAACAACTAATTATCAGGTTTTCACTCACTGACTTGCTTATTCTCGTAAAAAAACACAGTTTTATCATCAGCTTTTCACTCTATTTGCGAAGGCAATTAGTGTACAACAGCCTTCTGTAACCGCCTTTGAGCCCATATAAATAAGGTGCTAACTTGTCTATCTAGTAAGTCGCTAGTTTAGTTGAGCTTAACTCAACGAGTGCTAATGATAATTTGTTTGCATTATATTGGTGCCTCGGACGTGCTTATTGACTTTGCAAAGTTATAAATTGTCAATTGGGAGGTGTAAACTTAATATTTTAAGGCTGGAAGATAGCAGCGTGGCGGGAAATTCAAAATTTTCACAGTTTTTTACATTTTGTAGCTAAACTGAGCTATTTTTGTTCAGCGATTTTTCGTTCGCTGAACAAAAATAGCTCAGTTTAGCTACAAAATGTAAAAAACTGTGAAAATTTTGAATTTCCCGCCACGCTGCTATCCGGAGCAAATGAAACTTTCAGCACGAAATATTGTGTTTATGACGAGGTCCTTTGGTTCCGTCATACCACTTCAACATCCTTAGAAAAAACAAATGGAGCCTAACTCAAATATTGTCACAAATTTTGTATTTTTTTAACATTACGAGGCATTGTAATTTACCATAATGAGGTTGTGTGACATCTTGAAAAGTGAATGTAAAAGTGCCTGAAATAAACTTCTTTTTATTTTATTTATTTATTTATTTAATTAAAGGCATTTATTTCGAGATTCTTAAATCGAGACATCATTTAATCATCTTTGATTTCGTGTGCACTTGTGCAGTAATATAATATTATCAAATTAACCCAGTGGAGTATTAGAGATGGGCCGGGTTCGTCCCTTGAGTTGTTAGATTTTTGAGAAGCGTTGTAACGAAGTTCACACCTCATTGGGTTCAAGGCATTGGGATGCCCATAGGACGGTCTGTGGGGTCTTAGATACATATTTATTATTAAATGTAGATCTTCTTCTTTAAAAAGCCTCTTCGATCGTGGGTTGGCAATCAGTTCAGCTTTTTCGTGGTATGTGGGTACATCTATGTAAGTTGTCAAGCCATGATTTCGGGTAATTTTCTGCTCAGAACGATAGGTAGATTTCTCGTAAATACTAATTTTTATAAACCTAAGTATTATACTCTACCACTTTTGTTTTTTTTTTTTTATATTCGTGGGTTAGTGTTTTGTTTTTGTATCATGCTCATGCCCTACCGACAGTTCATGCGATTTTTATTATTGAACCTAACATCATTGTACAATCTTTGGTTTAGTGAACCAAATTTTTAGACAACTGCAGTAGCAAGCATTATTGAATAGCGCAGATTTATCTCAGGTATAAATGTCAAAATAAATACGCTGGCAATAAACAAAACAAATCAATACAAGCCGCATTACCATAACTAGAGGGGGCAAGTATAATACTGCGGGTGCGTTTATTTATCTGCTTGCTTGTCAGCGTTTCCGTTATCGCGGTCGTCGATGTATTTAACACGAATAAAGCTATCTGAAGCACGAGTTTATGTCATAGGAACAGAGTAAATTGTTAATAGGGTTGTATAAGGGTCATTCCTGAGAAAAGCGTTCTTCGCTGAGATCGGTGGCTTTTATTTTTTTTCAAGATAGGTGAAAACTAAAAATACACCGTAAAAGATGGCTTAAAAACTAGTCAATATGTCGATGAGGCACACCTGTAGGCTTTATAGATTAATGACAAAAAAATCTTCTTTTTTGACAAGCCACCGATCTCAGCAAAAAGGCCACCGATCTCAGATAGTGTCTAAAATTATTATAAACAGTAATTACAGTGAATAATAAACGTTTTTTCTAAATTTAAACGTCACTCATGAACTGACACAGATAAAAGGGGGCTAAATTAAGCAAAACATTTCTACTAAACATCATAAAAATTATCAAAAAAATCATATCTTTATTTTCATAAAATCATTGTAAAAGATCAATTTATAAGCTAAACATGCAAAATTATAGTCAACAAGCCTTCGCATCTATTTATACAGCGTCCAGTGGCACCTTCACTTACACTAGATGGGTGAAGAGACCAGTCGGCGCTGCAGTGTCTGGGACATTGTTTTAGATGGAGTAGGCTTGCCCAGCACCTATACCATCCTGACAGCTTGGTCGGCCTAGCCCACAAGAGAAGTAATTACGTGTGGAGCCAACTAAGTTGCGGGTTTCATCACGATGTTTTTCCTCACATTAGGGAGGGATTTAGCTACTTCAAATTTACAAATTTATGTAACTTTAAAAAGAAACAAAGTCATGTTACATGCCTGCGCTGGGAATCGAACCTGGTTCTCTCGCATCGGCGACCAATGCTCTATTATAATTATGTGTGACTGTAATAATTATATTTGCTTTTTATTTGCGTGAAATTACATTTCCTTGCAAAAAACAATACCTTAATAGCTTAATGAAGTCTAAAATTTAGTCCATAGAAACAAACTGATACATTTTTAATTAGTCATAGCATGTCGTTCGGTGTGTTATCTAAGGAATCGGTGAAATTGATACAATATGTTGAAAACTTCTTTGAGATCCTTGGCTAATAACTGAGATCGGTGGCTTAAATCCACCGATCTCAGTGCCACCGATCTCAGAAATAACTAAAATGTAGCTATTTCTCTTAAACTATAGAAGCAATCGTATTTATTTTTACGACAGTACCTACTCAGGGATATACGCATTCATGTACTTAGGACAGTTAAGTGTAGTCTTGTTTACTATACTAGCAAAACGTGCCACCACTTTCAGCTACCTTACCGAACCAAAGTTTAAAAAAAGTCAAGAACTTACGTAAAAGTTTAGGCATGAAAGATAGCGACACATACGAACCATAATAGTTGACAAGGACCATTTGACGATATTTTGCACCAGTAACTAGAAACTTGCCGCGTATTTAAGCTTGTATAAAAACATACTTTCGTTGCACGATTGAAACTTTGCTCGCCGCGTGACATTTCTAGGAATGTCTACAGACACAAGAGTTTTCATTCTAATAGAATGCTGGATATACGATTGGATAGAGGCACTCATTGGGCATTTAGAAAGGTATAAATTAGCATAGTAGTGGGCACATGAGTAAAACCACAAACAAAAACATACCAGGCCCACACGCGTGTGACATGCAAAATACTCGCAAAATCACCCATTTTTTTACCTTCAAAGGGATATTTAGGCAATTTCCTCTATAAAATATTGATTTTATTTGATATGCCTCAATGGACCGTTAGTTAAGTAGATGATTAAGTGCTAATTTAGTACTGTGTGATGTATAGTTTAGTAGATACTAGGGTGTGACCAAAAAAATCGACCTCTCCAAGAATGACCCATAAGCACACTAGAGTGCCGCCAATGCAATAAAAGCATATCTTGTTGTGTTGGATTAGAACTGAAAAACTGTTTTTTTCGGGAAAGATGGTGTTATAATATTGAGACTTGGAGGCGAACTGACAGAACCAAAATACAAAAAGACATACGTAATAACAATAATTTTGAATATAAAAATAATTCCAAAAAGGGTTAATAACACTTGGTTTTGAACGCATTTTTTTTGCAAATATGGTCTTTCAAGGAGCCCAGGCACACTAGGGTCTGCAGTAGTAGCAAAACATATTACCTTTAAAATTAATTGTTTGGAAAAAACGGACCTATCAGTTATAAATCCTAGACTTAAGGCGCTGTGCATAGTGAATCGCCCGCGCGCAACGAAAAATGCACAAAATCGATTTCTGTATCAAATACACTAAAAAAATATATGTGAAAATTTTCGATTTGTTTAGTGTATTTGATACAGGACTCGATTTTGTGCATTTTTCTTGGCGCGCGGGCTATTCACTATGCACCGCGCCTTAACTATTTTTATTTTATTTTATTTTTATATTTTTAATCTAACACCTAACATCCTTGAACCTATGTATAAAACGTGATACACCTAAAAGTGACCGTTTTTGTCTTGTAGGTTGTTTCAGGTCATTGGATCTGGGATTTATCGCTAAATCCTAAAAATAGTTAAGTTACACTAGGGTCGATAACTATTAATCATATCCAAAAATAGTCTTTTTGGGTTTTGCCGCAGTCGGTTAAAAATAAGGTAAATATTTTTTGCATTGTCGGCGCTATTGTGCCTATAACTATACAATACAGCCCTCTTAACACGAATAAAGCTATCAAAAGCTCGAGTTTATTTCACAGGAACAGAGTAAATTGTAATGGCCCGGCGGTATAAAGGGGGACTGTGGCGGGCGACGAAGTTATGATCCTTTTTGAGGCCTATGTTGTTGAGTCCTTGCCCTAGTTTTTGCTTCGGCTTGTTGGTCAATCTGTACCTGTAAAGTGTACAACTAAACACCTACTAACTGGCAGAAAATGCTACTTAGCATTAAGTACGCCTTTGTACAAATGTTTTATATGTGCAATAAAGAATTAAATAATAAATAATACTATCAGTAATATCACACTTAGGCTGGTATTAATAGTCCTCTGAGATCACCTACTTGAGATCGGTCTCAAGTAGGTGAACTCAGAAAACAAAAATCACCGACTTGAGACATTGGCTTATTAATAAACCTATCTTAGGCGCGAACTTGAGTCCTCGATTTGAGTAAAGAATGAACTATTTGAACGAATGATACCATTTAAGGTTCAAAATGTGGTCAAAAAGCTTAAACCCAACTCAAAAGTACTAGGCGCCCATACATTATAAAGAGACTATTCGAAAAGGCACAACCTGAGTTTGGCCTCCTTTTGGTCTATAAAATTGTCCATGGTCCGGTGTTATTCAGTTGGCAACTTGTCATTTCTATAATAGTCCAGGATTCCACAAACATAAAAGTGATGTTACAAGATATAACACGAACTCTACTCGAAATAGATACTCGATTATAATAACTAGTGGTTCACCCCGAACTGTGAACTCAGGATGACTAACTTTTTGCTAACCCCATATCCACTCTTCGTCCGATTTGGATTTGGATATTAGAATTTTAAAATTCTTTTAATTCCATTAAGCCGCCTTTATATTTTTATGACGACACAATCATTCATACATACAAACATACAAACATACTTCGATCGCTCGTTCAATATGACGACACAATTTTGTAGCGGCACCCTGGTCTAGACAAAAAGGATCAGATCTGACTCGCTTCAGCCATTTTTATTCAGCATTGTTATTCGTTACTTTGGCAACAGAGAGCTTGATCTTGAGTGAGTAACTCAGCATATTAATAAAGCAGCGCTTACTTGAGACCGATCTCAAGTCCTCGACTTGAGTCAAGAATGAACTATTTCAACGCTTGAGTAAAGAATGTACTAGGCTACCATACATTAGAAAGAGGCTAGCCACAACCTCAGTTTGACCTTCAAAGAGGTTCGTAAGGTGAACAACTTTTTTCACGGTTTTCAGAACTGTCGAATAAAAGAAAAAACTTTTTCTACTGTCAAACATCAGTCAAACTACGAAAATAATTATTATAAAAATGTCTCGTAAATTCTTGTGATTTTCAGTATATTGAACGTTTTAGTCGGTTATGGATAATAAGTGGCGCCAGAGAGGTTATTTTCAATATTTTGGCCGAAAAATATCATGCCGGAAACTTCCAACAGAGAGCTTCAGTTCATTCGAGCTTCCGTTATTCGAGCTTCCGTTTTTCGAGCTTCAGTACCTAGCGGACCCAGTTGGATGACCTCTACAAACGAGTTGCTGACAAGACAGGTATTTATTCACTATAATTGTATAAAATATACATAGTTCACGATACAAGTTACAGATATCGTCTAGTTCACGATACAAGTTACAGATATCGTCAGTTAGGTCTTTAAAATACCCCATCATCAACGTTTTTTGCGCATTTAATATAACTTTAGAGGTTATATTTACGTAGAGAAAGTAGTAATTTGCCAAGCGAATTTATAATAAATTATAGAGCGACTGCAAACCTAACGTTTGATCGTTGCGCACATCATTCTACTACATTAATGTTTTATTTTGATTACAGGAAAATCAGAAAGTACCTACTGTCCGACGCATAATCGACGAAGTTAGGGCGTTATGATAAGAGGGATAAAAACCAAGGCATTTTAGAACACCAGCTTTGGTCCCGAAACCTGAAATAATGTGTGGAGAATGAACACATAAAATAAGGGGAAGAATACTCGACTCAGCGCAAATTCATGTCAGGTGTAGAAATTTTAGATGATGATTAGGAAACAATATTGTATTAATAAATATGTTACAACTCTCGCAGGCTTGTTTATTTTCCAATTAGAAAAAAAAAAAGATAATTATGTAAAATTAATGAAGGTCTTCCCTATTCAGATTTATCTTCAAGTATCAATTTACTGAATACCTACTACTCGTATGAATGATACCACACCCTCAAGTTTTCCCTACTATATCCGCTTTATATTTTATGCATGCCTAGTAACCTCTATGGTCCAACTGGGCTTTGAAGCCGGCAAATTGTCTTAAAAAAACTAGGTACGAGTAAAGAGGTTTGAATTGTATGTTGTGCTGCCATCTACATGATATGTATCATACTACATGAAACTTTCTGTCACCAATCGCCATATAAGAGATTCCGGATGTTTATGCACGCCTAATACCTTCAGACCATTGACATGACGTCATTCACGTTACAGCACTCAAATTCTATTGTACACACGACAGCACGTCAAAGTGTACACTTTTGTTGTAAAGTCGCCCGTAACGTAACCGAGTAGAGTACTAGCGTGTAAAGGTCGACGTGTTGTCGTGTGTACGTGCGTTTCACGAAATAATTCCCTTGGATTGTACAAAAATAGTCCCTATTACATCGTAATAAGAGTTTCGTCAAGGAAACTCTTTCGTGAAACGCATTTTGCCCGGATTTTCAGTAAGGAAAGAGTTGAAATATACTTTCTGCCTTTTTATTAGTGTGTGGTGTAGTTTCTTACAAGATTATGGGAGCCTGCAAATAGCCTGACAACACTTCTGTATTTGGCCAAGTACAAGCTCGTAGCTTCTGATTCTACCATGCCTTTATAGGTAGTAGGTATTTGAGTTTTAGATGGTGACGCGGTGGTGGCATAATGGGTAGAACAATGGACTCGGAATCGAGGGATCCTGGTTCGAGTCCCGATGAGGGCATGTACCCTACCCATGACATTAATTTATTTCAAAGTCGCATACATACCACTCCCTGACTGTGAAGGAAAACATCGTGAGGAAACCGGAGCGTCTGAGGCTATATACCAAACTAAACTCAAACTTAGTACCAGCTTATTTTTTTAAACCTCAGCTCCTCGGAGTTCTTTCTTGGTAATATGACTGTGGGGCTCTGAACTGCTGGAGTTTTGCAGCTCGAAGAACTCGGGCTGGTAGAAACACTTTTCTGGCTAGTCATAGCGATGTGGTAGAGGTGCCGGTCGAATGACGACGACAAATGATTTCACACCACAAGGTCCCTTTCCACGTAACTTCCGATGTCGACGATGGTCCTAAGTATATTGTTAAGCTGCAACTTCTTGCGGTAGGTTCGCTTTGGATGCGCGCTGACTAAACATCATTTTTGTATATTAATTATCAAAGAAAATAACTCCCCTTCTTGCTTTGCGTAGTCGGGTAATGAAAAACACGAACTTGAGTCGGCTATCGCCTGCACTTGGAAATGACAGTCGCAAGTCTGGTCTCAAGTAGGTGAACTCACGTAAGATGTGTCTATTAATATGCCAGCGACTCCGGTCTCAAGTAAGTGATCTTACAGCTTCTTAACATTTTATGCATGCCTAGTACTCTAAACCACGTTGTATTGAAATTGAGACGTCACGGACTGTCAAAAGATGAATGACTCACTCAATTCCGAGCTCAAGTCGGCTCTATTAATATGGCGTCGACTCAAGTAAGTCGACTCACTCAAGCAAGTCGGCTAATGTCAATGTCAATCTCAAGATCGTGTCTATTAATAAGCAAACAGCTACTCAAGTTTGACATTACCCAAGGCTTGACATTTACCTCCTTGAGATCGATCTCAAGTAGGTGAACTCAGACGACTATTAATACCACCCTTAGTTTGCAATATTGTCTATTAAGTCGTTTGAGCGTCTGAAAATGTATGCTAGAGTGTCGAGAAATTGCTCCGATGCAATGAAATAAGAACAAATAAACACTTGCATTTATAAAAGGTAATTTTTAAATAGCTTTATTCCTAAAACACCACTACTAAATATGATTTCCAACAATTTTTTCGAACAACTCCGGTACTGAATAAAGTACCTCAGATAAAACCGTCAAACTAATATAAAATAGTAATGGTTTGCTTTATTTTTTTCATTATATTTTTGTGCAGATAATAATATACCAAATGGTCCCTAATAATATACCATAGAAATCACAAATTAATATGACATGATAATAGCATAATTTGAACATAAATTAAGCAGTCTAGTCTATGTGTTAAGTAGCTTGCATGCCTAAGTTCTGTAACCGGAAATCGCATTCAATGAGAAATACCTCAATACAGCCTGCTTAGTCGCGACCTAGAAAGTAGCCTGACGCCTGCGACAGTTACCTTTTGCATTGGTTTTCGAGTAAATATCAATAAAGTACTAAGGTTTATTAGGCGCTTATTCTAGTAGCATAATTTACAAGCGGAAAGCATGGAAATAAGGTCGAGGTTTTAAAGTAAATCCTGTCTCAGGTAGTTGGAACTCTTAGTTTCTTTTCTATACAGCATCTATATTTACTTTGAATCGATATTATTATTTATTAAAAACCGTTTTGAAATGAGATGTGATATTTTTTTAGAACTTAATATATGGACCTTATGTCTTAAATGTTGTTTGTGACCCGGCCCGCACGCAAAGAAAAATGTACAAAATCGATTCCTGTATTACACTAAACGAATCGAAAAGTGAAGAGAACACTAGAAATACGTAAGAGCTTTCTAACATAGCCAGTTTCGTGTTGACATTCATAATCGATTTTAAGGTATTTTCGCTGAAAAAAATAGGCGGCGCGCTTTTCTTCGGCGAAAATATCTTGCAAGCTGTTATGGGTATTACCATGAAACTGGCACCATGCACGGAGCCTTAAGTACTACACCCAACTAACAGCAATTAAAAGCGTAACCTCAGTAGCCTATCTTACTTTTAAATCTCTATAAGTACAACTCCTTAAAAGGCTTTTACGTTTCGCGTTATATAGAATAAGAAATAGGAGCGCGCTCAGAACTAACGGTTCCGTAGGTTTCTCCGCCATTTCGTGGTGACCTTCAGGCTGTATGCCATGAAGATGAACGTCAAGGTCACCAGATGAGGGTGTGGAATCAAGCACTTACGCTAGAAGTAATGTGTGTCTAACAGCAATCTAAGCTGTGTTCAGTTGAGTTGTACTTAAGCTAAAGTTGGTATAAATTGATGCCGCTTTTCGAAGGGGTTTGTTTATTGACTTGCCTTGATCAATATTACCGATGACTTTAACTATCCTTGTTGTGGAAGAGAGAGCCGTGAGTCAACCAAAGCCTAACCAAATCAAAGACCCATGGATCCTATCCCTAAAACAAAACCCTAAACAATACATTTTCTTTACATTTTATTCTCGCCCCATTTTGCCCTTTGTTAATTTATCGTCAAAAGTATCGTCTTTATAGCAGTGTGTGTGTTTTGTAATCTATAATAATAACCGCTAGCATCATAATATTATTTGTAGGTACTTTTTACGTTTTAAACATATTTTTTATGAATAGATATTGCATGCTAGGTTAAGTGTGTGTTATTTTTTTAAAGAATGAGTGTTGTGGTCATTGTTTAGATTTTGTATAAATTAATGTAAAAGCCAATATTTAGTTATGACCCAAATAGATAAAAATAAAATATATAAAAAAAAAGAAATGATTTAAGGTGGTACAATTTCCGTACGAATGTATTTCACTTTTTTATGACTATCCATACACAGACACTGAAATTACTGTATAATTTAATTTAAAAATAAAGTGTAGAATATAATAAATTATTTCATTAACGTATGACGTCACGGATCACTATATCTTCAAAATGTACGGACTCAAGAACCCGAATTAACAAAACATCTTTCACTTGTTTCAGGTATGTTCCCGCGTGACGTCAGCATAGTTCTTGTAACTTTGGTCGTTTGCCCGTTGGTGTGTGAGACTTTCCAGAAGCCTAACATGACAACCGTAGACTCCGCTTTTATCTCCGCTTGCTGAACAGGATATTGTATTTAGCTGCTATTGTAGCGTAGCAGGTGAGCCGCATTATTGGAATACTTTTTAACCGACTTCAAAAAGGACTCAATTCGAACGGTATTTATTTTTAAATTAGTGGTCGGCGTTGAGAGGAGAGAGGCCTTTGCCTTGCAGTAGGACACTGTACAGTGTACAGGCTGCATAAAAAAAATGTTTGTCACCTCAGAACTTTTTTTTACGTAAACAGATCTTGATGTTTTTTTTTTGTGAAAGGGCATACTTTTCATGAGGTCCCATCACTCGGAATCAGTGCAATGGCTTTAATAATACAGCCTTTTCACCAGTTTTTTTATTATTATTTGTAATATTTATACGTGAACGGAGTTTGTTGATGCCCCAAATAAAATATACCTAATTTGCACGTAATTGACGTCTAAAGACTTAATTGAACGAGCGAGCGAAGCGGGCGAAGTTCTCCGAGTCTACTTGAACAATCCGGCGTTTGTATATATGTATGTATGTTTGTATGTATGAATGTTCGTTCGAAGATAACTTGAGTAAATTAAGTCGGATCGTCATGAAATTTGGTAGGCGGGTAAATGAGACAAAGAGAATTTTTAAATTTGAACATGAGCCAAATCGCTCGAGGGGTTGCTGAGATATGGGGTCGCGAGTTCGTAGTTCGGGGCGAACCACTAGTTAATTTAGTTTGTAGGTCCAATTTAATCGGCATGCTTATTATCATATCGCAAAGCTCACTTCCCGGCACAATGCATACAAAGCTCAGGTTTTAATTCAATTATCGTACGCAAAATTGATTGGCGTCGGTTTTACGATTCAACGTAAACGACTCGTCAGTTTATCGCATGGTGAGATGATGGGACTAGAAAACGTCGTAAAAACGTGATCAGGAAATTCTTGGACGCGAGTAATTTTGAGAAATTAGTTTTTATGCGTTATAAGCTTTGTTATAGGGCTGGGGATTGCAGTCTGGAGTATTTTTCCACCATTTGAAGCAGCAAGGAGATATTTTAGTACTAAAAAAATTGCTTCTAAGACAAAAATATACACTTTGAATATCAAAGATATTATGTACAGTCCGCCACATACTAGGATACACCTTTTTGTTCGATTGGCGCTCTTATGCCGCCTTCGGTAAGAGCTACCATGGTGTATCCTAGACTAATTTAATTTGAATTTGCACAACTTGAATTTGCAATGTATGCGGCACCCCGTTGATGTCTTTTGTATGGACGTAGCGACGCCGTAGCAACGTTCGTAGCAATCCGATCTTTATCCACTTCGATCAGCGTTTATCCAAGATTATTATTTTACCTTTTACCCACGACTTCGTCCGCGCAGACTTTATTTTTCTCGTGAGTTTTTCCGTTGTTTTAATTGCTATTCTGCTATTCGGGGCGGAGAGAAATCCAACAAATCAAAAATCATAAAAATCGGTCCACCCGTTCTCGAGTTATAAATGGTGTAACTAACACGACTTTGTTGTATACAAGGTGTTACAAAAGTACCTAACTCTTTTTACAAGGTAATAGCACCCGGTGATAGGGATCACAACCTAAATTTTTTTTTTGCTCTATGACGTTCCGTTGAGAAGACCACAGGCCACAGTCACAGATACCCCATGGCAGCTCTTACCGCGCGCGGCATAAGGGCGCCAATCGAACAAAAAGGGGTATCCTAGCGTGTAGCCAACTGTACAACGGAAGAGAATATTAGCTTTCTAACCCACTGACACCCATGCGAAGGCGGCGAATCGTTTTACCTCAACGACCGCGCAGTCTCAGGTTACTGTAATGGGCTAACTTAACACTAACTTAGGGCCAAGTTGGTTCTAAGTCACGCCTTTGGCTGGGGACAGTTATTCCAATCTGTGTCTCGAAGAAAATTATTGTTGCACGTGATTTGTAAAAGCTTCATTAAAAACTAAGTCTAACTAAGGCCTTTACGGAATAAAATATGGTTTATGCAGCGTATAGTAACACCTTCACTCACACTAGATTGGTGAAGAGACCAGTCGGTGCTGCAGTGCCTGTGACATTGTTTGTTTAGATGGAGTAGGCTTGCCCAGCACCGGTACCATCCTGACAGCTTAGTCGGCCTATCCCACAGGAATGACAAGTCAATACGTGTGGAGCCAACAAACCGCGGGTTTCCTCACGACGTTTTCCTTCACTTTTAGCGAGTGGTTTTTGTTACTTTCTTCAAATTCAGAAATGTACGTAAAGTCGTAGGACATGCTTGCGCCGGTAACCGAACCTGGGTCTCTCGCTTCCAAGTCCTGTGTTCTATGTTTGCATCTACGTAATGATATGATTTATACAGCAATCAGGGACACCTTCACTCACACTAGATGGGTGAAGAGACCACTCAGCGCTGCAGCCCAAAACTAAAACCTTCAACAAATTCGATAAACATGACGTATTGTCTTTTGAAGTGATAGAAAAGACGAAAAAGAAAGAGGTATGAGAGAAAAGTCACCGATATTTATCAAACTCGGCCTTGCCCTCAAACGAAAGCCTCGTCGTGGTATTTTGCCAACTCTATTCCGACTTGCCTCCAATAAAAAAACGTAAATATCCATCATATTTCCGGTTAAAGCCTTCTTCTAAAACTAAGACGGGAATTTAAAATGCTCGCGAGAGAACGGGATGAAGACTTTTTACAACTTTTTTTTCGGAAACCCTTCAGACTATTAACAATCTTATTTCGAAAACACTAAGTTCCAAAATCCTTTCGGAAGTTTCGCAGGAGCGATCAGACGCGCTCACTCTTATTTAAATAAGGTAGCCGGTGTGAGAAAGAGATAGAAAGACAGGTGGTAGCGTGTGTAAAAGGGATGGAGAATAATGATGTTGCTGCGTTTTGGTGTAGAGTTGGGACTCCTGGTTGTCGATAGTGTTATAAGTCAATCTATTAATATAATGTTTTTACGTTTGTATCGGTGATCGGTGTATCGCTTATACAGGGTGGCCTAAACAAAGACGTCAAGCGATAAAATCTAGATAGCTGACACCGAGGGCTACCCCTTGGTGTCAGCCTTTTTTTCGTTTAGAAATTAAGGTTTTTTGGCGTTTGGAGGACACAATATTCTTTAAAAACCAGGTTTGAAATAAGGAATAGTTATATGTTTAGAATTTTGGTAGTGGTATTTTTTTATTTTGATGTCTACTTACCGAAGTTTACAAAATTTTTATTAGTATGTCATTTGATCACTGAAAGCCAGTCTACAAGGTGCACTATAAGTCGAAAGCGGAACTTTAAGTAGCTGTAAAATGGAGCCAAAGTAATATCAGCTATTCCATACAAAAGGTCGACTCAGTACTGCGCCAAATGTATGAAATAGCTGATATTTTTTTCGCCACCTAGTACAAGTTGTTTGTATTGATCAGTAGACAGCCTACTTAAAGTTCCGCTATCGACTTAGAGTGTACCCTGTAGTGTATTTATTTCACAAGTAATTTCACAGACCATTATCGAACTTCTTCCCTTCTTCTCCTAACGGAGGTTGGCAATCATCTTGGCTATTTCTTCTTTTGAGGCTGCCAAACGGAATAAGGAGCTCGTGAATTGTTGGAATCAATGGCATAAGTTCTCAAGCCATGATATCTTGGATATCGAACTTCAGAGAGGGTTTATGAGTTTTGGCGCGAACTGAGTAACATTAGCGACTTGGCCGGCGAGCTTACGCACGCAAAGGCAATATGCATGTTGTACATTTACACACACACGTATGGCTCATCCGCTTTCGTGAGATAAAACATCTGTAATCTACATTTCATCGATACCCGACCCCGTAGACAGCACTAGCAGCCAGATGGCGTCGACAGCGCGCCGCGTCGACAAGTCGGTCGAATTCCACGCGAGTCCGCGCCGCACGTCACGTGACGCCTTGCGCCCGCGCAGCGCGCAGGGGATAACTGCGCACGAGTTTGGGAATAGAACCTTGGCTTTTTGGTCCACTAGGAGGGATCCGTGTTTTGGCAATACGATTATGAACTATCCTAAACTTATAGATAGATAGAATACTCTTTATTGTACACGAAAATAATTTACAAAGGAATTCTTAAACTAATCAGTATGCATACAATTGGCGGCCTTATCGCTAAAAGCGATCTCTGCCAGGCAACCATTGGATGGATAGGACAGAGATAATATAATATTCGGTAGAGTAGTGTACATAAATATAACATAGGAAAATAATTAAATATACCTAAGAAAGTTACAAATGTGGGATGTAAATATATTTACCAGTTACAAATACATAATAATACCCATTAAATAGATACAATATTATATACTTATACTGACTGAGCCGTCAGGATGGTAAAGGTTCTGGGCAAGCCTACTCTAACTAAAAAAATGTCCCAGGCACTGCAGCGTCCAGTGGTCACTTCACCCATCTAATGTGAGTGAAGGTGCCACTGGACGCTGTATAAATCATCTCATTGCGAAGATGCAAAGGCCTTAGTAGTAGTAAACTTATGCGCCATTTCGACAGGTTGCAGGATGTGGATGTAAAGAGGCTTTTATAATAAATCTAGTATGAAGAGGGAGCATGCAATAGGTTGCAGATTCAAGTACTCCGGAGCGAATGTTTTAAACTTATAAAAGTCTTTGTAAGAAGAAGTGAAGAAGGGAAGTTACCATTTCTATATATCTATCCAGGCCTTGACAGTCGCTCACTGTTGGGCATAGACCTCTTCCTGTCACGCCAACTCCCCCGGTCCCCTGCCAGTCGTGCCAGGTTACCACTTATCAATTATTTTTCTTCAAAATTCGGAGAAAAGGGAGTGAAGGCGTCCCCGCGACTCCCGCGAGTCACTCAAATGAGTGCAGTAGGAGTGTCATATAATCAAGGAGAAATTAAGGAGATGTCCAGTCACTAGTGGTGATCGTTTTCATTGTGATGATTTTCGCCTACATTGGAAGATACACGCGTTGAAAGCGATGGATTTGTGCCGGTGGAATTCCCTTCCCACGAGCTTTGGTCTATATAGCATTTTCCGATGCATGACTTCCAGAGAAATGACCCAAATCCCCATTCAGGCGGGGTCTTACGAATGCTTTAAGCCGTTCAATAAACAAACTAATCAAGCCGAAAATTCCTCCACCGACAGCCTCTAAAACAAAGCTTTCTCTTTTCTACCGGAGTCTTTTAAAGTGGACTCTCAGAGTAGGGTTACCAATTTACCATTTCCTTCAAATGCCTGGAAACTCCGCCTCACTCTGGACTATCTGGGACATGCAGCTACCTTATCTCAAAGAGATGTAGAGCTGAATCGCTACACTTTTCAAGAACTTGGAGATTTCCAACTCTTGCGATATTATTAACTTAATAGTACTAGTGGTTCGCCCCGAACTGTGAACTCGCGACCCCATATAAACTTAACAACCCCATATCTCGGCAACCCCTCGACCGATTTGGCTCATGTTCGAAGTTAAAAATTATTTTAATTTAATTTATCAGCCTAACAAATTTCATAACGATCCGACCAAATTTACTCAAGTTATCGTCGAACGAACATTCATACATACATACATACAAACATACTTACATACATACAAACATACAAGCGCCGGATTGTTCAAGTAGACTCGGAGAACTTCGCTCGCTCGTTCAATAAGAAAAAATCATGGACATAGCAACCATTTTTGAACAGAAAAACGTTTACAACCGTCATCGGGTAAAAAAACTTGCGAACGCTGAATGTAGGGTGGCATTAATAGTAGTCGACTCAAGTTCGAACTCAAGTAGGTGATCTCAGAAAAGTCAAATGTTAATGTCAAGCCTTGGCTAATGTCAATGTCAATCTCAAGATAGTGTCTATTATTACGCTGCCAGCTACTCAAGTTTGACTTTAGCCAAGGCATTTGCATCAGCATTTGACTTTTCTGAGTTCACCTACTTGAGATCGATCTCAAGTAGTTGTTTTCATATGCCTATTAATACCACCCTTAGAAACGACCAGCCTTCCCACTGCCCAAAAGCTTGTCAGAATTGGTAACCCTATCACTGAGTTACCCGGATCCGAAATCCCTTCCCTCAATAGTTGGACATTTAGCGCTTGCTACGTGTTAATGGTTGGGTCAATATTGGCCGCTACTGCCTGTAGGATGCGTATCTAAGAAGTTAGGGTTTTTGTAGGGTCGAAACAATTTGAATTTTCTGACTTCTTCTTTTCTTTTTATTTTTTTATTTTATTTTTTTTTTATTTTGACGAAACTTTTGTGAATGTTTGTGTTTTGTAATTGATATTTTTTTCTTAATAAATAAACTTAAATTTTCTGACATTTTATTGCACTTGAATGTTTTGGGAACAAACTTTATTTGAGTTAGAAAGACTTAAAACAAAGACGAAACATATTTCAGATTACTTTTTGTTTTTTCTAAAGCACTAACCCGTGCTAGGGAATAATTTAAACATTAACGAAAATTAATTAATTGAATAAATTAATATTAATTTATTGAATAATTAACATTTAACGTCCAGTTGACGGAGACTAGTTGAAGAAATTCGCATCGACAGTTACTTGACTCGGTATCTCAATTGGTAGAGCGCCTGCACGGTATGCGAGAGGTTGCGGATTCAAGTCCTGTCCCGAGTGAATTTTTTCAACTTACACCATCTGGTTTGTGCCTAGATTATTACAAAAAGCTTTGTTATTTGTTAGAATCCCAGCAAATTGGTTCCTCTCATTTTGAGCTCATTTTAAAAGCAGCCAATTGAGAAATTTACAAAATTTTTAATCGAATACTTAATCAAGCCTAAATTGACCTTTCAAAAACCTTCCTAAAACAAAAACGTACTTGACAAATACCCAAAACTAAGTCCCAAACCAAAAGCCTCCCAACAAATACACCCTGAACGTCATCTTTGTTCCCCTAACGGTGTGAATGGCTTGTACAAAGTCTCACGCCGGCCGGCAACTATTCCTTGCCCGATGTACAACTAAGAAGATACAGAAGGATCTACTTTACAGAGCAATTTTTAAATAGCTTTATTCCTGAAACACGACCACTTCTAAATGTGATTTCCAATAACTTTTGTTTTACGACTTTGACGAAAGCGCAATTTCATTTTAAAAATATTTTTTGGACAAATTTTGTGGCGCGGAGTAACAAATAGAAGCAAGAGAGGCTGGAAAGGTGGTAGAGAGTGGAGTGGCATAAACGCGCGCCCCGCAGGCAGAAGTGGTACAAAAGGAAAGTTTAAAAAAAAAAAATTCATGCTATTCGAAAAGTAAAACAAAAATGGTTGGAAATCACATTTAGAAGTTGACTTGTTTCACGAATAGAGCAATTTAAAAATTACCCTGTATACAAGGTTTATTCATACATATTCAAAAGAATAAACGCAAAACTACAAATTAGGGCTGAAATTCGAAGGAAAGAAAAAAAATTCCCTTAGGACTACTACTTGTGCCATTATTAATGTTTGAATAGCATATTAAATACGTATATGAATGATTAAAAAAAATAATTAGCGCAGCTTTTTTTTGTATGTCTGTACTCAATTTTGGTGAAGCTTATCGGAAAGACCAATTGATCGTTTTGTAAGCATTTGTGATGTATTCTCGAAATGAGTATCAACTTCGGTGAAGGCAAATTAACACTCAACTCTGGATGTGTGCATGGGTTTGTTTTTTGATAGCATTTTTCATGTAATTATCTAAGACAATTGCGTATAGATCATTGATATGCATTTTATAGAATGCCAACAGCTTTTTGTCCATATTCATTAAATTATGTATATTTGTTCTCAGTCAGCACTGGTACCAACAATCTTTTTTTAAAGTTCAAATGTAAACGGTTTTTTTACAATACGGATTCTCCAAGAAAATGAAAGAGTCGAGTTGAGGATGGCAGCTAGATGGACGTGGCTGATAGTTCACGAAATACTGGGAAAATGTGTTTTATAGCAAATGGTCTGCGCGAGAAGTGGCGAGCGGTTGGCAGTTGACAACTTTTCAAAGCTTTGCTTGTATAGTATACCTGTTTTATTGCATTTATACTCGTATTATTGGTAGCAACACAAACACAACGTAAAAATATTATTGTGTTTAAATTAATTAGAAGTTTTTTTAGGTAAAAGTCAGAATGTGATTGTCAAGATACACTAGCAATGAAAAACAAATCTTCTTTTAAGATGCTCGTTTTTTGCTAAAATAGAGTCGTTAAAATGAAAAAAGAGAAAAAAACAGCAACTTTTCACTTGTGCGGGATTTATTTGTAGGTTCTAGGATCTGGAATCTAGGCCTTAGATCCCAAAAAATTTTATCATTTCACGGCCGGTTTTTAGCAAAAAACCCATCCAAAAAGATTTTTTTTCATTAGCGGCTCTAGCACACCGGTTCCGCTCCTCTTAATTAAATGGATAGGTTTAAAAAAATACTCCAAAATGACAACCGCTAACAGCTGATTTACAGAACTGGATTATTGTGCGAAAAGCTCATAATTAGTGTGGGTAAAAGATGACACATAAAAAACCTGAGTCTGCTAAATCCGCTCCTCTTATGAACGTAGCCCATGATCCATAGACTTAAAGACACAAAAGCCCTTAAAAAAGCGCCACTATCTCTACATGACACGAACCCTAATGCATCCTCTTTTGTGGTGAATCGTAATAATTTTGATAACGCTACGTGATCCAAGAGTTAGCCAGACGTGGTGAGTTTTTTGATTTCTGGGTATTTTTTAAATTCTCATAAATACTGCTGAAGAGAGGTTTTCGTTGTGTCGCAAGAGATTTTTACATGAAAAAGGAAAGTGCATAGTGTAGTGTATACAGGATGTTAAAAGACCGCCGACAGGCCGGAAAGGCACCCATAATAGACACCAAAACAAAAAAGGTACTTTTTCGATAAATGATTGCCGGGAAATTTAGAAGTTGCGGTGTTTGAGGAAAAAAGCTATTTAAAAATTGCCCTGTTGTGGGTAAGTGAAGAAAGTATAATATTAAAATAATTCGAACTATTGTATTGAGAGATTCTCAGCAACGTAAATAAGTCTCAACGCATGTACCATATTTGCCATAAAGTTCACCATTTAGTTACTTTAAAAACAAAAGCTTTCCTATTCAGAGTTTTGTTATAATTTCCATGTAAATAAATTAAACATGATACGTGATAAAGCTACGATTTTTATATACCTCTGCCGATTACGTAAGCAAAACGGCACTCAGTTCTATTTGCTTATCTTAATAGTCTCGGAGACCGAATAAAATATGTAAAAATGTGATAAAAAACAATTCGCTTTCGATGCTTACTCACTATAATTGGATTAAAATGTCATACAGTCGTGAGGAGTAAGATTGGAACAAAATGAAACATTAATTTCTGAGACGAATAGCGAAGCATACTCGAAAGAAAACGAAAAGGTAATGTTTCTGAACTTAACGTACTTATCACGTTCAACTGCATCTATTCTTCCATAATAATGTCTTGTAGAAAGCCAGCATATGTTGACACGTCTACTTCAAGCTATATGGACCAATATTCACGTGCACAGGGGGTCTTATGAACTGGTCACTCTCACCTTCGTAAGGATTTAACGTCAATTCTTGCGGTGACACTTTAATGATCCGACGTAGGGTTAAGATTCTAGGCGTGGCTGCAGTATCGTCAAAAGTTATCGACATCGATATCAAAGGCTGAGTGTGGGTTCAAAAAACTAACCGTAATTGGACCCGTTTAAAATACAGCGTTGGAAATTTGACCTATTCCTATAGAGATTATAAAAGGGACTATTTACAACCAATTTCATTCCATAATGGCCAGTCGCAAAATTTTACATTTCAGAGATAATTGGTATTTCAACAGTTTTTCGCAAAATGCCAACTACGCTTCTAATACTGAATAAAAAAAACTAGTAATTTTAAAATTTTTCGAATGGAATTAGTATCTAGATACTATAATTTTATGTAAATTTTAGGTTCCGTGCTAAACCAAAGGTGCTAAAACAGCAAAAAAACACGTCAATCCGCTACAATGACAATTTCAACAGACTACCTATTACAGTTTTCGACAAACAGACGAACAGACAGCGTAGGCAGATTAATGGGGTCCCGTTTGGCAGCCTTCGGGTACGAAACCCTAAAAAGGGGTATCTCAGCGTGTCGCGCACGATACCAGTAATTTGATCTTTGAACTAAATAAAAGCAGTAACTTATTAATAATTCGTGTTCGAAACAAGAGACAAATGTTAAAGCGTCTCGATATGGCAATTTGTAGATCAAAATCAGTACTAAAATAGTGTTGTCCTATTAACTATCGATATTCGATAGTGCCAAATTGTGACAACTCCATTTTGATTCGCGCCCGATACCGATGCGCCGGAGGCGGCTTTGCTACCGAGTTGAACAGTAATTCACACAACCCTTATCGCGCCCACTTAAGTGCGAGAATTGAACAAAAAGGCATAACAACTTAAATGTGCACGAGACTTATACTTGCCCTTGTGTTTTATGTATTTGATTAAGTATGAATTATTTTTGTATTTTTCTTAAACTATATATTTTTTTCTTGATATCGATAAAGAAATCACCATTTTTGTACTTACTTAATGAATTTCCTGATGTTAAAATTTTAACTAAAAAGTATAATTCGAACATAGTTCAAATTTAAGAGTTAACTTTTAAGGTTGGTCCAATTCGGATAAGTAAGTACGTTTAAGGTAACTATCCCATTGAGTCATCATGTCATAGTCACGTACAAAATATTTACTTATTTTATTTGTAACAAAACTGAACATTTTAACAGTGACGAAACACATCTCACCTTTTCTCCGCGTTTAGTTTTGCTTATGTTAATGTTGAAAAGTTCAAAAGAGGCTTCGTTCTCCCACATTCCATCAGAGCGAAGAAAAAACACAACGCTTTTTTCTTTAATACGTTATTCAAAAAAGGAACACTAGCTTATCGCTTCATAAAACGTTCAGCACTTGTGCATACAGGCATTTTATTAGCTATTCAGTTGATACAGTATTGTATGCCAAAAACCAAAATATGAAGACCTGTGACCTCGGTAAAAGTTTGGCTCAGAAAAGATGCGCTGGGAGGTCTCGGCGCCTGGTTTAGCGTCGGCTCCGCAGCTGACACTCAGTTCACGCCTCTCAAAATCCAAAATGGCGGACAAAAAGAGCTTTAGTTTCGCTTTTTTCTAAAGAAAGGAATTCGTATAGTAACATAAACTACCTAATATTAAGAGGCGGCGCATGTGTGTTTGTTTATTTCAACAAGATTCAAGTGTTAATGAGTCGTTTTGAACGTTCAATAGATGTATGAATGTATGAATTATGGAGTAGTTGACGTTGTGTGGTTGACATATTACCTCATAGATAATTTCATAACATATTTAGGTATGTTCCAGAAAAAAAAAAATGATTTCGTAGATGATGGCAGAAAGGAAACGAATAAAAGTTATTCTTGATATTATTTGTTTCAAATAAGTAAAAACGATGTTGATGACAAAAAACATTTTTTTGTGGTAGCCCCTTATAAAATTACACATTCATAGCCTATTTTGATATCAAATTAGTTGACATAATGTGATATTTATAATGGACCTCGTACCTCTTAGCCTAGTGTTGAGGTGAGGCTAGTTGAATACTTAATGCTCTAGCTATAAATTAAATCTTATAAACTTCGGCTAGGAGGCTATTTTGTCCAGAAAACACAATCTGTCTACGCCATAATTGAACTGAGTGAAATGAAACGCAGCCTAGTAGCCTCCCCGCGCCCCGGGCCTCGCCCCCCCTCTCTCTGCTCCTGCGCGTCACAAGCGAAACGTCACGCTCTTTCTATTTAATTCTAAAGTGATTCTAAACTATCTAAATAATACAAAAAACTCTATGTAAATAGATCACAGTGGTTTTATTCACCAATTTAATAATAAAATCACCTAAGTCGGCGCAATCGTCGACACAATCAAATGTCCACGATATTTTTTAATTCACTCTTTGTATTACAACATAATGTAACCTCCGTTGTATTTCTTACCAGTCTTGCGAAATAGGTCAGTAGCTTTATCGATAGGTCCGGTACTACCTTCACGCGCATTTAAAAGAACTAGTGACAGAATATGGACGCCTTTTTTACTATCCACTGATTTATAGTGTTGCCTGCACCGTTTGTTGACCCATTTCTCAGTTTTTTTCCACACGTGTCTGGCGTGGAATGGAGTGTACCAGTTTTTAGACTAGTTGCTCTCCGGTTTTAGTATTTTTTTGAAGTGCTGACTTCCCGCAATTATCTGTAAAGTAGCATTTGCAGTCTGCAGTCACTATTGGTAAATACCTAGTAAATTCATTTAACTGTCTTTAGTATGTGTTTTCTATGCCCCAGTATTTGAATTCAAGGCCACTGACCAGTTTTAGAATTTAATAATTTAAAATACACTCAAACAATAATTTATTTAGAAAATCATGTCCAGTTATTCTGGTAAACCTAAAATATAAATAACAGGGGCCTTACCTGTAACACAATAGCGTATCAATGGCGTCCCAGGTAGAAGGACAAAACCGGGATTTTTTCGTTGCTCCAACCAGCGAACTAATCCTCTAGATTTAGACCCATAATATTCTTTGCTGTACTACAAAAACATTAAAAGGACCGATACTGGACCGACAGCATTAATAAATCGTAATTAAAACCGTCAACTGGGAGCCCATTTTGGCACCATTGCGTTACAGGCTAAGGGCCCTGTTTATCTAACAAAAAGAAAATTACTCTCTACTGATTTTGCCATGTCAGAGACCCTTTGGGTGGCCTAAAAACTCTGACACCAGGGGTGGCCACTACCTCATACGATTACCTACCTACCTACTAATTTTGTATATGTTTTAATAAATATCGTCTCATAGTAATCGACGAACTGCGAACCCGAGCAGTCAAACAAAAAAACGTCCACACACCAATCAAGCTTGGGAGGTATCCCGCTATACCTATAGTCAATTGCTAATCCAGGCTGCGCGTTTTTTTTCCACCGCCTTATTTTACAAAAGCCGGTAACAGGACCCCAGGAGGCCGCTCGAAAGGGAAACGACGTAATGCCTTCACGGTAGTCGGGCCACATTAACGTCAAACTGAACTGGGCTTCCATGAGTGGTGTGGGTGACCAACCCTTGAGTTCTCTAGGTAAATTAGCTCTAGTACAAACGCTGAGGTGACTATGGTTAACTTTGTATTAAAATAAATTTTAATCGTATTTTATACAGGTTGTTAAAAGACCGCCAACAAAGCGGGAAACCAATATTATAGTCGTCATCATAGCAACCATTTTTGCCCAAGGAATTAAGTGGTATTTTAGGTTTACAGTAAAGTACAAATATAGGTCACAAAATTTGGCGTTGAGCTTACCATTTTTCTGTAATAATGTGGCCAAAATGTCTTTAGGTTTGATAACAATCTACCAAAGTCTAAGTCTCTAAGATCAAGGTACAACATAGCCACTATCGGCTATTTTGAATTATGTTACAAAAATAACAACCTTATTTTGAGTAACGACTCCTTACATTTGTATTTCGATTGAAAATACAATGAAATGGGTTTTCTATCCGTCCACGATCTTCGTTTCTTCTGAGTTGGCCATAAAGAAGGGTTGTGAGTAAATTAGACAACTCGTGGTATTGCTTGGGATGGCGGCATTCTATCTTGTATTCTCGATAGTCTTTTTTACCGATACGCGGTACAACACTAGTAACTAGTGTTAATTGCCATTTGGAGTGTGATGCGGAGAAGCGATTGGCTCTACCACTGTAACTTAAGTATTTATAGGTTCAAATCTGATTATATTTATTTGCAAATTGGGATTATGATTTTGATTTGAAGTAAAGTAGCAGGTGATAAGTCAAGGAGACATGTTTTGAATCGTTGATGCACTAGACCTTTTAGTTGACTTGTTAACGTAGAAATTTTAATTGGAAAAAATAAGTTGTTTATTGGGAAAAGTAAGGCAGGTGAGTGCCGAAATAGGTGTGTTAATTGGAGCATATTTTTGTTTGGGTAGAGACAGGTTTTTTAAATTCTTATTTTATTTTATACAAACTCAGGTCTTAAAATTTAGGACAGATGATTTATGTGGCCACTAGTGGCATTTCTACTTACGCTAGATGGGTGAAGCGACCACTCAGACGCTACAATGCCTGGAAAATGTTTTAGATGGAGTAGGCTTGCCCAGTCCAACCATCCTCTCAGCTTAGTGGGCCTAATCCGTTGTGCGTTGCCAACTGAGCCGCGAGTTTCCTCACGATGTTTATGTACGACTTCCTATATAGTTATAATTGCAACCACAGGCCCGTCAGAGAGGCGATTCACTTTGCTAAGATTATTATTAAACCCAGAGCTATCAACAAAGAATTACGCTGCATCGCATTGCTGCGGTCCGCGCCGCAATTCCGTAGTATTATTTCAAATGGGACTGTGGTGGCTTTTTACAGCGTGCGGTTTGCGATGCGAACCTTCCAATGGTAAGGGATATTTCGCTATCGGCGCGCGCGCACGGGGCAATATTTGTATCGCGATTGTGCGCGAGAAGTTGTTCGGAAATTCGAAGGTGACGAAAGTGTTTTTTTTTTTAGGGTAGATCAATGAGAGTAAGGCTGTCAATGCTACTGTATTTCCATTGACCAAAATAACATTTTATATTTGGCTCTGAACTCTACTAACTGACTTCGTTTTTGGATACTGTTTTAAAAAAAATCGTAGTATACCCACCAAAATGTTGGCTCGATTAATTAATATTTATTTGTACTTGTCAAAATTACCTCCGAATGAGAACCGAAACTAGTCGGCTACACCGAAATAATACAAGTAAGTTTAACCGTTTACGAAATACAAAATGTGCAGTGCTTACGAAAGTTTAAGTGTGTAAAAGTTTCCTTATCCTTATTGGAAGAATTTGTATGTACAGTTTTACGCGATTTTACTGCACAAGTGTGCATTAGCCTTATTAAGGTTTGCCATTTCGACTGATGCTAATAAAAGCTTCACTATTATTATGGGACATAAAATGTTTCCTCTGTGTGCATTAGGTTATTAGACCACAAGGGTATAAAATATACCTATGTGTGTAGGTTTATATTTTTTGAAAAACTAATCGTTACTGAAACTATAAGTCGACCAAAGACAGTGTTAGGTATTCAGATGTGACTACATCCTTTCTAACTTTAAGGAACACCGCAACGCAAAAATGTTTGTCTTAATCGTAACACAAAAATCGATAAAAAAATTACTAGGATTCTCCAAAACTTCGACAGTTTCAGTTAAATCGAAGGTCAAAATTGTCGATTGAAAGGAACTTAAGAATTGAAGTCATACTGAAATTTTATTGTAGGTACTAAAGGATACTCTTCTAAATGTGGATATCATAAATGTAGATAAAATTCTCAATGTGGAGTCTTATATCCTTCTTAGAAACATATAGAATTAAAATTAACTACGAAAAGGTTCATGGTAGGTAGGTGTTTAAGAATATAATTATTATTAGGTATCATACGAATACAATGACTTCATTTCCAAAATACCCGTTAAATTACCTCATTAAAATAGAAAAAAATGTATAAACATAATTACGCCAACTATTACTATGTGAATATCAGATTTCACAAACATTAATAGACACATTTACACCACGGGGCGCATTCACAACATAGAAATCTTAACATTATATTATCATCACTGTTATACAATGACATTTTGGTTATACGTCAACAAAAACTAGCGGCAGGACACACCTATGCTTTTAATTAAAACTAAAGATAAAAGATAAAAAGTATTTATTTTAAACAACAACATAAACACAGTAAGGTAGTTGTTACAGTTCCAGTAAAAGTCATTGAAATTAGAAATATATATTTTAGACTTAAAAAAATAAGAACATAATTAAATTTTTAGTCCATAGAGTCTACAGGCCTTATGCTAAGTGTTAGTATTTTTTTTTTTGTAAATGGGTAAACATACACTATATGAATGCTTACAGTGGCATTCAAGGTTATCCGCTGATATCCACGCTAGAACTGTAAATTTTGTGACATTATCCAACTCATCGACTGACTGACTGACTTATACCTACGCAAACTTTAAACATCCAAACGGGCGATGAAAGTTATGCGGTTTTCATTGTCATCCATTATGTCATTTATTTCTAAAGAATGTAGGGTGACTTGCTCTACTGACTTAAATAATGTTTATGTCCGAGTATTTATTGTTTGCTTACTTGCTTTCTATCGTGTTTTTTTTTTTTTTACTTTGTTTTTCCTGGATTTTGTCAGGTTTCAATAGCGATTAAGGGTGGCATTAATAATCGTCAGCTCTAGCTCGAGCTCAAGTAGGTAATCTCAGAAAACAAAATCAATGAAGCTGGAGTAGCTGTCAGCATATTAATAGATACTAGATTGAGCTTGTCATTGACATTAGCCAAGATCTAAAGTCGGCTAATGTAAATTACAAGCTAGTGTCTATTAATATGCTGACAGCTACTCAAGCTCGGTTGATTTTGTTTTCTGAGATCACCTACTTGAGCTTGAGATGGTCACTATTAAAGCCACCATTAGAAATGGTATTGGTAACCCTATGTGGATGCCACACGCGGAGCAGCGAGCAAAAGCTAACTCCAAGTAACGAATAAATTAGCATACCTCAAGCACATGCATAAGTACATGCCTCCACTTCTCTCCGAAGATACCAATCGGGAACCGAACCCGGAACCCGCGAGCCAATCCTAAATCTCCGACCACTAAGTTAGGTCGTACCTTTTGACACACCGACTTGACGATATAAATGTATAAGGGTGATATTAATAGTCGTCGACTCAAGATCGAACTTAAGTAGGTGATCTCAGAAAAGTCAAATGCTAATGTCAAGCCTTGGCTAATGTCAATGTCAATCTCAAGATACTGCCTATTTATATGCTGACAGCTACTCAAGTTTGACATTAGCGAAGGGTTGACATTAGCATTTGACTTTTCTGAGTTCACCTTTCTTGAGATTGATCTCAAGTAGGTGATCTCAGACGTCTATTAATACCACTCTAAGTCGCGCTACTTCAATAAAACCTTATTCCTATTAAAGATTAGTAAGGGTTTGGACTACTTTGGTCTTTAGTTTTGTCCCCTTAGGTAATTTGCCACGTCTAAGTCCGTTTAATTTTTTCCCATAAATCTGTTTTAAACCCTTTCAATAGTTTGGGTATGGATCGATGCCTGGTAAATCTATTGAATCGGTTCACCCGTCCGACAGACACACATACAGACAGACACACTCTAATAGCGGCCAAATTTATAACACCCTACTTTTTTGGTCGGGGTTAAAATAACATAAAATGTAAAGTAAAACAGAATTATACGAGTAATTTGTTCAAATTACGTGAGATTTTTATACACTAAGTAGATATTGAATAATTGTCATATTGGGAAAAGAGACTGAACAAGTCCTAATAAATTACTTTATGAATATGACCACGCTTGTGCGAAAATTCGAAAAAGCTTTAATTATTTTACAAATGAGCCAAATTTCTCTCTAATTGGGTACGAATGAGACCAAACTACTAATTTATCGGGCAGCAAAGAGATCAAATCTAAGGACGAACGAGCTCACGACCTCGAAGCTACCTTGACAGAGCTAGCTGATAATCCTGAGCAATTGAGATAACTGCTTGAAAATCTTCCCTTAAATTAACGGCCAAGCTTTAAAACTAATAAACCTTGCGCTAAAAGCCTCTTTGGCAAAAATGAACCTTAATCCGAGAGAAATAGAGTACTAAAGAGTATGTTTTATGGCTTCGTTAAAAACAACATAGGTTTCTACATGACATAGATTTGTAAGTACTGTTTGTGTAGATTTATTGGTTGTGTATTTTAAGGTTTTATGTTCCATGTCTTAGTAGGGAATGTTTAGAACCTTGAACTGTGGACTTAGAATAAGAGTGCTGAATTGGTGACATCTTGCACTTATTACTAAAACCCATACGATAAAAACACTCTACAGGGTGCACTCTAAGTCGATAGCGGAACTTTAAGTAGGCTGTCTACTGATCACTACAAACAACTTGTACCAGGTGGCGACAAAAATGGAGCAAAAAAAAAATCTGCTGTTCCATACAAAAGGTCGACTCAGTACTGCGCCAAATGTATGAAACAGCTGATATTTTTTTCTTTCCATTTTTTTCGCCACCTAGTACAAGTTGTTTGTAGTAATCAGTAGACAACCTATTTAAAGTTCCGCTATCGACTTAGAGTGCACCCTGTAGAATATAAATCATCATTGTGATCGCAATTCAAGTCGGCTTGAAAGTTAAACGAAGAAAAATTTAAAGGGGATTTTATCTATGCTTATGACATTACCAAAAAAGAGCTCCTACTTAATAATTATGTAGGAAAATCGCCGATTGTCGAGGTTTCAGTGCAAAATTTAAGGTTCAATCAATGCCCCGTTAGTGAGGCCTCCTTACACACAAATTAACCTATCTGCCCTTAAGACATCGGCCCTTCAGCCCTCAGCGGCAAGGGACGAGCCTTGAGCACGCACCAATTAGCAACGTCGACGCGGACTGGGCGCGCTTGGACCCGTGAGACCCTGAGGATAGACCTACTTGTACGTTTTTAAGTAAGTAAGTAAGTAACTCTTTATTGCACAAACGAAAACATTTTACAAATAAACATTTAAAAATAACAATGCAAATGGCGGTCTTATCGCTAAAAGCGATAATTTCTTCCAGACAACCTTTGGATGGACAGGACTGAGAGCGAAAACACAGTAGCAGCAGATGCACAGTAAGAAATATATGATAGGATAAGAAAATTTTTAACTATAACAACAGCCACTTTTTTCCCGTCACTTTTTATGCTTTCAATAAGAACTTGCTCAGCATACAAAAACGCACCTTTTGAAAAAGTAATTTGATAAACCTTCCTTCAAATTAAAATACACTCAGCATCAGATTCATACTCTTTAACTTTTTTTTTATAACTAGAAACGAATGTAATGTGAATGAAAACCGATAAATATATTATTACTTTTTTAATATAGTGTAAAATGTAAATGTAAATCTCGCCTATCTGGGCTGAAATAAAGGATTTTTATTTTATTTATTTATTTAAACAAAAGCACGTTTGCACCTTTGAGGATGGGAGTGGATTTTTAGCAAATAGGGGATTTTGGGGGCGGTGGCTTGCGTTGTTGTTAGAAAATGCGTACAGGGTGACTTTGAATTTGGTAGCCAAAAGTTGGTGCATTTTTGTAGTTTCACTAACCAACAACGGGGTAAAAAATATTGGCAAAAATGTATCCGCATAACTGCACCTTATGTCTAAAACCTATCATGTAGAGTGATATCGACCCAATATCGCGCGACATATTGCCCTCTCACATTATTGTCATCTAATTTGAGTGATTATTAGACAGCGGCGCAGCTGTAAAAAGCGAGACATAAGTATTTGGTCCAAAAGCTAATTCATAAAAAGGCGGTCAAATTAAAACGTTGCGTCTGCGTACAATCCAGGAGTCAAGTGTGTCCTTCGTCAATACCGACGGGTATTCATAAATCGAATGGACCGTTAGGACCCCTGCCGCTCGGACATCTCCGCCGGCGATCGGGCGCGGACGTTCGAAATTCAAAACGGATGGAACGGATTCTTTCATTTTTCGCGTATGTGCCAGTCTGTGCGAGCTAAAGAAACGCGACAGAACAATCGCTGCTTTGTTAAAAAAAGAAAATTTAGTTTTTTTTTAATGTTTCTAATGTTTCCACCGTTGTTTCTTTAGACACAGGTCTTATTTTACATTTTATTGTTAAATCTTGGAACTACCGCCTATCATTTCCGAGATGACGAAGGCAATGAACCGTTTCAGACAGTGTTCTTTCTGTGTAGTTTGGTTTGTGTCTTAAGTGCTTGTTTTGCAGTTTGTTTAAGGGTCAAATGAATGGAGTATTATGTTGTGATGATGGTATGCTTTATTTTTTATTGTAAAGAAATCACTTTTACAGTTATTATGAGCATTGATTGGCTGGCTTCCTGTTAGGTTTTAGAATATTTGGCTGATTTTGGATTTTACGAAATAGCTCAATTTCAAAATGTATGGTAATTATTGTAGTTTGTGTACGAAAAATCCAATGCTAAGCGAATGTTTATGTGGAATAATTTTACGGCACAAAACATTTTTGAACCCTCTACCAAATCATTCAAGCAAGACTCATTTTTGCACAAAGAATCAGATGCTTCGAAGGGCTGACCTTAAATTCGCGCATTAGAGATGAAATACAGCCTTCTTAACCCTCGAAAATGTTTACGAATAAACCAAATCGATGTTGTCGATGAAAAAATAAACTGCTTGCCCCCTGTCGTTGTAATACAATGTTATTGCCATATTTTTAGATCATACCTGACATCGGATAAGGCTAATGAGGATACTGTTCTTGCGCAGAAAAAAAACGTCAGTAATCTGAAGCCTTTTAATCACATTATAAAAAAAAAAATTAACCGATATTGAAATTACTTTATAGACTTTTTTTACGTTAGATTTTGACGTTCAATGTCAATTCAAGACATATTGAAAAAAAAAAAAGATTCTGATTCAGATTTTGATGACGTTAAAAAAAAATACTGTACTCTTTATTTTCTGAAATGTCATACGTACAGTCACTTAAGAGGAGTGTACCAAGAAACAACCTTCTAAATTGTGCGGGATTTATTAGTAGGTTCTAGGATCTGGAATCTAGTCCTTAGGTCCTAAAAATAGTTATTAAACCTATGGGAATGTGAGAATCATATGACGGCTCGTTTTTAGCAAAAAACACATCCAAAAAGAAGATACCGCTGACCGTACGATAATTAATTATTAAAATAAAAATAAAACTGACTGTAGTTATTATATTATCTCCTTACGAAACTCACTGTTGTTCGAATAGAGTATACCTACTGACAAAAGTGTGATTATTACATAAATCAAAAATACAAAAAGTAATAAAGTCCGAAACCGCATTAAAAATAACAATGCTCGCGAATTTTTCGGTACAAAATTCGTGTAATGACTTCATTCGACCTAATCGTAAAGAGTTGTTTGTTCATACAATCTGTATAATATATTGGTAACAGTGAACAATATAAATATGCCCAGAGATAATTGAAATTGTAGAGTCATTTTAAGTAATACTAGTGATATCAAAAAAGTGGCCGTCCGACCGACAGCCGTGTGTCAACTGTCAAAACCTGTTTTTTTTTTTGCTCCAAAAAAAGCAACAAAATGGTGGATCCACTCGAATTCAGTGGATTTTGAGCGAATACAGGAGCAGTGTGATTATGCTGTAAAAAAAATCCGCATAGTTGCTTGCTAGTCCTCAAAACAGTTTTATTTGCGGGAAAATGTAACAAACAAACAAACAAATAAAAAAAACAAAAGATTGTTAATTTCGATAAGAGCTATTTTCCCGCAAATAAAATATGTAGTTTTGAGGACTAGCAATTGTGCAGTTTTTTTTACAGAATAAGCACACAATGTCATCCTTTTTTTAGGGCTTGAATTTCCCAAGAATAAATAACGCCTCGCAGTTTTCCTTCGGCCTGATCGCACCCTTACATCATGTGAATCGATTATAAAAGGACCTCCCGTAAATGCGGGCGCGGGTTTATGACCACGCTAATTGGCGAGTCAAAATAAACATTGGGACCTGCCTCGTAAAGCTCAATATTGAGCACTGAATGACAGATAGGAATAAAACCCTTCTTTTATTGGGCCCGTTTATGGAATGCTAGCTTCCGCATTGATATGGGTTTTGCTCAGTGCTCTTCGGAGAAAGGACGGTGAATCATGTGCTAAACTTACACGTTACGTAGCATATTGAACCCTCACACCGATATCTTTTAGGGAGTACCTATGCCAAAGCAAAACAGCCCCGGTTGCTCAGCGTACACCGAACTAAGTCAACGCATCGATAAACGATTTTTTTTTGTCTTGTAGCCAGCCAACCTTCCAAAAAGGTATACGGCGCTATTTGGTACCTAGAAGGATAAAAGGTCCCATTTTATTAGTAGGTTTTGATGCCATAAATAATAAAATAAAAATAAATTATAAAATTTGTTTTTTCACAATAACACGGAGGAAGTATTTAGAAGGTATCAGTATACATATTTTATTGTGGAAGGTGGTGCCTGCGCTAGGGCAATGCAATGTTACAAACTGGAGTCTTTTTTCTCTGTGCTTGATTATTGCAATTATTTTGAGACACAATGCGTTTGTGTGTGATTGAAGTTTAGGAATCCTTTCTGGAATGTTCTTGTTGGGTAGTTGGGTACCTAACTTAGGTAGCTACATACCTAAGGAGTACATTTTCCACGGTACATTTTCCTTCACCCTTTTTCTTGGGTTACTTAGTAAAAACCTTAGTAAGATTGCTGCCAACTTTTCTAAGGTTAGTTAAAGTTAACTTAAGTAGAACTGGTAGAATGGAAAGCAGTAAAAATATAACATAGTAAAGCCGAAACAATATTTTCACTCGAACCTAACAGTTTCTTTACTGCCTTTGTAAAGGCGGAGTTTCATCAGTTCACAATACATCAATAGACTTAAGGCACTTGTTCACTATAGGAACTTTTCTGCTCTTCTTCTTAGTCTAGCTCTCCGTTACTGGAGGTTTAATAGAATAGAATAGAATAATCATTTATTTAGACACCACAACTCAAACATGAATTCCATAATAGAGACAGGTACCAACACAATAAACACTGGAACCGTATCTTTATAAAGTTCCCTAGCACGGGTTAGTGCTTTAGAAAATACAAAAGTGTACTGTAGTGTCCAAAAGGGTCACTGACTCAGCATGTTTCAACAGGTCACAGTTTGTCAGCCCGTGACGCTGGTATTCTGTCAGTGGCCCGAATAAGTGACTGAACGAGACAACAGCAACAGAAATAGTACTCTTAACTAAGAAATATATTGAATTAAATTAATTAGGTTGCCCGTAAGCTATCCATACTCTTGTCTATTTCTTGCCAAGAAAAACAGTACGCTGGCTACATACGGCCATTCTCTAATGTTTCTGAGCTATGCCTTTTTTTCTGCCTATGCCTAATTTAATTTAATGTTTATTTTAATTCCTTATTCTAATTTATTTGAAATCTAGACTCATGAAATTTAATTCCAACAATTAAAAAACTTGAATTTACAATTTAATTCATAATGTAAGTAAAGGCTGAAATAGATTATTATTTTTTTGTGTTCACTGGACTCCTAAAATACAGGGTATCATTTATTTATATACCTACCATACCTATCATCAGCCACCAACCGAGGAGGCAATCATCATCATCATCAAAATAGGCTTTTATTTTCCCATCAAACAGGAAATAAAAAAAAAGTTAAACTTTACAATTGTATGTCCAACTAGCTGAGCAAAGGCCTTCTCTCAGAGAGAGAGTTCGAGCTTAAGGGTAGACGATAGCAAGGTGGCGGGAAATTCAAAATTTGCACAGACTTTTTTTACATTTTGTAGCTAAACTGAACTATTTTTGTTCAGCGATTTTTCGTTCGCGAGAATAAAACCGTATTCTTTTCATTATTGTAAACAACAGAACAACAATAATTCAGCCGATTATGTGTTCTGGTCTACGAAGCAGTGGTACTGCCCAAAAAACTTGTCGTAGACCAGAACACATAATCGGCTGAATTATTGTTGTTCTGTTGTTTACAATAATGAAAAGAATACGGTTTTATTCTCGCGAACGAAAAATCGCTGAACAAAAATAGCTCAGTTTAGCTACAAAATGTAAAAAACTGTGAAAATTTTGAATTTACCGCCACACTACTATCTTCCAGCCTTAATCACCACGCGTGCTCAAACATGAAATAAATATCAATAGTTTCCATTGCCTGCTACCATTTTACCTCCTTGCTGTGTAATAGTACCTTTATACAATAATACCTTAACAATACGCGTACAAAGTACAATTTACTTAAGACCAAGCCGTGTTTTAAGTATACCTCTACTGGCTGACTAAAGCCTTTAAATATAATCGTTAGTATGTACCTACGCATAAAGATCTTACGGTGAATGAAGTAAAATTTTTATTACGTACCCCTGGAGACAGAGCATTCTTTACTGTTATTTTACAGGGCCGGAGTTTCGAAAGAGCTTTTTAGGCCCTTACATTTGTCCAGATTCGACCTTAGGCTTTTTTACCCAGCTGCTCCAAAGGATATTAAAAAAAATGTATTTAATAAAGCATAAATGCTGCAGCAGAAGAAAAATAAAGTATAAACTCGTATTAAGAGAAACATAAAAGATGTGATGAGTGTTAAAAGATTTAAGCGTTGAGTAAGTTGCACATGCTTGTTAGCTTAGTTGGTAGGACTTGTCAAAGGTATTTGGTTGAAAGTATGTTATTTTTAACGCAACACTTACCTTTTTTTTTCAGTCCCATTTAAGATTATGACTTACTTAGATAGTTAAAAATCCCTCCATTCCTGCGTTGATTTATCGTAAAGGCTCTGCACTTTGATCCCCTCCCTGAAACGTGAGTAACCCTTAACCCGCTCGGTAAATCCATTAAATGCTAAGAATCTGCAAAAATTCCAGCCAAATCCAGGGCCCAATTTCTGGCACCAAGGGTACCTCCCCTAGTCCACCCCTGTTCTCTCCCGGTCAGTAGCCAATAACCAGCGTGTACTGATGACATAAATGATCACACCTTGCCGAGGAACTTTCCCGACAATATTACTAAATATACCTTGTGGAAATTCACCATAGGGTTTTAGCCGGGTATATTTAGTAGAAGCTTAAAAGGATTCACACTCCTAAATATACCTGAGTTGGTGTCATGAAAAAAAGTCTTGTATATTTATGAGGTAACGTTCTCATGTTGCCACTACGAAATATACCCGGCTTTAGAAGGTAACGCTTTGATTTGACTACTACTAAACATGCCCGGCATTAGCACCTCATCACTTGGTACATAAATCTATCCAAAACCTCATAAGGGTTGGCATAGCTGTAAAAATATATCATATGCTGAGCCAGAAGCCCATTTTTTAGCCATTGCGCGCAGCTTTCACGGATATAATTTAATGTAAGTAGCTCTAGTTAATAATAAGTTTCTGTGTAGTCCGTAAGCTGATTACCTGATGTTATCTGTTTATACCTAACTGTGTGTGTGAAATGTATTTTCTTTCTTTCTAAAATGTTGAACTCTTAACCATAGTCGACTTCAGCCAGGCCCGTGATGTCACCGGGGTGTCCCCACTAGGTATATTTTGTAAAACCGCTTTCGAACTACACTAGGAAGTGTCGGTTCCAAGCCTGTTACATTGTTAACGCCTTTAGTTATTAGGGTTCAGAACAAATTACTATGTGAGGGCTTTTGACCGTTTTGAAGGTAAAGTGTCTACGTTTTATCCATCTTCGTTGAATTCTGTCGAACAATAATTGTTTTCAGTTACGAACTAACCAATACTAATAATAAAAAATACATCTTACAATACTTTTACTGCATAGTAATAGTTTTTCGTTGATGCTACGAAAACCATTGAGAAATATTAGCATTTAAGTCGCACCTTTATTTTTTGTTAAACTTCCGCGTATTTATTAAACTGGGAAGCTATATTTCAGTTTGTAAATTGTCCCTGTGCAAATCCACTGAGCCGTCATAGAAACTCTTAATTTCCACATTTCTAACTTTTCCTCAGTTCGTCGCGCAGCTCCGAAAGCGCTCCTAACGTAACCTTGTAGAGTTCAAGTTCCTCCGCCCCAAGTTCAAGTTGCATAATTCAAAATCGTCTAGTTAGCCAATGTTGCTGCGTGACAGATTTATTTCAGCGAGTGAGTCGGCCGGTCGGGCCGAACGCATAAAATGACCACTTGTTTGGCCTCTGCTACGTTCGGACTAGAGTTTGAACCTAATAAACTAGTGGTTCGCCACGAACTACGAACTCGCGACCCCATGTCCCCAAGCAACCCCTCGACCGATTCGGCTCATGCTCGAACTCAAAAATTCTCGCGCTAGGCTGACTAAGCTGTCAGAATGGTGCTAGGCAAACGAATTTTCCTAATATTATTAATATAAAATAATCATGTCATCAGCCCATTGACACCATATGCTAGACTTCTTCATGTTCACATGAAAAGTTATTATATTTTTGTTGAAAACGGGAATTGGTGTTGGAAAAGAGAACCTTCCTTATCCCGATGCTTTGGCGTTGCAGCGGCCATAGTCACGGTTAAATAACCACGATCCATTCCACAAAATATCGATAAATCATTAAACAAAGTTTCACGCTCATCATTCATCATTCATCATGCCAACAGTCTCTTCCCTCTTCGCTATCTCTTCTTTTTGAAACAAGAGAAGTTTGCAATATTAGGCTGTGGCAACCAGGGGTCACACTTTGATCCCAGTGTAGAACACACCACCTAGCACAGTGTTGAAGTCGTGTCGAGTCACCGAACGTACCCAGTTCCTAGTAAGAGCTTATGTTCATTTGTTTTGCCTTTTTGCCCCAACGCCCCGTATGTAGTTTACTTTGTGCCATTGATATGGCAGTTATTATTGATTTGTAGGGTGCAACTTTGTTAGCTCTGCTTTACTTCAATAGTGTGTGTGGCGTTAATTGATTCCCTTTATGAATGACCTAGGTGTTCGAAGCTAACTTTCTGAAGAACAAAGTTTAGAAGAATAAAGTGAAATATTAGTGCATTCGCCAACTAAAGAAAGGGACCCAATTCGCAACAAAATATCCAGCAAGATTTAGAAATTGTTTAATTCATTATTGACTCTACTTACACGATTAAGGAAGTAACAGCCTTAATCATAGCCGATCTACCCTCCGAAAACGTAGTACGATTTCAGAACTCAAAATAAAATATACAGACAGGGATATACATTTAGACGTAAATATACATTTCCTAGCAAAAATGTATGGAAAAAGTAATTAGTTTTGGTGTCTAGTATTTCGGGTCTGTTGGCGGTCTTTTAACATCCTGTACGTATATGTATAGGTTCCTTTGAGCTTATAGTATAGTATATTTTACTTGCCTTTTATGTTGCACAGGTAAGGTGCAAATATACCTAATTTTGCATCTTCAACTGGATCTCAAGTGCTTTTCCCACCAAAATAGAGATACAAAAGCCACTCCGTATCAGAGACATTAGAATAAACACGGGGCTAAATACGACCGCGGACAACATTTTCAACAGTTTCAAGGGTTAGTCCTGTTCTACCAATTTTGTACTTTTATTCTACAACTGTTGAACTAATGATGTAAAATGATTTCTTTAGTACAATAAAGAGTTACTTACTTATTTACTTACATCTACCACTAAAGCTTAGGTATTTTTCCGCTTAGCAGCACATGAGCTGAACTAATAAGTTTTCTTAGCCGCAATTCTCGTAAAGTAATATCTCTCCTAATTCATATTTCACCGCAAAAAATAACTGCGATTTGACCAAATTTATTTATTTCAAACCAAATAATAATTTATGAGTGAATGTTGCGAACCAATAAAAGCTAGTACTTTATACTGCTTCCCAACAGTAGGTAATTCTTTTTAAATAATAGAAGCATTTTTTTTAAATTTGTAAATACGTGAAGAGTAGGTACATGGCACTGCAAGAATGGTCACTTTACCCATCTAGTCTGAGTATGTCATCTGTCCTCGATGGAAAACATGAGAAATGCAGTGCCAATGTTCCGGTTGAAAACAAATACTTAAGACGCCCTTCTCGCTTTTTCAACAATTTAATTGATTCAACTTTGGACGATAAAATATAGTTTCAACTTTGGACGATGACATAGATAATAAAGCTATCGACATGTGGTGACAGTTTTGTTTTCATATTCCTAGTAATAAAGAAAAACACTGAACTTCGATTAAAAGCGGTAGTGCGAGCGAGAGGGCTGCAGATATCCAGGGGATACTTAAGTGCATGGCGCAAAAAATAGTTTGTTGCAATATTTGTGGAAGAGCGTGGAATAGCCCATTCTCAAACGCTGCCCTGTTCTGGGGCACGGAACACAAAACACATCTTACCTTTGGCATTTTATTTAGAGAAATCTTCCGTAGATATAGAAATAGAGTTAAGTAAATGGCCCGATAGTGACAATGGGGTGTCGTTTAAAGGACCAAATCTTGTTATTTGGACGCCCACGGAATTATTTTACATTACTCCGGGATGGTTAGGATGACCTGGTATAGAGTTTTGAACCATGTAGAGTTGCCAACTGTTCTGTGGGTAACCGGTACCAATATTCGTCTATTTGTGCGGGGCGATTTTTAAAAATCTTTATTCCTGAAACATGTTAACTTCTAAATATGTTGTTCAGTAACTTTTGTTCTACGACTTTTCGAAACGCTCGATACTTTTTATTACACAAATTTTATTGAATGATTCTTATTCTTTAAAAGTTAGCATTCAATGGTACATTCAGCGCTGCCTGCGCGGCGCGCTTTCGTGCCCCTCCACTCTCTACCACCTTTCCAGCCTTTCCTGCTCCTATTTGTTACTCTGCGCAAAAAAATAAAATTAAAAAAATACTTATACCTACTTGAAAAAAAATAACTGTGGAAAAAATGTGCTTACACCATAGCCATAGAACAAAAGTGTCGTTGGAAATAACATTTAAAAGTTGACGTGTTTCAGGAATAAAGCTACTTAATAATTGCCCTGTATAAACATAATAATGGGTATTAATAAATAGAGGTATAGGTACTGCCTCTTCTCTAATAGACCTGGGGGTCTACCGGCTAAGACGAAGCCGATTACCATTGGCGAAATTCGAAGTTCGATTTATGAAAAATGAACTGGGTGGCAGTAAAATGAACTGGATGGCAGTAAAATGAACTGGGTGGCAGTACATTTTTCATAAATCGAACTTCGATTTTCGCCAATGGTAATCGGCTTCGTCTTAGTCGGTAGACCCCCAGTCTAGTAGACGCTTAGCTCTGTGGCCCACACCCATGGCCCGGCATTCGCACGGACAAGGCGCGCGGCGACTGCATTATTTTATAGTTATCAGCGAGCGTGTCGATGCTGTTCGCACTCCTGCGCCGGCGCATAATTCAAACGAGGCACGACTGCGTGTTAGGAACTGGGGTAGGTACGTACTCCGCTTGATGCTTCGCGTTGTTAATCAAACTAAGGGTGGCATTAATGGTCGTCATCTCAAGCTCGAGCTCAAGTAGGTGAACTCAGAAAACAAAATCACTAACTTGAGACCTTGGCTAATGTCAATGTCAAGCTCAAGCTAGTGTATATTAATACGCCGGCAGCTACTCAACTCAATCTTGATATTAGTGAGCCAATTTTGTTTTTGAGATCACCTACTTGAGCTCGAGCTTGAGCTGACGTCTATTAATGTCACTCTAAGGGTGGTATTCTAGAACGCTATTTAAACTCAGTTTAAACAGAGTTCAGACTGTCGATAAAACAGTGCATGTTTTGATATGAAGGGAGGGATATTCAAATCAAAACATGCACTGTTTTATCGACAGTCGACACTACTAAACTCTACTTAAACTGAGTTTAAACAGAGTTCAAGTCGCGTTCTGGTTTAAACTGAGTTTAAACACTGTTTAAGTAGCGTTCTAGTTTGAACTGAGTTTAAGTAGCGTTCTAGAATACCACCCTAAGAGTTTCCAAACAAACACATACCAATGTATTTTCTAAGTTAGGTAGAGCTTATGAAATACTATTGGTCCCGTTTCCCTGGGCCCCGTTTGGCACCCTTCGGGTACAGAACCCTAAAAAAAAATACTTAAAAAGAAAGAAAACTTCTTCTTCTTGAAGTGCCTCTCTATCACTTGAGGTTGGCAGTCAGCTCCCTGCACCGCACTCTGTTCATGGCTGTCCTGAACAATATTGTTCCACGGTTTTGATGCCGGTCCATCCCTCTAGATTACATAGCCATGACAGAAAACTTACGCGCCTGATATACGAAAAAAATACAATGACAAAATTTTGTTCATTCGAGAAACAAATGACAACATGAAACAAACACGCTTCTAGGTAGAGCGTTACAAAGGCAAAATACCGACGCGAGCGAAAACCTGTCACGCACCCTTCCCATACACGTCACACACGTCAGGGCATGGTGTGAACACTTTGAGTCTTCTCTTCCGAGTTAAAGAACAGTCATTGGTGCTAGCGAGACTAAGGCCAGGGGCTTAATTGTGTAACTGTTGAATCTATCGCGAACCCTTTCAATGGGATCATGATCGTGATTGCGACTTTACAATATAATTGTCTAAGTTTTAAATCACAATCGCCAACAGAACCAATGAGTCAATACAAATTGAATCCCTATATCAATCGCTTTCAATGACAGTTTGTATGGAACACTTTAACACTTAACACTTTCTATGGAAAAAGGACTCTATCAGCTCATGCCAACTCTCACGATCCTGTGACAGGCACAACCGTTATGTCACTTGGGCTATTTCTAACATGGCCACTTGCGTCAACCAGGTTTAGCCAGTTATCTCTCAGTTAACGACAAAAATCGCATGGAAATGTCAAATTAACTCAGAGTTAGTTGGCCAATCCTGCCTGTCGCAAGTCCGCCTAAGGCCCGTAAGATCAATCACAGTTTAAAATCAATCCATAGATTAAACCTCGCATTTTGTATGAAACAATGTCCCAGGCACTGCAGCGCCGAGTGGTCTCTTCACCCATCTAGTGTGAGTGAAGGTGCCACTGGACTCTGTATAAATAATCTCATTACGTAGATGCAAAGGCCTTAGTTTTGTATGAAAGTTAATCGACAGATAGGGTTTAAACTAGCCCTTTTGGTTTAAACTGTGATTGTTCTTACGGGCCTAAGTGTCACTTTGTAATAGAATACCCTGTGCTCTTACACAAAGCGCTGGGATAAGGTCGCGGGTGCAACGGGTCGTATGCGGCGACCCTTACAGTGTCAACTGCTTTTGTAAGCGGTTTAAAGATATTTGACAATGCACGGGGTTCTAATAAGCTCTGAGACGCCATGGGAGTTTTTTTGTGAGGTACCTGCTAGAGTTTAAGAAAGTATTGTTACGTTTGTTTCAACAAAATGAAGGTTACATAATATTATTTCCATGTAATGAGCCGTTTCAATGGTCTCGAGATCGAGCTCAAGTAGGTTATCTCAGACGACTATTAATACCGTCCTTAGTTACAATAAATAAAGCCTATCAAATGAAGCCATGACGCAATCCCACTTAACTAAAAACGATGCCGGATAATTAATCTACCGAATCTCACATTAGCAGCCCGATGAAAAACTACATTTTAGCAATTGAACATCACCAAACAACATGTAACTTCTAACACTTGGAAAATTAAGACATAAGTGTTGTCATTTTATTAATTGGTAGCATTTTTCATAGTAATGAGAGTCGTAATCTGGTTTTCGTGCGGTGATTTTTTTTCCAGTAAAAATACGAATACGTTTACTGTCTGCCTAATATTTATCTACTAGTATTTATTACATTGCTTTTTTTAGTTATAAAAGTATGGGAAAGATATTTTATGACTTACCAGCTTTGTAACTTAGGCCTTTGTATCGACGTGATATTAAGATGATCTTCTACCATCTTAACTATGCTCAAATGGGCTGTTTGATGTTTGTCCTTAAAAATATTTGAACGAGCGAGTGAAGCGAGCAAAGTTCTCCGAGTCTACTGTAACAATCCGGCGTTTGTATTTTTATATGTATGTATGTATGTTTGTATGTATGTATGAATAACTCAGCAATCCCTCGACCGATTTGGCTCATGTTCGAACTAAAAAAATATCTTTATCTCATTTGCCTGCCTATCAAATTTCATGACGATCCGACTAAATTTACTCAAGTTATCGTCGAACGAACATTCATACTGTTGGAGCCCTACGTCATGCTGCAGAGCGCGGGCGCAGGCGCCGCGGTACCTAAACCGGTCGCGCCGGCCGCGCCACCTATCGGAGCCAGCGCAACTTCACTTCACCTTCGACTTACTGACGTGTCGACACCTATTTTCTAATTTGATATAATATAATTAATTTAAACCAATACAGTCCACTTCTCATTTTATATACCCAGGAGCTAATACACATACATACATACAAACATACAAACATACAAACGCCGGATTGTTCCAGTAGACTCGGAGAACTTCGCTCGCTCGTTCAATTATTTTTCACGTAGGTAATTGTTGTACAGTCAACCTTTACGCATTAAACCTAACAAAATATACACTCTAAAAAACATTACGGGCGATTTTACAATGAAAGAGTTGACTGTCTAGAATTCTAGATAGCAAAAACTAGTGCAGTTTTTCTACAGATTTTAAACATACGCATAAACCATTTTAGATAGGCTAAGGCCCGGTTTCTGAATTGAGAATTAAAGTAAATAGGTACTGTCACGTTCTTTTGTGAGAAATCTGCAGAAACAGAACCATACTTACGTGCTTACTTAGCGAATATCTCAATTCCGAAATCGGCAGTATTTTCTTTTTTTGTAGAGTACTACAAGAAATGGGTTGAATCTTTAAGATATGGATCATACACAGAGGTAGAGACCAAACGAACTAAACCGACTTAGATAAATTAATTATAGTAGGTAACCTTCGATTTTTTTGCCCATCGGTAGCTGGTCGTTGACCTCTCAAAGCCCAGTCTAGCCAACTCATAAATTCTATCAAGATTTCAACAAGTATATCTCTCCATAGGTATTTTTGAATTTTTCGGAATATTAATTTAACAGTTTTAATTTATGCAAACGATCTCTCTAGCTTGGTCTTATTAACATAATCGGATGTCCTTTTATTATAAGCGTTTTTAGGGTTCCTTACGTTGATTAGGTAATCTAATATTCTTCCTGGCGTTCCTCTCACTAATGCAGGTTGGCCGTCCACTCTTCATATCGTTTTCTGTCTATCACCGACCATACCCTGACATTTCTGAGCCACGACTTTCTTCTTCTACCAGCATGCTTTTCCCCCTAAATCTTACCCATCATGATCAATGATGTTTTATTAATATATGTTTGATGGTTTGAGTATATTTCGGTCTTATTAACTTCACAAGTTGGTAAAATAGTGTAAAATTCTTGCAGACCCTCTGAAATACGAATATCTCAATCAGTACCAGTTTTTTTTTATAATTATGTCTTAACAATAGCCTTTAAAATATTCTGCTAAACGACGGTGATTATGTGTCAATCAAGTTAATAAATTATAACTGTATTTTATGTCCTGTTTCAACGACTCGTTTTGTTTCTTAATAGCAAAGGATAGAGTCTATTTTCCCTTGTGAGCTTTTTCGAAGCTGTAGTGGGCTGTCATTCAAATTTACACCAATATGTTTGAGTAAGTAAATTGATGTCCGCACAACATTAAGATGCCATATAAGGTAGTTGAAACATGGACAGGACAATGCTTTGCTTAGAAAATGTCAAAGACTAGCTATTTTGAATACTGTCCAAAGAAAAAATAATATAAGAGATCTCTGCAGATTTCTCACAAAAGAACGTAACAGAACGATACTTAGCTACTTAAGTATTCTCAATTCTCATCTCATATTCTCATATCTCTCATCTCAACACATGAAATTCAGAAACCGGGCCTTAGGGTGGCATTAATATTGTCGTTATCTCAAGCTCGAGCAGGTGATCTCAGAAAACAAAATCACCGATTTGAGGCCTTGGCTGATATCAATGTCAAGCTCAAGCAACTGTCTATTCATATGCTGACAGCTGCTGAAGCTCGAGTTTTGTTCGGTGATTTTGTTTTATGAGATCACCTACTTGAGCTCGAGCTTGAACTGACGACTATTAATGCCACCCTTACAATTTTTCATTATCTTGCGCAGACAACTTCATAAAATGTTGGTTTCTGCAAGTTGATTACTAATTAAACATTAACGAAAACGTTCTGCCTTTTCGGCTAAATTTGACTTTCTAGAACTTCGCAACCCCAGCCAGAGGCGATAATTTTGGGCGTAATTAAGCAAAAGCAACATAGGATTTAAGCCTTATATTAGGATTCAAACAAAGAAGAAAGAAGTTTACTAATTATAGAGCAGTAATTTACCCTCTTTCCTTTAATCACGAAACCCACCTACTCGATCTAACATTAAATGTCCCAGGTACTGCAACGTCCGAGTGGTCACTTCACCCATCTAGTGTGAGTGGACACTTTTAACATTAACACTATAGTGTTGCTAATCTATATATTTTTTGTTCACAGGTATGTTTTTTGGGATCCGTTTCATCAGACTTCAGTAAAGTATAGCTTATTTGTATTATTGTAAGTAATTAAGTATGAAGTTTGGTCACACAAAATTACCCGAGTAATTATTTCTTAACAAGTACACATTACTTTCACCAAGTTAATGAGACAAGTGTATAACTATTAGCTTAAAACTCGCTTTTAGTCTGTGAATTTTCCTCATACAAGTTCTGTAGATAAAGTTAACCATCCACTCCGAAACTGGTGACCTGCAATTGTCGTAAAACTTATTCCAGTGGTAAGGGCACCAGTGTTGATTTTTTATACACCTTCAAGGTTCATTTGTGTTAAAATACTAACATGAGATGTCGATTAAAACTTGAATAGAGTTTGTTGGATAGAAAAGCGTAGGGTTAGCAGGGGAAGCCTATATTCGTTTTGGTGATCTATCTATCCAAAATATAACTACTAGCTTTTACCCGCGACTTCGTCCGCTTGGACTATAGAATAAAGATATGTGCTTTACTTTGCTCTTAAGTGCAAGAGCGTGATAATATATAGCCTATGTGTCATTCTGATGTCTAAGCCATCTCAATTCCAATTTTAATGCAAATCTGTCCAGCCGCCTCAGCGTGATTGAGTAACAAACACACTCACAAACAAACTCAACGAAATTTTGCATTTATAATAAAAAGTGCGATAAACTTGGTAACCATTGGTTGTTTAACTTTATACTATGGCAAATTGTATGACTTTCTTGAGTTGTAAAAAAACATTTAATTAACTTACTTGTTCTGCCAACCATACATTTCCGTTACACTGCCTATGACCCGACTCTAAACTGTCACAATGGTTTTTATTTAACACCTTAACCATCACAAAAGCCTAATCGTATATCAGATAACATTATAACCAGACACCAAATCAAAACCAACATTTGGTGAACTCTGCATTGGTAAAAAGTTCTAAATGAACCAAGGCCACCAAACGGAGGAATCTGTTGCAAAGTTTTGGTGTGGTTGGTGACTTTCTTTGTCTAGTAAAATGGTAAAAAAGTAGGGGCCACTGAAACAGAGGATACTATAGTAGTGTGGTATGATAGATGGGATATGATGACAATGAATATAAAATAGGAGGTACATTATACGTGATAAATAGGTTCATTGTTTTTGAAGTTTCACGATACGATCTTAAATTATTTTGGGCATCTAGGGAACAATTTTGTAATAAAACGAGCTTCAAGTGTTAGATATAGAGTAGCCATAAAATATAGCAAACCTACTCTCAGTTCTTCAAAAAGATCATTAATAATTTTCAGCATTTTCTGGGCACCATAAACTTTTGAAGCCAACTGTACGTAACTCTTTGTTAATTGTTTTTAGTCGCCTCTCGAATTTGTCGAGTGTCAACAGCTAATATACTGGCTTGTTACTTGCGGCAATTTAAGATCCGATTTCTTTGCTGCCCTTTTTAAAAACAAAAAAACGCGTTTTTGTTTTATTTGCCTCGAGTTGGCAAGCATTTTATTGCTGCAAGTGTATTTTTAACTTAAAACTACATTAAATAAAATCAGAATAGTAATCAGAATAGAGTGTGTGCAAGAGGAATAGGTAGATATTTTGGTTATAGATGTTAGCAAAGGCTTTTCCATTTTTACAGATATTTTATTTTGTATATCTATGTTTGATTGTCTTTCGAAATATATGATTTATTATTATAAAGGAAACGTATTTAGACGTCCGATATTCAACACCAATATTGGCACGTGAAAGAAACAATAAAGTTTGTTAAAAAAAGTACTGTGAAACATCAAACTCCATTGATACGTTCTGCAAGACGGATTTCCAATCTCACGCGCATAAATGCATTTAACCCTTTAAAACTATACGCCTTTTATAAAGCCAGACGAAAAAAAGTGCAGCCCAAAAAGACCCACACAAAAAAGTTTTGATATAACCTCGAAAAGGCTCTATTCTGGGCTTCAAAAAGACGCTTCCTGTGATCGAATGTGTGAGTTTTTTTATGTGTAAAACTTTCATTAGTTTTAAGACGACCACTGGTTCTGTGGACTTGGATTCTTAGGGTGGCATTAATAGTCGTCAGCTATGCTTGAGCTCAAGTAGGTGATCTCAGAAAACAAAATCAATCGAGCTTGAGTAGCTGTCAGCATATAAATTGACACCTAGCTTGAGCTTGACATTGACATTAGCCGACTTGAGACCTTGGCTAATGTCAATGATGAGATGACAACTATTAATATCACCCTTCCTTCAATGTAAATAATTTAATATTTTCTTAGGTTTGCACGAGCACTATACATAATTTAAACACAGATGAAGACGAGTGTTAAATCCGTTAAAATCTGTGTTTAAAATATGTAAATAATTTATTTATGGCATATTGAATACGACCTTTTGACTTTGACTTTACAGTCAAATTGGATTTTTCAAATGACACGTTTGGCAGAGGATGATCAATCATTTCAATTTGTTCGCCAACCTTTAAACAATTAGGGTAAAAACATAATCAGCTATATACGTAAAGTAATTGGAGTTGGTACTGCACTAAATGCTTCGAACACTTGTGACAACGTTATATCGTTTGTATAAGTTTTTAACAACACCTCGCATATACTAGTCCGCGTCTAAAACAAAAGTCGCTCAAGACAAAGCCAACAGCGACACCTGGTGAAGTGTGATCGAAACTTGATACTTGACACCTCGCGATTCACACAAAAAATACCTTAACCCCTTTGTAATAAATCATATTTTCGTCTACTGGGCTTTGTGGAGCTTTAGTTACATCTTGGTCGAACGATGAGTTCTGGTGGTCTTCACTCGGATACCATTTGTTTGACGGCTGTACCTGCCAAGAGAATCTGTGTACAAAAAGAGTTTGAGTAAAAGTTTAGACTTTAAGCGCTTGAAATAAAGAAGGTTTTTAAATATCAAAGGGTGTGGATTACTTGACATGCTCTCAGCTTTTCCCTTCGCGGTTTTGTTCAAGATTAAAGTTTGTGTGTGACTTTGTTTGCATTTCGCCAGTTTTCACGTAAAGTACCAAGGTTGTACACATTTTCTTATAAAACATAATCTCTACTATATTTATCAAAAATATCGGACAATAAATCTATGTACCTTTTCACCAGTGAAGTCGGTTTTATTTTTATAGAGTCTCGATATGTCAAGTGTTGTAAGAGAAAATATAAGAAGAACCGAAACTTTCGGAACACGATTGCTTACCGACTTGAAGCTCAGCTGTTCAGTACATTTGGTGTTGGTCGACCGTTCCTTCTATTCATTCCAACTTGGTGTCCACTAATAATATGTTTGAAAGAGTACATACTTTCCATGAAGTCCTATAAAAAATGGTGAAGATCTGATGAAGAACTTCGGAGATGGAGAACGAATCTCCTCATTGGCAGCAGCAAATAAATAGGAATCCGTGCTTAATAACAGTGTAGGTACCTATTCACCAGTGAAGTCGGTATTTTTTATTAGTTTATTTAATAGGTTAAGAAAAAGAAAGAACAGAAAGAGAAAATCTAAGAAAAAACGAATCTTTCGGGACACGATTGCTTACAGACTTGATTCCCAGCTGTTCCAAATACCATACATTTTGGTTTTGGTCGACCATTCCTTCTGATTATTCCAACTTGGTGTCCAGTGGTCCACTTATCTGTGTCAACGACTCCGACCGGCCTCGATAGGTGTCATAAACTTTATGATCTCGCAAAAATTTAATTACCGACTGCTTTCAACCAAGAGTTGAAAAGAGATCGATTTTTTTAAGGGACTTTAAAGACCTTTGGTAATCCTATTTGTATTTTAACCGTGGGTCACAGACCCACTTCGAAGTAGATACCGTAGAAATTTAATTGATTAGGGTTTTTTTTAAGGTAAAGTAAAAGTAAAAAGTATAGTATAGTTTACACAATGTAAAGTAGATATTTGACTTGATTGTCACATCAATTTCTGACCTTTGGGTCTCCAAAAATAACCTTGTTACGGATTTTCCCTCTGATCATCTAATAATTGAGGATAGGTATTATAGAATCAAAAAGTAATTTTTCGTCGCTTAACCTCCCAGAATTTGACAAGAGAAATATAATGTTCTAGAAAAAACCGGTTCCGTTTTTTCTGTCTCACTAGACTTCACTAGAGCCACTATTTCATATTCTGGTATCCAACGAGTTATGATGATAAATAATGAATTTCCTTGTTTGGCAGCTTTTGTTGTAATGAGGTTGCAGACACGGCCTTGAAGAAAGTTGACAAAATACAGATTTAAAAAATTTAAGTAGTGTTGTGCGATTGGTAAAAAACTCGGGTTCCCGATGCGTGTCCGGTTTTGATTATCTGTTGCACCTTGAACACATGAGTTTTTTTGGAACTTAACTAGCGCATAAATTTCACAAATATAAGATAGTAGTGCCAAATTATCGTAAACGGAAACTTCTATACACCTGCGTAGCGCATTATAGAAAGAACTTTTTTTTGCGACAAATAAACAAAAATCCAAGACATTCAGTTCATTCGAGCTTCCGTTATTCGAGCTTCAGTTCATTCGAGCTTCCGTTATTCGAGCTTCAGTTTTTCGAGCTTCAGCAGCGGACTCATCCATTTCAATGTTTTCTAGTACAATAAAAAATATTCTTTTCTATTATATTCATCATAACAAATAAACAAATACAAATACAAATAACTTTATTGATGCCAACTCATACACACATCCATTATGGGTAATTTTCAGCAGCCTAATTTTAGTGGCACTTTTTATGTATGCTGTTAAGCTATACTAGTGGAGTAATTAACACTTAACTGTGCTGCAGTAAGATCATACCTAATTTTCTCTGAAAACCGAAAAAATAAAAGTGCCACCAAAATTAGGTAAACTAGTATTTCTCTGCTGAAAATGACCCTTATGAATCTTGTCGCTACGTAACCAGACGCATTACATTTTTCAAATACATACGGAACAATACCCCCCAGAACTTTCACACAGCCAAAACAGCAGCCTTATTTATTCCGCGCGAGGGAAAACAAACAAAGCTATCGTCTATAAATCACGAATAGCTGTAACATTCTAAACAGTAGCGAGCGGGGTCTGAGCCCGCTACCCGATAGCCCCCGGGTCGCGCGATACCATCGGGACACCCGCTTTAAACGTTAATTGTCCGATTTAATTGACGCCATTTTGAAATGGAGATCCGATTCGCCGCCGATGATAAATCGCGAGCGCTTCAGCGGGAAATGTCAAAGTTTGTATGTGAACGGAGCTTGTGCTACTTCGCATTCATTCTGAAAGGAGAGTGCGGAGCACTGAGCGCATTTTGCTTGTACCTAGGTACCTAGATGCTTCTGTATTCGCTAAAAATCCACTGAGTAGATCCACCAGTCTGAGGCATAGGTATACCTTAAGGCTGGAAGATAGCAGCGGGGCCGGAAATTCAAAATTTTCACAGTTTTTTACATTTTGTAGCTAAACTGAGCTATTTTTGTTCAGCGATTTTTCGTTCGCGGCAATAACATAGTATTCTTTTCATTATTGTAAACAACAGAACAACAATAATTCAGCCGATTATGTGTTCTGGTCTACGACAAGTTTTTTGGGCAGTGCCACTGCTTCGTAGACCAGAACACATAATCGGCAGAATTATTGTTGTTCTGTTGTTTACAATAATGATAAACCCTTCATTAGGTTCTTAACGCGAGGCTTAACTAGGTATTTTTAGGACCTAAGGTTTAGATTCCAGATCCTAGAACCTACGAATAAAATCCTTTAACGCCAAAAGTGGCCACTTAATTCCATATCATCACCTTAAACGCGAAAATCGCCAATTTGCAGTGGTGATTAAGCCCAAACTCTATCTCTGAGAGAAAGCCTTTGTCCAGCTAGTGGGACATGTACGAGTACAATTGTACATTTTTACAGGCTACATTTTACTTTCTTATTGAACAGTTTGAGCATTCATACAAGCAAAATTTATATAAAGTGCTTTATAAAATATTATAAGCGCTACAAATCACAAGTAAAGTGTTAAACTTATACAACTCCAAATCGATTCCTCGCTAGATCGATTGCTAATTGCTGACGGGTTATTTGGTAATTATTACTTTTATAATAATAATTGCGCTATCGTTAAATTCGAGGTTGTTAAACGGTTTTTTACCTAGCTGGACCAAAGCTAAACCTAGAATAATGATATTAACTCAAGGTTCAACCAAACTATTTGCTTAAAATACAATTATTCTGCTGGAAAATGCTTCTTATTGAGGGTGGTTCCTTCTTTGCCACAGTTTTTGTTTGCCACACCTTTTTCGCTTTCCTGTTTTGTCACAGCGGGATTCAAATAAAATATTATTAATAAAAGTGTTCCTATTTCACCAGTAGGTACTTTTAGATAGGTGTGACAAAAGACGAAGTCATAAATTAATATTTGGAAAGTGTGGCAAAATCGGAAACTTTGTATGAATGCAAAAATTGTGGCAAAACAAAACTTTGGCAAAGAAGGAACTTAAAGTAACAATCATCTTTTGACAGTTGAAATACTGGAAATTCCGCTCAGTGGCCCATGTTCCCCAAATAAACAGAAATTTATTCATGCCACCTTGACTGCACCTACAGCCTACTACAGAAAGAAAGCATCAAACTATTGCATCACTTTCTAAGCCTTAGAAACATCTTAGAAACAACGAAACAATTCGATCAATCTGGAATAGAACCGGCTACCTCAGGACGACCTTTGAGTCAAGTCTGATACCATCTTAGGCCGGGATTCCACAAGAGCCTTAATTGCGATATTTACATTGATTTACTATACAATATAAATACTGAATAGTAGGCTCATGCTTTGGATTGATGATAATTGCTTTTCCATAATGATGTTAGGTAAAAACTAAACTCTACTATGATATAAAAAGTATTTAAGCCAAAATGTAGGCCTTTAGATTTATTATCTTTAGCTATGCGAAATAACAATTTTTTTTCTTTATTACTATTACCTACTCTTTGTTATTAGTGTTCATAACGTTGTTTTGAACAAAAAACTTAGTAGAATCTTGCATAAAAATTATGATGGTAAGAAAATTATGTTCGGTTTTTTCTTTATACTGAAAATCATTAATTAATTTACACTTTCTTGGTAATTAACTGTACAAGAGAGTAGAGTTACTTACTTACTTACTTACTTACTTACAAGAACAAGTTTGTACAACTTCTATTACAGTGGTCAATGCAAGTCTTTATTATTCTTTGCAAACCACGTTTTATTTACGTTTAATTATTTAAATATACTTCGACAAAAAACAACAAGTAATCCTAAGTGTGTTATGTAAAGTAATGTATGATAATTTTAACGAAGCAAGTTCTTAAACCAACAGAAATTAATAAACGTTTCTTTGAGAAATAACATACGGAGTCCGGTGGAACATGATTAAAATAATAATCTAGCAGTGGGCTGGTGCATGGACCAACAGAAGGTAAAATTGAACTCAATACTCAATACTTTATTGCAACCATAAGGTATCTTAAAACATAACATTGTTACATGTGAGGAACTCTATGGACCCTGTCGAGCACAGCAAAACTTAAAAGCTAGGTAAAAGAAATATCTTAAAACTAGGTACCTAGTTACCTATTTGTGATATTTTATCTTAAATCTTAAACATGCTCTATTATCGTGGTATTAGCATGTGGGGTAGAATAATGGACTCGGAAGCGAGAGGCCCAGGTTCGATTCCCGGTATGTACCTATCTTTATAATTTATTTCTAATTTACATAGATACATTATGTACTAGTGCGACATGTACATTGAACCCTTGTACACACAAGACAGCCTGTAAACATATACAGATGTTTTATCTGTGTGTGTGTGCGGATGTGTGTAAATCAGAGATGGGCGGTGGGTATATACCCAATCTACCCATTTGGGTATTTACCGGGTACATTGGGTATATACCCGGTAAATACCCGTATGCACCCATTTGCTGGGTATATACAATTTGTGACTAAAAATTAACAACAAAGTATGCCAATCAGTTCTACACCATGTTCCCTACACAAAGTACGTCTTAGTAATTTTTCGTTGAACGCATATTTACAAAGTTATGCATGTTTTTGTGATTTATTTGTATGAAAACGATTATTCATAAGGACATTTATCTCGGGTATGTTTAAAAAGTATTTTGACATACTTTGTGTGACTAATATAATAGTTTTTAATATGAATTTAACAATAATTATTATTGATTAGGAACCAAGTGTCAAAAATTTATATTTACATTGAAACGGTAGAAAATACACTGATGAAGTCAGGTCGTTTCGGTCTAATAAAAATGCGAAGACGGGTTAAGTGTTGCAAATAACAAAAATGTATAATCATAAAGTATGGTTTTATGTTTGTTCTTCCCGAACAAAGAATAACTAAAACTCAGCGAACGGAAGTTCGCTGCTAAAACTTATTACATTCGTTTATTTTATTTATTTTGTTTTGCAAATGGCATTGTACTCGAAATGCTATACGGTGAAATGTAAGCCGTCCAGCCACCTCTTTACGTCCGAGTCGGCCTCATCTACACCGCCGCCTTGGATGGCGAACCGCGGGTAGTCGTAGTTGATGTGGAACATCGTCTGAACCCGCCCGCACACGCAACTCGGGTCCGACCCACGGTTACATTTTGTGTATTTAGCTCCGCACACCTTCCCCGTAAGACCCGGAATCTATTTATTTGAGTCCAGTGCTTTCTGGGAAGATGGAAACCTGGCACACGGATATCTGGCTCGGACTCAAGATGCTTGTTAGGCAGGTCGGCAGATGTTCACCGATCCCGCCATTTCTCCATCAGCGTTCTGCCGTCCTGCAAGAGTTCATGGGCCTGCATGGTATGGCAAGATGGTTGCAATTCTCTGATGCAACCCCGGTTCGGTCAAAATCCCACCAAAATTGAGGGTTGCTTTGACCAAGTGCTTGTACTAACTTCTAACATCGAAGCAGGATTCCAAAAGAAACTCAAAACAGTGGCGGTATTGGTGGATCTCAGCTCAGCATTTGAAACTCTCTGGAACATGTCTGGAAACAGGGACAGTTAGGGACTACCCTACGAGCTCGTAATTTTTTTTAAATGCAACGCACGTATCGTCTTTATGACGCCCTCCTTTCAAACGCCAAACTCTGAACAATAGTGTAACGCAGGGCTTAGTCCTGGCGCCTACGCTTATCAACGTCTACGTCAGTTACCAAAAGTCTCCGGTTGATCATTTATGTAGGCGACGACATTGCCATCACAGCACAAGCTTCGACACTGGACAAAGCGACAACACTGGTTTAGGAAGCCGTTGCAAAGTTTGAGCGATATTTCATCGACTGGGGACTTAAACCTAACCCATGTAAAACAGTGAGCTGCTCCTTTTACCTCAACAATAGGCAAGCTAGTAAGTGAAGATGTTAAACGCAGTTTCTGCAATGAAGCACGACCCTAACCCAGGCTATCTTGGTGTAACTCTAGACAGAACTTCCACTTTTAAAGCCCCCCTCAAGAAAGTAAAGAAAATGGTATCAAACAGCTGCAACCTGATACGGAAACTGGCAGCGATAACATGGGGCTGCAAAGCGGATACACTGCGCATATCAACACTAGCCCTTGTCCATAGTGTGGCCCGAGCCAGTGTAGGCCGGCCATCATACTGACCTGGTTGACGTTGAACTGAACAGCGCCATTAGGAACATATCCGGAACCGTCAGACCCGCAAACAACAATTGGCTTCCCGTCATTTCCTACATATTCCCGTCACGTCTGTGAAGATAATTTAATGATCAGAATGGAGTATGATAAGATCAACAATATGCCGCACCTGCCACTAGTACCTTATCTTCAGGCAACTCGCAGTGATCTTCGCCTAACATCAGAGAGATCTTTTGCCATGTCATGCAGGCCCACGAACTCTTTCAGGACGACAGAACGCTGATAGAGAAATGGCGGGATCGGTGAACATCTGCGGACCTGCCTAACAAACATCTCGAGTCCGAGCCAGATATCCGTGTGCCAGGTTTCCATCTTCCCAGAAAGCACTGGACTCAAATAAATAGATTCCGGGTCTTACGGGGAAGGTGTGCGGAGCTAAATACACAAAATGTAACTGTGGGTCGGACCCGAGGTGCGTGTGCGGGCAGGTTTAGACGATGTCCCACATCAACTACGACTACCCGCTGTTCGCCATCCAAGGCGGCGGTGTAGATGAGGCCGACTCGGACGTAATGAGGTGGCTGGACGACTTACATTTCACCGTATAGCATTTCGAGCACAATGCCATTTGCAAAATAAAATAAAAAAAATAAACGAATGTAATAAGTTTTAGTTATTCTTTGTTCGGGAAGAACAAACATAAAACCATACTTTATGATTATAAATATTTGTTACTAGCTTTTGCCCGCGACTTCGTCCGCGCAGACTTAGTTTTTTTCCCGTTATCACAATAAAACATAGCTTATAGCACTCAGCAATAACGTAGCTTCCCATTAGTGAAGGATTTTTTATAATCGGATGAGTAGTTTTGGAGATTACCCCCTACATACGTACATACTTACAAACTTTTCCTCTTTATAATATTATTGTTGATAGCTAGTGCCCACGACTTCATTCACGTGGCTAAAAGAAAAAGGATAAACGTGGTGATTTTGCAAATTGTACCTAGCATATTTTTTACCACCTAGTAGGTATAATGTACTTAAAACACACCCCCTGCACTATCAATGCGTTGGCCCGAGATTTCGATCCCGTGGACCACGCGTTGTTGTCTGCTTCTACCAAACTGAACGGAGCAAAGATGCAGATACCTACTGTTATAGGCGTCTAACTGATTTAACGCGGGTTACCTACATTTCAAGAAACACTCAAAGATTATCTTTTCTTTTTAGCCCTATCCTATTATTTTGAGTCCGCTAATCTGCTACTCCTTATTGCAAACTTTCAGTCTGGGTTGTCTCTGTTCAGTTGGTCTCGCCCCAAGTCTTCGTGCCTTTGTGGTCTTTGTGGTCGTTGTGGACACTGCATCTACCGATGTTAGATAGCCCTAATGCGTAGTTTGATACCCAAGTACACACGACAGCACGTCAGACTGTACACTTTTGTTGTAAAGTCGAATAGAGTGCTAGCGTGTAAGGGTCGACGTGCTGTCGTGTGTACATCTCGTTTGCTTGCGCTGTTTGGTGAATGAATATTTATCAGCATTCGCTGCAGTACGTCACAGGTCTCAACATCTCTCTGGCGTTCAATAAAACTGTAAAAGATCTCCAACAGAGCTAGTTAGCGTCACCTACTCGTATTATAGGCACAAAGTTACTTAACAGAGAAAAACTTTAAGAAATTTTATTTTATTTAATCGCATTATACCATTTCAAAGAGAACGATCATAATAATTGGGTTCTGACACCAGAAAATATGAGATAATATCAGGAGATACTTAACCATATTATTTCTATCACATTGAATAATGTTTTTATCTATGAGCTACTCTTCTGAAACACCCAACGCGTCTTCTTAGCATCTACGATGCCATAGTCTGAAACAACCGTTTTGAATCGTCGGTCTTATTCTTCTTTCGTGTTGAAAGTGTCACACACACACGTCGCGCTGGGGTCGCCTCCAGGAAATCCGATAAGCTGGACTGTGGAGCATCAGGACAGGTATGACGACGCGAAGTTGTCGGTATGGTTTAAGATTGTAACAAAACATCTCTTCTGGCTCTATTTCTCACATATCTTTCATGCGGGCAACACCACCACGCAGGCCGTTCAGGGATTTTCCATTGCTCCAATCTTCTCGTCAGTCTGAAGTATGTGGAAAGCCTATCAGAGTTGTCAACAATGAATAGGCGACTATGATATTATGTAAAAGTGCACCTGTCCAGTGTCCAGTCCTAGGTACTTACTTAATGGAAATTAAGCGATCATGTTACTAATGTTACACCATCAATAGCTGATGTTATGCGACTATGGTCGCTCGGGACTCTACACTTGCACAGTACACACAGCAAATTTTTTGGTCAGAACATCGTATCTTTATTTTTCTTCGAGGTCTGGTGCATCCTATTCTTCCCTGAATAACCAGCAATCAGCAATGCACTCAACGGACGTCCCATTTCGTCTGGCCAAAAGATCTCAGGATGCAACCGCAACTTTGTAAAGAGCTTTGATAAAACTGCCGGATGCAGAGTTTTTAAAGTAAGGATTTATTGGCTCTTTCAGATTGTAAGTAGCTATCACTGAACTTATGTTTTTTGCCTGTTTTTGAGTAATTAAACTTGTAGATTTTTCCTTTATTGCTTTGTTGATATACCATTTTTGTGACAGTGACGGATGACAGCGATAATTAAAAACAACTTCTTCACTGTTGTGCATCGTTTGAGTTTTGCGGCACATTTGGGCCTGTTTGGTGCATTAAAATTCACCGTTGTTCAGTTTTCGATGGATTTACGAAAGTAAATAGCTCAACGCTACGTGATGACAGAGGGTCTTTGGTAAATGGTTGTGTCGTTCACTTTTATACAAATAGCCACTCTATGATAATCTTTGTGTGTTTATTTTGCTCCTAAGCACCAAGGCGTGATAATATGTAGCCTATATGTTATTCTGATGTCTCAGCTATGTACATTCCAAATTTCATCCAAATCCGTCCAGCGGATTCCGCGTTATAAGGTAACAAACACACTCACTCACTCACTCACTCACTCACAAACTTTCGCATTTATAATATAAGTAGGATTTGCAACACTTAACCCGTCTTCGCATTTTAATTAGATCGAAATGACCTGACTTCATCAGTGTATTGTTTACCGTTTCAATGTAAATATCAATTTTTGACACTTGGTTCCTAATCAATAATAATTATTGTTAAATTCATATTAAAAACTATTACCTATATTAGTCATACAAAGTATGACAAAGTACATTTTAAACATACCGGTTGTTCATTCTATAAAAATAAAGACAAATATCTTTATGAATATTCGTTTTCATACAAAGAAATCACAAAAACATGTATAACTTTGTAAATATGCGTTCAACGAAAAATTACTAAGACGTACTTTGTGTAGGGAATATGGTTTAGAACTGATTGGCATACTTTGTTTTTCATTTTAATAATTTTCATTATACTTGAAATCACAAATTGAATGTACCCAGCAAATGGGTGCATACGGGTATTTACCGGGTACATATCGGGTAAATACCCGCAGGTGGGTATATACCCGGGTACGTGCCCATCTCTGGTGTAAATGTACAGGGACATTGTCTTTGCGTGTCTTTGAATTTAGATTTTTTGAGCTACTCACACAAGAGCGTGCGTCTATACGCATTACAACTACAAGTATGGCTCATCCGCCTTCATGAGATAAAACAACTGTACTAATGCTGCGTCCACACATGGCTTTACGCATTGGCGTTTATGTCTTTTTTACAGCAAAACGACCATGTGTGGATGGTTTATTTGGCCTTTTTTGCTGTTTTGACAAAAATGGCCAATAGCAAAAACGCGTTTCCGCCTTGCTGTCGGTTTTTCAACGCACATCAAAGGAGGCAAAAAGACAAATACGGTAAATAGCGTCCACACATGGACAAGTTCAGTTCGCGCGTGCCCACAGAACACCACATATTGTACTCTATGTTGCTGAAAACAATGTGCACTATAGTCTGTGTCCTGATTTTTGCGAAGAAAATGGCAATATTACGGTATTTTGCTATTTGATTCCATGTGTGGATGCCATGTTGGCTAAGTGTCGTTATTGAACAAAAAAATGTCATAAATAAGCCAATACCGCAATGGCCATGTGTGGACGCAGCATAACGCGCATTGGTTTCTGCGTAAAAAATAATTATGCATGTTTGAAAACGTCTATGATTAAATGCGAAGTTGATCTTCTGCATTTGCATGAGAAAAATTGTGCAGTGTATGTAAAGCCACACAGAATACACTTGTGTACCAAAATGACAGGGACAATCAATTTCATATGTACTTGGTAGTCTTGTGCAATAATTAAACGTACAAACGACTACCTACGCTCTTACCTATTTGAATCCCACTATAATATTATGTGGACAGACTCAAGTGGAAATGGGCAGGAGACCTGGCGAGGCGGGAGGATGGCCGGTGGACAAGGGCATTGACAGAGTGGCGGCCAAGAGTTGGACGGCGGTCGGTAGGAAGATCTGCAGCTCGATGGCCGGACGACATCGTTGTGGCGGTAGAGGGTCCATGGATTAGAGGTGTGTAGTTCGCGAATGAATGCTTCGATTGAATGCATTCGTTATATGAAACCATTCATTCATTCATTCACTATCAATCTTTACATATCACATTCACTCTAGTCCACGTAGTTCATTCTTCAAGAAACATTCTTAAATCTACCACACTAAGAACCAAAATTCTGTAAATCTTTATACATCACATTCATTCTAGTCCACGTAGTTCATTCTTCAAGAAACATTCTTAAATCTACCACACTAAGGACCAAAATTCTGTAACTGATGTGTCTCGCCTTTGTCACCTTTGTCATTCGCGGACTACCGTGAGTCAAAAGATACGTGAACGAACTACTGAGCTATGAACTATGAATGAGCTGTGAACTATGAATGAACTGTGAATGAACTGTGAATGAACTATGAATGAACTATGAGCTATGAATGATCTGTGAACTATGAATGAACTGTGAACTAAAAGAGTGAACTAGTTCAGTGAAGGAAATGAACTATATCATTCTTTTCTTTTCACTGAAGCGTTTCGCGCACCTCTACCATAGATGCGGATGGCGAGGGACCGTGAGAGGTGGCGCGAGGGGAAAAAGGCCTATACCCAGCAGTGGGTAGAGTCAAGAGGTTGCCGAGATATGGGGTTGTAAAGTTTATAATGCAATCCGCGCGCGCCTACGCGAATGGTGTTAGCAAAAAGTACACACCTCGGGTTCACAGTTTCGGGCGAACTACTATAATATTAATACTGTGATAGTGTGAAGTGTGCTTGTCAGACTACCGAAAACTTACAGGTACTTAGCCACTTAGACGCATTCCATTCGCCAAGCTCTCCGCTCACACACCATCGGCTGAAATAACAGTTATAAACGAAATAATTTCGAAACTATAATGTTTTATTGGAACTCGAGGCGGTTCGGCTGAATAGCTCGCAATGGTGCGTTAAGATATATCTTTAGTGGTATTGGTAATATCGGTGGAATTCACGAAGAGCTTAACTTAACTTTTGAGCACTTACAATTGAGTGGAGGAGAAATTGAGTGTTACAGTCAGCCACCCGCGCATGGTAAGAGCTGCCATGCGGTAGATCTGTGACTGTGGCCGACCGTAAATAAACAACAGTAATTAAATTTCATAAACAAAGGATATAAATTAATGTAATACCTGCTTAGACATATTATTTTTAAATTTAAACTTAACCATCTTGTACACCTTACGTACTTACTTACCTACACCAAGGGTTGAAGGTTCCCTCGACGATACAGACAGAATACAACATACAACATGCTATAAACGCAGACCATTAATTACGCAAAAATTCAATTGTATGTAATTAAAAGGGAAACTAAAAAAAAAAACACTTTTATGTTTCTTCAAACACAGCGAATGGACAGTAAACGAAGCCTGTAAAAGGTATTTTATTATTTGTCATTAAACTGCATTAAAATTGTACTTTGTATAAGTAGAGTTTTAAAATGTTAAATTTTTACGATGGGAATTATGATTGTTACTATGCGATGGTTTTATTACGATTAATTGTCTTTGAAGTTATTGCTTCCTTTGTGCTCTGTAAAAAAATGCCACACAGTTGCTAGTCCTCAAAAATGGTTTATTTGCGGGAAAATATAAACAGATTTTAATTGCTTATTTTATTTCGAAGATAGCTATTTTTAATCATAATAAGCACAATGTTCTGTCGACTATGACAGGACGGCGCCAAAATGTGCCACCCTGTCTTTGTTTCAAATTCCATTCTTTTTTACGCTACGATATAACGAGATACGACTAAACGCTACGATATATTTTTGAAAGTGATCCGTTTCACGCAGTTGCGTGACTGAACTTCCGATTCCTCTTAAGAAAGCTTATGAGGAAGCTTGCGGTTTCGTTGGACTGGGCTGACCAAACTGAAAGGATGTTAGATATCGGTTCTGGGAAAGTTACTTAAACATCTTCCAGACACTGCAGTGACTGCGTGGTCACTTCAGCCACTTCTTTAAGGGTCAATGAAATTTCAATCAATTTTGTAGCCAAACTGAGCCAAACTTAGAGATTTTCTTTACGAAAAAAAATTAAAAATAAAATTTTCATTATTCTAAACAACAAAAAAAAAACAATAACTCTGCTAATTATGAGATTGGCTCAAAATACTATTTTTTTGGGCAGTACCACTGGTTTATTGAGAAAAAAAACCACTCAGCTTAATTATTGAATTTCTGTTGTTTAGAATAATGAAAATAATGTAATAGAATTTGTCGTGAACTCGTGAAACAAGAAATGTTGAACCAAAAAATTCCCAATTTAGCTAGGAAATTTAAAAACCTGTTTATATTTGGGCTTTCCCGTCGCCCTAATTTTGTTGGCACTTGACAATTTAAAATGCATATTCCTAAGTTTTTGTAGATTGGTCTTGTTAGATAGATGTAGATAACTTTGATATGGTCCTTTGTCTGATATTCATGTAGTGTCAGCTACAATCATGTTACCATTTAGCTACACACTAGCCGCCATATAATCCGTCTAACATTGGCACAAACATGGTCACGCACGACAGGGCCAGGCGTTCAAATTCTAAATCACCAATAATAACTGATATTGAACACAAGTGCGTTCCGAAATCAATTTTAATCACTAATGACGAGTTTGGCTAGTGTAGGATTGATTATATGGCTCTCTCTTTGAGTCTGATGAATCTGATAATTATGGTAGTTTTTTTTTATTGCTCAAGCTTTACAAGAACTAGGTTGATTCAAGTGCGCTGGCTGAGATGTTAGTGGTTTTAGAGCCAAAACATTCATATTTATGGATACAAAAATGTAGTTAAGACTCAGTTGATTACAATGGTGGAACACGTTGGTTTCCTTCGTTGGAAAAGTATATCCAATTCAAATATTTGTTCCTCTGTATACCTATTGGCCAGCGAGCATGTTATTTGTATTATATTACCTATATCATATTATATTTGCCACATTTTTATGATAGTGGGATCGAACGATTAAAACAAACGAAGCAAAAAGTCCTCTAGCTCAGAAAAAAAGCCTTTCTTTTTAAGTATTCAAAAGCAGACCGCATCCCTATTTGCATGCCGGGAACGGTAACAAAGAAGTCTCCTCGGACTCCAAAAACAAAACCATAGAATGGAACCAAAAATATACAGGAGGATTTAAATCTGCTTTCTCCGTCGGTTGCAAGTTCTTGCATCTGCTGTGAAACTCAATAGTTATTTGTTATGCAAGGACGCAAACCTATTATTTGCAGTGAGTGCTTGTATTTAATACCGAGCTAGCGAAGGTTTCTAAAATTAAGTCGCGAGCGTAGCGGGTGGTTCAAAAAAGAAACCTGAGCGTAGCGAGGTATTTAGAAGCACGAGACGCAAGTAATATTGCATCCATGCGAAAATCACAACTTTTCATCTTACAGAGCAAGGAAATGATTTATGTTCGATGCAAGAAAAACAATAGACAACTATGTACATAAAGGTAAGTGAAATGAGTTTCATTCTTATTTATTTTGACAGGTAAGTCAAAGAAGATTCTTTTATTTCTTTTTACATCCGCAAAAATGCATATAGTTTAAAATAGGCTTTTCCACGATCGTACGTAACTAGTAACAGGTAACAGCATACTTTCCGAGCCTGGGGGATGAAAACTGTATTTTATCACAGTTCAGTAAGCCACTTACAGTTTTAAATGCTGCCATACTTTAGCGATATACGTTGACTGCACATAATAGGGACCCCAAATGGGGTTAGGTAATGAGGTAATGGCCGCCCCTGGTATCAGAGTTTTTGAGGCCGCCCAAAGGGCCTCTGACATGGCTTAGCCTCCAAATACACCATAGATAATAAACAAACTTTGACATCGACTTTTACAAGAAATTCTCTGTCTACGGTTACAAAGACGCCACCATCTAGTGTTTAATAGAAGAGACTCACAGACCGCGCTCCATAGCTCACTGATTGTCTAGAATCCGTCATCCTCAGAATATCTTCATCATTTTTCAGCCCACAGTTGCCCACTGCTAGGCCTTTTCCTCCTCACGCCATCCTCCTCGGTCTTCATGGGAGTGAGGTTAAGAAATCCTGGGGAAAGGTTTAAGCCGTAAAACACCACGCTGGCCAGTGCGTCTTGGTGAGTCTTGCTGCCACGTTGGCCTGTAATCTTACTACGAGTATATTCTAAAAACGCAGCCTGTATAAAAAGGTAGACGACGTATATACGTCGCCGCGATCCATCTCTGCCTCTCAGACGGAGGCATTACCATTTCCACGACCATTGTGGTGTCGGGAGTTTGGACTCACAATTTCGCGAATTAAATCCCCGAAAACTCAACCGGACTGCCTGTCACCTCCACTTGTCTCCAAAAACGATATGGCATTGTCTTAACTCGCCTGTGTCAGTTTTGAAACGCAACTGAGGACGCGCCGTCACAGAAAAGTCGACACAAAGTCTTTAAAGTTATGGACGGTTTTCGCGTGGTGAAGTGTGGTGCTCAGGGCATTGTTGGGAGGTTAGGAATAGTATTTATGTCTTGTATACCGGCTTTCGTCTGTCCCGAGCCCTATTTATTGCGGCTTCGGTAAAAGTATTTTTGGTCGTATAAATTAATAATTTTAAAAAGAATTCGGAGCTTTTTTGGAGTTTTTGTGTAATTGGGTAATTGGGTAGGCAAAGTTTTTTGTTCGAAAGTCCGTTATTGGCTTAATCTTATATTTAGACAATATTGAGAAACTAATTTCAATATTTTTTATTTTGGTTCAGTAGTTTGGATTTTACAACGTTTCAAAGATACGGTTTTATGACCTTCACGCGACGGTCTGCATACTGTTGGCGCTGTTTGGCGGTCATAGGAACAAAACATTTTAGCGCATAAAAACAAAACTACTGAAGCAAAATAAAAAATATTGAAATTAGTTTCTCAATATTGTCTAAAGATAAGATTAAGCCAATAACGGACTTTCGAACAAAAAACTTTGCCTTCCGAATTGACGGGGGAAGTCGTGAAAAAAAATTCCTCTTATTGTATAGGTACGTAAGTACTTACTTTTTGTAATGCAGTTTTAATTACTTTTATTGCCCCTAAAATGGTAATGGCCCCCCTAAAATAAGTTTCTCTTACTAACTTACTCCTGGATATAAGAGCAAAAACACGTTGAAAGGCCGTCGCTAAGCGAAGCTCAAGAATTTTTAATGAAACAAAAATAATAATTATATCTCAAATTGCCCGATCAAAAGGTTTATTTTAGGCGGCAGATTTTGTTTTTATGAAGCCTTAATGCAAAGGTCAGTAACCCCGCGAAACCTTACGCCCACCTTGGCCGAAAGAAATCGAATTTGCTTTACGATACTGGAGTCGAAGCTCCAAAACAATTGTGCACTCAGTAACAATAGGTCTAAAGTTCAAATTAGATCACCGATTTGATTCACTTATATGACATTTTTCACCAAACGTTTTGTCGCATGGAATTTCGTTGAAATATTTACGACGAAATATGTCACACTACAGTATGTTCAACTTTTTTATAAAGAGTATTTTAATATCGTGTTATAAGCTTCGGCGTTTTTACGGAGAAATTTTAATTTAGTTTTATTTTATTTTAAAAGGTTACGTGAAAATACAGCTATACAGATCGATACCAGCGAGTATTTCGAATTCTCTTGTGGTTGCGTGTGGTTTTCGCTCAGAAATATTTCAAGGTACAGTCGCATACATAACGCACCAAATTATACATACATTATGTATGTATATTATTTATATGACAACTATTTGTTCCAGTATGTTCAAAATTAGACTGGAGGACATTTCGATTATTTTGGATCGATAGGCACTCCTTTATTGTAGTGGTGCAGCGCCAAAATGGCGGTGATCAAATAGATACAAAAATATAATTTGAAAGTCACCACGTTTGAAAATAATACCGGTCAGCCCTCCACTATATTGAAAATTTTATTTTTTTCAATATTTCTGGAAGCATTATTTAAAAAAAGGTTTTTTTTAAATAGCTTTAAATTTGAATAAACATTATAAAGTACTTATGCGAAGTATACACATGATTTTTACGCATTATTCAATAAACTTGGCCGATCTTGACTCAAAAGCATCGGGTGTCAAAGGGCAGTGCCCAAAAGTCACTTTTCCCCGCGCCAGTACGCAAAGAAAGCCGTTACCGATTCCCAGTTATCTGATTGGCTGAGCCAATATACGACAGGGGCCACTATTGACGAGGCCGCCGATGCAAATGATTGTTGACAACGGGCCGAGACAAAATATTGTAATTATTGCAGCCCGTTCGTTGGCTGATAAGGCGGTTTTTGGACATTATTACCTTTGAGAACATTGTGATTAGATACGAGGCTTCTATCTTTCTATCACGCCCATAAATTAAGCCCACTGCCAATTAACGTCAAAAATTGTATGGAAATATCAAATTAACTCAGAGTTAGTTGGCTAACCCTGACTGATGCAATTCCATCTGTCTGTTGCAAAAAAGTCCAGTTTCACTAGCCAACGGTCATTTCTTCATTGTCGATGGCAGCTACATGGTTATGGCCTAGTATAAAAAAAAATACTTAGTACGTAACTAATCTATCTATCTATCTAGACCATAAATAAAGCCCACTGATGGGCATAGCACTCTTCCTTTTCACGCCAACCCCCTCGGTCTCATGCCAATCTCTTCCATTGTCCTTCCGCTGTTTTGACGATGTCATCGGCCAATCATCGAGCTTTCGGTCCACTCACGGTGTCGCGGTTTCACTTACTCGTATTTACTTCGGCAAATACGTTAGTATACCTAAATACCAGCAAGTGAAACCATGACTTACTACAAAATCCAGATTCGTTTCGCTTCGTTGGTACGGGTTGAGTATTGGTCAATCCATCTGCCTTGCCGGTTAAAAAGCAGCTATTTCTAGAACGACAATTTTCTTTTACTTCCTGGTAACATTGTTGTCCCTGGTAAAAGAGATCCGTTCTTTCTGAGACGAAAGAGAAGGGGGCAACTTGGCCAGAAATGCCCTCCCTAGCTATGAACTGAGATAAATGGAAAGCTCTGTGTCAGCTCAGCCTCCTCCGTGGAATCTGGACTCCACGGAGGAGTAAAGGGATCAAAGAAGAAGAAGAAGAAAATGGTAGTTTCTGTGAATGTAACCTAACTGAAAAACACGGTACGCAAGTAAGTACAATCACGAACAAAAGCGTCGACATTCATTCCACTCGAATGCCGGCCGAAATAATCGGTCGCACCGAATCAAAAAAGGGCCACGGCTGCGGCAGAAAAACGACGGCCGCGACAAGAAATTATGATACTACCAAATACGCGGTGAAAAACTCGCCCCCTATATAACTCAGCGGTTTTAAAACCAGACCACTTGCAGGTACACTCGACCCTTACACGCTAGCACTCTACTCGGTTACGTTATGTCGTGTGTACTTACTTACTCGAAGATTTCAGACTTTCGTGTGCACCTGTGTATTGGTAACTAATTACCACTATAACTAAATGTCAATAGAGGTGCCCAACGTGGCAGTCGTAGAGCCAACTTTTTGTCGGCGGTTGATGAAGAGACTTTGTATGAAAATGTCGACAAAAGTATAGGCTTACTCATCATCGAGTATAGGCTTAATCATCACGCGTGCCCACTGTGGATGAATGACTTTTGAATTCAGGGTATTATTACTCAGATGCACAGGTTTTTTCACGAGGTTTTTCTTCACAGTTAAGATGCTAAGGGTGGTATTCTAGAACGATACTTAAACTGAGTTTAAACAGAGTTCAGACTGTCGATAAAACAGTGCATGTTTTGATATGAAGGGAGGGATATTCAAATCAAAATATGCACTGTTTTATCGACATTCGACACTACTAAACTCTACTTTAACTGGGTTTAAACAGAGTTCAAGTGGCGTTCTGGTTTGAACTGAGTTTAAACACTGTTTAAGTAGCGTTCTAGTTTGAACTGAGTTTAAGTAGCGTTCTAGAATACCACCCTAAGGTCTATATCTACAGGGCACCACAGGGATGCGAACATGGGATTCTCGCTTCCTAGACCCTTGTTCTACCACTGGGATAGACGGCAGTTCGAAGTACGCCCTAAAAACCCAGCAGCATTCCACAAACAGAGGCACATCTAAATAAATACCTCGGCATCTGCCGGGGACACTATGCCAGCTTAGGATCATACTATCTGGGCTAAGGGTGGCATTAATAGTCGTCATCTCAAGCTCGAACTCAAGTATGTGATCTCAGAAAAGTGAAATGCTAATGTCAAGCCTTGGCTAATGTCAATATCAAACTCAAGATAGTGTCTGTTAATATGCTGACAGCTAGCTACTCAAGTTTGACATTAGCCAAGACTTGAAATTAGCATATGACTTTTCTGAATTCACCTACTTTAGATCGAGCTCGTAGGTGATCTTAGACGACTATTAATACCACCCTAAGAGGGTCCAGTTGGTGGTGGTCTAGTGGGTAGAACAGTGGACTCTGAAACGAAAGGTCCTAGGTTCGATTCCCGGGCATCTATCTATGACTTTGTTTAATTTCAAAAGTTACGTACATTTGTGAATTTGTAGTAGCAATACCACTCGCTGACCGTGAAGGAAAACATCGTAAGGAAACCTGAGCGTATGAGGCATTATACCCTCAACGCAAAATTTGCCAACCCGCATTGAGCACGCGTGGTGATTAAGCTCTCTCTCTCTCTCTGAGAGAAGGCCTTTGCCCAGCTAGTGGGACATGTACAATTGTACAGGCTACATCTTACTATCTTACTAAGAGGGTCCAGGCCATTGCCTGAGTAGGAAACTATAATACAGTTAGAAATACGCCCTCAAAACCCAGCAGCATTCCACAACTAGAGGGCACATCCAAATAAATACCTCACTCACCAACCCCGCCAAACCTCGCCTGACATTTCTACCGAGCAATCGACTAGAGCATCTCAGCTGCATACATTAGCGTTAATAAACTGAACAAGTTGCTTTTCATTAGCGAGCCCGAGGGCCATCAGATACGCAGTCAGCGGGCCCAATCGCGGGGCAGGGTGGCTGCAGACTTGACACTTTCAGCCGGTAGCTTGCCACTGGAGAAAGAAGTCGTCAACTATCGACAATTTGGACATTTTGTGTTTCGTAAACGGTCAAACTTACTCGCATTTATGTCTGAGACGGCCATCGCGACGCTTTGATTTTTAACAAACAATTTCACTTTAATTTCAAATACAATTTTTAACGGATTTAACAACTCATTTTATTAACTTTTTACATTTTCCCAACGTTTCGAGACCATTGCAGGGCTCGTGGTCGCGCGCAGTAGATTGAGGTGACAGCTGTCTTGTACGTCATTTGTTAAAAAATGTGTTTAAAATTACCTATGTATAGTGCTCGTGCAAACCTAAGAAAACTTGGCTACTTAGCGGGATAGGGCGGCTGCAAACTTGACAGTTTCAGCTGCTGCTTACTTCTGGAAAAGTCGTTAACTATCAAATCTTCTTCTTCTTTGTTTACACTACTACTCCTCCTCCTATTTTTTTCATACAAGCGTAGGGAGGGCAGCTTTGGTCACGTTATTCTCTTCTCATACGTCCAGGATCTCTTTTAAGTCGTCTACAATAAACTAAACTATTTTGAACATAAAATAACGACACAATTTCTACCCGAATTCATTAATTAGTGGTGATACTATTGACTTCCTGTCATCCTGATGTCAATAATTATTTTATCAGTCATGCACCTTTTTTATTGTACGATACGTTTTGAGTTGAGTACAGCCGGCCTCACCCAAAGATACCCCTTTTTGCCCAATTGGCGCCCTTATGCTGCGTGCGTTAAGAGCTGCCATGGGGTATCTGTGACTGTGGCCCACCGTACATGGATCCTGACTTCGATCGATAAGTCAGTTGGCAAGTTGATGTAGTAAGCATCTGTATGCTTAGCATGGTCGTTTTGACACTCTCTCGAACTCGAGTGACAAGTGTGACAAGTCAAGTGTGCGAAGCCCCTAAGTTAGCCCAATCGCTAGTCTGTGAACCCATCGAGCTCCTGCGCACGTTAAAGCGTGGTCTGTGCACTGCTGGTGTTTTTTGGTTAATTAGTTTAATGAGGTGGCCTCTTTTCGTTTTGTTTGGGGGAAATGTCACTTTTTGCCAGTGGCAGTGCGGCTTTTTTTGCTCGGATGCGTTTTGCGTGGTTTATTGGAGGGGTGTGGTAGCGTGGCGTGTAGATATATTAATATGTATCTTTGCTTTTCAAGAGAGTTGATGGTGGAATTTTTAATTCCATTTTAATTCTGTTATTTTTTAAATTACTTACCTAGGTACATTTAACATTAACCACTGCAATTAACCGTTTTCAGCACAAATTCAAAGCAGTTCATAGATGGCACCTACAGGCGTGGCCATAGAAGAACCGGAATACGGCTGTCAAAATAAAATTTATCTGTGCCAAATGAAATTTTACAGCCGTATTTCGGTTCTACTACGGCCACGCCTGTAAACGCCATCTATAAACTGCTTTGATTTTTTTCTTTGAAAACGGATTCAAGCCGTTTCGTACCAAATAATATTTCCTTAATGTTACGTTACTAAATTATTAATGTATGTTTGTATTATAAGAAATCTAAGAACCATAAACTACATAACAGTACCAAAGTAAGTCTAGAAGGCAGGGGTCAACATATCACACTGGTATTCGAGAATTTGTTAAGCCTGCCAATAAATCTTGGGTTTATATGAAAAGAAATTACCTTCTGAATACAGGCTTTTATAAAGTGGATTGATGTTCAATACAAGTATAATAAAACCGTAAGCGAACATACGCATTTCTGCCGTTCTGTAAAGGCGCGTGTAGACCACCGCTTTATTGTTGCAATAGCTTAGGTGCTAAGTTAGGACATAAAAGATGTAACTGAGCTTTAAAATCGAGCTTATGAGCTTAACCTTTTCTTTATTACGGAAGGCTATTCTACGGAATTGTAACCTTTCAAATTGCGGTCACTTTATAGATTCTTACGAGTTCGAAGACACCGTTCTGAATAAAAATGAAAATGTGTTTTTAAATGGATATCAATAACACATAGTTTTTCTAAAACACTTGCCTGTTAGGAATAGCGTACTCGTATAAAGATGTACCTCTAGGGGTAAAGTGCTGGTACTGCAAATTCAACTTTCAAGTCATGACTCGAGTGTGCATTTTAAATTCATCAACACTTATTTTTAAATACCGTTATTTTCTTAAACTATATTTTAAGATCCAAAGTGACATCATCATCACCATCATCATAAGCCCACCTCCGCCCACTGTTGGGTATAGGCCTTTTTCCCCTTACGCCACCTCTCACGGTCCCAAGCCATCCGCACCCATGGACCCTCCGCCGCTGCGACAATGTATCCGACCATCGTGCTGGTCTTCCGACCGATCGTCGTCCAGGGGCCTTAGCTTGTAACGCAATGGCGTGTCGATGGCTTCCCAGCAGAAGGACAAAACCGGGTTTTCCTCGTTTTTCTCCTACAACCAGAGAACTAATCCTCTAGAATTAGAATCAGAATATTCTTTGCTGTACTACAAAAATATTAGAAGGATCGACAGCATTAATAAATCGTAATTGAAGCCGTAAAGTTGGAGCCCATTTTGGCACCATTGCGGTACAGACTAAGGCCCCAGTTCTCGGCCGCCACTCTGTCACTGCCACAGATCTGTGGTCACTGCCTTTGTCCACCGGCCATCTTTGGTCTTAGTGTACAGACGCCCTTATAAAATTATACTACACTGCCTTTGTCCACCGGGCATCTTTGGTCTTAGAACGCTACTTAAACTCAGTTTAAACAGAGTTCAGACTGTCGATAAAACAGAGCATGTTTTGATATGAAGGGAGGGAGGGATATTCAAATCAAAACATGCACTGTTTTATCGACAGTCGACACGACTAAACTCTACTTAAACTGAGTTTAAACAGAGTTCAAGGAGCGTTCTAGTTTGAACTCAGTTTAAACAGAGTTTAAGTAGCGTTCTAGTTTGAACTGAGTTTAAGTAGCGTTCTAGAATACCACCCTTAGTGTACAGACGCCCTTATAAAATTCTACTAGGCAAATCTCGCACGTAAACGTTTCCCATTCATGCGATATGAAATTGGATCTGACATTTATCACTGAAGGCAATTCGCGATAGAGATGGGTCCCACTCCTACTGAATGATTATGTTCTATTTATAATCTCGCGTTTTATTGGCAGTAGTTTACTGCCTCGAGTTTAGATCTAGATTTTATCCGACTTTGGCCAACGTGTTTCGAAGGAAGTTCCTTGTTATGATTTTTAAAAGTATTTTAACCGAGGTCAAAAAAAGAGGAGGTTTTATGATCGCCAGTATTTATATTTTTTTCCTTATATGCCCACCATATACTCACCGATTTCTCCGTCAATTGTGAACCAATTTAAAAAAATCTTTGTTTGGAAAGGTATCAGACTTCAGAGGTGGTCCCAAAAAAAATTTGTGAAGTATTGATGTTGAGGAACTTCTCAACGGACATAAGCAAATCACAAAAAAGTGTGAAATAAAATAAATTAAAATCGCCCTCAAATTCGCACTAAAAAGGCAAAAATTATTGGATTTCTGTCTTAACTTAACTGTTGAAGTCGAAGCTTTTTCACGAAACCAGACAGCAAGTAAACCTTTACATTTCCATTGCAAAGTCACCCATATTGTAACTGAGTAGAGTACGTCGACATGAACTTACTAACCCCACAGAACAGTTACTAGCCCTGTAAAGAACGTAACTAAATGCAGTTTCGATTTATTGTTTCAAATAACCTAACTGTTAATTTGACACAAATTTTATGGTCTTAATATTTAGTTGGGATTTTCCGCGTCCATCCATGTCCATAGCCATATCGGGAGCGACAATTTCGTTTAGCGATTTTCGTGCTGAATGCAGCAGTAACAAGTTCTTAAAAACTACGTATAACTTATGAACTTTGTTGCCACATCGCGCGAGCGCTTTGAGAAGGCGCGCGCGCGATCGCCGCACGAACGCGGTTAACTTGAACAAAAAACTTTGTTAAACAAAAACAAATTTGAAAAAAAAAACTTATTTTTAGTTTCAAGCGTTACTCAAACTATCGTCCCTTAGTCGGGTGTCACTGACCAAAACAACACCATGTATTTGAGTGAGTGAGTTGAGTGCCGGCACTTTTCCAGCGCTTCCAGCCCTAACCATGAGTCGCCGCCGCCATCCGTGCGCCGCGCCAGCGAAACCACGACAAATTACCTCTACTTAGCCATTATAAAATAAAACACGCCGCCGCTCGCAAGTTGATTAGTCGAATGCCGTTAAAATGGGAGCCCGTGGTAATGGCGTGTCGTTTCCTAGCTGGCGAGATGGCCTTTTGAATCGCGGACGAGTTTTGACATGATACTGAATGGTGTATGAAGAGTTTGGAGAAGCTTGCTGTGGATAGAGATACCTGCGTAGCATAAGGCCAGGGGGCAAATTTTCGGGCATGTCACATTCGAGATTCTACGAAGAAAACCTTAGTAACAAGTCACATTCGAGATTGCCGAGAATTTGCCCCCAGGTTAGACAGCACATAAGGGGTTTATAACTAAACTAGCCTTCGTCCGCGTGGACTACAGGAAAATGATAATAGTGTGCTTTACTTTGCTCCTAAGTGTAAAAGCGTGATAATATGTAGCTTATTGTTATTCTGATGTCTAAGCTATCTCTATTCCAAATTTCATCCAAATCCGTTCAGCCGTTTCAGCGTGAAAGCGTAACAAACACACTCACTCACTCACTCAAAAACTTTCGCATTTATAATACGAGTATAAGTGGGAAGTGGGATAAGTGGGATGTATCTCACTATTTTGTTTGACGTAGAGCGGGATAGATAGAGTTATAAACCCATGGATCCGCTTATGGTTTATGGTTCGGTTAGAGCGGATCCATGGGAGATAGAGCTAACCCAGCTGGGGATGTACAATTGGGTATGGCCGCAAAAACAAGCCAGAAGGCACCAACGCATCAGGAGGGGGACCCATGTGTGCTCAATATGCGGCAGGGCCTGGCGCATCCAAATCGGTTTTTATAGTAATTTTAAAAAGTGTAGCTCCAACTGACACTGAGTAAATAGTCCGCAATGGACGCAAAGGCCAATGTTGGTGATGAAAAGCTGGTGGCTCAAGCTATGTTAGCACGGTTCATGTAAACAGGAAGAAATGTGTTTTCCAACCACAACGCGGGGATAAAACGGACGCCTTGGCTTGACTTGGACGCACTACTTACGAAATTAATAAATGATTTATCTATGTATCTATTATTACTTTCCTTTTGTCAACAAATAATTGTTTAATCGAATTTCACATAATTTTTCAAAATAATTTGCTAAGTACCTATATAAAAAAAGATGATGAACAGTTCGAATAGGCAAGAAAAATCTTGGAAAACGGAGGCCAGAGACAGGGCTAAATGGAAGAAGATCCTTGAGGAGACCAAAACCCATAAAGGGTCGTGGCGCCGAAGAAAGGAAGTAAGTAAGATGTAGAGTTCACGACCAGTCACAAGAAAACCAACAGTAGTTTTCAAAGCCAAAGAGGAATGAACCGGCTAATAGTGACTGGTCAAGTTTTTGCGCTCCTGCGGTCGCTATTTGTCATTCTAACCGAGATGCGGAAAAAATGTGTCAATCATTTTGATGTCGTTGAGATTGATGTAACTTCTTCGTTGTTTCTCTTTGGTCAGCTAGTTATCCAAACGTGGTACTTAGGCTTTGTCTTCCCAGACAGAGACAGAATGGTACAAATTCACGTTTGCGGCTACATCGGCCGCCAAATATCGGTACGAAATTTTCATACGTTTATTTCGCCAAACTACACCCAAAGGTATCATGTCACATAAGTTCGAAAAATGTATTAATTAGTTGAGGTAAAATACATAAGAGTGACTCATATACATACAATATTTCCTGTCGGATCGCAAATCGCTGTCTGTTAGCCATTTTATAAAACTGACAATGACAATTCGATGTACATTGCGTAGCCGATCAGGCGTTACAAAAAAGGTAAAACCTTATAACTAGTAATTTACTTATGCTACCATACTACAGAAGAACCTACTGTTTTCATTCACAATCGCTTCACTTCATAATAGCAAATTATCGGCTCTTTCCAGGAGTGAGGACTATCGGATACCCCATAAATAGTTACGTCCGAGCTCGATGCTAATTGTTGCTTTGTTCTGCCCGGCGCCTTTGTAAAATGAATTCTTTGAAAGTTATTACCAACGGCTGAAGAAAGGTTTTATGGGTTACTTAGGCATTCATTGTTGGACTCATTTGCGTTGCGATGGTGGCCTAGTGAGTAGAATAATGAACGCACAAGCGTGAGGTTTCAGGTTTTATTTTGAACCCTTCCGCACGGAACAGCTCATTTTAACCCTTCCGCACGGAATAGCTACAACTGCAAAAAATCACGAAGCTTATTTTGTTTGAACTTCTTTCAACGTGAACCGATTTTGATGATTCTTTTTTTGTTTGAAAGGATATACTTTCCATGTGGCCCCATAAAATGCTAAAGATCTGATAAAGAACTTCGGAGATGGAGAACAGAACTCCTCAAAGGACCGCTGCAAATCGCTCGAAATCAGTGCAATAGCTAAATAACAGTGTATACATTTTCACCAGTAAATTTATTTTATTTTTAATTTTGTATTACTTTGTTTCAGGTACGTTTTGAGAATTTACATGAAAACATAGAAAATAAAGTTTCAGGTAAGTAAACCAACATAGCATATCTATTGAATTCAGATATATATACTTACTTAAGAGTTTATTCACATTCACACACACATAATAATATGTCGCACATAATAATACCCGGATACAATTTATTTGTTCATGCCATACATGCAATGATCGACTGTCGATTGTCAGATTGTAGATGAATGCAATAGGCACACGATGACGTAATAAAATTATTTCAGCGATCAATTTGAAGCAAATAAGAGAACTATTCTCTAAACGCCCTCTAACAGCTCGGGAGCTCGGGAATAGCTCCCCATTTCGCCGGGCGCATGCAAATATCGCTCGTGATTGCGCCGCCACCAAGCGTGGTAGCTTTAATTGTCACCAAATGCCAAATATGGCGGCGGCCGACGCGAAGGTGGTGGGTACTGGCGGCGAGAAAAGTGGTCGAGGGATTAAAAAAAAATGGATTGATTTGTGTGATGGTGAATGCGAAATCAACTTATTACTTAATAGTTTACAACTTAAACATCTTGTACATCTTAATTCATATAAAAATGTGCAGATGCTTACGAAAGTTTAAGTTGTAAAATCTTATTGGATTTAACAGTTTCGCTTACTTTTACTAATTTACTTATAATTTTAAAGAAAAAAGAAGGTTTCATTTAAATCGTCATCTACGCGCTCGTAGTGAGATATCAGGCGCTCATAGCGGCGGCGCGAGGTTCGGACCTCTCCGTCATGACTAGGATTTTTTAACGAGGTTGAAACTATTTAAACTGAACAAAAGTAAGTGACACCGTCAAAACAATATAAAATGTGCATGCATAAGTCCCGTCTAACTAATAGTGGGAGAGAGAGAGAGAGAGAGAGAGAGACAGAAATAGAAAGAGTGAGTGCGGAAACTATTTGCACCTACCACCATTAATGTGACAGATGCAAAGTCCTATACATAATATGGTAGCAATTCTAATAAAACGCTAAAAATAGCTGCCATGAAGTTAAGAACTTTAGTCGCCAACAGTACGTACAGTCACGCACACGGTGGTTAGGGGATTGTTTAGCCTAACTGGCAAATAAGGACGAAATCTAATATGGCCGGGATAGTGTCCCTGACAAAATTTAAGGGTATAATGGTGTTTTATTGGTCGGCTAATAAATCGTATTATAATTTCGTGCTTTCTTCCGTATTTGTACTGTTAAACGTTTGACTTCCGTATTAATAGTAGAACTATCGATAGTTACTTGAACTTTTTGCTTTTGTTTAGCTGGTTTAGTCTAGAATTTTGGTTGGTAGCTGGTTGATCAACGGGTACCAATGACTTAATGTCATTGATGGGTACCGAAAATTCGGTTGTTGGTTAAAGAGTATAAACTCTATCACTTTATTTATAATATCTATTGTACACCAACAATAAATGGGACATTTAGACTAAATTCTTGGTTACCTATGAATCTATGAACTGCAACGCCGAGTGGTCTCTTCACCCATCTAGTGTGAGTAAAGGTGCCACTGGACGCTGTATAAATCGTCTCATTACGTAGATGCAATGGCCTTAGTTTAGTATGAATCTTAAGTTTCTCTACATAACGTTTTAAATTATTGTAGGGGTAAATAAATTGATGGCAAATAGTTGGCTTTTTGTAAAATGTCTGGTCCAAAGTGAGTATTTAGAGATTTGCTTTAATTATATTTATTGCAGAGTTATTATTAATATTGACACTCATTCACTATTTACTCAGCTAAGTGGGTACATTCCACCATTAGTCCAAAATTTCCTCCAATTCACTAAAAGCTTGTGGGAAATGGGAATAGAACCCGCCACCGGCCGTGTTCGCATAGAGATCGTGGCTTCCTCACACAATACTTGGGCACCCAATAAGGACCTAATTGGTAATTCTGAGAAAGCCAGCCCATTAGATTACGCTAAAGGCTGTTGCGGACCCTAATGTGACAAGGACATGCCCGTTTAAGCTATATAGGACTTTAAAGCAACAGTTTCGAGAGCGAAATTCGAGGGTTTCAGTTTCGGATAATGCGCTGATGTAGTTCGAAATTCGAATGGATTGTAATGATTCATCCCATTTGCAAGATGATGGGTGTGATGATTTGGTTTTCGGAACTTTTTGTTTTTCTTTTTACCGACTTTATAAAAAATTTGGGTAACAATGATTCTGCCCGTATCTAAGTAAAATTGTTGGAACATTTTGTAAACGTTAGTTTTGTTGATGTATACCTACATCCATGCATAATGCGGGTGGCACAATAAATGATTAGTCTAACTAAAATCATACTCGGCCTTTGTTTGACGCGATCCCAGCTGCCAACTGATTTATATGGCGCAGCCGGTAGGATTACAAGTTTCTACGAACTGGAACAGGTGTGTCAAACTTGTATGTGTAACAATGTGTGAATTTGTCCGAAAATTCACATCAGGTTGCAATAAACGACGTTTTTATTTTATAATAATAACAACATCGTGTCTCTGCTTATCTCCTCGAGTATGTCTCTGACGGAGTCCGACGCCATCTTAAACAAATCCGCATTAAAAAATAGCTACACAACCTACACACCGCCATTTTTCACCGCACTTATTTCAGTTGCCGCTTTTACGATGCAATAATCATTATGAACCTCGGAGTTATTGCAAGAGACTATAAAATCTAGAGCCCTTAATTCCACTATCATCTGTAATATTACACTGTATTGATACAGACAATTAAACCCAGGCCCGTATTATGAAGCTGAAGTTGGGTGTAAATAACTAAAGATTTATTATAAGGTTGTGAATATCTGTTTTGAATTCGACTTGATCGTATAGTGCTTTTAGATTCGAAATGTGGCATCATAAACAAAAAATCGATACAGAAATCAACTTAGGCATAGGGGTGTTCTTTAGTATCATGGAGGTAGGTGGCCGATTAGGTAGAACTCGGCAGCTTAAGGCAACGTATTATGGGCCCGCGAACAAAGAAAAATTTCCATACAACAAACGTGATTTCTTATGCATATGCATTCCATTCTACACTGCTGGTGTAAATTACCCTTGAATCCGCAAGCAATCACTATAAGCAATTTTACACTGTATTGATATACAATTAACTTAGCCCGACCGCTTTGGTTTAAGCCGAATAATTAGCAATGCGCGTTTTATTACCTTTCGGGGCTATAGAAGTTTTGGTCCCACTTGACCTGTTTCTCTTAAAAACTATGTATAATCTTTTTTTTATTGACTAACCTTTTCGAAAGTTCTGTGGCTTTAACTCTTTTTTAGGGTTCCGTACCCGAACGGTGCCAAACGGGATCCTCTAGTTTACGTCTGATTCTAGTTCTGTAAAGAGTTTTCCGATAAAATTATCGATAAGATTCTAATAAAATATTTGTATAAACAACTGAAAAAATATTGAAAAAGCGGTTACAAGTTCGATGCACTTCCTATGAACATGAAGCATGTTCTAGCATGCGTTAAACATAACTTGTGCATAGAAGTCACGACAAAGAAACTTGAAAAAAAGGGACCAAACTTAAGAAGACTATTGGGTCTGAAACCATTTGAAGGTTTAATATCATCTACCGCGATCCTTTGAGTCATACCGGCTGCATCAACGGCGACTAAAGCATTGCCTTGAATCACCTTGCGCTGTGATAATATTTCATAAATTCATCATTTCAGACTTGATGACTTGAGTTGATGAAGATGGATCGGTGGTTGCCTAGTGGTAGGTAGAACAATGGACTTGGAAGCGAGAGACCCAGGTTCGATTCCCTGTGCGGGTATGAACCGTACATTTGTGAAAGCAATACCACTCGCTAACTGTGAAGGAAAACATCGTGAGAAAACCTGAGCATATGAGGTATTATCCCTACCCTAAAGCCCGAAAATCACCAATGCGCGGCCTTCGACATGTGAAATTGTACAAGCTACAATAAAACGATGAATTTATGAAATACTTACTCATCGTCATCATCCGTCCAACTTTGCCCACTGTTGGGTGAAGATAGATTCCCCCTCGCACCACCAACTCTCGCCATCCACATCAATGGTTCAGTGTGGTTTTGTCAAAGAGATAAGCTGAACAAATACCTACTTCATTAATCGGGTCCATAATTTTATTATTAAACGGATAATCCATCCTGACATGAAAAAAATCCACATACGCAGGTTAAATCGTAAGTATGTCGTTGATAACTTCTTCTAAGTCCCAGTCAATAATTAAGGTGCATCAACGCTTATGACATTGCCATTAAATAAAATAGATTTTTATTTTGCAAAAGCCGTTTTTCCTTTATAAAAATGTCAGTTATTCCAACCAGCAGTCCTATTCAATTATTGACCTGCAGTTTAATACAACTAAGTAAGGAAGCTGGAGTCACTGTAAAGTGAATTTTGCAGATTTTAATAACACTGTGAGTAGCTTGCGCTTAGCTAGTTGGCCGCTTGAGCTTAGTTAAGCAAGCATTGACAGAAGAGCATAAATATTAAAAGATATATCTTAAAAAAATACAAACAGCCGAATTCATCAGTTATGTTCAGTTGTGTTACAAACAAGTTCATTGATCAACTAACCAGTTTATTTACAAAAACAAAGTTTTTCACGTTATTTTTCGTCCATGTTGATCAATTAATTTGATGATACGATATTTTGTGGATTTGCTGTGTTTATTCATCGTATTTGTTACGTCAATTACATAATGTGAAAAAAGTAATAGTTACCGTTTTTTTACACTCTATTTGAGGTAAAATAAGATACAACGGTATTTCTTTCCACAGTTTTTTAAACATTAGTGTATGCCAACCAAGCCAAATACCATATTTACACCACTGTTATTTACGATTCCAATAAATGATTATTATTTGTTGTTTTTTATAAAGCACTATCCCGTTATAAAGATTTTAATAAGGTCCCTGTCCCGAGCGAATTTTTTAACCTTATAAAAATCATAAAAAAATTATTATGTTTTTTTTTATTGGAGACTAGGATGCAGGCCAAGCACTACCGCGCAGACTATAGCATGAAAAGTCATCAAGTGACGGCCGAGCCTCAATGGATAGTCGTTCGCAAGGCTAATATTAAGGGCCGTAAAAACTTTAATGTTCTTATTTTGTATACGGCAACAAAAGTGCTCAATAAAACACCGTATAGGACTAAGTTGGGACACTGAGCAAAAATTGCAGATGAAATACAGTGCTGCAAGAATGCTGAGAAGCCGCGACTGTGACCGAATCGATGCTTTCGAGATGTCTATTTAATTCATCATCTATTTAATTTTAATTTTATTGTTTCGTCCATTTTAGCGTATCCGTTGGGTATCATTATCATAGTTCACATTAAGGTTCATAGGTATTAGTATCACTGAAGTAAGTAAGCACTACCCTGATTTAACTATGTTTTAATTTTTTTTAACTTTATCTCTTTTTTTACTTTTGTTTATCCTTTTTATGTCAGCTTGTAGCGACCAAGTACTCTCAACGGGCAATAGCTGAAAATCAGTGCTTTGCTCTCGGGCAAATACCATGCACTGAGCTATGGCCCTTTTGCATCACTGTGGCTCACACTCACTCACAGGCACAAAGGCTACCAAATTTGTATTTTTCTGTAATAGTTTTACTTAGGTTTAAGTTACTTTTGTTTGTGCCTATTGTTTACTTTATTACTGTTTATTTGCTTCATAATTCATGTTGTGTGTGTATGTGTGCTTATGATGCAAATAAACGTCTTATCTATCTATCTATCTAGATGTGGTGTCGGAGGAAAATGCTTAGAATCCCGTGGACTGCCCTCAGAACCAATATTTCCATCCTAAACAAGCTCAGAATAACAAAGCGACTGTCAACAGTCTTTCGCCAGAGGGCCCTCAGCTTTTTTGGGCATATTATGCGGTTACCACGTCATACTTTGGAAAAAAACTGATCATTCTGGGCCAGATGGAAGGCAGGCGGCTGAGAGGCAGAACACCAATGCCCAAAACCGGTTATCGATAATTTTTTAGCTTAAAAGTAAATTTCGAAGAGGGTATCTACACTTAAAAATCTAGAAAAGCATGGCGCATAGGCTCATCTTAGGATTTTGTCAGAAACTTCTTCTGAAGGAAGATATAATTTTTTCAACATTGGTGGCGCTAGTTAGCCCTATACGGAGCCTTAAGAGGGCAGCAGGTGGATCCATCCAGCAAGCATCAAAACAAAAATACGGGTCAAATTGAGTACCTCCTCTTTTTTTAAGTCGGTTAACAAATAAGGTGTTATCTGTACTTGTTCCACTAGCTGGGCAATGGCCTTCTTTCAGAGAATGATAGTAGAAATTTTCACGTTGAGGGTATTATTCCCCGAACGCTCAGAGTGCTTATTCTCTAAAGAATCCGCACGGTTGCATAGTCCTCAAAACGGGTTTATTTGTTTACTTCGATAAGAGCTATTTTCCCGCAAATTAAACGGTTTTGAGGACTAGCAACTGTGCGGTATTTTTTACAGTATTAACACAGGTTTCTTCACGATGTTTTCCTCCACTGTTATGTCTAAAAAGCTAAAAACATAATTTAGTCAATAATGTAGAACAATTTCCTCCTATTTCATATTCATATTTCTGTTCTATTACGTCATCATTACAACCTTCGCGTTATGTGAGTTTTTTTCTTAATTTAACATCGAAATTAATTTCCTGGCTCATTGCAAAGTGTTCCTTAACGTCAAGTTTTTAGTGTCGCTTTTCAAATTTTGTTACAGGGGGCTAGTTTCCATTGGTTGTAAGTGTAGTTAGGACGTTTTCGGTCCGAAGGAGGTTGGATCTTTTTATACGAGTCTTGGGATAGTGGAGCTAATGGGTTTGTTGGTAATTTGGACCGGCGAAGTCGGGGGGGAGGTAATTATAGGGCCCACTGTGTCATTGTCGGTCTGCCTCGGTCCGAAAGTCTAATTCGACAGGATTTGTAAAGTCGAAAATGGTAAAAAAATGCTTGATTTGAATCTGCGGTGTGTAAAACAACGTTTGGTCTGGGATTTTTGTCAAAATGATACATATTTTTTTGCGGCTTTACGATTTGTAATTTGCGTCGCTGTTAAGATAATCTGTGGATCAAAATCGTGCTCAAATTCGAGTGTCAAGCTTATTAGTAGGATTCGACTTCTTAGGGCGACGATGGCAAAACGATACTTAAGTCAATTTTTTTTTGGCCCAGAATCCGAGTGGTCTAACTCGTCACTTCAGCAATCTACAGGGTGCACTCTTAGTCGATAGCGGAACTTCAAGGAGGCCTCTATTGATCAATACAAACAAGTTGTACGGTCGGCCACAATCTCAGATACCCCATGGCAGCTCTTACCGCTCGCGGCATAAGGGCGCCAATCGAACAAAAAGGGGTATCTGAGACTGTGGCCGACTGTACTAGGTGGCTAAAAAATATCAGCTGTCCATACAAAAAAAAAAGGTCCCTAAACGGTAGACTCAGTATTGCGCCAAATGGATGAAACAGCAGATATTTTTTTCGCTCCATTTTAGTCGCCACCTAGTACCTACAAGTTGTTTGTATTGATCGGTAGACAGCCTACTTAAAATTCCGCTATCGACTTAGAGTGCACCCTGTAGTGTGAGTGAATGTGCCACTGGACGCTGAATAAATCATCTCATTAATTTGATGCAAAGGCGTGAGTAAGTAAGTATTCATCTTCTGACACAACTGCATTTAAAAGGCAGTACATCGATATGTAACCCCTTAGGAACTGTGGTATGCTACGTAAATGGCTGCCCGATGGCCTTGAGCCAGATAATAAAAGTTTGAATAATTATGATTAATCCCCCCGCCCTGACCGTTAGTGTGTTAAACATAGATATAAATATGATAGATGAGCCATCAGCGGGGCATAGCACAGCCAAGATGACCACAGCTCGGCTACTCCGCGCTATTGAGGATGGCACATCGGGATTTGTCGGTATGGGTACGTCCGAAACTGTGGCTGAAAAATATTTTCTAAGGAACCATGTCGCGGATTATAAAGATTCATAATAGTTACTATATAGCATATTCATAATAACCATGTAGCTGGGGCATCATCAATCAAGAAAAAGACCAGTAGTAAGTAGCTCTACAGGGTGCACTCTAAGTCGACAGCGGAACTTTAAGTAGGCTGTCTACTGATCAATACAAACAACTTGTACTAGGTGGCGACCAAAATGGAGCGACAAAAATATCAGCTGTTTCATACATTACTATTACTATTACTAAATTACTACATTTGGCGCAGTACTGAGTCGACCTTTTGTATGGAACAGCTGATATTTTTTTCACTCAAATTTTTTTCGTTACCTAGTACAAGTTGTTTGTATTGATCAGTAAACAGCCTACTTAAAGTTCCGCTATCGACTTAGAGTGCACCCTGTAAGTAGTTGGTAATAAGTTTCTGTCTAGTCAGTAAGCTGATTAGGTACCTGATGATAACTGTTTATAAATTTAATTGTGTGCTTTGGCTAATTAATAACACTGGTATACAAAATTAACCTTTTTTTTTGTTTTATGAAGTTTCTAAACTGTTTCTTACTAATTGGAGTTCGCTGATTTCATATCTACCCTTAGTTTTTTTCTAGCAGCTCTAGTTTTTGTGATACAGGTACTTCTTAAAATTTCGTTACTCTGCTTACTTATATTTTTATAGTGCAAAAAAATTATGAAATATCGTAAATAAATCGATATGTCTTCATTGAGAACGACTTGTTTAAACGATCCAAATAGTTTTGGTGCTGTTTGTGATGAATATAAGTGTCGAGGAGTCGTTTAAGTGCGTCTGACTTTATAAAAAAGGCCTACTTGGACTTCTTTGGGACGTCATTACAAGTGTTTAGTAAGATTTGGATCCCAAATTTTGTATATGTGGTAGTTGCGTAACATCATTGAGTTTATGGGTTAATAAAAAAAGACCAACTTTGATGTTCAGAAGTCCTATGATTTGGCGTGAACCGACTAATCATCACGATGAGTGTTATTTTTATGTTGTAAATATTACCGGAATAAACCGCAAAAAATGTTCCAAATGGACTTACCCGAATTTCAAATCAGCTATAAGACCAATTCTAAATACCAGCAAAGAACCTGTGGCTGATACGCAAACTAGTACTTAGTTTCCAATGTAACACCACAAGTTCTGATCACTAAATATTCCGGAAATTCCAGAAAAGAACAAATCTGGTATTTTTGACGGTCTTCAGATCAGGGTACTAATAAATGACCAACAATTTACTGACTGTATGACAGATTAAGAGAAATCTGCATGGATTTAATTTTTTTAAGTTGTGCAAAATTTCTTAGGAAATAAAAAGTTTCCAGACTACATTCAACACATAGAGCAGCTCATAAGATGTAACATGAGCAACAAGATACACTTCCTTTTCAGCCATTTAGACCGCTTCCCAGAAAATTTTGACTATTTAAGCGAAGAACAAGGAGAAAACTTTCATCAGGACATTCGCACGATGGAAGAGCGATACCAGGGTCGTTGAAATGCAAATATGATGGCTGATTACAGCTGGAGCATTCGAAACAAGGCTGAAGTTTTAATTCATGCAAGAAAATTTTATAAAAGATTTTTTTTTTCATGTTATATTAAAGAAACAATTTTTTATTTTTTATAATTCGAGGTTTTTCACTAAAAATTCAATATGTTAATATTTCAAAAACTAGAGCTGCTAGAGAAAAACCGACAACAGATTTGGAATCAGCGTGGCATAATCATTTAAAATCAGGTATAAAATTTCATAAAACAAAACTACTGTTTACCAGTGTAATAGGTAAAATATGTATTTTTTTTATTTCTTTCAAATGTATTTTCTAGCTGTTTAAACTGGACTTTTTTCACAACTGTCGTTAATAAAAGTTAATAAAATGTATGTCTTAAATTTTTAATACATAACCGATTGTCGGTTCAGCGATCTAATTTAACTATTTCATCCATCCATGAATCTCAAAACAAGTAGCACAATAGCTGTTGCATGCCAAGAGTTACGACCAAAGGGTGATAGAGCATTCGAGACTCATACCCAAAAGTAGGGAGGGCCGAGATAAAAAATAGAACAAAACTAGCGTGAACGATGATGATGTAATCGGAAAGAGTTAGAGATACAGTTTTATATTGATTTAAAATCTATGTTTTGAGATATTCGTAGACAGTGTGATGTGATGTGGTGGTCTTTCAATACCTGCATTACAACAAAGTGACATACAGTAGTAGAATAGAATAGAATAGAACAATATTTATTTATAATCCAAAACACACATTAGGTACAACAAGACATAGATATTACCATGTTACAGACATTGTGTGAGTTGGTTATAAAAAGGATCTGGCTCAGCATATAGTTACGGGTACTCTAAAGACACCTTAGGAATACCCGCAACGCTGGTATTCTGCCAGATCCTACCTCCTAACATTACCTAGATAAGTACTTTTATTTATTTGTCGAAACATTATTACATGCAATATTAAATTCCTAGATAACTAGTTAAGCACTTGGACTCTTTTTGGTTTTATAACATAGTAAACTTGTAAATTCTGTCCTCTTCAGCAATTTCAATTAGACATTTAGAGCGTATTGTTAAAGACAATAAAACAAGAATTATATTCTTATACCTACTTATCAAACGGTAAAGATGTGAGATCGATTCAGTCGATTTCTTTTGGAGGTCAAGAAATAATCCCAATTTTATAGCTCAAACATGTAATTCTGATCGAGAACAAAGGAATCTTATACAACTTCTTCAAAATCTTGTTAAGTTGCGATTCTGCTAATGAATAAGTAATGTATAAGTGAGGTATTTTGGTCTTGACATTTTGCTATTTTATTGACCTCAAATTTCTTAGTTTTGGCCTCTCTACGTTGTCATTATAAAAATCGCTCAGTAAGAAAATGTTATGGCTTCACCACGCATCATCAAAGAATAGCGATTTCAAGAACCCAATTTTCTGACAGTTTTTTTCAGGTTTTACGATTTTTTTATCATCTCAAAATTTTAAAATGTTCATAACTCTTTTGTTTTAAGTATTAGTTCAAATAAAAAAAAAGGTTATTGTGTGTAGCTTCATTTTCAGATTTCTTAAAACATTGGAAAGTCAATGAAAACCATATTCAAATTTACTTTTCTTTTCTTTTCAATAAAAATCAAAGGAAAGACATAGACCAAAAAAATTTGGATATGTTCCCTATCACTGGGTGCTATTACCCTGTTTAAAGAGTTATGATATTTTGTAGCACCTCGTAGTCAGTAGCTAAAATAGCAGAATAGGTCCCCGACGACAAGGAATCGTAAAGTTCCCAGCCATGAGCCACGAATCCACGAAGCGTAACGTCCAAGCCTACACATTTTGAGCCACACTCATTATTACCGAAAAAATCAATCCAAATGATACACCCAGAGCACTGTGGGTTCTGTCTCTGGTTGGTCAAAAGCCTGTTGGTCCTGCGAGGTTGGTCCTTACGCTGATTTGTACCTTGGAATTGTTACCTACTGCTTTGTTGTCAAGAAAACAAAATGTCGGTAGCATATTTTTCACTAGGTTTCTCTAAAGTTCTATTGCCAGTATTTTTCGGTGCAGATAGGAAAAAAATGGTTATAGAATGAGAAAATTGCATTATTTCCTTTGTTTCCTTGGTGCGGAAAATGAAATGCAGTTGCAGTCGACGCACAAGAAAAAGCTTTAATCAGAGCAACTGAAATAGCTGATTTTTTTTTTTCCCGATTTGTTTGTTTTATAGTAAAAGTTGTTTGTATTAATTAATGAGCATATAGACCCTTCGTGGTTTGGCTGGTGACTAAACAATCTGAGCGTATAGGCCTCTTTTTAAACTCGGATTAGTGTTTTGTATAATACCTTGGGGCTAAACTCAAAAACCAAACGAGTCCAAAAGCCCGAAGCCCCGTCCTAGGCATGTTAATAAGCCCACGAATCTTGAGGTTTGTAATTTGGGAGGCTTGTATCATTACCTCGGAAGCCTCACAACGCCGTTTTAGAACAGATAATGGTGACTGAAATAATGACGGTTAGGTCGAAAAAAGGGAGTAAAAAATATAATAATAATGCTACGTCGGTTCGGTGGTTTTGTTGTGGCTGGGTAGGGGCCGTCTATGTGTTTGTTTGGAGCACTTTTCCGGGAAGAGCACCGAGCCCTCAAGCACTGTGTTCTTGGGTAAAATGTGTGTGAGACAGGTGTTCTTTTGGAAGTTTGAATAAGTGAGTGAGTCACTGAGTAGATGTTTTAATAGTGCTACGAGTTCTCGATGTGTACTTTATAGCTTACTCTTTGTCTTATCTATGTCTGTAAAGTGACTTCGGAAAAGATTAATTATACTATCAGAGAAGAGATAACTCAGTATACCTACCTAATATTTTTTGTCTAATTTTTACTGGTATCTCAAAGGTAATAAAATCTTCTTGCTAAAAAGTTTAGACGAAGGAGTTGTATATACTTGCTCTTATGTCATCAACAATTAGTTATCGCAATACGACATCGGGCAAAGCAACTTAATAACGCAACGCCCACGTCCACTAACGAACTTTGTTTTATCAGAAATCGACACGAAACAAAAACTGTTGTTTACAAAAAATACAACAAAAAGATAGCCACATTTATAATGACCAAGGGAAAAAACGTATAATGGTCGAATAATAGTAGTCTAATTTTGTATCAAATAAATGACAGGACAGACCGAGATGTAGCTCCATTGTAGATCTTTAGCGCTTTCGCACTATTTGTTAAAGACGCCATGACCAAGCAATGTTTTTGAATATGTATGTATGTTTGTTTGTATGTGTGTATGTCTGAATGATCGTTCGACGATAACTTGGGTAAATTTGGTCGGATCGGATCGTCATGATATTTGGTAGGCGGATAAAGGAAATTAAAATATATTTAAATTTGAACATAATTAGGCTAATTAAATCGGTCGAGGGGTTGCTAAGATATGTATAATGGTTGTAAAGTTTATAAGCAATGCGCGCGCGCCTGCGAGAATGGTGTGAGCAAAAAGTAACACTCGCGAGTTCACAGTTCGGGCGATCCACTTGTTAATTTTGAGTATTTATAGCGTCAAATAAACTTGCAAAGCTTTTCAAAGCTGTACTTCTGCAATTAATTATTGATATTTTCATGGCTATTCAGCTCTAGGTTGTATTTACAGAGTGCGCAAACATCCCTTAAACTTTGCCTTTGGACCAGTTTCTTGTCTAGGCATCACCGTTTGCTTCTTTCTCTAGCACTTCTTCCTCTTTGCGTGCCATCTCCTATCGGAGGTTGGCGATCAGTTTGGCTTTCTCGTCCTTCGAAGCCGCCAAACGAAACAATGAGCCGGTGCTCTGCCCGAACCATTCGCGCAGATTTTGGATCCATGATGTCCTGGGTCTACCAGGTCTCCTTTTGCCTGATATCTTGCCTTGTATGATCAGTTGAAGGAGGCTGTATTTGTTGTTATTATTTCTAATGTGGCCGAAGTACTCTAGCTTCCTCTTTTGGATGGTCTTCAGGACCTCTACTTTCTTCCTCATTCTCTGCAACACTGTGAAGTTCTCTAGCACTAGCGCTTCAAAATTAGCTTTGTAAAGATAAACTGTGTCCATTACAACACTCACAAGTAGCCACATAGTAATTTGGTGCTGATTGATACAACTTTTCCACGGATTCCATGTCGCGTGATGCGATGTCGCATGTAATGTGACGATGATGACATTCCGAGAAACTGCCGGGCCGGGTGATTGTCGGATTGCCGACGCAAGAGCCTTGATGTCCTTTTGTAAAATGATATAGAATCGAGGGAAAAAAATGATTACGGGACATTTGCTTTGGACGGGGACGTTTCGGACGCTCTGACAACTTTGATTTGAACTTTGATTCGTTTGTTTTGTTCTTGAATATCACATCATACACAACTTTTATAACTCACGCATATTTTGAAAGGGGTTAGCAAAGTCATACACCATCTAATTAAGTATGTTTTATTATTAAAAACAATATAATCATATTATGAATAGTATACTACCAGACACATGCATTTTAAAGTTCTTATATAGCTAAGTTCTTCATGGGCATAGCTCACTGAAAAACTAAGGAAATGCCAAATCTCAAAATATTTTCCATTCTTAACTTGAAATGCAAAAGATAACAAAAACTTGTAGTGTTTTTGTAATGCAACCTCTATACAATATCCATCTACCACGAAAACCTGCAAATTTTTGGTATAGATAGCTACTCTTTGAAGGACAAATTAATGCTTAGAACCGCCTGTTCATTTCTCAAAGCCCCATCAGACTTTGAAATTAGCCTCAAACCATAAACCATGTTCTGTGGCGTAGTCGGCAAAAAAATTGCCTGTAATTAATTTAAAAAGTACAATCAAATAGACTGGGACGCGCGGTGCGTCAAATAAATTTATATTTCAATTACGAGCGAAGACTTTTATTGTTATGCGCCTCCAAGCGCACTCAATAAAGGGAGCTGGTGTATTTCGCCCGAATCAGATTAGTTCGGGCTCTTAAGGCCCAAACCTAGGCACACCTAGCGCCGCCAATGGAAAAAAATCATATCTTCTTTTTGGATGCGTTTTTTGTCAAAAACGAAACGTCAAGTGACTATTTTAAGGCTAAGCAAGGCTTAACTATTTTTAAGACCTAAGGTTTAGATTCCAATGTAGAACACCTAACAATAAAACCCACCGCCGCCAAAAGTGACCACTTTTGGCGGTGGTGAGTTTTATTGTTAGGTTCCAGGATCTGGAATCTTAACCTTAGGTCCTAAAAATAGTTAAGCTTACGTTATCACCTTAAACCTTTTCATCTACGTTATGACATGATTTATAAAGCGTCCAGTGACTCCTCCTTATACCAGATGGGTGAAAAGACCGTGCAGATTGCAGTCCCTAAACATGTTTTAGATAGGAGTAGGCTTGTCCAGCACCTATACCATCCTCTCGGGCTGGTCGGCCCACAACAAAAACAATGTCAATCAGATTAGATTTGGATTAATTTTCAGTTATATTAAAAGATGATAGGTACACAGCCGACACACGACAGCACGTCGACTCTTACACGCTAGCACTCTACTCGCTTACGTTACGGGCAACTTTACATCGAAAGTGTACAGTCTGACATGCTGTCGTATTTACATATTTTTTGCTTCATTCAGCACATATCGTCAAAATATAAAAAAAAACGCCCCAGTCTCAAAGAAAATAACTGTAAACTAGGTATCTGATTGCCAAAAAAATGGCGTACCAATTCTTATCATAATGCACCGGGGCGAAACTAACCTTATCCAAATAAAGGTCGAGTGTAATTGAAAAAAACAATTCACTTGTTGCAAACATTATTTGTCGACGTTTCGCTTCTCGTTTTTTCGCTTTATTGCACTTTCAATTAATAAACAAAGTAATTGAGCTCACGACTGAATTTGCTGCGTGGAATGGAACGTGCTGTTGCGTTTCGTTACACCTTTCATAGTTTAGTTGATTAATCTATTTTTCGGCCGATTGCGTCATCCAGGCTTTAACTGACATTTTGTATGCTCTGGATATACAAGGTGTGCAGAAATATTCAGTCATATTTTGGGTGATCTGCTACATGGGGGATCAGATTTCGTAATGAGATCGTAACTTAGGTCATGGCAATACTATTTGTTTGCTGTTCTATACGTTTCGTATCGAAGGTTACTTTAGTTTTTAACTAGCTATGTTTAAGGATCTCAGGGGCTTTGTAATAAACATTTTGATGGTTTTTTATGTTAAAACTTAACACCCATTCAACAACAATCTGTATCAAAGTATAAACCCGGGTGTCTTAAATCACAAATTATTTACAACTGTTTCAAATGCACACAGCGTAGGTTCTAGACCGAGTATTTAATGGTGCCTGTCAAACAAACTGTCAAACACTGAGGTATATAAAGTAACGCACTAAATGTCATTGGAAATAATACATTTATTTTCTATCAAAGACAACATAATATACAAAACTGACTGACTACGAAAAAATTAAACAAAAGATCCTATACAATACACTCGTAAATACATGTTTTTGAATAATGAGCTGTGTTATTTACATTTTATAAAAAAAATTATAAAGATTTATTTACATTTTGTCCTTTCTCTGTTGCAGGTACATTTTGATCATTTTCAAACAGTAAGTGATACTATTCTGGGTACGTATACACGTTATAGCAAGCAAAATCTGGGACGTGTCGCTTGTAAGGCAATAGCTTTAACCACTTATAACCACTATCCTTATGAAGCCTCTAAAAATCAAGTAGCACTGCAGAGTAGCTACCACGAGTACGAAAAAGCTGTGCCGGACTTCTGCCTGACGTCTGTCATGAGCTTAATACTATAGTAGTAAGGTTGTTTATCCAACTTATCACTTTCAGTGACATTGACAGTAAGCACTCGTGGTAGCTGCTCAGATTAATAACATTCTCGTTTTGTTACAATCTCACCGAAGAATTTTTAACAGAGACTCATATTTTTACATACTTTTAATTAACTAATAAATCATATATCATACGCGCCATAATGCGGCAACGACGTAGGCCATCTAATTTATAATATTTTAATAAGGTAATAAATAAAAATTTTGCTAATTACAGTCTTTTCGCCGTGGGCGTCCTTTTGGCGTGGCGTGTGACATGATGGACGTACATACGTCCAGAGTTCTATGAGGTGTTTTCATGTGATGAAGGCTGTTTCGCTCAAGTCATTTCTGTTGTTTCTAATTCTACTCTTAATGCTCAATTAGCTTTGGTAGTTTGAAAGTGAGAATTGCTTCCTGCTCACTTATTCTAACTGGCACCGATCTGTACTTACTAAAGAAAGCAAACCGTCTTCGGATGAGCTTTAAAGAATATTATCCGAGCTTGAGCTGAAGGTGCAAAATCGGCTAGAGTGGACAACTGTTTGAAGATATAATGCGCGCGGGATGAGAATGGGATGCGACCTTTTGGAACTAAGACGCGCGCGGTAAGCAAACTCTCGTCGATGCAACCTTGTCAAATTGAAGTAAAATTAAGTATGTTTTCGATTGACTTTGACAAGGTTCCATCCCATTCTCATCCCGCGCGGATTATATACACGGTGATACAAAAGATGCTAACTCTTTTTACAGGGTAATAGCACCCGGTGATAGGGATCACAACCTAAATTTTTTTTTTTTGTTCTATGACGTTCCGTTGATTATTAAATTAATAAAATGTGAACGCTGTGGCGGGAGAAAAGTATTTTTTAAATATTGTTTTCATTGATTTTCACAATGTTTTAACAACTCAAAGCTATGCAAATGCAGCTACAACCACAAACATATTTTTAAATTTGAGCTAATACCAAGAACAAAAAAGTTATGAAAAATTTTCAATTTTGAGGTTATAAAATAAAAATAGTGTTTCTCAACTTTTTTTTTACAGAATTGACATCCTGTTGACCAGTAGGTAAAAAGAGTTAGGTACTTTTGTAACACCTTGTATAGAGGTAGGTGCTGGGCAAGCCTACTCCATCTAAAACAATGTCCCAGGCACTGCAGCGCCGAGTGATCTCTTCACCAATCTAGTGTGAGTGAAGGTGCCACTGGACGCTGTATAAATCATCTCATAACGCAGATGCAAAAGGCCTTAGTAGTAGTAGTAATCAAGGCACCGAATAGAACAAGAGCCAACGCCCCACGGTCACACAGTTTTCACCAAACATAAGTCATTTCACATCACCGCTCCGCGAGGTCATTAACACCAGTCGAACGAGCTCCAAGTGGTTCTATTAAATGTAATTTTGGGCAATTAAATAATGGAAACGGATCGATTGATTGGCCACGTTGTATGTAGATAGGTTTTACGGTGCCTAAATAAAAGGGGATGACGAATGTTTAATGAAGGCTAGGAATCGTGGATCGGGTTCGGCCGTTGTTTTGCCGTTTGGCTTAAGGGGAAGTTTGTTTGTAAGCTACAGTGCGTTTCACGAAAGAATTCCCTTGACGAAACTCTTATTACAATGTAATAGGGACTATTTTTTTTCAATGGGCGGCCTAAAAACTCTGACACCAGGGGTGGCCACTACCTCATACCTGTTCAACCCAAGGGAATTCTTTCGTGAAACACACTAAAGGTTGTTTTGAAATATGATTGATATTTTTTTAAATATGAATAAGAAGTCTGGCCTTATAGAGCCGATATAACTTTGGCTCTATATATTTTAATATGTTTTCTTTCCACACTACTTCGATAACCTATGAGTGATTGATTCCTTAACTAAAGAGCAATAACAGTTTTAGGTTTGTAGCCTGCCAACATAGCTAAAGCGTGTAGAAACGTAACTTATTCCCCTTAACAAAATACACGAAGAAAAAAAACCGCCAGCTATCAACAGAAAATTACTTGAAAAAACAATAATAATTGCCGCGATGTGAACCTACGCTGTCAGTATAGCGTTTTATGGGCCCTATAAAAATATTTGTGAAGAACACACAGACAAGACAGTCATAATGGTCGACTATACAAAGTCAGGCCAATTTTCCGTCGTACATATTCCCATAGAGTGAATTATGTCGAATTAAAGTAAACGCGCTCGCTGATGACACTTAAATGCCGTAACGAAGAAGAGTAATTACGACTCTAAGCGATTTTTGTATGTGTTTGATTGCCGATTGCGCACGCATTGCCCTAGCTAGCTCACGGAACTCACAGTTTTTTTTTCTTATTAATAATTGCTTCATCATGTTTTAAAGTTGCCTTTATTTTTGATAATCTGTACTAGCAATACCATTCGCTAACTGTGAAGGAAAACATCGTACAGAAACCTGAAATATACAAAGCAGTATTTAGCGCCAATGAAAAAAAAAGTCATTATCTTCTTTTTGGATACGTGAAACCAGCGGCCAATTTTGACTTATGCGGGTTTTATTCGTAGGTTCTGGGATCTGAAATCAAGTAAGCCTTAATCCTCAGGTTCTAAAATTCTCATTTTTCGGCCCGTTTTTAACAAAAAACGCAACCAAAAAGAAGATTTTTTTTTTCAGTGGGGTCATGCCTCCGAAACATTTTCAGCAAAATTTGGGAAGCGTCTTAAAATTTCCATTGCAGTAAATTTTTCTTTAGACACCACATGAGTGCTTAGACAGTACATACTATGGCAGAAGATACTAAAATTATAATTGAAAAGCTATACTTAGTAGTAAAAACCTAATCTAATCCAGTTTGTGGACGAAGGTAGCGTCTTTGCTACAGTGAAGGCTCTCTTAAATCGATCTTAATTAAATGCCATCAGGCCTAGTGGTACCTTTATTAAATAACGTACAATATAGCTTCCTTTTACTTAATAGGCTTTTTACATGTCCGTTTAAAAGCCTTTTGTGGCCACTTGCACCAACGGCGAATTAAAATGTAGTTTGTAAGCTATAACAATACTCCCAACATCAATGCATACCACTGTTGCAAAAGTTTAGATCTATCTAAATGAGTACACGTATATTACATGGCCCTTGAATGAGTATTTAGAGGACAAAAGCATACGTATAAAACACGTAACAGCATCAATCTTGTCCTTAAAATATGTAGTTTTTTTTTATATTTTTTAATTTAGGATTTTTCACTTATTTTCAGTACCAACTTAGCCCTTGACGTGGTGTGGTGTAAAACCAGTTGGCGTTACAATTTAACCCACCGTAATTTTCAAGTCTCGTGAGTCTATGCAAGTTTTGTCTATAAAATAAATTTTACGGTCACTTTTATGAGTTCAATAAAGTCTTTCTCCCTCCAGTGCGCCGTAAATAATGGGATTAATTTAGAAATTCCCATAAAATAATGGTTGAATGCATTTTATATTGAACCTCGTTATATTTTGTCATTGAGAAATAAGTGCAAATCAATTTATTGATACAAAATAAGTACCGAACGATCACTATGTACATCACAACTTATTTCTGGGATCTTACCATGAGTAGCACGTATATTAGGAACCATTACTTACATACAATTAGGAAAGAAAAATGATTCGCGTATCCCACTTCGTCGAAACATTTCTTCTACGCCATTCTTACAGTCTGTAATTCTAAAATATTTATGGCCATAGAATCGGGTTTTATCAAAGCCCAATCAAAGCAATAGAAATTCGTTTGTGAATCATTTGTTTTGCCATTATCGCTTCTAGGTATGCATTATTAATTAAGCATAGAGATTTTTATGTCAAACGGCTTGAGCAATTAATTCTAAGTGTTGGAATTCACGAATGATAATTCTTGGAGCTTAATAACTTCTTTAGTGTGGGCTACGTTTATTGGTACTTGTTTCAAACTGACTGCAGTAAAATGGACAGGTTATGGTTTAGCAATGATGACTCTAAATTAACCGGATAAAAAAAGTTGGTGTATGTGCTCACCCTCTAGCAAAGTGGTCATTTTTGTGTGATAACAAATGCCGGCCGCGAAGAAGATGGCGAGACGACCTCGACAAATATTTTGCCGGAGTGGTCGGAGGTGGCTCAGGACCGAAAAAAATGGGCTGAGAGGGAGGAGGTCTTTGCCCTACAGTGGGACATCATCATAACAAAAACATGTTGGGACAGTGCGTCTTCCGTGGCGGGCTATTGGAGCTTCAACCACTGGACATATAGCTTTTTGCAGCCTTTTCATCTTTGTAATGCGATGATTTTTACAGCGTCCAGTGGCACCTTCACTCACACTAGATGGGTAAAGTGACCACTACGACGCTGCTGTGCCTGGGACATTGTTTAAGATGGAGTAGGCTTGCCTAGTAGCTCGTTTTTATCGGTCGATGTGTTATTGCGATATCTGTTTTTAGTACGGTCGGCCACAGTCACAGATACCCCATGGCAGCTCTTACCGCGCACGGCATAAGGGCGCCAATCGAACAAAAAGGGGTATCCTAGCGTGTGACCAACTGTACATTTTGTATTAGGATGGCCATGGAGTTACACACTGCTGCGGTAGTAACGCCGCAACGTTCCTAATACAAAATTTACTGATAACAGATATCGTAATAACACATACGGTATTACTGACCGATAAAACGCGCCTGTGTGGTGTAGCCTTTATTGAACGAGCGAGCGAAGCGAGCGAAGTTCTCCGAGTCTACTGGAACAATCCGGCGTTTGTATGTTTTTATGTATGTATGTATGTATGTTTGTATGTATGTATGAATGTTCGTTCGACGATAGCTTGAGTAAATTGAGTCGGATCGTCATGAAATTTGGTAGGCAGGTAAATAAGGAAAATAGAATTTTTAAGTTCGAACATGAGCCAAATCGGTCGAGGGGTTGCTGAGATATGGGGTCGCGAGTTCATAGTTCGGGGCGAACCACTAGTTCTATTCTGTCAGTTTAGTTTGCCGAGCCACGTCTATACGAATACATCGCGGAGCCAACTAAGCCGCAGGTTTCCTTACGGGCTAAACTTTCTTTCTTTATTTATTCGTGAAGAGATTCGGCAGCTAATTTAGAATGTTAAAATCTTAACGGAAGTCGAATGTGAGAATGTCTAATATCGTGACTGGGACCAGTCTTCTAGCAGTTATTTCGCGAGGCTTCTAGGGCAATCCAGTTAATATTAACGCAACATTAAAACTGTTTCTCTGTAATTTGTACACATTTTTATTATTGCTAATTACTTTAGATAGATCGTAGCCTCGAAATAAACGATGCGAAATCGCTGCTTTTTTTCTAAGTAGAGAAGTGGTAGTTCAGATTTTTGATTAATAAATAAATTATACATAGCTCTTGTACATGAGTGCTGCTAGTACCTTGAACAAATATTGCGGGTTAAAGGTGGACGATAGCAACGTGGCGGGAAATTCAAAATTTTCGCAGTTTTTTTTTTTACATTTTGTAGCCAAACTGAGCTATTTTTGTTCAGTGATTTTTCGTTGACGGCAATAAAACAGTATTCTTTTAATTAATGTAACAGAACAACAATAATTCAGCCGATTATGTGTTCTGGTCTACGACAAGTTTTTTGGGCAGTGCCACTGCTTCGTAGACCAGAGCACATAATCGGCGGAATTATTGTTGTTCTGTTGTTTACAATAATGAAAAGAATACTATGTTATTGCCGCGAACGAAAAATCGCTGAACAAAAATAGCTCAGTTTAGCTACAAAATGTAAAAAACTGTGAAATTTTTGAATTTCGCGTCACGCTGCTATCTTCCAGCCTTAAAGACGATAATGAAAATATTTTGTTTCATACAAAAGTGGCTAATAATACCATAAGCACCCCGTTGATGTCTTTTATATGAAATGACGCCGCAAATGCCCGAATAAGAATAAACTTGTCTAAATCGCATCTTAAAGTTCAGTTTTGAGCCACACATTTTGATAAAACATTACGAACATTACAGGCCTTACTTTCTTGCACATTTTTTGTTTCTTATAGCACACTTCAGACCTTTGTAACTTTCAAAGTCTTCGCTAAACAAAGATGATTCACACATTCATTTATCAATTTCCTACAATGTATTAAGTCTCCGTTTGGCCTGAATAACCCTCTTCCAAGATACACTCGCAAATTTTAATGCTGCCAAAAAATTACAATTACTTATCCTTTGCCCATAATGTAACGATTATCCACGCCCTTGACAAATGGTGTAAGGCTCGACCGCTCGTCGTATTTCACGGATTTTTGATTTGTCGACGTGAATGTATTGCAATCGAATGCCCCTCCGGATTGTTTGTTTTGTTATTCTACGTACCGTTGGAGAGAAAAGTGCTTGAATATTTAGCTTTTTTTTTTAATTTAGATAATACATTTTTGTAATCTTTGAGTGGCCAACCTTTATCGAGTGCAGTACAACAATGCAATTGAGGGTTATAAAATAAAAATTGTTGAGGAGTAGGTTACACCCTGAAAAAAGAGTTAGGACCTTTTGTAACGCGTTGTATACAGGGTGTTAAAAGACCGCCAACAAAGCGGGAAACCACGCATTGTCCTCATGATACTGAACATTTTTGCCCATGTAACTATACTTGGGAAATCAACGGTTTCCGAGATAATGAGGTTCAAAGTCGGACTTTTCAAACTTATTTTATTGCAAAAATTTGCTCAGTATCGAGTACTTAACATTTCTTCTTAAGAAGCCATGTCAAAATTTTGAATATTTCTTGCATAAAATGACGTTAAAATTGCAACCCGCAATGTATTCTAAACATCGCCACTTCGAGCGTAAGTAACACAACTTTATGTCAACGCTTGTGCAATATGACTTCTCTGCGTTACACTTCCATTGCGTGATAAAACATTTTCCAAAATTATAACCTAAAATACCAAAATGATTTCCCGGCAATAATTTATCGAAAAAGTACTTTGTTTTGGTGGCTAGTATGCGTACCTTTCGGGTCTGTTGGCGGTCTTTTAACACCCTGTATTTCATAAAACATTTCTGCTATGGAACTACGACACCTCAAAGACATCTCCATAATACCACCACCGCGTAGCTATTACCTCTAACAAAAAACTGTCGACATCTAACGGTGCAGCCGTATCACAATCAATCATTGAGCACAATTTACTAGTTAGGAGCATACTCGTAACACTCTGTACGGTTATTAGTCTGTCAATCACGATGGACAGCTATAGCGCTAGCGGAATTAATGAATTTGGGATTTACCCCCTTCTCGTGCCAAGTTACCTATACAGGGTGGTAAAAATAGAGCCGTAGACAGCTTGAGTCGTGCAAAGCTAACTTTGCAGTGGAGCATCCGAAATAGTCATTTCCGTACGTTGCAGTGGTACATGTTACAAGTTCTACAAGTGGTACATGTTACGTGAAAATATGGAAAATAAATAAATATTGAAAATATGGTGAAAACATGGAAAAGCAACGTACGGAAATTACTATTTCGGATGCTCCACTGCAAAGTTAGCTTTGCACGACTCTATAACTTAGGCCTTTGCACATAAGACAGTAATGAGATGGTTTATACAGCGTCAAGTGGCACTTCACTCACACTATATGGGTGAAGAGACCACTCGGTGCTGCAGTGCCTGGGACATTGTTTTAGATGGAGCAGGCTTGCCCAGCACTTATACCGTCCTGATAGCTTAGTCGGCCCAGCCCACAGAAAAGGCAATTCAATACAGAAAAACAAGTTACCTATACAGGGTGGTAAAGAGTCGTAGATAGCTATAACCCGTGTTAATAAAGAAAACATTTAGGACGCAGTTAAAAACCTAGCGTTGTCTCGCTTTGACTCTTTTAATTAGAGCGAGAAGGCGAGTGTTTTGAAGTTCATCCTAAATGTTTTCTTTAATGACACGGGTTATATAGCGCAAGCGGAATGAATAATTTTGAGATTTACCCCCTTCTCGCGGTAAGTCACCTATACAGGGTGGTAAAAAGAGAGTCGCAGACAGCTATAGCGCGAGCGGAATTAATGAATTTGGGATTTACCCCCTTCTCGAGCTAAGTTACCTATACAGGGTGGTAAAAAGAGAGTCGTTGAAGGGAAAGTCATCATTATATTTAAGAGTTATCCTCTTGTCGGTGCAGCATTCTCTATGCACTTCGATCACAGGCCAGTTCCTTCGCAGCCTGGTACGTCACGACATGCAGCTTCACTTTAATATGGTCAAAGTAGCTTCTCTGTGGCCTTCCTCTACCTCTCTTTTCTTCTGTCTTTCCTTCGTTGAAGGGAAAGAGAGTCGTTGAAGGGAAAGTCATCATTCTCATATTAGAAGAGAAGGAGATGAGAATATTGCTGAGGACAATATAATGCAGAAGAGGAGAGTGTGCTGCAAAATGTACAGGTCCTTTATAAGGTTAAAATTGAATTAAAAAAAAACGGTACCAAAACCAATGCGCAGTGATCAAGCCCAAACTCTCTCTCTCCGAAAAATTACTTTGCCCAGCTAGTGGGACATAACCCATGGCAACTCTTACCTCTAAGGGCGCCAATCCAACTAAAAGGGGTATCCTAGCGTGTTGCCGACTGTAGGGCGCCAATCCAACTAAAAGGGGTATCCTAGCGTGTGGCCAACTGTACACTTGGTTCCAACATCTATTTATACTTTAAGTCTAGTTTAATTTTAAAGCAATCCATTCACATCAACGATTCCCTCAACGATTTCAATATCGCTTAAAAATTCAAGTCGCATCATCACAGTCGTCATTTTCGTTTAATCTTTAAGCGGGCGCAGGGTCCAAGTTATTTAGGAGCCACCCGAAAGCTGGTTTTATATTCTGAACCATGCTCCGGTCATCTTTATGCCACGCCATAACAGTTTATTGTCATAAAAATAACTATTTAGATACCCGCGCAGTAAGCTCAAAACTTGGGTGCTCTCTCAGAGAAGTGACACGAATGCTTAAGACAAAAATTTCGGTGTCAAATATACAGGCTGGCAAGTTAGGATAGGTCCGTTTTTGAATGGGGAACTGTTCTAAGGAAATATAAGTATGGATGTAGTTTTTCTAATCTTTGAAATCAATAACATGGTTCGTCGGAACATATTTTCTTATCTCTTATAGTTTCGGACTTCTCCAAAGTTACTGGTGGGGGAAAATGGAATGGTCCCTCAACGCGCTACTCTGTATATTAACAGTGGGAAACATTAAATAAAGAGGCCAAAAACTGGATTTAGTTTATTACCGCTCTTGCGGATTATCTCCTTCTTCATCTAGGTAAATTAACATTTCAGAAAGTGATTTCAATAGGAGACTACCTTGTCTTCTATACTATGGATGACATTGGGTGAATCGGGAATCACTTAAGGTTTTACTAAAGTTGCGTAAGGTTTGATGGTGAAGTTTGGCTATTAGACTTATCCATAAGAGTTAAGTCCCCCATTCAAGTCCCCCCCCCTGTACTACCTATATTCGTTATTGTTTTTACATGAACATTACTTAGCCACGCGTGCTGTTCCCAAAAAAACAACATAGGAAATAGAAACCTTATTATACATATTGTAACCAGCTTTGCGGAAGTCTGGACAAAAATGATTAAGATTAGAGTATACAGGGTGTTTTAAAATCCTGTGACAATGGGTCATTTAACTCACTTTGTATGGAGTCAAGTGTGTAATTTCGAAAAAATATAAACTGCTTCATAACTTTGGTGCAGTAATAGGCATCGAATTTTTAGTAAGAAATAGCTGAATATTTTTTTCGCGATTTTGCTCTTGGTCCCATAGTAAATATTGCTTGTATTGATGAGAGAAGCGACCCCCTTCAGTGTCACAGGGCCTTTCTTTAACACCCTGTAGAGTAAGAAGGTATCTCTTTAGCAATCCATACGCAAATAAGAAGGAGTCACCAACTGATCTGTTAATTTAAATACATTTAGTGCGATAAAAGCTGTTTTATTATCACTTATTATGTCATCAAAAATACCGCTTAAACACTGCATAAGTCATCTGATCAAGGCAGATGCCAAGGCCAGTCAAAGTTAGAAGGGTAAATCACCAGATGTTATGCACAATATTAACATAAGTCCTAAACGACCATGTTCTTAAGACCCCTACTTTCATATAGATTAGTAAAGCAGCGTAGCCCATCTTACGCAGCATCTAATAATTATACTCTACGGATGCGCGCGCGCAGGGAGTGGCATTCCGCGAGGTTATCGACCTCTGACGTATAGTTATAAAAATAGTCCTAGATATAATGTTACTAATTTGGAAATAATTAATTCTGTTGAGGTTACTTTTTGATCGGGAAATTGCCGATTGGCTGCCAGTGTATAGGAATATACTACGGCTCAAATAGATTGCTACAATGACTCTATGAGACTGAGTTACTAGTGGTTCGCCCCGAACTATGAACTCGCGACCCCATATCTCAGCAACCCCTCGACCGCTTTGGCTCATGTTCGAACTTAAAAATTATCTTTGCCTCATTTACCTGCCTATAAAATTGCATGACGATCCGACTAAATTTACTCAAGTTATCTACGAACGAACATTCATACATACATACATACATACATACATACATACATACAAACGCCGGATTGTTCCAGTAGACTCGGAGAACTTCGCTCGCTTCGATTTGTGAACGGAAGCTTACTATACTATTATGTAGACTGTAGAGGCTTAAGGAAGTTTCCTCTTACCTTAGAAGTTTCTGAATTGAGAAATTTTTTCTTCTCCTTAATCCCTTTACTCCTCCGCGGAGTCTCGGGCTGACACAACGGCTTTCCATTTGTTGAGAAATTTGCTAATTAAATACTTAAGTATACAGGGTGTTAAAAGACCGCCAACAGACCCGAAAGCCACGGATACTAGACACCAAAACAAAATACTTTTTCGATAAATTATTGCTGGGAAATGATTTTGGTTTTTTAGGTTATAATTTTTAAAAATATTTTATCACGCAATGGAAGTGTAACGCACAGAAGTCATATTGCGCAAGCGTAGGTATAAGTTTATGTTTCTTAAGTTTGAAGTGCCGATCTTTAGAATCCATTGCGGGTTGCAATTTGAAAGTCGTTTTTTGTAAGAAATATTCATAATTTTGATATGGCTTCTTGAGAAGATATGTTAAGAACTAGATACTGAATACATTTCTGCAAAAAAAATGTTTTGAAAAGTCCGACTTTGAACCTCATTATCTCGGAAACCGTTGATTTCCCAGGCATAGTTCCTTGGGCAAAAATGTTCCTTATGATGAGGACAGTACATGGTTTCCCGCTCTGTTGGCGGTCTTTTAACACCCTGTATTGAATACTTCTGTCACGTTATTTTTTGAGAAATCTGCAGGATAGAACGATACTTAAGTGCTTGCTCAGCTAATTTCTAAATTTAGAAATTGGCAGTATAAAGAACATACGACAGGAAAAATACGTCTAGTAGGCCTTTTCTTAGCACGCTCTTCCGAAATTTAAATAATTAATCATGTTAGCATGCCTGCCCACGTCGCATGTACTATATAAAGTGATTCTTTAATCTAAAGCAGTGGTTCTTAACCTATGGTCCGCGGACCACTGGTGGTCCGCGAGGGCCTCTCTAGTGGTCCGCGGGAGGGTCCTGCAGTCCAGCGCACATAGCGATAGTTGTCGATATATTGATTTTGAAAGTCATGTTTGAATAAGTTCCCAATGAATAAAATAACTGAAAATTTCGTGCGCGCTGGCGCGCGCTCTTACTCCCCATTGAACAATATTTTTAACCTCCAAAGATCCGCGTGACTGCAGATCGCGCCAAGGAATTACACACATACATTTTAACAGGATAATACAATAAAATAGCCTATACGTAACGTGCGGCAGGCTCCGATGTGAAGTTGCGGTCTTCAGTTCATACGCCAAAAATAGCTAAATAAATCTTCGTCATATATTTAAAAAGGGAAAAAACAGTGAATTTTCGGGCGCGCTGCGCGCGCATTTTTCACGCACCTACTAGGTACACGTGCTAAAGGAAACTTGATTTTTAAGAGTTAAATCGTAAAATTTTCGGGCGCGCTGCGCGCGCTTTCACATACAAATGAAATCTTGATAATATTGACGGAAAATTATCTGGCCATCTTGCGGCTTAAAAAGGGTAAAATCGGTGAATTTTCGGGCGCGCTGCGCGCGAATTGCTATCGCCTACCAATTAAATCTCCATAATAATTTTAGTAAAATTGGTGACTTTTCGCGTGTGCATTGTTCCAAAACCGACTCATATTAATTTCCTGTATTCAACTTACATACATTATACAACATGATCAAACATTATGGGTCAGGTGAAACAATTTCATGTGAAACACGATATACCTTGGATCTGGTGGTCCGCACTAAGAAAAAAATTATCAAAGTGGTCCGCGGACCAAAAAAGGTTAAGAACCACTGATCTAAAGTCATTTGACTTTTTGTCCTTAGCGAATATTGTTTTTTGTTTGTTGAACTCACCACGTGACTTGAGTGTTGATAGAATGTTGAATGGATGAATAAGGCTTTGCATAATTTTTTGCATTGTTACCACTTAATATATTTAGAAATATTATTTTGTGATTGAATTTTAAGAAACGGCAGTACACAACGTATAGTAAGTATTCCACTAGAAAACTATTTTCTGAATAGAAAATGTTTCCAGAAAATATGGAATAAGGATATTATTATGTTTTATCATTTTTTACCGTGGTGTGTGTGTGTGTATGTGCGAGCGAGGGTGTGTGTGTGTTTGTGTGAGATACATTCTGTCAAGATGCATTGAATTACGTGCCCTTTTCAACCAATGTACATTTTACTGTGCTAAAAGTTTTAAATGGCAAGCTTAAAATTCCAGTCTAACTGAAGTGAAGTTAAATCTAACTCGATTAAGATAAGTCACCGGTATTATTCATTATAGGGCTCTTATTAAGGCCGCATCGCCACTGGTAACTTAATGCGGCCCGATACGAATCTAGATACGTTTGTGTTAAGAGGCAGTCCTTTATTTTAATTCTTCCTCTCGTACTTACTGAACTTCAGTTACTGTTAAAAGATTACAACTGAAAAACGGGGTTCTTTAGCAGAGATGGTTTTTATTAGACACGTGGAGGTGAACTGACTTAAAAACATCAGATTGAAAAAGACATTATAACAAGAATTTTGTATAAAAAGAGTTCCAAAAAGGCTTAATAATAGTAACCATCCAAAAACTGTCTAGAATTATAAATATTATCGGAAAATAATGGACCCTCTTTATGTAAGTATTTTTTTTATTATTTAATGCAAAACTGAAACTAAAAAAACTGAAATATCAAGCAAGATATTACTTACCATACTATTGTATACACAATAGCACATCAGAGTGTACACGTTTGTTGTAAAGTCGCCCGTAACGTAACCGAGTAGAGTGCTAGCGTGTAAGGGTCGAAGTGCTGCCGAGTGTACCTATGATGCTATGAACTCCCAAAAAAAAAAACCTGAATGCCACTTAAATGCGCGATCATTGTGCCTACGCCTCTAGGTACTCTCTCTCTCTCTCTCTCCATCGCAAAGCAAAGAAAGAGACAGCCAAAAGATGGCGTGCTCAGTGCATTTAATTCACAGTTGCGAGAACTCCTCCTTAAATTTGGTTACCGTCTGAAACGTCTGTAATTAAAAGCAACAGACTTCCAAGCGATTAAGGATCGCCAGTGCGCGCACAACTTATTGGTTTCATTTTGAAAAATCTCACTTACTGCCTTGCGCCAGGGGGGTTACCCTTGACGCTATTGCGATCAAATTGAAAAGTTTTGAAATTAATTTCTCTTTGAATTTCATAGTAATGCTTTGATTTTAAATACTTTTGTAATGTTTATTCAAAGTTAAGGCTGTTTTATTCAATAAAAACACAAAATGCGTCTTAATTTGTAAAATATTAAATTTTGTAAATTGCGCCATATTGCGGCCGTATTGGAAACATGCGTCAAGGGTAGAGGGGCAGCTCAATTTAAGGGCATTGCACATGGGGTATCTTTGCTTATTGCTGCAGAGTAAAGTTAAGGTGGCATTAATAGTCGTCGACCCAAGATCGGACTCAAGTGGGTGATCTCAGAAAAGTCAAATGCTAATGTCAAGCCTTGGCTAATGTCAATGTCAATCTCAAGATAGTGTATATTAATATGATGACAGCTACTCAAGTTTGTCTTTAGCCAAGGCTTGATATTAGCATTTAATTTTTCTGAGTTCACCTACTTGAGATCGGGCTCAAATAGGTGATCTCAGACGACCATTAATACCACCCTTAGTGATGGTTAGATTTAGGTACTTACTTTTATTTAGGTGTCGGTTGATTTACAGTTTTCAAATAAACCCATACCCATTTGAATGGGTATGTGTAGAGTCGGATATTTAGTATCGATTTCAATAGTGCTGTTCATAATATTGTTTCGATGTCTTACTGTGGCCCGGTTTCTGAATTGAGAATTTTACTAGGTAAACAAATACTTAACTATCGTTCTGTCACGTTCTTTTGTGAGAAATCCGCAGAGGCAGAACGATATTTAAGTACTTGCTTAGCCAATTTCTCAAATCAGAAACCGGGAGTGTATGTCATACTGATAAAAAATACATTATCTTTAAGTCAGAAGATTATAATAATCATCAACAAAACTCAGCAAAATATATTGTGGTACGTAGGTATTTCTGTGTTGAGACTCGCGATATAAATGATGCAAAAATGTCCATGTCCGCCCAGCCTTAAGGTGATAAAGATGAGCCAATTTTATGTTTATCAGATTTAATTTCTTTTAATATTACTTTTGTTGCACATAAAACTTATTATCACATTTTAAACCGGGGCTGGTAAAGGTAAATGTCAGATGCAATTCGAGTAGTAAGTTATTCTAAAGGAAGGCTCCGATTGTAATCAGAAAATGAGAATACTTCTACAAGGTGACAATAGTAAGATAATAATACTTTACTTGTTAAGGAGACACCAACTGGTACCTTCTTAAATTATTGTACAGTCAGCCACAGTCACAGATACCCCTTGGCAGCTCTTACCGCGCGCGGCATAAGGGCGCCTATCTAACATAAAGGGGTATCCTAGTGTGTGGCTGACTGGTACACTCTTCTACGTACCAAAATCATCCACCATTTTCATACCTCATGAACCTATAGTTGCCTTACTGACCTATCGACGGATGTCCAACTTAAACGTATACAAACATTTTAGAGAGCTAGTAACCATTTTAAGACGACGTACGTCTCACAACTAGCGCCGCCAATGGAAAAAAAAAATCATATGTTTTTTTTGGATGCGTTTTTAGCAAAAAACGCTCCTGCGATTCCTCAACGCGAGGCTTAACTATTTTTAGGACCTAAGGTTTGGATTCCAGGATTGGATTTCCTACGAACGCAATCGATTCTCGCCAAAAGTGGCCACTTTTGGCGAGAATCGATTGCATTCTTAAGTTCTAGGATCTGGAATCCAAACCTTAGGTCCTAAAAATAGTTAAGCCTCGCGTTGAGGAATCGCAGGAGCGTTTTTTGCTAAAAACGCATCCAAAAAAAACATATGATTTTTTTTCCATTGGCGGCGCTAGTTGTGAGACGTATTTCACCTTAACATAAATCTTTCTCCTAAAAATGCATCGCCTTAACAACATCTGCGCACTATTACACCTCCATACAAATCGGTGATCAATCGATAAAAAAAACTCCATTAAAACACGCACACTATACAGTCAACAGTACTCAAACATTTTTACCTTTTTTCGACTTTATTGCAATGCAACAGAGTTTGTTATAGTGCGAGCACAGCAAAAGTGACTTTCGTTATACTTATGTAAGGAGGTTTTTTTCTTCGATAATAGCTTCATACTTGCTTATTGAAAACTTATGAAGCCTTATAAAGTTATTTTATTATTGTTCGGTCGATTCAATGAGCTTTTGTTCTGATAAAAAAGGTTTGAAGAATAAGTCAAGTTTTCACGAGTGGTCGATAAAAACGACGCTATTTACTTTGATGGGAGTCTTTTTCGACAATCTAATCATGAAAAGGAACTTTATTTTATGTCATCAAAGTTTATATGTGTCATCAACTTGTATCATCTAATTAATAGATCTATCGCCACGAAATATTTTCATTCTCAGAAAAATAAAAAGTGTCGCCAGGTACAAATTACCAAATTAATGTCAATATGTACGTAGAAAACGAGATGGATTATCTATATAATCGTAGTGCATCCATTTAATAAAAACTTTGTTATCAAAATAATAGGTTTATTCCAAAAATAATAGCTCAGTACTCAGAATAGTAGATCTGTCATCAAATAAATCGATTATCGTCCGCAGATTGCGATTTGTTTTTATTTGTTATTTTGTCATCAGTACAATAGTTACAAATTATTTCGTTCTATTCTCCAAATAATACTATTCGTTACCAATTTAATAGCTCAGTTCATAAATTTTATTAAAAAAATGTTCAAAGGGGCGGAGCTAAATTGGCGCGCTATGAAAATTGACCAATCATGCGCAGCGAAATGATCGTAAACTTTCGTGAGTAGGTACTGCACATTTTTCAGTGATTAAAACCGTGATTTACTTTATAGACAAAAACAAATGATCGGCTTAAGTTGGGACTGTAATAATTATAATATAGAGGATTAGAGGTACTATTTTATGCATTAATAAATACTGTTATTGCTTGCTTACTCATAGATACTAACATATCGATAAAGTATTTAAAAAAATTCACATTCTCTTTATGAAGTTTGTATGAAGTCTTAAACAGGGTTTATTTTTTTACATTCAACACTTTCCTTCATGGTTTTTTTCTCGAAAATATACGAAGAGGTACAAAATTTAGAAACCTGTGAAAGTTGTGCACTTCCCGCCACGCTACTTTCGTTGAACCTTAACAACATCCAAGTTGATTAAGATAGACTTTCATATCCCTGACGCACAAAACCTTACGCGGCGTAATTTTCTTAATTCGTATAATCATGAACCCTTCGCATCCGACCAAGTTACACCCTGATGCTGTGTTAATCAAGAATGACTTCTACGCCATTGAAATATGACTTGTAACAGGAAAAAATTTGCTTAGAAAATTGGTAAGGACTTGCAATTTAAAGAATACGTGACAGGAAAATCAGCATGTAGAGTAAATAAACATAGACATTCGCAGAACTTGTTCCAACCCTATCAAAAACACAGCTGTATTTGCCATTATGATTAAGGGTGGCATTAATAGTCGACATCTCAAGCTCGAGCTCAAGTAGGTGAACTTAGAAACAAAATCACCGACTTTAGACCTTGGCTATGTCAATGTCAAACTCAAGCTAGTGTCTATTAATATGCTGACAGCTACTCAAGCTTGACATTAGCATATTTGTTTTCTGAGATCACCTACTTGAGCTCGAGCTTGAGCTAACGACTATTAATGCCACCCTAAAAGTACGAAACATAAGAATAAGCAGTCAAATAACAATAAACTAGTGGTTCGCCCCGAACTTTGAACTCGCGACCCCATATCTCAGCAACCCCTCGACCGATTTGGCTCATGTTCGAACTTAAAAATTCTCTTTAACTTATTTACTTGCCTACCAAATTTCGTGACGATCCGACTAAATTTACTTAAGTTATCGTCGAACGAACATTCATACATTCATACATACATACATACAAACGCCGGATTGTACCAGTAGACTCGGAGAACTTCGCTGTTACAATTCACGGTTCTCTCTCTGCAGGCAATTTGCAAAAAAGCTATTTCAAGGACTCAATTTTACACCTAACAAGATTCTAAATATATTTTTTTATTAAAATATCTCCTCGTTCATCGACGAGCTGACAGGTCTTGATAAAGCCAAGTAATTTGCGCTGACATCTCGGATTTTTTGCTGAGAACTAGTGCGGGCCCTGGGAAAAACGTCAAGTGTATGGAATTGCGCTTTTTGCTCCATACGACTTGGCCTTAAATAGGTGGTTAGGTAGAGTTAAAGAATAATTTACACGGGTAACGTAGGCTTTAACATCTATTGTAGACTAGCTTTTGCCCGCGACTCCATCCGCAACGATTCTGATCACCTTTCATTTAAATAAAAACTCATGTCGTGTTTTATGGAACCGTATTGAATGTTTTGACTGCATTTTGTATTTGAGTCGGTGAGTAACGAAACTAAAGTTCCTACGATAGTTCTGTCGAAGCAGAGTAAATAAGTACAGTCGGCCACACGCTAGGATACCCCTTTTTGTTCGATCGGTGCCCTTATGCCGCGCGCGGTAAGAGCTGCCATGGGGTATCTTTGACTGTGGATGACCGTACCTAGACAAGAATTTGTAATTAGTAAGTGTGATATGGGCGCCGCATGGGGCCAGACAGATGGGCGAAAATCGCCACTGACTGGTTGCCTCACAATGGACACCGGCGCCGTGGCAGGCCAAGGCGGAGATGGCGGGACGATCTCGAAACCTTTTTACCGGGGTGGCAAGAGGTAGCCCCAGATAGAAAAGTATGGAGGACACAAGGGGAGGCCTTTGCCCAGCAGTGGGACACAATACAGACTACATAAAAACAAAGTGATATTTAGGTTAAGACAGTTAACTGTGCTCTAACATGGTTCTTGTTTGATACTCTTAATTATTAACACCTTACTACAACACGTGGGCTATATACACTATCTTATCTTATCTTGAAGCAGTATTCGGGGGCATTATTGAAGACACTAGATTATGCTCTCCAAACCCCCAATTTTAGTACGTACTTATACTTTATTTCACACAAGAAAAAATACATCACAAAAGGAAAGTAGTGGTACACACGACAGCACGTCGACACTTATACTCTAGCACGCTACTCGGTTACGTTACGGGTGACTTTACAACAAAAGTGTACAGTCTGACGTGCTGTCGTGTATACGTAAAGGAGGAAAATTACGTCAAAAGTACGGAGTTGACTAAGCGCAGGTTTTCTCACGGCGACGAACTAACGGTGAACTAATAATAAACCCCATTCAACCCCACGAGACGAGAACGGTACACACACTGACAAAAGTGCAATCGAGAATTCTATTAAAGCGGGGTATATTCATAGTTTATTAACAACTGCGTATTACATTCCTTGGTAATGATGGAGTAGGTGATGTGCCAGTGCTGTCCGATTCACTGGTGTGTTCCCGACGAATCCACTACGGATAAGTAGAGTTTGACAGATGTGTTTTGCAGCATTACTGCCACTCACTAGTTTGATAGTGGTGAGAGGAAACGCGTGGTATTGAAGAAAGAAATTGGTAAAGAAATGGAAGAAAGAGACAATAAAGAAGCAGAGGGCTTAGCACGAGGGCCATTTTGCCGACTCTCAAATGTCACCTTAGCCACTTAACACTACGGAGGTGACAGTGAACTGTGGCTAAGGTGACAGTTGAGAGTAGGCAAAATGGCCTGCGTGCTAAGCCTACCGCTAAAAATACGTTTGTACACAAGACAGCACGTAGACACACGCTAGCATTCTACTTCGTTACGTTACGGGCAACTTTAAAACTAGTGGTTCGCCCCGAACTATGAACTCGCGACCCCATATCTCAGCAACCTCTCGACCGATTTGGCTCATGTTTGAACTTAAAAATTCTCTTTGCCTCATTTACCCACCTACCAAATTTCATGTCCATCCGACTTCATTTACTCAAGTTATTGTCGAACGAACATTCATACATAACAACATACAAACGCCGGATTGTTCAAGTAGACTCGGAGAACTTCGCTCGCTTCGCTCGCTCGTTCAACAAAAGTGTACATTTTTACGTGCTGCCGAATTCTAATCATGAATTCAAATGACACAACTGTGTCAACATCATCATTAATAATAGTAACAAAAAATTTTAATCATTTAAAAACGTATCTCTTTTGAGTAACTTTCAACACACATTTTGCCGTTTGGTCAAATACATACATACATACGTGCAATAATAATGAAAATATAGTGTAAAACAGTGTTGTTAATTCTGGGCCGGCTAAGAACAACCCATCGACGTAGCTCCTCGAAATTAATTATCTACGCTCACCTGGCCGCGTTATAGGGTGTGTAGGCTTCATTATTAGGTGTATATTATGTTCTGGCACGTTTAGACTGTGCGAACACATTAGTCCCTACATATAAAAACTAAGGCCTCTGCATCTACGTAATGAGATGATTAATACAGCGTCCTGTGCACCTTCACTCGCACTAGATGGGTGAAGAGACCACTCGTGCCTGTGACATTAGCCTGAGCAACGAAGACCAAAAAAGGCTAAATAGAAAAAGTAATTCGTGTAAAGCCAAATTTTGGCAGAGTTGTAGAGGAAAGTGTCCTGAACAACATACTAAAAGTACTGATGGGTAGGGGGGGAGCTAAGGGGGGGAGGGGGGTGTAAAGGTCCCTTTTTTCAGTTTTTCGTGAATAACTCGAAAACTGCAGCCTATAGCAAAAAATTACCAATTACTGAATTAATCTACATAAAATTCTTTACAAAATGGGTTAATAACATTTTCACTGGATCGATATAATAAGGAAAAATGGCGGGGAAATGATATATTTTATCGCTTTGGTATAGGCACGATTTGTAGCGAAAGTGCGACATCGCCCTAGTGTCGTGGGTTTTGGCACTACGCAGCTGATTGGGGTGTCAAAAGACGCGTCTTGACAAGGGCTACAAAATAAAAAAAAACTTTAAAAAAAAGTCAAAAACGTTTCTAGTCCGACCTCATCAGGTAGGTGGTAGAGATTTGCCGAATCATTGTTGTATCTGTAAGTATTTAGGTCAAATGCACCGTCACTACCGCGCTCACGCACTCAACTCCGCGTCATGAAGGTACAACTTCTGAATAATTCATGAGTGTTACGCACCCCAATATTTTTTTTATATAGTTCAAAATCATAACTATTAGACGATTTTTTTATTTTTTCGATATCTTGTTTCGTTTTTGAGATATGTTTTTTTTTCTCACCAAAACCGGGCAAAAAACAACAGCATTTTTCTAATTTTTTCGATTAAAAACAAAAAGTTTTTTACTTTTTTTTAAAGTTTTTTATTTATTTTGTAGCCCTTGTCAAGACGCTTCTTTTGACATCCCAATCAGCTGCGTAGTACCAAAACCCACGACACCAGGGCGATGTCGCACTTTCGCTGAAAATCGTGCCTATACCAAAGCGACAAATATAATTTCCCCGCCATTTTTCCTTATTGTATCAATCCAGTGAAAAATGTTATTAACCCATTTTGTAGAGAATTTTATGTAGATTAATTCAGTAATTGGTAATTTTTTGCTATAGGCTGCAGTTTTCGAGTTATTCACGAAAAACTGAAAAAAGGGACCTTTACACCCCCCTCCCCCCCTTAGCTCCCCCCCTACCCATCAGTACTTTTAGTATGTTGTTCAGGACACTTTCCTCTACAACTGTGCCAAAATTTGGCTTTACACGAATTATTTTTCCTATTTTTCGTTCGTTTCCTGGGCTACATTGTTTTAGATGGAGTATTGCTCAGCACCTAAACCATCCTGACAGCTTAGTTGGCCTAGCCCACGAGAAAGACAAGTCAATAAGGAGCCAACTAAGCCCCGGGTTTTCTCGCGTGCACCGACAGTAAGCCGCGGGTTTTCTCACTAGATGGGTGAAGAGACCACTCGTGCCTGTGACATTGTTTTAGATGGAGTATTGCCCAGCACCCATACCATCCTGACAGCTTAGTCGGCCTAGCCCACGGGAAAGACAAGTCAATAAGGAGCCAACTAAGCCGCGGGTTTTCTCGCGTGCACCGACAGTCGAAACTACAGTCATTCCGAAACTAATCGATTTAATTAATATTTTAGCAAAGATGGCCACTTTTGAGTGGCCATAGGACATTGCCAAAGAGGTCTAAATGCACCGTTTAATCTATATTCTAGGTATAACCACGTGAATGGAGAAAATTACCGTTCGGCTATTATTAAAATTAACTGAAAATTAGTCGCGTCGGCAATGTTCCTTGAGCTTCAGTTAGGCGTTAAATTGATAATCAAAGTGGTCAATAATTTTGTCGAATTGACGAAGAGATGTGCCTAGTTAGTTGAGGATTTAGATGTAGTTTTCGTAGGAAGAAAACTAATATTGCTCAGGGTGTTTCTACTTCTACATAGTTTTAAGCGTACGTATGAAAACTACGCCAAGTTTTTGACCTCCTGACGGCTGGGACCATTATTTCGTTTAGGACCTCCAATATTATACGTTTACTTTGTAGGAAAAGTCTAGCGCTGCTTTAGCGGTGGTGGCGAACCAAACGTATTAAAAATCTGCCCCTGAAATTCCTACATGGGCTAGCGTTTAGAGGAAATTGCGATCGTACCCGAGCGGCCCTGAGTCGACACGAAAACTTCATCAAAGTGCGTGCGTGCAAGCAGCTCCGGCACAAAATGCTGAAGTGTGAAAGAACCGCTTTGGTTTTTAGCACAAATTCACAAAGCATTTCATAGATGGCGCCCACAGGCGTGGCCATAGAAGAACCGAAGCGCGGCTGTTAAAATTAATCTGTGCTAAGCGAAATTTGGCAGCCGTCTTTCGGTTCTTCTATGGCCATGCCTGTAAACGCCATCTATGAACTGCGTTGAATTTGTTCCTTGAAAACGGCTCATTTCACAAATCAGAGCTTTTCAGAAGGGTAAAAGAATCACGCATCGCGGGTCGATAGATGCTCTATGATATTTCTGGTGTACAATAAAGTGTTCTCTATCTATCTATCTATCTATCTATGTCAAAAATATTTTAGTTTTTTCAATAACATCTATGACTTGACTGATGGTATACTATTAGATGATAGCTGTCGTTTCGCAGCGCAATCTAGTTTGTTCCTGTGAAACTCTACTTGCGAAGTTTAGATTTAAAGCCCTTATTATATTACAACATTATTATTAGGACATTATTGTAATGGTGTCACAAATAATTTGCAAACAATCGCCTTATCTTTTTTCGCATGTAAAAGAAAAACACGGCCTCAACGTAATGAGAATTTTCATTGACTTTCTGTACTTTCTACTTTGTAGCAAAAGTGTCATGGGCAAGTACCTGTGCCGCAGATGGGGACCTAAGCTTTGATAGTAATTCTATAGACTTTAAGGTCACCAGAAATGATCGCTGCCGTAATAGATAAGATATTATTAAGTGTGCGGTGATCAAATTGCTCAAGAAATTGGTGATCGAAGTATCGATGATAATGGTTTGAATCTGAGGCCACCAAGAGGAAATTTTTGAATCTTTGGTGACCTCAACGTTACTTGGGATACTGTGAAGCGAGAGACCACGAGGATTTGATACCTGCAGGTTTTATGGTGTTATGTTGAGGTCATAGAAAACTATTAACAGTAATAGACTATTAGTATAGTCGTGTCTTTAATAATATTCGATTTGTTGATAACGAAACAAAGTATGTGGCATGTTTGTATGCATCTTACCTAGATAACAAATTAATGTAAAATGTGGCATTAACTGAGGTGGGCGATAGGTATTATAAGCCGTGTCATTTAAGAAAACATTTACGATGGACTTCAAAACTAGCGTTGTCTCGCTTATATCAATTAGAGCTAGAGGGCGAGTGTTTTGAAGTTCATCCCAAATGTTTTCTATAAGAATCCCCTGTAGGACCGTGGGAACTCGGAGGCAAGTCTAGATTATGTTACAAGGGGGGCCATCTCACGTGGTGCCGAGACCAGGATCTTAGGCTTTGTGTTAAAACCTAACCCAACTAAGAATCGAAGAGAAAGGACTTATGTTATATACAAGGACGGCTTCGGGACACCTCACGTGGTGCCTGGTGCCCAGGAAGGCAGGGCTAGATCATCACACATACAGGGACGGATTCGGGTCAGCACGCGTGAAACACTGTTTTCTATAGCTGTTTCACCCAGAGCGAGACGGGGCGCGGGAAAAGTGAGAGGCAATGCGCCTGTATGAGTCTACGTGTGTTCGTGTCCTTTCGCAAGTATGTAGTTGTAGTTGTAATGTAATAGATCTATTTTCCCAATTTTTTTCGTAGTTCCGCTGCCATCTCTACATTTTTTTGGCTATTTCAAAAATCTTTTTTTTTTCGGACAAGTGCAATACATTATTGATGTTCCCAAGGTAGTTAGACTCCAATAGGCAGTGTAATAATGTAAGTAAATAACAGCTGAAAGTAACCCCTTTTTCGGCGCGAAAAACGCATCGCTCTAATTTCTTTCAGGCTATAATTTTAAAAATAAAAACTATTTGCAAACCTCCGTATTGGTCATCTACTGATATAAACCAGGTTTCAGCAAAATCCAGCCTGTAGTTTAGAAATTAAACCGGAACTACGTTTGTATGGGAAAATCAAGCTCCTGCACCCTCTTAATAACTAAACTAAGGCCTTTTGCATCTACGTAATGAGATGATTTATACAGCGTCTAGTGGCACCTTCACTCACACTAGATGGGTGAAGAGACCACTCGGCGCTGCAGTGCCTGGGACATTGTTTTAGATGGAGTAGGCTTGCCCAGCACCTATACCATCCTGACAGCTTAGTCGACCAAGCCCACAGGAAAGACAGGTCAATACGTGTGGAGCCAACTGAGCCGCGGGTTTCCTCACGATGTTTTCCTTCACGGTTAGCGAGTGGTATTGCTACTACAAATTCACAAATGTACGTAACTTTGAAATTAAACAAAGTCATAGATACATGCCCGCACTGGGAATCGAACCGGGTACCTCTTGCTTCAGAGTCCACTGTTCTACCCACTAGACCACCACCGCTTCTTTTCTCTCTTAATAACACGGGTTATAATTATCGCTTGTAGCGAAGGTCGCCAAATATCGACACAATCATTCGTCTTCTGTCCTTTTCATCCTTTTTTTGGTCTCATTAGTACACACTGAACTTTCAAACAGTATCTATATCAACGTAAAAGCTTGTCTGAAACTGGTTACTGTGAATAAATCTACGTATCTTCAATCAAATGCAAACTACCCCACTTATATTTAAGTACCTGGAATGGCCATCACTAGTCAACCATTCCCTTAGATGACATAAACCGAAATCCAATGATAACATTCTCCTTAAGGTCTGTGCACACTGTGACAATAGCTTAGATAGCTTAAATGGCATTTTTTTTTAATAAGGTGCAGCAACCCTTCTCGAGTGACCATAAAACTTCAAGTTTAATAATAATAATAATAATCTCTGTGCTGTTGGCTTCGGCCCCACGCAAGCCTCAAAGGACCGGGTCCCCATGGACCCGTGAATCTGAAAAGTATACCAACATAATAATAATAATAATTTACGTTTATTTCAGATATTCATCCATATTTTACAATAAAATTACAATGAAATATAATTATTAAAATAAAATGAAATTAAAATAAATTATCAAAATAAAATTATTAAAATTTTACAATATTTATAAACATAGACAAACGATTACACACAACACACAAAAATAAATAAATTTATTTGGCTGCCCATTTAATATTAAACTGCGAAAGCTCAAAATTCTGCAAGATATTTTTTTTTAGTTTTTTTCTACATTGACTGAATCATTTGCAATAAATGTCTTTTTCTTTCTTTCTTTCTTCTTTAATTTTTCAGCCAACTTTAATCGAATTTTAAAGCGGCAGACATGAATCGGCGCAGGTCGGGTTTTCACGATCTTAGAGGGCTCGGACCGAGTGCCTAAGGTTCTACTCCCATCTGCCTTAGTGACATTTAAAAAACCGTCTTGTTAAGTATCATAGGCCCGGTTTCTGAGTTGAGAATTTTACTAAGCACATACTTACGTATCGCTCTGTCACGCTCTTTTGTGAGAAATCTGCAGAGTCAGGACGATACTTACCCATATTTTGCTTAGCAAAATTCTCAACCCAGAAACCGGGCCATTTACTTTTGTAGATTCTATCCGTCCGAGCGCACTTAGGCCCGGTTTCTGAATTGAGAATTTTGCTAAGCAAATACTTAACTATCGGTCTGTCACGCTCTTTTGTGAGAAATCTGCAGAGACAGGACGATACTTATCCATTTGCTTAGTGAATTTCTTTTTTAGAAACCGGGCCTTAGACCACGAAAACGCGCGAAAAAGTTTTTTTTTTAATGAAACTTAAAATAATATCAGTGTGGCCTGCGCCCTAGTGTGCCAAGCCTTTATATAAGCTTCCGCGAATGTGCACCAATAAAATATAATTTACAGCGTTCGCTTCGACGAAAGCTCCTATCCATTACTACGAGATTAGCATTAACGTGAAATGGTCTGGCAAGTGGTGCCTCTGTGTGTAAAGTGTGGACATGGTGCGATTATGGGCATTCAGCTTTATTTTTAGCCACCCTCTCTCTCAGTTAACTACTTCAAATTCACAAATTTACGAACCTTGAAAAGAAACAAAGTCATAGGTAGGTAAATGCCTGCGCCGGGAATCGAACCTGGATCTCTCGCTGACGAGTCCAATGTTCTACCACTGACTCGCTAAAGGTAAAGGAAACACATCGTGAGGAAAGCCGCGGCTTAGTTGGCTTCACATGTATTGACTTGTCTTTCCTGTGGGCTAGGCTAGAATGCGTCGATCGTCGGTGGGTAGACCGAAAGCTCGATGGGTCGGTGACATTGTCAAAACAGCGGGAGGACAATGGACGAGATTGGCATTAGACCGAGGGGGTTGGCGTGAAAAGGAAGAGGCCTATGCCCAGCAGTGGGCTTTATTTATGGGCTGGATAGATAGATAGAGACACTGCCCAGTGGGTATTATGGATCTTTGTGTATTATACTATTAAAACAACAAATACCAATTTACATTTCCGACTAACGGGACAGCTAGAACGCATGGGAAACGACAAAGCGGACAGAAATGCGCACATATTTGTGAATAATACCTCCCGGGATTATCTCACAGGTTGTAAGCAACTGTTGGCAGCCTGTAGGCAAGTGACACTTTAATAGTGATACCGGCGGCAAAGCGGTAAGCGGCGGATTCAATATTTTAACTGACTGTGGAACGGTTTTACTGCCGGCTATTCGCCAAAAAAGTAAGCGAACTAGCCAACGGCAAAAATGTTAAATGTTGGGGCAGATAGATAGATACATAACTATTCACGACAGCCTTTACCTACTTTTTGTATTTTCTAAAGCACTAACTGGTGCTCCATCTAATCTAAAGCAATGTTCCAGCAGCGGCGAGGGGTCTCTTCAAACCTCTAGTGTGAGTGAAGGTGCCACTGGACGCTGTATAAATCATGTCATTACGTAGATGCAAAGGCCTTAGTTTTTAACCCGTGCTAGGGAACATTATAAAGATTTTTTTATAAGGTGTAGATAAGTGAAAGGTATCCCACTAGGGCGCCCCATCGTCCATAAGTCGAGTGTCAATGAGGTTGGGAAATTCGCAGCTACTTGACTCGGTAGCTCAAAATGGTAGAGCGCCTGCATCTATGCGAGGGGTTGCGGGTTAAAGTCCTGTCCCGAGCTTAGTTAGGCATTCTACATTTTTATCATTTGTTTTTTTTTTTGTAATATTCGACATGCAATGCTCCACTCATCGCGATCATAGGCGCGATGGGATGCGTGCTGGATGGATCCACCTGCTGCCCTCTTTAGGGCATCGGACCAGCGCATTTGTGTTCTGCCTCTCGCCCGTCTGCCTTCTATCTGGCCCAAATGATCTGCTTTCTTCACCGTCGCCCTTACCATGATTTACCGACTAACATTGTGAAGAAAGGGCTTCTTAGTATCCCGAGAATGCTGTCTCTCTCTTTCTCTTCCGAGCTTTAGTCCCAAATGGTGGTGGGGTCAGCTTTCCTTATTTTCTCTCTCCACTTCGCCCTGTTCTTGGTGTTGTCTTCGGAGGCTCCGCATTCTTTGAGGTCTTTGTTGACCACGTCCATCCACCTGGTATCCCGTGAATGCTCAATGGTGAATATCCACCACGCATGCGCGGGGACATATTAACGGTTTCCGCATATAGTTTTCCCGCCTCGTGTGTATGTTAATGAAATAGGCTTGCAACTGCGCGGTTCGTTGTTTTAATGCAATGCTTTATGAAAATTTCATACGTGTTCCACTTTACTGTTAGGGCTTGGGCGGTGTTAAGTGACTGGTTTCGTTCTTTATTGTGGCTGGTTCCAGTGGTAAACGGAAAATGATAACTCTGGCGATCTCTTCTGTATTGAATGTTCTCTCTGCTTCTTGTAACGTGCAATCTGATACTTAAGAAACTCTGTTTTGGAAAATTGGTATTTTATTTTCTTTTTTTATAGGTTCACAAGAAAGATGATAGCCATAAAATTACAGTTGTTAGAAATATTTAGTTACTTAAACATATTATAAGTTACTATTGTTAAGAAATTATTTGAAAACTAATGACAGCTTTTTAATTTTAAACGCTTTCGTGAAATGTCAGAGGTTTAATTTGATTAAACAAGAGGTGATTGATCTCGGAATTCCGAACAAAACTATGAGACAACTTCTTCGACTTCCGAAAGCAGGGATTTGCCGGTTGCATGGTTCGGCGATAGTAACTAAAATTAGTATTTTCGAAATTCAGGTTTCCTCACGGAAATTTTCACCGCCGTTCCCCAGAAGTGTAGGGTATGCAAATAGCAGATTATCACGGCCCTGTCGTCGCCGGCGCCCCACCGGGCGGTCTTTATGCACCATACGGATCGTGTGTACAATTGTACGGTGTACAAGCGGTGATTCATCTGCATTGTTTATGTTATTGCATACTCTGCAGAGTGGGAGAGTTTGAAAGGCTGACTTCGTCAATTGCTCCTATACGCTATACGCCATCGCTATACGAGGAATGCATGTTTCATTCTCATTTTTCATTCTCATTCACATGTTTCACATCGATGTAAGATGTAAGATGTAGCCTGTACAATTGTACATGTCCCACTAGCTGGGCAAAGGCCTTCTCTCAGAGAGAGAGTTCGAGCTTAATCACCACGCTTGCTCAATGTGGGTTGGCGATATTTGCGTTGAGGGTATAATGCCTCATACGCTCAGGTTTCCTTACGATGTTTTCCTTCACCGTCAGCGAGTGGTATTGCTACTACAAATTCACAAATGTACGTCGATGAAGATAAAAAAAAAAACTGTTTCCTTGTCGATGTCGACTCATAGAAAGAAGAACAAAAATTCTAAAACTTCTAGATGGATGGATATTATGACCAACGCCATGCAAAAACACCTGCACGGATTGATCCACATCGCGGGTCATAGAGCGCAATGGAGAACTCTACTCTCCGCCACCTTCAGATTCAGATTCAGATTCAGATTCAAATTTTTTATTCAATATGCTATAAATAAATTATTTACATTGAACGTCAAAATATTATCTACAGTAAAAAAATTATATAAATCAGATACTTATTACTATCTAATATTAAGTATCTAGCTACTTTTTTTTCTCCACTTCACTAGCTCTGATCGTTCTTGGAGAAGAAGCATGGCAAAGAAACTCCAAGGATCTCGTGCTTAAAAAATAATACATTTTGTAATGCAGGTAGGAACTTAAAAAATAACACATTGGTAAGTGTGGTGATCGTGCGCTGAACTGGTTTAGTGCCAGACTTCTTTGTCATTTAGATAATCATCTATTCTGTAATAGGCCTCAAGTGATCAAGGTTACGATCCTCAGCATTGAGGGAACGGCTGGATGGACTCCAAGAAAAGGCCTAGGGGCTAATTCTCGGGAATTTCGCATACGACACATCTCGAAGGAAAAATCTCATGTCATTTCGATCTCGACTGCTCCCGACCACCCGAGTCACGTCGAGTGAAAAAGGCAAACATCTCGCAAAAATCTGTTGAGGATGACTTCGTGAGAATAGGAGATGTGACATTTGCCGCAAAATTAGATTTTTCCTTCGAGATGATTGTGTTGAATGCGAGATTCCCGAGGATTAGCCCCCTGCCGTACTTCTGTGTTCTGTGCTATGCGTGAGGGTGGATAAATATGACAGGGCAGTGTGGGATATGTTAGTGTTATGTGTGGTTTGGGTTCTTGGGATTCGTGGGTTGGTTTCGTTCAGAGATGGGGTTGATAAGGTGCTGTCTAGAATTCAGCTCACGAGGTTTACCCCCATCGGTTAGGTATACTGCCTGGGTTATTTCACAAGGAAGTGAATGTGATGACGAGTCTCCTTCTTACCAGTTTTCCTTTTGTTGACTTTTTATTTTCATTGCAAGAAATGGTGGGTAAAATGTAGATGCGTTTATATGTCCAGATTTTACGTTGAAGTGGAGCACTGTCTCAGCGTTACTTTTGCATCTGAAAAATATTAATTTTAACAACTAGCGAGAGGAATCCTTTTTTTAATCCCCTATTTTTTGGTAGAGTGATATTTTTTCACAAACGCCTATAGCTTACCAAAATATAATGTCTTCGCTAAGTTTTTCTGTCGAGAAATATCACCAGCGTTTCTACAGACCTCACAAAGGTCAACCCCCACTTTGCAAAACACCTCAACAGCGCTGATAAACGCCAAATCATTTGTACCGGACTCTACGGCCACATTTGTCAGAACTACCGTACCCTAAGACTGAGCAAACTGGCGACCCACAGTATCCTAACAGAAGTAAGATGCCCAGAGGTGGGGCAAAGTGTGCGCAGACGCATCGGCTGCTTTTCCTGACGCGAAAGGGATATTTTACATTGTTTCTGCGAGATAAGATTGATACCTCGTGTAGGGCGTCTATGCGCGTGTGATTTAGTGGGAATACAATGAAAGTACGAGTAGCATGATACAACCACTAGTTAGGTAGGTGATCGTATGAGGTAGTGGCCGCCCCTGGTGTCCAAAGGCCACCCAAAGGGCCTCTGACATGGCTTGACGACCACCACTTAGATTTATTCTTAATCCGACTTTAAAAAGAATTTAAAAATAATTCTTAATACTCAAAGACGCCTGCATCTATCGATTTGGGAAATTATGTTTTTTATAAACCTGAAGCTAGGCAACACCGTGCTGCGGTGACTGATGTTAAGTAAAATAAACTTGTTTTATGTAGACGTAGTGTGCCACTGCTGGGCAAAGACCTCCCCTCTTTTCTTCCACTCTATCCTCGGCCGCCTCTTGCCACCCCGGCAGAAAGTTTGTGAGGTCGTCCCGCCATCTCCGTCTCGGTCTGCCACGGCGCCGGTGTCCATCTTGTGGGGTCCAGTCAGTGACGATTTTCGCCCACCAATCTTGACTGGGCCCATCCTGCAAACGTGGCCAGCCTACTAACGTTCCAAAATTAAGTTTTTATCTTTTAAATGGCTGATTGTACTGATGATGACTTGTCCAACTGCAAGCGGCCCAAGATCTGTTTGCTCATATCTTTGTTGATACTAATGACTTAATTTGTCTTGTTCACAGGTAAGATTGCCTATTCAACAGTACTTCGCCCTTTTTTCATCATCTTCATCAAAGAACGTAGGTACTTTCTTCATTGCCAGTTCTTCTGTTCGAGGTTTCTGGAGGTAAGACTGCAATTAATGTACAGAACAATCTTTAAATAGCTTTATTTCTGAAACACGTCAAGTTATAAACATGATTTCCAACAACTTTTGTTCTACGATAAAAACTATAATCAAATTAGCTTAATTATTGCTGTTCTGTTGTTTGGAATAATGAAAAGAACACAATTTTACTGTCGTGAAACAAAAATTGCTGAGCAAAAATAATATCACAAACTGTATGTGTGTGTGTGTGTGTGTGTGTGTGTGTGTGTGTGTGGGTGTGTGTTCCTGTCTAAAAACTGTGAAAAATTTGGACTTACCCACCACGTTACTTCGTTGAACCCCAATCGCCTTATGGATGAAGGTGCTACCTGTGAATAGATTGAACTATCTCTACCATCCGATACAAGAAGGTCTGGAATAGGAAAAACTACATGGGGATAGCTTTTCCTATTCCCGATGCGAGAAGGTCTGTTTTCCCACTTCAACCTTCACCCATGGCCACCCCACCGAGCCACGGGGTGCGTTCGGAAGCGCACGCGCATTATCGCTCACAATTTGTCTCGAACCGCGGCCGTTTGAGGCATTACCACGCTGATGGCGTGCCGTACACTCATGCGCACAAGCGGCTTTTGTAACTGGCGAGACTGCCCACGGATATCAATAAGGCAATATGAAGAGAACTATGTGAAAATAAAAAGGAAAAGCTTGACCCATTTCCTTTGCCTAAAAACTCTCACACATTACAAATCATGTGTTTTTTTTAATTTGTTTTAAGTGCTAAAACCAGAAAAATGGGGGCTATTGTTTGGATGCTAAAAAGTGATCAGCGGAGTCTAAACAACCTAGAAGCTTCCAGCTTCTAGGTTGGCGCCGTCATCTCACTCTCTTTGAAGTTGATGTTGACGGTGCGCAGGACAAACGCCCCTAAAACCCGATAATGTTGTTCAATAGTGGCATAGTTAATTTCTCATCAGATTTATGCAGCTGACGGTACAGCAGTACTGTATGACGCATTGCAGGCGTTAACAGCTTGATAGTTTATGACGTGTGCAGCGCCCTTTAAATGTTTCTGCAGTAAATGGATTGCTCGCGAGATATTTTAATGTCTGTACCCGCGTTAAGTCTTGCAAATGCTGCTGTCCGTCTCTCATTTTGACCCCCGAACAAAATGATGGGTGTTATAAGTTTAACAGCTATGTGTGTGGGTCTGTCTATCTATCTGTCTGTGTGCCTGTCTGTGGAACCATAACTATTAAACGGGGGAACTGATTTAGATGCGGTTTTTCTTATTTGAAAGCAGGTTTTTTAACGAGTGTTCTTAGATAATCATAAATGGCTCAGCCGTTTATGAGATATGCTCATTTGAAGCTAAAATGGCGGGGGTATTTAATATTTTTAATACAGTAGTTATTCTACCTATCTACCATCTTCTTCTTCTTCATGGATTTCTCATAAGCTCATAAGCCTCTAGCTCCCTCTAACAATCATAGGATTTCCATCAAAGCTAACATCAATAATTAAATTAAAGTCCACGTATCTCGAACGAATTAATACCACAGATCTCATCATTCTGTAGACACGATTACCTCAATTATCAGAGGTTTAATAGTCATGCTCGGTTCTTGGTTCAGACTCACCGTAAATATCAACAGAAGTGCTACTGCTTCTTAGGATTTAACGGTTAGTCCTAAGATTTACCGCAGTTCGGGTCTTTACAAAACTAAGGCCTTTGCATCTACATAATGAGATGATTTATACAGCGTCCAGTGGCACCTTCACTCACATTAGATGGGTGAAGAGACCACTCGGCGCAGCAGTGCCTGGGACATTGTTTTAGATGGAGTAGGCTTGCCCAGCACCTATACCATCCTGACAGCTTAGTCGGCCTAGCCCACAGGAAAGACTGGTCAATACGTGCGGAGTCAACTAAGCCGCGGGTTTCCTCACGATGTTTTCCTTCACAGTTAGCGAGTGGTATTGCTACTACAAATTCACAAATGTACGTAACTTTGAAATTAAACAAAGTCATAGATACATGCCCGCACTGGGAATCGAACCGGGTACCTCTTGCTTCAGAGTCCACTGTTCTACCCACTAGACCACCACCGCTGGTCTTTACAGTTACATATCCAATTATCTATCCCATAAGAAAAGCCCACCGCTTAGCATTAAGCTTCACTTGTTTATTGTATTCCTACTGACTTCGTCAACTTATGGAACTATAAATACCTAGCGTCACATCTATCTTTTTAGTCTATGTCTCCTATCCTCCAGAGAGAGTCCTTCTTTTTAATGTGCTAATGGAGGTTGACCGTCCACTCCCCATCATCATCATCATCATCAGCCTGTTAACACCTACTGCTGAGTAAATTCCTCTTCAAGCTCACGCCACCTCTCACGATGCTGTGCCAGGCGCAACCACTGTTTTCCGGCTACTTGGCCTATATCGTCGGACCATCTGGCTGGTGGTCTGCCAACCGATCTCTTCGCCTCTCGGGGTTGCCATTCCACAATGGATTTTGTGCATCAGCCAGGTCTCCTGCTCACTTCCACTTCAAAGAAGTTATTTTATATTTCTTGTTAAGTGAAACAAGTCTTCAACGTAGCATCCGTTCACTCCCTGATGTTTCTGAGCCACGATTTCTTTCTTCTACCAACATCCCCCAAATTTGCCGATCATAAGAGTAACATGACTTCGATTCATAATATTTTTGTTCCATGTTTCACTGCTAAAATAAAGGCCTTTATGCATCTACGTAATGAGATGATTTATGCAGCGTCCTTCACTCACACTAGATGGGTGAGGAGACCACTCGGCGCTGCAGTGCCTGGGACATTGTTTTTTAGATGGAGTAGGCTTGCCCAGCACCTATACCATCCTGACAGCTTAGTCAGCCTAGCCCACAGGAAAGACGAGTCAATACGCGTAGAGCCAACTTATCCGCCGGTTTCCTCACGATGTTTTTCCTTCACGGTTTGCGAGTGGTTTTGCTACTTCAAATTCGCAAATGTACGTAACTTTGAAAAGAAACAAAGTCATAGGGTACATGCCAGCACCGGGAATCGAACCTGGGTCTCTCGCTTCCGAGTCTTACCACTAGGCCACCACCGCTCCTAAGATACTCCGTAACTCTTATTACGCGCGGCGTAAGTGCGCCAATCGATCAAAAAAGGGTACCCTAGGATGTCGCAGAATGAACTCTAGATCGTTCTTCTGTGTAAAATTTTGTGGTTCTGAGGGGGCATTTTATTGAAGTAATTTCAGCTTTATGACGCACAAATTAATGTCTCAGTATTTCCTGCGTCCGTTCGCGAGGCTTTTAAGTTTATAATTCTGTGTTACATTAAAAGAAGATCTTAGATTAGAAAAGGATGAAGATGGAGCTTAGGTTACACTTACTTCTAGTCATTCCAGATTCCTAAAGTAGAACGTAAGTCTGTTTCAGTTAATACGTATTTTTATAGGATAATGTTTAATATTCCTGAGTCTGTGCTCCGTTGTGATGATAAATGTGAAGCAGTGATGTTGCTTCACATTTATTAGTCGATTCATATTTATCTATAAAGGGTTGTTTGTCAAAATAAAATTCTTATTTTGTGAATGCTCTAGACATTCATTACAGCCATTTATCATCGCAACTGCCCTATCACTTGCCCCCAAACTGAGCATAAGATAACGGGGTATATTCCTGACACACGTCAACTTTTAAATGTGATTTCCAACTACTTTTGTTCTACGACTTTGGTGACAGCGCAATATTAATTTTCAATACAAAAAAAAAACAGATAGCGCTGAAATGGTAAAATAGTACACTTTTAAAGAATAAGTAACGTTCAATAAATAAAAAGTATCGAGCTATTCCAAAAGTCGTAAACAAAAGTTATTGGAAATCACATTTAGAGGTTGACGTGTTTCAGGTATAAAGCTATTTAAAAATTACCCTGTGTTAAGAAAAAAATGTGCTAGCAATGAAAAATGTAACGATCTTAACGTGAAACTTAATTAGGACGCAAAATTCTTATATTCAGTACTTTTTCTTATTAAGAGGAAACGCGGGTAGCCGCTGCTCCATACAAAAAGGGAGACCGGTTTCCTCCCTGGATAATTATTTTAGAAAAAATATGATTATGCCATTCAATTTTATGTACCTCTGCCATGACCCTATTGTTTTCCTTTTTTAATTATTTTGATTATTTAAGTAATTTTATTAAGTCCTGTCCCGAGTGAATTTTTTCAACTCATTATAAATGTTTAAATTTTATTAAAATAATTAAAATAATAAAAAAAGGAAAACATTGGGTCATGGCAGAGGTACATAAAAATTGAATGGCATAAACATATTTTTTCTAAAATAATTATTCAGGGAGGAAAACAGGTCTCCCTTTTTGTATTTTTTGTATGGAGCAGCGGCTACCCGCGTTTCGTCTTAATAGAAAGGAAATTAGTGTACAGAATAACTCAGTCTAATAAACGAAACGAGCCCGTAACTATCTAGCTCTAGCTACAATAAGTCAATAAGATGTCTTGTAAACTAGAAACTACCAGCAGGTGCTTCTTCTTCTACGCACTTGGAAATAGCAAAACATAGAAGATCCTCTGTCTGTTCACCATGTTTGAAAAGATAAATAATAAAAAATATTTCTTTTTTACCCAAAGTCTGTCGAACTAACTGTTTGTTTATTAAGAATTTACCACAATGAGATACATTTCATTTCGCAATTTAAATCCACGGCAGTGTCATTGTACGGTCGGCCACAGTCACAGATACCCCATGACAGCTCTTACCGCGCGCGGCTTAAGAGCGTTAATCGAACAAAAAGGGATATCCTAGCGTGTGGCCAACTGTAACTCATGTCACTCCAGTCATGTATCTATGTAACATCTGCGGGGTTGCTCTCTTGGTCTCTACATACAAATTGACTTTTGTATGCAGGGAATTTTTTTATTATCGTTATTCCTGAAACACGTGAACTTCTAAATATGATTTCCAACAACTTTTGATTTACGACTTTTTGAACAGCTCTATTCTTTAAAAGTTTGAATTTTTACCATTTTAGCGCTGGTTGCGCGGATCTCTTTCGTGCCCCTAAACTCTCTACTACCTTTACAGCCTATCCTGCACCTATTCGTTACCCCGCGGCAATATATATTTTTTCATATTATTATGGACAACATTTTTGCGCTTCCACCAAAGTCGTAGAAGAAAATTTGTTGGAATTCACATTTAGAAGTTTTCAGTTTCAGGAATAAAGCTATCTAAAAATTGCCCTGTACATGAAACCTACTGAACCAAAAAATATGTGTATGGAGAAATGAATATGCTTTTACCTGTAGATTTTGGAGTTGGCTCACCGTAATTCTCACGTGTGTCGATGGGTGGTACAGGGGGTCTACCGGCTAAGACGAAGCCGATTACCATTGGCGATAATCGAAGTTCGATTTATGAAAAATGTACTGCCACCCAGTTCATTTTACTACCACCCAGTTGATTTTTCATAAATCGAACTTCGATTTTTGCCTATGGTGATCGGCTTCGTCAGCCGGTAGACCCCCAGTTCCCTGCGCATAACTTGAGCAAAAGTCTGCGTAGTGGGGATGAGTTCGCGCATGTCAAACAAGATTTAACCAATCGGGGCCGTCCGAAGCAATAGCAATTCCGTCGCGCCCCTTGTCCCCCGCCAAAGAGACCCAAAAATCGTCTACTGCGCAGTCAAGGTTATTTTTCAAGTTATACGCCGGGAACTACGATCTTCTCAAAGAATGACATAACTTTTTTTGTAAAACTTGTATATTAGGGGCTGAAAGTGGAATCCTTCAGTATAGAGGAGATCTTCTGCCCTCTCCTATTTAGTTTTACGTGTGCAGCATAACTCAGACCTCCACTAACGAGTTAATTGGAGCTAAATGGTCGCGGCCATGCGTTTACCGACAGATATTTATTGCGAAAGAGGCGACAAGTTGATGCGAACGCCCGTACATCACATTCGATAACGTGACTTATAAAGCTGTTATGTAAGTCTTTTATGAATTATATGGGAGCTTTGAAAATAATACAGCTAAAGGTTTTCGGGTTCCGGACCTCTAAAGGAAAAACGGAACCATTATAGGATCACTTTGTTGTCCGTCTTTCTGTCCTTTTGGCAAGACTTTTTTTCTCAAGAACGCGTGGAGGTATAAGGTTGTTGTTTTTTAAATATTTTTACAATATAGTGTAATTTTTGATTGCCCCGAAATCCCTAGGTAAGATTGGCCATGTTTATTGCATAAAACACTGTTCAACCAACCGCAGACTCCCGTATCATAAAACCGCAATAAAGCTTACATCATCATGTCAATACCTAATTACAGTGACTGGAGTATTCCCAGGCATGCTATTCATTACTAAGCCGCCTTTGAGACGCCTTCCACAGCTACTGACTTCCGTTTTGTCCGACTACGCGAAGGAATTAGAAGGGTTGTGATTTGTGCGGCGTATTGTTTATTTAAGGGTGGACGATAGCAAGGTGGCGGGAAATTCAAAATTCTCACAGACTTTTACATTTTGTAGCTAAACTGAACTATTTTTGTTCAGCGATTTTTCGTTCGCGAGAATAAAACCGTATTCTTTTCATTATTGTAAACAACAGAACAACAATAATTCAGCCGATTATGTGTTCTGGTCTACGAAGCAGTGGTACTGCCCAAAAAACTTGTTGTAGACCAGAACACATAATCGGCTGAATTGTTGTTGTTCTGTTGTTTACAATAAGAAAAAGAATACCGTGTTATTGCCGCGAACGAAAAATCGCTGAACAAAAATAGCTCAGTTTAGCCACAAAATGTAAAAAACTGTGAAAATTTTGAATTTCCCGCCACACTACTATCTTTCAGCCTTAATCCCTTAGTGACTGTGGTAAAATCAACAAACAGTCATTGGATTTGTCTTAATTTTCCAGGTAGGCCCGTTGTATATTTGAAGAATGAGGCGTTTTCAGCACAAATTCACAAAGCATTTCATAGATGGCGCCTACAGGCATCTATGAAATGGTTTTTGAATTTGTGCTGAAAACGGGTCATTAACTAGTGGTTCGCCCCGAACTATGAACTCGCGACCCCATATCTCAGTAACCCCTCGACCGATTTGGCTCATGTTCGAACTTAAAAATTCTCTTTACCTCATTTATCTGCCTACCAAATTTCATGACGATCTGACTAAATTTACTCAAATTATCGTCGAACGAACATTCATACATACATACATACAAACGCCGGATTGTTACAGTAGACTCGGAGAACTTCGCTCGCTTCGCTCGCTCATTCAAATATGCTGGGCAATTTTACGGATCCGAAAAAAGTTGTTAGTAGGTCTAGGCAGTATGTACCTACAACCAGAAATACAAAATGATGTGAACTCAAGAACTCGAGGTCTCAGGCCAGAACACTGACGATTAGTTTTATTGGATTACCAGATTACCTACGAGTACTATCTAGTAGTTAAACTTCTGGCGACATACAACCAACCGGCTAAGACCTGAGTTATCATACTTCCAAGTATAAACTCAGAGGCCTTTTATGTAGTTACTCAAGTCGATGACTAGTGAGATAATTGGTCGGCTACCACTTCAATATAATCCATAATAAAAACAATTTCAGGTGGATATGTTAGTTTGTACGACAAACAAATTTATATACATTTTTTACTTTACATAATATTTTGACGTAAATAATTTATTGTTGAATAAAAACATTTGAACCTTGAATCTTGAAAGAAAATATTCCTTGTTCTTTAGAATGTAAGTGAAAAGTAAGTGAAACAGTTAAATCGCTATAACAATGTGCAGTGCCTAAGAAAGTTTAAGTTAAAAAAATCTGTAGAGTAGATAGGGATGGGTAGATCCTGGAGCTCTCAAAGCTCACTATGGATCCCAATAACCCAGTACTAGAAGAGAAGGACAAGTTTTCAGATAGAGAAGCTCCTAACTTAAAATCTTACACAACAAAAAGGTAAGTAAATGTTAATCGGTTGATTAGAGCCATACAGTAACGACATTTTACTACGTAGCCTATAAGGAATCTCACATAGATGTAAAAGAAACCGTTAAATAAAAGAGCAATCCAAACATCTCGAAAGTGGATCCGCGTGCAAAAACAAGCTAAGCATAAAACTGGAGATCACCGCTGAGCATTCTTTAAACGATTACCATCTTCTGAAACGCTGACCCCTCATTCTGAACCAAGGCTATGCAATCGCAGGTCTTTCTACCTGGCCAAGGGAAGTTATGTCGCGGCTAGTTATCGAAACTTGTTTTATCTCAAGATGTCCGATAAACGGTCCTGCGGATGCGGATAGAAGGGTTGTTCCGTATTCATGACACGACTTTTCATACTATAGGTATATTTTTCCGGATTCATGGTACGAGTTATTATTATTCCTACTCATGATTATTTTCTATTTAAGTTTCCGTTTTCATTTTACATGTGTTCCGTATTCATGCTACCAATAAAATACCATTTAATATTGGCACGTTAGTATGGTCAGCATAACAATTTCAATTCTAAGATTGGTAAGTCGGACTAGGTACCTACCTCAGTCTCTCCACTAAGGAACCAAATTATAAAACTAAGACATAACTAAAACATTTCGATACACCCGCAGGCACTTTTGGTTATTGAAATTAAAAAACCGTGGGACTCGCGCACCGAGGATTCCGATCCACCATTTTATGCATTTAAATGGAAGAAAAATAAAAACTAGGTAGGCTGCATACAGCGCCATCTAAAGTTAAGGTTTGGGACTAATATAGAGACATAGAGGGCGCTAGTTTCTATGTCTTTTTTTGTTCTTCTAGCATTAGTTCCTCAACTCAGCCAACAGATGGCACTCCACAGTCCTACATCGTGGATCGCGGTATGGCTTATTCTATATTCTATATTCTGAGTGTCAAGTTTTATAAATAATGCAGCCATGATAGCTATAGTTTTGTTTATATTAAAGTAAAAACATGTTGATTATATTTCTTGATATATTTTATACATCGTGGAATTTTAGTGGTTTTAAAGTGGTATTTAGTTGCACTCGTGATTTTGAGCCAAATTCCAAAATGTTACTTCAAAACGAGCGAAAATAAAAAACACTTCCCAGTACAAACGGCTATCGCCAATCGACACCATTTGTATGGAGAAGTGAATTTTTGTTTCGCGCGTTTTGGAATGAAACTTTGTAATTTGGCTCAGAATCACCAGTGCAATAAAATACCTTCGGCTTTAAAACCACTAAAATTGCACGGAGTATAATATACAAGATGATTATTTCTAACTTTATTTGTATGATTTCAATCCTATGATGTCCTATGTCACTTTAACCGATCATCAATTTGCAAGGTACTGTTGACCTACTTGTTTGCAGTGCTGATGTATAACGCATACGTGATTATCCCATTCCTCATGGCGATACAAAGAATAATTAATATACCTCGTGCCAGTGTCCGTGGATGTCTTAACGAAATCCGTACCCTTAAGCTTGTCTGTCTATTATTTATTTCTTCCAATATTTTAGATTTTTTCTGACCGTACTTAAAAGCAAAGTATTTTTATTATAATGTATGGTAGCATGAATCCGGAAACGCTCGCGAAACAAAATGTAAAAATTAATAAAATAATTTCCATAGCATGAATACGGAAGTCAAGTAAAATGAATCCGGAAAAAATATTCGTGACATGAAAACTCGTGTCATGAATACGGAACAACCCGGATAGAATGAGGAGTGCCCACCCCATTTGCTAGGGGTTGTTACGCTATAAACCCATGACCATTTTACCCATAGAATATTTTTTCTTGATTCACCAGCATACACGGTTTTTATTTTTTTAAGATTTGATCAGAACATCACACGGAAAATGAAGTTTTCAGTAGTTTTCACTTTGATTTTGACCTAATATATTGATTTAATACAATAAATAGTAATTGAATACGTGGGAACAAGAATCATGGGTAGAAAACGGAACAACTATGGCGGTGCACCCATCACTGTTAGATCTTTGGCCCCTGATCTGGATATTTTTCTATGTGATTAGGGGTCTTCAAGTATCGGTGAATGGTTGAGCTATTTTTGTAGCGCTTTCATTAACAGTCTTGTACGCTTGCGTCGTCGAAATGGGTTTTTCTACTTTATCGTGGAGACTAGCTATTGCTCATGGTTTTGTACGTATTTAAACGTTTTGATATTTTTTCATTGAAATGTCTTTTATTTTATTTTTCGACCAACATTTTCAGGACCTATTTGGGCCGAAACGTAGCTGTCAGCATATTAATAGACACTATCTTGAGATTGACATTGACATTAGCCAAGGCTTGACATTAGCATTTGACTTTTCTGAGATCACCTACTTGAGTTTGATCTTGAGTCGACGACTATTAATGCCACCCTTAGTGCACCCCAAACGGAACATATTACAAGGTGTTACAAAAGTAGGTACCTAACTCTTTTTACACGGTAATAGCACTCGGTGATAGGGATCACACAACCTAAATTTTTTTTTTTGCTCTATGACGTTCCGTTTATTTCCAAACTAATCAAATGTGAATGCTGTGGCGGGAGAAAAGTATTTTTTTAATATTGTTTTCATTGACTTTCGCAATGTTTTAACAACTCAAAGCTATGTAAATGCACCTACACACACAAACATATTTTAAAATATGAGCTAATACCAAAAACAAAAAAGTTATGAATTTTTTTCAGTTATGAGGTTATAAAATAAAAATTGTTTTTTTCAACTTTTTTTACAGATTTGACATTCTGTTGACCACTAGGTTACACCTTGTAAAAAGAGTTAGGATGTTTTGTAACACGTTGTATTTAGTTCCAAGCGTTTGTATCTGGTATAGATGTATGGGTCACTGTGACAGACAAACACTATTCCCAGTGTTCTTTTTTACTTGCGGCGTCGTAGGATGTATTTTTCTGCTATGGGAAAACAAGGTGGATCGATACCAGGCTCGTTAGGCGTAAATTGTGTGCTGGTAAATTTATTCTATCCTTGTATATTCTTTATCGAGGTATGTAAAAAAAATTAACGTTCAATAAAGTGCCGTGATACGAGTATCCGTGTTTGTCTGAGTTAGGGGGGTTTATATCTAGAAGTAAGACAAATAAGTATGACGCTCTAGTTCAAAAGAGCGTGTAACATAGTAACATAGACTGAACCTGTCTCTTCAACTATTGAAATGCATTTTTTACCCGTCAACTCGACAAGTGTTGGCTTGAAGCCACGACAATTTTGCTACAAAAAAAGAGAAAAACAAAAACACCTTTTGAAAAGCGTGTTATGTGACACTAACATGACGCTAATTAAGGCTAAATATCTCTTCAGTTGACAACTCTAGATATCGCTCTAACAGACCTTAAGACGAAGGAAACAACATTTACATTCCTCTGGCAAGCAGGCTAAGATAAAACGACTGGTGGTTGACAATAGGCTGGAATGAAGGATCGATCGACGAGTTCTCGATAAGAGATTGATATCGATTCGGTGCATTCGATTCTACTCGAATCGATGGCATCGGTTAAGCTCGTTATTTTGGACGTTGATTGTCGGTGAGACGGTACGAGATAGAAGTCATTACGTAAGACTTTTGCTCTCTAGAAATAGTTTTTTTTACCTTTAGTTTAGTTTAGCATATCCCCACACTATGGTTGTCGTCCTTTTGATCACCAGGATTGTCTAATTGTCTACTGTTGTGTATTCTGATTTCTGTGCATCTAACTGAGGGTGCTACCAACCGCGATTCGACCCGTTTCGAATACAACAATGTGTGAATATCGCGAGTCATTAAAAGTGAATATAACTAAGGTTGGCTTTTGTGAATATAGATTCCTTTACCTAGGTGACATTCTAAAGCTTACGACCTCAGTTTTTGGACCTTTTGAGGAGGAATAGGGATGGGAGTAACCCAAAGGATCCCACTAAGTTGAAGTGTCCCACTCCTTTTATTTATAAGATGCAATGGTAGGTAATCGTATGAGGTAGTGGCCACCCCTGGAGTTTTTAGGCCACCCAAAGGGTCTCTGACATGGCTTAACTATTGTTATTAATGAACAACAACCGGGACCAACGGTGATGCAATAAGGGGTGACTAATAATTTGGTAGCGAAATTTTGAGGTCACCCTGTAGATAGATAGATAGAATACACTTTATTGTACATCAAGAAAATCAGGTATTTACATAGAATTATTGTATAGAAGTATTGCTACGAACTGCTAATCACACAGCGCAACCTGCATTCACCGTTGGTCACAATAGGTGTGAGTTCCCGGGTTGGAATCCCTTTGTGGGCATGTATCTTTGACTTTGGTTTATTGCAGAGTTACGTAACATTTGTGAATTTGCAGTACCTATACCCATGTATACCCATGTGCCGTATGCCATCCCTCCATGCGTCTCTATCTTCGGCAAGCTTCTCCCAGCCCTTGTGTTGCAATCCGAATTGTGCCATGTCTCGCTTGATGCATTCTTTAAAGCAGACTTACAGACTTAAGGCTGGAAGATAGCAGCGTGGCGGGAAATTCAAAATTTCCACAGTTTTTTACATTTTGTAGCTAAACTGAGCTATTTTTGTTTAGCGATTTTTCGTTCGCGGCAATAACATAGTATTCTTTTCATTATTGTACACAACAGAACAACAATAATTCAGCCGATTATGTGTTCTGATCTACGACAAGTTTTTTGGGCAGTGCCACTGCTTCGTAGACCAGATCACATAATCGTTGTTCTGTTGTTTACAATAATGAAAAGAATACTGTTTTATTGCCGCGAACGAAAAATCGCTGAACAAAAATAGCTCAGTTTAGCTACAAAATGTAAACGATTGTGAAAATTTTGAATTTCCCGCCACGTTGCTATCGTCCACCCTTAAGGCCCTGCTAATCAAACAGCACAACCTGCCTCCAACCTCCCGATAACAGCCCGCCATCTTTCCCTGCCTCCGCAAAAAGCCCGTGTCCGTACACGCGTCCCGAGCCCGTTCTGTCGGCTCGCTAATTGGGCGCCGCCGCCGCCGCGCCTCCCGATTGGCTGGGGGGCGGCATCGTAATTATTTAATAACTCGGAGGAGTTGCAATTATACGGCGGGCGACATTCCCGCGTTGGAGGGAGAGGGTCGGGAAAGCCCGGGTTTGGGAGCGTTTTAATTTCCAAGAACAGGGGCCTTAGCCTATATAACGCAATGGCGTATCGATGGCATCCCAATATAAGGACAAAACCGGGATTTCCTCGTATTTCTCCTACAACCAGCGAACTAATCCTCTCGAATTAGAATCTGAATATTCTTCGCTGTGCTACAAAAACATTAAAAGGGCCGACAGCATTACTAAGTCGTAATTGAAGCCGTAAACCGGGAGCCCATTTTGGCACCGTTGTGTTACAGGCTAAGGCCCCAGGTCATGTGTCAAGCGTAAGGACGGTAGCAAGACGAGTCACTGTCCGATCACTTCACATCTCACATTTCACATGATCATTCCTTAACTTAGCACGATAGTATGTAAAATTAAGCAATAGAAGTAACAATTTTACATTGAATCCTATAAACATAACCACTAACCAACGTGAATTTGGCTGAAGAAATTGGTCATATTTATTTATTTAATATTTAGGAAAACTAGTGACTAAATTAATATAACTTAAAACTTAACACGTATGAAAAACATAGTAGTGGCTTGACAAAACTTGAATAACAATAGCCAGTCTTTTAAAGTCTCCACAGATAGCAACTATAGTATAACGATAGTTAAACTAAGGCTTCTGTATCTACGTAATGAGATGATTTATAAAGCGTCCAGTGGCACCTTCATTTGGTTGGCAAACCCGGGGCTTAGGTTAGCTCTCCTGTCAGGATAGTAAAGGTGCTGTAATTACGTTAACACAGTACTATTTGTGTTGAAAAATGCAGTGATATTTTGTTAGTTTTAACGTTGTGGCAAAATTCCTGGAAATAAACTGTTCAATCTAATGAGTGGTTAGTTCCGCTCCGGGATATCAGTTAGCGAGAACAGAAACGCGAACCAAACAAGCAACAAGTTCACTTCTTGTTAAATCTAATTCGTGAGGTAATTTCAAACTCCACCCTTCACATGTAATAACGTCTTTACATCTCTGCACAAACAGCCACATGATTGACAGTGCAGCTAGCAGCATAAGGCTCCAGAGCATGTTGGGCCAATGTGCTGGTCCAAAGGGTTGGGCCAATATAGTGGGTCTATTGCGTTGGGCCAACGTATACCTACATGACTGCTTGGCGTATTTTAGAAGCCAAAAGTCGCCGTTCAGTTGTCGTTAACATTTTCAAAAGTAGACAACTGTAAATTTATTTAAATAAAGGTTGTACAGATTTACTGGTATGTTTCCCCTATCTAAATTGATAATTCATCCCGTAAAAATCTACACTTCTACTAACAGTAAAAGCTTAAAGTAGCGGAGAATGTGGGCTGATTTCAAGCCTGCTCTTGTGAGAAAGAAATCTACCCCGTAACCCAACCTAACCCAAATTTGGTCGTTCTGCAACCAGAGGGGATTAAAGTCACATGTCATTTCATAGATCATAATATATTGGTTACCTTGCAAGAGGCAAGTGTTTTTAGCCTCTGAAATGCCTACTACTGAGCAAAGGCCTCTTTTGAAAACGCCTAGCGAAAAGGTTGTGAGGTCTTGGCCTGACATGGCGCCTTTGCCCACCTAAGCGGTGATGATTTTCGGCGGTTAATAAAATTAATCAGACAAAGTACGAGTATTAATAAGAACCTTAGACAGATATTCAAACAAGGATCATACTTACAATAACTCTTGATTTTGCGTCTAGTTTAAAAAATAACGGTGATTATGTTTCACTTACATTGGCGCAAGTCATTGGCACACATAGTTTGTTGGCCCAGCTACCTTACAGTTGTTGACCTTTAGTTAGAGTACTCTTAAGAACTGGATCGGACTGGGATATTAGTCAAATGACTATGTTTCAACTCGCCCCTGACGCAGTGCGTTTGCACAGACAAGGTAATGGCGGTTGTCAGGGAGTATTATGTTTCTATCGGTATATCTTTACTGCAGATATAGCCAAGTATATTCAGACACAAGCTGTAAAAGCCAAAAAGAGGAGTGTTATAAGTTTAATTATTGTAAGAAAACGGGATTTTTACCACGATTTATTTTCTTTTGAGTTCCCGATATTTCGGTACCGTTGCAGGCACCATGGTCACGGGTATGGTCATGGACGTGAGTCGGGCCGGGCCATCGAACAACTTGGAACGCAGCCGTCGAAATAGAAAGAGGGTAGATAGATTTATCTACGCCTAGGTGTTTGACATTCAAAAAACCGTCTTCAGTCTACCCGTGACCATGGTGCCTGCAACGGTACCGAAATATCGGGAACTCAAAAGAAAATAAATCGTGGTAAGAATCCCGTTTTCTTACAATAATTATGTCTAAAAACCACGAAAGTTTCAAAAAGCATGTTATAAGTTTGACCGCTATATGTGTGTGTGTCTCTGTGTCTGGTTGTGGCACCGTATGTAGCTCTTAAACCGATTTAGATTTTTTTATCTGAAAGCAAGTTGTCTAGCGAGTTTCCTCAGATTTTTTAAATCAAAATCTGCTCAGCGGTTTATGAGATACGCTAATTAGAAGCTAAAATGTCGAAGTTTTTATTTTTTTGCATAACAGGAACACCCTGAAGTAAGTACCGACTACCTAGTTTACAACCTTATGGCTTGAAATCTCTAATGCTCTTATGTTTTCTGATAAGTGATCCTATAAAATCATAGGATCACTTCAATCATTTTCCATTGTCGTCTCGTTGAATGAATCCCACATTTCCCTGACCTCAGTTTACTTACGGCAGGTTCACTCACTCACTTACTATTCAGTACAACACTCTCCTAATATCCTTTACGACTAGACTTCAAATGAGCTATGGATTAACCAGAATTTTAACTATAATAAAGCAGTGGATTTTCCGGAGTCCTTGAATCAATTTATTTTTCAAGTCAGAACTATCGTTCAGTTTTTCGAGTTTTTCAATTATTATCAGCTCATAAGTCTAACCATAACTTCATTTGACACTACAGGGTGCACTCTAAGTCGATAGCGGAACTTTAAGTAGGGTGTCTACTGATCAATACAAACAACTTGTACTAGGTGGCAAAAAAAATGGAGTGAAAGAAATATCAGCTGTTCCATACAAAAGGTCCACTCAGTACTGCGCCAAATGTATGAAACAGCTGATATTTTTTTCGCTCCATTTTTGTCGCCACCTAGTACAAGTTGTTTGTATTGCTCAGTAGACAGCCTACTTAAAGTTCCGCAATCGACTTTGAGTGCACCCTGTAGATATTGACGACATCTCACATTTTTCACGAAGATTCCGTAAAAAGCTACCGTTGTGGGGTTTTACAGGTGTGTTGATGGAGCACCAAGAGACAGACTTCTGACCATGGCAACCTTTGCTACTGCACCGACTGCTGAAATTCGTAGGGCATAGAAGAAGTAGAGACCAGATAGACTTTCCCACTTGGGACTGATATTTTTCACAAGAAATGGCAGAACTATGCATGTCCGCAGATTAACAAGCGACAATTTTCTTCATGAAACGAAAACGCATTTTCCAAAAAACAATTGTCCATACGTACAATTCAAATTACGAATGAAAAAAAAAACACACAGATTTGACAGTAATGGAGATCACGTAGGAAACAGTCACGTCGTCGCCACATCGAAACCGCAGCCCGTCTCTCTTGCTCCTCCAGCCTCCCCCGCCCGTGTGACAGGGATAGCGGTAATGGTACCAGGTAATAACAGAGTGGAGAGCCAACCACGGTATCCCGGTTGGTATCATTAACGCTGCCAACGGAAACCGTGGCATTATGGGTGCAATCATGGCCTCGCCGACAGAGGTAAAGAAATAAATGAAAAATTACTCAGTGATGCTTTTTTTAGGGTTCCGTACCCAAAGGGCCTATTACTAAAGGTGGCATTTATAGTCGAAACCTTTTTTTTTTTAATATTTATTTTTCAAAATACACACAAAGTAACAATAATAACATTTGCCAAACTGCTAAAGCAGTTTGTCGGCAACACTCTTAGTACTTACAGCTAAAATTCTATATACTTAATAGGTTACATTACAAAGCGTGACTTGTACTGTCCGGAAGGGACGGGCTGTTCTAAAGCTATTCTCAAGCTATTCTCAAGCTCGAGCTCAAGAAGGTGAACTCAGAAAACAAAATCACCGACTTGAGACCTTGGCCAATGTCAATGTTAAGCTCAAGCTAGTGTCTATTAATATTCTGACAGCTACTCAAGCTTGACATTAGCCAAGGCTTGACATTAGCAAATTTTGTTTTCGGAGATCAGCTACTTGAGCTCGATTTTGAGCCTAAGATTCCGCTGTCCGTCGGTTCGTCTGTCCGTCTGTCACCAGGCTGTATCTCATGAACCGTGATAGTTAAACAGTTGAAATTTTCACAGATGATGTAGTTTTTTTGCCGCTATAACAACAAATACTAAAAAACAGGAACCCATAAATATTTAAGGGGGCTCCCATACGAACCTGATTTCTCGCCGTTTTATAGATAATGGAACGGAACCCTTCGTGCGCGAGTCCGACTCGCACTTGGCCGGTTTTTTGTCTTTTTCCTCCGGTAGATGGAAAGACGGTTTTATAGTGATTTTCGGTGGAAACGATTAATTCGCTTGCGTGACGATTGGCTGTATAACTTCTGCTTAAGCATTTGCATTTTTGCAAGGCGGTGTAATGCTTATTGTCTTACGGGAAGTAGAAAGTAAAAATTGTCTGCCAGCTTCTGAGGTTTCGGAACCCAGCAATGAAGAGTAAATAAGTAACTCTTTATTGTACAAAAGAAATATTTTTTCATATTAGTTCAAGAATTGTAGAATAAAAGTACAATTAGCGGTCTTATCGCTAAAAGCGATTTCTTCGAGACAGCCGTTGGATGTACAAGAAAGAACTTTTCTCCAAGGATAATTTTATAGCGAGTATTTCCGAGCCAATAAAGCAAAAACTCTGTTTTTCAGTTTCTTTATACAAAGCCGTAAAATATTATTATTACCTAGTTGCCAAGCAATATTTCCTCCATGGATATTCTACTGTTGACTTCTCAGCAATAGTTCCCATGTTTAATTAATTCAATCACCCTTTTATAGAGCAACGAAGCTAAAATTTCATGACCAAACAATCACGATATTTGAATGAAGTTTCACAACAAAGCACAATCAAAATAGTCATAATAACAGAAGAACTAGGTACCAGTCATATTTTAATAAGCTTAAACCTGAATATTTAATTTTATTGACTGCTCCTAACTTGGCGACGTAGTGGCATGATTAATAGAGTCAACCACTCTCTAGGATACCTTTTTTTGTTCGATTTACGCCCTTATTCGTGCGTGATAAGAGCTACCATTGAATAACCTAGCCTTGAGTCTTACTGACCGTGCAAAAGGGCACCCCGTTGATGTCTTTTGTATGAACGTAGATATATCATTTATTTCCTTTGTCGGTCGAATTAATTTTGTTTGTAGAGGATGGTATCGGTGCTGGGCAAGCTTAGGTACTCCCCCCAAAACAATGGCCCAGACACTGCTACAAGTCACTGCTACGTCCAAGTGGTTGCTTCACCCATGTAGTGTCAGCGGATATGCATCAGTACGCTGTATAAATTATCTCATTACCTAGATGCAAAGGACTTAGTTTTATTTTAAGATGTAGGTAAAATGGCTTATATTTCAGTAATATGCAATAATATTTATTTACCTCTAATTTTGGCAACATTTTTTTGAGGCCCATATGACAAATACATTACGCTAAAAATACATATTACTAAAGTACCTAAGTTTAATGGTTAGAATGGTTGGTTCCTCTGTGGCAGGTTATTCTGTGATACACCTCTCGTGTCTTCAAGTGAGGCTATTAATCTATCAAGAACAATTAGCATCTCATCTGCATCACGTTTTTAATAGGGTCTTCTCATATTAATATACTGTAGAGTCAACATAAAAATCTGTAGTGGCTAAACGAAGGTATTCATGATCGCATGAGGCATGCAAAGAAAAGACCGCGTACATGTCGAAACTGGCTGTTTTAGATAGCTCTCACCTAATTCTAGTGTTTAATATTATATGAACATTTCCTATTTGTTTAATGTATTTGATACAGGAATCGATTTTGTGCATTTTTCTTTGCGCGCGAGCTATTCAGTATGCACAGCGCCTTATCGAAAATTTTCACATAACAAAACCTAGAATTAGGTGATACCTATCTAAAACAACTCGTTTCGTGTTGACATTCATAAAGATTTTGATGATATTTTGCTTGAAAAAAAATAGGCGGTGCACTTTTTTTCAAGTAAAATATCTTGCAATCTGTTATGGATATCAACACAAAACTGGCTGTTTTAGATATGTCTCACCTAATTCTAGGGTTTGATATGTGAATATTTTCGTTTTTTTTTTGTGTATTTGATACAGGAATCGATTTTGTGCATTTTTCTTTGCGCGCGGGCTAATTCACTATGCCCAGCGCCTTAAAGACATCATCAGTTAGAAAGTGTTTCACTTGATGTTAACTCGTAACTTGAGTTTGTTTTGGCGTGACCAAAATTTTAGCGATTGTGAATTTCAGTTGAAATTGGAAAGTGGAATGTTTGACTGAACTGCAGTGAAAACGAATGTCAGGAGTCAGGACAAAATTTCTTCAATTTCTTCTTATTTTAATATCGGTGATTTTTCGGTAGATTATTATACAAGGTGTTACAAAAATACCTAACTCTTTTTATAGGGTAATAGCACCCGGTGATAAGGATCACGACCTAAATATTTTTTTTTGCTCTATGACGTTCCGTTGATGTTTAAATTAATAAAATGTGAACGCTGTGGCGGGAGAAAAGTATTTTTTAAATTATGTTTTCATTGACTTTCACAATGTTTTAACAACTCAAAGCTATGTAAATGCACCTACACACACAAACATATTTTAAAATTTGAGCTAATACCAAAAACAAAAAGGTTATGTTTTTTTTTTCAATTATGAGGTTATAAAATAAAAATTGTTTTTTTTTCAACTTTTTTTTACAGATTTGACATCCTGTTGACCACTAGGTTACACCCTGTAAAAAGAGTTAGGATGTTTTGTAACACGTTGTATTAGGATCACAAAGGAGTGAGATCGTGCTATATCGTTTTGTGTGTGAGATGCAAAAATGTAGTCGTGATCTCCTCATTCCTCGTGAGCTCCATCATTTCATATCAGCCCGGCACTTTAGTACTGTCACTGACAACATCTTATTTCAAAAATGGCCATCATTATCTTTCGCCGTTATCGATGTCAACACGGATGAAGTGGCAGGAAAAATTTAGTAAGTAATTTGTGTGTAGGATTCTAGGATTCTAGGGCAGACTTTTTTTCTATTAAATCACGGTTTTACTCACTAGTAGGTAATTTGTCGTTGTAGCCGACTAGTTTCGGTTCTCATTCGGAGGCCTTCATGGAGAACGAGACGGCCCTTGCGATGCCGCGGCTAGTCTCGAACTGCGTTTGAGTAGCCGTTGCGCGCGCGCCGAGACTTTTCTTCTTTTCATCGAAATCTATCTAGTTTTGACATAAAAGTGTAACAAGCATCCATACTTTTTTTTTTCAGGGGTGGCCACTACCTCACACGATTAACTAACTATCTTAACAGATTGATTAGAAATTAAAATTGAAAGCTCCCCACACAAACGCGTTTTTATCGGTCGATGCGTTATTGCGATATCTGTTTTTAGTACATTTTCTATTTTAGGATGGCCATGGAGTTAAAAGTCAACTAAGTCAAGTTCAAATTCAGTCAAAATTCTAGTGAGTAAAACCGTGATTTAATAGAAAAATGTGCAGTGCTCACGAAACTTTAAGTAAAAAAATTTACTATGACAATTTGATGTACATTGCGTAGCCAATTAGGCATTAGAAATGTTACAAAAAAGGTTAGGTTACTAACCGACTACTCAATGTACATCGAATTGTCATAATAAACTATGAATTACTTTTATGAAATGGCCCACTGGCTATAGCTATAGTATAAAGTACAACACAGACGTTTAGTATTTAATATTGTGCGTTCAAACACTCGTAAAGTTCGAAGATTACGGCCAGAATGTGCTTGTTTCGAAAGCGGACTGGCTTTGCGAATAGTTGATATTAAATCTTGTGTTAACATTTACTTTAGCGTACAGTCAGCTTTAAAATTGCTGGGTTCCCTACTTACGCCTAAACGATAAAAACTCATTGCTAAAATAGTGGGTCAAGATGAGTCACAGTAAGTCAAAAAGATGGCAATTTGTCAACTCCAACTTAGTCATAATAGTCATGTTCGATACATCTCTCATGTAGGGTAGAATATATATTTTTTGTCGTCGGTATTATATAATTTGCTACGCGTTCGTGTGAGAGGATCGCAATTCGGTTCGGTCGAGTTTGTTTTATTTAAATGGATATTTTCGGAGCTACAGAGCTAAATTCGGGTTATTAGTGCATATCTAGGCATTAAGTTTATGTACTGTTATTGTGTGGTGTGAAAATCTTCAAAGAAAAGGAAACTGAAGAAAAATTCAAGGGGCCCCTTCGCCGTGGAAACTTCACCGTGTACCTAAGGTCAGACTTTATTCCTATTTATCTATTTATTATATATATTTAAAACATTTGGTAGCAGGGCGCGGTTAGGACCTATTTTGTTTCATATTAGGAAGTTACGATCTTAGGTAATTAGCGCGTGAAAAGTTAGGTTAGGCAGCCATTCGTCGTGGCGTGGTTACTTCGGAACTCGGTCGGATAATAGTCTTGGATACATTTTTCATACATTACATTTCATGCATTCGGTTTTTTAATTCGGTCGGTTTAGCTTACGCGAGGGTCCCTAGTTCGGTAGGTATTTAATTATTGTAAATTAATTACACATTTTCAGTTTTCTTTACGAAGGCATATTCGATTTTGTTTGTTTATTATTCGGAATAAACTAAATTATTTGGTTCGGTTAATAAGTTACTTTGTTTAGTTACAGTTACTTACGGCAGGTAGGTACATTAGGTATAGTTACCTTTCAGTGTTTTTACATTGTGTTTGTGCCGTTATTGACGGCCCGCTTTGGTGGATTTGTAGTTGTAAAATATACGTACGGTAAGGTGCATAAGGTACTATTTTGATTTGGTGATTTTTGTTCGGTGATTTATTTGTTCGGGTCGAATTTGCGTAGGTACCTAACTAGAAGTTATAAAACCATACGGTCTTTTCATTAAATAACTACCTGTAGGTATTTGATCGGGAACCTTTCACTTTGTTTACATACATTACTACTTGTCCAGATACGGTTGTACAATGGCCCTAAGAGGATCTTTCGCGGTTTTCAAAGTTAAATTGCAGTGGCTCATCGATAGCGCTGACTTGGTTGATCGGCCTGAGCATGTAAATCGTGTGGCCGTGCGGTTGTTAACAGCAAATAGCGAATTGTTGTCGTTAGAAGATTCTTATCAACGGATAATTGAATACGCGGACTCGGAAAATCCTTTGGAAAAACAAATTGTGGAAGTGGCACGAAAAGAGTATGTTAGGGCCTTAGAAGCTTTTGACAAATTAATGATAGCTAAATTAAAGCAAGATGCTACTCGTGAGCCATCGGAATCACGGTCGGACGCTCATCGCTTTGACTCGGACGCATTGGTATCGAGACTACCTACACTTCAATTACCTATTTTTACGGGTGACATGGAACAATGGGTCGGATTTAATAATTTATTCGATAGTTTGGTCGATTGTCGGATGGACTTATCCCCTTCACAGAAGTTAGCCTATTTAATGTCGTGTATTTCAGGCGAAGCTCGGGGCCTGATACAACATATCAAAATATCGGATGCCGGTTATAAGACGGCTCGGGATCTCCTGATAAGGAGATATCAAAACACTCGGCATTTGGCGGACGTTCATGTAACTCAAATAATGAATCTTCCAAATATTTCTGCGAATTTATACGGATTGCGCGCGCAATTTTTGAATCCCTTGTTGATGGCAACCAACTCATTGGAACGTCTTGGGTTTCCTGTCGCGGATTGGTCATTTTTGCTGTTGCATATTGCACTTAATAAGTTGCCTGCATCAATTAAATCTCGGTTTGAACAAAAATACGGAACGGAAACGGATGTGATACCAACCTTTTTGGAGTTGATCGAATTCTTAGAGACAGAATGTAGGTTATTTGAATGTGCAAAAAGGGAAAATAATATTTCGCACAATAATAATCGTGAGGACACTCGCGGACCACGACGCCCTCAGCATTATGCGGCCGCGCAGGTCACGTGCTGCCCTTACTGCGGTGATTCATCGCATTCGGCGGTGAATAGATGCTCGCGTTTTAAGGCACTTACGCCTTTTGGTCGCAAGGACTTTGTAACTCGGAAGCGCCTATGCTATTTTTGTTTGTCGGGTCATAATTATCGAGACTGTCAACAAACACCTCAATGCGATGGCTGCGGTAGTCGGAAGCACCATCCATTACTTTGTTTCAATCGGGCAGGCACTACACAGCCTCGTGTAAACGGCAATGACAGGCGGTCACCTCCGCGCACGGACCGCGCGCGGAATATTATGGACGCGGCAACGGGAATCGAACCCAGGCACCTCGATCGCCGGCTCGCCCGGCTCGGACTCCAAGCCCATATCGTCGTCGTGGGAATGACGAGGGGCATCGGCGCGCTCCTAATGTAGGCGGTTACGGACATCGCACTCAACGTGTCGGCGATGGTCGACGGGACCAGCAACGGTGTGATCGTGACGCACCGCAGCGATCTTATAACGATCAACAATAGGATGCGGCTCCTACCCACTCATCGGATTCACTAGCTCAGCAAAAAACTATTTTACTCCCTACGGCTATTATAAGAGTGCACGGTAATAACTTGGATGATTTCGTAGAAGTTCGGGCATTATTAGATGCGGGATCCCAAGGCTCTCTTATAACTTTAGATTTGGCTAACAAATTAGGATTAATGTTGGAACCTACGGATGAGCGAGTGAAAGGGGTGGGGGGAATTGAACTCGGTAATATTTTCGGTCGGTCTTGCATTTCATTTTCACCTTCGGGAAAGCGTTTTCCGGTTATATCTACTCCGGTCACGTGTTTACGGAATCTTATCGGTAATCAGCCAACCTTTGATATAAATAGATCGGTTTTAAATTTAAGTGAAGGGCTTTCTTTGGCTGACCCTGAGTTTCATGTGTCGAAACCAGTAGAAATAATACTCGGCTCGGATATTTACGGTTCATTAGTCGGTGGTGATAAAATACTTTTAGGTACGGATGGTTTAACGGCATATAACTCCATATTCGGTTACGTCCTATTAGGACCTATCAATGAAGGTTTTTATTTAAATTCGGAGCTATCGGAAGATATTTTTGCTATCTCTATTTCGGATGCCTTGCAAAGGTTTTGGGCGGTAGAGGAACCTCCAGAGGTTTTCTCTGTAAGACCTGTTGATGAGGAGTGTGAAAAGCTTTACAAGCAAAATACACATCGGCTTGAGGACGGTCGGTTTTCTACTCGGCTTTTATTACTTTCTTCTCGACCAATCTTAGGCGAGTCACGGTATAGAGCTGAAAAGCAGTTTCGGTCATTAGAACAACGTTTAATGAAAAATTCGGATTTACGGGAACAATACATTGGTTTTATGAGGGAATATGAGGAGTCGGGGCACATGTCGGTTTCTAATTTTGACTATAGATCGGGTGAAGAACATTATCATATTCCACATCATGCGGTTTTTAAATATTCGGGTGACATTGCAAAAATTCGGGTTGTGTTTAATGGGAGCTGTGTCACGTCCACGGGAATTTCACTAAACCAGTGCCTTCACACTGGTCCTAAACTACAACGGGACATATCGGACATTTTATTAAATTTTCGGAGACATAAAATTATTTTTATTTGCGACGTTAGGCAAATGTTTCGGCAAACACTTATTGATGAATCGGATCGGAAGTATCAGCTGATTCTGTGGCGGGAGTCCCCTGATCAGCCCATACTCACTTACGAATTAAACACAAATACTTACGGGTTACGATGCAGCCCATACATAGCTAATCGGACTATCTTGGAACTTGCCGAGCGGGAGCGTGAGCGCTACCCGCGCGCGGCGGCGGTTTTGCAATCGGACGTTTACGTCGATGACGTCATCACTGGCTCGGACTCGGAAGCTGACGCTATAAGCCTTCAGCTAGAATTAACCAAGCTTATGCTTTCGGGTGGTTATGAACTTCGGAAATGGATCTCAAATTGTTCGGCTCTCTTACAAGGTTTACCTGACGATCACAAACAGCTACCCTTGTTATTTCAAGATCCTGAAAATCCCCTTTCGGTTGCGGTTCTCGGTGTTTTATATGATCCAACTCGCGATATTTTCTCTTATAAACTGGATCTTACCAATTCGGATTCACATACTAAACGGTCGGTGTTATCGGTTGTAGCTCGGATATTCGACCCCAAGGGTTGGATTTGCCCAATAGTATATTGGATTAAATGCTTATTGCAGCGGTTTTGGCTAAATAAACTTGGATGGGACGATCCCTTACCTTCGGATTTATTGCGTGAATGGCAAAATTATCGGGCGGATTTAATTAATATTAGGAAATTGGCTATTCCTCGTTGCATCATGAGTAAACCTGCAAGGAGTTATTCACTGCATGGCTTCTGTGACGCGTCGGTATTAGGTTATGCGGCAGTAATTTACTTGCGGTCAAGTAATTTGGACGGTACGGTTTCGGTACACTTGCTGTTAGCTAAGAGCAAGGTCGCCCCTCTCAGAACGCGACCCACCATTCCTCAATTGGAATTGTGTGGAGCCGTGCTCCTTGTTAAACTCCTCAATCATGCGTGTCTTTGTCTTCAAAGATCCATTGAATTTGAGGAGGTATTCGGATGGACCGACAGTATGATTTCTCTGGCATGGATTAATTCGTTACCTCATACTCTTCAAGTATACGAGGCTAATCGGGTTTCTCAAATTCAAAATTCTGCGGTTTCTATCACTTGGCGACATGTACCTGGCAGTATGAACCCGGCAGATTGCGCTTCTCGTGGCTGCTCGGCTTCAACTTTACTCTCTCATCCGTTGTGGTGGGAGCCTGCTTGGCTCATTCAACCTGAGTCTACCTGGCCCTCTCGTGCGGTGGAGAGGCCTTCGGAACTGCCTGGCATTCGGTGTTGTGCGGTTACAACAGCAGATTCTGTGTCGGATTTTCAGTGGATTATAGATCGGTGTAGCTCACTTGATAAATTAATCACATGTACGGGTTGGATTCGGAGATTTATTCATAACTTTCGGAATAAAAATAATCGGATTAACAAAGAATATTTAACGGTCGGAGAAAGAAGAGAAGCTTTACATTGTTGGGTCGGTTTAATACAAAATAAATATTTCGGTTCGGAGATTGAAGCTCTACGTAACGGAGAGCAGATAAGAGGTAATTTAAAACGTCTAAGTCCGTTCGTAGACTCACGTGGACTGTTGCGGGTTGGTGGTCGGCTCCAACATGCGGAAATCGGATTTGAAGCCAAACATCCGTTACTATTACCAAAATCGGGACATTTTATAACACTTTTAATTTCGGATCTACATATAAAAAATTGTCATGCGGGACCAAATGCTCTTACGGCCATTTTACAACGGAACTTTTGGGTACTTTCAGCTAGGAGAGCTGTTAGGAGTGTCACGTTTAAGTGCATTCCATGCTACAAATTGAAAGGTCTTACGACTCAACCACTGATGGGTAATTTGCCTCAGGATCGAGTTACTGCGGCTAGGCCTTTTCAAGGAATCGGAACGGACTTTGCGGGACCTTTTCAGGTCAAAACTCATAAATTGCGGAACCCAAAGATCACCAAAGCGTATTTATGCGTTTTCGTGTGTCTGGCCACAAAATCGGTACACTTAGAGTTAGTTTCGGAGTTAACAACGGAAGCTTTTATTGCTGCTCTATCTCGGTTAGTATCCCGTCGCGGACTGCCCTCTCTTATTCGGTCGGATTGTGGCACTAATTATAAGGGTGCTGATAATTATTTGAAGGAAGTTTATCGGTTTTTGGAACAAAATCAAAATTATATCGGTCATAATATGTCGCAGCGTGGCATAACTTGGATATTTGACCCTCCAGCTTGTCCGTCATGGGGCGGTCTGTTTGAGGCTGCGGTGAAGTCGGCGAAAACTCATTTAAAACGCTGTATCGGGGAAACCAAACTAACGTTTGAGGAACTTAGCACAGTTTTCTGTAAAATTGAGGCCGTACTCAACTCTAGACCCTTGTGTCCCATATCTTCGAGCACTGATGACCTGGAGGTATTGACCCCTGGTCATTTCATTATCGGTCAGCCCTTAAATGCTTTACCAGAATATCAATTTCAAGATGTGAAGATGCATAGACTTAGTCGGTTTCAGCTGTTACAGCAAATTTCTCAAAGCTTTTGGCATCGGTGGCATTTGGAGTATCTTCACACCTTGCAACAGCGGGTCAAGTGGACGGATTCCACCTCTCCTCCTAAGGAGGGTGATTTAGTTTTATTGAAAGAGGATAATGTACCTCCTCTACATTGGAGTCGGGGTCGGATTATTAAACTCTACCCAGGTTCGGATGGTGTGGTCAGACTAGCGGATGTTCGGGTTGCACAGGGTACAACACTCAAGCGGGCTGTTGGTAGGCTTTCTCGGTTGCCTATTGACTAACTTTTTTATATTTTTGTCGGTTTTTTTATTTTATTTTTATTTTTTCTTTCTCTTCGGCGGGGAGAATGTTCGATACATCTCTCATGTAGGGTAGAATATATATTTTTTGTCGTCGGTATTATATAATTTGCTACGCGTTCGTGTGAGAGGATCGCAATTCGGTTCGGTCGAGTTTGTTTTATTTAAATGGATATTTTCGGAGCTACAGAGCTAAATTCGGGTTATTAGTGCATATCTAGGCATTAAGTTTATGTACTGTTATTGTGTGGTGTGAAAATCTTCAAAGAAAAGGAAACTGAAGAAAAATTCAAGGGGCCCCTTCGCCGTGGAAACTTCACCGTGTACCTAAGGTCAGACTTTATTCCTATTTATCTATTTATTATATATATTTAAAACAAGTCATGTATGACTCATGTCACGTGTGGAAAAAAGTAAGGAAGTATCCAAGTATTTCCAAATAATATAACAAGACGTAATATCCACTTTTTGTTTTTTGTGAACCAAAAACCCGAACTAGGGTTATGGTATGCGAGAGGTTACGGGTTCAAGTCTTGTCCCGAGCGATTTTTTTAACTTATAATAAATATTTAAGACGTTTTGAAAATTAGGACTCTTTCCAGAGGCATGGATTTATTTTATCCATAGGTCGCATCAGCTTTTGATGTTGACTGTACCTAACATTGACAAGTTCAGTCGATGTCTCCAGCCAAGCACTAAAGTTCAATCTAAAACTAACATGCTAACATGCTAACGGTCTGTTCTTATGCTCGTTGAAGGAATCAGGAACTGAAGAACATTTTGTTTGCCAAAGGTCACTTTTGCAACAATTTGATGAGTAAATTTGATGAGATTTCGACTTCTTCTATTCTTCTATTCCTAATGGCTGAGGATCGCGAGCAATGAGGTTTCGACATTGTATTGTATAGGTATGTCACTTATTATTTAAAAACAATCCGCGGGAGCAACAGCGCAATAGTGTGAGTGAACGTGCCACTAGACGCTGCATCAATCATCTTAGATGCCAGGCCTAAGTTTTTAAAAACAATCGATAATGAACTATTTCCTATTAGTGTTTTATAGATTTACTGAGCTATCTCTAAAAATTTTCAAAGTGAAGGCAATCATCGTAACAAAACCTGAGCAAAGAATAAGGTTCAACAGTGCTTTGGACTCGTGTAGTATTCATTTGGCCCGAAGTCTTCTCTTTCTGAGAGAAGGCTTTTACTCAGTAGTAAGATATAACATCTTACTATCCTACAGTTCGATAATTTCACAAGCCAACCGAACACATTGGCCAGGTCATTGGCGATCAAAACCTTACGTGAAACGTGCTGCCTTTCTGCACAAAATAGCTAATACTAGAAGAACATTCTTATCCGCGCGCGATAAGAATGGGATGGTACCTTGTCGAAGTCATTCGAAAATATACAGTATTTTACTTTAAAAAGGTTGCTTCGACGCGAGTTTGCTTACCGCGCGCGTCTCAGTTCCAATAGGTCGCATCCCATTCTCATTCCGTACGGATTATTTTAATTTCATATGTAAAACTGCTTTAGGAAAAAAAAACTCTTGCCCCGAGGGAAAAAGAGATAATGCTACGGATATACCCCGAGGAGGAGATGATATACCATCATTTACAAAAAAAAAAATCGATATTCTGACATTTTAAGAAGACTGCCGAGATGTAGATGGCGTAAAGTACTTTAGGGAATTGGTGTCCGAAATAAATTATTTATTATTGAACTGGATTTCAGTATGTAGCAAAAACGTGCTTGATCACTAGACATTTTTGAGTTGTGTATGTTGTGTTCTACCAACTGGAATAATAGAGACTTACGGAAGAAATAAGAAAATGTATATTTTTTATAATGTCACAAAAAATGGGGTCTACAAGAAATGGGGGGTCCAAATTTTAAAGTGGGGTGACCGTATCATGTGTGGTATCGTATGAAAGGGCTTTTTTAGGACAAGTTAAACATGTTTAAAAATATTTTTACAATTTAAACTGTGGCCCAGTTTTCCTTTAAAATTAACGAGAATGAAATAACAACTCCACCTTTAGTTTAATTGCAAACCTCACCAGCATAATGATTAGGGGTAGTTTATGTTATTTATGCAACTAATTTAGGTTAGTTTGCAAGCTATGCATTCTGAACTTGTCTGATTGCATGCGTGCATCGTTTATCTAACAGCTACTAGATACTGGCTTTATGCACCTTTAGCTAGTGAAAAACAAAAGTTGTAATTCTTTCGACATGTGTAAGAAAGAAACTTAAGCTACCTACCTACCACCTTTCGAGTTGTGATAGGCGCTCTTTTATGTAGCCTCTTTGGTAGTCCCACTGCTGGGAAAAGGCATCCCTATCCACTTTTTAAACGGCTTAAAAAAAGGAGGAGGACTCATTTCAACCCGTATTTTTATTCTTAATATTGGTTACCTCAGAACTTTTTTCTAGGTAGTAAAAGGTATACTCTTTTACTACCTAGAAAAAAGTTCCCGAGTAGTCCCATGAAAAAAATGTGAAGATCTGATGAAGAAGTTCGGAGATGGAGAAAGGACGACGGACAGCAGCAGATCACTCGGAATCGGTGCAGTAGCTTAATCAGTGTACCTTTTCGCCAGTGAAGTCGTATTTTTTTGTTAATTTAAGCTATTACCCGAGAAGGAGAGATCGAGGTCAGGGTACAAAATGCGCTGAGATGCTCCGCAGCCCTCCACAAAGTGCTCACATCCAAGCTTCTATCAAGAAAAACAAAAATACGTACCTACAAAACAGTCATAAGACCAATTCTTATGTATGGGTGCGAAGCTTGGACGCTGACACTAAAATAAGAGAACAAACTCCTGGTCGCAGAACGTAAAATTCTGAGAAAAATCTTTGGCCCCACTAGACGCGAAGATGGTTCATGGAGGAGCCGCAAGTACGCCGACCTGGAAAACCTGCTGGCCGAGCCCAACATAATCGGAGAGACTAAATCCGCATGACTCCGCTGGCTCGGCCACGTCGAGAGAATGGAAGCAGATCGGGCTGCGAAGAGAGCATATGAGGGACGTCCCATAGGGCGTCGGCCGGTCGGACGTCCCAAATATCGCTGGAAAGATGCGGTAGAGAGAGACCTGTGCGAACTCCAGGTGGAGGATTGGAGGGAGTTAGCGCAGGACAGGGAGAGCTGGCGTCTTTTGGTTGCGGAGGCCAAGATCCACTTTGGGTCGCTGAGCCAGAATGAATGAATTAATCACATCTCTTTCTTAGGGCTAAGACTGAAAATCAGTGTTTTGCCTTTGGACAATTCTCACTCTCAGTGCGTGTAGGTGCCTTTGTACCTACACGCACTGAGTTGTGGCCTTTTTGTATTGCCAGGCCACTACGCACCATGATCTTAACCTATTGTTATAAAATTTTACTGTGTTGTATTTTATTTGTCAAGTTAATGTACACACGACAGCACGTCGACCTTTACACGCTAGCACTCTACTCGGTTACGTTACGGGCGACTTGACAACAAAAATGTACACTCTGACGTGCTATAGTGTGTACTAAGATCAATGTTTATCTTCGCTGTCACTGTATTTTTTTTATTTTTCTGTCTGTGTTTTGGTTTTATAAATAAACGTTTATCTATCTATCTACCATCACTTGCCACCTCCGCTGAAAGGTTCGAGGTCGTCCCACCATCTTGGTCTAAGCCAATATTTTGCCGATCAGAAGTTCTGTTTAATTTACTGTATGCTTTTATACTCGCTTCATAAATAAAATAGCCACAGTCTCATGGGAAACTCTTGCTATATTTCAAAAATCGTGACCTTAAGTACGACATTTCGTATAGAAATAGCATTTAAAGTGAATAGCTGATGTTGGATGTTCGTCCTAGAGTTTGTTGTTTGATTTTGAGATAGGTAGGTAGTTTTTCAAGATTGAAAATTACTGACACTAGCGTTATGAGCAAGTATTACGGACTTCACTTGCTATCAAAATATGTTTAGAAGAAATTGAGAATCTTTGCAAAGACAGGTGCTTCTATTGCTCAATTGGTAAAGCTTTGGTAAGGTTAAAAAATTTCCAATACAAGGCATGACACGAGCGAAGGTATTTAATTCCTCGATACATATTTGTGGATATACCTAACATGGGTAAATGTCAACCCATACTAAAGTGACAAGAGAAAAAAATCGTTTTTTTGGTAGGTATTTCGGACCCCCATGATTGAGAGACCGAGATCAAAAAAGGTTTTAAATCATAAACACAACCCAAAACTCCACCGGATTTGTTTGATCCGCAATCAGTTTCGTTGCCTCAAAACCACTAAACTTTTTTCCCCATCATAATCAAAGACGAAATTCAAAAAAACCTCTCCAAACGTTCTCTCCATGTTATACTCAGGCATTACTTTATTAACGATTTTTTAAGTGGAGTATAATGGTTTGAGTTTTGATAGCGGAATGGATCTGTTTCAATGAATCGGTCTTGCGGTCCTTTTTATGAGCGCGCCTTGGTGTTCGAATTTCGAATAATGTCCGAATTTTCTTCGGAACATTTCGCATTATGTCGTGGTCGCCATTTTTGTTTTTTGTTTCGCTCGTGAAATCTTCGTACTCGTTGGTGTAATACCATCATAACTATAGATTTCTTTTTCTGTGTGATCTTGACGGAATTAGTCTAATTGTGATGACTTGTTTTTATTTAGAAATGCCTAGTATTTAACTAGACTTTACAATTAACAGAATTTTCAAAGCGATAACTTGGGCTCAACAAATTATGCAATATCTTTACTAGCCACTCAGTTTATACCTTGCGAGATTTATCTCTCTAGTTGCCCTTTTGATATTTAAAAGGCGTGAGGTGACCCAATAATAAATGTTATTCATACTCCACGTTTTATCAGCAATCCAAATCTTTATCACTTTACCCGTAAAGCTCATAAAGTTTCACAGGGCTTTGACACTTACGACCTTGACTTTAAAAGCTTTTGTGCAGTAGTAAGCAGTTTTGTTGGTTTCCTTCGTTTTAGATGGCGTTATTAAACATAGCAGTCGGTAAGTTGATGTTGTCTGTTGGTCTATCAAAATACATTATTTGACAAAATGTATCCTGACACATTATGTGACGCATCCAATGCCATTTCCTGGCCTTCGAAAGATATTTGGTTATTTTTGGCAATTATTTCTCTATAAGAGAAGGCCATGGTCCAGCTAGTAGGACGGGATTTGTACAAGTTACATCTTACTCTTACTTGGCAAATCTCAACAGTGGGCCATTTCATAAAACTTCAATAATTATTCAGAGTTTATTAATTCATGACAATTCGATGTAATTGAGTAATGACCTTTTTTCGATGGCTCCTACGTAAACTACCGTATGTTCAAAAAGCTAACTTTCCAGGAGAGCCATTTAAAGATGTTTTCTTTAACCGTTCTTTTGATTTTAAAGCTTTTGGTTTGAAATTTTTACCATAATTAGTTTATTTTAGGCTCGATTTTTATGTGCTAAAGTAAAAGCTGTATTTTGAATACTTTTGGAGATATTGTTGTTACGATTCTTTACGACGGGGTAACGAAGTAAGAAAATATCGTATGATAAACTTACCATTTTTTACGGCGTGGATGAGGTGACTGAAAATATCGTATGTTTCACATACCATGTTTTACATGGATAAATCGCAGGTAAAATGACATGTATGTGGCACTTACAGTTTTTTACTTTGTAAATCTCATGAAAAATAGTATGGTATGTAACATTAATTTAGTAAATACATGGGGAAATATTAAAATTTTAAATGGTACCAGAGGTTTATCTTAGTGATAATTCATATTTACTTAATTCATTATATTTAGTAGAACCTAAACCTAAATTTTAAAGAAACATTTATTTGAAATAACTTTTTATACATCCTTATGTTTCCATTCCACTAATCAATTTGTATATTTCCTATTTTCCCAACTGTCCCCTTCGAAACTGCCACCGGGATGGGGACTTGGGTAAAATTAGTGGCGTTTACCACCCTGGCAAATAGGAATTTTATTTTCAACAGTTTCCTTGAAGCTCACGACCGAATCAACTATTTATTCTTTCCTACTTCAAGATATTTAATGAAAAAGTACTAGACTTAAATAAAGTAGGAGTAGCCCATTGTAGACTCTCTGCCTCAGTGCTTTTCTCATTACTTGGGTTTTTTTTAAAGGCTTGCATAAACTCTACAGAGGCCTACTTTAGGCTAACCAACCCCGATATTATCCGTTGATGAACTCGAAAAGGACGGTTGGGAAATAAAATTCATATTTGCCACTGAGGTGGTAAACGCAGCAATTTTTTCTCAAACACCATGCCGGTTACAGTTTTGAAGAAAACAGTTAGAAATAAAGACTGTAAATTAGTAAGATATGAACAATCTTAAGAATTCCTGTAAATTTTAACGAATCTGTATTGGAAATTCGTATTTGGAAATTTAGGATGATGTTGTCACATAGTTATTCTTCAGTGCCGGGTTTCGGGATAACTTGTATCAGCCATTTTCCTATTCTTACTCAGGACATGCAAAAGGCTAAGAAAGAGCTAAACTTTACCTAAACTTTCAAGCTTAGGAGTACATGATAGTTATCCCAAGAAGACTGCAGCAGTCACTCAGACTCAGACGTGTATTTTCTCTGGCGTAGATTGACAGATTTAATACTCTTTGGTTGTGGTGGTTGTATACCTATTAGTATACAGACTTAGTAAAAGAAGCCAAGCCAAACACAGTGTACCTACCTTAGGCAACAATGAAAGTTTTGGAATATACAATACACCATGCAGATCGGAGTTTCAGTTTGGCTTACTATTGTGTTAATACTTAGAAACGTTCATATACTGTCTATATAAAGGCCACTGATCCATTAACATCTTCTCGTTACCATGCACATGAACACCGCGTGTCTAGGAACTAGACCAAATGAAATTAATGGTGACGGCTGAGCTTGTCAAGCATACAGACACAGTTCTCAACAAGTCTTGAGTCCATCCAACTGGCCAAAAGAATTTATTCAGAATAAATACACATTTATCTATGATTGTAATACTTGAATTTATTAACTTACAGGCTATGAACAGATTTTCAGTCTAAAAGTCTGCTGCAAACTACCACAAGATTGGGCCTTTTTAAATCCTTAGGATCTAAGTTTGTGAGTATTTGATGAACCAAATGAGGATCTCTTAATCTTTGTTTTGAAGCTCCTTTGTGGAGAGTGTTTGTATCTTCAGTAAAAAATATATTTTATAAATGAATTTCTTGTTACCTTCATGTGTTTGGTGTTCAGCTTCTATTGGTATTGATTTGCCTACGCCAAGTCGAGTCTCGGAAATTTAGAACCCGGGTAATTGAAATTTCATCGTCAACCAAAGCGTATCTCAAGCATGCATACAAAAACGGTTGGTCAGTCTATAAGAAACCACATCCGTGTGTCATTTCAAATCCTTGTTAAAAATCTAGTGAAAGTGAAGGTCCCAAACAGTAGTGTGTAATTTACCATCATGAAGTAAGTATATTTGTTTTCCACTATTCGATACACAAAGCGGAAACTTTTATGTTATGGTTTTGTTTTCATTTTTAGTTTGTTCCATCCGTTTAATAAGTAGTCGATTTCAGTGATGGTTTTGTATTAAAAATAATTTTCTAACATAAAAAAGACGTTATTATTAATCAAATCTGCTTTAAGTAGTATAAACAATTTGAATTATTTGATTTTTTTTTGTTCAACCTCTTTGAAAACTATCGTATCTGTAAGATATTGTCTTAGGCTCAGCTTAATATTGCAACGTAAATAAATCTAAGTGACACATACAATAGTTAACAGGTTCATATAAACCAAGTAAATAATCGTAAGTGTTACATACGATACAACATCACTTTTTATCGACGTCGTACAAAATGGTATGTGTTACATACTATAGCATACCCCCTCGAAAAATCTACGTACGTAATCGTATGTGTTACATATTATAGTTTTGAACAAGATTGATAGAAAACGCAGTAAAACTAACAAAACTGAATACTTAACATGTTTAGTAAGAACATGCCTCATCACAAAACACAAACTCAGATCTACGTACTTCCCACGTAGAGAATGGTAAGATATACTTACGGTAGGCGTAGCATGCAATGTGTCCCACGTAAACTACCGCAAGAGGTCAATACGATAGTTTACGGCGCGCCCGTGATCAACATACGATAATTTACGTCTGAAAAAATCTTCATTTTTGAATATTATTAAGTTTTTGTTTTTGGGATACATGCGGAATAATCATCTAATGACAAAAAACGAAAAACATGAAAATCGCCATTTTGTGGGATACGGTAGTTTACGTAGGAGCCATCGTTTTATAAGCTTTCTTGTGCCTAATCGACTACGCAATGTAGATCGAATTATCATAGTAAATTGTCATTGTATTTTTTTTATGAAATGGCTCACCAGTAGGCATAGTTCAAAACATGAAACTAATACAAAATATCGCTTTGCAGTTCACGGTGTCTGGTTAGTTTACCCTCACTGTCAAACTTACAGTAAGGGAATGCTTACCAGAACCACATGGTAGGAATCATCAATAATAATTGTGACATACCAAGCTCAATCAAAACTCCAGGCAGTTTTTTTAATTCAAAAGTACGCGTCCTATTTCGCTCGGTCAGAAACTAGTTTCCAATAATATCGGGCAATTATTATGCATATAAGAAGGTGGCTTTACAAATCTTTTATAAGCAATACGTTTATCGTCCCATTTAAAATCCTCGCGAGGACCAAACACGAGGCGTCGACACATCCACAATAGACGCAAGATATATATTGTTTTGTTACGCTATAAATGTAGCCTTTTATTGCTTCTCGTGGGCGTTTAATTATTGTTCACAAAATACACGTTTTAGGTAGGTGAAGGTGTAAATAAGGGTGGCATTAATAGTCGTCGACTCAAGATAGAACTCAAGTAGGTGATTTCAGAAAAGTCAAATGCCAATGTCAAGCCTTGGCTAATGTCAATCTCAAGATAGTGTCTATTAATATGCTGACAGCTACTCAAGTTTGATATTAGTCAAGGCTTAACAATAGCATTTGACTTTTATCAGTTCACCTACTTGAGATCGAGCTCAAGTAGGTGATCTCAGCTCAAACGACTATTAATACCACCCTAAAATACCTGGAATACTCGTAGCTGGGTATTTCAGCGCGAACTGTGGATGTATTGTAGTGTTTCCAATTAATTGAGAATCTATCAACAAAAGCTTCTGAGCGAGCATGGTTCGTTTGTGTAAGAAAATGGAACGTATAATAAAGCAATGAGATTAAAAATAAATCTGCACTTGAGTTAGGTTCTGTATGTACCTTACAATCGAAATGCAATCCGAGACGCGAAGAGTGAACATACAAATGTATGAACCCCGTCACGACTATGCAACTAAATCAAAAACAAGATTTTGAACACATTATTCAAGATTTTAGGAAGTGAGTCAGAAGAACTATTATTATGATATTTAAGATGACCCAACATTCAAGATGATTTGTTAAGAATTATCACACAAGGTATCTAAAACTTCACCTAAAAACATATTCCAACTAACCATCCAATCATAAAACAACACAAGATATTCCAAGGAACGTCAATTTTCCTACTTCGCATTAACTGGCATCGGAATCGCACACCGACTAACACAAATTCACTTTTCCCCACGCGGTCGCAGTCCACACACCAAGTGGGCAATTCCCAACCAGCGCACACGCGTTGCACCTTGTTACAAATAACTAACCAATCATCATAGCGCGTCGTCACGACTGATATCTAATAACCATCATATCCGTATATTCGAAACTGGTAAGGGAATAATGCGCGGCGCATCTTTGTGGAAGCCGACGGGAGGGCCGGCGCACTCCGGTGCGATTTTGCGATTTGTCGCAAGTTTTGGTCGTATAGTGTTTGTCGGGTAGTGATAGCTGTAGGCTGTTGAGTCCTACAGGAATCAGTTTTTTCAATAATCAAATTAGGTTATTGATTTTATTGTTCGCCAGTTTAGTTTTTGTAAGTGGACTTGGGAAAGTTATGCGATTTAGTACGGTCGGCCACAATCTCAGATACCCCATGGCAGCTCTTATCGCGCGCGGCATAAGGGCGCCAATCGAACAAAAAGGGGTATCTGAGACTGTGGCCGACTGTACCTAACCATCATGCGGTGTCTTTATTGAAATTACATTACGGTGGCTACAATACATGGTTGATACATGACTCTAATAAGTGTGTCAGCTTACCAATTGTCACATTGAGAATTAAAAGGTTTTTATTTATGTTGCGCATGGTTTGTGTACACACGACAGCACGTTAGAGTGTACACTTTTGTTGTAAAGTCGCCCGTAACGTATCCGAGTAGAGTGAACAGTGAATTATAAAGCATGAAAGGTGTACCATCAATCCTCTTCAAAGCATTTATATAACCTGTTTACCCTATATTTGGGTACCTGTTTACCTTTTCGGGGTTTACATGTTTATCTTTATCTTACCCCTACTTTCTCTGTATAAAAGCATGGTGGATTAGTGGAATATTATTCCAATAGTAATAGTAACATTCTAGACTTTGCATCTCCTCCATAGCTTAGTCGCGAAGTCGCACCGCACCGAACCCGGCCCGGCGAACGAGACGCACATATCGCCGCGACCGAGACGCGGCGCTCACGTAATGCGAATTTACTCGAATCACCGCGTTGCGGCACCGCATTATCATACAATGGGCACTCGCGTGACACAAGGGACGGTTTCCTGCTGCCGCCGAAACGGGCGACGCCATTTTGGTTTTGAAATTTGCGCGGGAGCGACAAAATGGCCGCGCAACGGCGTTTAAATTAACAGGTGGATGTTGCCCAAATGGGAATTTATTGGCATATTCCTTCGGTATTTGCTAGCATTCGGAGGAGAGCTATGAAATTGGTCAGTGGCCTTACTTGTTTGTCTGTGGGCTAGTCCGTCTAAACTGAGAACAATAAAATGGTATAAGGCTGGGCATGCCAACTTCATCTAAAACACGTCAACGTAATAATCATCATCAATCATCTCATTACGTAGATGAAAAGGCCTACCTTCTCAGGTATATTTCCTTCTCCTCTTCTTGCAGTGCAGTCTCTTATCGGAGGTTGGCATCTTCTTTTGAGGCTGCCGAACGGAACAAGGACCTCGTGGATTGTTGGAACCAATGGTGAAAGTTGTCAAGCCATGATAATTTGGGTCTTCCAGGTCTCCTCCTGCCTGGTATCTTCCCTTGGATGATAAGTTGAAGGATATTATATTTCCATGACTCTACAAATGCCTCACTCGCAAACCTCCGGTACAGTTTATCTCATACTGGAGGACCGCAGTTAAAATTATTAACTAGGTACACACGTCAGCACGTTGGCCCTTACGCACTAGCACTCTACTCGGTTACGTTACGGGCGACTTTACAACAAAAGTGCACAGTCTGACGTGCTGTCGTGTGTACCTTAGTTCCAAGTCTGTTCTCATTGCCAAGAAGGCAAAGTTTTTTGTTCGAAAGTCCGTTATTGGCTTAATCTTATCTTTAGACAATATTGAGAAACCAATTTAAATATTTTTTAGTTTGGTCCAGTAGTTTTGTTTTTATGCGCTAAAATGTTTTGTTCCTATGACCGCCAACAGTATGCAGACCGTCGCGTGACGTCATAAAACCGTATCTTTGAAACGTTATAAAATCCAAACTACTGAACCAAAATAAAAAATATTGATATTAGTTTCTCAATATTGTCTAAAGATAAGTTTAACGGACTTTCGAACAAAAAACTTTGCCTTCCGAATTGGACGGAAAATGCGACCTCTTCTCAGGTGTGTTCCCATGACTGTACGAAGTCTACATATCCACTCGCGAACATCCGGCGCAGCTTCGCGCAGGCGCGTGGTCGTACGATTTGATTTGCAGATGAAGTTGCGTCTAAGGCTTTTTGGTGCAAGGCACAGGCTATAGCGGGATAACTATATATCACTATTACACACAGACACAAAAATACACTCCCTCACACCCACACACACACCTACTATCACATACACGCACCCCCACACATACACTCCCACCCTCACAGCTTTCGACACAAATCGAGTAGGAAATTAAATACCATTATAAAATTATTTTGCATGCATATAAATTAAAATTAAAACTAAAATAAATTAGAATAATTTAATTATAAGATATTCAAATTACCTATACAGATTTCAAATTTATATTTTACAATAAGATCTAATGTTATTATAACTGTTATAAACTCGATGTATATTGTTGTATGGAAGAGCGGGGCCTCCTGATACAGGTATTACTTACTTAATAGGAGGTCCCAGCCCATGTAATGTTGAGTTTCGAAATTTTGAAGAAATAACTGCTGCCTCGGAATCAGGCATATTGTGCGCAAAATTCCGACCCTTGCCACATTACAGACGTGAGACACAATTCACCGTCTTGTACTCATAAACTTGTAGCGACCTCTATCGGGAACACAGAAAACTGCTACATATTCTAGGTGTCATTCACTCGCTACTAATCCTGCATTGCGCTAGAAAAGTTTCAAAAGGGCAGATAAAAAAATAAATAGGGCGCAACTAAAATCGATAGCGGAACGCTCTACTCTACAATACGAACAACTTTTACTATGGAGCTAAAAAACCTGCAAAAAAACTTGCGAAGTCCGATTTTGAACCTGATTATTTCGGAAACCGTTGATCTCCCATGTATATTTCCTTGGGCAAAAATTATCGTTCTGATGAGAACAATACGTGGTTTTCCGCTTTGACGGTCTTTTAACACCCTGTAGAACAGCTGTTATTATGACTGCACTCTGTAGCAGCCAAGTTTACATAGAGGGTCATCAAGCTTAACATCTGCTTGACGGATAAAATCCATCCGTAGTGAGATACCGCACCCGCTCCTCCTTTAAATTAAACCAACGCCTGAGCTAAAACCCGACTTGTGTCACAAAGCCTTATATTTTGCGTCCCTGCCCCGCCCTTACGGAGATTAATTAGGTGTGTGCTAATCTGAATTGTAGATACGCTGTGACTTGTTTATAATTTTCGCATCCGGCGGTACGTGTGTGTTGTAGGTACAGTCGGCCACACGCTAGGTTACCCCTATTTGTTCAATTGGCACCCTTATGCCGCGCGCGGTAAGAGCTGCCATGGGGTATCAGTGACTGTAGCCGACCGTATTTACCGGCCTTGTTGAAGATCCTTTATGTTTAACGAATTAGGAGCTTAACTAACTTTTACTATTCTCTTACTATTTCAAAATGTCTCTAAGTACTAGCCTTCAATAGGTTTTGTTTACAAAAAACAAGACTTATACAAATCTACAGCCAAATTTTGTATGTACGGTCGGCCACCGTCACAGATATCCCATGGTAGCTCTTACCGCGTGCGTCATAATGGCGCCAATCGAACAAAAAGGGGTAACTTAGCGTGTGGCCTATTGATATTGATGTAACTATTTATGAGTACAAATAGGTACCCTTCAAAGTGACCGGCGACTTAAGAGTCAGCAAAATATAGTAATAAATATGCAAAGTTTTTTTAACCTTACTCTTGTCACAATCTATCTTGTACTAATGTTTGCGTTTGTTTCTTTACAGGTATGCCTCAATAGCCGTAGATGTCGGAATTAAGTGGAAGATATAAAGGTAATAAATACTCAACACATCTGTGCAGTGTAGGAACAATGAACTGGCAAGATATCAATTGGCTTGCTGGTAATAAACAAACTATTTTAAGAAAATGACTGCACCTGACATTCCGACGACTGACGCTCACGTGCGAAGAATCGGAAACGAAATGTTGCAAAATAATGTTTTGTTTGTATCGAATTCGACCCTGGGGTCTAACCAGAAGAAACTAAAAACTTACCTATCTGTTAACAAGAAATCTACATAAAATTTTGGATCCCTAACATCCGTAACATTTTTATTTATGATACAAAAAGGTCCTTAAATACACCAATGCAAGCAAAAATGCAAAATAAAAAAAAAGTCTGCAGTTTCATACTAACATTCGATACAACTGCATCAAGGGAGTACTAGCTGATATTTTTTTCGAGATTTCACACCGTAGTAAAAGATACTTTGATTTATACATTTAATGACTTGTCTTTCCCTGGGATAGGTCGACTAAGCTGTCTGGATGGTATAGGTGATGGGCAAGCCTACTTCATGTTCAATAATGTCAGTTTATAGTTAAATTAAAAATACAATCCAAGTGGAAAAGTTATAATAATAAAACGTCGGTAATATAAAAAAATACAATTGATGCCGATCCCTCAGGTCTTCAACTCCACACTGCTAGTATTAATTCTCAGATCAAACTACAATGGCTAAGGCTTCATCAGCTGATACCTTATCTGGTGACCTCTCTATTCTCATCCACATTAAGGAGACAAAGGTCTCAGGATGAAGCGAATGGTGAGGCTAACCAACTCAGCTCAAACAATGCCGCTAGTTCATGTTCACGCATTGAGCTATGCTAATTTGCTATTAGCTTTTATACCATGGCCGAGAAGAAAAGCGATAGGTGGCAGCGGTATCTCAAGTGACAAGATTATTCTATTGTGTCGTCCACCTCGTATGACCGAGAGATTGTGCGTTCACTTCCTAGTCGTGGCATGGACTTGCGACTTTGTTTGTTCGAGATTGATAACCCATTTATGAAATTTATATTTTAGCAATAACGTACATGTAATTATGTATGTTAGATATCAGCTCTTGAAGTTTTAAGCGTTGTAGGCGGTGCACACAAATTCTCTTTATCTAGAGTTCTCGATAATTATATCGTTCTCAGATAAAGCTTTTATCTAGCAGTACGAATTATGTACTTTTTGGTCTCATCAATACTCATCTCATCTCAACTTATCTAAACTAATCAATACTACCAATATGGAAACTTTTACAGGGGGAACAGATATCTTGACATGGACGCTCAATTATGACAAGACTGTATCAATCCCTGAGTGGAATATTTGTTATTTCACGCTGCCGCTTGTCGCTCTGCTCACCAACGAGTCCTCAATCTGGTCTATGAGAAAGAAACTGCAAGGATAAACGTTTTGCAGCACAAAAGGGTGCTTAAAATATTGAGATTCAATTCAGAATTATTTATAGGTTAGACTTTGTAATGGTAATCGCATTGTCATAGACGGTTTTAGGACCAACTTAACTTCAGGTATGTGCAAATTAACGCTTTAAATGTCGATGTCAATTTATAATTATCCTGTTTTTATTCATGTTATTTAAGCTAAACGCTTTTCTAGTCCATCCTAAGGTTGTCTGGAAGAGATAAGACCGCCGTTTGTACTTTTAGTTTAAGAAAATACTTGAAAATAATTAGTTTCTGGTGTACAATAAAGTGTTTTCTCTGTCTCTTTCTCTGTATCCACATCCTGTCAGGTATGTCAGCCTCGTCTACAAAAAAGTCAAGGGAAAAGAAAAACATCTTGAGAAAACCCTTGAAAGAAAAACATCTTGAGAAAACCCTTGAAAGAAAAACATCTTGAGAAAATACTTGAAAGAAAGACATCTTGAGAAAACCCTTGAAAGAAAAATATCTTGAGAAACACGAAAGAAAAACATCTTGAGAAGAGTGCGGGTTTTCTCAAATATCACTAGTGGTTCGCCCCGAACTATAAAATCGCCACCCCATATCTCAGCAACCCCTCGCCCGATTTGGCTCATGTTCCAATTTACAAATTCTCTTTGCCTCTTTGCCTACCTGCCTACCGAATTTCATGACGATCCGACAAAATTTACTCAACATTCATACATACATACAAACATACCTATCTACATACATACATACATACAAACGCCGGATTGTTTCAGTAGACTCGAAGAACTTCGCTCGCTCGTTCAAAAAACAAGGACAAAGGTCGCGAAGCTACATACATAGGTGTACGTTATCTTCTACAATCAAAGTTTCTTCACCGATGCAACCGAGTTGAATACTTGAGTGACTTTAGAGGGTAATTCAAAATTGCATACCTACTGACTGACAAACGCAACGACAGAAACAAAAACTTACTCTAAAGTTATTGCGATAAAGTTGTTTTTGATAACGAAGGCTGGCAAGTAAAAAAGGTAGTACAGAAGTTTAGCATCATACAAATTATAAGGGGTCAATAATGTTTTTGTCATCAATAGAAGAATACTCTTGGGAAGTTGATGTCCACATTTACGTAGCGGGTCTAAGTGAGACAAGACATTTCTATTCTATTCGGTTTTGTTCTATTATATTATATTCTGTTCTGTTCTGTTGACCTCTATTCTGTTATGTTCTATTCTATTCTATACTATAAGTTACGAAAGTTTTTGCTCTCACTGTATCTGGCTAGAGAGGGATAGACTGAAGATTGTCAAGCTTTTAAAGCTCGATATAGACCGTATTGTTAGAAATGCAGTTGGCTTTCTGTTTCTTTTGTCATTATATTTGAAGTGTAATTTGGTACGTGGTAGCGCATAAAATTGCAGTGTCTTGGCAACAATATGGGATAGAGACGTGCCCGCGAGTGCAAAAGCGCACAAAAGAGGTTTCTTTTATTTATTTTTCATTCATAAAATATAAATTATCTTTGTGACATGACCTGTGTTAACAATCCTCCAAATAATAAAAAAACTTTTTTGAAATACAACTTTACTCTTAAAAAATCGGCGTGAGAGTAAAAAAAAAGAAGAAAGTTACCTTATTTGGACTAACTTGGTAAACAACATAAAAGCAATAAAACTACCAACTTAAATAAAAATAAAAATATAGCTCATTAGGTAATCACCAGAGAACGCCGACCTAGGGTGGCGTTAATAGTCGTCAGCTCAAACTCGAGCTCAAGTAGGTGATCACTGGAAACAAAAAAAAAAAGAGCTCGCCACCCTAATAAAATATCACAAAAAGCATTCGGACATAGAGGCATCATATCACAAGTGACAATGATGAAGTTTCTTTGAACCTATCGGCATTTCATTCTTTTTTCACCATCCTTTCTGTTAAAAAAATATTAGACATTCACTGCAAAACGGTAAAAGATGGATGAGAAAAGCTGTAATCTAACCGTACTTTCGAAGTATAAAGTTTGTGCCTGAAGTCACTAGACCAGTAGACTTAAATTGTAAAAAATCGTAAAAATTCTTGCACATCGTAAACGCGATAAGAAAATCAATAAACATATGGACTAAAGCTTACCGGCCGTCAATTAAATTAAAAAAAGATAAACAGTTTTATTATCGTTTGACCTTTACTTATAAAACTTGGTGGGGAAAGCCGTATTCATTTGTGACAGTATTTTTGTGTTTTCAAACGTCCTCAGTATGAGCTTTGAGGTCGTATAAAGTTTTAAAAATGTAGGTTATAAAATATATATTTTTTACTAAAATGTCAACAGTAGGTTAATCCCGCCAAAAATAGTTTTGTAATACGTTGTACCCCTAGGTATACCTTTACCTAGATACTATCTCTTTGCCTAGGGAGAACAGAAAGGGCTACTAACTAAAGCATGTTACTACCAAACTCTGACAGTTCCTTGCACTTATTTTATAGATATAGAAAAAATGTCTCAGAGCTCTTAAATAAATTACCAGTTTCGTCACCATTAGATTTGAATTAAAATAATTCGATGATGGCGGTCAAACGTGACCACTTTCTATTCAACACCTCCAAAGTTATTGTGCCCTTGGTTACCCGGTTTTCCAGAGAAATTACACCAAAAGGGGGGTCACCACTTTGCCCTTTGTAAAACGAGAATGCCATAGAGTGGTGTTGAAGGCTTTAATTTATGGATGTGCTGTGTGCGTAATTGAAAATTAAGACATTGGTCGGTAATCAATTACGAGTGAAGTTTTAATGGTTTCGGAGGTTTTTAATTAGATTACTTGGGGATTAGTGCCTCGTTTTGATGTATACATAGGTAGGTAGGTATATGGTATAGGTCCCGGGCAAGCCTTATTCGTCTTAATAAATCCGTGTCCCTTAAAGCAATTTTGCCTAAAATAACAATTGAAATCTAAACTAAACAAATTTAAACCCTTAGTGAGGGACACCCCTAAACTAGGGGAGTCCCTCACTAAGGGTGGCATTAATAGTCGTCATCTCAAGCTCAAGCTCAAGTAGGTGAACTCAGAAAACAAAATCACCGACTTGATACCTTGGCTAATGTCAATGTTAAGCTCAAGCTAGTGTCTATTAATATGCTGATAGCTACTCAAGCTTGACATTAGCCAAGGCTTGACATTAGCATTTTTGTTTTCTGGGATCATTTACTCGAGCTCGAACTTGAGCTGATGACCCTAAAGTTAGGAAGTCTTGATGTAAATGAAGGGTTTGGATGTGTCTGTCCTTATCACGTCCCTCTCTTCGTACCTCCACTTTCAAAGGTGTTGATAAGCTGTATTCAATGGAGTGGGCGCAAAAACTGGACCGGAGGTTTCGAAAAACTCAGGTTTAACAGCGCCCGTGGTATAGTAGGGAGCCGGTTGCCATAGGAACGGGTCTGCCTAATTGAGGTGTGTGATTGGAAAATTATGTTGCTTTACTTTTAAGGTGACCTTCTATGAACAAACTTTTGGTGTTCTTGAAAGGATTAAAATGTCGTAACCGACTTGACAATGATTCTATTAAATCACGGTTTTACTCACTAGTAATTTGTCGAGACTAGCCTTGGCGAAGCGAGGGCCGTCTCGTTCTCCATGAAGAAGGTCTCCGAATGAGAACCGAAACTAGTCGGCTACACCGACAAATTACTAGTGAGTAAAACCGTGATTTAATAGAAAAATGTGCAGTGCTCACGAAAGTTTAAGTTTAAAAAAAGACTTGACATGACTCATGCTTCTGAAAGCTTTATATCTGGGGGCATGGCAGTGCCCCCGCCAGGTCGAGCGCGAAGCAAACACTGCCGTACCATCCTTTACAGGAACCATTTCGCCGCATTTTCAGGCCCCTATTTGAGAACCTCTGGATATGACCAGAACGCAGAAATTTTCGTCATCCAGTAAGCTAAGATAATCACATACTTAAAATCTAAAATTTAAAGTCTGTAGGTCATTTAGTTCCGAAGTTAAGCGAAAGCAAAGTTTCGCATTTATGACACACACTCACTCACTCATGATCATCAAAATAGAACTAGTACTTCCCATAAACTCAGAGAGCTGAAATTTGGTACAGAGTTAGGGTTTAATGGCCACATAAAGGGAAAACTATAAAAACTAGGATAATCGAAGATCTGGAGTACCTGGTGACCCTGATTAGAAAACATAAGAGCCCGACTAAACTATCAGAGATCGACATATACCGCCTTTACAAAAAATATTCAACTTGGTGGGCCGCTTCATTTGATGTCAAAAATCGAAGGTCTGAAGTATCTGATGAAGAACTCTCAGCTGGTCTCAGCTGTATTAGAGATATGGTAATGCCCCCTTCTACTATTGGTACATAAATAAATCGACTGTCATTGCAAAAATCCAGCGTAGTGGGACACATCTTCTAATTTAATCTAGCCTATAGCGTCCAACTGCTGGGCGAGTGCCTCTCCTTCTGCTTTTAATAGTTACGCATATAAATAAAATGAAAGGAACTGACTTTTATAATTATACTTACAAGTTAACAAGAAGAAATAGTCGAACGATTAACTTTATTCTACTCGAACATTACACAAATTAAAAAACTGTGTCAAATAAGAAAATCTAATAAAATAAATAATTATGCCCACGAAGAAGTGAAATCCCACCAAAAACATTTTGTAAAAAACTAGCCAGGTCTCGATGGAGCTGCTTGTTTATCTCTAAAAAGTAATGAAATCTAGACAAAGTCGTGCCAAGTCTAAAGTTCCTTACTGCAATTTCTTTATTATTATAGTTAATGTTGTGTGACTTGGCCGTTGAAGGGTACACAAGGGTACAAAACCAGGTGCTCCATGACACCGTTGCACCAATCTGACGCCAGAACCGCTTGCGTACCCTTCAACGGCCAAGTCACACAACATTAACTATAATAATAAAGAAATCGCAGTAAGGAACCTTAGACTTGGCACGACTTTGTCTAGATTTCATTACTTTTTAGAGATAAACAAGCAGCTCCATCGAGACCTGGCTAGTTTTTTACAGAATGTTTTTGGTGGGATAAGAACTTACCCCCAAATGTGCCAAAATACGTTACAGATTTTATACAAGGTATAACAAAAGTACCTAACTCTTTTTACAGGGTGTAACCTACTGGTCAACAGGATGTCGAATCTGTAAAAAAAAGATGAAAAAAAAACAATTTTTATTTTATAACCTCAAAATTAAAAAAAATTCATAACTTTTTTGTTTTTTTTACTAGCTTAAATTAAAAAATATGTTTGTGCGAGTAGGTGCATTTACATAGCTTTGAGTTGTTAAAACATTGTGAAAGTCAATGAAAACAATGTTTAAAAAATACTTTTCTCCCGCCACATCGTTCACATTTTATTAATTTAAAAATTAACGGAACGTCATAGAGCAAAAAAAGTATTTAGGTTGTGATTCCTATCACCGGGTGCTAATACCCTGTAAAAAGAGTTAAGTACTTTTGTAACACCCTGTATAAAAATATATTTTTAGGTACATATTCCTTTCATCATAATGATACACAAAAACTAAAGTAGCTTCTAATGACAGAGTAATTTGTATTGTTCTCCAATGTCAAAGTTCAAAGTTTATCTAGCAAATCAACACTAATAATGCGCAAATAGCACCAAATCACATGTAGATAATCACAGTTTCACTGGCTATCATCAATCTTTATTACAATGCCAAAAGGTCAGACAAAACTCCTAATAATTTGAGACAACATTATCGTAAACCCATATGAGATACTAGAAACAATCAAAGAAACAACTTTCTTCGAGCTTAGCGATGGTGGCTAACTCAAAACATAATAAAAAAAAAAAAAAACTGATTTCACTGATGAAAAGGTACACTGTTAAAGCTTCCGTTCTCCATCTCCGAAGTTCTTCATTAGATCTTCACATTTTTATTAAGGAACCACATAAATATTAGTTATACCCTTTCAAACATAAAAAGAATCATAAAAATCGGTTCACATAGAAAAAAAGTTCTGAGGTAACAAACATAAAAAATATATGGGTTGAATTGAGTACCTTTTTTGAAGTCAGTTAAAAACGGTTTCATACTTTCCATATTCTTATCTCTACATCTTAGTATTTTGAACAAAATGAAGGTATCCTGCTATATAAATATGAGGCTCTACCAAGCCCCTTACATCAGGTGTTGCGTCCACGCCACTATCACTTTCTCATGGCGTGATTTACAATTGCCAACGAGCGAACCTGGCGTGAATTACCGCGGGACCTATTTATAACCACGTTCAATGTGAGATTATTACTTCCCTACTCGGCATGGGCAGCCTGGTGCCTCGATCGTGTCTTGTATCGAGATGAAATCGATCTGTTTACCGTGATTTGGACCAAATTTCTATTGCTACATTGTATTTCTATCCAGCCTATGAGTGAGCCCACTGCTGGGCTAAGAATGGACCACTTCCTTTTCACGCCAACCCCTTTGATCTCATCCATTGTTTTTTTTTCCGAATTCTCCATAATATCGTCGGCCCATCAAGCTTACTAACCAACCATCGTTGACCTATTTTAGGCCACCCATCGTCTTTCTATACTAGTGGTTCGCCCCGAACTGTGAACTCGCGACCCCATATAAACTTAACAACCCCATATCTCGGTAACCCCTCGACCGATTTGGCTCATGTTCGAACTTAAAAATTCTCTTTGCCTCATTTACCCGCCTACCCAATTTCGTGACAATCCGACCTCATTTACTCAAGTTATCGTCGAACGAACATACATACAAACATACATACACACAAACGCCGGATTGTTCCAGTAGATTCGGAGAACTCCGCTCGCTTCGCTCGCTCGTTCAATTAGCTGTATTGAATCATTATCTCTTGACCCGAGTCGGTCTCGACTGGGAGTCTACCAGAAGTTTTATCGACAACCCTGACTGATCCAGAAGTAGTAGAGATCCATTTTTAGAAAAAGGAACATGCCCTTCTCGCACCGATGAAAAAATGTTTTTTTAGCTCTCAAAAAGCACTCTTGAATGCGAACAGCAATACCATATATCCTTAGTACCGCATCGAACCTATAGTCCGAGCCGCTACATGGTTCCACTACCTACTTAGGGGATGTGCGTGTTGCCATTACCATGACCCGAACTTTCACTGCGAACTGTGTCTGTAACGACTCTGGGAGCGTGCGATATAATTCACGATGAAAGTCGACTCTTTATCATAGCCATTGGTGGTATGTAATCCCCATGATGTGATGATAATACGGGACTTGGTGGAAGATTGACTTACTCCGCCAGTTCCCCCCTATGAATGATGCGCAATCAAATAGACGAACATTATAACTTGTAGCAGTTATAAGTGTACCGTTGAACGGAACCCTGTCGTAGTATCATGAAATTTGAATCCGCTTCGCCCCATAAAAGCGTACTTTTCAAATCTCTGTCAGACAGAAAATTAACGAAAATTTAAAAAAAAAAACTCCACTGGTGAAAATGTACACTGTTATAAAGCTGCTGTGCGTTGAGGAGTTCCGTTTTCGATCCCTGAGGTTCTTCATCAAATTTTCATATTCTTTATGATAGGTAACTACCACACGGGAAGTTTATCCATTCAAATAAAAATAAAAACATCAAAATCGGTTCACTTTGAAAAAAGTTCTGAGGTAGCAAACTTTTAAACAAAACATACGGGTTGAGTACCTCCTAATTTTTTTAATTCGGTTAAAAAAACTTGAATATACGGAGTATTCTGCACCCCGTCGATGTCTTTAGTATGAACTTAGCGATGACGTAGCCGGACTTAGTTAAAATGTGCAAGCAAATAAAAAAATTGTGGACTTAAAAGTAGTTAAATTAAAATACACAATTGTACTAACATAAACTAAGTAAATCAACATGTTACTAACACTATGGATACTTACGTCTGAAATAAACGAATTGAATTGAATTGAATTGAAAATACCTATCTAAACTGTAAATAATGCAGAAGCTAACTCGGGTGCCGAACTCTGTGTAGCTCTTAAAGCTTTGTAATAGAGCTCAAGCCTTAGTTTTAAACAGAGATCCACGCTGATGTTTGGCATTTCTGTGATGCCAAACATCAGCGACCGTCTATAGACTACAGTGCGTTTCACGAAAGAATTCCCTTGGGTTGAACCAAAATAATCCCTACTACATTGTAATAAGCGTTTTGTCAAGGGAACTCTTTTGTAAAATGCACTCTGCATCTTACTTATTACGAATCCTTTAAAACTACTGGCTGTCATGTCAAACAAACTTGTCACTAGCAAAAGGCAACACCTAAAGCGGGCATATTTAACGAACTGCAAAAAACTGACCACTTTTCTGATTCAAGCCTCCAAACCACTTCTATGAATGAATGGCACGCCATATATTAGGGTGTGTAGAAAAACAGCGGCTATTGCAATTGAAATGCCGTTGTAAACTTTGCTTACGAGCAGATTGGGTTAGGGTCCTTCAGACTTTTTTTGTCTTAAGTCGACACGGATGGACCAACATTCGATATTTGTTAGCGCAGTTTGCCAATGGCGTAGCTATAGGTAAGAAACAAAAAAACAAACTGGGGCCCCCAACTTAACTGTTTAGGTTTCATCAAGTCAAAATATAGGTAGATAGTTATATAAAATACTATTGAATACTTTAAAAAGGGCCCTTAAAAAAAGTTACATGCATGTGCGTTAAAATTGTGATGCTGTGTTTTATGGCTGCAACATGTTTCCCTAGATATGCTGATGAGGGAGCACCATAATGCTGGTATTCTGACAGAGCCTCTTAAGTGATTTGTTACTTCAGTCGGAAGGGTAAAAAATAATTAAACCGTCCGATAGACAAAGTACCACCCCGTCGGATTACATTACATGATCATAGCTTATCCTATTTAACTTTTTGCAGTTTACATAATCAGTCAAACATTTCTCCATTAAAAGTCCTCGCATAGAGTCACGTAGGTAATTAATTTAATTAAAAACTCCGCATTTGTATTAAAAAACACGCTTTTCTTGTGGACGTTCACCAACAAGCGTAGAACATCAGTAGATACAAACTTTTGACTTGTTTGCGACTTTAACTCAAAGCAGTACAGTGGTTTTCTGATCTCAAGTTTCTAGTGCAGTTGATTGTACAGGTACATATGAGCTAGATGTGGGAGAGATCTAGCTCCATTCACGAATACCTAGGCAGTTTAGATCTTTATCTAGCTATGCCTTGAAAGGCGGTCACATGGTTGGCACATGCAGCTGTAAAAAATACTGGAAACTAATGCGCCTTATGCTCAACGTAACAGAGTTTAAATTATTAAGATGCCTTTTAGTGGTTGGCTTTAATTGAGCTAAGATTTATTTTATTGGCCAACTCCACATAAAACGTTAAGCTTGTCCATTAATTTGAGACACCTCCCTTAGTGGTGGTGCAATCGAAAAATCTATTCAACACAGTTTGTTCTCCTAATAAAGTGTTGTCACATAAATAAATTCATTGTAATAAAAATATTCAAAGAAACCTAGTTTCATATTTTTCGGATCTATGGAATAGCTATAGATACGAAAAACATGAAAATTTCGTGTTTTCGACTATAAATTTGAGGATTTGGCATTTAGCAAATTTTACGATTGAATCAACCCTTCAGTCCTTGTGCTTGTAAATATTCACAATACAATAATTAACCGAACCACGTACAGTCAAACACACGCTAGGATAACCCTTTTTGATAGATTGGCGCCCTTATGTCGCGCGCGGTAAGAGCTACCATGGGGTATCCTTTCTGGCGTTCTTGTGTCTGACCGTACGAAATCCAGTGCCAATTTTACCGCGCTGCTAGTATAAGTGGTTCTACTTAAGGGTGGACGATAGCAACGTGGCGGGAAATTCAAAATGTTCACAGTTTTTTACATTTTGTAGCTAAACTGAGCTATTTTTGTTCATAGATTTTTCGTTCGCGGCAATAAAACAGTATTTTTTAAATTATTGTAATCAACAGAACCACAATAATTCAGCCGATTATGTGTTCTGGTCTACGAAGCAGTGGCACTGCCCAAAAAATTTGTCGTAGATCAGAACACATAATCGGCTGAATTTTGTTGTTCTGTTGTTTAGAATAATGAAAAGAATACTTTGTTCTTGCCGCGAACGAAAAATCGCTGCACAAAAATAGCTCAGTTTAGCTACAAACTGTAAAAAACTGTGAAAATTTTGGATTTCCCGCCACGCTGCTATCTTCCAGCCTTAATACTTAAAAGGCGTGACTAATTTAATTGTAATTAATTATGCTGCAGATAAACCTGTATACTAAATTCCCACGTTCGAAATTAATACCTCAAAGTTATTTCAAAATCTGTCCGGACGTATCGGGGGCGCCGCGCTGGGGCCTAAGTCTGTAAGATTCAGATTCAGATTCAGATTCAGATTCAGATTCAGATTCAGATTCAGATTCAGATTCAGATTAAAATTTTTTATTCAATATGCAATAAATAAATTATTTACATTGAACGTCAAAATATTATCTACAGTAAAAAATGTATATAAATCAGATCTGGGGGCACGGCAGTGCCCCCGCCAGGTCGAGCGCGAAGCAAACACTGCTGTACCATCCTTTACTGGAACCATTTCGCCGCATTTTCAGGCCCCTATTTGAGAACCTCTGGATAAGACCAGAACGCAGAAATTTTCGTCACCTAGTAAGCTATAATCACATACTTAAAATCCAAAATTTCAAGTCTGTAGGTCATTTAGTTCCGAAGTTAAGCGAAAGCAAAGTTTCGCATTTATGACACACACTCACTCACTCACTCACTCACTCACTCACTCACTCACTCACTCATGATCATCATAATAGAACTAGTACTTCCCATAAACTCAGAGAGCTGAAATTTGGTACAGAGTTAGGGTTGAATGGCCACATAAAGAGAAAACTATAAAAACTAGGATAATCGAAGATCTGGAGTACCTGGTGACCCTGATTAGAAAACACAAGAGCCCTAATAGAACTAGTACTTCCCATAAACTCAGAGAGCTGAAATTTGGTACAGAGTTAGGGTTTAATGGGCACATAAAGGAGAAACTATAAAAACTAGGATAATCGAAGATCTGGAGTACCTGGTGACCCTGATTAGAAAACACAAGAGCCCTAATAGAACTAGTACTTCCCATAAACTCAGAGAGCTGAAATTTGGTACAGAGTTAGGGTTTAATAGGCACATAAAGGGACAACTATAAAAACTAGGATAATCGAAGATCTGGAGTACCTGGTGACCCTGATTATAAAACACAAGAGCCCTAATAGAACTAGTACTTCCCATAAACTCAGAGAGCTGAAATTTGGTACAGAGTTAGGGTTTAATGGGCACATAAAGGGAAACTTATAAAAACTAGGATAATCGAAGATCTGGAGTACCTGGTGACCCTGATTAGAAAACACAAGAGCCCTAATAGAACTAGTACTTCCCATAAACTCAGAGAGCTGAAATTTGGTACAGAGTTAGGGTTTAATGGGCACATAAAGGGAAACTTATAAAAACTAGGATAATCGAAGATCTGGAGTACCTGGTGACCCTGATTATAAAATACAAGAGCCCTAATAGAACTAGTACTTCCCATAAACTCAGAGAGCTGAAATTTGGTACAGAGTTAGGGTTTAATGGGCACATAAAGGGAAACTTATAAAAACTAGGATAATCGAAGATCTGGAGTACCTGGTGACCCTGATTAGAAAACACAAGAGCCCTAATAGAACTAGTACTTCCCATAAACTCAGAGAGCTGAAATTTGGTACAGAGTTAGGGTTGAATGGCCACATAAAGAGAAAACTATAAAAACTAGGATAATCGAAGATCTGGAGTACCTGGTGACCCTGATTAGAAAACACAAGAGCCCTAATAGAACTAGTACTTCCCATAAACTCAGAGAGCTGAAATTTGGTACAGAGTTAGGGTTTAATGGGCACATAAAGGAGAAACTATAAAAACTAGGATAATCGAAGATCTGGAGTACCTGGTGACCCTGATTAGAAAACACAAGAGCCCTAATAGAACTAGTACTTCCCATAAACTCAGAGAGCTGAAATTTGGTACAGAGTTAGGGTTTAATAGGCACATAAAGGGACAACTATAAAAACTAGGATAATCGAAGATCTGGAGTACCTGGTGACCCTGATTATAAAACACAAGAGCCCTAATAGAACTAGTACTTCCCATAAACTCAGAGAGCTGAAATTTGGTACAGAGTTAGGGTTTAATGGGCACATAAAGGGAAACTTATAAAAACTAGGATAATCGAAGATCTGGAGTACCTGGTGACCCTGATTAGAAAACACAAGCAAGAGCCCTCATAGAACTAGTACTTCCCATAAACTCAGAGAGCTGAAATTTGGTACAGAGTTAGGGTTTAATGGCCACATAAAGGGAAAACTATAAAAACTAGGATAATCGAAGATCTGGAGTACCTGGTGACCCTGATTAGAAAACACAAGAGCCCAACCAAACTATTATAGATCGACATATACCGCCCTTACAAAAAATATTCAACTTGGTGGGCCGCTTCATTTGATGTCAAAAATCTAAGGTCTGGAGTATCTGATGAAGAACCCTCAGCTTCTATCAGCTTTATTAGAGATATTATGGTAATGCCCCTTCTACTATTGGTACATAAAAAAATCGACTGTCATTGCAAAAATCCAGCGTAGTGGGACACATCTTCATTTAATCTAGCCTATAGCGTCCCACTAGTGGTTCGCTCCGAACTATGAACTCGCGACCTCAGTTACAGATGTATAACTTTGCTTACGCCATTCGCGCAGGCGCGCACGCTTTGCATTTAAACTATACAACCCCATATCTCGGCAACCCATCGACCGATTTGGCTCATGTTCAAATTTAAAAATTCTTTTAATTTAGTTTACCCGCTTATCAAATTTCATAACGATCCGACCAAATTTACTCAAGTTATCGTCGAACAAACATTCATACATACAAACAAACGCCGGATTGTTCCAGCAGACTCGGAGGACTTCGCTCGCTTCGCTCGCTCGTTCAACAAGAAATAGTCGGACGATTAACTTTATTCTACTCCAACGTTACACAAATTTAAAAACTGTGTCAAATAAGAAAATCTAATAAAATTAATCAATATGCCCTCGTTCCTACAAAAAGAAGTGAAATCCCACCAAAAACATTCTGTAAAAACTAGCCAGGTCTCGATGGATCTGCTTGTTTATCTCTAAAAAAGTAATGAAATCTAGACAAAGTCGTGCCAAGTCTAAGGTTCCTTACTGCGATTTCTTTATTATTATAGTTAATGTTGTGAGACTTGGCTGTTGAAGGGTACACAAGGGTACAAAACCAGGTGCTCCATGACACCTTTGCACCAATCTGTCGCCAGAACCGCTTGTGTACCCTTCAACGGCCAAGTCTCACAACATTAACTATAATAATAAAGAAATCGCAGTAAGGAACCTTAGACTTGGCACGACTTTGTCTAGATTTCATTACTTTTTTAGAGATAAACAAGCAGATCCATCGAGACCTGGCTAGTTTTTACAGAATGTTTTTGGTGGGATACTTATTACTATCTAATACTAAGTATCTAGCTACTTTTTTTTCTCCAGCTTCACTAGCTCTGATCGGTAACGCAATGGCGTGTCGAAAGGTTCCCAGTAGAAGTACAAAACCGGGGTTTCCTCGTTTTCTCCTACAACTAGCGAACTAATCCTCTAGAATCAGAATATTCTTTGCTGTAATGGAAAAACATTAAAAGGACAGACAGCACTAATAAATCGTAATTGTAAGATGTAGTCTGTACAATTCGGAAGGCAAAGTTTTTTGTTCGAAAGTCCGTTATTGGCTTAATCTTATCTTTAGACAATATTGAGAAACTAATTTTAATTATTTTTTATTTTGGTCCAGTAGTTTTGTTTTTATGCGCTAAAATGTTTTGTTCCTATGACCGCCAACAGTATGCAGACCGTCGCGTGACGTCATAAAACCGTATCTTTGAAACGTTGTAAAACCCAAACTACTGAACCAAAATAAAAAATATTGAAATTAGTTTCTCAATATTGTCTAAAGATAAGATTAAGCCAATAACGGACTTTCGAACAAAAAACTTTGCCTTCCGAATTGTACATGTCACACTAGCTGGGCAAAGGCCTTCTCTCAGAGAGAGAGTTCGAGCTTAATCACCACGCGTGCTCAATGCGGTTGGTGATTTTTGCGTTGAGGGTATAATGCTTCATACCCTCAGGTTTCCTCACGATGTTTTCCTTCACCGTCAGCGAGTGGTATTGCTACTACAAATTCACAAATGTACGTAACTTTGAAATTAAACAAAGTCATAGATACATGCCCGCACCAGGAATCGAACCTAGGACCTTTCACTTCAGAGTCCACTGTTCTACCCACTAGACCACCACCACCACTTAATAAATCGTAATTGAATCCTACAAATGGGAGCCTATCGAGGCACCATTGCGTTCCAGACTCAGGCCCCTGGTTCGTACGTCAATGTACCTACTACACTTGATGAATTACTAGACTACTAGTTTTAATTGACTGTAAATTGTAGCACTGCGTTTCACTGCGACGTTTGGTTTATTTTATTAATTAGTGCGTTATTGGGAACGGGCGCTTAGACGTTTTAGAAGTTTTTACGTAAAAGGTAAGCCATTCGTTTGTACTGTGCCTACATGACGACCTTGTCTTTCATGTAGACTAGGCCAACTAAGCGGAGGAGACATGCTGAGCCCTGATTGCACGAGGCAAGACGAAATGTGCTTTAACTTGGTGACATTTAAACCATCGAAATAACAAAAATAACTCTATATTCTGGATTGTTTTTCAAGAATGCTGCTCAGAACCACAAATAGAGTCTTGAATTTTATACTGAATTTTGAGTAAAAAAATAATTAATTATTTGTTATGCAAGGATGCAAAACTATTGTTTCCAGTTTTTCAGCAACAGAACAATCATCCGGTTAAATTATCACCTTATAAGGAAACGATGGACAGTAGTTATTATTACAAATACATAACTCTATACAATGACCCTGCAACTATTAATTTCACGATTCAGTAGCTCAGTTTTAATTAAATCTATGTTAAACACGAGCTTAACCGTGTTAATCATGGGAGAGAACAAACGAAGTATTGTTTGTGTGAATTATAGCTTTACCAGTTCCTCTTACGGTGAGGTTTGATTCTGGTCGTTTAACCTCTGAACAAAATACATGAACTCGCAGGTCACCAATATCTTCACTGAAACTTGGTGCATTGGCGTTAATACGATAATGATACAGTTTAATGTTTTTGCATAGTTTTTAATTAACAACCGGCCAATATTGTTTTTGCTTCCGATATTTATACAGGGTGCACTCTAAGTCGATAGCGGAACTTTAAGTAGGCTGTCTGCTGATCACTACCAACCACCGAACTAAATCCCATAGAATCCGCATTACGTATAAAATCACAATAAAAACTTGTCCCCACAGAAACAAATTATATCAGCAATAGAACAATACGAAACATCATTTCGACCATACGTCTAATATTCGAATGTCAACCTTATTTATTTATATTAGCATTAGTGTACAGTTTTACTTTAATTGCATAAGACTACGAGCAAATAAGCTCCCAAAGGCAATTTGGGCATCTATTTTTTCAGACACATTTCAGAGTTCTTTGTTGTATCTAGTTTTATCCTTGATCGAAGCTACCAACAGTTTGTAAAAGGTGGCGAAAAAAATGGAACGAAAAAAATATCAGCTGTTTCATACATTTGGCGCAGTACTGAGACGACCTTTTGTATGGAACAGCAGATATTTTTTTCGCTCAATTTTTTTCGCCACCTGGAACAAGTTGTTTGTAGTGATCAGTAGACACCGCCTTAAACCTACTTAAAGTTCCGCTATTGACTTAGAGTGCACCCTGTAGAATACACTTCCTGCAATCACAGCATAAGGCTGGGTTAGAGCGTATCTATAGGTTTATAACTATTTATTTATTTCGATTTTTTTATTATTGTTTTTGGTGTTATTTTTCAGCGTTTCATTCATTTTTCAAATCGTTCATTCGTTCACTTATGCCCATCTCAATACTAAAATGTCAAAACTAATCTGTGTTTTTTGTTAACCTGTGTACCTACTGATATTATAAAGAATTACTATTTTGGATAAAAATAACAAAAATAAGGACAAATATGACCAGTTTTGTAAATAATTCAGTGCGTTAGTAGTTAAGTTATGTTCAAAAGTTATTGTGGTTCTTTACGATTTGTGATTCCGCCGGTATGCTGCGATTTGTGTTCGAGTAATGTTTGTTTACCAGGATACTCAAGTTGGAAAAAATCGACTTTACATACACACATAGGTACATTCAAACGACGGATTATTCCTGTAGACTCGGAGAACTTCTCTCGCTTCGCTCGCTCGTTCAATGATGTACATATACGAGTAAAAACCGTAACAGAAACTTTGTTCCCTGCAGTATAATATTCACTTTGCCAGTGAGAAAGTAGCTTTATTGTCTTACATTTGCAATTTAATGGACCGACCTCGTTGGAAAAGCTTATTAATTTTCTATTACCATGCGATCTTTATGCAAAACGGTTTAGCCTTTACTTGATCTCCGTTCGGTAATACATTACAATAAGTGGTAAATAGTAGGACACTCAGACGGCTCTAGATCACGGTGGCCGGAGTAAGATTTTCGACTTAATGAGCATGATAAAAAACATAGTGAGGAAACCCGACAACTGATATATTTTCGCGTGTCTAGTTGATGGTCGGTGTGTCCTAGTACCTGGCTAGGTGGAAGGACGGAAGGTGGACTAGGGCAGTCACGGATTGGTGGCCTAGAATGGGTCGAAGTTCGGTGGGTAGACCGAAAGCTCGATTGGTCGATGACATTGTCAAAACAGCGGGAGGACAATGGACGAGATTGGCATTAGAGCGAGGGGGTTGACGTGAAAAGGAAGAGGCCTATGCCCAGCAGTGGGCTTTATTTATGGGCTGGATAGAGAGATAGATAGTTGATCTAATCCTGATTTGTTTGCTTTCCTTCGCCGTGCTTATAGGTTTAGTTTCCCGTAGCTTACAATGATGAGAAAAAAATGGTTACTAAAAGGGCGTACATTTTTCTCAGGAAAACACTCCCTTACATGCCAAAGAAACCGATGATTTCTATTGTGCCACGCAAGCCGAACTATTAACAGCAAAAGTCAGTTCTGTTTCCCACACAGCAAAGGTTAAAATGGAACGAAAGTACAGCCCTGCGCGGTTTAGAAAGTACAAAATTTATATTGCACCTTTTGCCGATGATATTTCTTGATATCGAGGCACCAATATACCCTGTAATGTTAGTTGTTGGGTCTTAGTTCGATTGGAAAGTGTTGAAATTATTTGCTCATTTACAGATACATTGTAAACTAATCGGTTAGTTATGGCGCATTTAGACCCAGCGAATAAAATGTTTAAGAGAACTTTCCCCTACTATAGTGCGGAAACGATAAAGCGTACAATTGCACGATTGCTCCAAATGCACCTCTACAGATACCTAATTGCTTCGGCAATTATTTCGAAATTTCCCCTTAAGTTTAAAGTACATTGCTGCATGTGTTAACGTGTCTCTACATTACGTCCTTGTAAAACCGTCAATGTATTTTGAAAGTAGCAATAGCTTAGTACTAAGTTCTTAATGCTTTTTCCATCTCGATAGGGTCTAGAGAAACGTGTTAGGTCTAGGTGTAAAGCTGGGAGATTGTGTGTTATGATATTAAATTTATTATTATTTTGCTTCATTATAAACATGTACCTCACTTTCACTTATAGCTTAGTTAATATTACCGTTTTCCTTTTCAACGTACGCCTATTATGACATTAGGTACTGTATTAGAACAAATACAATTTAGCGCGTAGACAATTCTCTATATCTTTCAAAGATTGTTAATAAACCATAAGTTTTTCTATTGGTATGAACCTGATTTTGATAAAAACATATCTAAGAACACCCGCTAGAAAGTCTGCTTTCAAATAAATAAAAACCGTAGCCAAATCGGTTCACCCGTTCAAATGCTACGGTGCCACAGACAGACACACAAACTGACAGACAGACAAACAAACATAGCTGCCAAACTTATAACACCCCGCTTTTTTCATGTTATGAGAAAACGACAAATTAATTAACCTAAAATGCAGAACATTTTCATCACAATTGATTCAGTAAATCCTTTACTAGGAATCTGGGTTGAGACACGAAACTGTCACTGTACTAACGAACCAACTTGTTCGCTCGACTTGGCAAACACCTTAACTTGTAAGGCATAAAGGGGATATTCCTTTAACTTTTCGCGAACTAACGTTGTTGGTAGGAAGCAAAACTTACGAGGCTACAGTATAGATTAGTTCAGTAAATGTCTCGTAAAGTGAAAGCGCTTTAAGCGACATCGCCAATTATAATAAATATTCGTCGTCTAATAATTGCGCCGATCAAGCGCTGAAAAAGCCATGAGGCTCGACCTTATTTAGGTAGATTGGCAAGTCATAGAAATCCTTGTTTGGAATTCACTTAGTCTTAAGAATTGCTTTGCATGTTTCATTTATTAAGTTATCGCCTTACATGACCCAGGCTCTATAGAGCCTGAGTGGTCACTTCACCTATCTTGCGTGAGTAAAGGCTACTCGAAATCATCAACAATGAATGCAAAGGTTTTGCTTATAATTTCGTTCATTTGTATTTTCTAAAGCACTAACCCGTGCTAGGGAACTTTAATTGATTTTTTTTTATTGTTTTTTTTTTTTTTTTTTTTTTGGTTTATTTGATAGGTAATATTTAAAAAAGAAACGGCTACACTTCTTCCTTAAGTAAGGGATAGTAGCAACAGCATCCTGAAGATGATAGATGAAAATTTTGCGTGCCCTTTAATACCACTTTTTTGTTGTACCACTTTGTGCGTACAACAAAAAACAAACCTAGGTTTTAAGTACTTACATAAGATAAGCATAGGTGCTAATTGTTTTGGATCATTGTTGTCTGTCGAATAAATAAATTATAATAAAATTATATTTCAGACCCTGAAGTGAATACCAGTGTACATAAAGTTAGAGTCCGTAAATGGATTTAATTGGATTGAGTTTTGCATTTCCATTTTTCCTTGAGTACTGATCCACACACAGTTACTTGCTGAATATACTAGTGGTTCGCCCCGAACTACAAACTCGCTACCCCATAATTATCTCAGCAACCCCTCGACCGATTTGGCTCATGTTCGATCTTAAAAATTATCTTTGCCTCATTTATCCGCCTACCAAATTTCAAATCGATCTGACCTTTACTCAAGTTATCGTCGAACGTACATTATTCATACATACAAACATACGTACATACAAACGCTGGATTGTTCAAGTAGAATCAGAGAACTTCGCTCGCTTCGTTCGCTCGTTCAAATATCAAAACTTGGGGTGTTTATATTTTTGTTAAATGTTTTGTCCAACTCGCAAAACAAGTTGCTGCCTACTGTAGGTAATTTATACGAGGTAATTCTAAGCAATGGAATGGTATGGAATTCTAACCTCTTTATTAATACCACATATTACCTTAGAGATTGCTGTAAAAAGTACTCTACTTACGGTATTTTTGCAAGAACCAATCAATTTACTTGTCATTTCCTTCGCATCATGGTGCTGGAAAAGAAGGGTTTCTCGTATAAAAGTGACATCGAAAAGTACCTAAGTCGCACTTTAGCAAAAGTCGACACGTCGAAGTCGAAGTTAAAGTCGAACCTCTTATTTCTTTCTCAATAATATTTTAGTAAGAATGACTAAAAGTAACGTTTTTATAGGGTTAACAATTTGCTCGGGACAGAACTTGAACTCGCAACCTCTTGCACACCGTGCAGGCGCTCTAAAAGTAAAGATTTTTATAAGGTTGAAAAATTCGCTCGGGACAGGACTTGAACCCGAAACCTCGTGCATACCGTGCAGGCGCTCTAAAATCAAAAAACTAAGGGTGGTATTCTACAGGGTGCACTCTAAGTCGATAGCGGAACTTTAAGTGGGCTATCTACTGATCAAAACAAACAACTTGTACTAGGTGGCGAAAAAAATGGAGTAAAAAAAATATCAGCTGTTCCATGCAAAAGGTCGACTCAGTACTGCGCCAAATGTATGAAACAGCTGATATTTTTTTCGCTCCATTTTTGTCGCCACCTAGTACAAGTTGTTTGTATTGATCAGTAGACAGCCTACTTAAAGTTCCGCTATCGACTTAGAGTGCACCCTGTAGAAAGCTACTTAAACTCAGTTTAAACAGAGTTCAGACTGTCGATAAAGCAGTGCATGTTTTGATATGAAGGGAGGGATATTAAAATCAAAACATGCATTGTTTTATCGACAGTCGACACTACTAAACTCTACTTAAACTGAGTTTTAACAGAGTTCAAGGAGCTTTCTAATTTGAACTGAGTTTAAACCGAGTTTAAGTAGCGTTCTAGTTTGAACTGAGTTTAAGTAGCGTTCTAGAATACCACCCTAAAAGTGTTTCGGTTCTGCGTAGAAAAAACTCCATTTCCATGTACCATAGAGACTAGTTACAAGTCCTGCTACAGTTACGCGCATTTGACCTACTAATAGAATGGCTTATCAATCAACTCAGCAATCTACCTACACTGCATGCACCAGTTTTTCCTTTACAAACTATAATCTGACTGGCCGACTGTTCATCATACTAACAGCTTGGAATCGGAGATCACCACAGTGACAGCTGTAGTTATAGTCAAAGCACAAAATAAGGAAGATGCAAAAGGTTTTTAAATAATTTTTCGCTTTTAAAATATCATGATGGGGCGTTTAAAACTTTTAAACGGGAAATATAAAATAAGTTTACTTCAATATTTTGGCTACAGTTTACTTTCATCACTAACAAAGATACGTGACGGTCAAGAATGCTCTAAGGGTGGTATTAATAGTCGTCTGAGATCACATACTTGAGATCGATCTCATGCTATTGTCAAGCCTTGGCTAATGTCAAACTTGAGTAGCTGTCAACATATTAATAGACCCTATCTTGAGATTGACATTGACATGTAGCCAAGGCTTGACATTAGCATTTGACGTTTCTGAGATTATCTACTTGAGTTCGATCTTGAGTCGACGACTATTAAGCCACCCTTAGTTTCTTTGAAACAAGGATGGGCCCTTGCTTAGTTTACTATGGCGGGGCACTGCTGGGTACCATGATAACCAATGTTAGTAGAAAGGTTATCAGATGGAATGGATCCTCTATTTCCCTACAATCTGGTACTCCGGTACTTACCTAGTGGCAGTCCAGTGAGTGATAATAGGTGTAATAATCTAGGCGATTAATCAAGTTTCCAACTTGACGGATTTATAGCTAAGAATTTGTTGATAAACGCTGCCTTTTAATAATGTTAGGGCTTGCGTAAACTGTTAGAAAATACTCCGTACTCGTATGCAAATAAGAACGTGGTAACTGAATATGGTGCTCCTTACTTTGCAACCTCTTGTGAGCTTGAGGGCGCTTTTGAACCAGCTATTTTCTCAGCGGTATTTTATTCCGAATCTCGAAGTACTAAAAAAGAGAATAAAAAAGAGTATGAAAAAATATTTGTCTTAAAAGGTTTATTTATTTGTCTGCAGAATTCAATAAAAATAGGCCTAAAAACTCTGACACTAGGGGTGACCACTACCTCATTCAATACCCTAACCTAATAAAAATAGAACAAGCATGACGATTTATAGACACTTCAGAAATGAAAACGCATTGACGAAGAAAGTTGACGCTTTGATCAATTATGACGACTTGAAGTGTACTCACGCCTTAAGCCATTGATCTTTACGATACGACCTCAGCAGGCGATGAAAGCCGCAATGGATTGGAAGCAACCAGTTTCCCTCACGGAGGAAACTCCAGATCTGATAGATAGCTTTTCAATTTGCCACCGATAAATTATTTTAATGGAAACTGACGTTTTATCGGAGGGTCGTAACGTTGTGTTCTGCAAGCTTTCTATTTTGCATATTCATGGTCTTCGCGGCTGTTAAAATGTGTACTAACATCGTTGGCAGGTTATTATTATACTGTTAACAAGGCATCATAAGCGTTTGAGTGGTCACTTCACCTCAGACCTTATACCTGTATATGAAACTAAGGTCTTTGCATCTACGTACTGAGATGATTTATGCAGCGTCCATTGGCACCTTCACTCACACTAGATGGGTGAAGAGACCACTCGGCGCTGCAGTGCTTGGGACATTGTTTGGGACCTGTGTATACAGGGTGTTAAAAGACCGCCAACAAAGCGGAAAACCACATATTGTCCTCATAATAATTATCATTTTTGCCCAAGGAACTATGCCTAGGAAATCAACGGTTTTCGAGATAATGAGGTTAAAAGTCGGGCTTTTAATTTTTTTTTTTGTAGAAATGTATTCAGTACTTATCTAGTTCTTAAAATTCCTTCCCAAGAAGCTATATCAAAATTATGAATATTTCTTACAGAAAACGACGTTAAAATTGCATACCGCAATGTATTCTGAACATCGGCACTTCAAGCTTAAGTAACATAAACTTATACCTACGCTTGCGCAATATGACTTTTGTGCGTTACACATCCATTGTGTGATAAAATATTGATAAAAAACCAAATTCATTTCCCAGCAATAATTTATTGAAAAAGTACTTTGTTTTCGTGTTTAGTATGCGTGGCTTTCGGGTCTGTTGGTGGTCTTTTAACACCCTGTATATAGGTGTTATTAAACGACTTAAAATCATCTCAAATCATTTACATTCTAAAAAAATATTATTCACGACTCTACATTTACAGTTTACGTCGTAACCATTTAATTTTATGAATGAAAACTGTTAGGAACTTATTCAATTTGCAGAATAATAATTATTTGAAACTCTTTCTAGATCCAGAATGTTAGGTGAGGTAGCTATTAAAATATATTATGCTATTATGTTAATAGTATTAAATCAACGTAATACAATGGTACGGCGTTTATGTCTTGTCACAATGTCCAAGTCGCATTAAAATGACGCTATAAAAATCACCATAAGTTAGCGCCATTAAAATATTTGATCTCTGTTAATTGTTTTCAATACAGTTAAGTAGATAGAAAGTTGCTAATCTTAATTTTATTGCCGTGCTAAAACTACGATAAAATGTTTAAATTAGCTTTATTTTACGGGACTTTACATTATGACGTCATCACGCAATGGTGTAAAACCTATATTTACTCAGATGTTTTCTAATTTTGCTTCGAAGGGAAATTCGAGGCCCTGGCCCTGGCCCTGGTAGACCGTCGTGATACCTTCGTGATCAGCGTAGTGTTTTTACGAAGGAATCATAGATGGTCCACTGCCAGGGCATAGAATTTTCCCTCGAAGCAAAATTAGAAAACATCTTATTAAGGCGCTGGGCATAGTGAATTAGCCCGCGCGCAAAGAAAAATGCACAAAATCGATTCCTGTATGAGATACACTAAAAAAATCGAAAATGTTCACATATCAAACCCTAGAATTAGGTGAGACCTATCTAACACAGCCAGTTTCATGTTGATATCCATAACAGATTGCAAGATATTTTGCTTGAAAAAAAGTGCGCCGCCTATTTTTTTCCAAGCAAAATATCTTCAAAACCTTTATGAATTTCAACACGAAACTGGCTGTTTTAGATAGGTCTCACCTAAATCTAGGGTTCGATATGTGAACATTTTCAATTTGTTTAGTTTATTTGATACAGGAATCGATTTTGTGCTTTTTTCTTTGCGCGCAGGCGATTCACTATGCACGGCGCCTTAAATCCATGCATGATGACGATTTTTGTCTTGATAAATTTTTCCGTAGCTCTCCTTAGACCTAGATTTACGTCAAGACCGCACTATTTACAATAAAAAAATATATTCACCCATCAACGACCAGTTCCAATTCCCCATTAGGAGCAATTAAGCGACCAAAAGAACTAAAAATGGTCGCACTATAAAAGCGTAGTCGAACAATAACTCAATCCTAAAGGGTGTTCCACACTGCAATTAGTCGGACTATTTATTTTTCCCGGACTACACCTGACGATGGCTCCGCGGGCCTGACCCACATTCCTCGTAGATTTATTGCCCCGTCCTGCGCCAGCGCAGTCTGGTAAAGGCGCGTCTACGCTGGTCAAGGGACTAGTTTTACTTTCGCTCTAATTCTTTGTGTCTTTAATGGCTTTTGATTTCAGTGATTTCACAGTTAAAAGGGAGTCCCAACAAAAGTGTAAGACAGAAATAATATTATGGCGTTAAATAAATATTTTGTATTTGTTTTTTGAGGGTTGGAAGTTTGAACATTTTTCGAGTTGCTTGAGCTCTTGCATTGTTAGAAAAGTTAAAGATCTTAGCTTATTTGCTAAGGATGATGGGCAAAAATGTATGGGACGCGTACCTACCGACCAACAACGACCAGACTTATGTCGTTAGAAAGCTCAGGACTATCATTTGTTATTATGGGGACTAGTCTCAATTCGTTGTGGGAAAATGAAATGGGACAAAAACTCTGACAAAAGGTAAACGAATAAGGCTCATAAATTGGCGTTAAGATCGTCTTTACTAGAACGGTAATGCCAATTGTGTCAAAACATTCACAACGTCTCTTTCAACGCCGCTCGCTGCAACATACAGTATTGTGCCTTCACCTTTACGAAATCGCGTAACTTACCCGTTTAAAAACTCCTCGCTTATAGTAAGCTAGTAGCAAATTAGAATTAAGCTCCCTAATGGCATGCCTTCGCTTTATTTGAGCCTGCTTTATTTATACCAGCGGAATATTTGCCAACTAATTACTGACCCTTAATGTTTCCTAGGCATCTTGGAGATATTTTAAATTTGTACGTAGATGCAGGACACTGATTGGGCAGACGTACTCAAAGTGTGCTTCGTTCGTCGCAAGCACCGAACTAAATCCCATAGAATCCGCATTACGTATAAAATCGCAATAAAAACTTGTCCGTACAGAAACAAATGATATCAGCAATAGAACAATACGAAACATCATTTCGACCATACGTCTAATATTCGAATGTCAACCTTATTGCATTAGTGTACAGTTTTACTTTAATTGCATGGACTACGAGCAAATAAGCTCCCAAAGACAGTTTGGACATCTATTTTTCCAGAAACATTTCAGAGTTCTATGTTGTATCTAGTTTTATCCTTGATCGAAGGTCGCAAGGACTTCAAAAAGGCTCCGTAAAGATTAAATAAATATAAATATTCGTTTATATCAGTCAATAAAGTACCCATATAGGTATAGGTGCTGGCAAAGCCTACTCCGTCTAAAACAATATCCTAGGCCCTGCAGCGCCAAGAGGTCTCTTCATCCATAGTGTGAGTGAAGGTGCCAGTGGACGCTGTATAAATCCTCTCATTACGTAGATGCAAAGGCCATAGTTTAAAGAACCTATATCATACAAAATAAATAACCAATCAATGACAATAATAATACAATGAAATACAATAATAAGACATGATTGAATTAAAACAATATCTTAAATGTACTTATTAATGTACCTGGTAGGTAGGTAATCGTATGAGGTAGTGGCCACCCCTGGTGTCAGAGTTTTTAGGCCGCCCAAAGGGTCTCTGACATGGCTTAACGATTGTTATTAATCAACAACAACCGGGACCAACGGTTTAACGTGCCTTCCGAAGCACGGAAGCGCTCAGATATTATTGCCACAAGCGGTCACCCATCCATGGACTGACCGCGGCCGTTGTTGCTTAACTTTGCCAATCGATTAAGAACGGCTAGTACAACTAGGCTGCGAGCGCTTAATGTACCTAAAAAGCGTGGTTCGCCTTCATCTGCAAAAAGATCCAGTGTTTAAATAAATGAATCTAATCCACAGACATTTTCTCTTCTGCAAACTAATCAATGGTCTTGCCCCTTTATTGCCGAAAATTAGGCCACTTTCATACGATATCTGTACGAAAAACGTCTCCGTAAAGTAGAGGCTACTCCTACGCTATGCCTACTTTTAACCCTACAGGGGCTTAAATCTGTAAGGCAATGACGTGTCGATGGCGTCCAAGTAGAATGACAAAACCGGGGTTTCCTCGTTTTCTCCGACATCCAGAGAAGTAATCTAGAATCAGAATATTATTTGCTGTACTGCAAAAACATTAAAAGGACCGATAGCATTAATAAATCGTAATCGAAGCCGTCAAGTGGGAGCCCATTTTGGCACCATTGCGTTACAGACTCATGCCTCAGGTTTTGCCATTTAGGGTTCCACTTTACATCTTATGTTTCAAAGGATTTCTTGGCCAAACAAGTTTGAGATGGGCTGGATAAGAGAATGCGTGTCTGAGATGTTTTAAACACACTTTTTTGCTTGAGTAACGCCGATTAGGCTCGAAGCTCGAGCTGCCTATGGCAATGACGTTTGCAACAGGTTGACTACCCTTCTATTACTCAAATTATTCAATGAAGACTGACTAGACCTTAACGGTGGACGATAGCAACGTGGCGGGAAATTCAAAATTTTCACAGTTTTTTTACATTTTGTAGCTAAACTGAGCTATTTTTGTTCAGCGATTTTTCGTTCGCGGCAATAACATAGTGTTCTTTTCATTATTGTTAATAACAGAACAACAATAATTCAGCCGATTATGTGTTCTGGTCTACGAAACAGTAGCACTCCCCAAAAAACTTCCGAGGTTTCGTCTGCCATCGTGATTATTGTGGCATGATCTTAGATTTCCTAACGGCATTATATAAGTAGTACCTATATCGTATGTAAGCCTGGGAGCCGTGTCAGTTTATCCATTCTAAAGCCCAATAAGGTATGCCTTAAATCACCAGAAATATCCCACTTGCCTTATAAGCTCTCGCAAAGGGTTTGGTGAAGTGACAAAATTATTGTTGCTTAAGACATTTAAACCGGCTCTAGTAAAGGACTTGTTTAAAACTTTCCAATGGGCAGGGAATACAAATTCTGTATTAAGGCCCAAACCTAGGCACAACTAGTGCCACCAATGGAAAACAAATCATATCTTCTTTTTAGATGCGTTTTTTGTAGGTAAGTACTCAACGCGAGGCTTAACTATTTTTAGGACCTATGGTTTAGATTCCAGATCCTTCCAGATCCGATGCCTAGGTTATCACCTTAAATAAAAACAGAATAACAAAAATGTAGCATCAATTTAAAAAAAATACTTAAATTAGGTACATGAAATGTGCTTTTGTATTTTCATTTTGCAATCTTTTGAGAAAAAAAAATTCGTTGTAGATTTAAATAAAATTTTATTTATTGTATTTTTATTTAGGTGGTAAGAAGTGATCAATCAATATTCAAAATCATTTCTAAACCTAAGGTACCTACTTTGCAGTTTTTTTTATAGTAGCATAAGGTTTTCACAAGTTCACAGATACATCAGTCATTCAATATACCTTACCTTAAGCGCTAATTCGATTTATTAACTCGAGAAACTGGATCGATCGATTAATGTCCGATTAAATTATAGAGTGATATTGAGAATTGGTAAATATGCGGTTTTACAAAACAGTTGCTTGTTTTATCTGCAAACAGATAGGGCTTAATTTAGTGTAGAAATAAAGTGCAGGATTATGTGATAAGATTTGCTAAATGTACAGTCATTTATACTGATTAGTGCGAAATAAGGGTGACATTTTGTCTAAACATGTTAAGCGGCAGTTTCTGATAAGCCTCAGACTAATTTACTAAACACTTGGTTGAGAAATCTTCCAACTAATGAACCAAGTCCTTAATATCTGTTCTAGAAACTAATTTAATTAAAATAAATAATCGAGTTCTTAGCATCTAAACAGTTTCCCTTAGCTTAGTGGGTCGAATCTGTAGAAAAACATAAGTCAATGTTCGAAGCCAACTTAGCCGTATAATTTCTTCAAAATTTGCGCTAAGTTTCTGTCGCCACCAGGATTCAAACGGATGACCTCTTCAGAACGGTAGCCATAGCTGTTTGAACATTATAACTTCTTGTCCAGTTTCAAGAAATACCTCATACATAACATTGTCATAAAATATGATTTTTCTCGTATGACTGATGAGGACTGGTGATATTATTTATCGACCAGTTCGTGAGATTTCACTCTCAACTTGGTATAATGGTAGCATTGCTATGTGGTCTTAGATCAATCTGCCAATATTTTAACTGCTGTGTAAGGATAGCTTATTGCTGGGGCCTACTAAGGTATTTGGTACACAGTACTTACACTATTTGTATGATTTACCTTACTTTAGATCGGCCAAAACATCCTATTCTAAAGAGATTTTTACAAACGCGCTGAGCGACACCCAAAATCATCTTGAATTACGAAATCTATGTGACTGTTTTCATATTAAATAATCGTGTTAATGAATTTTGTTAATTTGTTTCAGGTAACAACCACTTAATTTTAAGATCCAGGAAATAATAAAGGAAGAAAGGTAAGTTTCGGTTCACCTCCAGTTTACCTACTTGTGCTGAAATTGACAAACAACCGCGGTAGGTTAGTTCACATGGTGAGATGGTGATAAGGCTCTACCTATCTCTCCCTATCTCTCTCACTATCTCCTTCTACCTCTCTTTCTTTCGTCCTCTATTGTTCTCTCTCTGTGAGAAAAATCTTGTGCTCAGCAATGGGACATTTCACTCTATCTACGATAGAATACGTTCTCAATAAGCCAGCAAACGCACTACAGGGTGCACTCTAAGTCGATAGCGGAACTTTAAGTAGGCTGTCTACTGATCAATACAAACAACTTGTACTAGGTGGCGAAAAAAATGGAGCGAAAAAAATATCAGCAGTTCCATACAAAAGGTCGACTCAGTACTGCGCCAAATGTATGAAGCAGCTGATATTTTTTTTGCTCCATTTTTTTCGCCACCTAGTACAAGTTGTTTGTATTGATCAGTAGACAGCCTACTTAGAGTTTCGCTATCGACTTAGAGTGCACCCTGTAGATATTGAACACAGAATCCCTATTCTAGAGCCGTAGCAGGTGCCCCATCCTACAATTAGAAGGCCTATAAACAACTCGGTCGCTGTCAGGCGTTTCCGCGGATCTATCAGGGGCCCAGTTATCTGCGTAATGGATGTTGTTGAACGATAGCATTGGTTTCTAGAGATAGGATCGCGTCCGCGATACGGTATCGTTTTACATTCGCTTTTGTGGTTGCGGAATCTGCGTTTGGCAGGACGTGCGTTGTTTAGTAATGTTCTGCGCGATGTTTTCGTGCTTTTAGGAGTACCACCTCTGCCTTCTGTTGGATGTAGGCAACCACTCATGGTCCCTCGCCAACTGCATCCATGGACCCTGAGAGAAGATAAAAAAAGAGTGGTGGCAGGCGGGAACTGGATTCCAACTGGAAGACCAGCAGTCTGATGGCCGGATGACATCACTGGCAGACAACACCAGACATTCTTACCATATAAAAATCTAGGTATCCTTTAATATTTTAGCTTTGCGCCAATCGGTCTCATAACGACATCCAATACTTGAATAATTCGGTTCCGATGTCATTCTAGCAGCTGCCGTCTTGGATTTCCTCAGAGAAACTAATGGTTTACAAAATCGAGAGTTACACCAGGAATCGTTATTTCCCGAACCCTCGATCAATAAATAAAGCTAAAGATGAAATTAAAGGGAAACCATTACACCTGTTGGACACTTAACCGGTCCATTTCGTAACAACTAAGTTATAGTCACACGCACACTACACTGTGCCCAATAGGTCTAGATATAAATAGACGAAACGTCTGCTCAAGTGGTGCCTGATTGGATAAAAGCTTAGACTCTCAATCGTGAGGTATCCAGTTCGAATCCAGCGATACCGCTCATTTTGAATGAAAACATCGCGAGAATTGTTTTTCTTATGGGCAAGGTCTATTATGGTGAGAGGATGGTACAGGTGATGGGCAAGCAACCATGTCTGAGACAATGCAGCGTTTGAATGATCACTTTACTTATCTTTTGGGAGTGGAGTGCTAAAGGACGTTGTATACAATATTTGCAATAGGTGTGGGCAATGGTTTAAGTTTTCTTCGATGTCTTTAATAAGCTTTTTGGTAATAAAGTTTTTGGGTCTGCCAACCTACCAGCTGGTATAATGAATGAGGAAAAAATCTGTAATTATATTCCTTTTCTTCTTCCTCTTATCAATCACTAGCTATTTCGCCCTTAGAATCTGCTAATCGAAGCCACGAGTGCGTGGTATGTTAGAACCATGATATTTTCGGATGTGATCTTCTATGGCGTTATATTCTGTTCGACTATACCTAGTAAACCATAAACTCACGGCTATTAATCCCAACTAATGTAAATAATTGTGCAGATTATCCTGTCACTTTCATTAATGTGTATTTATAGTCGCCGTTTTAGGTTATGTAAGGGGTAGATCGAATGGCGTTGCGTAGTCGCTAAAATTAATTGCGTTTTCCTAGTCAATGAGGGGACTAATTTCGTGCGTAACTCAAATGCCTTCAAGCGAAAGTGTTGAAAAAGCTTTAATTATAGTGAAATGGTCTTTCTGATACATTTTAACCATTCTCATTATTGTATATTTTTCAAATTATGAATTCTACTTCTTAAAAAAATCTAACGTCCATAGGTTCAAAATAGGTGGAATCATTTTATCGATACGTGATGATGATGATGATGTCCTCCACGACGTAGGTATCCGTCGATGGCGACCCTCAAAAATTCCTGGCAGGAGAAGCCGAGTTTTTTCTTGAAAACTTGGTCGCAGGTTTCACAGTCCCAGTACAGCTGCCCAATAGAATTGTACATGTAACGTACGTAAGGATACCTAACTGTACTAAGGTATTTGTTATTTGTAGTTGAGGGTAAGCTGCTGGCCAGATGGGGTACTTGCCCTTAAGTAAAGACAGATTTACACCGTGTTTGAGGTCAAATGAGTGCCGACCGTAATCTATTAAGAATGGATTCCTGCCTCTACCGTGGTGTTATTTAATTAAACCGCCATGTTGGATTAGAATATTCACACTGCTATTCGAATTTAGAATGCATTTACGCTTTTGTTTTTCTTTTTATTGTTCTTCACTGCGGCCATTATTTCATTAATTACTTAGTAAAAGTACAGAAAGAGGTTTTTTTCGAAGCTAGTTTCAAACATGCCAAACCTTTTTTTTTTGTTTTATACAGTAGGTCCAGAACTCAAAATTGGTTGGCAATCTTTCAAAGAATTCGAAAAATCGAAGCTTCCAATTTGCTTTACTCACACTTCTTTACATATGTTTCGAAAACCGAACATGGGACGTCGTTATCGTCTATTAGCATACAAAGTCGCCAGTTCGTGACGAAAAAAGACCTAAGCGAACTCCTTGGTGAGTCCAGGATAAGGAGAAAAAAAGGAGAAAAAAGGACTATTATGTCGTGAAGCGAGCTGGTCGTTAGAAATTTCAAGTTTGGCGCCAAATGTATGCAAGATTCACTATCTGGGCAGCCAACGTGGCAAACGTGAAAATGGAGATTTAACTTTTGCAGTCGTGATGATGATATACCTGCTGTGATATTTGTAATGCTATGTTTAGAAATGAATGTTACATTGTCGCTTGGTTGCCAGACGTATTGTCTAACTTTAAAAGATTTTGAAACAGCCCAAAAAGAAATATTTTTCCGAATCTATCGACTATCAACGGCAGTATTTCTGAGACAATGTGGATTAACAATGAAGGAAATTACCCTAAAAAACAGTCCCCAGTATGTTTTCCCATCTGAATACTCTTACACTTCGTAATTACAGAGATTGATATGAAAGTATTGTATGATGAGATGTGTTTTTATTTGTAATCCTAAAATTAGAGCCATGCTTCATTATTATGTTCTGTTAAAACTTACAATGAATAATAATAAAATCAAAACCTGCCATTGTCCTTACCAAGCATAATAATGCATTACAAAGTCACTAGCCGGTTTCCACGGACGCCCTAAAAGCAATAAGAAGAAAAACTGCAAAACGGTTTTTAAATTTGGAATACCGTTTTTAATTAAACGCGGTGCGTCGGGCGAGCAGACGTCAGAAGGCATTAACTTCTGGAAGGGCGGGGGCCAATCGCAACCTGCTTCCTTGTTGCAATGCAAGCGGTTCTTAGAGTACACAAAGTTTAAATTGTTTGTAAGTTATACCACTGGGTTTTGTTTAAAAATTACTTTTTAAAACGTATTTTTTTACTTTTAAAGTATTTGAACAGATAACTTAAATTGCTATTTAAATCTGGTGTATTGTAGCAATTAAATGACATTGTAGGTAACATTCGATTGGTGTTTTTCCAGGGACATGACAGCCTTGACAAAGCCCATCAGCTGTCAATTTAGTCTAACGGCCGAAAAAACTTGCGTAGCGAGCTATGACGCGTTACGCTCACAATTTTTGTACCAATACCTAGGTCTTCTATCAAAGTCTTGGTGATTTCTTAAATTGAGGTACGGCAATAGCTTTTCTTCCCTTCGTGCTGGTAGGTAGGTACCTTATAGTATAGAAGCGCTCACAGCCTAGTTGTACTAGCCGTTCTTAATCGATTGGCAAAGTTAAGCAACAACGGCCGCGGTCAGTCCATGGATGGGTGACCGCTAGTGGCACTAATATCTGAGCGCTTCCGTGCTTCGGAAGGCACGTTAAACCGTTGGTCCCTGTTGTTGTTGATTAATAACAATCGTTAAGCCATGTCAGAGACCCTTTGGGTGGCCTAAAAACTCTGACACCAGGGGTGGCCACTACCTCATACGATTACCTACCTACCTTATAGTATGAGATAGTGGCCGTGATTCTTCGCTAGGTACCAGATAGTTTACTCTTTTACTTTCGTCCAGATAAGCTGAAGCGTTTAATTGTTTAAGGCGCTGTACATAGTGAATAGCCCGCGCGCCAAGAAAAATGCACAAAATCGAGTCCTGTATCAAGTACACAAAAAAAAAACGAAAATTTTCACATATCAAACCCTAGAATTAGTTGAGACCTATCTAAAACAGGCAGTTTCGTGTTGACATTCATAAACGTTTTGAAGATATTTTTGATGAAAAAAAATAGGCGGCGCACTTTTTTTCAAACAAAATATCTTGCAATCTGTTATGGGTATCAACACAAAACTGGCTGTTTTAGATAGCTCTCACCTAATTCTAGGGTTTGATATGTGAACATTTTCGATTTTTTTAGTGTATTTGATACAGGAATCGTTTTTGTGCATTTTTTTTGCGCGCGGGCTAATTCACTATGTCCAGCGCCTTAACTAAAAGTTGTATAAAAATAAAACATCCGAAGTTCCTCCCACTTGACTCCTGACATGTGACGTCACATTATTAGCATGTAAAGGCGAGGCTGACAGGCAGTTGTTGCCTTTTGACATGCAATTTTCGGGCCTCCATTTATCAAACGCGGGTTTCCCTTCTTTGGATGCTTGTTTATTTACACGAATACCTAAGCGATGTTTCACAGCTTAAAGTAAGCAATGCACATAAGGTCTCCGAATGAGAACCGAAACTAGGCGGCTATCCCGACCGAAATAAAACTAAGAGAAACCGTATTACGAAGGCGCTCTAACAAGCAATATTTTTTGGCAATATGTAGCTGCTATACAATCGCCGGCAACATTATAGAATACGCTGTTCACTTAGCACATATTAATTTTGACAGCCGTATTCTGGTTCTTCTATGGCCCGCCTGTAGGCGCCATCTATGAAGTGCTTTGTGAATTTGTGCTGAAAACGGCTCATAGCAGCCATTCAGCGCGAAACCAGAGAGAAGATAAACCAAAAACTTGTGTTGCCATAAACATAAGCCACCATTGAGGTCGAGGATATAATTATCACAGTGTAGTGTTTTCTTCACAAAACGTAGTTGCAGATTTCCTCCCTGGATAAGCTGAGGCAAAAGACGTCTGGTAAACCTATTTAAGGCGCTGGGCATAGTGAATTTGCCCGCGCGTAAAAAAAATGCACAAAAACGATTCCTGTATCAAATACACTAAAAAAATCGAAAATGTTCACATATCAAACCCTAGAATTATGTGAGAGCTATCTAAAATAGCCAGTTTTGTGTTGATACCCATAACAGATTGCAAAATATTTTGTTTGAAAAAAAGTGCGCCGCCTATTTTTTTTCATCAAAAATATCTTCAAAACGTTTATGAATATCAACATGAAACTGGCTGTTTTAGATAGGTCTCACCTAATTCTAGGGTTTGATATGTGAAAATTTTCAATTTTTTTTGTATATTTGATACAGGACTCGATTTTGTGCATTTTTCTTGGCGCGCGGGCTATTCACTATGTACAGCGCCTTAACAACATTAAATAAAAAAAAAGCAAGACGTTCCGACATCAAGTAGTTTCTTGTGATATCAGTGGCGAAAAAATTATCAAAATCGTACTAATTTTGTGAGAGGAAAGTGGGGAATCTTCAGTTGGCCCTTTCGCTCAGTATTTGCGCACGCGAGACAGCAACAGATTTTTCAACAGATTTGTCTGTACTGTTCATACCATAACAGGTCAATCACTTAGCCACACCGCCCGGGAGGTGAACTGTCAAAAGCGAGCAGTACTGGGATCAAAACAATTAATCTCGCACTTACGGCTTTCGAACAACGAAGAGATACAACAGAAGGCGGACGACGATATTTGGAGTGGCCAAGTTTGATGTTGTAAGGGAGGGAGATTGCTCGATGCCTGGACACATTGGTATTTAAAAAAATATATTTATTCACACACAAATTCACAAAATGCTTCGTCAAATCAAAAAGGCGGTTACCTAATAAGATTTTTCTAAATAAACCGGGTCTGGCAACTGTGCGATTTTTTATAATAGAAAACTGTTAAACCAACCCCCAATGACGGCACTATGGCAAGAAAAAAAAAATTTGCTTGTGAGAATATCTCCAAAACAATAGATTACTTTCAAACTTTGGAAGTCATCTCCATTATTAAATTATTTGTAGAGAAGCATTCGAATTAAGAGTTTGAGCGCGGTGACGGGTTTGAATATAGCAATCAATAAAATAAAAGTTTTCTGTATCTACGTTTATGTATCTCTACCACATACGGGTGAGGTTGATAGTAAAGTTAACTGTATAATAATTTTGTTATTAAAGATTTTTTTTATTTTTATAATGTTACCAAATTCGCTCGGGACAGGACTTTAACACGCAATGCATACCGTGCAGGCGCTCTACCAATTGAGCTACCAATAAAAATAAAAACTATCTGAACCTTCTGTTACATTTGTTTTGCATCTGAACTCTACCTTGAGGTTAATCAATTTGCAAGCGATATGGTCCTTTTGTGTGGTATAATTTTTTTAAAGTTTTTAACTCTGTATTTTGGGTTTGTTTGATAAGGTTAGTAGGTATTTATTTGTTCCATGAATGGGATATTTTAAAGATTTTTATAAGGTTAAAAAATTTGCTCGGGTCAGGACTTGAACACGCATCCTCTTGCACACCGTGCAGCCGCTTCTACCATACCATTTACCATTTTTTAACCTTATAAAAATATTTATAATGTTCCCTAGCACGGGTTAGTGCTTTAGAAAATACAAAAATGGGATATTTTTATGCTAGCGTCATCTAGCGAACAGTATTAGATCCATTCTATTTACATAAAGGGTCGTCTAATCTGGCAAATTGGCAATAATAATATGTGGCTGCACATTTACAACACATTTTTATTGTTCGGCAATGTATATCTCGGAAATATTGTCCCATATTTAGTGTCATTGTCATGGTGTTAACCTGTCAAAACAAAAACAGGGCACAGAGTACTTAAACCTGATATCTACTTCACGGCGAATTTCATGTTTATTTATTTAATTAAGGAATACCAACAAGAAATATAGTAACATTTTGTAAGTGACACAATTATAAAGTTTTATCTCTATTTGTTTTCTTAAAGGCAACACAGTTATTATTAAATTTTAATTATATATAGTAGGAACGTGCATTATAAATCTTTTAATATTTTAATATAATTATTTATAGAATGTGAGACTACAAACTATTTAAAAAAAAATCTAACAAAAAATATAATTAGGTAAGTACAACGAAAGAAAACGATCGCTTACTATATGTATCTGTTTTTTCGTGAATTTTCTTTGGCTAAATATGTTGCTTAGAAAAGGATACACTCTTCCACGACAATAGAGAACACTTTTGTAACACCTTGCATGAAGCAAAAACAATACAGGCCGTCGATCTCTGGCAATGATCAAAGAAACTCACAGAAATATTAATATTTTTGCCGTCACATTCCCGGCCGAATGGCGCGAACCGAATCACGCGCCGATTTTTTTAGATCATCAGCCGTCGTCGTCGGCCTTGATTTTGCTGCCACAGACATAGCGAGAGCGATTTTTAACGCTTCTTTAGTGATTGACTTACAATCTTAAACTTCAAAAAAGTGTATCCACAGATGCTTATATTATCGTTCAAACTAACACCACACAATAACTTCCTCTCATTTTCACTGAAATAATCATACAGAGTGTTACAAAGGGCCTAAAAAACCTGCTGCTCCATATTTTCGTACATTGTGTATCGAAACACCTTTCATCTGTCTTGATTGCCATAACAGATATTATAAAGAGGCAATCCAGCTCTTTCAGAGAGTTCCGAGCAAATTGAATTTAATTTTTATTTGGTCCTTAATTTTTCTTTATATCATCATCATCATCATCATTTTCAGCCTACATTTGCCAACTGCTGATGCCTTTTCCCCTTCACGCCACCCCCCTCGGTCTCTAGCTGCACGCATCCACGGACATTCTTTCTGTATCACTGAATAGTTTTGCTAGTCATCACATGATAGATTTTTAGACCATTGAAATAATCGTAAGTAGTCAAAACCTATACTTATTATTTACTTACTGACGTAAACCTATACCTGAATCGCAAGTCACACACGCTGCTGCTGACTATGATATGCGATGGACTCGGCATCCGCAAGGTTAATCCACGGAATGCTAAGAATATATTCTCTTACAATGTTTAAGGGTGGCATTAATAGTCGTCAGCTCAAGCTCGAGCTCGTAGGTGATCTCAGAAAACAAGAATGCTAATGTAAAGCTTGAGGTAGCTGTCAGCATATTAATAGACACTAGCTTGAGCTTGACATTGACATTAGCCAAGGTCTCAAGTTGGTGATTTTATTCTCTGAGTTCACCTACTTGAGCTCGAGCTTGAAATGACGACTATTAATGCCACCCTTAGTATCATATGGTAGAAATCGCCTATCCAACCAGCTCATGGCACCCGCATATATGGACCGCCATAAGTTTTTTCATCGGCGCAATTTTGGAAACAATTTTCTATCCGTATGATTACGGGTCATTTTGTTTCGCACACGACTATTATTCATGTAAAGGATATAACAGTGTTGTGTTTCTCAATCTGCGCTACATGTTGTGTAAATATTACGCTGTAATATTCTAAATAACTTGTCCCTAAGTCGGGACTTAGAGAATTGATGTGCGAGCACAGAAATGTTATGCCAGGTTTCCTCACGATATTTTCTTTCTCATTTAGCGAGTGGTATTTCTAGGAAAACCTCACCACAGTGTGCTGTAATGCAGGTTTTGTTATTTAAAGCGAAAATATGAAGGATATTTTGTTGTTGTTTATTTTAAAACATCTATACTTATTCATACTGTCGTGTTTTCAGAGCCGTATCACGATTCCATACCACATATTCCGTTAAGTCGAGTGACTAATAAAACCATGACAATAGAATTCCGACGCCTCATAGACAAGGAATGGAAATAAAAAGAAGTGAACTTTTCAATCACTGGGTCTGGTTCGGCCTTAAGTGGAAATGTGAAAGGGAAATGGAATGTCACATTCACAAGACAATGAATAACATCTCAGTTAGGTCGTTTTTCCTATAAATTATCGGGAAAGCAGATAGCTGTTGACCTATTTTGTGCAATAAGAAATTCGTAAGTAAGTAAGGGTGGCCTTAATAGTCGTCGACTCAAGATCGAACTCAAGTAGATGATCTCAGAAAAGTCAAATGCTTATATGAAGCCTTGGCTAATGGCAATATCAATCTCAAGATAGTGTCTATTACTAAGCTGACAGGTACTCAAGTTTGACATTAGCCAAGACTTGACATTAGTATTTGAATTTTCTGAGTTCACCTACTTGAGATCGAGCTCAAGTAGGTGGTCTAAGAGGACTATTAATTAAAAACCACCGTGCACGTTAGATATCATACTTTTAAACTTATTGCCACTAGGCTTTTTAAGAACCCCACTAAGCTAGCCCCATTACAACTGCTTTAACAATACAATAATAAACTTCTTACTTTACGATCTAGATTCCTCATCTTTTTATCCATCCTTTTGTAACAATGATGCTTTTGAAATCTAATCTAACCCGACAAAGGAACTACTAATAGAAACAATTCCGTGGGAATTCAATAATCACAACCATTGTAACTAAAACGGACACCGACAGCACTGAGCCGCAGAGTTCTGTTTTGAGCAGTTCATATGAAACAAGTTTAAAAAAAAAATGCAGAATACAGGGTGTTAAAAGACCGCCAACAAAGCGGGAATCCACGGATTATCCGCAACACAACGAACATTTTTGCCCAAGGAACCATGTCTGGGAAATCAACGGTTTCCGAGATAATGAGGTTTAAAGTTGGACATTTTTTTTGCATGTATAGAACAAGAATCGCATAACAAATAATTCTCCCAAAGAGACCTTATGTATTTTTTTTACATTTCTCAACAAAATACTATATCTAAGTTTCAGAGATCATTTAGAGAGGGTTTATTGCATGTTATATAAGGTAAATAATAAGTACCTACTTAAATAAATCAACTCAAGTCAAGTCTTCAAGTGCTCAATATTTTGGTGTTCATCGTGTAATACAACCTTTAAAGCCTTTCTCAATCGTAAAGGTCAGAGTGTGTACAGATATGGATCGGTTACCGCACTGGCGAAATGCTAGAAAGTAACTGGCCAACCTTTTTGACACCTTATTCCCATTGTCGTTTTACAATTGACGGCTCAACAGAGACTGGTTCAGTTTTTATTATCAAATATGCTTTGACACGTCTTTTGAGCTTTATTGCTTTGCTGCAAAGGTCGTGGATGGCTGGTCAGTGGTTGAAGGTATAAAGGTCATTATCCACCTATGGAGGGAATCTTTTCATAGTCAGATGCACGTGGTGGCCTCGGATTGTGATGCATCTATAGAGATGGGTTATGAATTTTATTACATTTGAGTCCTGACATCGATAAATCAGAATTTCTTAAAATCATAAAAAAAATATCTCGATTTGAGTTTGAGTCAGTTAAAAACCAATACCAACCAACCAACGACAATATCCAGGCTAACTAAAAAAAAAAAAAAAAATACAATATTACATGGCGTGAAAGAAAGTTTTGTCAAAATCACCAATTATCTTGCACCCTGAATATTATAGAAAATCTGTAAATGCCACTAGTAATATCTTTAGAATGGAATATTATTATATTCAATTAAAGTTTTCCTGTAGTTATAACGGTTTGATGCTGCATTGCCATACTTCAAAACTCTCTACCCAGTGTAAAATTATGATTACAGCTTGGGAGCTATAGTATTTGTTTTGTCGTAGGTTTTGTAGCAAGTGTTCTAAGACAATTATGTTTTATCAAAATCAGTTAAGCTGTTTATGAGATATGCTAATTTAAAGCTAAAATGTCGGGGTATTTTAAATTTTAAATTAAGTATTTAAAAAATCATAGGATCTTCACACCTTCAAACCGCGTAGTTTGTGTGGGTGTTGCACATTCCTCCTTAAGACGGAACGCGGGTAGCCGGCTGCTCCATACAAAAAATACAAAAAGGGAGACCTGTTTCCTCCCTGGATAATTATTTTAGAAAAAAATATGTTTATGCCATTCAATTTATATGTACCTCTACCATGTCCTTATGTTTTCCTTTTTTTATTATTTTAATAAAATTTATTGAAATAATAAAAAAAATAAAAAAAGGAAAACATAGGGACATGGTAGAGCTAAATATAGATTGAATGGCATAAACATATTTTTTCTAAAACAATTATCCAGGGAGGAAACAGGTCTCCCCTTTTGTATGGAGTTGAGGTTACCCGCGTTCCCTCTTAACTTCCAGATAAACTTAGATCGAGTTAGCCTAGCCTATAGTAAACAATAGTAAAATATTTATTGATAGGTAATTTTCGCTTAGTGATTCATCGCCAGCTCGATCGGACCCGAGCTCGCATAAGCTCGCAGTTATCGACAAACTACCTGATCTCATCACTACCCCGCGCCACCCCGCCGTGTCAATCATAAGGCAACAAATTGTGTGTGAGTCGGCAACTATTCAATAAGTCAGCCTCACCGCAGATCGGTATCGAATGTGCTGACTTGGCCATGCTAGTCATACCACTAATCCAGACGAAAACAAACCCTAATAACCAAAGATTATGAGCTCAAGAGGATGCATTAAGACGTTTGCAGCGCGCTGAATTGACTAACTTGATTTTACACTTTGACAAACGAAAATGTACTCTATTGGTTGGGTGATAGAAGCGTGAGAGAAGGAACAAAGATCGTGGCCGTAATTTGTGTCCGTGCCATGGATAAGTTCTGAGGTTTATTAAAAGAAGATGTGCCTACGTCTTTCTATGTATGTAAATGGAAATAAAATGTAGAGCTCAAAAATATATAATTTCTGATAAAAAAATATACTTACTTACTTACTACGCTGGCTCAGCGACCCGAAGTGGATCTTGGCCTCCGCAACCAAAAGACACCATCTCTCTCTGTCCTGCGCCACTTCTCTCTAATCTTCCACATGGAGTTCGCGCAAGTCCTTTAAGACTTCGTCAATCCAAAATTCTACATCGTCAAAAGCAGAAGATGAAAGATGATGGGCCACTTGTTACATCACGATAAATACACAGTCTGAAACACGTCAACTAATGTGATAACCAACAACTTTTGTTCTACGACTTTAAGAATAGCTCAACACTTTTTATTTGTTGAAGGTTTCTTATTCCTTCTTGAAAAGTTTGCTTTTGCGAAGAATGCGCTTTCACCAAAGTCGTTAGAACAAAAGTTGTTGGCAATCACATTTAGAAGTTTATGTGTTTCAGGAATAAAGTTATTTAAAAATTGCCCTGTGTAACCTAACGCAGGCATTTTACCCACCGATAAATATCCCGTTTGCTAAAATGGCCGCGTAAGGTTCGGTACAAGGAAAGGGTTGTCCCACCTTGACTTATCTTTAATTATCGACCGAACGCCAGTATCGATTCCTTGCACTTTTACGGCGCATACCTAAGTAACAATTCTACGCTCGTCCTCTGGGTGGCGTCTTCGTTTATTTTGGGCTATTTTAGAACACACTTCATAACTATTTATAAATCAACCACAGCAATAAAAAACAATGCTTTAATAATACATGTAGGTATTCCTTTTTGTCACTATGCCATACGTACGAGTATGGGAAATCACAGAGTTTCTGCTTCAGCCGACATTTTCCCACTGCTGTGTAGGTTTAAACCCATCGGTCTCTCATTACAAAAATCCTTGGACACTCTGACTTAGACTAGTGGTTCGCCCCGAACTGTGAACGCGCGACCCCATATAAACTTAACAACCCTATATCTCGGCAACCCCTCGACCGATTTGGCTCATGTTCGAACTTAAAAATTCTCTTGGCTTCATTTACCTGCCTACCAAATTTCATGACGATCCGACTAAATTTACTAAAGTTATCGTCGAACGAACATTCATATATACATACATACATACATACATACATATATACACACATACATACATACATACATACATACATACATACATACATACATATATACATACATACATACATACATACAAACGCCGGATTGTTCCAGTAGACTCGGAGAACTTCGCTCGCTCGTTCAATCAGATATGTCATCTGTCCATCGCTGGCTGCTGTTGACGTAGTTATGGTGCTTTATAGCTCGATATGGCCACTCGTATCTCACTGACACAAAAACCGTATGCTTCCAAAAAATCTTGATGTACAACAAATATTTGTTCAAACACATACCTGGCTAAGCTACGCCAACGCTGATTTTGTTGGAATCGAACTGGTGATAACAAGGCATAAATGAGCCTAATGTCGTCGGGTTGTCCAATGACGGCCAACAAGCGGGAACAACTAGATATTCGCCCGCACAACTAGCTTAGGCTGGCTCCACACTTGCGATCCGTGCGACTCTTTTGACCTATAAACCAACATCTACTCGAGTTAGTCGGGTTAGCCAAAAACTAAAAAATCGATTTTTTTGCTTTACAACTAATTTATTATGTCATGCTACAAAAAAAAATGTCAATACACATAAATCTATAAATTCACACACACAAACACACAATGCAAAAACAACAAAAAAACAAAAAAAATCAAAATCAGTTTCGTCAAACCTTAAAAACAATAAAATACACACTAAAATATAAAAATTCAAAACTTAACTAAAGAGACCTCATTCATTTCATTTTTGCTTCATGTTCACTTTGTTACGTTATTAATTATTACTTGGAAAATCTGTGAATTTTCTGATAAGGATTTTTTTGACATGAATAACCCAATATACAGGGTGCACTCTAAGTCGATAGCGGAACTTTAAGTAGGCTATCTACTGATCAATACAAACAACTTGTAGTAGGTGGCGAAAAAAATGGAGTGAAAAAAATATCAGCTGTTCCTTACAAAAGGTCGACTCAGTACTGCGCCAAATGTATGAAACAGCTGATATTTTTTTCGCTCAATTTTAGTCGCCACCTAGTACACGTTGTTTGTATTGATCAGTAGACAGCCTACTTAAAGTTCCGCTATCGACTTAGAGTGCACCCTGTAGATTTCTTCCAAGTTAAGTTTGACTAGTTTTTTTAGGGTTCCGTAAGAAAATAATGGAACCATTAGGGCTGAGAGAGGAGAGGCCTTTGCCCTGCAGAGGCGTACCATAAATGCAACAAAAAAAAACTTAAACTTTCGTAAGTATTGCACATTTGTCGCATTTGCATTTTGTCGGCTATTCCGACAAAATAAAAGTAAGTAAAACCGTTAAAGCGATATAAAAAAAAAACTGTGTTTAAACTCTTGGGACAGATTGCCGCCCGCGAGTTTTATCTAAGCTTGCCTGCGCGATACTCACTCTTTCTGTCTTCGGAAGGTCATGTTAGTGTCGCGGCGAAGTCTATTTAGCACCTGTCCCTTAATTTTGCCTTCAAAATCTTTTATCAGTCGTAGAGGGTAGGCATGTTAGTAGTTGCGACATATTTCACGTCGAAGTCTTTTCACGCCGCGAAAGAAATCGCGTTGCGCACCATAGCCGGGCAGTTTGCAGCTCGCTTAGGCCGGCCACATACAGACGGAATATTTCCGTTCGGAAAAACGAAACGAATTCAAATTCCGTACTCGATGTATGAAAGTTCCGGACGGAAAAAAACGGTACGTGTGTGGCGGTCCATAGACTTTGTATGCAGTCATGGCATTCGGAATCCCGATTCGTTTTTTTTTTCCGTCAAGATCTCCGTCTGTGTGTGGCCAGCCTTATCCCCCGACAAGGCGGAGGACTAGCCCCTTGCGCGTTCCGTGTGGGCATTCAGCAAGTACCGTTAAAGAATTTCTAGTAATCTCCAATCGGACAATTGTTCCAGCCGGTTAGCTGGCTCGGCAATAAATAATAAAGAGGCATATTTGCTGTAATGTCACCGCTCTGCTGTTATGCTATGATGGGAGATGTTAACATAATTTCTCGTTGCTAGGAGGCTCTCGTTGCTGAATTGTCGCTCGTTGCTAGGAGGCGTAGCGCGCACGGCTTTTCGCGAAGATATTCAACCAAATTTTTGAGATCCTTGGAGTTTATTGTTTGAAGCTGGATAAAGAAAAAGTAGATAGGTAGATAAGTAGTAATATTAATTTAAATTTGACATCTTAATATATTTAAACAAAGTCGTGTTAGTTACACTATTTTACACCATTGTTTTTAATGTGATGAATAAAATCCAATTTATTTTATTGATTTTTAACTCGAGAACGGATGGACCGATTTTTATGATTTTTAATTTGTTGGATTTCTCTCTGCCCCGAATAGCAGAATAACCATTAAAACAACGAAGTCGCGGGCAAAAACTACAGGGTGCACTCTAAGTCGATAGCGGAAATTTAAGTGGGCCAACTACTGATCAATACAAACAACTTGTACTAGGTGGCGAAAAAAATGGAGTGAATAAAATATCAGCTGTTCCATACAAAAGGTCGACTCAGTACTGCGCCAAATGTATGAAACAGCTGATATTTTTTTCGCTCCTTTTTTGTCGCCACCTAGTACAAGTTGTTTGTATTGATCAGTAGACAGCCTACTTAAAGTTCCGCTATCGACTTAGAGTGCACCCTGTAGTTCGATATGAATTATTCTTAACAAAAGACCACGTGTGAGTGTCCGTGTACAGTGTTAGGGAGTCTTCGGAAGTTTAAGTTTTCTGTGGCACTGCTCACATACATTTGTAGACAAGACAGCACGTAGACACTTAAGATAAGATAAGATAAGATAAGATAAGATTTATTTCAGAAAAAATGTACATAAAAGACCTTATAGTATACTAAGGTAAAGGTACCCTGCTCCCCAAAAAGGTAAAAACCTGTAGGATAGGATAAGCAGTGCTCTCCCTATGATTTTTACAGTAACAAGGTCATTATGAAACTTTAGATCTAGGGTAACAGTTACTAAGCAAAAATTAAAACAAACCAAATTAAGATAAAAGAAAGCATAGTCTCAAAGGAGACAAAAAATCTAAAATTAAAACTTACACGCGTGCACTGTATTCACTTACGATAAAAAAAAATATTTCAAGAAGAAGTAGGTTTATAAGAAGTGTACATAATATTTAGGTTATTAGACTTTATGGCTACTTATGTTAAATTGAGCATACTATAGTTACTTTGAGTCTGTGCAAGAACTGTTACTGAACGATAAGGTCGACTTTGCAACGAAAGTATAAGCTACTAAAGACAGACCATAATAATCGACATTTACTTTGTCTACGGGAAGTAACCGTGAGCTTTGAGTGAAGAGATGTCAGATTGAAGGCATCGTAGACAATATAATATATCTGGCACCGTTACTTTGAGGTTAGAAGGCCAGCCATCGACGCAACGTAGAACGTTGCACGTCGGAGCTACGTTGGTTTATGCTTTGCTGTTTATTGGTTTGTTTTTGTTGTTTTATTGGGGCACCATGGACTATAAGCCATTGCATGCATATATCCGAATTTTATACGATATTTTTCTTCTTCTTCTTCAACCTATAGCTACCCAATGCTGAGTGTAGGCCTCTTCCATTGCACTCCATTCTTTACGGTCTTGGGCTTGATGTTGTTGATTTGTACCTAATTTCACCAATTTCAGGGTGGTTCCAAAAAAAATAACCATAAATGTAGATCTGTTTCATCATGATATTCGGACCAATGTACCGTTTCGTTAATAATATTTTATCGAAATAAGCAAATGGATTCTGCATGACAACTACCGCATTAATTACCTTACGTATAAAATCATAAGAACATGCTTCAATAGCCCCTAAAAGTCCCTAAACGTTAGCACCCTAATCTGTAGAGATAGTGTAATTTAGTTGACGCGCTGTGTGACGCTTTGGACCTAACATTATTATAATTAAGAGTTAGACTCTTGTCGATGCAGTACTCTCCATGCACTCCGGTCATATACTTCACCTCCTAATACGTCCCGACATCCATCTTCTCTTTAATTTGGTCGAAGTAGCTTCTCCGAGGCCTTCCTCTACCTCTCTTTCTTTCTATCTTTCATTCAAGTATGTTAATCATAAATTTTTCATGACGTAGCAAGTGGCCCGACATCTTTCCTCTTCCGTCTTCTATCGGACATAACAGAAGCGGAAAAACGTGAAATACTCGTACACACACACCGATAAATAATTATATGTTTGACCTAAATGTAGAGTAGAGTGAACTCCCAGCAGAGGCTGCGGCGCCTGCGACATACAGCGCAAACCGCTTCAATAAAATCGTCACATCGCTATTCAACACCTAGGCATATTCCCCATAAGCAAACGCACTAACTCATACCAAACGACGTCGATAACAGCCTCCGCAGTACAGCCTTTCCGCGCTACAATCGTTCCACAATTACGAAAGTTAACGGCTGTAAATAATATTAACACATCGAGATTTGAGAGGCTGCGCTAGAGTAACGGAGGTACAGCCCCAGTATCTGAATTGAGAATTTTACTAAGTAAATACTTAAGTATCGTTCTGTCACGTTCTTTTGTGAGATATCTGCAGAGACAGAATGATACCTAAGTGCTTGCTTAGCGAATTTCTCAATTCAGAAATCGGCAGATAGTCTGGTTGAGGCTGTAGAATTCTTTAGAACCACATTTTGTATTTTTTTCGAAGCACTTAAACTGAAGAAACATTAATAATTTCGGGACAGGATGAAACCACAATCGAAATTTTGTATGCAGACAGCATGGCAATATAAATACCTAGGTAATTATGTGGAATAAAAGTTGTTGTTCATATTTAAAAAAAAACTAACAACGTATTTGAGCCTTTCAGTATTATTCTTGGCTGTAACTGTACCCCCCTATGCCTCCATCCAACATTCGCGAGGAACACGATGTCGGTATTTGGTGCCTTTACCCCACACCGACGTTCAAATGTTTGATTACGACGACGAATGAAAGGGATTTTTAGCCTTGCCAAATTGAATTATTGTTATTGATTGGCAATGCTTGGTATTTGCAACGACTTGTAGTCAGGAAATATGACATAGTTGAGTCACTGAAAGAATAAGATTGAAACTTCGATTTAATTAATATATTTAGTTATAAAGGGCGTCCCACGGCTATGCCACATGGAGGGAAAGTACCTTAAATATTGTAGATGGAACATTTTACTGAAAGAAGACATTATTTTAATTTAAAAAACAATTTAAACTGCATTCATAGATATTTAAATAATTACATGGTTCAACCGGGAATCGAACCCGATACATGAGAAAAAAATATTACCCTGTAGTTTTATCATAACGATCGAAATGCTTCATGATAAGGATAATTTTTTGCTAAATAACATAGTGTCAGAAATAAAAGGAAGACCATGAATTTTAACATTTACCTGGTAGTATGCAACAAATCGAGCCGTATGCTGAGCCGAAAGACGCGTTTCATTTTCACACTTTTAATCTTTTTTAACTGTGATTTTCATTGATAGATTGATTAATGTTGTATTAAAAATGTTAAAATTCATGGTCTCCCTTTTATTTCTGACACTATGTTATTGAGCAAAAAATAATACTTATGATGAAGCCTTTCGATCGGTATGATAAAACTACAGGGTAATATTTTTTCTCATGTAACGGGTTCGATTCCCGGTTCAACCATGTAATTATTTCAATATCTATGAATGCAGTTTAAATTGTTTTTGAAATTAAAATAATGTCTTCTTTCAGTAAAATGTTCCATCTACAATATTCAAGGTACTTTCCCTCCATGTGGCATAGCCGTGGGACGCCCTGTATATATCCTTTCTGATGTGCAATGAAGAGTTCACTATATTTAAAAAAAAAAAAGAAGTAAGATGTAGCCTGTACAATTGCCCACTAGCTGGGCAAATGCCTTCGCTATATTTCTAATCGATTCTAAATAGTTATTTCTCAAAGGATTTTAAGAATTGTTATGAATCCGGTGTTGCCGAATTTTCACTTACAATAATATTAAATAGGGGTGTTTGTAACAATATTAGGTACTCGCACTCGTTTTGCACAAAGTGATATAAAATTTAGAGTCATATTATAAAATCTTAGCTTTTCGAGGAAAAAAGGGACTCTCAGTTGCCGGGCCGTTTTTAGCAATAAACGCATCCAAAAAGAAGAATTAAAGTTCTTTTTTTTTTCACTGGCGACGATTTTTTCATTAGTGGACATGCGGGATACCCTCCTCTTATGTACTCAAATGTGATAGAGCAACTTCAAGAAACCTATCTCCTCCAAATGGCCAAAGAAATCTGCTGTTCCATACGTAAGAACTCGGTACCTTCTGCACCAAATGTATGAAACAGCAAGTACAGTATATATTTTTTTCACCTTACTTTTAATCATAAACCTAATGCCTGAAAAAAGTCCCGCTATCGAATTCAGTGCACCCCGTAGAGTTCAATAGTTGCTTTTTTTTTCAATATTGTCAATATTGAGCGTGACTTCTGTAGCATTACCACGAACCCGTACAGTGGCCACATCATCATCATCATCATCATCATCATCATCAGCCTGTTAACACCCACTGCTGAGTAAAGGCCTATTCATGCTCACGCCACCACTGCTTTCCGGCTTACAGTGGCCACATAAAATAATGACAGTAAAATTGTGAAAACGGCGGCGAGAATATCAACAAAGCGCCTTTCATAGCTTTTCCTCGACTTTACGACCGTATTCATAGCATTTTGTTTAGACTCACATTGGTGAGTAGTTAATTGAATATTAGAATAGCGACAGCCTATCGAGTTACTGTGGTGACAGTAAAAATATTTGTAGGCAAGTAATCTAAATTTATGTTGGCGGCTGTTAGTTGGATTGTATAACTTATTTCCTTGGAGTAATAATCCAAAATAAGTGGCTAGTTCAATAACAGTGTGGTGCACCCTTCTTATACCTAATAGACGAGTTTCTCCGACAAAGCTATTTACAACAGTAATAATAAATAAATAAAAAGTGGATGACAATAGTTACTGAGTACAGTCAGCTCAATCAATAATTCTAATAGAAAAATAATAGGCATAGGCCCGGTTTCTGAATTGAGAATTTCACTAACCAAATGCTTAAGTATCGTTCTGTCTCTGCAGATGTCACACAAAATAATGTTTCAGAACGATAATTAAGCATTTGATTAGTGAAATTCTCAATTCAGAAACCGGGCCTTAGGGCACTTTATAAAAGTGTCTGCTGCCATAGCTAGGCTATTAAATAGCCTGTATGGCTCAAAACTCAAAAGTTTACGGTATAAGACCTGCCCTTTCACTCAGTTTCCGATTGACGTTGAATTACGGGACACCCTGTATACATCCATACAGACAGACCTACAGACCTACTACATACATGCACAATACACCCTAACAAACAGTCATACAACAAGCGCCGGATTGTTCCAGTAGACTCGATCAATAATAGCACAGGAAATATTATTCGGAAGCAAAGCACACCTTATTCTTTGTCCTCAGCGAGTAGGGTCAGAGTTGAGAAGCTTTATGCCGTCCGCTTGAGATTGGGTACGTGTACGGGCGCCGCCGGCTGCTGAGGTGGATTTCACGCCAATATGCCAGTATTGTAAACAGTTGGATTGGAAGGCCTACTAAGCCAAGTTTACACTGAGCTCACTGCTTTTGGAGCGGGCAGTGGAGGCAGCGAGCTTGTGTAAACAGATTGCTAGCATGGACGACGATCGGTGGGCAGACTAGGGGTCCGATGGTCAGACATTGTTGTGTGTTTTTTTTGGCGCAGAGTAACAAATAGGAGCAGGTAAGGCCAGAAAGGTGGTAGAGAGCGGAGGGGCAAGAAAGCGCGCCGCTCAGGCAGCTCTAGAGTGGTAGAAATGCTCACTTTTAAACAATAAGAAAATAAAAAGTATCGAGTTTTTCGAAAAGTCGTAGAACAAAAGTTGTTGTAAATGACATTTAGAAGTTGACGTGTTTAGATAGTTAGATAGAGAACTCTTTATTGCACAACAAAAATAATATTACAGATACCTTTTTTTTTTTCATTTTCATTTATTTACTTATTGGTTTCGCAGAGTTTGTAATAAAAAAATATTCGCCAAACTGCTTAGCAGTTTGTTGGCGAATCAATCGCACTCTATTAATTAATTAATTAATTGCTTATAGTATAATATTATATAGTTATTACACACTGTTTTGTAGCTTCTTCCTAACTTCTTACAACAAAAATAGTACCTACAATATCGTGTTTCAGGAAAAAGGCTATTTAAAAATGTCGCTGTATACGTCATTGATTGATGTTATATCCTTGTTTACATAATCTAACCAAACAAACGCAGGCTCCTTTAAGGCTCCTCGGCAGAGGGTCCATAGAAAAGCGGATAGCATGGGACGATGAGTGATGGCGTTAGTGGGAATGGTCTATACCCAAGAGTGGGCAGAAGTGGGCTGATGATGATGATGATTCCAGCCAGCAGAACAAATAGTGGAAACCAAGGGAACCTTAGGGCAATTCGCCCAGCTGTATTTGCAGTAGACAGCAATGCACTTGGCAGTGTAATGAATGTGAACGCGTAATGAATGTGAGTCTACACCAGGGTTTTTCAAAGTGTGGGTCGCTAGCCTTGTAGGTTGCGATCACATAGAATCTTCTCTTCTTCTTATTACTCCTGCGTGGAGTCTGGTCTGGGGCTTACACAAGGGCTTTCCATCGTCCTCAATGTAATGTATTACTTGAAAAAATCCAAAAAAACTGCGCAGTTATAGAAAAAGTCGGGCCCTCATTTTCGTTACATTTGTAGAGATATTTGGATTTTGAGTTTTTTTTTTTTTATAATGAGGTTTTGAATTTAGTATACCGAGACGCACCAAAAAAAATTGAAGAACACTGCTTTTACACAACTCCAGTTTAGGGTTTGTGGTACGGTAGGTTAAAATATCATAAACGAATCATGCATCTTGCAATGTTTGCCGCGTTTTATATCTAAGCCCATCTATCTGGCGATAAAGATGATCTTATTACTCCCAAGACTTGCTGTACATCCAGCAACACACATGGATACCCCTTTTTGTTCGATAGACGCTCTTATGTCGCATGCAATAAGATCTACCATGGGATACCCTCGCGTGTTCTTGAGACGTAATGCATGGAAATTTTGGTTTTGCCTGAAGACAAGTATGTGCAACGACTGTAAAAACAGTTAACAAAAATAATTCTTTTGTTGTAAGCCGCTTAGTACTTTTCTTATCTGTTTAATACTTACATTGTTATACGTGGACGAAATATATTCGTTTTCATGTCATTGTGTTTAGTTTAGTAACGGTCCGCCAAGCATATTATCATCATAGATTTGTATCTTTCTAAGTATTTGTTGAAATGAAACTGTTATAGTGAAGTGTAAGAGTAGTCACTTCACCCATCTAGTGTGAGTGTAGGTGCCAGATGACTAATCCGTCTTGTTATTTGTTCCAGGTTGGTATCCAGATAAGTAAGTAGGTGTAAGTAGGTAAGTAACACAATATAACACCTTTTATTTTTCTTTAAAAAGGCTTCTTCCACTTGCAAAGTCATTGTTGCTACAAAGGAAGGTCCTTTTTAAACATCGCCGATATAACATGCAGTAGCTGGGTAACTTTACACATTCAGACTTTGTAATAATTACTTGGATCAGGTATTGTATTTTGAGATTGGGAGTGGTCTGTGCATGAGACCTACAATTTTTTACCATAATATTGTACCTATGTATACAGGGTGTTAAAAGACCGCCAACAGACCCGAAAGCTACGCATACTAGACACCAAAACAAAGTACTTTTTCGATAAAATATTGCTGGGAAATGATTTTGCTGGAAAGCAGTGGTTGCTTCTGGCACAGGATCGTGAGCGGTGGCTTGAGCAGTGGGTGTCAACAGCCTGATGATGAAGATTGATAAATTTTAGGACTTTATGCATGGATCAATTTTCTTTTTTCACATTTAATATTTCAAATTACGTCAATAGTGATTTAAGGGTAGACGATGGCAAGGTGGCGGGAAATTCAAAATTTTCACAGACTTTTAAATTTTGTAGCTAAACTGAACTATTTTTGTTCTGCGATTTTTCGTTCGCGAGAATAAAACCGTATTATTTTCATTATTGTAAACAACAGAACAACAATAATTCAGCCGATTATGTGTTCTGGTCTACGAAGCAGTGGTAGTGCCCAAAAAACTTGTCGTAGACCAGAACACATAACTAAGGCCTTTGCATCTACGTAATGAGATGATTTATACAGCGTCCAGTGGCACCTTCACTCACACTAGATAAGTAAAGAGACCACTCGGCGCTGCAGTGCCTGGGACATTGTTTTTTAGATGGAGTAGGCTTGCCCAGCACCTATACCATCCTGACAGCTTAGTCGACCAAGCCCACAGGAAAGACAGGTCAATACGTGTGGAGCCAACTGAGCCGCGGGTTTCCTCACGATGTTTTCCTTCACCGTTAGCGAGTGGTATTGCTACTACAAATTCACAAATGTACGTAACTTTGAAATTAAACAAAGTCATAGATACATGCCCGCACTGGGAATCGAACCGGGTACCTCTTGCTTCAGAGTCCACTGTTCTACCCACTAGACCACCACCGCGAACACATAATCGGCTGAATTATTGTTGTTCTGTTGTTTACAATAATGAAAAGAATACGGTTTTATTCTCGCGAACGAAAAATCGCTGAACAAAAATAGCTCAGTTTAGCTACAAAATGTAAAAAACTGTGAAAATTTTAAATTTCCCGCCACACTACTATCTTCCAGCCTTAAGGTGAGCTTTCACACTCCCTTTTATTTTTGTCTTTTTCTGATGATCGACTTAGAGCTACTGGTTTAGAATGAGAAAAATATCTACACATGGATACAATATCTCCCCCTCTTTTTATCTACATAGAACGCTTTAAATATAGGTGTATCGATCGAGCCATAAACATTGAGAGCCCGTATTGTCTAAAAATTTAATAAGAATCGAAAATATTTCCATTTATTTACTGTCAAAGTTACGACAAATTATGTCTTCATAATTATCGTCGTCACGTATAAACGTCTTCCTTACCAGCATAAATGCTAATTGATCACTTTGTGCTATCCGCTCATACCTCGCAAACAGAGTTAGCTCAAACATGCGAAAGTTGCCTCCTTTTACCTTTTTTGCGACTTGGGTCTTTTTGCCTCTTTTTGTTGTATGCCTAAAGGCGCATCCACATCCGGGCTTAAAACATTACCAACTCAAACTCAAATATTTTTATTCAATAAGAAATAATAAACAATTTTTTTACATGTTCTTGGTTATTCCTCGGTTGTAATTCGATAATTCTTCTCGTCATGTCAAATATTTCATTTAAAAATAACGGGTTTTTGGTTCAAATATTTGGTAGAGTATAAGAAATACGCCTTATTCAAGACGTACTAAAAATTTGAGTTAACGTGATTTTCTTGTATGTTTTTTTTAACCCGCTACTGAATGAATGATTGAAAATGATAGCATTGCATCGATCGCATCGATGTGTTCCGTAAAAGAATATTGTGCTATTTTGTATTTTGTGATGTTTCCCGATTTTTTTTTTTTTTCAATTTCAATAAAAGATCCTGAAACTACCCTAAGGCCTACCCATGACCATGGTCTACCCGTGACCATGGTGCCGGCAACGATGCCAAAATATCGAAAAACTAACAAAATAATACGTGGTAAGAATCCTGTTTTCTTACAATAATTATCCTGAAGCTACTCGTACCATGTGGACGCATCCTAAGGCCTTTTTACCCATTTTTGCATTCCGACAAGACACGGCTCCGCATTCAAAAGGGGCTGGCAGAAACTGAAGTAAGAATAGTCTTTCTGTTCCTAAACAGGTAATTATATTGGTTAAGAGTGAATTTTAATTGGCCAGCCGCCGGGTGAATGTTAGAAACAATGTTTGATGATATTTTATAGTTTTCGAGTTGAATCACGTCATCTTCTTTGATGATTTCCAACCACTTTTTTTCTAGGACTTTTTGAGTAGCTCGATACTTTTTGTTGTAAAATTTTGCAATTTTTTTAGAAATTGTTTTGCAAAAAAAATATGCGCTTTCACCAAAGTCGAAAAATAATAGTTGTTGGAAATCACATTTAGAAGTTGACGTGTTTCAGGATACCTAAAGCTTTTTAAAAATTGCCCTGCAGAAATAAGATTGTTTTTGAAAAAAAAAGTGTACCTATCTCACCAGCTGCTTACCTTCTGAAGGGAACGGGCTTGAGGCGTGGTTACGTAGGTAAGGTATGTAGCAATTCAGTTAGTTTTTACAAATACATGCAAAATAGGATGTGACAGGTAACTTAACCCATGTGGAAATTAAAAAAGGCGCCTGTCGGTTTATGACGCTATATTTACTCAGTAAAATGCATATTTTACGACCACTAAGCACACTCTACTGTTGAGTTTGTGCTTGATGAAGTGGTGACAAGGGATAGACAATTATACATGGTGTGTGTAACAAACCTGACGCGAGTATTCTAGTTTTTAGGGTTCCGTACCTCAAAAGGGAAAAACGGAACCATTCATCACTTTGTTGTCTGCCTGTCTGTCAAGATCCTTTTTGTCAAGAACGCATGGAAGTATCTAGTTGAAGTATCAAATATTAATGTAGTCCCCTAGAGCTGTGAAAAAATTAAGCTACTAAGTTTACGTCATCAAAAGATACGGCCGTTTATGCAGAATTTTGCCGCATATTTCAAGGGAATCAAAACCTACAGGGTACTTCCCGTTGACCTATCTATTTCCTCTATCAGGGGCCTTATCCTGTAACGCAATGGTGCCAAAATGGGCTGTCAGTTGACGCCTTCAATTACGATTTATGATGTCGGTCCTTTTAATGTTTTTATATTACAGCAAAGAATATCAGCAAAGAGATCAGTTCTCTGGTTGTAGGAGAAAAGCGGGGAAACCCCGGGTTTGTCACTCTGCTAGGACGCCATCGACACGCCATTGTTTTACAGGCTAAGGCCCCAGGTTTCGCGCGTGGTGAATTACATTAGGTATTAGGTTTTACCTTCAGTGCACGTTTCATATAACTGACATTAATATTTTATTATGACAATTCGATGTATACACCGTGGAATTTTAGTGGTTTTAAAGCCGAAGGTATTTAGTTGCACTCGTGATACTGAGCCAAATTCCAAAAATGTACTTCAAAACGAGCGAAAAAAAAAAAACACTTCCCAATACAAACGGCTATCGCCAATCGACACCATTTGTATGGAGAAGTCAATTTTTTTTTCGCGTGTTTTGGAATGAAATTTTGTTATTTGGCTCAGAATAACCAGTGCAACAAAATACCTTCGACTTTAAATCCACTAAAATTGCACGGAGTATTGCGTAGTCGATTTGACTTGTGGTAACAAAAATGGTTTGGACGTCAACTCGCTGGATTGAGAGAGATGGCGTCTTTTGGCGCGTTCTAGCGTTTGTCGCAGTAGCGTTCTATCGCACTAGCGTTCATCATACTAGCGTTTGTTCACTAGAGTAGTGGACTCGGCCAAGATCCACTTCGGGTCGCTGAGCCAGCGTAGTAAGTAAGGAAGGTTTATATTCAATTAGTCACTTTCTATATACAAAAGTGAATATTTATGCGCCATTGTTGGCCGGTTTACTATTTCAGGGCGTTTGCGTGCCTTGATTTACGAGTGGAAAACCTTTTGTGCATTGGGCGAGGCCAACGAACGACGTATGGACTTCTGTAAGTAGGCGTCAGATAGCAGCCGTAGAAATAGCGTATGATGGAAGTGCACACAAAAACGTAGACAAAAGTTATACATTTGGCGCAGTGTTTTTTTTTTTTAGGAACCTCTGGAGTGATTTTAGGGGTGAAATTCGTGCTTCGGTTTTTATCATCTTATTGTTAGATACAAAGTTATAATTACTGTACCTACTAACAAAGACTAAGAAATAATGTTACTAACCCTAATAATGGACATTGTCTGAATATAATAATTGAATTTGAAAAATACATATTTACGAAATATTTAGTACGTACCTACGTCCTTATTCTAATTAGGTACACTTTTATTGGATGGGTCACATTGACCTAGCCTCTCTTGTGGACTAGGCCGACGAGGATAGGCTAGGTACTGTGCAAGCCTACCCCATCTAAAATTGTATTATGTCCGAGTGGTCACTTCACCCATCTACAGGGTGCACTCTAAGTCGATAGCGGAACTTTAAGTAGGCTGTCTACAAACAACTTGTACGGTGGGCCACAGTCACAGATACCCCATGGCAGCTCTTAACGCGCGCGGCATAAGGGCGCAAATCGAACAAAAAGGGGTATCTTTGGGTGAGGCCGGCTGTACTAGGTGGCGAAAAAAATGGAGCGAAAAAAATATCAGCTGATTCATACATTTGGCGCAGTACTGAGTCGACTTTTTGTATGGAACAGCTGATATTTTTTTCGCTCCATTTTTTTCGCCACCTGGTACAAGTTGTTTGTAGTGATCAGTAGACAGCCTACTTAAAGTTTTGCTATCGACTTAGAGTGCACTCTGTAGATAGGTGAAGTGACCACTCGGATGTTGTGATATTTTTTAGATAGGGTAGGCTTTCTCACTTTCTTTTTTTCTTTAACACCACAGTGTTGCAGAGAATGAGGAAGAAAGTAGAGATCCTGAAGACCATCCTAAAGAGGAAGTTAAGTATCACCTACAATATTTTAACTACTCGCGAAATAATCTTCGAAAAAAGAGTTTTGCCTTATAATCCGTGCGGGATCAGAATGGGATAATACCTTTTGGAACTGAGACGCTCGCGGTCCTGTAGCGTCAGCAAACTCACGTCGAAACTTGCTTGTGTTTTCTGTGCGCGTGGTTGTCTGCTCGAGTTTTATCACGTTTTATTAAATTAATGCAATAACATTGAATCCTTTTAGATTACAACCATTAAACATTTTTGTGTATTTCCAATTTCATAACCCTATGATAGAACGTAGAACTAAAATTTTTTTTACTGTCGCTATTCGAGAACTGTCATTTTCGATTCAGTTCCAAAAGGTATTATCCCATTCTGATTCCGCACGGATTATACATTTGACGAGGATTGAGTAATTACAGGTAATTGCGCGGAGACATGCTCACGCGCAAGCGGGAAGGCATCTGGGGATGCGCGCGCATTTTTTGCGCGCCCAAGCGGGGCGACGCGAAAATTTTTAATTAAAAATTTACGCTCCTTTTTTTCGTTTATGAAAACTACGCCGGCTGGCATTCGGGAGGCTTTTTTGAGTGGTTTTTATGTTTACTAGCTTTCTTCCGCGGTTTCGTTCGCGTGGATGATGAAAACGCTTAATTTTCTTATAAAGTTTCAATTAGGTATATATTTTCCATATTTAGTTAAGTTAAAGTTGTGCTCAAAATTCTATATTTTAAAAATAATTTTAGATTTAATTCACTATTATTAGCTAAAATAAAAAAAATATGGGCGGCCAAATGCTCCCCACGCGATCACTCACGTTTCACGGAAAGGCGCGACTACTCTAGGGTTAAGGGTAGACGATAGCAACGTGGCGGGAAATTCAAAATGTTCACAGTTTTTTACATTTTGTAGCTAAACTGAGCTATTTTTGTTCAGCGATTTTTCGTTCAAAGCAGTAGCACTGCCCAAAAAACTTGTCGTAGACCAGAACATATAATCGGCTGAAATATTGTTGTTCTTTTGTTTACAATAATGGAAAGAATACTATGTTATTGCCGTGAACGAAAAATCGCTTAACAAAAATAGCTCAGTTTAGCTACAAAATGTAAAAAACTGTAAAAATTTTGAATTTCCCGCCACGTTGCTAACGTCTACCCTTAAGGCTCCGACCCATCCACGTCACAGTTGTGACAGAGAGGGACCCTCGCATCGCCGCGTTCATTGTTTCAAAATTTTAATTTCCGAACGCATCCGTTGATTGATCGCCGTTCAGAAACCGAGATAACGCGACACTGCACTCGACACCCTCCGCTCGCTTTTTTGTGGACGTTTATTTTTCCGCTAGCGTCTTGCCCGCGACTTCATCGGTCTGAGTGATCTTTTGGAAGTCTTTGGGAATATTATTGTTCCTTTTCCGCGTTCAACTAATTTGACAGTCCTTACGATATTACTCGATGATTCTACGGTTTCGTCCCATTATTAATAGTCATCACTCATTACGATATTACCTACTTGATGATTTTACGATTTCTTCCCATTATAATAGTCATCATGGATGATGGTCAAGTGTATCTGCAGACAAACAGACTTTTTTTTTTTGTTTTCAATATGCGCTTTTGCAGCCTACAGTTGTATATTCTTGTCGGCATTTTGGAGTTTTTTAATATTTTTTTTTAATAATGCCTAACTTTTTATCTGTATAGTTCAGAGTTTCTTTGATACGATTGTGGAGATTTTGTGCTAAGAATTTTCGTTTTATTTTGACATAGGGGAAAAGCAAGGTACCGTACTTCGTTTTTTCGGTATCACATTTTGGCAGACAAAAAAAAATGCTCATAACTTTTGCAAAACGTGGGGCTACTCGCACAATCTTTAACCAAAAAACAGGCGCCATTGACGAAATACTTAGGTACTTAATACTAAAGAAAGGTCTATGTTGTGTCTGAATCAGGTTCTTATGTTATCACAAGTACTTACTGAGTAACGGGGCATAGACTGAGGCTAAGTAGGTCGTAGTTAAACCGGCGATTATGCGTAAAGATTGCTCGTCTATGGTATGCTAGGCTGGACTTATTATTGTGTTTTGGAATTAGAGCATTGTTCTTTCAGCATTATAATATTTTTCAGTTCTTTTCTTCAGTTAGATTTGTCACATTTTTCGAGTTTTCTATATCCGTTCATGTATTAGTTACTTTAGGGGTGCAAATGTTAAACTCAACCTTAGTTTATTATGTTATAATAGGCGGGGAATCCTGATAAGCACTCTGTTCAAATGAAACCATACCATTACCTTCGTGATATTGTTTTGTTACTATAGAGTTAAATAGACGAATCGTGTTAAACTGGTAGACCGGAAACAAAACATCGATAAAAAGTTCTCAAAGTAAAGAAAGTCTATATTTTCCTGAATGAGTTTTCATTAGACTCGTCTACAGCAAGAGTAATAAAAAATACAGCTACATATAAAAATACAGTACCCACATGTATTTTAAAAGCAATTAATTTCATAGCTAGTGCACATTAATCTAAAGATGCAAAACTTTGTATGTAATAAAGCATAATTAAAATTATTTACTAGACAGCGAGCGGTGTGATATTTTCTCATGTTTATAATTAATTAGGTTTTTGCCCAAAGCGTGTGTTTGATACCATTTTTGTGAAAATTTCAAATAATTGCTCTACGCAAAGTATTTTCTTGCACCATTTCAGTTCAAAGCTTCAAAGTCAATATTCGTATTCTGTCTTTACAAGTCCAGCACAGACAACTATTTTTAGTAGATGTCACCGACAGTCCCCTGTGCAGAGCCTGCATGGAGACAGACGAAACAGCTGCTCATGTCCTGCTGGAATGCAGGGAGCTGGCAAACCACCAGGCTCCCCACCTCGGTTCGCCGGAGTCGCTCCCCGAAGTGCTCCAGAACATTCGTGGACTGCTGAACTTCTTGGAGGAGCTGGGTTGGCAAGGATGAGAAATCCCACCTGACGCAAAATAGGTGCAAGAGAGACGTCGAGTTGCGGAAAACAGCCCGTTTTACCATTACCATTACAAAGTCCATAAAATATCAAAGAGTACGTAGGATTGGAAGAGTCACGGCCTCAATATATCTTTATACTTATACTTTATTGAACACAAGAAAAATTATAACATAAATTGCATAGAGAAAAGTAGTGGTGTACTCGGCGAACTTATTTCAGCAGAAATCTCTTCCAGTCAACCCTTGGTGTGGTGTAATGGCATATGATAGCGGGAGGGGAAATATTTATATTCATTTGAAATCTTTTGTTTCATACTGGAAAATACAATAGGTGGTCAAACTTTTGAGGCCGCTAAAGAACACACCAAAAGAGTTAATTACAACAACAATAAAACAAAAATTTTAGCGGACAACAAAGGATCTATGAGTACAGTAAATGGCGGATTACAGCCAAAATTGTAATGCTCTATAATTTAGTAATTAAGTCTCGGAATGAATTAGCCGTTTAGATTTTAATCTTGACATGAATTAACACTGAGGAACACTGTCATCGGTGTAGGCTTGGCTGACTTGAGAAAAAATATTTAATTTTTAGAAGAACTTTTGCAGCTTGATTATTTTGGTGATAATTTTCTGTTGACATGTTCATAATGTGAATTAAACATAACTAGTGGTTCGCCCCGAACTGTGAACTCGCGACCCCATATAAACTTGGCAACCCCATATCTCGGCAACCCCTCGACCGATTTGGCTCATGTTCGAACTTAAAAATTCTTTTAATTTCATTTACCCGCTTACCAAATTTCATAACGATCCGACCAAATTTACTCAATTTATCGTCGAACGAACATTCATACATACATACATACATACAAACGCCGGATTGTTCCAGTAGACTCGGAGAACTTCGCTCGCTTCGCTCGCTTGTTCAATAATGAGGGTCCAAAATATGAGCTAAGTTTGATGAGAAAGTAAGTAACTATTTATTGTACAAAAGAAATAATTTTACATATTAGTTCAAGAATTGTAGAATAAAAGTACAAATGGCGGTCCTATCGCTAAAAGCGATTTCTTCCAGACAAACTTTGGATGGACAGGGCTGAGAGCGAAAACACAGTAGCAGCAGATGCTAAATAAAAATAATATGATGATGAGTGCACAGTACATTACCCATCTTGGAGAAATAGGTGTACTTTCCGTTGTCTCTTTCACGGACTAAATTTTGAACTATAACTTACTAGTGAGTTCATAGATCCCCAATTACTAACAGTACCAGTTGATAATAAAGCTTCGTCCATCGCCGTGACTTTTAAATGATATGACCAACCGGATATAACTTTTGAGCCGTCTCTCCTCTACGGTATCATCGCAAATGGCAAATAATCACAGGTACGGAGCTTAAATATCCATACACTACTATAATTTGCCACCGTAACTGCCACTTAGGGGCAAGTGAGAGCATTTAATTGAAATCTACAGTGAGTATAGAGTAGCCAGAATAAAAGAAAAAAGAAATGCGGTTTCGATTAAGGTTGCTTATGCATTCATGTAATGCCCATAGCGTAGAGTTGCGAAAATATATGAAACGGCATTTTATCAGTAAAGTTTGAAGACGTCGTATATTTTAAAGTTTTTATTAATTATTTTATTCCTACTCTTCGTCGACCCTTACACGCTAGCATTGTACTCGGTTACGTTAAGGGCGACTTCACAATAAAAGTGTACACTCTGACGTGCTGTCGTGTGCACGAGTAAGAAAAGTCATCACAGGTGATCGTTGTTTGTTTTTTGTTTTTGCAAAATTCTGTGCACGACGTAATGTTGATTAGGTATACCCTTCGATCAAGGATAAAACTAGATACAACATAGAACTCTGAAATGTGTCTGGAAAAATAGATGTCCAAACTGCCTTTGGGAGCTTATTTGCTCGTAGTCTATGCAATTCAAGTAAAACTGTACACTAATGCAATAAGGTTGACATTCGAATATTAGACGTATGGTCGAAATGATGTTTCGTATTGTTATATTGCTGACATCATTTGTTTCTGTGGGGACAAGTTTTTATTGTGATTTTATACGTAATGCGGATTCTATGGGATTTAGTTCGGTGGGTATACCGAATTCAAATAAATAAGAGGAAAAGAAAAACTAAGAATAACTGTTTTTTTTTTTCGCTTTGACTGTCAAAATTATTTAATGTCAAAGTTCGAAATTCAAATGTTTCCATTCGCTTTTCAAAATAAATGCCCAGTCTTTGCCTCAAGTTTCGAATGCCGACATGACTGTGACGACTGCCTTTTTCTGTAGCATATACTCTAATCTAAATGTGACCACGGCCGCTGCAACGCAGCCGAAACGTTCGGGATAATAAAGGTTAATGAATTACCTCCAAAATTTTATGAGATTCAACCCGTTTTGTATCGAAAGACAGAGACTAGTGCATTCAGTTTGCGGAGATGGTAGGTAGGTAATCGTATGAGGTAGTGGCCACCCCTGGTGTCAGAGTTTTTAGGCCACCCAAAGGGTTTCTGACTCTCTGCTGATTTATTTCATAAATTGATAAACTGAGAAATTCGCTAAGCAAGCACTTACTCGTAAGTATCGTTCTGTCTCTGCAGATTTCTCACAAAAGAACGTGACAGAACGATACTTAAGTATTTACTTAGTAAAATTCTTAATTCAGAAACCGGGCCTATACCTACTTTCGATGGTACTGAGAAAATGGTCTCCGCGGGAGAAGGGCAAAGCTTTTGTTCGGAGCTATCCTTGTGTTTAGTTTGTAAATGTAGAGTAGAAGGTACTGTAGACTGCGGATATCGATAAATCAACTCGTTCGAGCTTGAGTACGGGAATTTTCCGACCGTAAATCATTCAAGTAGGTCTGAGAAAATAAGACCTTACTACTACTGACTATAAGAAGAATCTCATTCGATGTGTCGAGAGTAAGGAAAGTAAGGAGTAAGGAAAGAGTATAAAAAGGTTCTTTGATACGTCACTGCTATGTCCTGACTGTAGGTTTAGGTTCAGCCCCATATACATAGATAAATGATGCAACTCTTCTGCTCATTTTGAATTGGCGAGCGAAGTTCTCCGACTCTACTGGAACAATCCGGTGTTTGTTTGTTTGCATGTATGTATGTATGAATGTCCGTTCGACGATAACTTGAGTAAATTTTATAGGATCGTCGTGAAATGTATTTTTCGTTGGCACTTTGAGTTTTGGGCCGAACTTCGTATGAAACGTGAATGGTCTCCTTTGCATAGTAGATAGGAGTTGAGTGAATTTGCCGTAGTCTTGCAGATTGGTCTAACAGAACTGTTACAGTAATTGCACTATTGCAGTACTAAATCTGGGTTAGATGTCTCTCGCACGCCTGTTATTTAGATCTGCAATGACAGTTAGAATACTAGTGCTAGTTTTAATTATTCACTTTTTCAATATAAATGCCATATCTAAATTACAAGGTACTTTGACGTTGGATATAACTTGAGTAATGTCTAAACTGCCGCTATTACAGTTTTAATTGCAGACGAATGATGGAATGAAGAGTTGAACGTTAACTGAGTGGGTACTTGTTACAAGAAATGTTGTATTTTTCTGCTTTCTTTCGACAAGACTGTGATTTAGATTTTATAATAAGGTTTTATAATCACCTAGTTTTAGTACTGTCTTTCAGGAAATATTTTACAACTAGGATATAATTATAAATTATACTACCTAAAAAGTTGCAACAATTATTCATATACCTGTGATATTTTTATATTATCTGGCAAATACCTATATCTGATGTAAAACTATTGCATAAAAACCATCAGTCGCCAAATGCCTTCTGGGGGTCTACCGGCTAAGATGAAGCCGATTACCATTGGCGAAAATCGAAGTTCGATTTATGAAAAATGAACTGGGTGGCAGTACATTTTTCAAAAATCGAACTTCGTTTTTCGCCAATGGTAATCGGCTTCGTCTTAGCCGGTAGACCTCCTGTAATCATCTTAACATTATACACAAGATTGATCAAATTCAGGAGTGACAAATAATAATCCTGCAAAAACCATAAACCTCCAATAAACTACCTTTTGAACCAATTTTGGGATTTGAAGGGTGTGAAAGAAAAAATACCGACACTGCGTAGCGAGTCTTCTTCTTCTTAGGGTGCCTCTCCGACTCAGCGAAGGTTGGCGGTCAGCTCTGCAAATTCCTCTTTGTCTCTCGCGAGGCGAAATAGCTGGGCAGCACTCGCGATCCCAGTCCACTCCCGTAGGTTTCTTAGCCAGGATTTTCTCCTTCGGCCGACGCGTCTCTTGCCAGCGATTTTTCCCATCATTATAAGTTGCAAGAGACTGTATCTCTCGTGTCTGAACACATGTCCTAGATATGCAATCTTTCTCCTTTTGACGGTGTTCCATAGCTCTCGCTTCTTGTTGACACGTCTTAGGACTTCCTCGTTCGTAGCGTAGCGAGTAAAGGTAGGTAAAATATGATAGTGGCTTTTACGCTTTGCTGCTAAAATAGCTGTTGAGGGGCAAGATCAAACGCCGAGATTCTATTAATTTATGTAGATTAACGAAGATGATAACATCAACAAGTGCAAATGTAACACTGAAGTAAAATGTTCAGAGGTATCGGCCAAATAACGGCCACTTTTGACTTGTGTGGGATTTATCCGTGGGTTCTAGGATTTGGAATGTAGAAAGGTTCTAAAATAGTTAAGGCTAGGGTTTCTCATTTGACGGCTCGTTTTTGGCAAAATGGCAACCAAAGAGAAGATAGGATTTTTTATTCATTGGCGGCATATTGTGTGCCTTGATCGTCGCCTTAATTACTACGCGTGCCAAATGCGGATTGGCGATTTTTGCGTTCAACGAGTGGTCACGTTTTTTTTATACGTTTTTTACGATACCCCGATTTATTTACTTACCATAGTTTAGAATATTATAATTTATTGATCAATGAAATCGTAGTAGCCAGAGTTTTTTTTAGGCCGCCAAATGTTTTTTCAGACTATGTTTTAAGCTTGTTTAGACCTTCTATTCATCTTTCTATTCATTTTGTGTGTCTATTAAATTAACCGTCGCGTCATAATTCTTGTACTTTCCGATATTCCTGCGGTAAAAGATTATATTCCATTAATGCATCTTTTCCCTGCTTTGTTGGAAAACTTTCCCACGTGTAAAAATAAAAGTAGGTCTTTGAATCTAACGTAGATTTATAAAGCGTTTAGTGGCAACTTTACTGTTACCCACACAAAAAAAAATAAAGTGAGTCAGAAAACGTTTTTGGAAAATAAAAATAAAATATAAAAAGGGTTAATGCTAATTACTTTTACTCCTGAATCAAGTCAACAAGTAAATGTATGCAAATACTTTTCTATTCTATTCGAAAATTCGTAGTACAAAAGTTGTTAGAAATAACATTTTATTGTTGACATCATGTTTCAGGAATAAAGCTACTTTAAAACTATAATACTATGTATAATAAGGCTTTCAAAGACAAATTTATTGAGAAGCAATCGCAGCGCTCTACCTAGTAACTTGCCACTACTTTAATTTGTTTAACTTTTAGTAGGTTTAAAGAACGTCCTAATCATAGAGTCGCAATCTAAAGGCTGGATAGCTGCTGATGATTCGACTTTGTTTTATCGTATAAGGCTAGGAGTTGGTAGGCCAATAGAGTAGACTTAGCTGAGTCTTGGGAAAAATATTTTGGTCACGTTTAAAAGTTCGTTTTTTATGTCGGTTAGGTTATCGTATGAGGTAGTGGTGTGATTTACACTATCACAGTAAAAAAAAAAAAACTTTCAACTACAACCGCACCAAAAAAGATTTTTTTTTTTCAGACTGCAAAGTCTACTCTATCAGCCTGCTAACTGTATAATAAAATAAAGTCGAATGGTCGCCAGGCTCTCCAGCTATAAATCAAAAGCCGATCCCTTCCTTCAGACAACAGCGTGAAGTGGACATAAACTGATTATTTATATCTCAATCACGAAAGATCTAGACCCAGACATGAAACCCGCCATTAATACGTCAATAAATATGCCTCCACTACTTAACACACATTCGCTAATCAGGAAAATCGCGTGGAACCAATAAAATGTATGCGTAAACACTGTCAATATAATGTTCTGCGCTATGACAGTTGTAAACCATCTCTGCTCGGAAAATCTGAGTTATTCATGCGTTTACTAACACCCCTAAAACTAAGTCGTTAAGGGTATTTTTTCTCCAAACGAGGTGAAAAGGAAAAGTTGGCGAAACGTGGGCTGAAGGAAGTGGCCTACAGATTATAGCGTAAGAGGCTTTTGCTATAACGAGATCTAGGTCTCGAGTCGGGGTTAAGACCGTAAAGTTTATATAAATGCTATAGTTTTATTGGAGAGCAATCGCAGTATCGAGCCCACGTATGCGCTGCCTTTTACACAACTAAACGCATATATCTACTTAGATTGCTATCTCAAAATTAAAAGAAACTCGAACAATTTATACTACAGAATTAACAGAAAAAAAAAACTTCTTCACTGGTGAAAGGGTACATGTATTAAGCTAATTCCGAGTGATTTGCTGCTGTCTTTTGAGGAGTTCCGTTCTCTATCTCCGAAGTTCTTAATCAGATCTTCACAATTGTTTTATGGGACTACCATGAAAAAAAATAAAGAATCATAAAAATCGGTTTCAGTAGAAAAAAGTTCTGAGGTAATACACATAAAAAAATGGGTCAAATGGAGTACCACCTCCTTTTTTGAAGTCAGTTAAAAAGTAAGTAAGATGTAGGTAGCTAGAATTAATGTGCATGTCCCATTAGCTTGGCAAAAGTTTGCACTCATAAAGAGAGAAAGTTTGTGCCCATAGCGACCTTTTCAACAGTGAAGTCGTATACGGGGTGTTAAAAGACCGCCAACAAAGCGGGAAACCACGTATGGTCCTCATCATAAGGATCATTTTTGCCCAAGGTATAGTTCGGTTTGGGGTTCAAAGTCGGACTTTTCAAATTTTTTTTTTTTGCAGAAATGTGTTCAGTATCAAGTCTTTAACATTTGTTCTTAAGAAAACATATCAAAGTTTTGAATATTTCTTACAAAAAACGACGCTGAAATTGCAACCCGCAATGTATTCTAAACATCGGCACCTCGAGCGTAAGTAGCCTAAGTTTATGTCAACTCTTGCGCAGTATGAATTGTCTGCGTTACACTTCCATTACGCGATAAAATATTTTCCAAAATTATAACCTAAAAAACCAAAGTTATTTCCCAGCAATAATTTATCGAAAAAGTACTTTGTTTTAGTGTCTAGTATGCGTACCTTTCGGCTCTGTTGGCGGTCTTTTAACACCCTGTATGTTTATTTATTTTGTTATTTTGTTAATTTTGTATATAGAATCAGATGTAAAAGCTCAACTATAAGGTTAGAAAATCGCTCGTATCATGGGACCCTAATGGTGTGTATCGTATCAAACGGGTTTCCGGTGCCAGGCATTAGTCTGATGGTTCTCGGATGCAAATGAAATTAACGCGCTAACTGTAATCGGGACGAGCCATTTGTACCCGCAGCCGAAGTGGGCTTATTGCCTATTTAGGTTATGGAAAGATAAGGAGGAAAATACTGGATAAACCTGCATAAAAAACTAACTAACATAAAATAGTTTTGAGCCGTATGCACCCGGATAGGTGGGCAAGAATCGCTACGGAATGGATGCCAGTAGATGGACATCGAAGTCGAGGTAGGCCGCGAAGACGCTGGCGCTGACAACTTTGATAAATACCTGCCGGAGTGGTCTGAGGTGGCCCAGGACAAAAAAGTCTGGACTGAAGTGGGGGAGACCTTTGCCCAGCAGTGGGACACTAGCATCAAGGCTACGTAAAAAAAAAATTGTTTTAGATTATATTTTAAGCGTTTCATGGTAAAATACATTTACTACTCTGTACAAGTAACTTTTAATGATTCGTGATGATAACACATAATTTGGTTTGAATCGTAGGTACCTACAAAAATAATCGCGATTCGACCCGTTTCGATCCAAACGAATACTGTATACTTATGCCTCATTTCACAAACAGTTCCTCAAAGTGCTTTCATTAAACAAAAATTGTACAGAATCACTAGAAAAGTCTACTATGTCCGGTTTTCAGTGACGAAAAGCGTATACGTTTTAGGCCCGATTTCCGTTCAAGTATCGTTCTGTCACGTTCTTTTATGAGAAATCTGTAGATACAGAACGATCTCAAGTCAGAAAGCAGCAGTTAACGTATTATGTGTACGTTCGTTGATCATTGAGGTCCAACTATTAAAGATATCTCAGCTCAATGTTTTTATGACATTATCTGCATATTGTTTCAAAGTGAATTGAGCATACAGTGAACCCGCCCCGACTATCGGGTCTTGAGTTTACATCTCTACTCGTACTTGTATACGTCTCTTTGAATACATAGTTGAGTTGAAAACTCAAGCATGCGTCTTGCGTCCCCTTCATTTAGTTAGTTCTGGCAAAAAAGGCCCGCTCCCACATCATTAGTGACCGAAACAGAGACAGACAGACAGACATCTTACTCAGCCGGGCCGCACATAAATAAGATGCGCTCGTCTAGTGAAATATTAGATGCAAACGAAACGGAGCGGGTGGACTGAGTGTAGACATATAGAAGGTTCACTTTGTCTGAGGAGAGCCGGTCTGGTAGGACTCACTACCGTGCAAGATTAAAATAGTCTACCATTCTCGGTAGTGGATATTTTAGCGAACTTGGTTCGTGCAATGTTTCACGGTCTAGAGTGTAAACGCATCTTAATATACCGAGTGCTTTCTGTATTTCCTACTCTGTGTCGAGCAAAAATGTCGCCCGCATTTCCATACGGATATGGAAGGTTTGCACAGGGAACGGTGACTGATGTTTAGCCTGAGATTTGTTTGTTGTTTTTTTTCTTCTTTGCATAAGTTTGTTTGGGCTTAGAGACTGGGGAGATCTATTAAAATGGATAAATACGCGAATACAATTTTTTTGCTACTCGAATGTTAGGTTATTAAATAATTTTGCTTCTGTTAGGTTATTAAAAATTATACCCTTAACGCGAAAATTGCCAATCCGCATTGAGCACTCGTGCACTCTCTATCTGAGAGAAGGCCTTTGCCCAGCTAGTGGGACATGTACAATTGTACAGGCTACATCTTACTTACACTGAAGAGAAATCAGAAAAATGACCTAGAATAAATTCCATGCAGGCAAATGTAAGCGCATATTCAGTAAGCGTCGCGCTGACGGGACATAAACACTTCAACGACGATTGAGTTACCCCATCCAAATAGAGCTGAGGGATAAAGGCTCCCTCACACAGGCGCGTTTTATCGGTCGATAATATCGGAAGCGTTATTGCGATATCTGTAATCAGTACATTTTGCATTAGGAACGTCCTACTTGCATTGCGGCGTTATTATCGCAGCAGTGTGTAACTCCATTTCTATCATAATATTTAATTTTAATGTACTAAAAACAAATATCGCAATAATGCATGCGATATTATCGACTGATAAAAACGCGCCCGTGTGGGGGAGCTTTAAAACAATGTCTATTCTGTGGCTGGGTTGATGTGGGACAGTCTTTTTAGACTTTGCTCTATGTATGCTGCTATTAAAGGCTCCCCCGCAAAGGCGCGTTTTATCGGTCAATGATATCGCATGCGTTATTGCGATATCTTTTTAAGTAGGTACATTTTGTATTAAGACTTGCGGCGTTATTATCGCGGCAGTGTGCAACTCCATGGCCATCCTAATACAAAATGTACTAAAAACAGATATCACAATAACGCATCGACCGATAAAAACGCGCCTGTGTGGGGGAGCCTTAGAAGTTACTTAAGACAGGCTAGATACACTTTCTTCCAATTTAGCTAAAAAGCGACATCGGCAGAAGAAAACCTTGGTTGAAAAACATCAATAGGTGGACAAGCGTGGCCATAAAAATCCCATAAAATCATGGTGAAGTACTGATGAAGAACTTACAAATGGAGAACGGAACTCCTCAACGAACAGCAGCAAATCACTCCGAATCAGAGCAATAGCTTAAAAATAGCGTAAATTTTCACCAGTGAAGTCAGTTTTTTTATTTGTTAATTTTGTATCTTTTAAGTTGACCGTAGTCAAAAGCTGAACAAAAACTAACTATTTATGTTTAGCTCTTTATTAGGGCGAGGCCCCATTGGTGCGTTGCGTTGCGTCGTCGCATCGGATCGACGCATTGTATGTCACATCTGCGTTGCGACAACGCACGAACAACGCGACGCAAGAGTATACCACACACCGTCGCATCTGCGTCTCAGTTCAGCCTTCGCAATGGACAGATACAAACGTGTCCGCAACGACGACGCAACGCAGCGCAACGCACCAATGGGGCCTGGCCCTTACTGAGAAAAGATAAACTTTGCTGCTCTTTACCAACTTTAGCTGGCTGGCTGTGTTACCAGCAACCCAGGACCTAAGCCCAAAGCGCAAAGTTCAGGAGAAAGTAAATGAATAACGCTATTAAACACAGCTATTTGAAACATTAAAGGACAAAGAGGTTTGCAGTTAGCTTATGTAGGCCTTGCACACGCATCGGCGAGAAATAGGGGGAGTAACCTTTGGGATAATGTAGGGGGCTTCTTTGGCGTGTTTTTTATGCTTAGGAACTCACATATTGTACAGAATGTACACACGACACAGCACGTCGACGCTTAGACGCTAGCACTCCACTCGGTTACGTTAAGGGCGACTTTACAACAGCTCTGACATACTGTTGTGTGTACACGTCTTCTTTACCGTGTATTTTGCGAGCGGAATAAGTCAATTAAATTGAGAATTTATCTGTAAGCTGCTAGTTAACAAATTTTATTGCATTAAAATATTACAAAAAAAGACTGAAGCTTTTATAAAATTCTACGAATCTTTAAACTTCCAAATTTTTTTATGCAAATGTTTTCCCCAAAAAACCTTTTCTACGAGCCATCCCTGCCTCCTGAGCCCAGATATGTGTGAAACTATTATAGCCCAGTTTCTGAATTGAGAATTTCACTAACCAAATGCTTATGTATCGTTCTGTCACATTCTCTTGGGTGAAATCTGCAGAGACAGGACGATACTTAAGCATTTGGTTAGTGAAATTCTCAATTTAGAAACCGGGCCTATGTGAATTAAATAATAGCGAATAGCAAATATTACTAATGAATATTAATAGTACCTTTGCTATGGACTTGATAATTCAATTACTGATTCAGTGGTCCCGAAGAAAGGCAAAGAAATAAGAGCAGAAATTAATTTTGAAAAGCGTCCCGAGATATAATGACGCTCTGTCACCCTACAGAACTAATGCGAGGGCAGGGAACTACCGTCGTCTTCGACCCGCTTTCTACACCACAAAATAATGGTCACCAATTAATTATTGTAACCCTACCGACCAGTTTAACACGACCCTCGTTCCACTAGTAGCGTTTGTGTACAAAAGCTCAACTTTCATCGGTGGATTGGGAGTAAAGCTACAATTACATTTTAGTTCTTATAAATGACAATTAATAAGTTGTTTCATGAAGAAAATTGCTTTTAAATTAGCGGTCGTATTATTTTCTTGGAAAATCAAAGTAAACTTATAATGGTAGCGATGTGATAAACGTGTATAACATCAAGTTATGTCACAGATTAACCTATATGGAAGCCTAGCATGCTATACGAGACAATCTATGAAGGCAAGAAAAACTGTAGACTCACGCGCTTGTACAACCTCTGAAAATTCCATTCATTCGCGCGAACAGTTTTTTGGCGACAGACGCTTTCATGTAATGAATTCACGCATACGTATTAAGATTTAAGGTGTTAATTGCCTTTTTAATTATTCGTCTCGAACCTTATTTTGCTATTTGTATATCCACCTCCAACACTACCAGATTTAATCACAATTTTTAACGGATTTAACACTCGTTTTTTTTTAGTTAATGCTTTATGTATACCTAGTGCTCATGCAAACGTAAGAAAATACTACTAGATTTGTTATGGACGCCCTTTTATCGACAGCTTTGGTCATAAAAATGGCACACTACATCCAGCAAACGATCGAGACCGAGTGCCAGGACCTATGTGTGGTAGGCCTTGTGCCGCCGGTATATCCAGGACATGAGTAAAGGCCAGTGCTAGGCATACTTCTCTTCCTTTTCACGCCAACCTCTTCGGTTTAAAGCTTATTAGTCTTGCCCATTGTCTTCCAACCTCCTTTACTATATCATCGACCCATAGAGCTTTTGGCCTCATCCTAGTCTACTCTAGTCCATCACTCTTCCTCCCGTGGTGTCTTTTACTTGCTAAAAAGATACAAATGCCTACGAGTATTATTGGTATGTAAGAATGCATTTTAAAAGTTACATGCATTTGTGAATTTAAAGTAGCAAAACCACTCGCTGACTGTGAAGGAAAACATCGTGAGGAAACCTGCGACTTGGTTGGCTGCGTATTGACTTGTCTGCGTTGCTGGCCAGGCCGACTAAGCTGTCAGGATGGTTTAGGTGCCGGGCAAGCCTACTTCATCTAAAAAAATGTCCCAGGCACTGCAGCGCCGAGTGGTCTCTTCACCCATCTAGTGTGAGTGAAGGTGCCACTGGACGCTGCATAAATAATCTCATTACCTAATTAGATGCAAAGGCCTTAGTTTATGCATGTCCTGATCGAAAGACTAGCAGGAGCATAAGACCGGGGTTCTCCACTCCATTCACCGACCACAGTCTAACAAGGAACTAGTTCTCTGACTGCCCACACTCATGATCTTGCAAAATAATTATCTTGTCTCGTGATAGGCTTTGCTTATTATGTTGTTAGCAACTAGACGATATTATGCGCCAGACCCGTTATGAGGCTAGAGGGGGGATGATTAAATACTTTGTTACCTAAGTAGTTAGGTGTATTTTAATTTGATAATGTCATCATCGAGCCACGCATAGAGGTAGGAAGTTAAGTGGTATGCGAAAAAGAAGATCGATTCATTTTTTTCTGACAACTACCAAAGTGGCCTCTGAAATTAAAGTATTTATTATCGAAATGTGGTATTAAATGGGGTAAGTAGGTAATTTAAACGCGAAAATTACTGTTAAAAACACAAACAAAGTTTGTTACCAGTGATTGAACTATAAATTAACTCATCAGAAAGCTTACATAGGCATAAAAGCAGTCCCCAAAATTACAGAAAAATAAAAATAATCAATGCAAACGACACTTATTCATTCTCACGTCTATAAAATCGCTCGATATCGATCTCCATCGATATAAAATCGATGATAATTACATTAGAACTGTTACATCCCGCTTTTAAATTAATTTGTATTCATTTATTCTAAGTAGCAGCGGGCGGCTAAAATGAATGCCTCTATGCATCTGGTTTTGTTGTGTCCGGAGTCCGGGCTTATTTCCGGTTTTTCAATCGAGATTTACAAATACAAATACAATACAAATCACTTTATTGATGCCAACTTAAAAATAGAGCTTAATATTAAAGTAATATTTAATACTTAAACAATAAGTAATATTACAATGTAGAATATGCTTTGGCATCAAAGGGAGCAATCTCAGCATTAAGCTAAGCATGTAGGCACATGCAAAGCGCTGTTTTTCAGCAAGCCCCTATTTTAATCTTGTAGATACTTGTTGCTTGCCTGTTGAGGTAACAATATTATTCTAAACTAAATTAGAGAGACTTATTTAAACTTTAAACTTTAATTTCATCAAGTGTTTATTGTATTTTAGAGGTGGTAGACGGATAGGACGCAATGTTACTTGGTTTGAATCCCCAATTTTTATTCTCAAGGTAATTTACGAATTTGTAGCAGCAATACCACTTGCCAACTGATATGGTACAATCTTACCGCTACTCTTAAAATAACAATTTGCACGCGATATATTTGGTGCAAAAGTCACAACGCTAATCATAGCAAAAATGTAAACAGCGTCCAGTGGCTCTTTTACTCACACTAGATGAATGAAGAGACCACTCGACGCTGCAGTGCCTCGGACATTGTTTTAGATGGAGTAGGCTTGCCCAGCACCATCCACCATCCTATACCATCCTGACAGCTTAGTCGGCCTATTATAGCCCACTGGAAAGACTCCGCACGAATCATAGCAACAAACACTTGTATTTAGTAAACCGAATAACCATGTTAAAACCAATCCCTCAGGAATGAGGTTACTTCGTTTACTTCTAATCACTTTAGTCATGCAGAGATCCCACTGATGATGATTGAGATATTATTCTGATAGCTCATAAGTATCCCCTGCTTTCTACTCATAGGTACACTGGTACATTCCTGTTCTATTAACACATTCATTTATTTTATCACCTCCTGGTTTCCCTTACTTCATAATTGGTTTAACCCAGATTTGCCATCGTTTTTATGTGGCTCTTGTGTCGAACTAGGCATTAAAATAGCGGTTATTATATCCTCCATACGACTAATTTTGACTTGTGAAGAAGGTGATGCAAACCTTTTGAAATGTAGAAAGACGAATCAATAGAGTTTGAACCCTTTTATATCGAGATTGCGGTTTAGGGGCACGCAATTTTAGTATAGTTTAGATGGTCTCTACATTTATGATAACATCTTTACGATGCTTCTTCTCAAAGGAAACGACACATAGCTAGTGTAACTGGCCAAAAGAAAATTGCTAGATCTAACAATATTTCATAAATTTGTTTATGTTTGAATTTGTATTATAAATACCACTCGAATCAAAACATCGTGAGTAAAATTGAGGATCTGAGACTGTAGTATTGGTGCGTGGTGTCTCACTCTGGGAGCGGCCAGCAATAGTGGACCGTGTAAGGGCTACATCTGCTGATTTAACAATAATTTATCTTACCTCAACATAGAAGGCCATTTCACCAAGATCTAAATTCAATAACACTCCATATCCGAGTCCAGCAAAAACGCCCTCGAGCCATTCTAAAACCCGGTTTCCAAGGCACTGGCCATCTCGACTGTCGGAAAACCAACTGCCCCACATAGTGAAAGCTAAATTAATTTCGCTAAAGGCACTCTATTACCCCTGCCCGTCCTTGAATGGTGTTTCTAGCGCTTTGAAGCATTTAAGTGAAGTGTCTACTTATAAAAAAAAAAATATTTTCATGACAACACATATAAAAAAAAGCTAAGGTCTTTGCATCTACGAAATGAGATGATTTATACAGCGTCCAGTGGCACCGTCACTCACGCTAGATGGGTGAAGAGACCAGCCGGCGCTGCAGTGCCTGGGACATTGTTTTAGATGGAGTCGTGAGGAAACCCGTGGCTTAGTTGGCTCCGCACGTATTGACTCGTCTTTCCTGTGGGCTAGGCTGACTAATCTGTCAGGATAGTATTTAGGTGCTGGGCAAGCCTACTCCATGATAACACATAAATGCTGCACAAATAAAATGAGAAATTTCAGAAGCTAAGCCGGCCGGTCTACTTTGGTCCCTTAACAAAAGTGGTTTTCAATTCAACGCGTTTCTCAATTATTGATTTGTAGACCGTACCACCCTGTCTTTACATGATTTAACGGCACTTTTATGTACCTAACATGTACTGTTTCGTTACCGTTACCTGCAAATTAACGTAAAGTCCCCCACATGAATCGATCCCACGACCTTATAGTCATAACGCGTCGCCATAAACCATGACTCATTAAGCACTCAAGCTCAAGTATTGGTGTTAGTACATTAGTTCCTGCTCAGCCCCTATAAAACCCAGATTGAATATACCATTCGGTAGTGCATTTAATATGGCGGCATTGAGATCAGTAGGTCTGCGCGTCGAGTGGGATATCGGTAAAGTTTATATGCGCTGTTTAAGGTGGTAAAAGTGATTTTGCTCTCAGCTATTGATCGTATTTCAATTGGTGCCTAATGACTTGTATATCTTGGGTTATGTCCCGGAGAAATTTGTAAAGATATAAACAGGTCCTGCTCATAAAACTGTAAAGTACGTGAATGAGTAATAATTTGGTGTTTACTAGTTTCGAAGAAAAAAATATGTAACCACTTTTAGTTTTTTCTAAAGCACTAACCCGTGCTAGGGAATAATTTAAACATTTCGATAGTTACTTGACTCGGTAGCTCAATTGGTAGAGCGTCTACACGGTATGCGAGAGGTTGCGGGTTCAAGTCCTGTCCCGAGTGAATTTTTTCAACTTATTATATATGTTTAAAAAAATATGTAGTAAACAAAATTTTGTATTATTTATTCAACCAATCAAATCGCAAATCGCCATTGTTTAACATTTTATTAATTTTAATAAATAATTCAAAGGATGTGTTTGTGTGGTACCCCCCAAACCAAGATCCATCTTGCATCATGCCCTGCGTGCCCCAACAACTGCACACAGGAGGACCTCATGATGGCTGGTGATGACGCAAATAAGGTTGCCGAATTCTGGGCCAAAACAGTTTAGATTTAAGACGCTGTACGTCTCACAACTAGCGCCGCCAATGGAAAAAAATCATATCTTTTTTTTGGATCCATTTTTAGCAAAAAACGCTCCTACGATTTCTCAACGCGAGGCTTAACTATTTTTAGGACCTAAGGTTTGGATTCCAGGATTGGATTTCCTACGAATGCAATCGATTCTCGCCAAAAGTGGCCACTTTTGACGAGAATCGATTGCATTCTTAAGTTCTAGAATCTCGCGTTGAGAAATCACAGGAGCGTTTTTTGCTAAAAACGCATCCAAAAAAAAGATATGTTTTTTTTTTTCATTGGCGGCGCTAGTTGTGAGACGTATTTAATCTTAAGTATCGGTTTTGCCATCGATACGCTGAGAAGAAGATTCAAAGGATCTTTTTTGTTGCTCAATAATGTTGATAGTTGATGCGGTAAGATGTGCCCCAGAGCGTACTTACATTGTTCAATGCCCGAGTTCAACATATCGATGGCTCCTACGTAAACTACCGTATCCCACAAAATGCCGATTTTCATGTTTTTCGTTTTTTGTCATTAGATGATTATGTCGCATCTATCCCAAAAACAAAAACTTAATAATATTCAAAAATGAAGATTTTTTCAGACGTAAATTATCGTATGTTGATCACGGGCGCGCCGTAAACTATCGTATTGACCACTTGCGGTAGTTTACGTGGGACACATTGCATGCTACACCTATCGTAAGTATATCTTACCATTCTCTACGTGGGAAGTACGTAGATCTGAGCTTGTGTTTTGTGATGAGGCATGTTCTTACTAAACATGTTAAGTATTCCGTTTTGTTAGTTTTACTGCGTTTTCTATCAATCTTGTAAAAAACTATAGTATGTAACACATACGATTACGTACGTTGATTTTTCGAGGTGGTATGCTATAGTATGTTACACATACCATTTTGTACGACGTCAATAAAAAGTGATGTGGTATCGTATGTAACACGTACGATTATTTACTTGGATTATATGAACCTTTTAACTATTGTATGTGTCACTTAGATTTATTTACGTTGCAATATTAGGCTGAGCTTATGTCAATATCTTACAGATACGATAGTTTGTATGAAAGTTGAACAAAAAATAGATCGTTTGTTCAAATAATTCAAATTGTTTTTACCACTTAAAGCAGATTTGATTAATATTAACGTTTTTTATATGTTAGAAAAATATTTTTAATTCAAAACCATCACTGAAATCGACTACGTATCGACTACTTACGAATGGAACAAACTAAAAATCAAAACAAAACCATATCATAAAAGTTTCCGCTTTGTTTATTGTATGGTGGAAAACTAATATAGGTACTTACTTCATGATGGTAAATTACACACTACTGTTTGGGACCTTCATGAAGATAATCTACCCCTGCAAGATAATCTTAAACACTTTCACTGGAGTTATTTTTAACAAGAATTTGAAATTAAACATAGATGTGGTTTCTTACAGACTGACTAACCGTTTTTGCATGTATGCTTGAGATACGCTTTGGTTGACGATGAAATTTCAGTTACCCGAGTTCTAAATATCCGAGATTAACTCGGCGTAGGCAAACAACCTTCCTTGAGGTAGGATAAATCAATACCAATAGAAACTGAACACATAAAGGTAACAAGAAATTCATTTATAAAATATATTGTTTACTGAAGATACAAACACTCTTCACAAAGGAGCTTCAAAACAAAGATCAAGAGATCCTCATTTGGTCCATCAAATACTCGCAAACTTAGATCCTAATGATTAAAAAAAGCCCAATCTTGAGGTAGTTTGCAACAGACTTTTAGACTGAAAATCTGTTCATAGCCTGTAAGTTAATACATTTAAATATTAAAATCGTGGATAAATCTGTATTTATTATGATTAAATTCTTTTGGCCAGTTGGATGGACACAAGACTTGTTGAGAACTGTGTCTGTATGCTTGACAAGCTCAGCCGTCACCATGAATTTCATTTGGTCTAGTTCCTAGACACGCAGTGTTCATGTGCATGGTACTACCGAGAAGATGTTAATGGAGCAGTGGCCTATAGATAAACAGTATATGAATGCTTCTATGAACACAATAGTAAGTCAAACTGAAACTCCGATCTGCGTGATGTATTGCATATTCCAAAACTTTCATTGGTGCGTAAGGTACAGGTTTGGCTTGGCTTCTTTTACTAAGTCTGTATAATAATAAGTGAAGTTTTTGATTTATCTTTGAATCACAACGTAACCAACAACCACCACAACCAAAGAGTATATGCTATCTGTCAATCTACGCCAGAGAAAATACACGTCTGAGTCTGAGTGACTGCTGCAGTCTTCTTGGGATAACTATCATGGACTCCTAAGCTTGAATAAAGTTTAGCTCTTAGCCTTTTGTATGTCCTGAGTAAGAATAGGAAAATGGCTGATTCAAGTTATCCAGAAACCCAACACTGAAGAATAACTATGGGACAACATCATCCTAAATTACTATTTGCCAGGGTGGTAAACCATATAAAAGTAGCACAAAGGTCTATGGAGCGAGCCATGCTAGGCCTCAGGCTCGTTGATCGAGTAACGAATGCCGTCATCCGACGTCGAGCGAAGGTTGACGATATCGGCGATCGAACCTGGAGTCTCAAGTGGAAATGAGCAAGACACTTGGCGAGGAGGGAAGATGGCCGGTGGACAAAGGCAGTGACAGAGTGGCGGCCGAGAACTGGACGATGATCAGTCGGAAGACCAGCAGCCCGATTGTCGGACGACATTGTCTCAGCGGCGGAGGGGCCATGGATGCGGATAACTAGGGACCGTGAGAGGTGGCGTAAGGGAAAAAAGGCCTATACCCAACAGTGAGCAGAGGTGGGCTGATGATGATGATGATGATGATAAGGGTGGTAAACTCCACTAATTTTATCCAAGTTCCCACCCCGGTGGCAGTTTCGAAGGGGACAGTTGTGAAAACAGGAAAACTATTTATACAAATCTATTGGAGGAATGGAAGTCTGAAAAGTTATTTCTTAAAAATGTCTCTTTAAAATTTAGGTTTAGGTTCTACTAAATATCATGAATAAAGTAAATATTACTTATCTCTTAGATATACCTCTAATCCCATTTAAAAAAATGTATTTCCCTTTGTATTTACTGAATTAATGTTACATACCATACTATTTTTCATATGATTTACAAAGAAAAAAACTGTAAGTGCTACATACATGTCATTTTACCTGCGATTTATCCATGTAAATCATGGTATGTTAAACATACGATATTTTCAGTCACCTCATCCACGCCGTAAAAAATGGTAAGATTAACATACGATATTTTCTTACTGCGTTACCCCGTCGTAAAGAATCGTAACAACAATATCTCCAAAAGCATTCAAAATACAGCTTTTTCTTTAGCACATAAAAATCGAACCCAAAATAACCTAATTATGGTAAAAATTTCAAACCAAAAGCTTTAAAATCAAAAGAACGGTTAAAGAAAACATCTTTAAATGGCTCTCCTGGAAAGTTAGCTTTTTGAACATACGGCAGTTTACGTAGGAGCCATCGATATACTAACAACTAAACTATTCAATTTTACTAATCCAAACCTAAGTACTCGTACAAATTGAAAGAAAACAGTAAAGCCACATTCACATCTCTCATTTATCAATGACCACGAACATAAAGGAGGGTCCACACACAACTGATTCTACTTAGGGTTACCTTTAGCATTGATGCAACGTATTATGCGACCTTTCCCTAAGACCACTTTAGAGAAGCATCCATTTTTGCTTTTTATAAATCTTAATTGAAGGCGATAAAGCTTATTTTCTGCTGCTAGGAAAGTAACAATGAGTCAGAAGAACTTTGCAGTAGGTGGCCAGCGCCATCTTTCATCTAGGAGTGTAATGTTTCAATGCTTTTAGGTACCGAATATACCTTTTTTGGATGTGGCTTTTTTGTCCTTGCAATTCTGAACAGACAAAAAGGCCTCATCTCATCCTTATGTCGCTCTTCTACATTCTTTATTAGCATTTATTATTTATTATAATTAACAGAGGACCTGAGTAATAATACAAAACATTAAACATGGTTTAAACTCTCATGGTTCACATAAATGGATGAATGTCTGGGCGGGCGGGTAGAGTTTAAACTGTCATCTATGAGCTTTGAAACGGTTTTATCTTTCGGAAAATTGTATTCTATTTTTTTTTCAAACAACACTAGTCTTGCCCGATGTGTTTAATTGGTACACACGACAGTACGTCGAGGCTAACACGCTAGCATTCTACACGGTTACGTTACGGGCGACTGTACAACAAAAGTGTACAGTCCGACGTGCTGTCGTGTGTACAACTGTACAGTAAAGTCAACTAGTGGGCACTGAAATGGTAGCCCTCATTGCAAAAACTGTATCAGCTGAGTAAATAAAAAAGGTGGTATATTCTGGGACGTAACAAAATAAAAAAGGTGATATATTCTGGGATGTAAGTCGAGTAACAACCAATGATGATAATGCACCTATTTCACAAAATACCACATCCAAAGAACACATTCTTTTCACACATCCTGGTAAGAAGCGCGCGCGCTCCGCTCATTCTAATTAAGCAGCGAGCCTAAGATTTATAAGATATGGAAGCATTAGAGAGATTTATACGGAACTCTGAATAATGAGCTGGTGCCAATAGTTACTTTAATGTGTGTGGTTTAGGTTTTTTTATTGCGGAAAAATACGGGCCTGATTAAAATGTTTGCCTTGATGGTGTTTTTCGCAGGCTGTACTGCAGGGTAATATTTTTTTTTTTCCTGACACGTCATCTTTGAAATGTGATTTCCAATAACTTTTGTTCTACGATTTCGGAAAAAAAAACCATCTCGGTATCTCGTAGAGAGGTAGAGAGAGAGGCCAAGTCTGCAAAGAACGCTTAAAAACCACAAACTCGCAACTTGTTATGAAAATGAACGATACACTACTATAACCAGAAGGTGGCCTGCGTTTTCGTAGTAAGAACACTAAGGTAGAGGTCTGATTGTGGTTCTAACAGCAGTGCACGCAAACCAAAATATTGGCGTTTTATAGTAAGGATTTGTGGTATAAAACCTTTTAATGTATGGTTATCGAGTATATGCCACGATAGTAAAATAGATAGCTGTGATAACGGGTGAATCAAGTGATAGATAACCAAGAAGCTTGACCTGGGGCTTAGGTCTGTAACGCAATGGCGTGTCGATGGCGTCCCAGTAGACGGACAAAACCGGGGTTTCCTAGTACAACCAGCGAACTAATACTCTGAAATTAGAATACAAGGTGTTACAAAAGTACCTAACTCTTTTTACAGGGTAATAGCACCCGGTGATAGGGATCACAACCTAAATATTTTTTTCGCTCTATGACGTTCCGTTGATTTTTAAATTAATAAAATGTAAACGCTGTGGCGGGAGAAAAGTATTTTTTAAATATTGTTTTCATTGACTTTCACAATGTTTTAACAACTCAAAGCTATGCAAATGCACCTACATACACAAACATATTTTTAAATTTGAGCTACTTCCAAAAACAAAAAAGATATGAAAATTTTTAAATTTTGAGGTTATAAAATAAAATTAGATTTTTTCAACTTTTTTTTACAGAATTGGCAACCTGTTGACCAGTAGGTTACACCCTGTAAAAAGAGTTAGGATGTTTTGTAACACGTTGTAACTATATAGTTCCAAAATTTTTCTTGGAAATCTAAATTATTTGTCAATAAAAAAAAAACACTGGGGGGTCATCCAACTTTGCTAAAAAGGGGCGAGCAAAAAATGGACTTTAGGAACTCATTAAGCAGATTAATTGATTGACTAATATTCAAATCATATGCTGATTAGGTGGACTTTTAATCGCCCATATCGTCAAACTCTGTGTTTTTATCTTACACTATGTTTCGCTTCCATGACCTTCGGCTTCATACAATCGGTATAACAAAGGAGATGACCAAAAATGTTACCGTTTAAGAAGAATGTCTGAAGGTATTTCGTTATTTGTATGTTTGATATTTATATATATTTTTTGATAATTTCCTATGCTAATACTAAATATAGTCAGCTGGAGATAGACAACAATCAATGATTTAATATCTCCTTAATATTTTTCTATTGTATGTATACAAGGTGTTACAAAAGATGCTAAATCTTTTTAAAGGGTTATATCACCCGGTGATAGGGATCACAACCTAAATATTTTTTTTTGCTCTATGACGTTCCGTTGATTTTTAAATTAATAAAATGTGAACGCTGTGGCGGGAGAAAAGTATTTTTTTTTAAATTGTTTTCATTGACTTTCACAGTTTTTTAACAACTCAAAGCTATACAAATGCACCTACACCCATTAACATATTTTAAAATTTGAGCTAATACCAAAAACAAAAAAGTTATGAAAAATTTTCATTTTGAGGTTATAAAATAAAAATTGTTTTTTTCAACTTTTTTTAACAGTATTGACATCCTGTTGACCAGTAGGTTACATCCTGTAAAAAGAGTTAGGATGTTTTGTAACACGTTGTAGTCTTGTCCATACCGGACGATCCAGCGCGCACGAAACAGACGACTTCTTGTACCAAAAGAATGGAACTTTGTGAAGCTTACCACATTCATGGACACACCACCTGTAGCCGTTAATGCCAATAGTGACAACAATAGACCCCTTGCCAGTGTCCGTGAATGTGTTATGCCTAGTACACACTCCGTAGTTCTCACAAAAACTGCTCTGGGTAATTTGTATGACGCGTAATAGCTTAACTCTCTATACAATTAGACATCTAATGACTCAGAATCATAAAGCATTGAGTATATTCTCTGTGTGCCGTTATAAGGTGGGCGATTGGATTGTAAAGAAGAATCAAATGGTTTTTTTTTAAATTTACATACTGAAAGACTTACTTACTCTTGATAATTGGGTCCGTTAGTTTACTTCATAAATATGTCCAAACTTAGTCCAAGCCTAACCCGGTTTTCACAAGTTCCAAAATAGTTTTATTTTATTGCGCAAATTAAGGATCGTTATCATAAACTTATCATCGTAAAGTATTAAGGTAAATTTTTGTCATGTCCAATAGATATACTCGTAAGTAAGCCCATTGCAAAATTATAACGCACCCCCCGGCGAATAAACCCGTAACATCAAAAACGTAATTGTTCAGGAAAAAATAAAAACTGTTTTTTCGTCACAACTCACTAAGTACCTATGGTAGAAAAGTCATTTAGGTATCAATTTACAGGTATTTTTTTTGCTCACTACATATTGAAATATTATTAATCTATAGATAACACTACGGAAGTTATTTAACAAAATGTATGATACCAATATTAAAATCTTGTTTTATTACTGCAAAGTGATATTACGGTTTTATTCGTTGTAAAATCGAAACCGAACATTTACAGCATCATAGTATTATAGGAATATTCGCTGATATTTTCCATAGATACTCTTTTCGGTAAGAGCACATTAGGGCTTTATTCTCGGCATATGTAAAGTGACTGTGTTAGATAATGGCTCATTATCTTTTTATTCTGGTACACATTTCCAAGAATTTGAAATGTAAGTGTACATTACAATTTTTCATATACATTTTAATTCTCCATAAGTGCCCCTTGTAGCAATGACTTGTATAAAATAAGTAGGTAAAGGAGTCCAGGAAATTTTGAATACCTACCCAAAGTAGTTAACGAAACAAATCGTATTAAAAATCGACAGTATAATGGAAGAAAAACACAATGAAATTAAAAACTTCCAAAAACAAAGGCAAAAAAGTTAGTAAAAAGTGAATTTTTCAACTTTTTATCCCTTTGTTTTTGGAAGTGTTTGAATCATTAAATAACAATTTAATTCGAAACTTCTTCTTCTTCTGGTGCCTCTCCACTATTGGAGGTTGGCAGTCGGCTGTTCATTATGTCATTCTGTCCTTAGCTAGACTAAAGAGATCTTATATGGTGACCACTCCTGTTCATTCTTTGATGTTTTTCAGCAAACTTTTTCTTCTTCTGCCGACGCTTTTTCCTTCCTCAATCTTTGCCTATCAGGATAATTGGAGAAGCCTATCGTATCTAATCACATTAATTACTTATCTATTTCTATTGTGTGTTTTAAATGAGTTCTCTTTTGTATGACATATCCTTATCCTTATACTTAAGATACGACTACTTTTCGAAAGCTGCAATTTTCCTATTTATTTGATCTTTACGATCCATTTTTCATATACATTCACAACCGTCGTACATTTCTATAGGCTAGATGTAACATTGAAGCCTCCTGATCTGGATCTGGAGGTTATGATCGCTTAGCAAATGGATAGAAGATAAACCTTTATTTGCTTCATAAATAAACGTAGGTAAAAACCAAAGTCAACTTAAACCTTATTAAAACAGAAGAAAAATACAAACTTGGTTACCTTAGAGCCTGTGAGTTTTACCAGTTTGATTGGCTTCTTCACAGACGATTATCACCGTGTTAGTCCGGCTCCAATAAAGGTTCTGAATTATTCGCTTATCTCTGCGATCAATTCTAACGTCTTGTAGATGAGGCATTAGTACCTATAACCGGGCTTAGCATGATCAAAGGCCTTCTTGTATTCAATCAAGTGCAATCAAGCAAATTAAAACGTCACTTTGTAAGTCTCTGGACTTGTGGTCTAGGTAGGTGCAAAGAAGACTTATCTGGTTCTTAGCCCTGACCTGAAACTCAAAGAGCTATTGGCAATACCTATGCTCATTGGACTTCACTCTGATCCTCTCATGAAGAATGAAGAGAAACATACCTGGCTTAACAAACTTATTGTGCGGTATTCGCAGTATTTCTTCATGTCAGTAGAAAGGTTGAAATAAACCAATTTTGTGGTAATATCCCAGTGCTGTAAAAGGTTTTGAAAGACCTGGAGAGCGCATAATTATTAGAGTATGTTTTTAATGGGCTTGAATTAATCTGGTCTTAGTGATTTACCAGTTTTGGCTCTTTTTAGAGCCTTAACCAGTTACTTTTGATCAAAGGATTGAAGGACCAGTTTCATAGATCAGTATATTGGCAAACAGCGTTTTCGCGCGGATTTTTATACTTCCTGCATACAGAATTAAATGTATGCAGAAACCTTGGTGTTACTTAAGCCTTATGAGATCATTTATACATCGTCTAGTGGCAATTACTTACAAAGGCGTTACTAAGTTCAAGTACCTAGGTTTTACGGTAAATGATCCAAACACCCGAGAAGGCGAGATAGAGATCAGAATTAAAAATGCATTCCGATACTCCGCGGCTCTCCACGAAGTGATCACGTCCAAGCACTTAACAAGAAGAACGAAAATACGCATTTATAAGAACCATCTTTATGTACGGATGTGAAACTTGGACACTGACGCAAAAAGAAAAGATCAAACTCCTGGTCGCGGAAAGGAAAAATCCTGTGAAATATATTTGGACCCACCAAGGGAGAAGACGGCACCTGTAGGATCCGGTAAAACGCCGGACACATGGCCGAGCCCAACATAATTGGAGAGACTAAAACTGCAGTACTCCGCTGGCTTGGTCACGTATAAAGAATGGGAAAGGATCAGGCAGCTAAAACAGCATACGAACGGCAACCTTGTGCACGTCTACCAGTTGGACGTCCCAAGTATCGCTGTATTGACGAAGTCTCAAAGGACTTGCGCGAACTCCAAGTGGAAAATTAGAAAGAAGTGATGCAGGACGGAGAGAGATGGCGTCTTTTGGTTGCGGAGGCCAAGATCCACTTCGATTCGCTGAGCCAGCGTAGTAAGTAAGTGGCAACTTCACTCACACCACAGGGTGCAGTGACCACTTGCTGCAGTGACTGGGAAATCAGTCAATGAATTCCGGTTTTATCCTTTACGCAACCCAGCCATCTCCTTTATCTCCAAATTCCATAGCATGGTTTTTCCATTCTTTATAGAACTTCGAGCCCACCACTCGTATTTGTACACAAGTTTTTTTTTCTTGTACAATATTGTCCGGTTGTGGGAATTTGTGTAGCCGTTGTCTCTCCATAAGGTTTACTACATCATACGAGACATAAACTTAAGACATCTTCGTCTATCTATAGCTGTTTCTTGTTCTTTATTCCTCGCAAAATCGTCCTTTCATAGTGACTACCACATCGATGACATATTGTTAGATTTATTATTACATCATTACTGGAATAAATATATAACAACAAAAAGCTAAATGGTTTTACAGATATAGCAAAACCGGTTCCTATTTTGTAAACATGCATTACAGTCATGGCGATCAAAATATTTCACGAGAATAAAGCCGTAAAGGCTTTTGTAATTTCTGCATACAATAAATGTACCAGTAAGGGATGACTGCGGTTTTATTCTTCGTTAAAATTGTTAAGTATGGTCCGACGAATAAAGCCATATTTTTAAATATCTCCTTAAATATGGTATTTCAGGGTCTGAAAAAAATTACACTTATGTATTCGGCATCGGAGATGACGTTTCTGCAATAACAATAAAAAAGCCGTAATAGCACTTTACGGGTTTATTCTGCGGGGGGTGCGAAAAATAATTAAAATATGTTTAAAAAGCTTACCGCAGATTGACAGGCCAACCTCAGTCCTTGCAAAAACCTTTTTTTTTTGCCGACCAAAAACAAAGAAAAGCAATGTAACGAGTTAGCACCTCCAATATGAGCCGAGTGCGAATGAAATCCGATACTGTCGCGACAGGTAACGAGATAACGCAGCCTCCTCAATCAACATCCTTAAACATCGCTAACAACAACGATCGAGGTTTAAAAAGAGACAAAATGGATAACACCGAGGATTTTTCAAAATTGTTCTAATTATAAAAATATTTGCGCCAAGAATGACTGAAACTAAAAAAAAAACTATAGGTATAGCGTTGTTTCTTAAGGCAGCTTTAAAAGGCGAATTAATTTCCAATCTCCGGTACTTTAAGAAAAAGGAGTAAATACATTTCTTTTGCAGCCAAGTGCATAGACTATTAGACAGATACCACTGCAATTGGGAGGTTTCAGGTTTAGTTACAGTCAGAGATGGGCATATACCCGAATTTGCACCCAAAAATGAATAGATAACTGGGTATATACCCAAATATGCACCCAAAAATTAATAGATAACGGGGTATATACCCAGTTATCGCAATTTTGGGTGCATATTCGGGTATATGCCTAGCTCTGGTCATAGTGATTGCAGTGATAATATGTCTACACACTGAATTTATTCTCAATACATTGTCGATCAGGGGGTCTACCGGCTAAAACGAAGCCAATTTACCATTACGTTGGCGAAAATCGAAGTTCGATTTATGAAAAATTAACTGGTTGGCAGTACATTTTTAAAAAAACGAACTTCTATTTTCGCCAATGGTAATCGGCTTCGTTTTAGCCGGTAGACCCCCTGAAGAATTAATGTTTTGTTCTACGATTGCAATTGTGGTGAAACTCACGTCTTGTGTACAAAATTCATTTCTACATGGGTATCGTAGATCTTCCATTAGCTATTCCGTGCCATATCATTTACACATCATTCCAATCAGCCTCACATCAAAGCTTATTCTAAAGATTACACGTCATAACCTGTGTACAAGTACAGGCCTAGCAAAAAAGGCTTTTCTTCTTTATTTTGTTTAACAGAATCTATAACATTTCAACAAAAATCTTGCTAAATGGCTTAGGATGAGAAACAATGCTGGAAGGGCCCAAGTCGGCGTTCAAAAGTCCATGTCAGCGTCAATAATCAAAATAAATCTTGAAACAATAGTAAAAATGCGCTCCAAATAATAATTTTCAGTGTCGCAACGCCAACCGTAGCCATCCGCAGTTCCAATGCAGCTGCGGTGTACCTTCCACTCATTAATTTTGGCCATCAGCTCTCCTTTCTTGCCAAGTGAAACAAGGTCTCCAACTATGGCTAAATTCGTTTATCATCATTAGCTCACCTCTGCCCACTGTTGGGTATAGGCTTTTTTCCCTTCGCGGCACCTCTCACGGTCCCTAGCCATCCGCATCCATGGACCTTCCGCCGCAATGACGATGTCGTCCGACCATCGGGCTGCTGGTCTTCCCACTGATGGCCGTCTACTTCTCGACGCTGATACGTCCGTTAGTTTCGTGATATTTCTGAGCCACTTTTCCAACCAACACACCAACCCTCCAAGCTCTATCCACGTTTCCCATCAACTGTACGTTAGGGTCTGTACCCACACGTCGACAACCGACCCAACCGCACCGTATCGGGTGTCCCTTCCGCAAATACATTCACACTTTGACTTGTCCTCTCTTGACACATGTCGACGGGAATATACGGAGGGAAGAACAGGTACAGTGGGTTACAGACCTACAGTGGAAAGGCTATAGTGGTGGGAAGGAAAGTGGTTCAGAGAACTCGATTTTGTGACATCTGCCTCCATCAACCACTGTAGGGAAAACACTGTAAGAATGCATCCGGGCAACTTCTGACCGAGATAAAGTGAGATGGCGTGGCATCGTAAGGCGCGCAATATCAGCCACTGATCGTACTAGATATGGACCATGACCGTTCTGATAAGAACGTAACGACGAACAAGAAGAAGAGTCCAGTAGCACCTCCACTCACGCTAGATGGGTGAAGAGAACACTCGGCGCTGCAGTGCCTGGGATATTGTTTAAGATGGAGTAGGCTTGCTCGGCACCTATACCTTCGTGACAGTTTAGTCGGCCTAGCCCACAGGAAAGACAAGTCTTTCATTTTCCTTGACAGTTCCTTCCAGTGTCTAGCACCTATGATATACACCATCCTCCCAGCTTAGACGGCCACCACATGAAAGACTATAAGAAAATAGAACAAGAATAGAAATTCTGCCCTAACAAGTCTGAAATGATGAGATTTTTTTGCAATTAGGACCAGAAAATTGATTACCCCGCGATTCGACCTGTTTAGAATATAATAAATTGACACAATATTGTATGTTTCAAAAACGTAGTGCACACATTACTGTATATTCGCCATTCGATGAGGTACTTTGCACGCGCATGTACAATCTTTACTCGAGTGGGAGAATACATGCTAAGGACGAGTAAGCTAATATTGGTTAGATATTACTTGTTTCGCGTATAATTCTGATGCTTTGCATTGATTTAGATAGAAATCTTCACAAGGTTTACGTTGTTTTTGCCAATTATGGCTAGTCAGCCGGTTGAAACTGAGATTTCCGGACTTAGCTTTAACTTACTGCTCTTGCAACAATTTTTTCCGAATATTCAATGAGATATTTGAGAATTTTTGGGAGATCAAAAAATATATGAAACACAAAAATAAATAACAATCAGTCCATATTAAATTGTGTAATTATTAACCACAATGAAGCTTTATAATAAAATTATAGATTCGATACCAATTTCCCAACAAAGGTAGGTACAAATCTAATATCACAAACAACATAATATTATACTTATCCACTTACCACCGATAGTCTAATGCCCTTACGCACTGAATCGTGCATGAATGCTTGGACTTGGAAACTGATACGTCTATGTTAAGGTTACTCCTAATCAACTCATTAAGCCAACCATAATTATTATTATTATGAGGAGGTTTTTAGTCATCCAGTTTGCCTGACATGAAATTAAATCATACCGTGTACCGTCTACGCACAATTTACGTGCGGGCGAACCCTTTTCGCTATTGCGTTCATATGAGCAAAGTTTTTAAATTAGTTTCTCTTTGAATTCGTAAAGTAATGCTTTGATTTTATATACTTCGTAATATCTATTCAAAGGTAAGGCTATTTTGTACAAAAAAACATATGCTTCTAAATTCGTGAAATATAAAATTTTGTAAATTAGGGCATATTGAAAAAAATGCGTCAAGGGTAGAGGGGCTGGCCTCATTGGTGATTGGAGTATGCAATATTTTGGCTTATCAAAAGTTACGTTCCAAGAGCGATTAAATGTAACTGATGATTAATCGAAGATTAATTCAAAATAGCGGCACGTTATTGTCCGAAAAAAGTTTGTTATGAGATTTACATGTCTTTTACACGTACGGTCAACCACAGTGAAGGATATCCCGTGGCAAATCTTAACGCGCGCGAGATAGGGCGTGAATCGAACAAAAAGAGGTATGCTAGGGTGTGGCCGACTGTACTCGAAAATAATATAACTCCATAGGAGCAACCCTTTGTTAAACTGTTTGTACATCAGCATTATCAAGTTAACGGTTATGTTTACTTAATAATACCCCGAAGGTATTATGAACCACAACTTTCATGTATTTATACACTACATGAGAACAATTTTGCAGTGATTATGTTTGATAAAGACATTTTCATCGTGGGATTTCATCTGCTGTTCTAATAATTTTAATTAGAATCTCATTATCTACTATTTTTGTGACTACACCACTGGTCGTAATTAGATGCATCTTCCAATCAGTTCTAAGTTCAATAAGTGGAAACTTTTTGAGTCATCATCATCATCATCAGTTCCCTGATCTCTAAAAAGATATAGAGGCTCTCAAAACAACTGTTTGGAGAGTCTCTATAATATAAGATATTATCTTCCTCTATATCCATTCTAGCCGATTTTGCACCTTCATCTCAAGCCCGGATATGCATAACTTTCTGAATACAACGAAAATGTTGTAGTAATTTTTTTATTTTTCTTGTTTGTAAGAGAGGTAGCTACGGCTAGCACACTTCAGGGTAACCTATGGTAGGAATTATTCCGCGTGGTATGCGAAAAAGGGGTAAACAGTAATGTTGCTATTGTAGATATTTGTAAAATACTCGTTTGTAGTCGTTAGGTACTATCTGTAAATGTCCGACTAGCTCAGCAAACGCCTTTTCTCGTGCTCAATGCGGATTGGCGATTTTTGCGTTTTTAAGGATATAATGCTTCATATGCTCAGGTTTCCTCACGATGTTGGTATTTATACTTGTGGATCAGCGAACGAAAAAAACATGGAAAAATTCGGCACACGCATCTACTCGCGCATTTAATCAAATAAGAAAACAAGAAACTCCGTCATTGATGGATAGTTTTCGCGCTATAGGTGTTTTTGGACATAATTTTACTGACAGCGTCAAACTGACGTTTTCTCTAAGTCACTTCTATCGAACGACTTAATCCGTGAGAGGAACCATTTGTAGAGTCCGCCCATACGAGAATCATAATGCATAGCTAATTTCTCAGGGCTATTGAGATCTCCATGTTTTCTTTTGCTCGCTGTAAGTTGTGGATATATTTTTGATGATCATTATTATTACATCTTTAAAGTATGAAATTGTAAGATACTTTTTTTTCTTATCCGTATCGACAGGTTAGACAAGTTTGCTGACTGGCCATTGCATTTATGGACTTTTATTTTACTCAAAGAATTTCCCATCTTCCTGAGATATAACCATAACCTTTTAATGTTAACACATAGATGGTTTCTAATAAAACTGATCCCACGATCAAATAGACAGATAGGTACCTACGTTCTACTGCAGTAAAATAAAACAGAAAGCCACTTTTACTGAGAGTTTTGAGAACGATGCATCGATCAGTAAAAAATGCTTTACTTATTAATCTTTTTTTTACAAAAAGGTCCTAAGGCGAAAGCGGTTTATCAAAAAATTTTAAGATAAAACTCACTTTTGTAGTTTATTTTTTTTCACTAATGCGAATAAAAAAATACAGCATGTAAAAAAAAAAACAATATTGGTTGAAAATATAATATAATAGAAATTGATGATGGTGCTTATGATTCAGTGAGTTGATACAGTAGTAGAGAAAATATCTATGTTTTTTTATCGCCAACAAAAATGGCACCCATAATATCTATTAATTCTACCCTATTTTATTCCTGTACGCGGATGTAACACACAAATGTACCCGATGACCTTTAATAGTTGGTCATGGTGGTACACGATAATATGTCTTTGAATTATGTCTCTATATTTGATTAAAACTGTCTAGTGTTGGAACGTAGTAACTACATAAATACACAATAATATTGATTTCAGATGGAATAAAACGTAGCCTTTTGTAATTTTCTATAACTATATTCATCTATAGCCTCATTCCTACAATGATGTATCTGACCGTCTTCATTCCAAACTAAAACTAATAATGCAAAGCTCACGATCGCAAGAATACTTCACTGCATACATAATCAAAGAGTGCTTTCATTTAGTAATTAAACGCAGCTTTTACAATCTACCGACAAAGCCTTACTTTATCTTTGAAAATTATTAGTTTATTGCATACGTTTATCTCCCAGGCTTTGTACACGTGGAAAGATTCTTTGCATCTACGTAATGAGATGATTTATATAGCGTCCAGTGGCACCTTCACTTACACTAGATGGATGAAGAGACCACTCGCTGCAGTGCCTGGAACATTGTTTAAATTAAGTAGGCTTGCATAGCTACCACCTTGATTGAGCATGGAGGGAAATTCATAATTATGCGAGAATTTGAGGATTTCAATAATCTTTTTGTGCTGTCTTTTGTAATTTGTAAAAAAATAAAAAGTAAGATGTAGCCTGTACAATTGTACATGTCCCACTAGCTGGGCAAAGGCCTTCTCTCAGAGAGGGAGTTCGAGCTTAATCACCACGCGTGCTCAATGCGGGTTGGTGATTTTTGCGTTGAGGGTATAATGCCTCATACGCTCAGGTTTCCTCACGATGTTTTCCTTCACCGTCAGCGAATAAAAAAATAAGGCCACAATAATTTTGATGCTATAAAAACAGCTGTCTTTTCTACAGATTTTACAGATACTAGGGGATTATCGTTAAAATTACGGAATATGCACGAAATAAACATAAACATAGAGATAAAATCTCTCAGTAAAAATAAAAAAAGTCCAAGATTCACTTTGGGTCACTGCACTGATCCAGTACTTATAAATAGGTACTGCCAATTGAAAATAGATCCTTAACCAGCTGGCAATTAGGTTGACACGTTCGTAAACTACGTTTCTGAGACAAGAGCTATTCGCCCGTGAGAAAAAAACTATACTTAAGGTGCTTTATTTCTAGGACTTTTTATAGAACGTCCCTGGGTCTTTACAGTCCAAGAAGGCTGATTTAAGACTATGCTTTTAATCCCCTTTAAAATGTACTGTAGCTCAGTGGGTAGGGACTTTATCCCCAAAGGTCATCCCCAAATGTGTCACGTATTTATTGTTATTGACAATAATATCGTATTTATTGTTATTGACAATAAATACGTGACACATTATTTATTGACGAATTTATTATGAATACCTAGGAAACTATTGTGCTGAGATTTTAACACAAATCGCACATTTTTATTTTGTTTATTAGGAATAACAAAACAGCTAAATACCAAGTATTAAGTAACAGGCTTTATAAAGAACAAATAAAATATTTAATCCACAGATTGATAGTTGAAAAATTTACAAACAGTCAGTGTAAATTGTGCTCCGTAAATATAAAGATATAATATTTTCTAAAATTCTGTAATCATCTGTAAGTAGGTATTTTAACATAACACATTTTTTAATGTAAACTGTGCCTTTTGCGCTTATTGAAAAATTAGAAGCAGTTTTGTCAAATCAAGAACCAATGAAAAATATATTGTTCTTTAATGAAAAAAAAAAAGAAACGTTTTCTTTTATTAGAGACACTAGTAAGAACGTAATAGAGTCTAAAAAGGCTGCTAAACTTTCCAAAAAGGTTTTTAAGTTTAGTGAAAATAAAAGTATAGTTCTAGTTAAGGCTCCGTATAAGGCTAACTAGCGCCACCAATGTTGAAAAAATCATATCTTCCTTCAGAAGAAGTTTCTGAAAAAATCCTAAGATGAGCTCATGCGCCATGCTTTTCTAGATTTTTAAGTGTAGGTACCCAACTCAATTTCTAGTCTTAAGCTAAAAAATTTTCGATAACCGCCAAAAACGGCCGCTTTTGGCGGTTATCGAAAATTTTTTAGCTTAAAAGTAAATTTCGAAGAGGGTATCTACACTTAAAAATCTAGAAAAGCATGGCGCATAGGCTCATCTTAGGATTTTTTCAGAAACTTCTTCTAAAGGAAGATATGATTTTTTTAACATTGGTGGCGCTAGTTAGCCTTATACGGAGCCTTAAGTGGCAAGAAGATACTTTTATTCCTCACAACAGTAAAGCCTATAGGCAATTTAACATTCCCTGTTCAATTGTGAATTACATGCGGGACGTGGACACGAAGTCACTTTATTTCTTTAATTGACTACCTATGGAGGCTGTAGCTATTGTCGTCTTCTCTTTTCAATTGTCCGTGTGACCTTTGAATTCTTTTCCTTCAAGGCGCATCTGGGAGTATTTTTTCTTGCTGCAGAGTTATTCGGTTGGGAAAATACTTATGCGCGTAGATTTATCCACAGGAAGACAAGGTTATTGCCTTGTATTTCACGTGAATTAGGACAATTAATGATAAGTACAACAGTTTCCTGTACAGAAAAAAAGTAAACTCATAACATTTTGACATTTTAAAAAATACAGACTATAATCGGAAATTCGTGGGTCAAAATCATGCTCTGGATATATTAGACATCAACGCGTAGCTGGACTTCTTTTCGAAAGGCGCGGTGAAAGATAATGCATTTTTTTTTTTACTTTTTGATGATGTTAATTTATTCAAATAGTAAAATAAGGTTTTGTGCGTAATAGTATAAAGAAACGAAACCTTACACAACTTCAATAGTTTCGTCAAAAAAAAGTCAAGTTTTTTTTAGTTTAAAAAATTACCTATAATAATACTAACCTAAAATAGGAATTTTAAAATTCAACTCCGATCCGCTAACCCTCCTTTTTCTCCGCCAGGAGCTAGTAGCGCACATGAAAGCCCAGCTGCTCTCCCGCCGAGTGTGTATATAAGAAAACCGCGTAGTTTCTAACGCCAACAGGCTGTGTAAAAATTATTTCCCACAAGCGCTTAGCGTTGCCATATCAAATATCAATCCGACGATAAAAACATGTTAAAGCCTACACTAACATGGCTTCGTGTTATAGTGCGGTTAGCGAATGAAGTTCGTATGTATGTTAATATTTCCCACTTCTTGTAATACAACACCTCATTCATGGGTATTATATTGATCCTCGAAGGGTTTGACAGAGGGTTTGTGCTTCTCATTTAGGCCACAGATGTTTTGTACGAATGAAGAATGTCCGTGGGTCTGTTAAATCACTTGAAACTTTATGACCGTGTAGCCTAAAAATTTAGAAATACACCTGTTTTTGTTTCATTCAAATCGAGCCAGTAGTTTTAAAGTTACGACGGTTTTAGTTTCCGTCCTTTTGGAGTTTTTCGTGCGAGCGCGGCAAACTCGCGTGACGTCACAACTCTACACGCACCCGACACATACACCGTAACACTCATTCAAACGGCTGTATCTTTGGAACCGTACTAGGTAGCCAGTTGAAATTTTAAGAGATTATGTTTTATTATGGTGGATTACCCAAGAAATAATAAAAATAAAAAAATATTAAAAAATAAGAGGGGTCCCCATACAAAAAACGTTGTTTTATACTTTTTGCTCTTTAGAAAAAACGGTAAGAAATACAAGCATCAAACTTGGTATGATTATAGGACTTACTCCATAGTATAACAAAAAAATATAAAAAACGGTCAAGCGCAACCCGGACTCACGCGCCGAGGGTCCGTATAACCAGTTTTTTTTAATGTATGGTGGTACAGAACTCTCAGTGCGCGATTTCGACTCGCACTTGGTCAGTTTTTATGTGTGTTTAGTCAGTGTTACAGTAGTGTTTTAATATAATATTACTTAGTTATAACGTTAAAAATTCGCTTGGGACAGGTTTTAAAGCCGCAAGCTCTGTTTAAAATATTCCTTATCACGGGTTTGTACTTAAAATAATATATTCTTACTTAGCTATGGATGACGACTTTGAAAAATGAAAAATGACCTGACTAAACACACAAAAAAACTGGCCAAGTGCGAGTAGAACTCGCGTACTGAGAGTTCCCTACCGCCATACAATAAAAAAACTGGTTATACGGACCCTAGGCGCGTGAATCCGAGTCGCGCTTGACCGTTTTTAGGGTTTCGTACCCGAAGGGTTCCACACGGGATCCTATTACTAAGACTCCGCTGTCTGTTCGTCTGTCTGTCTGTCCGTCTGTCCGTCAGTCTGTCACCAGGCTGTATCTCATGAACCATGATAGTTAGACAGTTGAACTTTTCACAGATGATGTATTTCTAATGCCGTCATAACAACAAATACCAAAAATCAGAATAAAATAAACATTTAAGGAGGCTCCCATACAACAATTATGATTTTTCCACCTTTCTTATAGATGGTAAGGAACCCTTCGTGCGCAAGTCCGACTCGCACTTGGCCAGTTTTTATATTATTTTGTTATACTATGGAGTAAGCCCTATAATCATACCAAGTTTGTTGCTTGTATGTCTTACCGTTTTTTCTATAGAGCAAAAAGTATAAAACAACGTTTTTTGTATGGGGACCCCTCTTATTTTTTAATATTTTTTAATTTTTATTATTGATTTGGTAATCCACTATAATAAAACATAATCTCTGAAAATTTCAACTGGCTACCTAGTACGGTTCCAAAGATACAGCCGTTTGAATGAGTGTTACGGTGTATGTGTCGGGTGCGTGTGGAGTTGTGACGTCACAGCAGCTGACGACCGCGCGCCCGTCGCACAGGTAGTTTAAAATTAAATATCTCGAGAACTATAAGTCGTATCAAAAAAATTTTTTCACCCAAATTTTCCATTTTTAATAGAGTGTATGGTAAGATAAAAATCAAAAGTTGATGGTATTCTTCATTGTTGATGAAATAACCGAAATCGCCAAAAAGGAATATTCTTGATACAAACAGGCTAAGCAAAAAAATACTACTTAAATACCGAAATAACTCATAGGGTAGCTTTTATAAAAAAAACCGGCCAAGTGCGAGTCGGACTCGCGCCCTGAGGGTTCCGTACCGCCAAACAATTAAAAATAAGTTTTAAAAATGACCCGTTTTCAATTTTCGGTCCGCAACCATGAAAACAAACATCCAAGTTAATGTCATGATACTTTCACATCACCATCATCACCAGATCAGAAAACATCTGTTATACTTAGTCCTCCTTGAAGTTTTAAAGAAAAAGGTATGAAATTCATTTTTCAGTAATCATTGATTTTCCTTCGTCCTTTGACAGACACAGACAGACGGACAACAAAGTGATCATATAATGGTTCCGTTTTACCCTTTTAAGGTACCGAGCCCTAAAAACACGAACTATTTGTCAAAGGCTGCGTGAATGAAGTCGCAAGGAAAAGTTAGTATTTATAAATACAAGTTACACAACTCAGCAGTCAAGTGTGAAAACCTACTTACTTTGTCGGGTTATTACATTGATCATATTAACTTTAGACATGGAGATTGCAGTCCAATAATTCATCATCTTCTTGTGTGATTTGCAACCAACACCGTCGGGCTGTTGAGTAAGTCAGTTTAGTGGGATAACTAACTCGAGAAGGAAACCTATGATTTGGTTGTGAAATCTTTCTCAGTGTCAGTGTAGGTGGCATGGAAATATAGTTTATTGAGTGTTATACTAGGGCTCGTAACTATAATTTGCAAGATCTAGAAATTAATGCGCAGTTTTTTTAAGGACAACATTACCTACTATCTACGAAGTACACACGACAGCACGTAGACGCTTACACGCTAGCACTCTACTCAGTTACTTTAAGGGTGACTTTACAACAAAAGTGTACAGTCTGACGTGCTGTCGTGTGTACATAACATATTTAATATGCCGAACCTAGTTATTTTATCTTACTTACTTCTTTAATTTGTAAGGCATTTTACCGGTGTTAAACGTGGCATTGATAAAAATCTTTGTGGCATTAATAGTCGTAATCTCAAGCTCGAGCTCAAGTAGGTGAAATCAGAAAACAAAATCACTGACTTGAGACCTTGGCTAATGTCAATGTCAAGCACAAGGTAGTTTCTATTAATATTCTGACAGCTACTCAAGCTTGACATTAGCCAAGGCTTGACATTAGCATTTTTGTTTTCTGAGATCACCTACTTGAGCTCGAGCTTGAGCTGACGACTATTAATGCACCCTTAATCAGTCTGCTCAAATAAATGCATTCAAAGGTCAAGTTACATTAGGTCAAATGGCCAAAGTGAACCAAAGTCCAAACTGAGCAATTAAACTAAGATTTGTTACCATTATATCTAAAAAAATACAAAGAATAAATACCGATCAACACGAGTTGGGCCTGAAAAAAACGGTAAGAAGTGAAAAATATTGATTTCGTATTTCGTGGGAGCTTTAAAAAAGGACAAAATATCCCATCTGCTCTCCCAAAGTACGGCCTCAGGTATACTAATGGCTCGACAAGTCCTCGGCAAAGCCAGAGTCTGGTATTGTCCCCGTTTAAATAAAGCTTTATTTGCTCTCTTGAGAGCCACTGTGTCGCTTTAAAAGTCTCCAGTAGGTTTGACTTTATTACAAACTTCATTTAGATTTGTGTTTTAAACAGTCACTTATTTTGTAAATGTAGGAATGTCTAGCTCAATTGTGACTTTCATAAAGTATATTGAAGAACGTGTTTCGTTTTTGAATTGCAGCCAAAACTTTAAATACATAGGTGACATCTCAAGCTCGAGGTTAAGTAGCCAATTAATAGACACTAGCTTGATAGACCGTAGACACTTCTGAGATCACCTACTTGAGCTCTTGAGCTGACGGCTCTAAATGCCACCCTTAATTATACAAACCTTTTCGATACGATTGCATATAAAACTTAATTTTCTTGTCTACCCTTTCAAAATATAGGTAGAAACAACACAGAAACGACTTTTATAAAATTTTCCCAATTACTGCAGCTGGTACAGTCCTTCTGTCGTGTTTGATTTATACCCCGTAGCCTTTTTACTTTTATCCAGCCGCAACAGTTTTTAAAAGGGCTTACGTTTGATACCATTATTGTATGCCAATCAGGTTGAATTACAATGTCGCTTAACATTGACCGGAGACTCAGTGCGAATGTTTCTTATTCCTCTTTACAAATCATCGGTTTTGTTTTCCCTGTTTAAAGTAAACACGGCAGCTGTTGAGGATGCTGATTTAAATAAGTGAGGATACGTTCGGTTGTCAACCTGTGTAGGGTCCTTTGAAGGGTATGCGTTCTCGCCGAGGAAACATAGGCCCGGTTTCTGAATTGAGAATTTACACTAAGTAAATACTTAACTATCGTTCTGTCACGTTCTTTTGTGATAAATCCGCAGAGGCAGAACGATAGTTAAGTGCTTGCTTAGCGAATCAGAAACAAATCAGAAACCGGTAGTTAGTCTTACAACACTCATTGAAGTAGGTTTTTAGTTCATACGTACATTTGTTTTTGAATTTGAAGTATGCTAAAAGATCTATTTTAAAAAATAAGGGTCTTTATACGTTTCTCTAACGCGGGTTAGTGCTTAAGTAAAAACAAAAGTTTCTTGAAGTAAACTCGCTAACGGTGAAGGAAAACATCATAAGCATCAAAACATCAGCTTCTCACCTCTCTCTCCCTGAGAGAAAGCCTGTGCCCTGCTAGGCTTGGTGAACAAGTCAGAAGGGGCCTTTAGGTGCAAAACGTCAACTTCCCAAAACGTCCACTTTTGAAAAACTTATATCCCAAAACGTCCACTTCCCAAAAGGTCAACTTTTTTCCCAAAACGTCAACTTTTCGATTCCCATAACGTCAACTTTTCGATTCCCATAACGTCAACTTTTCGATTCCCATAACGTCAACTTTTCGATTCCCATAACGTTAACTTTTTGATTCCCATAACGTCAACTTTTCGATTCCCATAACGTCAACTTTTCGATTCCCATTAACGTCAACTTTTCGATTCCCATAACGTCAACTTTTCGATTCCCATAACGTCAACTTTTCGATTCCTTGTGTTTTGTGAAAAAACACCGATCAAGAGGTGAGCAAAAAAAGTTAAAAAATAAGATTTATAATAATTATGACTTCTAGTCACTATCTCAATAATTATTGTAAGAAAACGGGATTCTTACCACGATTTATTTTGTCTCGAGTTCCCGATATTATGACAATAATTATGTCTGAAAACCACTCCCGCTACAGCGTTAACATTTTATTAATTTAAAAATCAACGGAACGTCGTCATCGAGCAAAAAAATATATTTAGTTTATGATCCCTATCACCGGGTGCTATACCCTAGGATCTTTTGTAACACTTTTTATAATGACATGCGGTTTTTACTTTAGAATTTTGGAAGTGCACTTTACACGTGGCAATTAGAATATTCAAGAACATCCTCGTTGGTGTCTTTTTGATTTATGCTCCCACTTTTTCAGATCACGTTTCGCAAAGATATATAGCTCGGCCTTATCTCTACGCTCGAGTCATACAGCAATAAAAGAAATTAGCAACGTTTAAAACGCTTTTTAAATTAAGATGTTGGAGCTTTTTTTTTTAAAGGAGAGTCCAAAGTGTGCAATAAATTTCATTGTGACGCCCGGTTATCTGGTTTTGGCTGAAGAAGCCGATACGACGCCTGTCATTTGCAGAAAGTCAAAGTGTACTTATCTACTTTTGTGCCACCTTATCGGCAATATGTCTTTAGCATGAATATGAAAGGTACACGAGTCACCCGAAGGTTTTTGTTTTTTTTTGTAAAAAATATATTTCCGTCTCCTTCAATTATTTCTTAGCTCTTAGTTACTTAGTTAAAAACCGGCCAAGTGCAAGTGGACTCGCGCACGAATGGTTTGGTACCATTATTTATAAAAACGGCAAAAAAATCACGTTTGATGTATGGGAGCCCCCCGTAATTATTAATTTTATTCTGTTTTTTAGTATTTTTTGTTATAGCCGCAACAGAAATACATCATCTGTGAAAATTTCAACTGTCTAACTAGCACGGTTCATGAGAGCCTGGTGACAGAAGGACAGACAGACAGCGGAGTGTTAGTAATAGGGCCCTTTACTCTTTGGGTACGGAACCCTAAAAAGGAAGTTTAATTTTATAGAAATATGATAGATTTAATTGAATAAATCACAGACATCCTATTAACGCTACTTCCTCTGTACCTACGCCTCCAAAGTGCAAAAAAATAAGTTAACTGGTTTACAGCAAAACCAACGTGTGAGGTAACACAAAAACAGTTTAGGCCTTATCAAAATCGCTTCATTAAAACTAAAATGCGGGGTCGTTTTACTTGTTGAAGGTCTTAAATAAGTTTTTTCTTCTCAATCCGATTAATAAGGGTCTTGTAAGATCGGATCGCTCTTGCGGATTCTTCTTGCGTCTTTTGTTGGTACAGTCGGCAACACCGAAAATAACGACTAAAATATTACATAACGCTGCTCATGGCGATGTATGTGAGTTTTCATGGAGTAGCGGTTTCCCGCGCGATTTGTGACACATAGGAAATAGTTAGGTACGGTGTCCTACTCGTGCTAAGCCAGTGGAAAATTATACCATGCTTGAAATATTTACAGAATATTGAATTATTGAGCCTACTCTATCTAAAACAATGTCTCAGGCAATGCAGCGCCGACTGGTCTCTTCACCCATCTAGTGTGAGTAAAGGTACCACTGGACGCTGTATAAATCATCTCATTACGTAGATGCAAAGACCTTTATTGAGTTGCATTATTCACTTTAAAAATAAATGATTAAATTAAAATAAAATTACAACAAACACGACTTTTTGCCGTTTTTATAGATAATACGGAAGCCTTCGTGCGCGAGTCCGACTCGCACTTGGCCCATTTTTTAAGATAACAATTAAACCTATTAGGTTTATTGTAATCGAAATAAACAAGTTCTTTAAGTGAAGCAAAATCATCCTACTTCATTTATAATTAAGGATAATTTTAAAAGACATTCCCCCTTAACCTTAAGACGCCCCGAAGGACCAATTAATCAAAATGCCGTTGTCACTGTTATGTACCTACAGGCGATAAGTCTAAAATAAGAAGGTCATTTCGCACTAATTATCACAATGTTGAGGCTCCAAATATGTTTTGTTCTTTCTTTTTTTTGTGGCAAAAACAAGTGCCAGTGACTGTTTGAGAAGTTACTAAGGAATATTAGGCATATATTATTTAGAACCAACACTATATGTAGTGACATAGTATTCATTTTTGCTCATCAGCGACCCAAAGTGCATAGTGGTCTCTCTCATTTTTTCGACATGATCAAGCCAGAATAGTATAAAGAAACCAAATGGTGCTTTAATTTAAAAGAAAGCGGTAATTTGAAGATCTTCTAATTACTTTTAGTGACCACCCGGTAACACTGCAGCGTAAAAAGCAAGTTTCAAAAATACATCCTATCGTATGTAACAAGAAAATTACTAACGCAATATCTTTTCAAAATAATATCGAAATTATTAATTAATCCTTTTCAGAGACAATTACTCTTACCAATTACCCATTTACTTCCTTTCACGGCATAACTGTTAAGCGAAGACCTGAGACCTCACAACAAGCGTTTAGCCAGTTAAATTAAATAAGCTTAATTAATTACTTAGACGTATCTGCGCAGAACAGTCACTCTCAGAATGCCAGCTCAGAAAATACACAAAATACACAATAGAAATTCAGAATTCTTCAAACATAGAACATAATATTTTTTTTTTACGTAGCCTCTGGGGTGTCCCACTGCTGGGCAAAGGCCTCCCCCTTGCAGACCAGGTCTTTCGGTCCTGAGCAACCTCTCACCACTCCGGCAGATATTGGTCGAGTTCGTCCCGCCGTCGTCTTTTTGGGCGACCGATAATAACAAATAACGCACCTAATAAAACAATGCTCTAATACATTCTAGATAATAAAAAACTAAGGCCTTTGCATCTACGTAAAAAGATGATTTATGCAGCGTCCATTGGCACCTTCACTCACACGAGATGGGTGTAGAGACCACTCGGCGCTGCAGTGCCTGGGACATTGTTTTTATATGGAGTAGGCTTGCCCAGCACCTATTCCATCCATTCTTTATTCTAGATAATAAAGTAATAAAGTAAACGTGTACCAAATTTGTCATCCTTGGGCTAGATAGGTACTAGATAGGTACTAGATAGAGAAAACGAATGAAAAAAAAAACATTCATTGTCTTCTTTGGCCGAAGTCAACCTTCTGTAATAATGCTGTTTGGTGGTATCAGGCTTTAAATCATGGTGTGGGTTCGACTACTAGGTAATTAGACCCACTGCCCGCCTCACCGGCTATTTGTGGGCATGATAGTGGCTATTGGTATGATTTTGGATCTTTAGTTGAAACTAGTTATACCTAATAGTAGGCAACTTTAAAGTATGACGCGACATAGATAATTCAAATCAGTTTCTAAACACTTTCCAAGCACTTAAGCGTTCGAGAGTTCACTTCACCCATTTAGCTATATTGGACGCTGTTTAAATCATCTCATTAAGTAGATGCAAACCAAACCTATATTTTTGGCATATGAATATTTTTTAAACTTTAAAACCACTTACAATACTTTAGTGCCCCCGCCAAGACGAGTAAGCGAAGCTGAAGGGCACTACCTTTTCTCGAAGCGCTTCGTCGTTTTTTTAACCCTCATCAAACCATCAAACTTTCCAAACATATTTTCCGACATACCTACGAAAGACTAACCTTAAACCTTTCTTCTCCTTCCAGATGTCAGCGATCGACCCTGACTGCGGCGTCAACGCCATCGTCAACTACACCCTCGGGGACCTGCCAGGCCGGAGCCAGTTCAGCATCAGAGCTGACAGCGGGGAGCTGTGTGTGACCGCACCCCTGGACCACGAGGCGGCGGCCGAGTTCGAATTTCCAGTCATTGCTACTGATCGAGGTAAGGATTTGAGGATGAACTAAGGTGTACTAAAAAGACACGCTCAAGATGCAAATCACCCCGGTGGATCAATTCAGTGTGATCGGTGTGGCCAACTGTGCCACTCCCAAACTTATTCAGCCACAATAAAAAGTGGCAAAACCGCAGTCCGCAATGGATGAATAAGACCTATGATGATGAAGGTGTATTAAGAGGGCGCTAGAGCACCATTTTCATCGTCAAATCATCACTAATGTATTGCACTTGTCAGAAAAAAAAAAGATTTTTGAAGTAGCTAATAAAATGTAGAAATGGCAGCTGAACTACGAAAACATTTGGGAAAATAGATCTATTACATTACAACTACAGTTACATACTCGCGAAAGGACACGAACACACGTAGACTCATAAAGCCGCATTGCCTCTCACTTTTCCCGCGCCCCGCCTCGCTCTGGGTGAAACAGCTATAGAAAACAGTGTTTCACGCGCTTGACCATCGCCGAATTCCCACGCTTGTACAGGGAACTCTTAAGGCTTTAACCCACAACCTCTGGTTTACTCTACCAGAGCCATCGAGTATGTAGGAACTGGTACATTCCATAGTACGATACCGTTCTATAGTTCCATAGTAAGTGCGTCTGTAACTTTATTATATCCTCAACAAAAACACAAAGCTTACGAAACAAAATCGTCCATCAAAACTGGCCGAAAATCCCGAAAATCGCTTCCCATTGCGCGGTCGGCGCGACAAAGTTGTCTTTGCGCAATAAAAACGCGAAAATAATAGTTGGCGAGCCCACGCCGATAAATCAGGTGCGCCGCAACGCCCGCTGGACATTTTCGGAATTTATTTCGGCGGGTGGTTCCGCATTCAACCGCGAATTAAGGCCCAGATATAGGCACAACTAGCGCCAAAAGTGGCCACTTTTGGCGGCGGCGGGATTCTGGAATCTAAACCTTAGGTCCTAAAAGTAGTTAAGCCTCGCGATGAAAAATTAACTCTGTTCGATGTCATATTTTATTGAGTATCAAGGTACAATGGGAATGGAATGGAATAAATTAGGAAGAAAGAACACAAACATCTTCTTTCACTTGCTTTATTTAGAATTTTGTTGATTTGTTTTAAAATGCTACTAAAAAGGTTAAATATTGAAACGTTGATTGCGTAATCGATCATAAGCGAAAAATGTATATCTCTAAGGTATACACTTCGTAGTCGAATGTAGAACAACCCATTTCGGTACAGTCAGGGTGTCTTCCTTTTTGTCCGACACTTTCCCCTATGCCGTTCGCGATAAGAGTTAAATTTGGAAGTAGCTGAGTTTTGCCTAAAGTACTTCGGATGCGGCTTTGGGTTCCACAAAGAATTAGGCTGACTGCTTGGAATGCGAGGAATTTGTTATGGAATCGCTGTGAGATTTGGTGCCTTTTGGGTAGAGATTTTGAAATTGAAATTGAAATTGAAAAATAATTTATTTCGGGCTAAAAAAACAGTGTTGACACAGAAAATTTTACAAAAGAAAAAATAACATAAAGAACTTAAAGATTAAAATATTTACAAAACAAACAAAAATAATACTTAAACCCGAAAATGGACTTAGCTCAGCTATAATGCCGTCCGAAGCGGGCTTCATTCGGCGCTGATTTTCGGCTAACCCCATGCCACTGATAAATTTTACATTATTAATTAAAAAAAATAACATATTTGGAAATAGACACATTTACCCAGGTGGCGCATTAAAAACAATTATTGTAAATAAATATAAATTATCTTTACAAGACCCAATCTTGATCAAGTTGCAATAGTCGCACACAATTCAATAAAAAAACAATTCAATAAAAAGAAAACAATTAAGTACATCATTATTCAATACATCACGTTCGAATTACAAGTATATTTTTTACACACAATCCAGAAATTTTAAGGTTTTCAAACTCCTTTTGTAGCTTTAGTAATTTTTGCTTATATTTGAATTTAAACGTTTGGACCGTGATTAATTTGTCTCTTATTGGAGGTGGTAGGTCGTTCCAAATCTTTGCACTTCTGTAATATTTACGTTTATTGACGTAAAATTTTGGATAGAGGACATTTTTGTTTTACATCCAGATGTAAATAGAAGTCTATTCTTACCCTGAAATAAGAAAAACGATTGAAAACTTTTGATGGATAAAATATACGAATGAATTGAGCGCACTAGCGACTTTTTATGATGATTTTGCATCTACGCAATGAGATGATTTATACAGCGTCCAGTGGCACCTTCACTCACACTAGATGGGTGAAGTGACCGCTCGACACTGCAGTGCCTGGGACATTGATGACATAGCACAGTCATTATTTGATCAATCGGCATGTTCCGGCATAGTTTGCCAGAGGTTGCGGGTTCAAGTCCTGCCTCGATTTTTGGTACTAAGTTTATAAAAGTTTTGTAAGTTCTTACAACGCATCATACTGTCCAAGAGCATACCGCTATTAATAGTAGTCAAGTTATTTTTACTACAGGGTGCACTCTAAGTCGATAGCGGAACTTTAAGTAGGCTGTCTACTGATCACTACAAGCAACTTGTACCAGGTGGCAAAAAAAATGGAGTGAAAAAATATCAGCTGTTTCATACATTTGGCGCAGTACTGAGTCGACCTTTTGTATGGAACAGCAGTTATTTTTTTCGCTCCATTTTTTTTGCCACCTGGTACAAGTTGTTTGTAGTGATCAGTAGACAGCCTACTTAAAGTTCCGCTATCGACTTAGAGTGCACCCTGTAGTATACTTAGAAACAAAATTTGTAGCAGCAGCTAAACAGTTGTGGGAACCACAAATCTTGCCCTTTGCGGTGCATTCTCTAGAACGCTTCAAGCGTAACGCATGCGCCTGCGCAGGTCGCTTCCTCCCTCGTATATTTCAAATGTATTGTCATAATTCATCTTTGTATTTATGGGGGGAAACGTCTGAACTGTTGTGAACTACATATTTTGTGTGGTGCAACTATTGGCTTCCTGCTGTTAGTGTGTTTGAAGGTTAAATGCAGCCCGCACATATTTACCGGATTATATCATCGATTGTAAAATAACCCAAAGAGTATTTTAAAAGAAAGAAAACTAAAAAAATATATAACAAATGGCGATCTTATCGCTATGAGCGATTTTTTTACCGACAACCTTTGGATGGACACAAAAGTTAATAAAATCAAAAGATTGTATAAAACCATTGGATAGACAAGACTGAAAATGGAAACACAATACAAAATAATATGATAGAATAAAATTCTTCAATACCGTAGTAAGGTATTGTTTTTACAGGCCTTGAGTACCTTTAACTTTTCTCTAGATCAAAAGCCAAAAACCTTTTCATAATTTGACTTTACTAGATATGATAATGTATTTTAAAAGTACCATATTTCCAACAGCGAAAAGTCAACGCTCAATACGTACCAACTTTCCAAGCCCTAGCAACCTTATACGCACAGCCATCCCGCGACATTAGCATAAATCAGCTCGCTGTCAATTAAACATAACATTACAACAGCCACAATCAGCGGATCAATTATTTTATTTCCCATTGCAGGAGGTCTCTCGACCACGGCCATGGTGAAGATCCAGCTCATCGATATAAACGACAACGTTCCGACGTTCACAACTAAGGACAACTCCGTATCGCTGAAAGAAGGCCGAGTCTCCACTTCGGAGCCTATAGTGGCGGTTTCAGCCACAGATACGGACTCCGGGAGATTTGGGACGGTCACTTACAGAATCATAAATGGGAACGAGAACGATGTCTTCAGAATAGACAGGAGTAGCGGAGAGATATTCGTGACGAAGCCGGCGTTGATGCAGGCGAATGCTAAGTTTGACCTTGAAGTGTCGGCGACGGACGGGGGAGGTCTGTCAGCGCCGATGTCAGCGAGTGTCCACGTCACTGTCATGGCGGCTGGCGTGGGTTCAGTGTTCGACAAGCCGCGGTACAACTTCCGGGTGCGGGAGGACGTGAGGGTTGGAAGCATCGTCGGGAGTCTGAAGGCGGCCGTCAATGATCGAGGTAAGTTCTTGTTTTTTTCTTTCTTAAAGTTTTTGGTGAAAACACACTGAGAGTATCGTATGATGCGTAACGTGATATTGCTATGCCCTATTACGCTCAGCACTACAAACCTAGATAAGCTAGGCCACGTAAGAGAATTTGTATGTATGATAGTTCTAAGTTTTAGTCGGTATGATACTGGTTAAATCTAGTTTCAACCACTACAGTTTGGTTGGATCAAGTTCTCGCCGGAATGATATCGGCTACAACTAGTTTTTTCCGAAAATAATTGGCTAATACTAGATTTAACCAAGAGCAAGTGGTTTCACCTAGTTCTAACCGGCTGAAATTAGGTGTAGCCGCACTTCGGGCTCTAGCCGTAATATACACGACGTAAAATTTGTAAAATTATACGTTTATTGTATTTTAAGTCTTAGAAAAAAAGTGACATGTTGTTGACCAGTGTTAATTTAGGTTAGTATCATAGATTTTATCTATAATACAAATGCTTACAAAAGATCGTAAGTAAAGTAAAGTAAGTAAATCGCAGACTGTAACAATAGTGTGATTAGTACAAAAGATACAAAACAATAAACTTGAAAATGTCGCTAAGAACCGCACGGCAAGAAGACACAACATTACCATCGCAAAGTTATTCATGAAAACGTTTCAATAGACGAGAACTTACATTTTAAACAAACTACTTATATTATTCCGCTTGAAATACAAACGAACTATATTAAACTAAGCCGCTATTTGCGAAATTTTTATTTGAACGACAATTTGAAATCTTGATTAAATTATACTTGAGTTACTTGGCTAGATTTTACTTTGCTAAAATATTGACACCGTACTAAATGCCACCAAACAGATTGTTTTTTATCAAACTTTCTAAAATAGAACGCATACGCCAGCCTTCCTGAAATTCAATCTTATGCGCTTTATTGATCTCAGTAGACTTCTGGAGTGAGAAATCGAATATCGAGGTGATTATAAGTACAAATTATGTAAACAAGTAAATTAAAAATACCCCCCTCATTATAGCTTTAAACTAGAATATCTTATAAACAGCTGAACCGATTTTAATAAAAAATATCTAAGAACACTCGCTAGAAAACCTACTTTTAAATTAAGAAAACCACATCCAAATCGGTTCACCCTTTTAAAAACTATAGTGCCACAGACTGACACACAAACAGACAGACACACATAGCGGTCAAACTTATAACACCACACTCTTTTCATGTCAGTGGTTAAAAAAGGGGAAAAATTGAAGTTCCTTACTCAGTTCGCAGTCAATCGTAAAAACGACCTTCTAGGAGCGGAATTATATTAGTAGACGTAATGTACATTTAGGTGCAAACGATGTTTGCATATCAGTAGAATCGTGATCAAGTGAGTGAAGACAATGGACGATTAGATATTTGAGCATCGATGCTGGTCCCATCTCGGTGGCACGATTTCAATAAAGTTTAAAGGAAAATGAAGCCATAGCTAAGGTAACTGGATTCAACAGTGGTAAGGTTATTCCAAGTTTAACCATCAAGCTTTCAACCACTGATGGCATGGAACAAAAAACAGGAACATTATAGGATCACTTTGTTGTCTGTATGTGTGTGTGTGCCTTTTTCTCAGGAACACATGAAGGTATCAAGTTAAAATTTTTAACAAACTAGCTTTTGCCCGCGACTTCATCCGCGCAGACTTTTTTTTCTCGTGAGTTTTTCCGTTGTTTTAATGGTTATTCTACTATTCGGGGTGGAGAGTCCAACAAATAAAAAAACATATAAAAATCGGTCCACCCGTTCTCGAGTTTTAAATGGTGTAACTAACAAGACTTCGTTTTACATATTAAGATACTTAGGTTCTATAGCACACAAGAAGCAAAATCATATAGCACATGTGCAGGAATAAATCCGAAAACAGTATTATTTTATTATAATACAAAAAAATATAAGAATGGGGGTCCAAATTTTTAAGTGGGGTGAGCGTATCGTGTGGGTTATTGTTTGAAAGGGCTTTATATCCAGTTCGCTGGCACAAACTAAAACAGATTTTCATAAATCACGAATATAAAACATAATGCTTATTGTATTTTCTAAAGTACTAACCCATGCTACCCGTACTGTAACCAAATACTTTTTATCCCCCAAATCCCCCTTTCCAGTTCGTACAGAACACTCGGTGCGCCCGACTTGCTCTTGGCCGGTTTTTTCTTCTTTATGTCACAATTTTTGCTGTTTAAAACTATGTATTTAAAAAAAAAAAAAAAAGAAAATGAAATGTATTTAAAAGTCGGGTGGTCGAATAAATAAACTTACACTATACGAGGGTGGTCGACCACCCTAGTACCTAGTATTTTTAGTAGACTCAGTCCGAGCGCACTACGATCCTGAAAAGTAGGCGTTTATTGGAAAACCTTTATTGGTAGAAACTCAGAGGTCAATTGCGGAACAACCTCAGCGGTAGTCGTCTCTGAGAAAATATTGACTCTTCTTCTTTCTAAGTAATTTCTGTTGTTGGTAATTCTAAACAGTTATTTGCTTTCTCGTTTTATAACTGTGCCTCCAAAATATTTAGGCTGCGTTACTTAGAATCTCGTCATTACTATAAAATTAATATTTCTATGGTCTCATTTATATGTCGTTTAAAGGGTTCTAAACCTCTTAGAAAAAAAATCTCAGGCACTGGTCTCATACCCATCTAGTATGAGTGAAGGTGCTACTGTACGGGGTACTTTATAATAACAACTAGGTATACTATTTACATTTTCGGAGTTATTTAAGTTTACATTTTAACCATTAAGGGACATAATATCTATCTTAATTTCATGGGCAACTCTTCGACTATTCGATACATTCAGATTCAACAGACTGAAAAAATAACATCGTTCCTATATGTATAATTTTGGTTTGAAACTGGTTGAATTGCGGTAAGTTTAGTAGGTATATGTAATTTTTATATTGAAATTTAAAATATTTATTTCAGACTTAATAGTTATGTACGGTCGGCCACAATCACAGATACCCCATGGCAGCTCTTATCGCGCGAACAAAAAGGGGTATCTGAGACTGTGGCCGACTGCACATAATTAAATTAAGTTCATAGAGTTAGTACAATACAAGCCTTATGCTAAGTGTTAGTAAAATTTATAATTAATTATACTTTTATTGTTTGTCGGAATAGCCGACATGTTTCGACCTCGTCCGGAAGTCTTAATCATGGAAGAGGGACGGACGACGCGTTCGTTGCGGCGTTCATCCGCTCACGCTATATGTAATTTTGGCACTACGAATAATTCCAATTGGTACGTTTTAGGTCCCGAGTAAATATCGAAACACATCGGATCATTACTTAACCGGCCGTAGTAGACCTTATTTACCGGCGCTATAGAGCTAGGAACATTCTATACAACCCGTTGTCTTCATAACTCATAGGCATAGGAACTTTACAAAGGCGCGCGCTATCTCTGGCGCTAGAGTCACAGACTAACTTGACAACAGCAGACTGACTTTTAGTTCGATTTTCAAAAATAAACACGAGATTCTGCTGTTTTATTTCATTGTTGTGCAAAGTTATTCTTCTAGAATCTAGATCATTGGTTTTCTCAATTTAGTTTGTGTAGTCACCAGAAAATATAAGCAGGCGGAGTCAACCGCGTGGGTTTCCTCACGATGATTTTGTTCACGGTTAGTGGTATTTCTGCAAAAATATCACATTATGCCCGGTAAAGCAGTGGGTACAACTGTGACCATTATAACACAAAAGTGCGGTCCAACGTTCGATACGCGGTGGTGGCATGTATTATCTACTTTAGTTCATTTCAAAGTTATTCAACTAAACTATGTAGTAAGTAGGCTATCTAGAAATATATTCCTATCAACCTAGAGGTAGTACCTCTGCTGCATCTATGTTGTATAGTAACACATTGCGTTTGCCCAACATTACAATAAGCCACGTTTATTCTGTTGCTAAAGTTTGTCTGTAAATCACTAAATCGCTGGGCCGAGCCTATTGGGTGGGTTTCACCGCGAAAGGTTAGCCGAGGTTTGAGTTAACAGGGTTAATCGTTGAACATTGTTTATTGTTATGTTGTACACCTTCTCTGTAAATCAAAGGGGAGGGCTTTTGATTGGATGCATTCTCCCACTTTTTCTTGTGATCCCTGGTGTGGGAAAACCACTAAGTATAGGTAGTTTACATACCCTGCGTAGACCCGATCACCACACACCGAAGGTGGCTCTCGACTGGAAAACCGCCGGAGGCTCACGACAACCCGGAAGACCGACCCATCAGACGTGGAAGAGATACGTTCTCTCTAAGACGAAAGAGAACCGAGCAACTTGGCCACAGCTACCCTCCCTAGCCATGAACAGAGATAAATGGAAAGCCCTTGTGTCAGCCCCAGACTCTACGGAGGAGTTAAGAGATCAAAAAATAGATTTAACACAAGGATAACCTACAAATAAATCCCTTTACCGCCAAAAGTGGCCACTTTTGGGGGTAAAGGGATTTATTCGTAGGTTCTAGAATCTGGATTTTTTTCCATTGGCGGCGCTAGTTGTGCCTATATATTCACCTTAATCTCCAGTTACCAAACCGTCAGTTAGCTCCTTGGTGACGTCGGTCGCAAGGCCTAGTCCGTCTAACCGTTACACTACGTGAGGCCTTCTCTATGGGAAGTTGGATCGGGACTCACCATTGTTTTGTTGGGGCTTACTTTGTGTACCGTTTGGTTTATATTCTACAGGAGATCGGTTGTGATTTTTCTATAGAAATTGCTATGGAAACCAATAATGATGATCAAAAATTGTATAATGTGCTAATAAGTGGCTCAGGTAGACAATAAAAAAAGTTTCTGTCACTAAAGGTTTGATTAGGGTTCCGGACCTCTAGAGCTAAAACGAAACCATTGTAGGATCACTTTGTTGTCCGTCTGTCTGTCTGTCTGTCAAGACCTTTTTCTCAAGAACGCGTGGATGTATCAGGATGAAATTTATATCAAAATGCTCAGCTCTGCATTCCCTTGGAGCCTAAAAGAAATCAAGCTTCTAAGTTAACGGAATCAAAATATACGGCCGTTTATGCAGCATATTTCATTCCGCATATTTCGACCCTCGCAAGGGAATCAAAACCTATAGGGTACCGTGTATTTCCGTGTGAACTGTATGTGATCGAAGGCATGCAACACGACGTAATCGTAGCACCAGATTTCCTGCAGGAAATTTAAGTGAAACCGTTAAATCGATATAAAATATCAGAATATTTTACGTGGCGGTAAAAAATAACAAAAGACCACCGAGGTGATGTTTGCAAAAATTATGATAGTTGATAGCAGGTAAAATATTCATAAATACAAAAACCGTTATTAGAACTAGAAATTAATAATTATGAAGGCCGTTTCAAACTGGTTTATACATTATTATAATATAATACTCAGAATGCAACTGAGGTCTATGTAAATGTGAATGCCTCTATTTGATACTAATGGCACAGTTTATAGTGTTAGATCTTATGTAAATCTACAAAATTATTCCAACAAACATGCATAGTTAGATCCTACGATTAAGCATTTGCAAGTCAGTAGTACCTATCTACAATATTCTATTGGCCGTTTGGGCGGCCTAAAAACACCAGGCGCGCGTTTCATATAACTGACATAAATATTTTATTATGACAATTCGATGTATATGCGTAGTCGATTTGACATGTGGTTACAAAAAAGGTTTGTTTACAAATGAACATCGAATCGTCATAAAAAAATATTTATGTCAGTTATATGAAACGCGGGCCAGGGGTAGCCACTACCTCATACGATTACCTACCTACCTACCTATCGGTAAAATAATAATGTTTAAGGGTGACATTAATAGTAGTCGACTCAAGATCGAACTCAAGTAGGTGAGCTCAGACAAGTCAAATGCTAATGTTAATGTCACTGTCAATCTCAAGATAGTGTCTATTAAATGCTGTCAGCTACTCAAGTTTGACTTTAGCCAAGGCTTGACATTAGCATTTGACTTTTCTGAGTTCACCTACTTGAGATCGAGCTCAAGTAGCCTCATTATTTCGGAAATCGTTGATTATGATGAGGAAAATTCGTGTTTTCTCGCTTTGTTGGCGGTCTTTAACACGATGTGTATATATATTTTTAATATGCTTTATTTAAAAAATATATATACAATCTAATGTGGCACACCTCTAAAGATTTACGAGCAACACTCACTTTCACGGTGAAAGCATTTTTAACAGTTACATTACGTCACCAACTTACGTGTTTAAAAAATCAAAATCAAGTTGTAAAAACAACAGAGAGACTTGAAGCCCAGGATCCATGTAGACTAATCAAAACACAATCTGAAGTGATATTTAGATACATCACAGCACGCTGCCTACATCCTTTACCGCGAGAAACCAGCCCAGAGTTTTATCTGCAAAAATTATAGCAACGCATTACCCGAGCGCGCCCTTTACATTCGCAATTAAATCCGGGCGAACACTATCGATATTGCAAATCCAATCGATGTGATAAGTTATTATGATCAGATTAGGAAGGTATCGGTAAAAATTAACTAACATTATAAAATGTTGGGGTCTGCTGCAAGCAAAGAGCGGGAGCGGTGGCTTGGTGGATTGGATAGCGATAGGAAAATGAATAATGAGTACTTGAGTAGGCAGAATATTATTGCTTAAGACGACATACGTCTCACAACTAGCGCCGCCAATGGAAAGAAAATCATATCTTTGTTTTGGATGCGTTTTTAGCAAAAACCGCTCCTGCTATTTCTCAACGCGAGGCTTAACTATTTTTAGGACCTAAGGTTTGGATACCAGACCCTAGAACTTAAGAATGCAATCGATTCTCGCCAAAAGTGGCCACTTTTGGCGAGCATCGATTGCATTCGTAGGAAATCCAATCCTGGAATCCAAACCTTAGGTCCTAAAAATAGTTAAGCCTCGCGTTGAGAAATCGCAGGAGCGTTTTTTGCTAAAAACGCATCCAAAACCAAGATATGATTTATTTCCATTGGCGGCGCTAGTTGTGAGACGTATGTCGACTTAATGGTTTGTGAATGTGAGCGTGCTTAATCTTAAGATTCTCGGGTATGTCACATTCGAGATTCTACGAAGAAAACCTAAGTAACAAGTCACATTCGACAATGCCGAGAATTAGCCCCGTGGGTATAGTAAATTAGCCCGCACGCAAAAAAAAATGCACAAAATCGATTCCTGTATCAAATTTTTATACACTAAAAAAATCGAAAATGTTCACAAATCAAACCCTAGAATTAGGTGAGTGAGACCTATCTAACCGAGCCAGTTTCATGTTTATATCCATAACAGATTGCAAGATATTTTGCTTGAAAAAAAGTTCGCCGCCTATTATTTTTCAAACAAAATATCTTCAAAACGTTTATGAATCTCAACACAAAACTGGCTGAGTTAGATAGGTCTCACCTAATTCTAGGGTTTGATATGTGACAATTTTCGATTTGTTTAGTGTATTTGTTCTGACCATTGTTCTGAATGGTCAGAACAATGGTCAAAATCAACCATAATACTAATACACAAAAAGGGAGACCGAGGAGATCTCGGAAATTATAGACCAATTAGCCTTATGACAAACCTATACAAGATCTTCTCTAAAGTTGTGCTGAACAGGGTAACAGAGACTCTGGATAGTAACCAACCACGCGAACAGGCAGGTTTCCGTAAGAACTACTCAACGACAGACCATATCCAAGTGGTTACCCAAATGATAGAGAAAGCTAACGAATATGGAAAAACTTTGTTCATGTGTTTTATCGACTACACAAAAGCCTTCGATTCTTTGAGCCACAAAGCTATTTGGATGGCGCTTGAACAGCAAAACGTCGACCCAAAATATATAAATTTGATCCGCAGCGTGTACTCCGAATGCTGGGCCAAAGTGCGACTTGAGAGAGAAGGAATGGAGTTCCCTATACAAAAAGGTGTGAGACAAGGAGACCCATTATCGCCTAAGGTATTTTCAGCAGTGCTGGAAATGATTTTCAGAAATCTGGAATGGGAAAGCAAGGGCGTAAATATCAATGGAGAGTTCCTTAGTCACCTCCGCTTCGCAGACGATATCGTGGTCTTCGCCGAAAATGCACTCGATCTAAAAGCTATGGTAACAGAACTAGCCTCCGAAAGCAAAAAAGTGGGTCTATCGCTTAACGCTTCAAAGACGAAAATATTAACTAATGGAGAGGAACAAGAAGTTACAATAGAAGATGAAAACATAGAATTTGTTAAAGATTACATCTATCTGGGACAAATGGTATCTTTCGAAAACTGTACAGAAAAGGAAATACAAAGAAGGATAGCGTTAGCTTGGAAGAAATACTGGAGTTTAAAAGAACTGATGAAGAATAAAGAAATTAAACTACACATAAAGAAAAAGGTCTACGAAACTGCAATCCTACCATGTTTAACATACGGTTGCCAGACATGGTCGCTCCGAAACGAAGACGAAGAAAAAATCGCTGTATGTCAACGCAGAATGGAAAGAAGTATTCTTGGAATAAAAATATCAGATAAAATAAGCAACAAAACTATAAGAGAAAAAAACAAAGCTATTAGACGTAAAAGAAAAAATAAGAATATTGAAATGGAACTGGGCAGGACATATTTGCAGATTAAATAACGATAGATGGACAAAAAGAGTAACGGAGTGGATACCACTAGATAGAAAGAGAAAGCAAGGAAGACCAAAGAAAAGATGGAGAGATATTTTCTTCCAAAGATGTGGGCCTGGTTGGATGAATAAGGCGAGAGAAAGGAACATATGGAGGGAATTAGGGGAGGCCTACGCCGCTGAGGCGACTACTTTTAAAAACATTAAAAAATATATATATATGTAATATTAATATTTTTAAGTAATAAGTAGCATACTGAGAATACTAGCATACACTTAAAAAAAATCGTAGAAATAAAGGCTTTTTTACTTTTACTTTTACTTTTACTTTAGTGTATTTGATACAGGAATCGATTTTTTGCATTATTTTTTGCGCACCGGCGATTTACTATGCACGGCGCTATATTATAAAACAAAGCCGTGTTAGATACACAATTTTTAACTCGAGAACGGGTGGACCGATTCTTAAAGGATTCTTATGATTTTTGATTTGTTGGATTTCTCTCCGCCCCGAATAGCAGAATAACCATTAAAATAACGGAAAAACTCACGAGAAAAAAATTAAGTCTGCGCGGACGAAGTCACGGGCAACAGCTAGTATTGTTATATAGGGTGTTTCAGAAAGATCCTGTGACAATGTAAGGTGTCGTTTAACTCACTAATATAAGCAATTTTTACTTTGGAGCCAAGCCTGGACTATACTTCACCGCCAAAGCCATTCTGACCACCAGCTACGACCTAAATACAGTCCATTTCTACGTCCTACAGAGTTGTGTATTCTTCAGGCGCTGGGGTTTCCTCACGACGTCTTTGTGACCGTCCCGCTAGCTCTCAACCCGTCCACCGCCCCTCGCAACAATCTGGCCTGGCTCAGCTTAATTAGAAAGATGCCCATAACAGTTGCCCGCACCACAGCCGCCGCCCATTTCAGATTTACGACTATAAAATCTTAATTGTAGAAGCTCAACTCCATTTGACTTAGTCTAAAATTGAATTGAAAATATTGAAAAATTCAAATTGAAAAAAAAAAAAAGTTGTTAAAGTAAATACAACTCAAAATAATACATAAAGTACTAATTAAATATTTAAACCAATATTGATGGTTGAATCATTTAATTTTACAAACAATAAGTGCAAACTGTGCTCGGTAATTTAAAGATAATACTTTCTAAAGTTCTGTTATCATCTGTAATAATAATTATGGCATTTTATCATCACAAATCTTGGAATGAAAATAGTACCCTGTGAGATTAAGTTACATTAAAGTATTATGTATTTCATTTAAAATTATCGTCTATGTAAGTCGACCTTCTGTTGTCATTGTTTCGCGTTTACGACCAACCACTCGCCTGAAGATAAATATCCATTAATTAAAAAAATACTGAGAGCGATTTGCTCGGGTGTGCATTAAAATTTGTGTATTGCTTGCTGTATGTAGCTTTTTTTGCCCAGTGTAATAATTGGGAAATTTTGTGACTACAAAATTCTTCTTCGTCGTTACGCTCTTGTCAGGGGCTTAAGTCTCGGGCGGGTCAATGGCGTCCCGGCAGAAGGACAAAACCGGGCTCTCCTCGTTTTTCTCCTACAACCAGAGAACTAATCCTCTAGAATTAAAATCAAAATATTCTTTGCTGTACTACAAAAACATTAAAAGGACAGACAGCGTTAGCAAATCGTAATTGAAGTCGTCACCTGACAGCAAATTTTGGCACCATTGTGTTACAGGCTAAGGGCCCAGTACTTACAGTGGCTGATGTTGCGCTATAGTTATGCTATAGGATATTTCAAAATGGGGACGGAGACGAAAAAAAAATGGGGACTTTTCAGAGAGGCATAAAAGAAAAAAATACATTACTGGTTTCTTGTTAGAAAACGCGCGTAGTTCGATAACTATACTTTACACCTTCAAGATACTTGATATGACTTATCGTTCACCGACCCTAAACTGAAACCAAACCATTTTAATCGAAAGATCGAAAGTTGTTGTCAAAAATATAGCAAGGTTTTGTATGCCAATGCCACTGATATTTTTTTTTTATAGAATTAAACATTTTACAAAAAAAATATTGAACGAGCGAGCGAAGCTAGCGAAGTTCTCCGAGTCTACTGGAACAATCCGGCGTTTGTATGTAAGTATGTATGTTTGTATGTATGTTTGTATGTTTGTATGTATGAATGTTCGTTCGACGATAACTTGAGTAAATTTGGTCGGATCGTTATGAAATTTGGTAGGCGGGTAAATGAGGCAAAGATAATTTTTAAGTTCGAACATGAGTCAAATCGGTCGAGGGATTGCTGAGATATGGTGTCGCTGAGATATGGGGTCGCGAGTTCACAGTTCGGGGCGAACCACTAGTATAAATTTAAAGCATATTCCAAACTTTTAGACATGCCAATTATGTTAGCAGCAACATTCAAGTCAACTCTTAAACAAAAAAAAAAAAACAAATTAGAAACGTTAAGATCCGTATCCAGTTATGATTTACAAAACAAGACATAAATCTTAAGTTGGCTTTAACGTAGAAGCCATTACTTTTTAGTAACGCTTTGAGTAGATTGTTTTTATTTTTACTCTTAAAGGTCGGTCGACATTTTTGCATAATAAAAGTAAGATGTACCAGTACAAGTATTACCTATGTACCTATTGCACTCGGTGGGCAAAAGCCTTCTTTCAGAGAGAGAGTAAAAATATAGCTATAATCTGTTTCGGACTTTAAAAATACGCTTTTTCCTTCACATAATTGTAAGTAGATTTGTGCATTATAGATATTTGTATAAGGTGTTAATAATTCGGGACAGGACTTTAACCCGCAATCTCTTGCATACCGTGTAGAGCATTGGTATAGATTAGTAGAGGTGGTAGAAAAAAATGGTTTCCAAAGTGAAAGTTATTAAAAAACTTTGTCAATATGAACGCAATAGCGTCAAGGGTAACCCCCTAGGTCACTTCACGAGAAGAATTTTAATATCCAGATTTTTTTTTTTAAATTAAACAATGCACAAACTTTATTAGAACATAATTAGATACAAACTATAAATATGCGAACTAAAATTAAAATAAGCTAAACTAAAATGAAAAGAAACTAAACAAAAAATGTAAATGTAAATTATTACTTATTTAGGTTTAAAAAAACTGAAGTGGAATTTCTACTGAACCCGAACAGTATAACCCGTTTTGCACTTGGCGATTTGACAAAAAAACATTTTGAGCATCAATTTTAATTGAATCACCATACATCATCAAAACATTCATAACATACGAGGTTTTTATTACTGCCGCAATTTTATTGGGAACGTTAGTACCATACAGATTACGTACAGTCACTGGTAAAAGTTGATTATGGTCTTTATTGGTCCATGGGCTAGAAAAAAGAGATAAGAAAAAGATACAATTCATATAAAAAATACCAATATTCCAGACAGTTTTTAAGTCTGCGAAAATTTAAAATAAGTTGACTGTACTATTAATTATAGTACACACGACAGCACGTCAGAGTGTACACTTTTGTTGTAAAGTCGCCCGTAAAGTAACCGAGTAGAGTGCTAGCGTGTAAGGGTCGACGTGCTGTCGTGTGTACACACGACGTGTACCACTTGCCGTTTTTAATGTGGATAATGTGGAAATCTATGAGAATTCCTTAGCAAATGTTTTTTGCAAATGCGAATTACTTCAGAATATACAGTAGTGTACCATTTACGAGTACAATGCTGCATACTGGCGTAAGGTTAGTGACACATGAAATCACTTTTGCTAATGATGTTACCACATAACTGTCAGTGTGTGATGATGTATTCCGTTCAATGTGTGTGGTCGGAAGGTGTTCATTGTAAATTGGTTGTGTTTAATAGTTGTTTAATTATATTTTGATACTCGCTTCATTCTTAGGTGTTAATATCCTTTTGGTTGTGTCTGACGAGATTTTTATTGCAAAATTATAGGTACATACTTACTTACTCCTCCTAGTTTTGAAGTATACCGTCAACTTATTATTTAGATACTATATGGATATATGCAACTACTTCATCATACTGCCTTTTACATCTTAATTCCTGCTGAAGAGCTTCGTTGAGCAGTTCCGTTCTCCAATCATCTCCGAAGGTCTTCATCAAATCTTCACCATCTATTTTATTAGACCACATGAGAAGCACAATACCCTTTCAAACAAAAAATAATCATTTAAATAATAGGTTAACCTAGAAAAAGGCTACAAGGTAACACATTAATGTTATTTAGACTGGATGTTAGTATCCCACTGCTGGGCAAAAGCCTTTGCTCAACACACATAAAAAAAAATACGGTTCAAATTGAGTACATTTTTGAAGTCGGTAAAAAAAGCCAAGTATTAGTACGAGCTTTTTCTTCTATTAAGCTCTGTAATATACGAAAAAGCTCGTACTACTAAAAAAACCAGCGCTCCCCGGGGCAGCAAAAGTATGGAGTATAGCAAACTGTATGGATCCTTTCTGAAATAAATACAGGGTGTTGTTTTGGTCAGTAACACCCGAGTCAGGGACAATAGTTTGAGCAACGCTTGAAACTAAAAACAAGTTCTTTTTTTTCTAAAAAATTTTTGATGCATACATCACCTTGTTCAAGTTGTTCTATAATAACCGCGACGTGCGGACACTCCCGTTTTCTCAAAGCGCGCGCGCGATGTTGCGCCCGACTCGCCGCTAGCGTTAGTGTAATAGTACGGGCGGCCACAATTTAATTATTTCTGGGTATTTTTCACTGACATATTTTTATTTTTTTAATATTTTTTCTGGCTTCAGTGTCGTGTAAATAATCACCCATGTAGGGTGTAACTTTACAAAACAACACCCTGTATATTGAATTGAATTGAAAAGCTGAGACACCTCCCTTTGCCTCACTGATCTCATTAGTCTTAAGTTTCATCCTACTGTACATTTTTGTGAGGCAATAAACACCTTTTCATCTTTATCTTTACTACTCAAAATAACAGAGCTTCAGCAAGTCGGCGGTCTTTCAACGCCCTGTATAGACAGATGTTATGAAGAAACAAGGCATGATTTTTTTTTCTCTTCGCCAGTCTCCTTTCAATACATAAACTGCGTCGCTCCCGGTCTCCCAGGCCGTTTTATTTTTATTTACATTCGTATATGTCACCCATTTATACTTGTTTTCTCGAAACCCGATGTTGTCGGGGTTTTAGAGGTAGGTACTATTGTATCGACTGGGTTGAAGGAGCTGTTGTCTCGGTCATTTGTTGGGCTGTTATGGATTGATAAAAAATCGGCCAAGTGTGAGTCGGACTCACGCACTGAGGGTTCCGTACCGGCATACAACAAAAAAAAAAGGTTGTACGGACCCTCGGTGCGTGAGTTCTCGACTCGTGCTTGACCGTTTTTTTGTTATTTGTTGTTATACTATAAAGTAAGCCCTCTAATCATACCGAGTTTGATGCTTGTATATTTTACCGTTTAAGCTATAGAGCAAAAAGTATAAAAACATAATTGTTGTATGGGAACCCCCCTTTTTTATTTTTTTTATTTATCCTTGGGTAATCAGCCATAATAACACGTAATCTATGAAAAATTCAACTGGCTGCCGACCAAAAAAAAATAGTCTTCGCCTTCGCGACCGGCCAAAAAAATATTTTTCGAGTGATTTCTAAACTCTATCAGCCTACCAACTCCCAGCCTTGAGCGATAAAATAAGTCGAATGATCACCAGCTCTTCAGCTACTAGGTTGTGTACCTAAAAAGCCTTCTCCGAACTCTCCTCGCAACTCCACGGGCAACATTCTGCCTGTGAAATAACAATAATAATAAACAAAACGCAAGCAAAAGGAAACAAACCTTTACGTCTGCAGCCCACTAATATGAATACCATTACGCAAATTAAAGACGATAGCCCTTCGATTGTACCGGCCCTTTGTACGGTTAAGGGTCCGTAGGGAATTGGGTACTACGATTGTCGCTCTTTGAAAAATACCTGCACCAATGGCTAATCGAAAAGTGTTTCTATAAAGTCTGTATAAAGTAGAAGAATTCTTGAACCTTAAAAAATCTGAAATTATTATCCCACGATATCGGAATTGTATCGTTCGTTTGCCTCTATAATAAGACTCTTGACTCTAGTATTCGTGTAAATTGTAAAATAAATTGAATCAAACATTCAGTTGACTCTAATATCCCTGTTGACCTAATTTTTTATTTATTTTTTTATTATTGACATTATTAATAATAACATTGTTTAGCATTGTATCTACCTATAATATTTGTGTGCCTCAAATAGGTTGAATGTGCTGAGCTTTTAACTATAAACTAATTTAACATCCGAAATGTAACTATCACGTTCAATGCAAATAAATATTTTAAATCTTGAATCTACATCTACCTACACACAAACTACATGAATATTAAAGCCTCCGAGTCTAGTGTGAGTAGCTCAGATGCCACTAGATGCGAAGTTCTATGTAGTAACTGAAATTAGAGAGATTTATCTCTTAGGATTGATTGGGGTTTTTAATGGCTAGGCCATCAAAACCATCATGGTAAATCCAATAGATATATATTTGTTGTTCTTTCTATTATAAAATCATTAGAATGTCACTAATAGCTTTATAAACAAAATATACCATAGACTTTATTGTGTAACATAATTTAAAAAGGTTTTGGAATTTGGAATCGAATACACTCCAGAAAATTTTACTCCTTCAAGGCAATTTATATCGCTGGCAAATAAAATAATTATCGAGCTGCAAGAAAACGACAAAAAAGCGCCTCTAAAGGTGCAAAGAATAAGTAATGAAAAATTCATCAACGATAACACTTAAAAGTTCCCACTGAATACGAAACTACGCGACGCGAAATCTACCAGAAATCAGTTTTTAAATTCCTCCCTATGCCACTTCTGTCTGAGGGCCTGCTGCGAACCCGTCGTCAGTACATCAATTCCCACTGAACTCAACTTAACACTCAACTGAGCTAATTATCCTCGTCGCCATTAGTTTGTCGGCAGGGGAACGTAAATTAAACACGTATGGTGTGCTAAATGGATCTAATTGACTGCCGATGACGTATGCTCGAGTTATAATTCCCATTGTGCAACGCAGTGGTCAGTTAAAAGGGCTCTGACTCAGCATGATCTATGAGACATTACCGGGTTCCCGTATAGAATCTCACACTTTCTGTGGCAACACTGCTTAAGCATAGGTAAGACACATTGACAAAAAAAAATACCGACAACTCCTTTCTGCCACAATTATTACTTCTGTTGCTCACATTCGAATAGCTGAACAGATTTTCGTTGAGTTTCAAAAAAGGAAAACAAATCGGTTCGTGCGTTTGGGACCTACCACACTCGCATACATATATTAAAAACATACGTAAAACTTGTAACACCTCTGTGTTTAATGAAACAGAGGATAAAATGGTTCAATAAAATCCATCTTCAAAACGCCACTTTAACTTAGCGTACCGTATACATCGTTGCTTTGTGTTCGCGGTAGGCCCTCCCGTCTGGATACGGGTCGGGAGCATTCGACAATGCGCGGGCGCGACGGCGAAGTATATTATAAATCTACCTCTGGAGGTCATCCAACTCGTTTACTTGAGAAGGTACGTTCCACTTGCAGCCTGCTCTTTCTTCTGCTTGTCCCTAGTATGCCACTCGTCGCAGTATCTTCTCTGTTTGTTGCCAATCGAAATAGTTCTTCGACACTAGGTAGGATCGTTCTCTGATAGTTCGGAGCCACGTTTGTCCCCGTCTTTACCCGCTTAAATTCTAGGTAGAAAATTAAAAAGTTTTGAGATAGTGTAGACATTTTCCTTCAATTTTTTTTGCAATTTAACATTTTGTAAGTATTGCCAAATAAAAAATATAAAAATAGTTTAAATAGGAAAAATTACAGCACAATTCTTGAGGAAAAAAACAAGTGCAATTCGCACAAGTACGCATCTTTTGCAACTCTCCTTTCCTCTTTTCTCCTTCGCTGAGGAATACATCGGCGCAAAGCGGAACCAAGCAGCCCGGGACAGTTTTTGCCCGAACAAATTTTAGAGTCCTTTTTTAGACCAATTCCAGCGTCAACCTTACTTCAATTATTTTAAAAACTTTTTATTTAAAGGAACGTTATTCGGAGGGCTTGAGAGTTAATTTTAAATGCTTGTTTTCAGGATTTATAGGCTTGTGAAAGTGTAATGTGATTGCTCTCAGCTCTGGGCACTGATTAATTTCTGTGAAGGAAATATCTTGAGCAAATTATACTTACATACATACCTTCACACCGAATACCTTAATAGGGAAAATGGATGAAACGCATGAACTCAAAAATTGCACTTTGACATTGAGCCTTGATTATCCATAAAACACCTACCATACTATGTATAATTTTATTATCAGAGGTTGATATTTTTTCGGGATTTCAGAGTTGAATTTAACGACCTCCTGTAGGAAAACAAATCCATTTGTAAGAAGTCGGCCACCAGGATCCCCTAGCCCGATCCCCCAGGGGATCCCAGTGAACTCACCGGTCATCAGGATCCCCTCTATACAAGGTGTTACAAAAGTACCTAACTCTTTTTACAGGTTGTAAACTACTGGTCAACAGGATATCAAATCTGAAAAAAAAATTAAAAAAACAATTTTTATTTTATAACCTCAAAATTGAAAACTTTTCATAACTTTTTTGTTTTTGTTATTAGCTTAAATTTAAAAATAAGTTTCTGTGTGTAGGTCCATTTACATAGCTTTGAGTTGTTAAAACATTGTGAAAGTCAATGAAAACATATTTAAAAAATACTTTTCTCCCGCCACATCGTTCACATTTTATTAATTTAAAAATTAACGGAACGTCATAGAGCAAAAAAAAAATTAGGTTGTGATCCCTATCATTGGGTGCTATTACTCTGTAAAAAGAGTTAGGTACTTTTGTAACACCTTGTATAAAATTGTAACATACTGTATCTAACCCTATCAGAGCTAAGGCAATCCTTCATCAATATAGTAGAGAACTTAATGAAGGTTGCAAAGTGAAATTCCTTTCATCGTAGGATATTAATTACTAGGCTTCTGCAGAAACTGGATTGAGGTAATGGCAGGGTAGCCTCTTTGTAGAGAGGTATCAGGACTTGTGTTTCGAGAATGTCTCGTAGTAAGACGGTTATAATGTTATAAAAAAAAAGACATTATAACCGTCTTGGTTATAATGTTTTTTTTTTAAACAACATATTAAAAAAAACAGAACTAGCCGTTAGTTTGCGAAATACCTATTATTTAACACTAGATTACGCTAAAATCGCAATGTAACGTTTAGTTCTGATTTTTTTAATATTATGGTGTTAGGACCACTACCAGTAGCGTATATCTACGTTTGCGGAGTATGCATTTTTGCGGCTTTTCGAGTGCTGCAAAGTTAGCACAGGTCTTTCGAAGCTAAACTTCTTTCTCTTCAAATTTAGGCAACCAGACAATTAATTAATGCGCTGTGCCTTAAATCATCGCTAAACTCATCGCCTGACTTAGCGCATTACCTATATAACACGTTAAGACGCCGGTAGAGTACTTTCTGGGCTGATAAAGTTGCAGTGCACTGTCATAATAGCCAAAGAGTCGATCAAAATCCAGTCTGGAAGAGATTGCTTTTAGCGATAAGACCGTCGATAAAATAATGAAAATGTGTAATTTTTTACAAGAAAAGCTACATCCTGCAGGGTGTACGGTCGGCCACAGTCGCAGATACACCATGGCAGCTCTTACCGCGCGCGGCATAAGGGCGCTAATCGAACAAAAGACCCCTTTTTCCATCCTAGCAGTGGCCGACGGGACCAAAGAGACATGCGTAGGTACTTTTTTTGTTAGAAGAAAATACCGTATTCCGTTCTACCATGGCGCTTCATTTTCTTTGAGTCTCAAGTTATAACCTCTGTGATAGTGTTTAGAAGCAATTTGCTGGAATCGAGACCTAAGTCTAGATTCCATTTCTCTCATTCCACAGTAATTGTTTGACTTATTTCGTATTGGATGGCCTAAAGCTTCTGTATTGCTTTAATCGTTTTATTGAGTGGTGTTATCATTGAATAAAGACTAGTTTTAAGATCAGTTTGCTTATTCTGAAAAAAAACCGCACAGTTGCTATTCCTTCAAACCGATTTATTTGCGAAAAAAAAAAAACAATAAAATATTAAAGCTTTCATATTTTAAAAAAACCGCATCCAAATCGGTTCACCCGTTTAAGAGCTACGGTGCCACAGATAGACACACACACATATTACTTATAACACTCCTCTGTTTGTATCGGGGGTTAAAGTAATAATAATAGTGGCCTAGAATTAAATATTATAGAGCGCCTACAACCACCGCTCAATTCTCATTAATTACAGTCCCTTAGATTAAATTAATAGTCCACAAGTTGTCTTTTGAGATCTCCTCTGGAACCTTTGCGTCCATTGTTATGTCACTCTGTGGCCACTCGATTCCCTCCTATTGTTTTTGTTGCGACGGGTTTTGTGTTGTTTTTATATGTACAGCGGCAGCCAGGGGCCTGTAACGCAATGGCGTGTCGATGGCGTCCCAGCAGAATGACAAAACCGGGATTTCCTCGTTTTTCTCCTGCAACCAGAGAACTGATCCTCTAGAATTAGAATCAGAATACTCTTTGCTGTGCTACAAAAATATTAGAAGGATCGACAGCATTAATAAATCGTAATTGAAGCCGTAAACTGACAGCCCATTTTGGCACCATTGCGTTACAGGCTAAGGCCCCTGATCGGCTTGCAATGTTATTGTCAGGGGATGGAAATAGTAAACGTTACACAGTTTTATTATTATTAGCTTGTAAACCATTCTGGACACAGGATTTCTCTCTCAAGAGAGAGAGAGAGAGTTAGAGAAAGGAAGAGAGAGAAAGGGAGAGATTATTGTGGAGGCTTCATGGCTGTGAGGCCATCTATGCTCACATAGGCAGGTTTAAGTATATATTTTGGATAAAATACAATAAAGATGAGGATTTATGGCTAAAACTTTTTATATAACTTTTTTCAGTAACGTTACATAATGCAGGCAATATTCGTAGATTGAGTTTTTTTATAAGACCTTTTGAAAATCAAAAATGCTAAGAACTATCTTTCTTTGTGATTTTGTATTTCTAAAAATGTTTCTCTGTGATTTTTCCCTCTTTCGAAAACTACTTTCTCCTAGAATTTCTTACATTCCCAACCTCCAAAAGTCTACGCACCCACCTCGAAAGCCTCAGCCATTCCCCTACATAGGTATATGTGTGTCAATTTTTAATTGGCAGTTCTCACAACGATTTAAGGGGTTCATTGTCGAAATTTTTTGCCCGCCTGCCTTTTTGCAGGACTTTTTAGGCAACTGACGCGCGGAGATTGATATACGGTTGGCTTTGCGGACAACAGCGCGACTCTTTGTTCAACTGGTCCTTCCTGCCCCCCCTCAGCCCCTCCACTCCCCCCTTTTCCCCCTTTGTTCCCCCTTGGCTCTTTATGCAGTCTCTGACGTGATACGTCGAGCCCTTATTTTTGGCTCCGCTTTAATAGCAGGGGCCTGAGTCCGTAACGCAATGGTGCCAAAATGGGCTTACGATTTATTAATGCTGTATGTCCTTTTAATGTTTTTGTAGTACAGCTAAGAATATTCCGATTATAATTCTAGAGGTTTAGTTCGCTGGTTGTATGGGGAAAATGAGGAAACCGCGGTTTTGTCCTTCTACTGTGACGCCATCGACACGCCATTGCATTATAGACTTAAGGGTGGACGATAGCAACGTGGCGGGAAATTCAAAATTTTCACAGATGGAAAACGGGGGTCTACCGGCTAAGACGAAGCCGATTACCATTGGCGAAATCGAAGTTCGATTTTTGAAAAATATACTGCCACCCAGTAAATTTTTCATAAATCGAACTTCGATTTTCGCCAATGGTAATCGGCTTCGTCTTAGCCGGTAGACCCCCTCTTTTGAGAGCCCTATGTCCCTGATTAGGGATAACAGGAACTGATGATGATGATGATGATCTACGAGTATACACCGTGGAATTTTTGTGGTTTTAAAGCCGAAGGTATTTAGTTGCACTCCTGATTCTGAGCCAAATTCCAAAATTGTACTTCAAAACGAGCGAAAAAAAAAACACTTCCCAATACAAACGGCTATCGCCAATCGACACCATTTGTATGTAGAATTGAATTTTTTTTTTCGCGCGTTTTGGAATGAAATTTTGTTATTTGGCTCAGAATCACCAGTGCAACAAAATACCTTCGGCTTTAAAACCACTAAAATGGCACGGAGTAGTTAGGTCATGCCCATCAAGGTGAAAAAATACTATTGTATCAAAAGTCTGTGAAGCTTTTACCGACATCCTATTAAAAAATTATGATTAATTTGGACCAAACTGAAATTGTGAAAACATTAGGTATCAGCAATTAATTACATTTAGTTCACTAAGGTCTTTCTGTTGCAATCGTTTGGAATGTTACTGGCTTAGGAAAACACAGCTTTTATAAGCCTTGAAATGGCCATTTATTGCGTGCAATAAAAAAAGTAATTATATGTCGGCGTCGGTATGTTCCCCATGCTTAATCGGATTAATTCAATTAGAAGGATTAGTGCATCTGGTTACCCTTTCAAAGATGACTTGTTAATGTATTGTTTTTTATTACTTGAAGATGTTGACAAACAACTAAACTCGATGACCTATCGGGGTATATCAAAGGACGTAGGTGTTTTTCATCGAAGACATCTAGTTTGCTTACGATTTCCAATTAGTTCAGAAAACGGTCAACTCATGTGGCTGGTTTTGACTTTATTAGTGATTTCTACAGAAAAGGTATTTTTGTATAAAACAGCCACATCTAAAAACGTAATTATTAGTATTAAACGCAGCGATTCGCAGGACAGAGTGAAATAAAATAAAAATTAAATCTTTTACTTATAAATATAAACAATTAAATTAATAACAAAAAAGTTCATAAATAACCGAAGTGTAACCTTCGATAGAAAAATGCTCATTTCTCGGTTTTGTACTTTTTGGGAGATGGCTGCTTTCTGAAGAACTACGTCCATTTTATCTTGAACAAAATGCTCAAACTTGTGATTATTTTAAAGAACAATTTTCGCGTGTACCCAGTTGAATTGGCGCGAATCGGTCTCATTGTGAGCTTAATTCATTAAGGGTAGACGATAGCAAGGTGGCGGGAAATTCAAAATTACGAAGCAGTGGTACTGCCCAAAAAACTTGTCGTAGACCAGAACACATAATCGGCTGAATTATTGTTGTTCTGTTGTTTACAATAATGAAAAGAATACGGTTTTATTCTCGCGAACGAAAAATCGCTGAACAAAAATAGCTCAGTTTAGCTACAAAATGTAAAAAACTGCGAAAATTTTGAATTTCCCGCCACACTACTATCTTCCAGCCTTAATTCATTAAAGCCTCCGAAGGCTTCCGCGGCCAGTCACGCCAACCGGTAAGGCACGTGCTTTATTTTTACCTTTGACGATCAGTACAAAAAGTCGGCAAAGCAGTTTGGTTGTATGATATTGTCTTAGGATGGCTTGAGCATAAGACATCTAACACTTCTTCATCAGACCATTGCAGACCAGTTTTCTCCTATTATATTGTCGAAAGCATCTTCACCTTCATATACGTGGCGCGGCAAAAGCTAGTAACTAATATATCTCACTCTTTTGTTTGACGTTGGGCGGGATAGCTAGAGTTATAAACTCATTGATACGCTCTGCTTTTTCACGCCAAACGTGACAAAAATATCTGTCAACAGTAGCTGTCACAATTTCGTAGACAAGATGCACGTAAGATGGATAAGGCTCACTACCTTCGCCCGTTTCATTAGGTACTTAATTTCACACGAGACAGGCCACGGGCAAAAACTAGTACCTTAATAAATTTGCATTGGGTCGGTTCTAAATTGAAATCATTAAAGGGACAGCGATTATCTCGCTCACGAGGGCCAAAAGGCTTGATTCAATTAAGGCGTTGATTCCTTGACTTTTGTTCGGACGATTGTTTAGTTTACTTAGCTTTCTTTGTGTGGGGCGAGGAAAAATCGTGAGGAAATCTAGTGAGATCGTCCAACGTTTGATAAGGTGGCTTGTTTGAACTTTAATAGCATGTACCTATTGGTTTGTTTTTAAAAATCCTGTATTTATCGAATTACACATAAAAAACACAACAAACCTTACTATTATACCTACTTCCCGTTTCGCGTGGTATAATTGATTAAATAAGAGAACGGACTAACTGCATCTTACTCGACTTAATTCACAAGGATGTGTTAATCTTATGTTAGGCTTTGCATAATCTCTCTTTACCTCAACATTTATAACTGAGGCCTTTGCAGATGATTTTATACAGCGTCCAGTGGCACCGCCATCAGACAAGTTGGGCGAAATGAATATTTAGTTAGACGGAGAAGGATAACGACGTGAGGACGATCTTGGATTAGTTGGTTCTATTCATTTTGTCTTTCCAAAGGTCTAAGTAGTCTAAGCTCAGAGGATGGTATAGGTGCTAGGCAAGCCTACGCCAACATAAATTAACAATCTAATCCCAGTGGCATAAAGCACGTACCTATCTGCACCATATAGGAGGATCTAACGCCTCAAATCAGCGCCAAGTCATAAAACGTTATGGCAACAACATAACTCACAGGATCGCGGTACGAATGCCCCTCAAATGAGACGTAAATGTTGCTCTTCCTGGGCATCAGAGCTGGACTCGACACCTTAATTCGAAACACCGCGCTTGAAGCTATACTTTGTGAGGACAGCTTAGTCCTTTCATCTATTTGAGGTGATTTATAAGGGCACCTCGGCTCATTTGAAATTGTGTGTGTCTCCAATAACTGTGACCAATATTTAATAGTATAATATAATATAATATAGGCGCCGCCGTGGCAGGCCAAGGCGGAGATGGCGGGACGATCTCGAAACCTTTTTACCGGCGGGGTGGCAAGAGGTGGCGCTAGATATAAAAGAGTGGATGACACAAGGGGAGACCTTTGCCCAACAGTGGGACAAAAAACAGGCTATATAAACATAAAAAATATATAGGTATAATAATAGTCAGTGACCAATAAAAACTTTATATTTTTATGATAAACAGCCAGCCATGATTTACAACTTAAACTTTAATTTTGTAAGCACTGCATATTTTAAGTGAAATAGTTAAATAAATAATATAAAAGCCAGAATAGTCGGTTGGTGGGTGCGTTAATTACGTTATGTGACTTACAGCATGGTTAAAACAGTTTTTTTAGTCTAAGAGATTTTTTGATAACTCAATTATCCTATCCTACTAATATTAGGGGTAGGTATATTTGCGAAAGTTTGTAAGTATGGATGGATGGATGTTTGTTACTCTTTCACGCTGAAACGGCTGAATGGATTTGGATAAAATTTGGCATAGAGATAGCTTAGACATCAGAATAACACATAAGCTACATATTATCACGCAAAGAAAAGCAAAGCAAAACATAATATCCTTTTTCTGTGGTCCACGTGGACGAAGTCGTGGGCAAAAGCTAGTTGCAAAATACAATAGCAATAAGACTAAGACACATTACTAGTAAATAGTCTCAAAACACCAATTGGTTTGTCACATTAATGTTTCGCCTACTTACGCACACCAAATGAGACCCTTGCTCAAATGGGGTAAAACATCCAGCGATTGATTTCAGCACTAGAAACACAGCAAGAGTTGAATCGCAAGCAAAGCCATCGCCAATTTCGCATCTACCTCTGCGGAGAAAAATGATATCGATACATAAATGTTTATGGCGCCCATAAATAGTGGCTGAGCTCAATTTTGCCTGCCTCAATCTGTGGAAATTGAGACGAAACGGGATTGCCGTAACCTTAACACTGAGATACCTTAGGAATAGAGCTGTCATTCAACTATGTTCTCTAATGCTTGTAGAGTACATTGCTTTCTGGCTTACTTTGACAGAAATGGATCTAGGTAGCTGTTTTGGACGATTATGTTATAAAATAAAGGATAGGAAACAGGATCCCAAAGAATCCGAAGTACAATTTTACTCTTACGGTCTTGTTTCTTATGATTGTTACAGTTTGCGCTTAGTAGATAAATTATTGATTTTCAGCAAATAAAGGCCTTGCTTGCCTGGCTCCCATCACACTTTGCCGCATTTCGTTGCCGCATGCAACTGCGTGCCGCATAGTCGCACTACAATGCGACAAAGAGTGTGCTTCTCGGTTCACGCTCGTTTTCATAAAAATCCTTGCTATGCAAAGGGTGGTATTAATAGTCTTCGACTCAAGATCCAACTCAAGTAGGTGATCTCAGAAAAGTCAAATGTTAATGTCAATGTCAGCCTTGGCTAATGTCAATGTCAATCTCAAGATAGTGTCTATAAATATGCTGACAGCTACTCAAGTTTGACATAAGCCAAGGCTTGAAATTTGCATTTGACTTTTCTGAGTTCACCTACTTGAGATCGAGCTCAAGTAGGTGATCTCAGACGATTAATAATACCACCCTAAGAGTGGCATTGACGCATGCCAGAACCAGATGCATCAAAGTATGAATGGAGATGTAGTCACATAGTTTAAGCTAACGCCTTTCATTGTAATATCAAGCATAAGTTTCTTATAAAAAAAAACTTAACCAATCTCTCTGTTCGCTCACAGCCAAGCAGCCGGTCCGCTACTCCATCGTGGCTGGTGATCCGGAGCGCCACTTCACCGTGGAACCCATGACCGGAGCCATCAGGACCTCGTCAGCACTGGACCGGGAGACCAGACCCTCGTACTTGCTGAACGTACAGGCTGCCAGCGGTAACCCGCAGAACTATGATCAGACCCAGGTTGGTGAAACATAAATAATTGTTTTAAATTAGAAGATTATTTCACGAGGTAGTGGCCACCCCTGCTGGTCTTTATGCTTATAATATTTAAAAAAAAACTTTCACTGATTAAACTGATTTGCTGAGGACTGTCCGTTGAGGAATTCCGTTCTCCATCTTCGATGTTCTTCATCAGATCTTCAGTTTTTTCATCAGCTGATATTCATATGGGAGCAAACGGGAAGTCTACCTTTTCAAACAAAAAAAGAATCATCGAAATCGGTTTACCTAGAAAAAAGTTCTGAGGTAATACACACATAAAAAAATATACGGGTTGAATTGAGTTCCTCCTCCTTTTTTGAAGTCGGTTAATAAACCAATACTGTTATCAAGATGTTGCCACAGTGATCTGATCACCCATCCATGAAGTGACCGCTCCCGATATTGCTTATCTTTCTACAAACCACTTTGCAAATCGGTTAAGGCGCCGCCCGGGCATAGTGAATAGCCCGCGCCGCGCGCAAAGAAGAATGTATAAAATCGATTCCTTTAACTGTTAAAGTAACAGATACACTAAACGAATCGAATCTACCTATAAGTGCTAAACCACATTTTGCCCGATCTTTAGGATATTTTTTAGCTCTAGTAACCCAAAAGCTCTCATACAAATGTGCTTTACATGACTGGATGGAACTGAATAAAACTTTGTCTAAAATCAAATCGAAAGAAAGAAGAAAAAGTAGAGCCATTCGTAGTTTTGAGAAATTTTAAAATCTGCTTCAGTATTGAAGCAGTATTTGTGTATACAAGGTGTTACAAAGGGTCCTTACTCTTTTTACAGGGCAAAAGCACCTTGTGATATGGATAACATTCCAAATATGTATATGTTTTGCTCTAGTATGACGTTTTTAAGTTAATAAAATGTTAGTGCAGTGACGGCAGAAAAGTATTTTTAAAAGATGGTTTTCATTGTTTTTCACAATGTTTTATCAATTTAAAACTATGCTGATGCACCTACGCACACAATCATGTGTTAGAATATGTGTTAGAACCGTTGTTGTTAGCGGTAGTGTGGTATAAGGGAAGAAGTATTAAAAATTACTAAATATTTAACACCTAATCTTCTGCTTCCAGGTTTCAATAACAATAGAAGACATCAACGACAACGCACCAGAATTCGGAAGCTCTTCTGTGAGAGTGTCAGTTGCAGAATCCGCAAACATAGGCTCTGTCGTCTACGCAGCAAGGGCTACGGATGTGGATGAGGGGAAGAACGGACAGCTGACGTATGCGCTGGTGTCTGCCACTGGACCGCCAAACACTTTTGCTGTCAACTCTCAGCACGGTTTGGTTACACTTTTGAGGTGAGTGAATACTGTGATTTCCTATTTTTACGAAGTCACCCTCAACATAAGGCACAAGATTTCTACGAGACGTTTGCATTCTTCGCTCGACATGATTCGAGTGGTCGGGAGTACTCGAGATCGAAATGACATGGGATTTTTCCTTCGAGATGTGTCGAATGCAAGATTTCCGAGAATTAGACCCCTGAGTTATAAGTACTGAGGTAAAGGCATCTGTGTTTTAACTAATATCTAACTGTCCAGCCTGTGCATAAAGTCCAAGCCTAGGCAAAGGCCTCTTCCTTTTCACGCCAACAAAAGCATTTACTCTAACAAACAAAAACTTCAATCAACAGATCGCTTGACTACGAGAACCTAGTCCGGCACACGCTGGTGATATCAGCCAAGGACAGCGGAGTGCCGCCCCTCAGTGCCAACCTGAGCCTCGTGGTGGATGTCCAGGACGTCAACGATAACCCGCCCGTGTTTGAGCACGACTCCTACGTAGCCAGCGTGCTGGAGTCCGAGCCTGTCAATACTAAGGTAAGTGGGAGTGAGAAGATGATGAATTTTGTGTCTAAAGAACAGCAAAAATGTTTTTACGAACAGATTAAGGAAAGCGGCTGAAACCAACCGACTTGGTATGTTATCCCCTTGACTGGTAACAGCGCCTTTTAGTGGTCGAAAAACGTGGAAAAATGCAAATTTTGTCGTTCCGCCACCAAGGGCGTTATCCGGCCTGGCCATGTCAGGAAAACCTGGCTGCCTATCGTAAACAACAGCGAAAATGTTTTTTTCTTCTCTTTTCTTTGGAACATCAATTTCCGAATAGTGGAACTTCTTCGTTACATTGGAAACGTTCCTCTGCCATATGGACGTGTAGTGTGTGACAACCTACACATTCGTATCGATATAGGTAACATAATATGCATGTATGTTGCACACTTTTCCAGACAGTCCAATATAATACTTTGACCATTTTACACGCCTTTCAATCACCAAACCTACTACAAGGAGCCTTACACCACAGACAGCACAGTAAATTCTACCCCATGCCGTCGTCTTATCGCATCAACAGAAACTAAGTTTTTTTAAGAATGTATTCTTCGCATCAGTTCCTTCTGTAAAATATGTAGATTGACGCAAAATACATAACTAACCACACCCTTTTATTCCACAGATACTAGAAATAGAAGCCATCGACAAAGACACAGGGAACAACGCGCGCATAACCTACCGGATCCTTTCCGAAAACTCTACCAACGACGAGTCATTCGCCATACAACTGGGCACCGGCTGGGTCTATCTAGCCAAGCTACTCGACAGAGAAACCACAGCCTCCCACAAGATGACTATAACAGCTATGGACAATGGGTTGCCCCCTCTGTCAGCCACAGCACAGTTAGTCATCAACGTGATCGATGCAAACGACAATGATCCAGCATTCTCCAAGGCATCCTATGAATTTAAGGTTGAGGAGAATAGATTGGCCGGGGCTATGGTCGGGCGCATCTCGGCAAACGATGCAGATTTGGGCGATAATGCTGCCCTGAGATATAGCTTGTTTCCGACAAACACGAGCTTCATTGTCAATCCTGTTACCGGTGAGTTGATTGCACTATTTATTTAAATGTACTTCCCTCGAGACTCGGTTTAAGAGGAAATTCTCAAACAGACTTACAGACTTTCTTTCTACACCATTTTTTCTTTTACCTTATAATATGAAATATTGTATGTTCCAAATGTCTCATTAATATCTTCAGAAGTCTCAGCTGCTTATAGCATATCAGTCCTATTGATATCGAGCTTGCCCCAAGCTTGTGATATGAAACCTTATTTTTTGATCTACTAAACCCTTTTATTAGGTACTACAGTAGTGAGTATTGGGTACTAAGCATTTCCTAATACTCACTAGACCCAGATTGTTTTACCCACTACATGTTTTATATTAAGGTTTACAATGAGTGTATACACCACTTATTATGATTGAAATTTCAATACCTAAGTGTTGTAAACCATAGGCTTCATCGTGTCGTCTGAAACAGAAGTACCTTCAAAAATTGCACAGTAAAAACTATTTCTGAAGAACTTGAGTAATTTGTATGCGGTCGTTTGACAGTCGTAAAAGAATATCGGTTCCTAGACCATTCCACTGCTGTAGAGCTGTTCCATCTCTTGGCCTTTGGTTCATGTGTAAGCGTAACTATAGAGGGTCTATCCGTTTGTATGTCCCACGTATTTATCAACAAAGTAGCCCGTGTCATCTCAAACCACGCAGAAATTAAATCCCAATAGGATATGTCCCATGAAGCCACTACCGACCGTTAGAGGGATTATTGTTTATGGTGCTTGCTGTAATGTTAACTTGCTGATTATTAACCTGAAGTTATGAATGGACAGACAATGCTGCGAGCTACCGTCGGGTACAGTTGACAACAAAAATACAGATTGTCTTAATTCAATACCAACATTATTTTGAAGGTTGATTCCAAAAACCAACCTTTGATGATAATTAAAATTTCATCAAGAAAATAATAGAATCATAATAATAGAACCTCTGCCTTTAGTTGATGCTTAAAAGTGGCACAAACTTATTAAACTGTACTGAAGTGGCAGTCAGTATGCATTCTGCATTTGCGAAATTAAGAATTTAAGTGAATTTCAGCAAAGTAACATACCTGATAACAATTTAGCAGTTTCAGTGACAGACGAAAAAAAAATTTCACCACAAAACCCTGACTTAAAAATACCCAGCGAACATTACTTTAGACCAGTTTTCATCAAAACCGAGATTCCTATCCTAACAAATCAGTGCATCTGGTGACTCTTTCTGGGTCCGTGTGGATATTTATTTATATGCCGAGGCTACTCTCCCGAAGCCGGCGACCCTTTGAAAGCTAAAACCCAAAGTGTGTAGTTGTAAGGGCCTCTTGAGATGGCAAACAGCTTGTGCAAACAACGAGAGCGTAATATCCTACGTTTATCGAGGCAGGGCCGGGCGTAGGTGGGATTTATTGGGGTGGGGTCAAAAGTACTCAATGCTCAATACTCAAAACTTTATTGCAACCATAAGTGTACAAAAAAAAAACTAAGGCCTTTGCATCTACGTAATGAGATGATTTATACAGCGTCCAGTGACACCTTCACTCACACTAGATAGGTGAAGAGACCACTCGGCGCTGCAGTGCCTGGGACATTGTTTTTTAGATGGAGTAGGCTTGCCCAGCACCTATACCATCCTGACAGCTTAGTCGACCAAGCCCACAGGAAAGACAGGTCAATACGTGTGGAGCCAACTGAGCCGCGGGTTTCCTCACGATGTTTCACGGTAAAGTGTACAAGATCTTAAATAACATTGTAACATGTGAGGAACTATAACGACCCTGTCGGGAAAACTTAAAAGCTAGGTAAAAGAAATATCAGTATCACGAGGCGTGCCTGATTTGTTCATGTTTACTAATTTATTAGCCAATATTCTTCAGTAATAAATCTAGTCTAGACACATACGTCATACGATATTCTTCACCTCTTCCATACGCTAATGACAATCGTCCCGATCCAAATAGACCCACTAAGGCCCGTAAGATCAATCAAAGTTTAAACCAAAAAGGCTAGTTTAAACCCTATCTGTCGATTAATTTTCATACGAAATGCGAGGTTTAATCTAAGGTCTGAGTTTAAACTGTGATTGATCTTACGGCACTAATTCAGACACATGTGCCGGTGATTATGTAAATAGGTGACATTTTGACAATATCTATAGCAAATTAATATGCTTCTTTGACAAAAGTATTGTATACAAGGGTAGTAGTAATACCCTAAATATTGATACTGTCTGTCCTTATTGTCATAATAAACTTTGTAGTTTAATGAAAATGGCACCAGCATTCTCCACCAACGACACCGTGCTAAATGTGCTGTTTTAACCAAGTTTTTTTTGTACAATTAAGAATATTCTGATCTAATCTGAGGCTCAAGATGGACAAATCTGTCCAGGCAGCCATTGTTTATCTATTGTTATTCTTATTCTGAGAGTCAGGTGGCTAGTAGATTGTATGACAGTACAAAGTTTTAAAAAAGGGGTCCAGACCACCCAAACCCCTAAACACAGCCCTGCCAACAGTAATATCCTACAATTTATCGAAGTATAGGGAGCAGGTAGAGTTGAGGTAAAGCGCTGTTTGTCTTAGAAATGCCTGGGACAGGACTGCTCAAAGTAAATAGTGGAGGGACTCGCAATTTTCGTGAGATTTTGGGACTGTACTCGTATTTGGGAAAGTTGTTTTTAAGATTATCGAACCACAAACCAATATAAGTCTCGCGTAAGCATCGCTAGCGTTCAATCCCACAGGTGTAAACTGACGAAACAAACCAAAACCAACTAAAATGTGCGGTTTGCAAGTCTGAGGTTCTAAGCTAGTACAATTTTATTTTACTTTTTAGCGTTTGTCATAGACACTCCTAAGGGCATAAAAATTAGGTAGGGACTAGGAACAGCAAATACCGTAAAATAAACCACATCGTAACTGTGCGTTTTAACTCAACTTCCCTCATCACCAACGATTTTTTAGTCTGGACATCACCATCAGACAGACTCACAGATCACCCATGATCTGTAGACAGACTATACATAAAATACTTATATACAGGGTGTTAAAAGACCGCCAACAAAGCGGGAAATCACGTATTGTCCTCATCATAAGGATCATTTTTGCCCAAGAAACTATGCCTGGGAAATCAACGGTTCCCGAGATAATAAGGTTTAAAGTAGGACTTTTCAAAATTTTTTTTTTGCAGAATTCTGTTCATTATCGAGTACTTAAAATTTCTTCTTAAGGAATAATATCAAAATTTTGAATATTTCTTACAAAAAATGACACTGAAATTGCAACCCGCAATGTATTGTAAACATCGGCACCTTGAGAGTAAGCAACCTAAGTTTATGTCAACGATTGCGCAATATGACTTCTCTGCGTTACACTTCCACTACGCGATAAAATATTTTCCAAAATTATAACCTAAAAAACCAAAATGATTTCCCAGCAATAATTTATCGAAAAAGTACTTTGTTTTGGTGTCTAGTATGCGTACCTTTCGGGTCTGTTGGCGGTCTTTTAACACCCTGTATACAACGTGTTACAAAACATCCTAACTCTTTTTACAGGGTGTAACCTACTGGTCAACAGGATGTCAATTCTGTAAAAAAAAGTTGAAAAAAACAATTTTTATTTTATAACCTCAAAGCTGAAATTTTTTCATAACTTGTTTGTTCTTGGTATTAGCTCAAATTTAAAAATATATTTGTGGGTGTAGGTGCATTTGCAAAGGTTTGACTTGTTAAAACATTGTGATAGTCAATGAAAACAATATTTAAAAAATACTTTTCTCCCGCCACACCGTTCACATTTTATTAATTTAAAAATCAACGGAACATCGTAGAGCAAAAAAAAAAATTAGGTTGTGATCCCTATCACTGGGTGCTATTACCCTGTAAAAAGAGTTAGCATCTTTTGTAACACCTTGTATACTATGTTCATTACCTTGGTAAAATTTGACTGTTTACCTAATTTACAGTAACTTTTACATCACCTGTCTACAGGTGATGTAAAAGTTACTGTAAATTTAAAATTTTACGCAAGCTTTTAAGCAATTTTAAGCATTTTATTCAGAGGTTGATAAACCGTCCGTTACGAACCGAAGTTTTTGTGCAACACACGCTCCCCACACAATTATAATGCGTGCGGGATGAGAATGGGAAGGAACCTTGTCAAAGTCAATCGAAAACATACTGTATTTTACTTTGACAAGGTTGCATCGACGCGAGTTTGCTTACCGCGCGCGTCTCAGTTCCAAAAGGTCGCATCCCATTCTCATTCCGCACGGATTATACACCTACTAGCTGCATTCAATTACTTGCTACATTTACATAGTCCCCCAGATTGGCTCGCGAGATACTCGTAACTTTTTCTTTTTTGCTACAACTCGTTATGGGGCCGCAAAAAAGGTTCGAGAAGCGTTATCGGTTCGGGAATAACTGACTGATGAATAGGAGGCCCTTTCGTCTCAATTCGGATTATCAGTACATCGCATCGGCATCGCCACCTCGAGATTTTCGCTAGTTAGGTGGAAAGGACCAGGGGGGGCGGCACAGAAAGCCGCCTCCACCCTTTCGGACGCACATGAAACTAGTGCATACTCTCTTCTTCTTCTTTGCGTGCCGTCTCCTTATTGGCGATCAGTTTGGCGCAAACCAAATGAGCCGGTGTGCTTTGCCCGACCCATTCGCGCAGATTTTGTATCCATGATATCTTGGGTCTACCAGGGCCCTTAGCCTGTAACGCAATGGCGGGTCAATGGCGTCCCGGCAGAAGGATAAAACCGGGCTCTCCTCGTTTTTCTCCTACAACCAGAGAACTAATCATCTAGAATTAGAATCAAAATATGTTTTGCTGTACTACAAAAGCATTAAAAGGACAGACAGCGTTAGCAAATCGTAATTGAAGTCGTCATCTGACAGCCCATTTTGGCACCATTGTGTTACAGGCTAAGGGCCCAGGTCTCCTTCTGCCTAGTATCTTGCCTTGTATGATAAGTTTGAGGTGGCTCTAGGTAACATACTCTACATACTCTAGGTAACACTAAATCCAGCAATGTTTCTATGGTAGCTGAGTAAATATAGAACGCCCAACTATGGTCTGTTGGGACCCGGCCAGTCCCCGAACATAAGGGAAATTTCCCTAAATTAAGGTGCATGATCACCAGCTTCTCCTAAACTGTCTGATCAATGACCAGCCATGGCAATGCCATAGCTTTAGCAAGCTAGATATATCTTTGTCTATACCTAAGATAAATAATCTCTGTCCCTGTACTGCTCTATCTATTTATTTTATTTATTTAACAGAAGCTACAGCATAAGTTAAGTATCTAGACCTAAAGTGTAGGAGAGAGAACTGTATTGAGCTCTAGCTCGGTAAAGCGGGCATTAGCTATGCTACTGGGGGTTTACCGGCTAAAACGAAGCCGATTACCATTGGCGAAAATCGATTTATGAAAATTAACTGGTTGGCAGTAAAATGAACTAAATAGGTGGCAGTACATTTTACAAAAATCGAATTTCGATTTTCGCCAATTGTAATCGGCTTCGTCTTAGCCGGTAGACCCCCTGTACAATAATTATTATACGCTACCTATTTGATAGTATGCCGAATCTTGTAATATCATCACAAAAAAGACAAGACTTTTGCCCAGTAAAATCATTACTAAAACTGTGAAACTCTGTGACATTATGTTCACATAGGGTTGAATTTTCTTAGAGGTGCTGATTTGTCTGTCAAATAGCCCATTAAATATAGTTAGGCTTGACATAACACCCGAGCTAACAGAGGTCGTCAAAGCTAGAATTACTCCAAAAGGTCTTCGACCATATAAGTTTGCGTATACGCAACACCTGGAAAACCTGCTAGCCGAGCCCAACATAATCGGAGAGACTAAATCCGCAAGACTCCGCTGGCTCGGCCACGTCGAGAGAATGGAAGCAGATCGGGCTGCGAAGAGAGCATATGAGGGACGTCCTGTAGGGCGTCGGCCGGTCGGACGTCCCAAATATCGCTGGAAAGATGCGGTAGAGAGAGACCTGTGCGAACTCCAGGTGGAGGATTGGAGGGAGTTAGCGGAGGACAGGGAGAGCTGGCGTCTTTTGGTTGCGGAGGCCAAGATCCACTTTGGGTCGCTGAGCCAGCCAGAATGAATGAATGAATGAATGAATACGCAACGTCTGTGTGAACTATTCCCTGATCTCTATTGATCTTCTGTACACGCCATTGTGTGGAGGGAGGGTCTGAAAATGGCGTATCGATATACGTAAATCATTCGCCTTGACGTTTGTATGAGATCGAATCGTCGCGGAAACCCGGGTGTCGCTTACTTACTTATGGGTTTTTAATGAGTCGAAAAAAGTAGCTTTCTCTGACTCACAAAAGAACTCAGATTTGATTTGGCCAAGTTCGGGTAACTCAAAATAATGCGATGTTTGCCAGTATCCAGGAAAATACAGGGTGGATTTTTGAGACGGGGCAGTAAGGGCAGGTACCTTAACCGTTATAGTTACTGGAAAACGTTCCTAGGAGACTATCCATAACTTTTTGAGTTTTTTTTTTTTATTTTAGCATTTTGTACATTTTTAGCAGACTGTAAATTTTTCTAAAATCTGTGAATGCAGTTTATAATTATCTCAAAAAGTTATGGATGGTCTTCCTAGAACGTTTTCCTGTAACTATAACGGTTATGGTACCTGCCCTTACCGCCCCGTCTCAAAAATCGACCCTGTATCCTCTAAACATAAAAACACCGAGATAAAGCAATCAAGTATTTGCTTAGTTTAAAATAGTCTAAGATCCGTGACGTCATGGCACATATTTTCACATAATTTTCATGCAAGTTATCAAGGTTATAAGAATTTCATGATCAAAACGAACATTGAACTTCTGATGAGACATAAAGGTAAAAATTATCACTTTGTAACTGTAATCAATGATCTACCTTTCAAAACGTAAAGAAGGAGGTTACCCACATAAATCCCAAGCCGGCCAATAAAACAGATGGAGAGAATAGAAATCCTCATCTCCGCACTACACGCGCAATATTTTAATAATACTTAATGGCGGGTCATGGCGAGAGTCTATGCGACGACGTATATTACGTGCAATTGACGGGCACAATTCATCGCGGTGTTGCTACGAACCTCCCGGGGAGGCGACCGGCTTCGAGGGACGATGTAACCTTTGCAACTGGGGAGTGTAATTAATCAGATCGGTGACGTGATGTGGTGCGGAGTGGGACGTTCGATGTTGGTTTTCGAATAGAAAATAGAGCCCTAGTTACCTAGTTGAAGAGAATCGGTTGGTTTAGGTCTACGCTGGAAATCTAAAAACACTGCACCAAAATATGCAGTTGCTCTTTTTCGAAATTCTCGGGTTGCTAACGACCTGAATTCTTAGTACAAATTTCTAATAATAATTATGGTTTGTTCTGGGTTTTTCTTTCATTCATAATTAATTTCTTATTTTGAAGTGACATTATTATATTGTGATATTATGTTGCTGCTCTACAAACTTTACTAGCAAATATTCCCGTAACAACTTTTTGCTTAATCTGAAAATTATAACCTTTTCAAACCCACGTCTGTTCCAACTCTAGTCCAGTAATTTTTTTGTTGTGAACTAGTCGTTCGCCCCCTCTCCCTATGATCTTGATACTGTCATGGTGTATTTAAAGCTGGTATAATGCCCATGTAGGATGTTGGCGCGGGCTAGAAACTTGTTTGTCTGACTGATATAGGTGCCTTTTATTTTCATATACCGATGAGTTATAGGTGTTAAATTATGTTCGTATTCCACCCGCGGAACAGGTGATGTTGTATAGAAATTGAGCTGTATAGCTACCACGAGTGCGAAAAAGCTGTGCCGGACGTCCGCCGGACGTCTGTCATGTATCCTAATACTATAGTAGTAAGGTTGTTTATGCAACTTGTCACTTTCAGTGACATTGACAGTAAGCACTCGTGGTACCAGTACTGGTTGTTCGATGGATTTATATCCATGCGTTATATGTAGGGATGTGACGAGACATATTCACACACTATAAAAAAAACTAAGACCTTTGCATCTTTGTTATGAGATGATGTTATAATGATGATATTTATACAGCGTCCAGTGACACCTTCACTCACACTAAATGGGCGAATAGACCACTCGACGCTGCAGTGCCTGGGACATTGTTTTGGACACTAAACAAGCAAACATATTCATAACTCTTATTTAGAACTGTAGGACAATACATCACTGTTTGCAGAGAGAAACATAGTTCAGGCTAAAGAGGGTTTTCCTTAAGAAATCATAAAAAATATAACAAAAAATTTAGGTATTGTATTTACTATTGAATTCAAAGTAAAACTTCTCGAGCTCCATTCAAATACGTGAACAAACCGCACCCAAAACCTCTCTTTTATTGACGCAGCGCCGATTCCCGAAGCATCCACAACCTCTCTTCAATATTTGAGCTCGGAAATAACGACTTACATTTTTTTCTAAGCATCGTCCCGCATCGCTCATTATACCAGCCGCCTTGTCTTATTATCCTTCTTTCAACCGGCCCTGCTTGCTTAAGAACTTAAGCATTTACGATCTTTGATTTAAGGTTCAGTTTTCCGCGGAAGAGGCATTTCAAGTCCGGTTGTGCCTTTCGATTCTTTGCCATAGTTATCACAAGCTGGTCCCTACGAATTCGGAACCAACTCTCGGATAATCATAGGTATTGCGCCCGGAGCGATCTCTTTTATGAATCCCTAATTCGAGGTTGCCCAAGGAAAGATAATCGATTCGAAATTGACAAAATTCCTGTGGCCCGCTTGGGTTATCAATGTTGTATTAACTGAATGCGCACTTTTGGTAATCATTCTTTAATGAAAATTGGCTTGTAATCATTGGAACGGTTTTTTTCTTTCACGTGCATGTGTGCGAAAAGTCCGTCCTTATTCATGTGAAATACAAGCGTAATACTTCTCCGTCTTTCAAATAAAATTTCCAGAAATGGGCTTATCCGTACACAATGCTCTATCTCACTCCATGGCTTTATAAAAAGCAGGATATCGATTTGCCTATCGACATGGTATATTATGCTAGATATGCTGCACACCTACCGGACATAGTCGCCATCAAGTGTACTCTTTCTAAGTATCTATCTTTTTTATACGGTTTGATTTCCTATCAATCTTTTAGTCCGGCGATGGTGAGATCGGTCTTTGAGTAAGTGACTTATTGTTTTTTTTTTGTTACAGGTATTATAACAACGAAAGAGAAACTCGACCGTGAATTCAAATCCTCCTACTCGCTATTCGCCGAAGCCAAAGACCAAGGTACACCACCGAGGGCCAGCCGAGTCCCTGTACAGATCAAAATAACCGATGTCAATGACAATTCTCCCGAAATCATCGATCCAAGGGAGGATGTAGTGAGTGTGAGAGAGGAGCAGCAACCTGGTGCAGAAGTGGCAAGAGTGAAAGCGATAGATAGAGACAATGGAGTAAATTCTACTGTCACTTATTCTATTTTGAATGAGCGAGACTCCGATGGCTATGGAGTGTTCCTAATTGACTCCAAAACTGGCGTAATCAAGACTAGTACAGGTAAGAATATGGATGATTTTCTATGAAAACACAGGCAATTTAGTCAATTGGTTCTATGTTAAACATAGCATTTGAGCTAGAAATGTACCATTGCTGACCATTGTGAAAAATTCTTTTCAGTTCTGGACCACGAGGAAAGGTCGATTTATAGGCTGACAGTAGCAGCAACAGATGGCGGCAAGCCTCCAAGGCAGACTGTGAGACAACTCAAAGTAGAAGTTTTAGATCTCAACGATAACAGGCCAACATTCACCAGCTCAAGTCTGTCGTTCAAAGTAAGTATTCAATCATAATCATACCTAAGTATATAGTTTATAAATTTATAGTTTTAAAGGCTTGATAGAAAAGCAGGAACTGATAGGTAAGATTTATAGGTAAGTGATAATAATATTTTACATTTTGTTACAGGTAAAAGAAAACGCAAAGATTGGTCATATTGTCGGCACAGTTGCTTGCTGTGACAGCGACATCCAAGATAATCTTATAAACGGAGATGTCGAGAAGCACGTGTCATATCTTCTGCTGCCTCTTACATCCGACCACTTACCAGGAACCTTTGAAATAGATCGACGTACGGGGTCTCTTGTTGTTGCCAGACAACTAGATAGAGAAATTCAAGACGAGTACAGACTTGAAGTTAGAGCTTTAGATACGTCAGCTACAAATAATCCTCAAAGCAGTGCCGTGACAGTCAAAATAGACATTGTAGATGTCAATGACAATGCTCCTCAATGGCCTCAAGATCCAATAACCATCGAAGTTTCTGAAGTTACTCCTATCGGAATGATTGTTTATAACTTTACCGCGAGAGATGCAGATTCCGGAAGTAATGGAGAACTGAATTTTGAAATTGAATCTTCGCTCCCATCAACTAATAATGTTTTTATGCTAGATCCACTGACTGGATCATTGACTCTGACTTCAGTACTAGACTACGAGATGTTAAAGGAATACTGGTTGATAGTAAGAGTAACAGATATGGCAGTCAACTTGTCGGAGAGATTATCAACTGCTGCAACCGTTCATATAAAAGTTACTGATGCCAATGACAATGTACCTACATTTGTTTCGGCACCTAAAGCATCCGTTTCTTTGAATTCGCTATCAGGGAGTTTTTACCAAGCCTTGGCTGTTGACTCAGATTCTGGAGATAATGGCAGAATATCTTATTTCATCGCGAGTGGCTCAGACAGTGCATATTTTCATATGGAATATGATACCGGAAAACTGTCACTTTCTAAAAAGATTGGAACTGATATTTCAAAGATGAAACCTGGACAGTATAAACTGAATTTGACTGCATCTGATCATGGTACTCCGATATCGAAGCAAAGTCATATGACGTTACTGCTAAACCTGCAAGAGTCCACTAATGTTCCGCCAAGGTTTATAGAAGCTTATTACAAAGCTAATATCAGTGAAGACATCAAGACTGGAAGTTTCGTTGCTAGACTTACTGCGAAATCTTCTCGTGGTGATAATGGTAGGGTTTTTTTTCTCATAAAATATCTCACAATACATTGAAATACTATATTTATACATGATCTGATTTATTTTACTTTTGTTTCAGGAAATCTTACTTACTTCATCCCACGTGGAGTAGCCGACAATAAATTTACAATCGATGAAAAACGAGGTACTATCTCCATCAACGGCAAAATAGATAGGGAAGATCGGGATAACTATGTTTTCCCGGTGTACGTCTCAGATACTGGAACATACCAATCATCAAACTTCGATATTACTGCAGTAACTGTCAAGGTGTTAGACGTCAATGACAATCCTCCAGCATTCAAACCAGGTTCATGCTACACATTGTCTGTCCCAGAAAACAATGATGCTGACGTTATACATACAGTCGCAGCTACAGACAAGGACATTGGAGCAAATGGCGTTTTAACGTATAGTATCATATCTGGCAATAATGGCAATAAGTTTTCCATAGATCCGTCTAGTGGTCAACTAATGGCTAGAACTTTGGATAGAGAAACTCAGTCTAAATACCACTTGACAATAACAGCATATGACCATGGGTCACCAATCGCACTGCAAGGTTCTTGCAATATAACAGTTATGGTTGAAGACCAGAATGATAACGATCCAGTATTCGACACTGGACATTATTCAGCAATGATACCAGAAGATGCATCTGTCGATACGTCTGTTATAAAAGTCAGAGCAACTGATGCTGATTTGGGATTCAATAAGAGGATAGTTTATTCTTTGGCCAATGAGAGTCAAGGCCTTTTCAGGATTGACAACAAAAGTGGAGTCATTTATACAACCGGGTAAGTTTACCTAACTAATAGTGTGATACATCCGAAACTTCAGTCATGATTTAACTATGTAAACTCATATCTACTTTTAATTCCAGCCATTTTGACAGAGAAAAGAGACATATCTACAACTTTGAAGCAGTCGCCACAGACGAAGGTCGATACATCGCGCGCTTACAAAGGGTTTCAGTCGAAGTGACTATCAATGACGTCAATGACAATAAACCTATTTTCACCAAATACCCGTTCAAAGAACAAGTGGCTACTTTGACACCTCCAGGACAAAGTCTACTCAGAGTTTTAGCTACTGATAACGACATAGGCACTAACGCTGAAGTTTTGTATGAGTTGCTCGACAATTCCAATCACAAATTTAGAATAAATCCGACAACTGGTGTTCTAACTGCAACGCAAAGTCTCGCCAGTGAAAACGGACGACTGATACACCTCAAAGTATTAGCTAAAGATAAAGGAAATCCGGCTCAAAGTTCTGTCGGTCTTATAGAAATCAAAGTTGGTGATTTCTCCGAATCAACCACATTGAACTTCCAAAACGCATCATATAATGTTACTATACCAGAAAATATGGCTTATGGCAAAGAAGTGGCTCAAGTGACTGCAGTGAGGAGTGATGGGCGACGACAAAGGATAATTTACGAGTTTGGAAGTGGAAATGATCAGTACGCATTCGAAATTGACTCAAACAGCGGTATAATTAGAGTGAACAATTCAGCAAACTTAGATTACGAATCATTCCCTGGTCCCAAAAGAAAGTTGGTGGTAGTCGCGAGAACCGAAGGGACACCAGCTCTTTACGGCTACAGTGAGGTTACAGTCAATCTTCTAGACCAAAATGATAACGCCCCAAGATTTACTCAGCAGCAATACATTGCTAACGTTCTAGAAGGAAACACAAAAGGAGAATTTGTCGTTCAACTATCAGCTAAGGATATGGATCAAGATGCCAATGCAAGAATTCTGTACCACATTGTCGATGGTAATCATGATAACGCATTTATCATAGAACCCGCGTTTTCCGGATCAGTGAAGACCAATATAGTGTTAGACAGGGAAATTCGGGAGACGTACAAGTTGACTGTAATAGCTACAGACGAAGGAGATCCACAAATGACAGGAACTGCCACGCTGAGGATCAATGTGGTGGATGTCAACGATAACCAGCCAACCTTCCCACCACCTAACGTGATTTCTGTTTCGGAAGGTATGTACCTTGACTTCCGTATTATCTTAGTAGTAGGCACCTGCTTTAAATCCAATACTGGTATGATAGTTTTTAGTTACTATTGTACAATAACGTGCTTATTTCTAAAAGTAACATAAAGAGGGACACAGTATTATTTATTTTGAAAAAAATATTTTTATTCGCCTTAGTGTACCTATATTTAACTTCACCAACCGTCTCAGTAACATTTAGTTTCCCGTCTTCAAAGTTATTGTTTCCCTCACTCACTTGTTTGTAAAATCCTCCTTAAATTACGTTAGTTCTTGTTAAAACAAAAGAGTTTACAAAAGGGGAGGCATTTAACATAATTTGTATTCCCTCGAATACTTTTGCATTCAAAGTTTCAAGCCCGTAAAGCAGGATTAAAACGAAATGGGGACTCCTTAAGGATCAATATTTATTGGAAGGTATTACATTTTTTCTTGGCCGCATGTCTTAGCGGTGCCTCCCCAACGAAACGCGTCCTTTCTTTCCTTTCTTTTTTTTAATTTCTCTTTCTCGTTTTTATATCATTGTACGCCGACAGCAGTTTTGTTTTCGAGAATCTGGTTTTGCGGATCGTTAAAACGGCCCGCCGCCATAAAATAAGTGCGCCAGAGGAACAGCTTTGTGATCGTTTGAATCTGATATACGTATAATGCTTAATAATAGGTATCTACACAATGCAAGCACTAGTGCCTGCCACAACTACTGAGATTGTGTGAAAGTAGCATATACGCAGAATATTGATCTGAGTACCCATTAAGTTGAACCTCTGTTGAATTTATTTTGCGTCGCCGCCGCTTCTTAAAAACGCGAGTGTAGCGTCAACGACAAAAGTTAACTTTAGATTTATTGCGCTCGCGCTCACGACTTTGTGGATTCTTACTTGATTCTTACCTATAAACGTTCGTTGTAGTTAAGGATTTACTGAGACGCATTTTTCCTCTTTTTTTAGTTAATAGTTTCTTGTCCTTCATTGGATATAAGTACGGCCTTTTACATCCTTTGTAGTGGCACTTTTTCTTCACTACTAAAATAGAGATTCTGGAATGTCTAAGCCACGTATAAATGTCGAAGCCAATACTTATCATGTTGACTTTATGTAAACCTGGTATTAAAATCAAAATTTTAAATTTTCAGGCACAGAAGTTGGCACCGTCCTTACATCAGTGACAGCAAACGACGTAGATACTTATCCGGCGTTGAAGTACACCATCAGTCAAGGCGATAACAAGTTCACGATAGACAGATACAGTGGAAAAGTAGTTTTGAACGGTCCTTTAGATTTTGAGACTCAAAAGCTCTATCAGATCAACGTGACGGCTTCAGACAGTGAGCATTTAGCCAGAACTACGTTGACGATCAAAGTTACCGATGTGAATGATAACGCCCCAGTTTTTGAGAAGATTTCTTACAACAGTGTTTTGCCTGGTAAGTTTCAAAACTTTTTTACCGTCACATTACTTTCAATTCTTCCAACCAGCCCCATAATATTAGAATATGTACAACGATCAATCATCCATTGTTATCTCTGAAAAGTTTACTTAAAACATCTTCAGCTGCTATCTCATATGAGTAAAATTGCTTTATTCATACCAACCGGGGCATAGCTACATAGGTATACAAAAAGTCTAACATTGTCCTTCCAAACATTACAGAAGGGGTCGGCACCCAAGAGGTGATCTCCGTCAGCGCAAAAGACAAAGATACGGACGAGAATGGCAAAATCACCTACACACTCCTTCAGCCTATGAAAGGCTACTACATTGACCCAGCCTCTGGTATTGTCTACGTGAACTACAGTGCCTTGCTTGACAACCATAGAGATGCCCAGCTCGCAGTGGTTGCTAACGATCATGGGAAGCCGAATAAGAGTGCAGTGGCATCCGTGAGGATCAGTGCTGGATCGTCCTCAGAGATCAAACCTTTTATTGGACAAGATACTTACCGGTAAGGACCTTTATTATGCTAAAGTAACTAGGTATACCTATAACAACCTATAACAAAAAAATGCTATTTACTTTTTTTTTACAAAAGAGTTAATTTTATTGTACTCGAAACGGGTCGAATCGCGATTGGTTTTTAGGCAAATTAATTACCTTATTTTGAATACAATAATGTTTAAATATCGCGAATCATTAAAAGTGAATAGAGTTAATTTTATTTCAAGATTTTTTTATTTGGTAACAGTAAACACTACCGTAAATCGCCAGTAAAGGCTAGAAGCATCGAATTACTTACTACTAAAAAAATGTGTAAAGGTTCTAAAATATGTTTTTGTATTTCATTTCAGGATCACAGTTAACGAAGCCACCGAAAAAGGGACATCGCTGCTTCAAATTGGAGGTATCAATGACATCATCAAGAAGTACAACCTGGAATTCCACATCATATCTGGGAACGAAGGAAACGCTTTCGACGTCTCCCTAGATGGCGCTTTACTACTGGTCAAAAAGCTCGATAGAGAGACGCAAGATTCTTATGTTCTTGGCTTAGCTGCTTTGGAGCAAGGGAAGATGCTATCCTACAGCCAAAATAAAACTTCGATTACGATATTTGTAACGGTAGCCGATGCCAATGACAACCCGCCAGTATTTTCGTCCAATGACTTTGAACTGACTGTCAGTGAGGATGTGAAAATCGGGTATACGTTAATCCAGATGTCCGCTACAGATGCTGATTTGTATGGAACTCCAAACGCTGCTATCGTTTATAACATTACCTCTGGTGATGATGAAGGACTTTTCTTTATTCAACCTACCACTGGTGTTATGACCGTCAATAAGACATTAGATTTTGATACCGGTAATACTGAATACAAGCTTATAATAGTGGTTTGTGATCAAGGGGAACCAGCTTTGTGTAACGCAGCAAATATGAAGCTAGCTATCATTGATGAAAACGACAATGCTCCAACATTCCCTGTGACCGAGTATTTCGAAGCGATAGCTGAAAATGAAAGGGTTGGAACATCAGTCTTCACTGCCAGAGCTACAGATTTAGACCGAGGTCGATATGGCAAGCTAAACTATTCGATAATACCAACATTGTATAACAAAAATGACGATGCATGGAGGATGTTCCAAATTGATTCAGGATCTGGCCTAGTAAACACGAACGCTATATTTGACTATGAACAGAAAAATAAGTATGAATTTGCAATCAAAGCATCTGACCTTGGTGGTAAGAGCTCCACAGTAAAAGTGAGAATCGACATTGAAAGCCGAGACGAATTCTATCCACAATTTACGCAGAAAACTTACAACTTCCTCATACCGAAATCGAATTCGCTGTTGGCTGGTTTTTCTATCGGTCAAGTTATAGCAACTGACAGAGATAAAGGAATCGATGGACGAATCGTCTATCAGCTTTCCACATCGCATTCCTACTTCAAAATCAACAGAACTGCCGGAAATATTATCCTAAAGAAAACTGTCGACGTTGATACTTTATTTGGATCAGACAAATCCATAAGCCTAGTCATTACAGCCAGCTCTGGGCGGCAAGGATCTCTTACTAATAAAACTGCTGTTGAAATATCAATTGATCATTTAGGAGTATCGTCGATAAATAATCCAGATATAGCTACAGGAGGTGGCCTGTCAGACTGGGCATTGGGTCTGCTAATCGCTTTTATTTTTATTATTATTATATTTGCTGCAGCATTCCTGTTCTTACACATGAAGAACAAAAGACACAAAAAGGTGAACAAGCCAGGGCTCAATTCAGAAGGAGTTGGAGCTACCAATAGCTATGTAGATCCAAGTGCTTTTGATACTATTCCAATAAGAAACCCAGGGGCGGCTGGTGGCCAATTTGCCCCTCCCAAGTATGACGAAATCCCACCTTATGGCCCTCACACAGCTAGTTCAAACTCAGGTGCAGCAACGACATCTGAACTTTCTGGTTCTGATCAATCAGGATCCAGTGGTAGAGGCTCAGCAGAAGATGGTGAGGATGGTGAAGATGAAGAAATAAGAATGATTAATGAAGGACCTTTACAGCGGGATTCACTTCACAGATCAAATGATGGCGATAACCTGTCAGACGTCTCTGTTCATAATACTCAAGAATACTTAGCTCGGTTGGGTATTGTAGATACAGGAACAGGTGGAGGGGCATCGACGTCCTCTAGACGATGCTCAGAAAATGTAACTACAAAAGACCCAATGCTGCACCACGGCGCTATTGATCCAATGCACATGTTTGACGAAGATGCTGCTCATGAAAATGATATAACTAACTTAATTTATGCCAAATTAAATGAAGTAACAGGGAGTGAACGAGCTAGCAGTGCTGATGAAGCCAGTGCTGCCGTGGACAGAGCTATGGCCTTAGGGGCTTTTCCAAGTGCCCCTGGCGAGACCACTGCTGTGCCAACTCAAGGACCTTCCATGACTGGTAGCCTAAGCTCCATAGTTCATTCTGAGGAAGAATTGACTGGAAGTTACAACTGGGACTATTTACTAGATTGGGGACCCCAATATCAGCCTTTAGCTCACGTGTTCTCGGAAATAGCAAGATTGAAAGACGACGCAGTGTCTCTGCAGAGTGCAAACAGCGGTGCGTCGAGCGCTAAAAGTAAAGGCACGTCTATATCTGGTGGCAAAAGTGTGCCGCCACCGTTGTTGACAACAGTAGCTCCAAGAAGTTGTCCAGCGCCATCTCTGTCTTGTAGACAACCTCAGCACTTATTGCCTAGGTCTCCCATTAGCCATGATGTGCCTGGCGGGTTTTCAGCAGCCGCTGCTATGTCACCTTCCTTCTCTCCTTCCTTGTCGCCTTTAGCAACACGATCGCCCTCGATGTCACCTTTAGTCGGTCCTGGACTTCCATCAGTACCAGGAAGCAGAAAAGCTACACATTCAACGTTAAGGTTATAGGACTTTCTGTATTATTGTAAATATGATGGAGTCTACTTTGACGTGACTAGTATTTGAATGTTAAAAGTATTTATTCAATTGACTGACCGATTTGATCGGTAGTATTCTGATTGTATGTAGTGTCATTTTGTGCATGTCTTTTGCTATTGTAAACTTATCTAAAGTCTGCCCTGAATATGCTCAAAGTGATTTTAAGCGCTTATGAAATTACCGATTTTTACGGTAACTGTAAATATTTTTGTTAAATTCGGGTTGTAACTTTAATCCTTGTAAATAAATCTAGGTTATATCTAAAACATTTTGTAAAAATATGTAAAATGAAGACTGCCATGTTATAATGTATTTTTAATTATAAATGAATCAGCTTTACTGTAAGCTATAAGTTCTAGAAATTTTGAGATATTTAATTTCATTTTAAGCTTGTTTTATTGCCTGGGACTTTGTTAATGGCCATCAATTTTCATCCCAGGTATTTTCCGGTCTTATCACTTATTTAAATATTATGTCACAAATCAACAAATAGTTTGTTCAAATGGAACACGATATTACAAAACAATGTAATCTAAGTATCATTTATAAACACATAAAATTTTTCTTTTATAAAATTCTACGACACTGTGATTTTCGTCTAAGTTCATTAAATTGAAAATATTTAGCTACTTACTTAGTTATTATTATAAAATAAATGTAAATACATTACGTCTAAATGATTAAAAACTTTTTTTAGGTTTTTAATTAAAACGACTGTCCTCAAATTATGAGCAATGTTTAAATGAAATTGAAAATAAATAAAGTATTAAACATTATTATGTTTTATTATTTTTTCTTTAATTTAATACAATCGCTAATATGCGTTGTTTTTTAATTTAATTGGTTAAAATAATAATGACATATATCACAGTTGGATCTAAAGTACCTGTTACATCAATAACACGGAAAAAAGCATTTAGCATATCTGCACCTACATAATGAATTATAGGTACTCCACCTTCTCAAATTATATTTTCAGACTGATCCATACTTGAAAATTATATCAATTAATTATCGTAATGTAAGGGCGGTATAAGCTTTCACAAGTTGACTAACCAGACTATTACATTCTTCATGATTCCTACATGATTCTTTAAAAGTTGCCCATAGTGCGAATCTTTATGTCTTTTCAAAAATGTACTTCCTTATTTTTATATGCCAACAAGATCAGACAATAAATTGACAAAATTGACCCTGTCAAGTTTAATAATACTGTAAGAAAACCCTTGACCAAGTTACATAAAGTTAAAAATAATTCAAAAGTTCTTATTGAATATTCACAGTTGGTTTATTAAATGTATAAGTACCTTTAAAATGTATCAAAATTTGTAGACTGCTTTTCACGAAATTTACCAATTATGCTACAATGTCACCTAGTTAATAAGTCCTGTAAGTTTGAATCAATATTAATGGACTGTTTTGATTGTTTAAAAAGGCAACGTTATGAACACACTACATTAAATAGTGTCAGTGCGTCTTATTAACTACTTATAAAAAAATGCCTAAATCTTAATATCACTATAACACCTACTCTAAATTTGGATACAAACGCATAGATATGCCAATTTTATTTGTCAATCGTCAGTATACAATAATTAATCATCCTCAATGACACTTCGCTGACTTCCAACTCTCACGCTACAAAATCACGTATCCAAGTCTGTAAGCCAAGCAGAATAAACCTCTATCCTCTACGACTAGAGACTAAAATATTCCCTACTTTCCTTACTTTTTAGAAGCGATAGTACAGATCAGGGGTGTCATCGTTTGATGCATATTGTTATAATATGTAGCTGCATATTTCAATCTATCAGTGCACTTTGGTTTAAACTTTTCTTACAAATTATAGTAACATACCTACATCTTATCTTAACTCGTCTTTAACATAAAGTAGGTAAGTAGGAGATAGCTATTTCCACGTACAATAGTATATCGCGTATGGTGCGTTTACACAATTCTATGTATTTCCACCGCACAACTTTCGCATCAACCGTTTAAATGGTAATTCGGCTAAAGTCCAATTATTCAGGAAAGTAAACTGATAGAGCTAATAAATTGGTCTCTTTGCAAAATTATGTTGCCATATTTATTGTAATAGTGATGCATTTCGTTAGTTGTGTGATTCAGCTCAGTCACACAAAAACAATAGGATCATAATCTACATAGAATTTTAAAAAAGCTTCTCGTATAATTAATATAATTCGGTTTTAGAAAGTAATTATCAATCAGCCTATAAAGGTATTAAAAACACATACATATTATCTACAAATATTTTTATATAGTATAATCAAAACTAGGCTGGAAGACTTCTTATTTGATGGGTCAGCGGTCGGTAGGTAGACCGAAAGCTCGATGGGTCGATGACATTGTCAAAACAGCGGGAAGACAATGGACGAGATTGGCATTAGACCGAGGTGGTTGGCGTGAAAAGGAAGAGGCCTATGCCCAGCAGTGGGCTTTATTAATGGGCTGGATAGATAGATAGATTTGATTCAGAACGTAATAGAAATGCATGGGTTACTCGATTCATGTCAATCTTTTTGTCACAACACTTTTTTTATTTTCACCAGAAACTAGTCATACCGTCTACCGGCTAAGACGAAGCCGAGGCATGCCTCCCAGTTAATTTTACTGCCACTGTTCATTTTTCATAAATCGAACTTCGATCATATCGTAATCGGCTTCGTCTTAGCCGGTAGACCGTGTTTACTCTCCTAAAATAATTTTATTGTTAGACTTTAGGTAAGGCTGTAGTGACTAAAAACGAAACTTCCAAATTAGACTAGCATACCACTTTGGCCGCATGCGGCTGGTGTCTAAGGGTGGTATTCTAGAACGCTACCTAAACTCAGTTTAACTCTTCCCGCTCAGTCGGAAACGCGAAAATCGCCAATCCGCAGTTGGCTCTCTCTGAGAGAATGACTTTGCCCTGCTATGGAAAACGTACCTGTAGTACAGGCTACATCATACTTTTTTGTAGTTTTTAAATATCATCCAAATAACACAGAAAGTCAGCCCGCTTTTGGTGATGGAAAAGCACCTACGCAATGGAATATGAACCTTAAATTGGAATATGTATAACTCTGAGGTTAACCCTTCCGAGAACCGTTTTCGGGAGAAGAAGGCTATACAAGACTCGCTGGCGTAACAACATCTGAAAATCAGGTGGTCTAGCCGCTAGAAAATGGCTTTTGGAACTTTCACCAGTATGCAAATAAATATATCAAAAAATCTTGGAAAAAGCGTCACGTATTTCCATTCCTGAAACTTACACAAGTCTGCGCAAAAAATACATATTTTTTTGTAGTTTTGTGTAAATTCACATAGGTCTCCACCTACACATGCTGAAACCGAAACGCAGTTAGCAGGATGTAACCATCACAAAGCACTATCAAGGTAGCGCGCTCCCCAAATGGGTCCCATTGACCCAGCCAGACTAATCTGCGCTGCAATAAACCTAACAATACATGGTGCCTGTAGTCGTAGTCGTAGGCATCGTAGTCTTTTTGCTGCTTCATTGTAATTTCATTGTAATGTAATATGGTACCTACCAATTTTTTTTACCCCGTTTTTCCGGTCATGTAGTAAAGGTTGCAACCTAAAGTTTTGGAGTTCTTTATCTAAAATTGTATAGGATTTTTTTTTTCCCGAAAACAGCCAAATATAATTGAATTTCGCAAGAATAAACATCGTCTAGTAGTGACTGTCGATAAAACAGTGCATGTTTTGATATGAAGGGAGGGATATTCAAATCAAAACAACATGACAGTCGACTCTACTAAGCTCTACTTAAACTGAGTTTAAGTAGCGTTCTAGAATACCACCCTAAAATCGACCGTGTAAATGCTCCGTCACAGTTTAAGTCGACATTCGATTTCTGTCACCTGCAATTATTATTTTGGTCGACCGTGTAAATGGGGTGGCGATTCGTTTGGTGACTAGTCGTGTGATGAAAATCGAACCGTGTAAAAGCACCAGTAGGGTATTTTATTTCCCAATTGAATAATTTTACTCATCTACTAACTCGCTGAACTTCAATTTCAGAATTGAGAATTTCACTAATCAAATACTTTAGTGTAGTTCTGTCTCTGCAGATGTCATATAAAAGAACGTGACAGAACGATACCTAAGTGTTTAATTAGTGAATTGAGAAATTCAGAAACCGGCCCTAATTATTGTGAACGTGTCTCTAATTCAAGCTTCTTTGCCAATATTGATTGAGTAATCAGAATTATATTATTATTAAATACCTACTACCTATTGATATTAATGGAATCGTAAATCTCACTAAATTACTGGCGCAACTTATACTACGTAATAATTATTTTAAAATTATTACTCAAAGGACAATGCCAAAAGTTATAAAAACTATTTCTGATTTTTGTCAAGGCGCCATGCATAGTGAATAGCCCGCGCGCAAAGGAAAATGCACAAAATCGATTCCTGTATCAAATACACTAATAAACAAATCGAAAATGTAGACCTAACCGTGAGAGCTATCTAAAACAGCCAGTTTCGTGTTGACATTCATATACGTTTTGAAGATATTTTCGCTAAAAAAAATAGGCGACGCACTTTTTTTGATATGTGAACATTTTCGATTTGTTTAGTGTATTTGATACCTACAGGAATCGATTTTGTGCATTTTTATTTGCGCGCGGGATAATTCACTTTGCACGGCGCCGACGGAACGCGGGCTGCTCCATACAAAAAATACAAAAAGGGAGGTCTCCCTTTCCTCCCTGGATAATTATTTTAGAAAAAATATATTTATGCCATTCAATTTATATGTACCTCTGCCATGTCCCTATGTTTTCCTTATTTTATTATTTTCATTATTTTAATAAAATTTATTTAAATAATTAAAATAATAAAAAAGGAAAACATAGGGACATGGCAGAGGTAAATATAGATTTTAAAACTTAAACTTTCGTAAGCACTGCACATTAAAGCAACCGTTAAAGCGATATAAATATAGATTTAATGGTATAAACATATTTTTTCTAAAACAATTATCCAGGGAGGAAACAAGTCTCCCCTTTTGTATGGAGGTGAGGTTACCCGCGTTCCCTCTTAACAAGAATCAGAAACAGTTTTACTTTAAAATAATAAAAAAAAAACGATTAAATAGAGACTGATAAATTTTTCATCGACGGGTAAGTAAGTATATTTTGCTCGACTGGAGCAAAATGTTTACGGTCTTGAGTACTACAAAAAAGTTAATTTTCTGATGTGTTAGACGCATGTTAGACCTGGGGGCTAATTCTCGGGAATCTCGCATTCGACACATCTCGAAGGAAAAATCTCATGTCATTTCGATCTCGACTGCTCCCGACCACTCACTTCATGTCGAGCGAAAAAGGCAAACGTCCTCGCAAAAATCTCGTGCCTTTCGTCGAGGATGACTTCGTGAGAATAGGAGATGTGACATTTGCCGCAGAATGAGATGTTTCCATCGAGATTTGTCGAATGCGAGATTCCCGAAAATCAGCCCCCAGTTTTCACCAACTTTTTGTAGTAAGACGTAACCGATTTACTTTCGGTACATTTGTATAGTTCACAAAGCTAGAACAGGGGCCTTAGCCTGTAACACAATGGCGTATCAATGGCGTCCTAGGTAGAAGGACAAAATCGGGATTTTTTCGTTGTTCTCCTACAACCAGCGAACTAATCCTCTAGGATTAGACTCTTAATATTCTTTGCTGTACTACAATAACATTAAAAGGACCGACACTGGACCGACAGCATCAATTAATCGTAATTAAAACCGTCAACCGGAAGCCCATTTTGGCACCATTGCGTTACAGGGTAAGGGCCCTGCTTGCGCTTTTTCTGATGTGAGCTTCCTATGCTTAAGTAATACTTATCAATACGTGATAGTGTAAAATTACGCCCTATTGACACCTGTCTGGGAGCTAAATTCGCTTGATCGGACTGCTGGGTTTGCTGGCAGGGTTCTGCAAACTCATGTCTATGATGACTTCGGTGGTAGAGTCGGACTTATCACCCGGGGTTAAGGCTCCAATTTCTACGACCGTGTTGGGGGTTGGCAGCAGGCCATTGGCCACGACCGGCTCCTGAAACAGAGTAAGGCCCGGTTTTTGAATTGAGAATTTTACTAAGTAAATACTTAACTATCGTTCTGTCACGTTCTTTTGTGAGAAACCCGCAGAGGCAGAACGATATTTAAGTGCTTGCTTAGCGAATTTATCAAATTAGAAACCGACAGTAATATATCACATTCTACAGCGTTGCATCAATAAAAAGGTCCTGCCGCTGTATTCTCTAAAATATCCACTGTAAAAATAGATTATAATAGAATAGACTAGCGTTTATTTACTGACCAAAAAATACGGTGGTCCAAATAAGGACGTCAAGAATTTTTTTTTAGATTCCTCGCACCTAGGGCTATCCAAAAATAGCCTATACAGTATGTTCAACGATTTTTTGTGGCTTAGAAGTTATGATTTTTTTAATGTGTTTTTACGAATTACCTTCCGCAACGTCTAAAGATAGTCATAACTTTTTACCAGTATTATTTTTTGCACTTTTTTCTTTTGTGGCATGATCATCTTAAAATGTCTCTTTCATACGTAAAATAAACAACTACACAACATCCATCCAAGTTACCAAAATAAGAGACAAAAGTGAAAATTTTAGATTCGATGTGGACGGAGCAAACATTTCAAAAGTCTCTTAATACAAAATGGATGTTCCGTACTTTCAAAGTAGTTTTTAAAAGTTCTGTTGTTTATCAGTTTGATAAATAGAAAAAAAATATGGTTGAAATTGGCTTCCAAAAGTAACAGCTGGAAAAATCTATAGAGAATTTTGTATGTTTTTTTTTTTATTTTTTTTATTTATCTTTTTTATTCATCACAAAAATGCTATTTTAAGCTCAAATACTTAGCCTTTATTGAAATGAACAATATTTTTATTTATTTTAAAAACGGTTATTTTTACGGTGGATATCTCGAAAAAAATCGTTTAGAAAAAACAAAATCTGTAAACAAGCCATGGTGCGGCACTTTTCCCAAAGAGTGTTTCATCTGCCACGTCGGCATAAAAATTGCCAAGATGGATAAAATATCATGATGGTTTGGGCCTGAAATTATATTTCACGCGCATTATCTTAATTGTCATTTACTTATTCTTTAATTCAAGAGTCTGGAATTCGCATTTAATTAATGTCACCTTGACATGACATTTCTTTTGTGTTACTTACGGCTGAATGCGTAGGTAATGTGAGTTTAGTAATACAAAAGCACTATTGCAACTGTTCACACATACCGTTGTGAATCCACCATGACAATAGCCGCTATGGTTCAGAGTCAGATTATATTGCATGAACCTACGTCTTTGAATCGTCAATTTATTAAACGAATTTGAAGATTTTCTCAATTAATATCCTTTATAAGCAAGAACATATTTTTGTTCAGATTTGCTCCGCCATTTCTTACTAATCCAGCTGATTTAGCATTACCGACAAACATCCGACCACCGATTTCTTAATTGAGCATTCCACTAAGCAAATACGTCCTCTGTAGGTGTCACCAAAAATAACGTAATAGAGATGTCTTTTTTTGTTTTTTTATAGCCTTTATGGTGTCTCACTGCTGGGCAAAGGCCTCTCCTTTTTCCTTCCACTCCTCTCTATCCTCGGCCGCCTCTTGCCACCCCACCCTGGCAAAAAGGTTGTGAGGACGTCCCGACATCTCCGTCTCGGTCTGCTGCGGCGAAGGTGCCCATCTTGTGGGTTCCAGATTTACTTTCTGCATATTTATTCAGAAACTGGCCCTGAGACAATTCCTGAGACTTATGCATATTTTCTAAAGATTACGTTTTTACGATTATTCTAAACTCACCAAAGACACAGAATCGCATGCCATGAGCTCTTTCTTCGACATGTGTTCGACCACGGCGGCCGCGTAGCAGTCCCCCAACATATTGTTAGACGTCCGGATACGGTCACTGGAGAAAACAATTACTTCTAACTAAAAAAAATAAAAATACCCTTTAACTTTGAGCTTCAAATAACCTTCAAATAAACGGTTAAACCGATTTTGATAAATCATAACTGAGAGCACCAGCCCCTCTACCCTTGACGCATTTTTTTTTTTCATGAGTATTTCATGAATTAAGACTTATTTTATATTTGTATTGTACCTTTGAATAAACATTACGAACTATGCGATGTAAAAGAGAAATTAATTTTAAAACTCTGTAAATATGAACGCCTTGGCTTTAAGGGTTTCCCCCCCAGGTCCTGCTTTCTAATATTGAAAACCGCATCACAATCCAAACCCGTATAACAAATACAAAAAATATTTATTTTCTCCCAATCACAGCAGAGCTACCGTGCCACAGACACACACACACACACCCTCACAGTTAGCGGTCAAACTTCTATAATGACCCAACTTAGCCACAGCATTCTACGGTAGCTTCCAGTTTCTTAAAGGTTACGTTATATTGCTTACACAAGCCAATCCACGGCGAACAGAAGAGAGACATCGTGAGCTGGCGCGTCCACTGCTGCCAACACAACGAGCAGTAACACCATCGCCGCCGAAGGTACTGAGGCTGAAGAGACCGAGGCTGCCGTCGCTGTGAGGCTGGAAATAGTAGAGACGATTGTAAGCAATGAGTCAATACCATAGAAAACTAACTTTGCCATAGAAAGCTAACAAAACTTTTTAGAAGGCACACTACTTAGTGAAAACCAATATTTTTGATTAAGGAATGAAGCTGTGTTCGATAAACTTCATGATAAAATATCTGAAATAAACTAAACGCTGAGTATCATCTGAATATCTAAGTTCATTCATCATTCATTCATCTGGCTAACAGAGCTGTAATACTTGTAAAAAAAGAACAATGCTTTTATGCAGGATTCTCAGCTGTCGTACAATTATTCAAAACTTATTCATCTGTTACGTTGCTATTACACAGCTATTAACAGTATATTTTGTGCCCAAAATTACTTGAATAAGGTCTGAGTAAGCGCTTACTAAGCTATTTACGGCAGTTTTATTCTGCAATCAGTTTCATATGACTGCTGTTAGACAAAACTTACTCAGAAGATTTGTGCTGTCTGGGAAACCCGACTTTCGGGATCAAAATGATAAAATATTGACAAAAGGTGCATGAATATGTCCATTGCATCTATATTTTTGTACCTCTAGTATCTACAGGGTGCACTCTGAGTTGAAAGCGGAACTTTAAGTAGGCTGTCTACTGATCAATACAAACAACTTGTACTAGGTGGCGACAAAAATGGAGCGAAAAAAATATCAGCTGTTTCATACATTTGGCGCAGTACTGAGTCGACCTTTTGTATGGAACAGCTGATATTTTTTTCACTTCATTTTTTTCGCCACCTAGTACAAGTTGTTTGTATTGATCAGTAGATAGCCCACGTAAAGTTCCGCTATCGAGTTAGAGTGCACCCTGTAGAGGTACAAAAGTCTAGAGTCTAGACACTCAGTTGATGAAGGGTAGCAAGTGACCACTCGAGCGCTTTAAATTAGAGCCTGGGACTTTTAACAGATATCCATCACCTATCGATACTCGATACGATACTCACAAGACAGTACACAAATCTGCCAGCCCCAAGTGAATATTGTTCATCTGGCAAATGAACACGCTTGCCACAGCCAAGAACAGCGCTGTCCCATCCATGTTGATGTTACATCCGATGGGCAGGACAAAGCGAGTGACTCGAGGATCGATACGCAGAGGGCCCTCCATGCATCGGAAGGTCACTGGAAGAGCAGCTGCCCTAGGAATGAAAAAACAGGCTGGTTTAACCACTGATATTACAAATACAAAAAGGATTGTTACTCCTTCATGCTGAAACTGCAGGATAGATTTAGAGGAAATTCAGAGTGAAGATACCTTATTAACCCCGAGTAACACCAAGTCTAATCGGGTCTTTACAAGTGGACAGTCCGGCAAATCTATTTAGCTAACTTGCGTTATCAGTCAATAGTTATTTGTTATGCAAGAATGCAAAATTATTGTTTGCGGCGAGTGCTTGTATTGAAAACCGAGCTAGCGAAGGTTTCTAAAATTGAGCCACGAGCGTAGCGAGTGGTTCAAAAAAAGAAACCTGAGCGTAGCGAGGTATTCAGAAGCACGAGACGCAAATAATATTGCATTCGTGCGAAACACAAAACTTTTCATCTCACAGAAGCGAGGAAATGACTTTGTTAGCCAAGCGGGACAAACTCTATAGACAACTACTTACAGGCAAAACAGGTGAGTCAAATAAGTTCCTTTTAAAAGCATATTTTACTGTAGTTACGGCTGCCGCACTAAAGTTTTGAGCTTCGTTGGTATTAAAACCATTCGTTTTATTAATAATTTCCTGAAGTTTATTTATCCAGACACAAAAATTATTTAAATAAAAGTTTTTTTTTCCGGGTGCATTCTGAACTTTTACCATATAAATTAAAAATTTCTAGGAGATAAAAAATGAAATTAGTAATATCGTTTGAAAAAATGTATTTAACAAACCAAAACATAATTATCTATTTTATAAAACAGAAGCGCAGCATTTTTTTTATTTACTGGTATTTAAAAATAAATATGTGTACAAAATATTGAAAAGACTATAAGATGAAACCGCGTTTCTGAATGTTCTATTCCGTGACTTTACCTTTTTAAAAGATGCTTATGCACCATTTACATTCACAGTTTTGTATAGAGAATGGGCACGAACAATCGCTTTCTCTGAAATACGCGTTTAAACAAACTATGAATGAGGTTTTATTTTCCATCGGGATCTGGCATCTACTTAAACGGCCAGTGTTTTTTTCTTTTTCAAAACCATAGGGCGCGGGAAAGACTGTCCCGGCGTCGCGTTCAAATTTCGAAGCGCACAAAAGTTCAGATAGTTTAAATCCGGCCTTTACACGATCGTAAGTTACTAGTAACAGCAAACTTTCCGAGCGTGGGAGATGAAATAGTTATTTGTTATGCAAGAATGCAAAATTATTGTTTGTGGCGAGTGCTTGTATTGAAAACCGAGCTAGCGAAGGTTTCTAAAATTGAGCCACGAGCGTAGCGAGTGGTTCAAAAAAAGAAACCTGAGCGTAGCGAGGTATTCAGAAGCACGAGACGCAAATAATATTGCATTCGTGCGAAACACAAAACTTTTCATCTCACAGAAGCGAGGAAATGATTTTGTTAGCCAAGCGGGAAAAACTCTATAGACAACTACTTACAGGCAAAACAGGTGAGTCAAATAAGTTCCTTTTAAAAGCATATTTTACTGTAGTTACGGCTGCCGCAATAAAATTTTGAGCTTCGTTGGTATTAAAACCATTCGTTTTATTAATATTTTCCTGAAGTCTATTTATCCAGACACAAAAATAATGGAAATAAAAGAATGTTTTTTTTTCCGGGTGCATTCTGAACTTTTACCATATAAATTAAAAATTTCCAGGAGATAAAAAATTTAATTAGTAATATCGTTTGAAAAAATGTATTTAACAAACCAAAACGTAATTATCTATTTGATAAAACAGAAGCGAAGCATTTTTTTTATTTACTAGTATTAAAAATAAATATAGTGTACAAAATATTGAAAAAACCTGAAAGAAGAAACCGCGTTTCTGAATGTTCTATTCCGTGCCTTTTCGTTTTTAAAAGATCCTTATGCCCCATTTACATTCACAGTTTTGTATAGAGAATGGGCACGAACAATCACTTTCGCTGAAGTACGCGTGTAAACGAACTATGAATGAGGATCTTTTTTCGGTCGGGATCTGGCATCTACTTATACGGCCAGTGTTTTTTTCTTTTTCACCACCATAGGGCGCGGGAAAGACTTTCCCGGCGCCGCGTTCAAATTTCGAAGCGCACTAAAATGCAGATAGTTTAAATCCGGCCTTTACACGATCGTAAGTTACTAGTAACAGCAAACTTTCCGAGCGTGGGAGATGAAAAAATAATTACTGACTGACAGCGCCTCGTCTCCGTTGAAATAAAAGACTTAATTTCGCATCGACGACGTTTACTCATTCGATGTTTCAGTTGGTTAGTGTTTCCCAAGTAACTACGTGTTCAAGACCTGACTCAAGAAAAATTAAATCTTTAGTCTCTTTTGTATCTTCTTCTAGAAAAACGAATAATTGCTTTAAAAATAAAAACAACTCACGTAGAAGCCATAGCCATGGCCGTGAGCATAGGCTGCGAGAGCCCCCAGTAGAACTTGAAAGGATTCTTCCTCAGGAAGACGAAGTAGATCATCTGCATCACGATCAGCTGATAGAGGTATACGCCGATCGCTACCGTCGCTATGAACCACGCCAGTTGGGACATCACTTGGACTGGGGAAAGAAACGAAAAAGTTAGACTGGGAGGGAATAGACAGGCATAAACGGTAATTTGCCAGGCTAGGATGCCAGGCCGCGACGCGAGTTTTGTCTACGCTTGCCCACGAGATACTCCTTCTATCTTCGGGTAGTCATTTAAGTGTCATGTCGATGTCGTTTCGCGACAGAGTTTCAACTCTTTACTAGTTTGTCACATAGATTTGCTTTTGATTCAAAATCTTATCAGTCGCGGAGAGTAGCCAGCCATGTTAGCTTTTGTTAGCTATTTCAGATAGGTAGCTATTTCACGTCGAATTCCTTTCGCGCCGCGAAAGAAGTCACAATGCGCATCATAGATGGGCTCGAGAGAATGCTAAACACCAGAGCCACAAAGATAATGACCAGGTGGAAGCCACAATAGACCAAAGAGACAGGCGTAAAAACCTTTGGATTTACTGCATCAAAGAAGACATCAGAAAGATGGGCAAATACACCAACTGGCGAAGAAAGCAAGGGCCAGAGACAAATGGAAATCTAATGTGGAGGAGTACACGCCGAGCGCCACCGTCACTGTGAACCACGCTAGTTGGGAATATAATTGGACTAAGGAAAAAAACGAAAAGGTTAGACTGTGAGGGTATAGACAGACATACATATTAAGTGGTAGCGGTGGTGGTAAGTTACCGTGATAACTTTGATCTTAAACGTAAGTTCAAATCCGTTCTGGGTTCAAATCCGTTGAATAATTTATTTTGTAATTTACGTTTATTTATGAATTTGTTGTAGCACCGCTGGCTAACAGATTAGAAAAAAAACATTGCAGGAAACCCTAAACGTCTGAGGCATGAATAGACTCCACGCTAAAATAGCCTATCCTATCCGATGTAAATCACTTTGAAATATCTACCCATCCTACCTACCTAGACTCTATATTTTGTTTATGTCTAGATATCCGATTTCCGCTTGGAAAATACGTACATACGACGGCACTTCGACCTTTACGCATTAACACTCTACTCGGTTACGTTACGGGTGATTTTACTACAAAAGTGTACACTCTGACGTGCTGTCGTGTGTACCTATAACCTTGAAAGCTCAATATTTACAATCCATATCAAACCGCGAAATACGTAAATACTGTTTCCCAAAAGTTTTATTGAAGTCAAACAACTAGTTGTCACGAAGGCGGGTTATACAGTCGATTTCAGTACAGTCAAACACGAAAGAAAGTAACCACATTTAAAATATTTCCTTTACCATAACAGCGTAAAACAACATTTTTTTATAAATTCGCAAATGAACCTAAGGAGAAAAGACCCAGGAAGCGATGGAAGGACTGTATCGATTAAGATCTACGGAAAAGGAAGGGGATCGAAAAGGAAGAATATCGCTGAGGAGGCCGAAACTGACAAATAAAGTAAGTTAGTCACAGATATGGGTCATAGGTGCATGCCACCACCAGAATTCGAACCCGAACAGCTTACTTCAGAAGCAACCGTTCTGCATCCGGACTATCATGAAATAGTGGACCATCAATGTCATTATTATTGTTTACATAACATCGCAAATTACATTATAGATAGTCGGTATCCAAATTTCAGGACCAATAATGATAATAGCTTTTAGTCTACGAATTTCAGGGTAAAAATAGTTTTTTTGTTCGACCGTGAATAGGTAAGGCAAGGTCTAGGTAATTTGGGCAATTACTTAAAAGGAACAACGTGGTTGACGTAAATGTTTTGGTAAATTAATTGCAAAGTTTGGTCACATGCGATAACAAATAATTAACTAGGTATTACGACCATTATTGCGACATTTTAAAAATGTCTGACAGTCGCAATCGGTTTTGAGGGCTAGCAACTGTGCAGGTTTTTTTACAAAATAAGCACGCTGATCTTTTTCCGCCTGATATCTTTCTATAGATTAGTTGAAGGAGTGTTAATAGGTATACATATTCCTTGGTGTTGCGAATTATACGGCCATAAATTCTCATCATGAGTTTTTTGCAGGAAGCCATCCTAGCGTGTTTGCTTTTCTAAATAATGAAAACTCACCAACATTATCCACCCCCAAGATCTTGCCAGCGATGACGCTGGACACGCCAAGCGGAGTCAGCCACATGACGCCGGTCACCATCTTCATGATGACCTCGAAGATGGCCTGGAAGAAGTCGATGACCACTTGGCCCTTCTGGCCCAGGGTCCCGAGCAGGCTTCCGAAGACTAGGCAGAAGAACACGAGGCCCAACGTATTGGTGCCGGACCTGGTACAGAGGAATTCAGGTATATACTTTTTAAAAAAGCTGCAAGATTTTCTGATGCATGATCATGAAGATATTTCGGCATCATTGAAGATGAATCGGTCATGTCGGCTGCACAACCAAAAATTTTATCGCGGAAAGAATGTTTTATATTGCCAGTAAAAATACATGAAATAATTGTATTTTTTTATGTAGCCTATAAATTGTTATATTGGTGCTATCTGTGAATTTGGGAGCTAACCATTGGGTATGGTCACCACACGAATTGACTTTGTCCGCTTTTTGCACATCCACCAACACTGTTTGAGAGTTTCGTCACAATTTTTGTGTGTCTCATGTCAGGATTGATTGTGGGCACTGGATGAAGAAATCATGATTGCCTTTCCTGTATTGTCAAACTACATTCGATGTTGTTGATCGAAGTCAGGGTATGTCAATAAAAGTCTGTGAATATTTGATGAGTTTGAATGGTGGAGGTGGGCTTTTACGACTTCTACTTGGTTATTGATCAATACTACAGGCACTTCTATTACCTATCAGCAAGTATTTCCACGATGTAAACGGTGAGAATGTAATTTTGCCCAAAAAGGGACTCAATGTTTACTGTCAATCACAGTTTTATATGCAGTGCAAGAAAATAACTCTACACGTACAGTATTTACGGGTTACGTACCCCATGTTGAAATACTATTACCCGAATGACGATTTATCACAAGACATGTAAACTTGTCAAACTAGGGGATTTGTGGATAGGAACTGATGATGATGATGAGTATAGGATCTTCTTACCTATATGAGATCACCCGTACCAATGCCACAGTTTCATTATCAGACATGTTCTTAGCAAACCCCGTAGGTTCAGCATACACTGTGTGTGCTTGTTGAAATGCGGCTTGCACTATGTTGTCCGGGAAGATGTTCCTGAAAAGATAACAGTAATTATACTGGCTGATTGTGAACTTGTTAGGTATATTAGTCAAATGGTGTTATGAACAACTTTCTTTCAGAGATACTTTTCAGACTGCGCGAAAAAGCACTTCTCCATAAAATATAGGTATGTATATCGCCGTTTAAAAAAAAAATTGGGCAGAAAAAGACACATTGATTTTACGTCACAACATAATAAAATTTGGTTAATTATATTTTATGGTGGACTTTGGGCATAATATTATTATTTAGTGGTCTGGCCCAAATACATTTTTATAAAGAATGGAATTCCATTAAGGCGCGGTGCATAGTGAATAGCCCGCGCGCAAAGAAAAATGCACAAAATCGATTCCTGTATCAAATACACTAAAAAAATCGAAAATTTTCACATATCAAACCCTAGAATTAGGTCAGACCATAGACTTACTACACCTAGACGGAGTCCGTCCATTCAAACGCCGCCCGAAATTGAGGCGCCTCGCTTTGTATGTGTGCGTAAAGCTGCTGACTGTGACAATCGCCTACACAACATATGCACCCTAATAATGCTGCCAGCGTAATAAGCTTTTCACAATATTGTGACTTTCCTTCTGGTTCGTAAGGTGATAGACATATTAAATTATGTTTGCGGACAAGAAGTCCATGTTATTTAAAGTAACATTTCTCAATATTTTTCGTATAAACTTCAAATCTAGGATCTGCGATCTAAACAAAAAAAAAGTTGTACCCGACTGCCCTAGAAGGAGGTTTATGTTTTTCGAGTGTATGTATGTATGTATGTACATTTCTTTGGCACGCTCTGCAGCCTAATTAAACGGCTTGATGGATTTTAGCTTGCGAAGTGTCGTTAGATTCATCTTGTTGTAAGAGTGACACTGGGTATATGAAAAAAACAAAAATAGACGATTTTTAGCCCCAAACAATGGTATTTTTTATTTTTTAAACCTATCGAGTGGGGAATCAAAGTGAAGGGTTTTACAAAAAAAAAAGGTACAAATCGGTCCGCAAGGTAAAAAGTTATTGTTGAACACCCATAAAAAAGCTACACAAATTGGAAATCTCCTACTTTTTTGAAGTCCGTTCATAAGTCGTTCATTGTTAAAGGAAAACTAAAACAAAGCTCTCTAGATTGATATTTCTAAAATTGTTTTTTTGTGTATTGTGATTTTCGACATTCTACCTAGTGGCAACCCCATAAAAAATGTTGAATGTCATACGGAAGAAAATTTTTGAATCTAAATACGATCTTTTTCGACATAATATAAAGTGGAATCGTTGTAATTACTGGTGTAAAGTGATCCTCGTGCCTTCATCTTTCTTATCCGTGCTGTTTCTGCAGCCAAACACAGCAAAAACCCGTCATTTTGAATAAAATTGCAGGAGCTCCGTTCGCTAGAAAGTGACCTTGAACACTGACATGCCGTTTTGGAAAGCGTACCAATTTGGTATGCATTTATTTGCTTCACTTTGCGAGCACTGATTGCGATTCTAGGTGTCCTAATTCTATGGGTCAGACCTATCTAACTCAGCCAGTTTTGTGTTGAGATTCGTAAACGTTTTGAAGATATTTTTAATGAAAAAAAATAGGCGGCGCACTTTTTTTCAAACAAAATATCCTGCAATCTGTTATGGATATCAACACAAAACAGGCTGTTTGAGATACCTCTCACCTAATTGTAGGGTTTGATATGTGAACATTTTCAATTTGTTTAGTGTATTTGATACAGGAATCGATTTTGTTATTTTTTATTTGCGCGCGGGCGATTCACTATGCACTGCGCCTTAAAGCTATTTATATTGCGTCTATTTATACAAGGCAGACAAACGTATAAATCACGTGATCTACTTTAGGAATTGTTCCATCCCTTACATCCGATGTAGTCCAAAGTCAAGGTCTTCGGGTCTATATCTAGATGTAATCCGTACAATCGGAGTAAGTAGGTACGGTCGGCCACAGTCACAGATACCCCACGGCAGCTCTTACCGCGTGCGGTATAAGGGCGCCAATCGAACAAAAAGAATCAGAATCAGAATCAATTTTTTTTATTCAATATTCCATAAATAAATTATTTACATTGAACGTCAAAATATTATCTAAAGTAAAAAAAAAGGTATATAAATCAGATACTTATTACTATCTAATACTAAGTATCTAGCTACTTTTTTTTCTCCAGCTTCACTAGCTCTGATCGTTCTTGGAGAAGAAGCATGGTAAAGAAACTCCAAGATCTCGTGCTTAAAAAATAATACATTTGTAATGCAGGTAGGAACTTAAAAAATAACACATTGGTAAGTGTGGTGATCGTGCGCTGAACTGGTTTAGTGCCAGACTTCTTTGTCATTTAGATAATCATCTATTCTGTAATAGGCCTTTTGGCACAACGTGTGCCTTACACATTTTTTGAATCGGGCCTCTGGTAAACTTAGGATATCTGTTGGGATCTTATTATAGAAGCGTATACAGTTGCCGAGAAATGAGCTCCTAGCCTTCTTAAGCCTAAGAGTTGGAATTGTAGGCTTGTGCTTATTCCTAGTATTTATATTATGATGGCTACCTAATGTATCGAATTCTGCAATATGTTTTTTAGCATAAACAATGTTGGCGTAGATATATTGACTTGCAACTGTCAGGATGTCAATTTCTTTGAAAAGTTCTCTTAACGACACTCTACTACCTAGTCTATAGATAAATCGGATGGCTCTCTTCTGCAAGATGAAGATGCTCTCAATATCTGCTGCCCGACCCCATAGTAGTAAGCCATATGACATAATACTATGGAAGTAACTAAAGTAGACAAGCCTAGCAGTTGCGATGTCAGTCAATTCCCTGATTCTTTTTACAGCATAAGCTGCAGAACTGAGCCTATGAGATAATTTTACAATATGCGGGCCCCATTGAAGCTTTGCATCAATAGTGATGCCTAGAAATACAGTTTCTTCTACTAGCTCTAATTTATCTTTTCCTAGTATAATATTGTTTTCTACCTGTATCACATTCGGTAGGGTAAACTTTATACATTTTGTTTTTTTAGAATTTAACAGTAAATTATTGGCTGTGAACCAATCTAATACACGTGAGAGAGCAGTATTTGCATCACTTAGGTCATCTTCTTGTCTCCTTATTTTAAAAATAAGTGACGTGTCATCAGCAAATAATACTATCTCAGACATGTTTTTCACCATATGTGGCAAATCATTAATGTAAACAAGGAATAGAAACGGTCCTAAGATGGATCCTTGCGGAACTCCTATCTTCACCTGGGAACCCGCAGACTGTGTACGATTTATGTCAGCTTTTTGAACCCTCCCTTCCAAGTATGATCTCATTAGTTTTAATCCTTTCCCCTTTACCCCGTAGTATTTTAATTTTATGAGAAGTGTTTCATGGTCTACACAGTCAAATGCCTTTGAAAGGTCACAAAATACGCCTATAGCATCTTTCCTATCCCCCCATGCGCTATAAATGTGCCTAACTAACATCACTCCCGCATCCGTCGTTGAGCGTCCTTTAGTAAAACCAAACTGTTGGTCGTGGAGAAGTTTGTGTTTATCGAAGTATGATAGTAGCTGAGCTAGCACGACTTTCTCAAATATTTTACTTAATACTGGTAGGACTGACACTGGTCTAAAATTTGAAGGATCTTGCCTATCGCCATTTTTAAATAATGGTACAAGCCTACTATATTTCATGAGGTCCGGAAACAGACCTTCATCTATACACTTGTTGAAAATACTAGCTAAGTGTGGTGCTAACACATGTATTACTGAGCTGATAATTTTTACTGACAAACCCCATAAGTCTTCAGTTTTTTTTAAGTTCAACAATTTAAATGTTTTTACTACTATGTGCGCATTTATATGAGAAAATGAGAATTGATGATCACAAGGTAGGACATTTGCTTTTAATATATCAGCTGCAAGATCCGGCGATGAGTCTAAATGAACTGTTGTTTCTAATGGAATATTTGTAAAAAACTTTTCGAATGCCGTGGCTATATCCTCATTTGATGTTATTACCTCATTGTTGATATTTAGTGAAAATTCGCGCTCGCCTGTTTTAGTTTTACCCGTTTCCCTATTTATAATAGTCCAAATTGTTTTAGATTTATTTGCTGATTTGTCTATAGTATCCTTTATGTGTGCACATTTAGCTTTGTGGCAGACGGCCCTAAATATTTTTTGATATTTTTTAACATATTCTAGAAAACGGGGATCGTACGTATAAGTTTTCTTCTCATATCGTGAATAAAGTGTATTCCTGCTATTTCGAATGCCCTTTGTTGCCCACTCACTAAATCCTGATTTATTACCTGTGACTAATTTTTTCAGCTTAAATACTTTGTCAAAGCTATCTGAAACGACTTTGAAAAAGTCTCTGTAGTGATTATTTGCAATTTGTAAACTATTCGGACTAGGCAAATTACATTGTAGGTCTAGTTTAAAAGCATCTAACTTTTTGATGGTTATGGGCCTACAAATAATAGTTTGCTCAGGTTTTTTTGAATCGATTGGAAAGTAAACAATTTGACCACTATGGTCCGATTTCAAACAATTTACAGTTAATGAGTCTAAATAATCACAATCGCAGAAAAAATTATCTAAGCAAGTGGCCGTGGTTTCTGTAATTCTACTTGGCTCCAAAAAAACATTAGTTAAATTAAATGACTTAAGGAATATTGATAGTTTAGAAAGCAGAGTACAATCTACGAGCAAGTCTATATTAAAGTCACCACAGACCACAATTTTTTTATTACAACTGGAGGCCATTTTTAACACATCCTCCATTACATCTTGAAATGTACTGAAATCGCCTTTGCCTCGTCTATATACGCCTATAATAATATGTTTGTCCAGTTCAACACACGAAAGTTCCACCACCATTTCAACAGAAAGTTTGCAAATGTCCTTGCGTTCTTTGTATTTAAGGCCATTTTTTATTAAAAGTAAGGATCCCCCGTGTACTGCAAAGTTTCTATTGAAACAACTGGCTATTTGATAGTTATGTATAGCTAAATTCATTTGAGGCTCTAGTAGCCAGTGCTCTGTGATGCAAAGTACATCTAAATTAAATGTCTGCAGGAACAGCTCAATTTCAAGTAACTTAACAGAAAAACCCCCCTGTAGATTTTGGTTCCCTACAACCAGTTTTCTTACGGGGGGCTCCTCTGTAGTCGGCGCTGACAGTTTAAATTAGCAGCTAAATTTACCCTACCTACATTACAACTACGAGGTTTTTTTGCAATCTCTGAGTAAGCTACCCTATTTATTACAGTTCCCTGTTTTATTGTATTAACAATAATGGGGTCATAAATATTGAATGCCAACAAAGTGGCAAGCTGTTTCTTTGAAGAAAGAGGTACATACATAGTATCCCTAGTCAGGGGGTATCCTAGCGTGTGGCCGACTGTACCTAAGCGTGATAGGTCAAAGGTTTCCACGAAAAATAACCCTATTGGATCGCTCCCAAAACATGCTGGGTAAATCCCTAGCAGTGTAATGTTACAGCTATTTTTAGCATGTTGTATAATGTCTAAATTTTGTCAGCTGAATGATGGTATCTAAGTAAATAACTGAAATTATCAAAAATTTAAAAACCGTTTCACAGGTGATAAGCCGAGTGATCAGGTCCGTTGAGGAGTTCCGTTCTCCATCTCAGAAGTTATTTATCAGATCTGCACCATTTTTATGGGACCACACGGAAAGTATACCCTTTCAAACAAAAAAAAGAATCATCAAAATCGGCCCAACTAGGAAAAAGTTCAGATTCAGAGTTAAAAAACTACAGGTTGAATTGAGAAAGTACCTCCTTACTTGAAGTCGGTTAATAAAATTATCAGTTTGTTTTGTGCTTTCATAAAAAATCATCTTGTTGTTAGGTCTCAAGTTCGAGTCCAATTAAAAGCGAAATTCTAAACAACATGTTTGCGTGATGATACAGATGATCCCTTAGTACCAATCAGTGTTAAAAAACTCAACCGGGATCCAAACAACCAACCCATACCTACCTAGAAGTAAAAAGAATTTCGAGAGATATTCATGAATTAACACGGTTCACGATTCCGCTGATCGATCCGATTTGGTCTGATCTGATCTGATCGATTTGGTCTAGCTAGCTAGAGTCTAAACGTACAATAGGTACCGCAATTTCGGTCTGTAGGCAGTCTACCAGTCCTGCTGATATAATCAGTCTGGTCACAAACACCTAAGCTAATCAAAGCGGGTGTGTTGTTAAGGGTAGACGATAGCAACGTGGCGGGAAATTAATTTTTTTTACAGTTTTTTACATTTTGTAGCTAAATTGGGCTATTTTTGTTCAGCGATTTTTCGTTCGCGGCAATAACATAGTATTCTTTTCATTATTGGAAACAAAAAACAACAATAATTCAGCCGATTATGTGTTCTGGTCTACGACAAGTTTTTTGGGCAGTGCTACTGCTTCGTAGACCAGAACACATAATCGGCTGAATTATTTTTGTTCTTTTGTTTACAATAATGAAAAGAATACTATGTTATTGCCGCGAACGAAAAATCGCTGAACAAAAATAGCTCAGTTTAGCTACAAAATCTAAAAAACAGAGAAAATATTGAATTTCCCGCCACGTCGCTATCTTTCCACCTTAAATCAGGTTTACTTGAATGTTAGCTGCAAATTGTCTTCAACTGATACCATACCTTACATGTTATAAGTTTTCATAGATTTTATTTAATCTGACAAACATTTCTAATACCTTCCATGTCAATTTACCCTAGGAATAACAATGTACACTGGGTCAAAGTTTGTTAATATTATTATGCTAATAAAGAACATTGAAAATCAATCAGTCTGGTTAAAAATACATTCAAGAGACTACACGTCTGATTTTTTTTCAAGCTCCGGCTTACCCGAATAAAAAATCTTTATTGGGATTTATTAGGTTCAAAATGGGTTCAAATTGCGGTCTTACAAAATATCCGCGATTCGACCCATTTCGAACCAAATTATGTGTGAATACAGCGATTCATCAAAAGTTAATTTTATTTTTTTGTGAAATTCTTGAAAAAATATTTGGTTGGGCTTCTCAGTTCTTCAGTTCTATGATGATAATCGAATAATAGTTTTAGATAAGTATCTTGGGCTTGGCGTTTTGCCAAATCGGTGAATTTCTAATCGGTCTCTTCGCTACCCTAAATATAGTATCACGAAAAAAATCATCACGTGCTTTATGCAAATAGTTTATGACGATGAGAGCCCATCAAGTCGATTTTTCATTTAAGCAATATACTTAGAATACACTTGACAAACAATACTGATTGAAAATTTGGTTCGAAACGGGTCAAATTGCGGTCGGCTCATTTATTAGCCAAAATAACAAATTCTATATTTTTAGATAAAACTAATTTTCAGATATCTATGTGCAGTGTGTACAACCAAGAACATCCAGCACAATTCTTTATGAAATCGACTTCTGTAACGCATAATCTCTCTCAGTCTGCCAAACAAAGGTAATGCCGACTCACCTGCCGATATCCAGCAAGCTGTCCAGAATCTTATGATCCCGCTTACTCTCGACCACATTCCCAAGATCGGTCTTCAGCTCCGGCTGGCCAGGGTGAATGAGCACCGCCAGGACAATCCCGAGGAATGCATTGAACATTGACGTGGTAATAAAGTAGAGCAAAGTCCGCACGGCTATCTTGCCACTCATCTTAGCGTTGAGGCTAGCGGAGCCAGCTATGAGGCTGGCGATGATCAAGGGAAGGATCATGAGCTTTAGGACCCGCATGAAGAGCTCTCCCGGGTAGGAGATGATGATGAGGGCATCTGGCCCGAGATTGTAGGGGCGGAGGCCGAAACCTTGGAAGGAAGAAGAATCGTCGTTAATATATTGGGTGTCAGAATTGTGGCAGTGCTTGTTGCTAAACTCGTACAACTAGGTAGCTGAGTTCTGTAAAAGCCGCATTCGTTAATGGCTGACTCAAGTGTTTAAAACTACAAAGTCATTAGACGATCCGCCGCTGCAACTTTGTTTGATTTCCTAGAGCGGGTAAGGTGTTTTAAGAACAAAAAAAAATATATAATTAAAATGTCTACTAATGTAGAGTCAATTCAAAGACAACTGACATTAAAATTTAACTAAGACTTCAGGGATAATCCTGTCTGTAACATCAAAAAGTTAGTGATGTTATAGAAATCGTTATCGAAACCACGGCATCATTAGACGATCATTACAAAAGATGGAAAGAAGAAGAATAAGATTAGTTACTGTTAAACCCTGGATAGGTCAGTCAATATCAACATCCAAGATCGCAAACGCGCATCTATCGAGATTGTTAGGACCCCTAAGAGTGGTCTATATCGAATTATGCAACTCTGAAAACCCTGTGCTACTAGTAACACGTAGTACTCAAAATTCTGGCTCTTGTTCCAGTTTTTTCAAAAATACAGTTTTGGGTTGCTTTACTTTTCTTGTGGTAAGAAAATGAAATTTGCTTTAATTTGGACCCATCTTAAGCTTGGAGGGGTTCTAACAACATATAAAAAAATCGCCGATACATGCAGATACATGTGGATAATGATGTTATGTAGATGGCTGATCTAGCTTACCCAATCCAATTCCAGTCACGACGCCGATCAGCGTCACCACGAGCATTGTGTTGTCCATGAACCACTTCTTGAACCCCGTAGGGTCCACTGGTGCCTCCCGCTCCTCCGTGGTCTTCGGCCCCCGGTCCCCAGGGCCCATCTTCGCGAAAAGGTATTCTGAAAATCGTTCACCCTTCTCCATTACACGGATTTGGATACACGCAGCCCCAACGGTTTTTGGGACCGAGGTTTTCTATTTTTGTTTTGCGCTTTTCGTCTGCCGATTTTCTTTTGTTTACTTTTGTAAGTTATTGTTTTTTTTATTGTCTAGACGTGATTTTTCGAAATGTTTTAAGTTGTCGCGATCATGTTTTGTTTTTTAAAGAGCGGTTTGATTTAGAACTTTCGTCTTGTTAACGAGTTTTAGCTTCTTCCGAGCGAGGCACCCGTACAACTGAGAATGCCGGTTCAGCACTGCATGTAGGCCGCCAAGCCATGTGCTTATAGAGTTAAGGTATCCGCCCTCCACCACGAAACCACATGTCTCTACATCAGAACTATAGCTTAACGATGTTTGTCAAACATTGCCGGTTTGCTGCGGAAATGTAGACAAGAGAAAGTTCCAACGCTGCAATGGATTGCGCTCTTGAATGGGGTTGACTTAGAAAAGGAAAGGAAGCCTTGTTGGAAGCGTGCGCGCGCATATATCGATTCCATTCCTTCACTAAGCACTAACCATATTTCTACAATACTTTATTGAATTGAGAGCATTAAGTGTTTACGTCAGGTTTTCTTTTGCTATTTTTAACATTTATTTTTGTTATAAGAGTAAGGCCTTTAAAACAAAATATTGAGTTTGAGCATGCGCAGAAGTCATGAAAATATAAATGCTTGTGTCTTTGTATAGTTAGATTTTCAGGCTGCAATCCTACTATGCACATTGTACATCTTTGTTTACATAACTCAAACTAGCTTTGCCCGCGACTTCATCCGCGCTGACTAAGATAAAAAGTGGCAGCTCTATTTTCCCCCGCTGTCGTTGTCAGGAGAAAAGCTTATAAATCGACTAAAATAGGTAATATATTTCCCTGTACCAACTTTGGTGGCCCGTTTTGCGTCAACCAGGGTTAGCCAGTTAACTTTAAGTAAAGTTAACGTCAAAAATTGTATGGAACTCAGAGTTAGTAAGCTAACCCTGACTGACGCAAATCCGCCTTAGGGGTGAAATTTCGAAAAAAATTAAAATATTTGTGTCCAATTGATTTTGCTGTAAATTATTTTAACTAAGTTGCAAATCAGTTGAACAAAAATTAATAAGTGGTATTCCGATTTCTTTCTTAGATAACTACTTAGACTTCTATAGAACACACCATGAAAATTTCATGTCTCTAGAACCAGCGGTTTAGGCTGTGCGTTGAGTCAGTCAGTCAGGACTTTCAATTTTATTTGTATATAGAGATGACTAGGTTACGTCGATAGTGACTTGATTATTTTAATACGTGCGTGAGTAATCATTTATCGAGGTAATGCGTCAGTGTCAGCAAGAATTTATTAGAGCACCTACACTTTATTTTGGTTTGCTATGCTGAGATCAATAGATTTTATTTTCTATCAAAGGTAATAAAACACTGCGATAAAATTCTCATCAGTCAGCTTAAAGTTGCAACAAAATTTTGTAATCATCATTGTCATGATCATTATTTAATTATCGTGCAATTGAGATGGGTCAACGTTTTTGTATCAGGTTAAAAAACATTCAGTTGTTTTTCAATTTCTTAGCTAGTAAAAGTAGTTTGAGTTGAAGAAGCGCATACGGTCCACCCGTTTTCGAGTTATAAATGGTGTAACTAACACGACTTTGTTTTATATATTTAATTTTAGAAGATGGTTGTGTGATACACATATACCGGAATAAAATAATGGACTCTCCTCAGCCAAAGAAGAAATAAACGATCAGATAAGGTGCCTTACATAATGTGTCTCTCGACACTCTCGTCATTTGACGTATTTGAGTCAGCTGTTTCCTCTGGTGGTTGCCAAAAAACTAAGGGACCACGTGAGTGATTTATAAAGTTCAATAAACTAATTGGTTTTATTAATTGACTAAGTTTAATCTATGCTAATTTATGGGTTTAAAGCAATGATTATAGTCTTGATGATAGGATGGGATCATCACCATTTATTTAAGAGTTTAAAATTGGGAATTTATTTAAAGTAAGGCGGCCAACCGGGAACCAGCATATGCGGGATACAGATAAAGATAAAATATTCTTTATTGTACAACAATATAGGTACCTAAATACAGTAAAGGAAAAAAAACCGGGACCGTCCCGTAATGACAGGTGTAATCCCGCGTTGCAATCTTCTTAATATACAACGTGTTACAAAACATCCTAACTCTTTTTACAGGGTGTAACCTACTGGTCAAGAAGATGTCAATGCTGTTAAAAAAGTTGAAAATAACAATTTATATTTTATAACCTCAAAGTTGAAAATTTTCATAACTTTTTTGTTTTTGGTATTAGCTCAAATTTAAAAATATGTGTGTGGGTGTAGATGCATTTTAATAGCTTTGAATTATTAAAACATTGTGAAAGTCAATGAAAACAATATTAATTTAAAAATCAACGGAACGTCATAGAGCAAAAAATATATTTAGGTTGTGATCCCTATCACCGGGTGCTATTACCCTGTAAAAAGAGTTAGCATCTTTTGTAAAACCTTGTATAAAACAAAGTCGTGTTAGTTACACCATTTATAACTCGATAACGGGTGACCGATTTTTATTATTTTTGATTTGTTGGATTTCTCTCCGCCCTGAATAGCAGAATAACCATTAAAACAACGGAAAAACTCACGAGAAAAAAAAAAGAGAGTAATTAATGGCCATAACGCCGCCGAAAGTCACAAAGCCGGAAAATTATTTTCGGTAGAATCATTGAAACGCCAAAGTTTTAAAGGCCGAGATTCGTAATGCCTACGATTTCCGGTTTTGTCGAAGGACCACTCGATAACAAGAAATTGGTATCTCTGTGTGTCACCAAACATATCTACTGACCTACCCGTTGTTTTAAATCTTGTTTGACGGTCTGTCACACTTTCAGCAATTCCCTGTATTTTTAACACTCTTTATATCGGTTTTTAGAAAACCTATTGACTAAAAGGGTTGGTTTTAAGGGTCCGTATAAGGCTAACTAGCGCCACCAATGTTGAAAAAATCATATCTTCCTTTAGAAGAAGTTTCTGGAAAAATCCTAAGATGAGCCTATGCGCCATGCTTTTCTAGATTTTTAAGTGTAGATACCCTCTTCGAAATTTACTTTTAAGCTAAAAAATTTTCAATAACCGCCAAAAACGGCCGTTTTTGGCGGTTATCGAAAATTTTTTAGCTTAAGACTAGAAATTGAGTTGGGTACCCACACTTAAAAATCTAGAAAAGCATGGCGCATGAGCTCATCTTAGGATTTTGTCAGAAACTTCTTCTGAAGCGAGATATGATTTTTTCAACATTGGTGGCGCTAGTTAGCCTTATACGGACCCTTAAGGGGTATTACTGGGTTCGAATATTTGGTTATTATTGCGCTAAACCTCTTAGTTTACGAGATAACATCGGCCAAAAGCAAAAAAAAAAATTACAAAAACATAATATCTCAAAAAGTTATGGAAGGTCTCCTAAGAACGTTTTCCTGTAACTATAACGGTTAAGGTGCCTGCCCTTACTGCCCCGTCTCAAAAATCCACCCTGTATTAATTTCGGCTATTTGGGAAATAGGTATTTTTGACGATGGATCAATGGATGGATGGACTAGCTAGGGTAGCTAAGGCAAGCCACATTTACTTATCCAGCAATTGCTTTTGAATTTACTGTATTCTATACAGGGTGTTAAAAGACCGCCAATAGACCCGAAAGCCACGTATACTAGACACCAAAACAAAGTACTTTTTCGATACATTATTGCTGGGATGATTTTGGTTTCTTAGGTTATAATTTTGAAATATATTTTTTCACGCAATGGACGTGTAACGCACAGAAGTCATATTGCGCAAGCGTAGGTATCAGATTATAATACTTAAGCTTGAAGTGCCGAAGTTTAGAATACATTGCGGGTTGCAATTTTAACGTCGTTTTTTGTAAGAAATATTCATAATTTTGATATAGCTTCTTGAGAAGGTATGTTAAGAACTAGATATTGAATACATTTCTACAAAAAAAAAGTTTTGAAAAGTCCGACTTTGAACCTCGTCATCTCGGAAACCGTTGATTTCCCAGGTATAGTTCCTTGGGCAAAAATGTTCCCTATGATGAGGGCAATACGTGGTTTCCCGCTTTGTTGGCGGTCTTTTAACAACCTGTATACTAATACTAATCACTGTAATCTTCTATATGTATACTAATCACTGTAAATATTCCGTTCCATCAATAAGGGCTATTTTCGAGTGTGTTGATGCTCGATGGTTGAGTGGATGTTTTAGAGAATAGATGCTGTTCATTGTTTGCCGTTATTTTTAATAAAAAAATACAAACATGCTTTTCTTTAACTTACCTCTCCAGTTTTTAATTTTGGCAGATTATGAATATCCACAAATTCACAAACAAATTAATGGGTTGAAAATAATCGTTTTTCAAAAATTATAAACATACACAAACTTTTTTTCAAACGTTTTTTTTTTTGCTTTTTTTCTTCCGCGAGCTCTTCGCTTGATATCTTTTGGCCACTGCATCAAATGTCACATACATGCTAGTCAAGGCTATTTACGACTCTATTCAACTTGACTTAGACTTCACATTCCTCTGGAGGCCTCATTTTTCATGCTTTCAGTAAGACACCAAGGGTCACCATAATGTGAATTAGCTTCGCGAAACGGTAGTCTCTTTGGCAATGGCAAAGAAATTCTTTTATTTTCATTGTTCGTCTAAAATCCACGTGCCATTCAGTTATTAGACGTATCGACAGTATAACTCGACTATTTCGTGCAATTTTAAACCATATTTCCAAGAAATAAGAAAAATTATCGAATATTTTAACTTTGCTTCACAAATTATTACAATAGCAGAAATAGTTACGTGTAATGTAGGTATGTATACGTAGATGGAAGATTGAAAACAAAACTTTTAGACAATTTTTTATGACTGTTAGGATACTTCACAGCTTTGTGTTAGCACAGTGCCAAGTGTTACGCAAACCAACAGGCACGGATACAAGCAAAAATTTGTATGAATCTGGAATCTGACACGGATTGTGTTAGTACGGTCGGGCACATTCACAGATACACCATGGCATCTTTTATCGCGCGCGGCATAAGGGCGCCAATCGAACAAAAAGGGATATCCTAGCGTGTGGCTGACTGTACCAACACTAAGGCGCCGGACACACTGCCCCGGAGTTCTTCGTTCCGAGTTCAGAGTTCTCAGATTTGCTTCATGAGAACTCCGCGTTCCGGCCGCTTCAGTGTGAACGGTTCCAAGAAATCCCATACACTAGATAGAACGCGGAACGCAGAACACTGAGCGTGGAACGCGCGGTTTGTGCGGCACCTAAGACTTATGAAGATACTAGCTTTTGCCCGCGACTTCGACCGCGTGGACTACAGAAAAAGGATATATTCTTTACTTTACTCCTAAGTGTAAAAGCGTGATAATATGTAGCCTATGTGTTATTCTGATGTCTAAGCTATCTCTATTCCAAATTTCATTCAAATCCGTTCAGCCGTTTCAGTGTGAAAGAGTAACAAACATCCATCCATCCATCCATTCATTCATCCATCCACACTTACAAACTTTCACGTTTATAATAGTAGTAGGAAGTAGTATAGTAGGATAGTAGGATAGTAGTATAGTAGGAAGTAGGAAGTAGGATTTGTGAAAATATCATTAAAATAGGATAGTATGATAGTAGGATAGTAGTATAGGAGGAAGTAGGAAGTAGGATTTGTGAAAATATCACTAAAATATCATGTTTAGTAATAAGACCGAATAAAGGTTGTTACGTCTTGGTGTTTTGAAAAATTCTAGCTAAGATAATCACACCTGGCAACAGCCCCTTTCCCATCGCAGCAACCAGCTTCCCAACCACTGAACCACGCACAAATTCTGAACTAAAAGCACTGTCAGTATGGAAGGACCACTGTAAATTATAATAATTGAACGTGTACGTTGTTGGTACAGCAAGACGGCAACTGAATCGCATGCAGACGCTGAACATCGCTCGGCAATTGCCGCGAGAGATTGGGGTTAAAAGGTTCTTTCTTTTGATAAGGGGAAGATGCCTCTGTAGAGGTTTGACTCTATCAAGCTCATGTCCCCAATAGGTGGGAAATGCCGACCTCCTACGTCCACTTGCGTTAACCAGGGTTATACAACGTGTTACAAAACATCCTAACTCTTTAAACATTTAAAAAAAAAAAACAATTTTTATTTTATAACCTCAAAATTGAAAAAAAAATCGTTACTTTTTTGTTTTTGGTATTAGCTCAAAGTTTAAAATATGTTTGTGTGTGTAGTTAAAAAATACTTTACTCCCACCACAGCGTTCATATTTTATTATTTTAAAAATCAATGGAACGTCATAGAGCAAAAAATATATTTTGGTAGTGATCCCTATCACCGGGTGCTATTACCCTGTAAAAAGAGTTAGGTTCTTTTGTAACACCTTGTATAGCCAGTTAACTCTGAGTTAACGTCAAAAATTGTATGGAAATGTCAATTTAACTGAGTTAGTTGGCTAATCCTGACTGACGCAAGCCGCCTGTAAAAAGATAAGGTTAGCATGGCTGCTTCGTAGACTCTTCATTTTTCTTCATTCTTCTCTACATTTTCACAGAATTCCTATTTCTTCAGCAAAGGTACCAAAAAGAGAGAATTTAAAAAAAAAATAACTATTTTTTTTTAAATTCTAGTTATAGGCATGTCATTTTCTTTAAGTACGAGTGTTGTAGTCATTGTTTCTACATGGTGCACTCTAAGTCAATAGCGAAACTTTAAGTAGGCTGTCTACTGATCAATACAAACAACTTGAACAGCTGATATTTTTTTCGCTCCATTTTCTTCGCCACCTTGTACAAGTTGTTTGTATGGATCGGTAGACAGCCTACTTAAAGTTTCGCTATCGACTTAGGGTGCACCCTGTAGATAGTATTCAAATTCATGCAAAAAGCAACATTAATTCAAAGCATAACGTATAACTAATCTGTTTAAGACCCAAATAAAAAAAATCAAAAAAAGGGCAGTGTAATTTCAACATCATCATGACGACATTAAAAATGTACCTATGCAAGATGTTAACTAACTCCAAACTGTACTCAAGTATATGTATTTAACGCAGTAGGTATATCGCGACTCGTTTTTGAACCATATTGAGTGAACCCAAATCCTAATTCCGAAATTAATTCGCTACATATCCTTCGATTTGTATTATTTTGACCCATTCATCCAGTAGTTTGCGATTACGAGTATACCCTTGTTTTTGTAAGTTAGGTACTTCTTGATCGGGAAATTACCTATGTGGAAAAGTTTTTTGAGACTGCGTTTATTTTGATTTCGCCAAATATATAGGCTTAGCCTTAATACATTGCTACAATGAGAGGGCAATTCCGGGCCATACAAATTATTTGTCACTGATTGCTCGTCGCCAGTCCAATCATTAACAATCGTTAGAGATAATTAAATATTAGGTACCTACCTACGAGTTTAGGTCGAAACAAAGGGTTGGTGCTGGTTGTGGATAGCAATATTTGGGTGTTATAGTTCTCTATTTCTGTCTTTCTATCAATAAATGCAACATACAAGATTTTTTTTTATACAGAGTGTTATTACAATTAACGAAAAATCTTTTACAACATAATTTTGTCAACGATGTCAGAAAATAAGAAGATAGCTGCCCTTAAACCTTCAAATCGAAAAAGGTAAGTATTCTCGATTCGCAATAGGTACTTGTAGCGAGAATCATAGGTAGATACAAAACGTTTCGAAACCCATAGAAAAATCATAACCAGAATATTTACGATTTACTCGAGTCTACGTTTGCCAAAGGATTTGAAATGTTTACACCTTCAGAGGGCCAATTCTTGGTCATCCCGAATGAGAATTATAAGTAAGTAAGGTTTTCTTCGAAAGCACTCGAATGCGACATCCGAGAATTGGCCCCCGGGGGCTTATGGTGGGATGATAGCGACGTGGCGGGAAATTCAAAATTTTCACAGTTTTTTACATTTTGTAGCTAAACTGAGCTATTTTTGTTCAGCGAATTTTCGTTCGCGGAAAAAACAAAGTATTCTTTTCATTACTGTAAACAACAGAACAACAATAATTCAGCCGATTATGTGTTCTGGTCTACGAAGCATTGGTACTGCCCAAAAAACTTGTCGTATTAAAAAAACTTGTCGTATTATTATAAAAATTCAAAGAAGATTCTCTACCCTTGACGCATTTTTCCAATACGGCCGCAATATGGCGCAATTTACAAAATTTAATATTTTACAAATTAAGACGCATATTGTGTTTTTATTGAATAAAACAGCCTTACCTTTGAATAAACATTACAAAGTATTTAAAATCAAAGCATTACTATGCGAATTCAAAGAGAATATATATACTTATATATTTTTTACTCAAAAAAGCTCGTAATGTGGACATTAATTCGACAACCTTCTTTGAGCAAAGTCGGACTTGCGGGCTACTTGGATTAGGCGCCAGAAAAGTTGTATGGAATTTCATTAATGTCTTGTGTTTTGCGGCCAGAAAAACATTAATGTCGAGTTTTGTTTCATAAATAGAACTCAAACATCAGGTGCAAAAAGTATTTATTTAGAATAAGGCTGTATGGGTACTGGCAGTCGACACATTGCACAGAAAAAAAAAGCGCGGCCATATTGTTTTCGACTTTTCGCGCGTTGTTCGAAGTGATTTTTTTCTGTGTTTTTGTTGAAAAAGTGAACTCTCAAAGCGACGAATCCTCGGATTTAATGTGTTTAACACCGCCGGACATTCAAAATCAAGCGAAATTAGTAATTGGAAATTTATTGCCACCGAAGTCAAAAGAAAAATACAAGCAAGCTTACCAACAAAAAGTTTGCGGAATGGAAAATCGACAAAAAGTACTTAATCTACGACAAATGGTAAGCTAATTAAATTACTATGTTAATTACTATTCTAATTAATATTTTAATTACTCGCATTGTTTGAGTAAAGCACTATACAAGCCTTGGTCTGCAATGAGTGCGCTTCTGGCCACGCTATGATTGCCTCGAGCTTAGCTTAGCTACGCTCTCGGCCCTCAAGTTTGGTCATCATTGCAGCCCTTGCTGGCCGCGCTATAAAGGCCTCGACCTTCGGTCTCGGCCTTCATTTCAGCTTGTCCATCAAGGGCTGCAATGCTGACCGCACTGTGAGGGCCTTGAGCTGCGCTACGCTGCGCTCTGTCGGCCATCAAAAGCGCGCCAGAAACGCACTCATTACAGATCGCGGCAGTAATGTACTATTAATTTGATCGCAATAGCGTCAAGGGTAACCCCCCTGGAAGGTAAATAAAAGCAACAAGTTTGAGTTAAAACGCCATCTGTCGATAAAGATCCGAATTAAAGAGGAAAGCGGTGCAGAGATGAAACAAAGCATTTCGAGGACGGGATTCTGTAAAAATGGCTCCTTCAGTTTGTAGATATCTCTGTAGATGGCGCTACCCATCCTTTTAACTGAGTGATCTAAAATATACAGGATGGAATAAAATTCGTCAGTGGAACGACTTATCACTAATGAGACCAAAGAAAAGTGACCAAAAAAATATCAGCCGTTTTCTAAGCGAATTTATCTTTTGCCTCTATGTAAAAGTTCTTTGTATTGATGAGTACCTAACTCAAAGACCCTGTAAACATTTTGGTGATTCCATTGTCGTAAAATAGAACCTAGCTGAAGGTACCAGACAGAACCGCTTCACCTCGACAAAAATATTCTAAATAATATTTTTCCATCCTTTACATAAACCTCCTATATAAAAATCCTACAAGGTGTAAACACAATTTATTACAATAAAAAAGCGCCCTGGCGCAAAATCCACGCTTTGTATGTCAACTAACAAGCACAAAACACGGAATCAAACGCCGACACCTGCCCGTCTATGATGCGCAACGCCACTTGTTAGTAACTCGTTCTTTTTAATTATTTCCTATGATGTAAACCTTAATTTAATTTTAAATTTAGTTTATTAAGATACCAAATTATAATGTCACATCCTAAGGTCAGGTCAAATCGATGTTGATTATGTTATTTGCACCTTCATTCTACGTCAGGTAAAAGATAAATGTTAACTGTCAGGCCTCCACGATACAGGTTCACCCTAGTGTGGAGACCGCTGCCAAGCTAACGTAGTTATATAAATAGGATTTAAAAAATATATTATAAAATAAGAAACCTGCATAATTACCTAACCTAATTTTATATAACGTATGTTTTTTGATAAATAATTTTTTTTTTTTCATTTTTCATTTTCACTTTATTTGCGGTGCGAAAAGATTCTGGCGTGAAATATGTCGCACACGCTAACATGACTACTCTCCGCGACTGATAAGTTTTTGTAGACTTCACTCAAACGCGAATCAAGGTTACAGTAGTTTGTCACATAATACAAGCCTAGAGCCCGGTTTCTGAGTTGAGAAATGCACTAAGCAAATGGGTAAGTATCGTCCAGTCTCAGCAGATTTCTCACAAAAGAGCGTGCCAGAGCGATACGTAAGTATGTAAAATTACATACTTAGTAAAATTCTCAACTCAGAAACCGGGCCTAGGTGTTACAATAGATCCTAACTCTTTTTACAGGGTAATAGCACTCGGTGATAGGGAACATAACCAATTTTTTTTTTCTCATGACGTTCCGTTGATTTTTTAATTCATAAAATGTAAAAGCTTTGGCGGTAGAAACGTATTTTTTTAAAATAGTTATTGTTTTCATTGACTTTCAGAATGATTTAAGAACTCAAAGCTATGCAAATGCACCTCAACAAACATGCAAACATTATGTTTAAAAAGCTAATACCAAAAACAAAAAAAAAAAGAATAATTTTCACTTTTGAGGTTATGAAATTAAAATTGTTTGTTTCAATTTTTTTTTACAGACTTGTTCTCGCGGAGGGTAGCCATGTTAGCTCTTGCGACATATTTCACATCGAATTGTATTCGCGCCGCGAAAGAAGTCGCGGTGCGCATCATAGACGGCCTGGCAGCCGAGCTGATGTGTTAACCCTCCACTGCACTCCACGTCAAAGGGACCGGCTAACACCGCGTGGAAATCCGGCCCTGCGGGTAGCGATACACTGTATCCTTGTGGAGGGTCAAGTTAAGATTTTTTTTTATCATAGTTCACTATAACTATACAAGGTGTTGTTTTATAAAGTGACACCCGACTCATCATCATTAGCTTGTTAAGACCCAATTTATAGACACAACAGCTAGCGTAGCGCCGCCCATGAAAAAAATATCATATTATTATCTTCTCTTTGGATGCGTTTTTTGCTAAAAACGAAGGGTCAAATGATATTCCCTAGACTTAACTATTTTTAGGACCTAATTTTTAGATTCCAAATCCTAGAACCTACGAATAAAACCTGCCGCCGCCAAAAATGGCCATTTTTAGCGGCCGCGGGATTTATTATAGATTATGAATCTATAGATAAAGATGAATCATGCATGTGTTGTAACATGTGGGGTTTCCGAAATCACTGATTCATTTAGAGTAGCAGCAGTACTAGCAGTGCATAAAAACCAGCCCCGGAATCCCCAAAACTGCGCGCGTGTAAAGAAATCACTCCAAGTCTAAGCTCCAAGTCCAAATGCATTTAGCGTGCCACGGGCGGCTTTGAGAGACTCCGGTCGTAAAGTCGTGTTCATGCTGGTTTTTAGGGTTCCGTACCTGAAGGGTAAAAGTACCCTATTACAAGCATCCGCTGTCCGTCTGTCACCAGGCTGCATCTCATGAACCGTGAGTTAAATAGTTGAAATTTTCACAGATTATTATTTCTGTTGCCGCTATAACAACAAATAATACTAGTGGTTCGCCCCGAACTATGAACTCGCGAGTGTGTAACTTTTTGCTAACCCCAATTGCGCAGGAGCGCGCGCATTGCATATAAACTTTACAACAACATATCTCGGCAACCCCTCGACCGATTTGGCTCATGTTTGAACTTAAAAAATATTTTAATTTAATTTACCCGCTTAATAAATTTCATGATGATCCGACCAAATTTACTCAAGTTATCGTCGAACGAACATACATACAAACATACAAACGGCGGATCGTTCCAGTAGACTCGGAGAATCTCGCTCGCTTCGCTCGCTCGTTCAAAAAAACAGAAAAAAAAGGAAGGAACGTGATTTTTTGCTGTTTTTATAGATAATGGCACGGAACCCTTCGTGCGCGAGTCCAACTCGCACTTGACCGGTTTTTTTTCGATTTCAAAATATACGAAACCGAAACACCGAAACGGGTTTATTGTCCTCACGTTTCAATGGCGTTATAGGGCCTTAGCCTGTAACGCAATGGTGCCAAAATTGGCTCCCAGTTAATAGCTTCAATAACGATTTATTAATGCTGTTTAATGTTTTTGTCGTACAGGGGCCTTAGCCTGTAACACAATGGCGTCTCAATGGCGTCCTAGGTAGAAGGACAAAACCGGAATTTTTTCGTTGTTCTCCTACAACCAGCGAACTAATCCTCTAGGAATAGACTCTTAATATTCTTTGCTGTACTACAATAACATTAAAAGGACCGACACTGGACTGACAGCATCAATAAATCGTAATTAAAACCGTCAACCGGAACCCCATTTTGGCACCATTCTGTTACAGGCTAAGGGCCCAGCAAAGAATATTCTGATTCTAATTCTTTCTTATTAGTTCTCTGGTTGTAGGAGAAAATCGAGGCGAGTCCGGTTTTGTCCTTCTGCTGGGACGCCATCGACACGCCATTGCGTTACAGGCTAAGGCCCCAGTTTGACGTCTCAGGTGTCGCTGGATTGACGAAGTCGCCAAAGACCCTGCGCTTTTAAATAACTTATGGTTCAGAAACTGTGTAAGCTACGTGACTGTACCACTTTAAAAAATTTTTTTCATGCATTTCGGAAAGTTTCGGAACACATTGTTGTTTTCGGCTACCAGAAACATTCAGCATGTGATATGTTACCTAAGCTTGGGAATTACAGTTGGTAACAAAGTTGACTCCGGACATCACCAGTGGGATTGCAGCTTAACAATTTACAGCTGTTAGACACGATGAGCAGAGAAATGGAGGTAGATTTTCATACGCTGCAAAATAACCGAGCTTTAGCCGCAATGCTACACACATACATGGAATCTTCCTTGCGAAGTGACACTAAACTTAATAGAGTCGTAGAAACAACTTTTTCGTAATCGGATTTCACACTCAGTTCAGCGCACAATCACCACACTTACCGTGTTATTTTTTAAGTACCTACCTGCATTACAAAATGTATTATTTTTTTAAGCACCAGATCCTTGGAGTTTCTTTACCATGCTTCTTCTCCAAGAACGATCAGAGCTAGTCAAGCTGAAGAAAAAAAAGTAGCTAGATAATTGGGTACGCAAAGTTTTTTGTTCGAAAGTCCGTTATTGGCTTAAACTTATCTTTAGACAATATTGAGAAACTAATTTAAATATTTTTTATTTTGGTCTAGTAGTTTTGTTTTTATGCGCTAAAATGTTTTGTTCCTATGACGGCCAACAGTATGCAGACCGTCGCGTGAAGGTTATAAAACCGTATCTTTGAAACGTTGTAAAATCCAAACTACTGAACCAAAATAAAAAATGTTGAAATTATAACAATAACGGACTTTCGAACAAAAAACTTTGCGTACCGAATTAGTATTAGATGGTAATAAGTATCTGATTTATAAAAAAAATACTTTAGATAATATTTTGACGTTCAATGTAAATAATTTATTTATGGCATATTGAATAAAAACATTTGAATCTAGAATCATTCAGAAAAGTACTACCAATTCCTGAATTCACTTAATTCTACTCTACTCAATCTACCCTTAATACTCTTATTTAATTCAGTGTGAATTTTTGCGAATAAATCACCGGAGCAAGTAGTATAAATACAAATACAAGTAGTATTTGTATTGAATTTTCCCGTCCTGTCGGTCCACCGTCTTCTTTTATAGTACACACGGCAGCACGAGCACGTCAGACTGTACACTTTTGTTGTAAAGTCGCCCGTAACATAACCGAGTAGAGAGCTAGCGTGTAAGGTTCGATGTGCTGTCTTGTGTACAAAGCGCGCCACGCCTGATTACCTCTAAATACAAAATGTTTACAAAATGTTAAACAACACGCAGTCTTATAACACTAATAAAACCAAAAGAGCCATCCAATAAAATAGTCGCTTCTGATTGGTCGATTCCATCCGAGCCAGAGACAAGCTCGCTAAAATGTAAAAGCTCGGATGGAATCGACCAATTAGAAGCGTCCATTTTCTTGAATGGCTCTTTGGGTTTTAGTTATCTAAGACTGTGAAAACGCGGCTTTAGTCTACCATGAGTTTTGCTCGCCGCCGCTTTGATCGTTCAATTTGTTCAAATGAAACCGACGGCTATAGGATAAGCGGAGAGATAGGCGTAATATTGGATCCAATAATACTATCTAAATTAAGCAAAGCATCTAGGTAGAAACGAGAGAAAAAAACCACTTGCTTAGTGTGAAGAAAAATACATTGAAAACACCTGCTTAGGTATTCTAAATTGTTTTGAACCGGTAATCGGTATTGCGATGTATGGTTGTGAAGCCAGGGCCCTTAGCCTGTAACACAATGGTGCCAAAATGGACTTCCGGTTGACGATTTTAATTACGATTTATTGATGATGTCAGTCCAGTGTCGGTCCTTTTAATGTTATTGTAGTACAGCAAAGAATATTATGAGTCTAATCCTAGAGGATTAGTTCGCTGGTTGTAGGAGAACAACGAAAAAATCCCGGTTTTGTCCTTCTACCTAGGACGCCATTGATACGCCATTGTGTTACAGGCTAAGGGCCCTGGACCCTAAAGAACGCAACCTGCAAGAAGCTGGAGGAATTCGAGATGTGGTGCTACCGAGAATAAATTGGGTCCATAGAGTCACGAATGTGGAAGTTCTACGACGCGTCAATCGTTCCCCAGAACTCATGTTAACCGTAAAAAAGAAGAGGATAAGCTACCTATGACATGTGCTTCGCCATGACAGGTACCGACTTCTTCAAGTGGTCATGATGGGCAAGATTGAGGGGAAGAGGCGTGCTGGTAGAAGAAGAAAGTCGTGGCTCAGAAACATCAAGGAATGGACGGAGATAGCCAGCGTCGAACATCTATTTCGCTTGGCAAAGAACAAGAAAGAATATGAAGAGCTGACGGCCAACCTCCATTAGTGGAGTGGAGAGGCACGCAAAGAAGAAGAAGAATCGGTATTAGGCTAAGTACACACGACAGCACGTCAGACTGTACACTTTTGTTGTAAAGTCGCCCGTAACGTAACCGAGTAAATAGAGTGCTAGCGTGTAAGGGTCGACGTGCTGTCTTGTGTACGCAACGCTGAATGCGTTATCAATTGAACTGTCTGGCCAAATAAGTTTAATTTAGTACTGTTTGACTTATGAATCTGATTATAAACACAGTCATACAGGGTGTTAAAAAAGTATGTAACTCTTTTTACACGGTGTAACCTACTGGTCAACAGGATGTCAAATCTGTAAAAAAAGTTGAAAAAAACAATTTTTATTTTATAACCTCAAAATTGAAAAATTTTCATTTCTTTTTTGTTTTTGTTATTTCAAACATATAAATATGTTTGTGCGTGTAGGTGCATTTACATAGCTTTGAGTTGTTAAAACATTGTGAAAGTCAATGAAAACAATATTAAAAAAATACTTTTCTCCCGCCACATCGTTCACATTTTATTAATTTAAAAATTAACGGAAAGTCATGGAGCAAAAAAAATATTTAGGTTGTGATCCCTATCACCGGGTGTTATTACCCTGTAAAAAGAGTTAGGTACTTTTGTAACACCTTAACCAGCTCCATAACTCTAATTCGAAACTCGCACTAAGGGTAGCATTAATTATTCGTCTGAGATCACTTTCTTGAGCTTGATCTCAAGTAGGTGAACTCAGAAAAGTCAAATGCTAATGTCAATGTCAAGCCTTCGCTAATGTCAAACTTTATTCCTGAAACACGTCAACTTTTAAATGTGATTTCCAACAACTATTTGTTCTACGACTTTTCGAATAGTACGATACATTTTATTTATTGAAAGAACTTTATTCTTTAAAAGTTTGCTTTTCGACCATTTCAACGCCGCGTGTGTCACGCTCTTATCAATACCTTAAATACAGGGTGTTAAAAGACAAAGTACTTTTTCGATAAATTATTGTATATGATCTGGGAAATGATTTTGGTTTTTTAGGTTATAATTTTGTAAAATATTTTATTACGTAATGGAAGTGCAACGCAGAAAAATCATATTGCACAGGCGTTGATATAAACTTTTGTTACTTACGCTCGAGGTACCGATGTTAAAAATTTTGATAAGTCTGACTTTGAACCTCATTATCTCGGAAACCGTTGATTTCCCAGGCATAGTTTCTTGGGCAAAAATGTTCGTTATGATGAGGACAATACGTTGTTTCCCGCTTTGTTGGCGGTCTTTTAACACCCTGTAAATAATATTATGTTTGTTTGTTATTATTATTTCTTTTTCATGGCCAACCGGTATCCTACGACTTAATTATTTACCGATACGTGTTTATAAAAAGTTTCTAGCATACGAAGGTTCACACGACAGCACGTCTACCCTTACACGCTAGCACTCTGCTCGGTTACGTTATGGGCGACATTATCGTACAACAAAAGTGTACACTCTGACGTGCTGTCGTGTGTACAGTCCGCCACAGTCTCAGATACCCCTTTTTGTTCGATTGGCGCCCTTATGGCGCGCGCGATAAGAGCTGCCATGGGGTATCTGAGATTGTACCCGACCGTACAATCACTACATAAACATCAGTAGCACCAACACCTAAGTTAACACGTAAAGTAGGTATACCGCAGGTTTCCACTTCATTGATTTGATTTAAACATTTTCTACAGCTCAGTTATCTATCTTAGATTTATCTTAGTCATATTCATGTTGTGTTGATTGTACGTACATAGGTACAAACTGTCTCGTAAGCCTTTGTTCCCAGTATGTCACACCACCTTATGTTACACTGTGATATACTGGGAGTTTTTTTCCCATCATGTCACACTGTAACATGCTGGGAATTTTCAAAAAACTGTAGTCCATGTTTGTCACACTCTCATGTCACAATGTAACATGGTGGGAACATTAAAAAAAACTGGAGTCCCATTTAAGGGGTTTATATTCGACGTTTGGTATATTTGTGTACGGAGTAATGATATTGCACGACATATTTATTTGAGACTATGTATCAGTTAATGGTACACTATTAGTATTTGAGACCATGTATTTACACCTACCTACCTTTTCAGGGTAAAGAAAGCCACACCGTCGTTCTGACTTAGTTCTCACTGTCACTGTGCCCAAAACAGCAATTTAAGGCCCAAACCTAGGAACAACTATCGCCGCCCATGGAAACAAATCTTATATTCTTTTTGGATGCGTTTTTCGAAAAAAACTCTTCATTAGGTTATCAACGCGAGGCTGAACAATTTTTAGGACATAGGGTTTAGATTTTATGACGGTGGTGGCCTAGTGATGACGGTGGTGGCCTAGTGGGTAGAACAAGGGACTCGGAAGCGAGAGACCCAGGTTCGAATCCCGGTGCGGGCATGTACCTATGACTTTAATTTATTTCAAAGTTACGTATATTTGTGAAATTGTAGTAGCAATACCACTCGTTGACGGTGAAGGAAAACATCGTGAGGAAACCTGAGCGTATGAGGCATTATACCCTCAACGCAAAAATCGCCAACCCGCATTGAGCACGCGTGGTGATTAAGCTCGAACTCTCTCTCTGAGAGAAGGCCTTTGCCCAGCTAGTGGGACATGTACAATTGTACAGGCTACATCTTACTTACTTTTTTTAGATTTTTAGATTTTTAGATTCCAGATCCTAGTACCTACGAATAAAATCTTTTATCGCCAAAAGTGGCCAATTTTATACTAAGATTTTTATTGATAACCAAATGAAGAGTTTTTGGCAAAAAAACAGCGTCGTAACACAAAACTAAAAAAATATTGTGTAATCACAACAAAATATCACCTCACAATGTGAATAATTATATTTTATTTTATTTATGTTATTAATTTCTTACCTAGGTATCTTTACTGTTTATTTTTTATACGGCTTATTTATTTGTGTATTTTATTACCTATATAATTATTTAATTTCTTTGTAGTTTAAAATTATATTTAAGTAATTTGTAATTTTTTATATCGAAAACAAATAGGACACCCCGACATAAACTTTGGAATAATTCAGTAAGTTAAGTAATCAATAAAAAATTAAAATAAATACATATCTGTTCAACTTCTTTATATAAGTGGAAACCTATAATTGGCTTTAGACTATACCTACATACAAAATTAAGATCTCAATGTTATTTAAGCTGTTGGATTCCTAAATAAACCAAAATTAAAATCAAATCAAATCAAAAAAGTCATCCAAAAAGAAGATATGATTTTTTTTTCCACTGGCGACGCTAGTTGTGCCTAGGTATTCACCTTAAATGTCCACTTTCTTTTTAACTCTCAAACCTTGCCACTCGAACGTGCACTGGCAAACCACTGAATGATTAAAGGATCATCCTGCGGCATCAGCAGATCCGATGGAATGATTGAACTGAGTCAACAGTTGGGAGGGGCTATTCTAGGACAGTAACTGGCGATTTCTGAATCGAGAAATTCGCTAAGCAAGCACTTAAGTACCTATCGTTCTGTCTCTGCAGATTTCTCACAAAAGATCGTGTAAGAACGATACTTAAGTAGGTATTTACTTTATATTATCAATTCAGAAACCCGGCCTCAGAAATTTGTCCTATATTTTTTGTCTTTTGCTTTAGTTTTTAAGGGTGGTGAACTGGTGGCTGACAACCAGCGCTTCACTTAAGTTATCTGGGCAGCCCCTCTACCCTTGACGCCATTTTTTCAATATGGCGTAATTTACAAATTAAATATTTCACGAATTAAGAAGCATTTTCGTTTTTGTTGAACAAAACAGCCTTACCTTTGAATAAACATTACAAAGTATTTAAAATCAAAGCATTACTAGGTATGCTAATTCAAAGAGAAATTAATTTTAAAACTCGGTCAATATGATCGCAATACCGTCAAGGGTAACCCCCCAGAACTGTTTTCAGCATAAGGCTGAGCCAACGGCTATTAATACTTACTCTCCTTAGTAGGTATTAGATTTTTATAATGTTTGTTACGTTTATACAGAATATTGCAGTAAACTTTCTTTCCTTCACGATAAAAACATAAAACGGCTTTTACATTTTATAGAAGGGATTAAAACTCACTTAGGTAATTCGGCCTAGCCTACAGGCAAGACAATGTTAATTAACATGTGGAGCTAACTTTTTTTTTATGATTTATTTGTCGAGGCTATATGGTCATTGAATCTCGTGATCCTCATCGTAAAGGCTCTGGCAGAATACCAGCGTTATGATGGTTTCCTCACAGCATTATGCTGAGTCCAGAGACAGCTTTATCACCATAACACACAGCTTCACACGACTGTCTTTTTTAAATTGATAATATTAACTGTGTAAAAAGTAAGATGTAGCCTGTACAATATTGTACATGTCCCACTAGTTGGGCAAAGGCCTTCTCCCAGAGAGAGAGTACGAGCTTAATCACCACGCATGCTCAATGCGGGTTGGCGATTTTTGCGTTGAGAATGCCTCATACGCTCAGGTTTCCTCACGATGTTTTCCTTCACCGTCAGCGAGTGGTATTGCTACTACAAATTCACAAATATAGGTAACTTTGAAATAAATTAAAGTCATAGGTACATGCCCGCACCGGGATTCGAACCTGGGTCTCTCGCTTCCGAGCCCATTGTTCTATCCACTAGACCACCATCGCTCACTTAGGGTTTCCTCACTATACTTACTTCACAGTTAGCAAAGAGTCCACTACAAAGGATAGTGTGATTCATCGCACTAGCGTGAACTCACTAGAACGCTAGCGCGACTAACGATATGCAAATGGTATTGACACGTACTAAAAGTTCACAAATGTGAAAAATTCCTACATAGAGGGTCTACCGGCTAAGACGAAGCCGATTGCCTTTGGCGAAATCCGAAGTTCGATTTTTGAAAAATGTACTGCCACCCAGTTCATTCACCGAAGTAAATCCCATAGAATCCGCATTACGTATAAAATCACAATAATAACTTGTCCCCACATAAGCAAATGATATCAGCAATAAAACAATACGAAACATCATTTCGACCATACGTCTAATATTTGAATGTCAACCTTATTGCATTAGTGTACAGTTTTACTTTAATTGCATGCTCCCAAAGGCAATTTGGCATCTATTTTTCGAGACACATTTCAGAGTTCTATGTTGTATCTAGTTTTATCCTTGATCGAAGAGTTCATTTTACTGCCACCCAGTAATCGAACTTTGATTTTCGCCAATGGTAATCGGCTTCGTTTTAGCCGGTAGACCCCCAGACAGAGATAGAGCTAAAATGTATTTTTTGTGAGCAGTAAAGAGCAGTAAGCAATGCGTAATCGCAAAAGGAGTAAGTCATTTCCGCATCATAGATAATCTCGTTTCGCGTGAATTTGTCATAAATATCCGTAAACAGGATTTTTATTTCAGCTTCGGTTTGAATTCGTTGAGTAGCTATAGATATTTGGATGGCAAACATAGAGGTAATAAACGCAAAAGTAGGTTTTGAAATGTTGGGAAAGTCAATGTCCAACTCTATGCCACTTCCAAACATCGTAGTTATAAAAATAGAAGTTAAAAACTAAAACCCGACTACTAAAAAGCTAAAAACAAGACCTGCTTATCGTTAAAATAGACTCATAGATAATTAATCGTAGTCGGAGGCCATCGGTTTATCAAATGCGAATGTGGTGTCCTCCGACTACGATTAATTATCTATGAGTCTATTTTAACGATAAGCAGGTCTTGTTTTTAGCTTTTTAGTAGTCGGGTTTTAGTTTTTAACTTCTATTTTTTTTTGAGCTTTTTAGTTAGTCATTTTGGATGATTACCTAAAATAGAACCAAGAAGGGCAAAAAAAAACACATTTTGGAATTTTTTGTTCTATTTGTTATGTTGACGCTACATGTGTTACACATTTTTGAAAAGGTCTTTTAAAGTCCTTTCATTTGATACCCATGACGATGGTATCCGATAATTTTTATTTTTAGGTCCACCACTTTAGGGGGCAGCACAGCCGCCATCTTGTTTTTTTTCAAAATAAAACTATCCTATGTTACCTGGGTAATTAAGACGAATCCAACGACACCTCATTTGTTGAAATCGGCCGAGTAGTTTAGGCTCTGCGAGGGAACAGATGAACACACAAACATACATACATACATACATACATACATACATACATACATACATACATACATACATACATACATACATACATACATACATACATACGCTGCTAAAATCATAACCCTCCTTTTTGCTTCGCGTAGTCGGGTAAAAACCCGTTAGGGCGAGGCCCATTGGTGCGTTGCGCTGCGTTGCGTTGCGTCGTCGCATCGGATCGACGCATTGTATGCCATATCTGCGGTGCGACGACGCACGACGTCGCGACGCAAGAGGGTATGCAATACACGCCGTCGCATCTGCGTCTCAGTTCAGCCTTCGCAATGGACACATACAAACGTGTCCGTAAGGACGATGCAACGCAGCGCAACGCACCAATGGGGCCTCGCCCATATTCATAGATATTGTCTTCGATCAAGGATAAAACTAGATACAACATAGAACTCTGAAATGTGTCTGGAAAAGTAGATGCCCAAATTGTCTTTGGGAGCTTATTTGCTCGTAGTCCATGCAATTAAAGTAAAACTGTACACTAATGCAATAAGGTTGACATTCGAATATTAGACGTATGGTCGAAATTATTTTTCTTATTATCGTTCTATTGCTGATATCTTTTGTTTCTGTGGGGACAATTTTTTATTGTGATTTTTGTGGATATTGTAAAAAAAAAATAAGTCATCGCCCAAAAGTTATTTAGGAATAGCGCTAATCTCCGTCGGGGGACCCTCGACCGCTGTCAGTACAATAATATTATTATTGTCAATTTGGCTGTCCCCTATGCCATACTTTTTAGTTCAGCTGATAGGAGACCAGAAGGACGGGTATTTGGCAGGAATGCGGTATACAGGGCAATTTTTAAATAGCTTTTAACCTCAAACACCCCATCTTCTAAATGTGATTTCCAACAACTTTTGTTCTACGACTTTGGTGAAAGAGCAATATTTTTTTTTTATTTTTTTATTTTTTTTTATTAGCTTAGAGTAACAAATAGGAGCAGGAGAGGCTAGAAAGGTGGTTGATAGTGTAGGGGCACGAACGCGCGCCGAATAGAATGGTAGAAATGCACACTTTTAAAGGATAAGAAACTTTAATAGGTAAAATAAAAAGTATCGAGTTTTTCGAAAAGTCGTAGATCGTAAAATGTTGGAAATCGAATTTTGAAGTTGACGTGTCTGAGGTTAAAAGCTATTTAAAAATTGCCCTGTATAGTTACGTCACGTGCAGTCAACAGCGCGTCGCATCGAATACACAAATACACACGCACTCTATTGAGTTACGTTACGGGCGACTTTGCAACGAAATTGTAAAGGCTTACTTGATTTGACTGTATCTACTCAATAATAAAGTAGCATTGCGAAATTGACATCTCATTTCCTATTCTCCTTAGACCAAATCAGATGGTTGCTCGTGTTTTTGAGTTTGATTATGTTGTTTACTGTTTTGATTATTTGCCCTTGGGTCCTTTACTAGCAGAATTATTCACTTAGGTACCATGCGTGACATTTGACAGCTGTTTTTTCGTCTGTAACGCGTCAATGATATGGTATTGTAACGGACACGATAAAAATATAAAATAACTACATTTTCTTTTCAAACCAGCCTTTTTTTTTTTATTAAGGTGCAATTTACAAAATTCATTATTTCACGAATAAAAGACGCATTTTATATTTTTATTGTACAAAATTATTGCCTTATGAATAAACATTACAAAGTTAATAGGTACAATCAAAGCATGATTTTGGTATGCGATTTCAAAAAGAAATTAATTAAATAATTTAGTCAATATGAACGTAATAGCGTCAAGACAAGGGTAACCCCAGCCACTGTATTCTCAAAAATAAAATAAAAAAGCCTTCTCTCAGAGAGAGAGAGAGAGCTTAATCACCACGCATTCTCAATGCGGATTGGTGATTTTAGGCACAACTTAGCGCCGCCAATGGTGTTACAAAAGTACCTAACTCTTTTTACAGGGTGTAACCTACTGGTCAACAGGATGTCAAATCTGTAAATAAAGTACTATCGGTACTATCTATTCCCGCTACGTCATCCTCACAGTCCTCAAGGAAAGAAAAATATTCTAATCTAAGTCTACGCAGACGAAGTCGCGAGCAAAAGCTATTTAAGGCAGGTACAATTTGCTATCGATTGGTCATAAATTTTATGTGGTATTTTCTTACCAATTTGTTGTGGTAGAATGGAAGTTAAGCACTGTAAGCTATGAGTAATAGACGATGGAAATTGTACCTCGTGTTTTTTTTTTAAATCTATTAGTGCAGTTCTCCTGCAAAATAGACGGCATGGTTAGTTTTAACATTATCTAAAAAAAGAAAAAATAGTTTCAGATTTCCCCCCACTGACCCTTTCAACACGCCACCCTGTATAGTTGCTTGTATTTCCGCCGGCCACCAATGTATTCATTATAAGTTATCTAAGTAGATAGATAATAATATTGTGTCGGTCGTTGTTGTGTTGACACTTCTCTATGTGCCAAGAAATTATCTACTGACGAGTCATACAACAAATTAATGTCGGTGTGGGTAGACCTTTGCGAATAAATTAATTATCTTCAAATACAATGGTACTTAGGTAATTTAAATAATAAATGACAAAAAGAAAACTGTGATTTTATGCGTAAGTTTATGCTTCAATCAATATGTGTGGAAAAAGTATTGTTTTACCATTGCTAGTGATTCTATGTGCGGTTTGCAATGGGCTTAACATATTTCACAAAGGATCCAAAGTTACGTTCTATCCTGAGACTTCTGCCGATTATTTTGGGTTTTCGGTGCTTCTAAGTAGTTCTAGGTAAGTTTGAACTTATGTGTAAATTATTCCACTGGTAATATTTGCTTAAATTTACCGTGTTTTGTGTCTATGTTGTTCCATATTAATATACTAGTGAATGATAAATAAAGATCCAGCAAAGGCAATTACAGAAGGTCCTTGGTCCTAGGTATTAATCGAGATGACATTAATACAGGGTGGATTTTTGAGACGGGGTATTTGAGGTTTGAGTACAAGAAATGACAGAAATTGCATAAAACTTTCCGAACACCAACACAAATTAGCCTAAACTACGACTGCTGCTATGACTGTGATGCAGTTGGGTTTTCTTCGTTATTTTTTTACGCAGTCGGCTTTTTGTTTAATGTGATAATTTATTTCGATGCTGCTTTCGTTTCGAATCAAAGTTCTGAAACAGATTTAAAAAAAAAAAAAAATTTCGACTGTATGTAGCTGGCCTATAATAATTAATTAAATTAAGGTTCAACGAAAGTAGCGTGGCTAGAAAGTCCAAATTTTCACAGTTTTTACCTAAACTGAGATGTGTTTGTTTAGCGATTTTTGTCTCACGTCAATAAAATTGTATTCTTTTCATTATTCTAAACCACGGAACAACAATAAGCTGATTAGTTTTTCTGGTTGACACACTACTTACTGTCCAAATATCTAGAACTTCGAGCAAATCTCATAATCAGTTGAATTATGGTTTAGAATAATGAAAACGATAGGTACTATTATATTGCCGTAAAACATAAATCTTTGTACAAAAATTGCTTAGTTTAGCGACAAAATTGAAAAAACTGTAATTTGTGCACACCCCACGCTACTTTAATTGGACCCTAAATCCGTAGTTTTTTTTTTGTATAGTAAGTCAGGGACTTATTCTGAAATGAATTAAATATTTGAATTTGAATTAAACCTCAAAAAACATACAACGAAACTCTGTATTGTATTATGTTAAAATTCAGTCTTACAGTGGGTGCGCCGAAAGCTGCCAGCACTGTCCAAGGGACTGTGATAAAGCCTGGACGAGTATTCTCGTGTTCGTTGAAGAACCTAGCTGAGTATGAAAGAGCTAATACCACGTGTCAAGGATTAAATTTCGATAAAGGTAAGGAAAATAATATAATTGAACGAGCGAGCGAAGTTCTCAGAATCTGCTTGAAAAATCCGGCGTTTGTATACCTACGTATGTATACAGTATGTGTGTATGTATGAATGAATGAATGAATTAATTAATGTTCGTATGTATGTCTATTTGTTTGTATGTATATTCGTTCGACGATAACTGGAGTTTTGGTCGGATCATCATGTTTAATAGGCGGATAAATAAAATCAAAAGATGTTTTAAGCTCGAACATGAGCCAAAGCGGTATGTAGGTATGTGGTTGTAAAGTTTTGCGCGCGCGCCTGCGCGAATGTTATCAGCAAAAGGTCACACTCGCGAGTTCATAGCTCGGGGCGTCTACTGATGCCTTAACTGTCAAAACCGGTTTATGTGCGGGAAAATAGCTCTTATTGAAATCAACCATCTGTTTTACATTTAATTATGGAAATATTGATACTTATAGGATACAGCGGTGCTTATAGGTTTACTAGGCCTCTTTACGATACGTAAACCTACCTTCAACTTTTTTATCCTTTCAGAAAGTTCTAGAATGTTGTCAAGGATATCAGATTACACTAAAGACGACATGTGGTTTGGAGCAAGCATTGCTTTGACACACCACGGTGATTTATTGGTGAGAATATGTTTTTAGTCTAGCCCATACCGAAGGAAAACACAGTACTAGATATCCTGCATATTTAAAAGTCGTCTTATACAAGGTGTTACAAAAGTACATAACTCTTTTTACAGGCTAATAGCACCCGGTGATAGGGATCACAACCTAAATTAATTTTTGCTCTAGGACGTTCCGTTAATTTTTAAATTAATAAAATGTGAACGATGTGGCGAGAGAAAGTATTTTTTAAATATTGTTTTCATTGACTGTCACAATGTTTTAACAACTCAAAGCTAAAATAAAAATTGTTTTTTCAACTTTTTTTTTTCAGATTTGCCATCCTGTTGACCAGTAGGTTACACCCCGTAAAAAGAGTTAGGTAACACCTTGTACAAGCAGGGTCAAATTAACACAAGTTTCCTCGACATTCATGTCATGATGGCAAATAGAATGATTCAGCCAGGAAATGCCCTCACTTTATTGTTAATGAACAAATTGATTAAGGGAACCTGATAATGAGGCCATAATGAAGTGCATCGGATGTAAATAATATAACAATACCAAAGTTCACTGCATTTATAAAAATAGATTGGTACGGTCGGCCACAATCTCAGATACCCCATGGCAGCTCTTATCGCGCGCGGCATAAGGGCGCCAATCGAACAAAAAGGGGTACCTGAGACTGTGGCCGACTGTACAATCGCAACGTACGTCTCATTCTCATCATGATTCCGCCATATAGGTACTTGAGACAAAACTGTAGCTAAGATTAAATACGTCTCACAACTAGCGCCGCCAATGGAAAAAAAATCATATCTTTTTTCGGATGCGTTTTTAGCAAAAAATGCTCCTACGATTTCTCAACGCGAAGCTTAACCATTTTTAGGATCTAAGGTTTGGATTCCAGATCCTAGAACTTAGAATGCAATCGATTCTCGCCAAAAGTGGCCACTTTTGATTGCATTCGTAGGAAATCCAATCCTGGAATTCAAACCTTAGGTCCTAAAAATAGTTAAGCCCCGCGTTGAGAAATCGCAGGAGCATTTTTTGCTAAAAACGCACCCAAAAAAAGATATGATTTTTTTTCCATTCGCGGCGCTAGTTGTGAGACGTATTGCTTCTTAATTACTTAAGTTTCTATAAAATTAACGTTATATTATGACGATAATTGGGCATGAGCAGTCATCGGTGGTGGCCTAAAACTGCTTGACTTCCTGTGAGCAAGCCACCGAACGGATAGGTCGATGCCATCAAAAAGGCGGCTGGAAAACAGTGGACATGGCTAGCAAGGGACCGGGAATAGAATTGAGTTGACCGCCCTCTATTCAAGTCTGTGTCAATATTTAGTGCTATTTTCTGGAAGCTGCATGTTAAGCTATGCTATTTTCTGGATGAAAGTTTTTTTTTTTTTCAGATCTGTGCACCAAGGTGGACTTCCCCATACAGGGACACACACATGCTAGCAAATGGCATCTGCTACGTGCAATCAAAAAGTAGAGGACAAGTGATACGGCCGTTGAGTGAAAGAAGTAAGTCTAACATTGGTACTTCAAACGTAGACCTAGCCTTAATATTCATTCATTCATTATCACTAGTGAAGCGACCCAATGATAGCCTGAAAAACAAATTATGACGGGAAAGGTTGAGAGCAGGGGAGCTCGAGGCAGACCACCCACTAGCTAGATGAACGGATATTATGACCAAAGCCAAGCAAAAACATGCACATCGCGAGTGATAAAGCGCAATGGAGAACTCTACTCTCCGCCACCTTCAATGATGGTCACGATCCTCAGCATTGAGGGAACGACTGAATGGAATGGTAGCGATCCAAAGTGGATCTTGGCCTCCGCCACCAAAAGACGCTAGATTTCGTTGTCTTGCGCTAACTCCCTCCAATCCTCCACCTGGAAAATTGTTAGGCAGAGGTGGTACTGGAGGCTGTACAAATTATCCATTGGCCAAAATGGCCAATCTGCATCCTCCAGAGAAATTAATTCGCATTGATGAGACCGTAATCATCGTCTAGGAAAAAACGTTCTGTGTTACTTACTCCGATGGCTCATCGACCCGAGAGTGGATGTGGGTCTTGGCCTCAGACATAAAGAGTCGCAACTGGTCTCGGTCCTGCACCGTCTCCTTCCAGTTGCCTGCCTGTAGGTCGCGCAGGTCTTTGCCGACTTCATCCCTTCAGTGGTATTTGGGAAGGCCAACTGGTCTTCGACCGCTTGGTATTCCAAGGTACGCCATCTTGACTGCTCAATCCTCCCCTATCCTTTCCAGATGACCAAGCCAACGGATTCGGCGGGATTTTATTTCACCGATGATATTGGGTTCGGAAATCAGGTCTTAAACTCTGTTTTTACATCAATTCTAGATCGCCAAGCCTTCCTGACTGATGGCACGAGGAAGGAGTACGGAGAGTATGGCACCCATTTGAACTTCTACGCTTACGGGCAGGCCGGCATGTCGGTCAAAGTCACCAGCAACAACAGCTTGATCATAGGAGCGCCAGGGCTTTTGCAGTGGACAGGTAAATAAATGCACGGGCCTTTCCTTTTTTAAATCCCTTTCATTGGATGTTTGCCGTCAGCTCTTCATATTCCCTTAAAAAAGTGACCAGATGAAACCATATGTGCGCTGGCCACTCCTAAACAGGCTGTTTCAGAAAGGTCCTGTGACACTAAAAGGGGTCGCTTCACTTATCAATAAAAGCAACTTTACTCTTGCATTGATTTTAAGTAACGTACTCGTTTCCATTGGGAGCGGTCTTCCGTCATATGAACTTCCCGGTGAATGCTTCCTCCAGCCGCTGCCCTTATCGCATCAGACCATCTGGTTGGTGCCCTTCCCCTGGCGCATTTAACCTTCGCCTGCCCCAATATAATGAGCTTCTCTAGACTATGCCTGGGCGACCACATTATGATTGTGTCCAAAGAAACTGAAGGATTTCCCATTTGATAGGACACATCAATCTATGGGTAATTGGGTATAGCCATATGAGAATTACTTACTGCATGTGGAATATTTGTTTGATTTAACACAAACTGTTGTAAATACTTGTTAATGTAAACTATTTAACATGGCCGTTGCAATATTTTCAGGCGGTGTGATTGACTTCAGATTTGCGTCTGCACCTAGCCGACAGCCCATTACCAACCCGTACTACACCAAGGAGCTTGGACCTGATGATTATTTTGGTAACTATCTCGTTACTACAGGGTGCACTTTAAATCGATAGCGGAACTTTAAGTAGGCTGTCTAATTATCAATACAAACCAGTTATCCTAGGTGGCTAAAAAAATGGAGCGAAAAAAATATCAGCTGTTCCATACAAAAGGTCGACTCAGTACTGCACCAAATGTATGAAACAGCTGATATTTTTTTCGCTGCATATTTTTCGCCACCTAGTGCAAGTTGTTTGTAGTGATCAGTAGACAGCCTACTTAAAGTTCCGCTATCGACTTAGAGTGCACCCTGTAGAAAAACAAATCAGCTTATTGTTGATCCGTGGTTTAGAATAATGAAAAGAATACAATTTTATTGACGTGAGATAAAAATTGCTAAACAATCACATCTCAATTTAGGTAAAAACTGTGATTTGGACTTTCTAGCCACGCTACTTTCGTTGAACCTTAATTTAATTAAATTATAAGCCAGCTACATACAGTCGAAACGCTGCATATTTGTCGCCACCTAGTACAAGTTGTTTGTAGTGATCACTAGACAGCTTACTTAAAGTTCCGCTATTGACTTAGAGTGCACCCTGTAGAAGCATGGCCAATGGCCCGATTCCCATTGACAGTTAAAAGCTTTAAAAATGCTTGATAGGTGGCGCTAATAGACACGGCTGTCAATTTTCGCTTTTTCACGCATATTCACAGAGTAGAAAGCAATATACAGATTAATATTTTCGGCAGAGGTGGCAAGTTAGTTTGAAAACTGACTTGAGTGGGGGATTTTTTTTCCGATCTCTCTCTCTATTTCTCCGATCTTTCTCTGTCTTTCTCAAATGTAGGACAAACATCCTACTTGCAAGATCAGATAATCCCTAAATACTGCCATTTCAGGTTACGCAGTGGAATCTGGTATCTTTGAAACTTCGGGTAAAATCCTTTACGTCTCTGCTGCACCACGGTCCATGATGGGATATGGTCAGGTAACTTTGCTTCTACCTTCTCAATCCTCTTCAGGTCATACTAGAGCTGCAACGTTTTATATTAGTCAGCGCGAACAAAGTCGCGGGCAGTGTTCCCGAACCTCCCGATCTCCCGATATAATAATGATTTTCTCCCGATCTATACAATTCTCGCGCTCCGAGTGTAAAATCACGCACATTTGAGTCAATTATGCCGATTTCACGTAATTTTCCTAATTTACTGAATGATTTACTAACAGTTGACACTGAGTGGAGGGAACTTCGTAATTTTCAGTCATTTTCATCAGAAGATGAAGATGCAAAAGCATTTTGGAACACCATCAACAAAATCAAATTGGAACACGGTACTGCAAAATTCCCACATTTATACAACATTATTCTCAATATTTTACCTTTGCCTCATGTATTTATTGTTTTATCCTCACGTATTCTCCCGATTTTCAAACAATAACTTTGCCCCCGAATTTTCCCGATTTTCGAATCGTAGTTCTACCGTATTTAAAATTTTCCGTTTGGTAACACTGGTGGCGGGCAAAAGCTAGATATGTAGGTATTCTCTAGCTTGGTAATTTGTCTTCTTTACAGGTCCTAATATTTGAGCCAGCGACCCGAGAAGTGGAAGCACTCTTCGTGCGAGTTTCAGTCAAAGGCCCCCAACTAGGTATGAAGACATGTATATGTATTGTTTACAGTCCCATCCGATATTTTTAACCAACTTTAAAAAAGGAGGATATACTCAATTTAACCCAATTTTTTTACCTGACTGTCCAAAGGAGGGTTATGTTTTTTACAGTCATGTATGTATGTATGTCCGTTTCTATGTTCCCACCTACAGCCTAAACGCCTGGACCTATTTGAACAAATGAGGTGTCGTTGGATTGTTCTTGTCGCTGCGAGTTTCATAATATGTGACGTTACCAAAAAAGCAAATAAAAATTTTTTTTCATACCCCTGCAAAATGACGATTGTAAAAATAAATAGTTTGTAATAAAAAATAAAAAAAACTGTTAAATAACAAAAAAAAACCGACTGCATCTGTCTAAGCAGGCGGGACCAATCCAGATCAAGCCCTCGTTCAAACATCAAAATGGTCCTGCGTGGTCCTGCCTACTAAGACTGATGCAGTCTGGTTTGTTTGGTTTTTTGTTTTTGTTACCTCAGAACGTTTCTCTTTTCTTTTAGGTTCCTACTTCGGAGCGGCGCTGGCCTGCGCCGACGTGAATGGAGATGGCAGAGTAGACCTTTTAGTGGGAGCCCCTAACTACGTGGCCGGCGGAGAACTGCCTTTCGACCAGGGCGCTGTATTCGTGTACTTGAATCGGGAAACAAATCTGAAAGGCATGGTACGTGTAGCGGGAGAATTATACAGGGTAATTTTTAAATTCCTGAAACACGTCAATTTCTAAACCTGATTTTCAATAAGTTTTGGTCTACGACTTTGGTGAAAGCTTTATTTTTTTTTTGCATAATTTGCGAAGCTTAACAAATAGGAGTAGGAGAAGGGAGATAGTAAAGAGTGGAGGGGCATGAAAGCGCACCGCGCAGGCAGCAGCGCTGAAATGGTACAAATTCAAACATTTAAAGAATAAGAAACTTAAACAAAAAAGTATCGAGCTATTCGAAAAGTCGTAGAACAAAAATTGTTGGAAAACACATTTAAAAGTTGACGTGTTTCAGGAATTTAAAAATTGCACAGTTTACGTAATCATCATCATTCATCATCAGCCCACCTTCACCCACTACTGGGTACCGGGATGTCGTCCGACCATCGGGCTGCGTTAGGAGTAGGTAGGGGTAGGAGTAGGTAGGAGGTTAGGAGTCTGTGCGATGAAACCACCGAACAGAGAATGTTTCTTCTTGGATGAAATACAACACGCATCAAAAAGAAAACTAAGGCCTTTACATCTACTTGATGAGATGGTTTATACAGCTTCCAATGGCAGCTTCATTCACACTAGATAGGTGGAGAGACCACTCGGCGGTGCAGTGCCTGGGACATTGTTTTAGTTAGATGGAGTAGGCATGCCCAGCACCTATACCATCCTGATTGCTTAGTCGGCCTAGCTAGCCCACGGAAAAGACAAGTCAATACGTGTGGAGTCGACTAAGCCGCGGGTTTCCTCGCGATTTTTTTCCTTCACCATTAGCGAGTAATTTTCACCTTCTTCTAAAGAAAATGATCGTACAAACGGCGCATGCATCATTTTCTTACTGCTTTTCTATCCAAAATTAAAACGAATTTAGAAGAAAAATCTAGACGCCAAAAAGAGGCTGCCAAGACCTACGTCAAGTAAACTGTCGTTGTAAATCTTTATACCCTCGGGATCGATGACAATTTTATGATAAAACTTTCATCCCTTAGCACCCTAGTGTTGACTTGAATTTATTACACGGCTGGCAAGATTATCAAACTTTTACCTACATTATGCAACAGAATTGGATTTCATATTCTCAAGCTAGGTATAATAAAATTATAGGTAGCTTTGTAAAACCGCTTTACAAAACACCATAAATAACTATTGACATTCAAGATAACTTTATCAGTCCATCGCGGCAACGACCCCCTGCAAACCGTCGGCAAAAATGTAAAAACCAAATAAAACTAATGTAAAATTCGACAAATTTTGTAGTTTGATTCCGTTATTACAAATGTAAGTTATGGTCTGCCCCTCTATTGTCTAAAATATCCACAGTAAATATTCCCGTTTTTAACGGGTTCCTATTATATGTAAAAAAAAAAGATTATTCATCTCAATACGGGCTATTTTCTAGCGTTCTGACGCTCGACGGTTGACTGGATTTTTTTTTAGAGAATAGAGGTGGATGATTCATCATCATCATCATCATCAGTTCCTGTTATCCCTAATCAGTGACATAGAGCTCTCAAAACAGTTCTCCAATCTAGCCGATTTTGCGGCTTCATCTCAAGCTCGGATATACTCATCCCGAGACCGGATAATTGCATAACAATTATTGAATTCATGAAGTAATAAAATAAGATAGGTATTATGTTTCAGTTATCATTAAAAGATTTTTCAACTGTGTGTCCGCTCGTGAATGGGTAAACTTAAAGAAAACCAATGTTCTTACAGGACAACGACTTTATGCTGGAAGAAGCCGGCCATGTAAGCGGTTCTAGCAAAAATGGAGCGCGATTTGGAACTTCTATCGCAGACCTCGGGGACATAGACGGCGATGGATTTATAGGTAAAATATGCACAAGATATCAGACGCAGTGCTATTTTTTTAAACGGTTTTATTTTTATCCGTTAAAATGTTATTTGCCCGACTGACCCAGAAGGAGGATTATGTTTTTTTTACAAATAATTATTTTTGGAATCTACGCAACTTTTCGACAAACTTAATTTCATCATCGGCCACCAGCGTAAATCACTTGATTTAATTTGAAGCACGCTCCGTTATAATAGCTTATCATAAATCTGGCCTGAAAAGCCACAGAAAAAATCCGCCCCCAGTTGTTGCAAAATGCTTATGATTTGTCGAGAGTCCTAGGTTCTCCTCTCACTTGCGAGTCCGCCGCTTCCTAGGTTCGATTACCAAATTTATTTGCATCTGGGACCACCTCAACTCACACTAAATTGGTGAAGTGACCGCTCGGACGCTGCAGTGCCTGTATAATGTTTTCTAGATGCAGTGGGCTTGCCCAGCACCTATAATACCATCCCCTCAACTCAGTCTGCCAAGTCCACAGGAAATGCTATGTCCCAACTTTTGTACCCCACGATATTTCCTCCACAGACATAGCCATAGGCGCACCCTGGGAAGACAACGGCGCCGGTGCAGTGTACATATATCGGGGCAGCAGCAGAGGTCTGCAGAGTGGCTACTTGCAGCGTATCACCGAGGCTGGAGGTCGAGGTTTCGGCATGGCCCTATCACCTGGACTGGACCTCGATGACAACATGTGTAATGGCAAGTGATTTTTAGGGTCTGGATCAGTTCTTAGCGATGGCGAACGTCTAAAGGCTCCCGATGATGCTTCCACCACTCCAAATGGAGTTTCCAAGATCCGGTTCTCAATGTAGAAAACGGCATTTTTAAGACAGCGTCCAGGAAGGTGTTTACTTTTTAATGATATTTACAACATTTACATGACAATTTAAATTAAATAGAGATAAGACTATATCCTAATAAATAATCTAAAAACTTACCTAATATTTACGTCACCAGTCTACATGGACCGCCACTGCGTAAAACGCACACTAGACCCAAGCCATGCTATTTGGATGCAATCCTACCCGCTCGTGAATGCCCAAAAATAGCATCCATCACAGATCATATAGTCAAAATATTGGTTGTGGCATCCATCGTATTTAGTGTCTGGAAGAAGGCGGACGCCGTTCCGGTGAAGTTCAAGCCCACTGACGGTGCCAGTGGGCTTGAAATTCGGCATGCATCCATTTGGGAATTCAAAAACCCGAAAGCTGTCCAACTCCAGGGAATTCAAAAACCCGAAAGCAGTCCAACTATTATACACAGCTTTGGTACGAAGCAAAATTGAAGCCGGTGCTGTAGTCTGGAACCCTTATGAGGCTAAATATATACTGATGTTGGAGAAAGTCCAAAAAGCGTTTCTGCGTTCCTTATACAAAAAGAAATATGGCTACTATCTGTTTATGTACCCAACACAGTTCCTCTGCGGAATGCTCGGGTTTAATACTCTGCAAGTTCGTCGTGAGTGCGAGCAGATGACGACTACATGTCGCATACTCCGGGGCGAGTCCGATTGTCCTGAGCTCACGCCACAGGTCTGCAAGCTCTTCGTACCGGACAATTACCTCCGAGCTCGCTCGCATACTCTCCTGGTAGTGCCAGTGGCGAATACTGTCTCCCATAGCCAGTCCCCGCTTGTGCGCTCACTCACCTCGCTCAACGCTCTACTGAAGTCAGCACCAAAGTGTGACCTTTTTGCTGACAAGATGATGGCTGTTGCAGATGAATGTTTGAGATATTGCGAAAGGGAAGGCTGCAAGGTTAAGTCCACAATTAATTGTGATTGAATTTTAATTGTTATGACCGCATTTTATATAAATTTTCATTTTCATTTTTCTTTTCTGAAATTGTGTTATCAAAATTGACTTGTTGATGATCGACAAAATCTATCCTTTCCTTACTATTTGCATAATATTTAAATGTTCTAATCTATTATAATAATTCAATTGTATAGCGCCTTAGTGTTTATCACTGTTATGTTATACAATTTATATAAATAAATAATAATAATAATAATAAAGGCGTAGGGATGTGACGACCCCATCGCCCACCAATGTGACAGCTAGCAGTAGGTGTCACATTGGCGCAGTCAGTCTTCGCAGGGCAGCTTGTGGCGGGCTGTTGGTGAATTAGCGACACCACGAACCCGAGATCCTCGGAGAGTCGATCAGGCCCCTCGTCTTCGGCTTACCTTTACTGGTTGGCCGAAGTGGATTTCAAGAGGGGCCGCAGGACTCTCACCTCTGGCTTGCCTTAGCCGGTCGTCCAGAGTGGGGCGTTAGAGCTACATGCTCGCAGGGTGGAAGTGAAAGATGCATAAGACGCGAGTTGGCACTGTGACTGTGGCTACCACACTACAGTCACTGGGTAGAAAGCGGCGCACACCTCTCGACACCCTGAGCTGCTCACAACCATGTTGCCGCCTTGCTGTCCAGGGCTAGGCCCATAAGCGGCGGCTTATTTAGGTGGCCCATTTAGTGAGCGGCAAGTCATACGTCTGCCAATGATGAACCCCTTGAGACATTTTCCGTGGCAGAGGTCAATAGGTCTCAACCCATAACCCGGCACCCCAATCCATTTATCCTGACACTCCTATAGCCCAGATTTTTCTTTTCTCCATATTATTTTGCAATAGTCCTTGTATCTGATGGAGATTGTCTCTGGGTAGATTCTCGTATTTATCCAGAGATAAGATCCGGCAGATACACCCATCACATTTAGATTAAATGGTATTTAAAAGGCCTCTGTGCTGTTGGCTTCGGCCCCACGCAAGCCTCAAAGGACCGGGTCCCCATGGGCCCGTGATCTAAAAGATATACCAACATAATAATAATAATAATAAAGGCGTAGGGATGTGACGACCCCATCGCCCACCAATGTGACAGCTAGAAGTAGGTGTCACATTGGCGCAGTCAGTCTTCGCAGGGCAGCTTGTGGCGGGCTGTTGGTGAATTAGCGACACCACGAACCTGAGATCCTCGGAGAGTCGATCAGGCCCCTCGTCTTCGGCTTACCTTTACTGGTTGGCCGAAGTGGATTTCAAGAGGGGCCGCAGGACTCTCACCTCTGGCTTGCCTCAGCCGGCCGTCCAGAGTGGGGCGTTAGAGCTATATGCTCGCAGGGTGGAAGTGAAAGATGCATAAGACGCGAGTTGGCACTGTGACTGTAGCTACCACACTACAGTCACTGGGTAGAAAGCGGCGCACACCTCTCGACACCCTGAGCTGCTCACAACGATGTTGCCGCCTTGCTGTCCAGGGCTAGGTCCATAAGCGGCGGCATATTTAGGTGGCCCATTTAGTGAGCGGCAAGTCATACGTCTGCCAATGATGAACCCCTTGAGACATTTTCCGTGGCAGACGTCAATAGTAGTCTCAAAATAACCCGGCACCCAATCCATTTATCCTGACTCTCCCATAGCCCAGATTTTTCTTTTCTTTTATTTTGCAATAGTCCTTGTATCTGACGGAGATTGTCTCTGGGTAGATTCTTGTATTTATCCAGAGATAAGATCCGGCAGATACACCTATCACATTTAGAGTAAATGGTATTTAAAAGGCCTCTGTGCTGTTGGCTTCGGCCCCACGCAAGCCTCAAAGGACCGGGTCCCCATGGACCCGTGAATCTGAAAAGTATACCAACATAATAATAATAATAATAATTTGGATTGATCCATTCGGACGCCGTCCATATGGCCTATAAATTATTTCCTAACACACTTGCGTGTGGCCCGAACTGACACGCAAAATCAGCCGGAATTCTTATGATAAAGCCCGTTGAGTATGATAATAATACAGGTGCAGTATCGTCCAACCATTCTGACCCATGTATTTTTCAGAACTAGCCGTAGGAGCTCACGCCAGCGGCACCGCCTATATCTATCGCTGCGTCCCAACGTTGACCGTCAAAGCCTCCATTGAAGTCCCAGACGCAATGGACTTGCCGCAAAATGCCACCAACTTTACGGTCTTGTTCTGTGTGAAGGTCGAAGATACGAAGTTGTGGCCATATGTGAGCCTTAGTAAGTTTTGAATCATCATCAGCATACCATCTAGTATAACCCATACAGAATCACCCTTTTCCCCTCGCGCCACCTCTCACGGTCTCTCGCCATCCGCATCCATGTACCCTCGGTCGCAACAATATAGTCCGAGATTCAGGCCGCTGATGGTCTTCCCAATAATCACAATAGGTAATGATCAGAAGAGTTTTATTTAGAAAGATGATGGATACCTGGTGGTGGCCTTTGCATCTGTAGGTAATAGATGCAAGATGGTGAAGGTGGTTGAGATAATGAAAGAAACATAAACGCACATCTCTTACTCTTTCGATTCCATAGGAAGGTTATCGTATGAGACAGTGGCAAGCCGTGTCAGAGTTTTAGTCCGCCCAAAGGGCCTCTGACATGCCTTAACGATTGTTATTAATCGACCGGGTCTAACGGTTTAACGTGCCTTCCAAAGCACGAAAGCGCTCAAATATTATTGCCACTAGCGGTCACCCATCCATTAACTGACCGCGGCCGCTGTTGCTTAACTTGCTGTGAGCGCTTCCATAGAAATTGAAACATATTAAACTAAATGATATTTTCTAGATCTCAAAGCGTCAATAGCGGTGGACACTGAAGACCAGAGAGCAGTACTTTCAGGAGAGGATGAATATACAGTTATAGCAAAGCCAGGAATGGTCAACTGTGAGGAACAAGTTGTGGAGGTCAAAGTAAGTCCCTACGATGTCGTTTATATTATAACATCAATCAAAATACAAATTGACACTACTCTTGGTGTGTGTGATAAAAGTTTTGGATTGAAGAAATTTCTTTTTATTTCAGCCAACAGCCGATCTGTCAAAGCCAATTTCGCTGAAATTTGTCTTGGAAATTAAGGAAAATATGACAGGTACTTAAATACCGACGTGTTTTTTAAATTGGTTCAAATGGTGTCAATTGGCTATAATCATAGAATGGATGGGAATGAATGAATGGAGAAGTGAAATTTTGACCCGGAATCAACCAGGCAACAAAATACGGCTTTAAAACCACTAAAATAATCGGTGTAGGTATACACATGAAGACAAGCTAACCAAACTCACTTCGTTTTTCAGACGAATCTTTTACATTCATCCGGTCTTCGGCAAGGCTCTCCGATGATTCTGAAATGGAGTCCCGGTTCCAAATACAGCTGACCAGAGACTGTGGGGATGATCTCATCTGCAGACCTTTGCTTAATATGACTTTGAGCCCTTTGGACAGGTGAGCTGATTTCTTGGCTTTACTTCGAAATGTTTCGTGCCGTATTAGGTACCTATCTTGACCGAAATACTTTAGCTTCGCCCTATTCTGTTTATTTTATACGCTGATCTTCTTCCTCTATTAGAACGAGTATCTTATCTCTATTTTAATCCCTCTTTCACCGAGTAAAACAATAATTTGACAAACTTTTCGAATGTTCTTTTCCTAACCAATTTTATTTGCAACGTTACTCGTTTCTGTACCTACTTGTCGTGATTGTTATCAACCTTCAGTTTTGACTATCATTGAAAAAAAAGTTAGCTACATAATGTTTCATACGGCAATATAATCCGTTTCAGTTCCACTTACGTTCCAGGGACGGGATCCAAGCTTGGCGTGCAAGTTATCATCACAAACATTGGTGAACCAGCTTATGGTGCGAAGGTCTATATTGCTCTGCCCTTTCCGCCAAAACGAGTACCAACCCCTTGCACTTTGAAAGAATATAACCTTAACTGCAGTGTCCCAGCGCCTCTCCCAAGAGATGCTAAAGTGATATGGGATGTAGAATTAGAGTATTCGCAAAACAGTATTCAAGAGAGTGAGTTCAAAATATCGGCTAGACTTGAAGATCCTTTCCAAAAAGACATTGAAGAAAAACTTGAAGTATTCGTCAGGCCGATGGCAAGCTTTAACGTTTCGGGGTATGTATAAAAAAGAGCAAATAGAAATATTGAACATCGCCGCTTATTACTCAGGTACGAATATAATTCAGCTTCCTAATTAAATGTGGATAGAAAATTGCCTTTGAATTTAAAAACTCAGACATTTTTTATATTTCAGTAAAGCATTGCCTAACGCTACTTTACCAGTGACAAGACAAACATTTAGTGAACGCGGGTTTGTCATAGTGACGCATTATTATGAGGTAAGTGATGTCATCCAAACATTATTTTTCCTCCGCACTTAGCCGGATTTTTTCTGTAGGTACACTCTTTTTGTAATAAATATATTGTGAATAAAGGTTGTGTCAAGGTTGTGCCCTATGATTGCGTGTTAGTCATGTCATAAAGTAGGGGAACATAAAATAGATTCATGGAGACTAACATATTTTTATAAACGATAATAAATCAAGTACACAACATTTGTACCGTCACAAAGTAGTTATCTACTTCCTTCCTTCAAACATTCCTACAAATAATCAACAATACCTACCTAGTTTAAATACTTTTGTAACACACTATGTATTACCCCTATTACGCAATTGGAAACAAACAGATTTCCTCACGTTGCTTTATTTTTTCAGATATTAAACAATGGACCTTCAGACTGGCCTGTTTTAGAAACACAGTATGAACTCCCTGAAATGGTAAAATCCCGAGTGTTTTATGCTAACGATATAAAAAATATACGGACCGTTTTTAATTTAAATTCAAAAACTTTTCGGGGACTTTTCTAATGGCACATGTTCCTGCATAGTAAATGATTCACCCGTCTATCTTTGGAGTCGAACCACCAAAATTCTACTCTGCGCCACACACAAACAAGTTAAAAGGAAAAAAATACAAAAAGCAATATTGTGTTACCTCTTGTTATTTCTTCAGAGAGTTGAAATCGTCTAAGCTAAAACTGCGCAAAAATCCCCCTTATCACAAATGTGCGAGTATGCGGTGGAGACACCGGCAGTTTTACGATCTCTAGTTCTCTCTACCACCCTGGGGAAAATACTCGGGAATCTCGCATTCGACAAAGGCATCTCAAAGGAAAAATCTCGTCATTTCGATCTCGACTGCTCCCGAGTCATGAGTCGCTCGACATGACTCGAGTGGTCACTCGAGTCATGTCAAGCGAAACAGGCAAACATTTCGCAGAAATCTCGTGCTTATGTCGAGGATGACTTCGTGAGAATAGGAGATGGGACATTTGCCGCAAAATGAAATTTTTCCTTCGAGATGTGTCGAATGCGATATTCCCGAGAATTAGCCCGCTGATGTACTCGTACACACGACAGCACGTCAGACTGTACACTTTTGTTGTAAAGTCGCCCGTAACGTAACCGAGTAGAGTGCTAGCATGTAAAGGTCGACGTGCTGTCGTGTGTACCTATTTATTATGTTTGGACTGGTCATAAATTTGATTGATATTCTTCGTTTCCAGCTTTCACTGACACATGCGATAAATGGTTGCGTACAAAATGTAAGCAAACTCATTTGCGTTTACTCAGCACCAGCCAATTTGACCTTGCCAATTTTGTTGAATTTACGCTACGATTTGATCAAGGATGGTGATAAATTAGAAGAATCAATGATACTCAATTTCACTACGTCGCTTACTTTACTCCGGCAAAACATGTAAGTTTCTGTTTTTAATATCACCGATACTAAGGGCTAAGTTTTTAGCCACCAGCCTAACTTCTGTTCATCAATAGGTACTTATCTACAAAGTACTTTTAGTATTAATTATAATAGAAGGTGTTACAAAAGATGCTAACTCTTTTTACAGTTTCATGGCACCTGATGATAGGGATCACAACCAAAATATTTTTTTAGCTCTATGACGTTCCGTTGATTTTAAATAATTAAAATGTAAGCGCTGTGACGGGAGAAAAGTATTTTTAAAATACTGTTTCCATAGACTTTCACTGTGTTTTAACAGCCTGAAGCTATTAAAATACAGCTAAGCAAACAACCATATTTTTTTATTGGAGCTAAATGCAAAAACAAAAAAGTTATGAAAATTTTTCAATTTTGAGGTTATAAAAAAAAATATGTGTTTTTCAACTTTTTTTGCAGATTTGTCATTATGTTGACCAGCAGGTTACACCCTGTAAAAATAGTTAGTATCTTTTGTAACACGTTGTATATTAAAGACTTCAGACCTTTTTATTATTAAACGGTTTTATTTAGCTCACCCCGTTTGTTTTTTTTTTATTTTATTTTATTCTTTATTCTTTCTTGGGTCAAATTTAGTAATTCAAATTTCACCCTCTTTCTGTCAACCGATTAATCTGAAATTTTGTATACACTTTGGATTTTGGTGACAATACAATTATGTTTATTCATTATCATTATAAATCCAAGATGGCGGCCGCTACAAAATGGCGGATAACGTAGGTTTTATCAATCCCATCAATATGGGTATCAAATGAAAGGGCTCAACAAGCAGAATACAATATACTTTAAAAAATTGAAATCCAAGATGGCGGCCGCTACAAAATGGCGGATAACGTAGGTTTTATCAATCCCATCAATATGGGTATCAAATGAAAGGGCTCAACAAGCAGAATACAATATACTATAAAAAATTTAAATACAAGATGGCGGCCGCTACAAAATGGCGGATAACGTAGGTTTTATCGATCCCATCAATATGGGTATCAAATGAAAGTGCTCAACCAGTATAATACAATGTACTATATGAATTAAACAGAATGCGAAATGAAAACTAAAAACTAGAAAATAAAAATAGGTAAAAAAACTTTTTAAGTTAAACGGTTTTATGTTAAACATACATTGCAATGTTTAAGATAAATGTACTAAAAACCAAAAAATAATAAAATAGATACAGTCGTGGGAATTATAAACATATGCATAGACTAGACTAAAATAAAACCGTGGGGCACGTCAATTGTCTACAATCGTTGATTAAAATGTTTGTTTTGTAATGTTACACTATAATTAGGCAGTTGACGTGCCCCACGGTTTTATTTTAGTCTATTCTATGCATATGTTTATAATTCCCACGACTTTATCTATTTTATTATTTTTTGGTTTTTAGTACATTTATCTTAAACATTGCAATGTATGTTTAACATAAAACCGTTTAACTTAAAAAGTTTTTTTACCTATTTTTTTACATACTTACTGCAAAAATGTCTGCAACTGACAATTTATTTGGCGTCCCGATTTGTTTGGCCTCATACTTAAAGTTGTTTGAATTGATGACAGGATGAGCCCAAAGTTTCCAGCCCCTGTATTATCTAAAATATCCACCGTAAAAATAACGGTTTTTAAATGTCAAAATAAAGATTGTTAATTTCAATATAAGGGCTATTTTCGAGTGTTTTGACGCTTGGAGGTTGAGGGGAATTTTTAGATAATAGAGGCGCAGGACCTTTCTTTTCCATTTGCACTTTCATTGTAACTTTATGATTTTTACAGAATAGCAGAAGTAAAAACTACACTAGTGCTAGAACCGGTGCAACCTGTGTGGCCGTTGATCTTTGTCGGTTTGACACTTGGATTTTTAGTACTGGCAGCTATCATTTATGGCCTTTACAAGGTAAAGAACCTATGTAATTATTAGGTTTAAGGTTCAATTAAAATAACCTTGCGACTTTATACTGGGTCACCCGTAAATACTACAAATCCGGCACCGGATGGGGGGGGCTAAGGAGCTCAAGCCACCACATCTGAGACCCTCTATAAAAATAAATTTTGTATAGATCTTGAAAACATACGCTCATTGGGTTCAAGCCCCCCCAAACCAAAATCCTGGATCCGCCACTGCTAGCTGAGGTCTAGACCTTCCTAGAATCAACACCATTTTGTAATGTGCAAAGAAAATTTCAGGGTTTTAATAAGAAAAGACTGCCACAATTAATGATACCTACCTAAGTTTTCTTCAAAATATCAGCAGATTTACTTGCGATCTTTATTGTGTTTACCCAAGCTAAACATAGCTGGTAGGGCTTTTAGCAAAAAGGCCTCTTAATTGGGTGCCTTTAAAAACGTTTTAAAAAGTCGTTCCTTTAATTAAGGGGCTTGGCATAGAACAAAAACTTGCAGAATAACTAAGTACTTATAAGGCCTTTGCATCTATGCAATAAGATTATTAAAATTATTTGCATCCAAACATGGATGCATCCAAACTTGGAAATAATGGCCAATTTTATTAAATTATGAAATTTAAATTAAACTAAATATATCAGATTTAACTGAAAAAAAGTCACAACCCCGCTTGAAAATGACAAATAAATAAAAGTTATGTTTTTCCGCAAAATTCACCCAAATATACGCACATATGATTTTTTCTTGGGCAACAAGTTAATCAGTATCGAAAAAAGAAAATAAATTAAAATGGTAATAAAAATAAAAAGTTCGCGCGCCCACTATACTTTCTGACTTTAAGACGGTGTTCAATCACAATAATTAAGTACAGTGTAAAGATTTTTAAGGGTGGACGATAGCAACGTGGCGCAAAATTGAAAATTTTCACAGTTTTTTACATTTTATAGCTAAACTGAGCTATTTTTGTTCAGCGATTTTTCGTTCGCGGCAATAAAACAGTATTCTTTTCATTATTATAAACAACAGAACAACAATAATTTTATTCAGCCGATTATGTGTTCTGGTCTACGAAGTAGTAGTGGCACTGCCCAAAAAACTTGTCGTAGACCAGAACACATAATCGGCTGAATTATTGTTGTTCTGTTGTTTACAATAATGAAAAAAATACTGTTTTATTGCCGCGAACGAAAAATCTCTGAACAAAAATAGCTTAGTTTAGCTAAAAAATGTAAAAAAACTGTGAAAATTTTGAATTTCCCGCCACGTTGCTATAGTTTACCCTTAAACTTCAATAGCCTGGATAGTTGTAGTACTTTCCATTTATTACTTCGGATACCCGGCAAAATGTGGGTTTCTTTCCTTATGCTTCTTTTGCCACCTCTGCGCTTACCTTTTTAGATAACGGATGTGAAAGTGGGTTGTGTAAACTTCTGTTTGAAATGTGTTAGGGGTACGCTAAGGCATCGAGTCGATTTTCAATTCAATTACCCCATAATGTCGAGCCCTTTTTGAAGAAAATTTAATTTAATTTATTCATTAGACGAAGGTACTACTTACTCACACTTCGACTGAGATTTTGTCACGTTTTGGCGAGTTAATGTATAAAAAGGATGTATTTCTTTGAGGATGCTGCCTAGTGGCACCTTCAAAATTAAGGGTGGCATTAATAGTCGTTGACTCAACATCGAACTCAAGAGGTGATCTCAGAAAGGTCAAATGCTAATGTCAAGCCTCGGCTAATGTCAATGTTAATCTAGGTATATGCTGACAGCTACTCAAGTTTGACATTAGCCAAGGCTTGACATTACCATTTGACTTTTCTGAGTTCACCTACTTGAGATCGATCTCAAGTAGGTGATCTCATCCTAAGTGTCTCTGTTTTCGTAATGGGTAGGAATCACTTATGTGATACACTTTATGTGTAATGCGAGCATAGACACTGGTTTGCCCGCGACAATGTTTTAGGCGGCTTGCCCAACAAATTAGAAGAAAGAATTACCTTGTTCAATTAGTTCTTTAATAACCGCGATTCCAAACAACCACAATTTAATTATTTTTGGGTAATTCACTGTTTTCTTTTTTGCTTGTATCGTATAAATTAATCACCCCTGAGTCGGGTGTCACTAACCAAAACAACACCTTGTATGTACTGCTACTTCGGCGCCGTCATCTTGTTCTCGTTCACGTTCAAGTTGACTGTGCTGTGGACAAAGTGTTCCTAAGGCCCCGGTTTCCGAATTAAGAATTTTACTAAGTGGATACTTAAGATGAAATACGTCTCACAGCTAGCGCCGCCAATGAAAAAAAATCATATCTTTTTTTGGATGCGTTTTTAGCAAAAAACGCTCCTGCGATTTCTCAACGCGAGGCTTAACAATTTTTAGGACCTAAGGTTTGGATTCCAGATCCTAGAACTTAAGAATGCAATCGATTCTCGCCAAAAGTGGCCACTTTTGGCGAGAATCGATTGCATTCGTAGGAAATCCAATCCTGGAATCCAAACCTTAGGTCCTAAAAATAGTTAAGCTTCGCGTTGAGAAATTGCAGGAGCGTTTTTTTGCTTAAAACGCATCCAAAAAAAAGACATGATTTTTTTTCCATTGGGGGCGCTAGTTGTGAGACGTACGGCGTCTTAAGTATCGTCTGTCAAGTTCTATTGTAAGAAATCTGCAGAGACAAAACGATACTTAGGTGCTTGCTTAGCGAATTTCTCAATTCAGAAATCGGCAGTTAGTGTTCCGCTTCTCTTTCCAGTACGGTTTCTTTTCCCGAGACGACCGTGAGAAGCTGAAACAGCTGAAGAGCAGCCCCTCTGAGGACCCTTGCGGCTCCACATCCACCATTCCGCTGATTGTGAACACTGACGAGAGCAGCGAGGATCCAGGGCTGGAAGACTCAGATTGAATGCATTTTAGGTCCACTTGCTTCAACCCTTAGCAAGTTAACTATGAGTTAACGACAATAATTCGGAACCCAAAGTTTTTTGTTCGAAAGTCCGTTATTGGCTTAATCTTATCTTTAGACAATATCGAGAAACTAATTTCAATATTTTTTATTTTGGTTCAGTAGTTTGGATTTTACAACGTTTCAAAGACACGGTTTTATGACGTCACGCAACGGTCTGCATACTGTTGGCGGTCATAGGAACAAAACATTTTAGCGCATAAAAACAAAACTAAACCAAAATAAAAAATATTTAAATTAGTTTCTCAATATTGTCTAAAGATAAGATTAAGCCAATAACGGACTTTCGAACAAAAAACTTTGGGTTCCGAATTGTATGGAAAGAGTTACTTAGGCCCGGTTTCTGAATTGAGAATTTTACCAAGTAAATACTTAAGTATCGTTATGTCACATTATTTTGTGAGAAATCTGCAAAGACAGAACAATACTTAAGTGCTTGCTTAGCGAATTTCTCAATTCAGAAATCGGGCCTTTTAGTTGGCTAACCTTGAATGACGCAAGTCCGCCTTCTTAAATGTTGCCGGACGTGGCCGGTAGATGGCGTGCTACGTGTTTCACTTATAATCCGTGCGGAATCAGAATGGGATAATACCTTTGGAACTGAATCGAAAATGACATTTCTCAAGTAGCGTCAGTAAAAAAAAATTAGTTCTACGTTCTATCCTAAGGTTATGAAATTGGAAATACACAAAAATGTTAATGTTTGTTATCTAAAAGGATTCAATGTTATTGCATTAATTGAATAAAACGTGATAAAACTCGAGCAGACACCCACGCGCACAGAAAACACAAGCAAGTTTCGACGCGAGTTTGCCATAGACAACTAGAGTTTGCCGAAATTCTGACGCTACAGGACCGCGAGCTTCTCAGGTCCAAAAGGTACTATCCCATTCTGATCCCGCACGGATTATACCTTCCTCATCCTTCTTCTTCTTCTTTTGGTGCCACTCCATTATTGTAGAGACCATCAGATTTTCACACTTCGTTCTCTGTCTTGACCATTTTTGTCAAAAACTTTTTTATAATGCTGACGCTTTTATATAAAATTGTACATATACAAGGTGTTACAAAAGTCCCTAACTCTTTTTACAGGTTAATAGCACCCGGTGATAGGGATCACAACCTAAATATTTTTTTCGCTCTATGACGTTCCGTTGATTTTTAAATTAATAAAATGTGAACGCTGTGGCGGGAGAAAAGTAAAAAAAAAAAGTAAGATGTAGCCTGTACAATTGTACATGTCCCACTAGCTGGGCAAAGGCCGTCTCTCAGAGAGATTTCGAGCTTAATCACCACGCGTGCTCAATGCGGGTTGGAGAAAAGTATTTTTTAAATATTGTTTTCATTGATTTTCACAATGTTTTAACAACTCAAAGCTATGCAAATGCACCTACATCCACAAACATAATATTTTAAAATTTGAGCTAATACCAAACGCAAAAAAGTTATGAAAATTTTTCAATTTTGAGGTTATAAAATAAAATTTGTTTTTTTCAACTTTTTTTACAGAATTGACATCCTGTTGACCAGTAGGTTACACCCTGTAAAAAGAGTTAGGATGTTTTGTAACACGTTGTAGATTATTTTGAATACCTTTTATATGTAGGTACCATTATGAACCAAATAAACAACAATATTTTATTTATAGCCCTGGATCTTTTTGACTTTACCTCTATCACAAACAACACACAGTATAGTTAGGTAGTTGCATCACTCACTCATTGGTTCGGTACGGTACGACCACACGATGCATTATAACGTTCCCAGTTTTTCCAACCGAAAGCCAACTTTTCCCTGCCTATTGTTTCCGGAAACCCGTTGGTCTAGCTAGCCACTATTATTCCGGCAGCTCTATTAGCTATTGTTCGGATCCCTGTCTGGAAAATATACTGGTATAGTCCGTTTCCAGCCGGCGTATTAGCTAAAAATTTCCGCATAGTTATAAGTTGCTAAAAACATACACGATCGTAGTTTTGTTAAAGTCACCCATTGCGATTATGTAAGACAAAATACTACAGTGGAAACTGATAGTGATGTAAAATCTTAACGATATTTACTGTGACATTTGTCTATGAAATAATTTTTCTCAAAGACCCAATTTCGTTCTTTTTTGCTTTCTATTGTCTGTGGTAAGTGGCATCTGTCATGATCTGTCAAATTCACTCGTCTGTTTCGTATTCTATGGTCTGTTTACAAATATTTTTTCTGCGAATTAACTTGAAAATTCGATGTTAATCGACCGAAAACAAAGGTGCTCGATAAGCCAACCTTCTCCACAACGATACCTACAGCACGCCGTATAGCTACGAAACACCACGTTATCAACGAGCTTGACACCACTGCGGCACGCTTTGGCTTCGACTAGGAGATAAACAGTCATGTGTCTCGTGTCTGAGCCCAGGGAATGACATGGGAAACACCATCGTCGTCGGCGCGGCTCGCTACGTGAGAAAAATAACGGTCGCGAGGGACCTCAAGTGGACGTGAAGAGGCTGGACACCTCCGTGGCGCGGCTCGCGTCCGACCGAAGCCCTCTACGATCTACGGTGGCCAACAAGAACCCCAGACCACGGTCTTCGAGTGCCGACCATCCCCGGAAGGCCGTCAAAAGCCATGGACAGTGAGACTTGCACGGCTATGTGAGAATTGCAAAAAGGGAAACCGTGCTCAGACTGGTTGACTTAGTCTTGTATTTCAGCTAGAGTGTAACTAATGGATGACTATTGACTAGATCTTTGTATTCCACAGCTAGAGTTACTACGTACTGTGATGTACTGTGAAAAGTTTCCTAATAGGTAAATAAAACTCTATTATGAATTTTGTGGTGTTTATTTTTCCCTCTCCAAATTTTATACTTGCAGCGTAGTAACAGTAATAATGAATGTCAACAGAATGTACTTCATATTCAGTACTTACATATTAACTTTTAATGACTCGATATAAAAATAAAATCATAAATTTCAGCCCCGATAAGGCCGTAGGCCATATATTGGTAAATATTAAATATCTTATACACTCAGGCCTTTGCATCTATATAAGTAACTTAATGATTTGCATCCAGTGGCACAATCTACTTATGATATATTTTATGAATATTTGTTTGGATGGATTCATTTTGTAACTTTCTTCTGCAGCGACAGCGTTTCATTGTGGGCTTGTGTCTCATAAAACTGAAATAAATAAAGACTCTTATTGCAATTGATTTTAGTAAGGTAAAACATAGAAATGCAGTGGTGAGTGGCTTGATGTTAGTTAGAACTTAACCCTCAATAATGTAAAGCGGGGATTCCAACGTAACGGGCACATCTTCTGTAGTGCACATACTTAATAAAAACATAGGCCTTTGCATGTAGGACTTGTACAGCATCCAGTAGCAGTAGCATGTAGCATTTCACACTAGAGGTAGATGGGGAAGCAACCTCTAGCAGTTTTCATTACATTACATTCATTACAACGACCAACTGTCGCTGGCTTTGTTAAAATATGACTGCACTTTTGTAGGTACTTGTCTTCCATGGATTGTAAGTCAGAGAATATTTGAATATACAGGGTGCTACAGAAAGGTCGTGTCATACAAAAGGGAGTTGCATAGCTTTTTTTTATTTCACATTTTGTCCCCTAGTAAAAGTTGCTTGTTTTGATGAGTTAATCGACTCTCTTCGGTATGACCGGATAAAGCGGTGACACCCCAGTAGGTAGAACGATGGACACATAGCGTAAGGTCTCAGTGCGGGGATGTAGGTACATAAGACAAGCTTATTTCAAAGTTAAGTAAATGCCTACATTTGTGAATTTACAAGTCACTATCTGTGTAAAATATCATGAAGAAACCTGCGACTTAGTTGGCACTGTACGTATTGACTTGTCTTTCCTGTAAATTAGAAGGAATTAAAAATGATTTATTACGACAAAAGTAACACAAAAAAATATATAGGTAAGTACTAGGTATCTGTGGAAAATTTTATTGTTTCAGCTGATGCTGTAGTTACAGCATCAACTAATGTAACTGCAGCGCTGGTTTTCAAACAGACCCATTCACACAATAACTTATTTGAGACACACATTATAGGCTGACTTAGCTGAGAGGATGGTAGGTAGACCTAGGTGATGGCCGGGCAAGCCTACTTCATCATCAGGCACAAGTCGGCACAACAGCGTCCAAGTGGTTGCTTCACCCCTGTAGGTAAGTACCTCTACTTCGAGTGAGTGCCACTTGCCACACACACAGTATTAGACTTGGAGCTATAATTTGATTTGGTTAATAGTGTCTATAGCTCTAGCGGCACCTCCATTCATGCTTAGATAGTGAGGACGCAGACAGCTCACTGTATTGTGCGTGGGACATGTTTAAATGCAGTAGGCTTGCCCACCACTATTTATGCTATCCTCTCTGCTAATTTGGCCCAGTCCATAGGAATTGACAAGGTCAATACATAAATATGTACACACGGGGCCGACTAAGCGGATTTTCTCAAAGTGGTTTCATTCACAATAAAATTACCAAGTGGATAACCATAGTATAAACTGTCGGCCAAGCGAAATAGCTTACCTTCCATTGCCTTCCATAATTTCTCCTTTCTGCACTTGTTGGGATGTTAGGTAGGTATGTTTCCCGGGTATCTATGTAAAACTTCAGGGAAAAAGGGGCTGTGCCATCAGAGCGCCCACGTTTTACTAATAAGTACCTACGTACGACCCGTTCGCGTACTTAGATACTACCTAGTCCGTGATCAACCTGGAAAACCAAAAAATAATAATTGATGTCAAAAGGGGTTGATATGTAAAGTTGTTAGGGTAGGTATTGTATTGATATATTCTTGCCTTGCATTCTGCTGCAACGTTTTTGAGGACAAAGGAGTGTCATAGCAGCCAAAAGTGCAATATCTGGCTATTGCGGGTCATTTATGCGAAATACATATTTATCCTATGAAAAACAAAACTCGACACAATTTCCTCGCTTTGGAAGAATTCATTTCACTTTTCCCTTACTATGGGACATATTTCTTGCTTTTTTAAGTTAAAATAACGCAATTCCACTTCAAAAAAGCTGCTCCGTATCAGTGTTTTAAAATACAGTGGCTGTCACCCACTTTGACAGTTGAGAGTGCTTATTTTTTTTTACGGAATGCCGTTTTCTTTCCATCGACCTATCGTTTATGACCAAATATGGGATTTGTCTATGGTGGAGTGGATTCTTTTAGCAACCGTGATAATCTGGAGTTACGTAATACCAAATCGTGTTTTTGACAGTCGAAAGTTGGGTTTTTTTCTAAATCAGTGGGTTATTATATTTACGTAATAGCCCCACAGGGCAGGCGGAAAAGCGATCATTGATACGAAGTACTATGTTACCGTAAAAATATAACGATTCGTGTCGCACTCCGTCACTCTCCTTACATTTCTGTATCGTTTGGATATCGAAGCGTGATTTTAGGTACGGGGTGGGGTGAGAGTTCCGGTCAGTCAGAGATAAAAAACCTGTTTCAACGTGCTACAGGTAGCGTCACGAGTTATGAGCGCTCGACGAAACTGGTGGGGATTTCTGCGCAAGTGTGTACAATCGCACATCCTCATCATCAGAAAACGATTGTGAAACTGACACTGATGAACGTGACATCCCTGTTTAATATACCTACTTAATGTATACTCATACCACCCTGTTTTTTTTTCTGCCACTTTGGTGTCGTTTCACCTTAACATAATTGTTTAATAATTACTAAACCTCATCGCTCATTAATGTGCCAGTTCGTAGTAAACTTGTCAAAAATTCAAAAAACCTTTTGCATAAAAAATTTTGTTTATTTCTCGCTTTTCCGCCTGCCCTGGAAACGGACTATAGCTTTAGGTAGTAGGCGGTGGTTTGTTAAGTTCTGATTTCCTCACTCCGAATTAGCCGAAAAACTCTCTCTGGCTCTATTCATAGTGAGGGGCTTTTAGGGAAAAATACTACTTTTTCTCCTCTTGACAGATGGCTATTTTGAATTTTGATCGAATTGTTTTAATAGGTCATACTTAGGATCATTCAAATTCTGTCATATGCAATTTTAAGGCGCCATACATAGTGAATCGCCCGCGCGCAAAAAAAATGCACAAAATCGATTCCTGTATCAAATACACAATACAAATCGAAAATGTTCACATATCAAACCCTAAAGTTAGGTGAGACCTATCTAACACATCCAGTTTTGTGTTGAGATTCATAAACAAAGACTATTTGTCTCTAAACTGTAAACACTGCCTACAATGTATGCTGATTATTATACTTATCTACATCAACACGTCTATGTCACCAGTATCGGACATATGTCAGCGTCAGGTTTGCACGGGGAAAATGCAAAATGTAACGCGGCTGCCAACTGCAGGAGTTTAAACTCTATGCCAAGGTGTTATACGTGATATTGGTAGCATTTAAAGTTTGGTAGTTGTAATAGTCAATCAGTCGCATCTTGATTGAAACTGCTAATGGAGTTGTTGGTTGTTAAATGCCTTGCGGTGGCGAATGATGAGCTTGGCACGGTAGGTGACCTATGGATGGGTTTTTACAACCACGGACGACAACAACTTAGGCCGCCGTTGTACAGGTCGCGTCACGAGTTATGAGCGCTGACCTTGAATGCGCAGAACTCATTTTTTCGGTCTGTTTGGTGGGGTACGCGGGGGGCGACGGAGAGGCGCGGTCGCCGGCGAGCGCGGACGCGTGATTGGTAGATCAGTCGCTCCAGCCTCGGGGTACAGTCGCACACAACGTTTTTTTTATTTCCTCGCAGAAAGAATGCCGAAACAAAATGTTTTAAAAAGACGGTTCAGAAAGATTCAAAAAAGTTATTGAGTACAATAATATTGGATTGAGATTATTTTTCATTGATTGTACACCCGTTTTATCGTAATGTCAGGATTATTGTATAGAAAACCATTTAAAATATAACGTCCGCAAAGAATACTTTAAATCGTTAAGTTTAGTCAGTTTCTCCGATTTTTATAGTATCTCACTCACTCAACTATAGTTCAGCTCAGCGTCAGTCTTAGATCCCGCGTGCATATTAGACATTTTGCGCGCGATTGTACACACTTGCGCAGAAATCCCCACCAGTTTCGTAGAGCGCTCATAACTCGTGACGATACCTGTAGGTAGGTAAGTATACAAGGTGTTACAAAAGTACCTAACTCTTTTTACAGGGTGTAACTTACTGGTCAACAGGATGTCAAATCTGTAAAAAAAAGTTGAAAAAAAACAATTTTTATTTTATAACCTCAAAATTGAAAAATTTTCGTAACTTTTTTTTGGTTATTAGCTCTAATTTAAAAAAAAAGTTTGTGCGTGTTGATGCATTTACATAGCTTTGAGTTGTTAAAACATTGTGAAAGTCAATGAAAACAATATTTAAAAAATACTTTCTACCGCCACATCGTTCACATTTTATTAATTTAAAAATGAACGGAACGTCATAGAGCAAAAAAAAAATTTGGTTGTGATCCCTATCAGCGGGTGCTATTACCCTGTAAAAAGAGTCTTAGGTTTGTATGAGCATTATACATAATTAAACTACCCCTACTTTATAGAATTTAACAATAGTTTTTAGGGTTCCGTACCCGAAGGGTGCCAAACGGGACCCTATTACTAAGACTCCACTGTCCGTCTGTCTGTCACCAGGCTGTATCTCATGAACCGTGATAGTTAGACGGTTGAAATTTTCACAGCCGATACAACAAATACTAAAAAACAGAATAAAAGTAATATTTAAGGGGGCTCCCATACAACAAACGTGATTTTTTTGCTCGATATTGATAAAAGCAACAGGTAGACGCGTGAAATATTCACAGTATATTCACTTTAAAAATACAATAATTAAATTAAAATAAAACAAATATTTAAGGGGGCTCCCATAAAACAAACGTGATTTTTTTTTGCTCGTCTCTGCTCGATATTGTTAACGGCAACAGGTAGACTAGTATGGTTGACTAGGACTAGTACTAGGACTAGTACTCGCACATTTATTATTTCGTATTTAAACCGATTTATATTTTTACTCAAATGTATCTGTTGTAAACAATTTAAATGGATTCATTATTGGTTATAATTTTAATTTAATTTGATTTAATTTTTGATATGTATCAATTTAATTTCTAGATATAATTTTTCCATAAAGGTGCATGTCCCAAGTACCATCTCGTTACGTCACCCAACTAAAGGCCCTGACTGAAAACCAGCGCCACAGGGCCCTTAGCCTGTAACTGTAACACAATGGTGCCAAAATGGGCTGTCAGGTGACGACTTCAATTACGATTTGCGAACGCTGTCTGTCCTTTTAATGTTTTTGTAGTACAGCAAAGAATATTTTGATTCTAATTCTAGAGGATTAGTTCTCTGGTTGTAGGAGAAAAACGAGGAGAGCCCGGTTTTGTCCTTCTGCCGGGATGCCATTGACCCGCCATTGCGTTACAGGCTAAGGGCCCAGGTTGTTGCTCCTGCAATACCTTAGCACACGCTGAGATCAGGTCCTTTTATATTGCTATTACACATAACGCCCAATTTATTTCTAAGGTTCGAACAATGTTTTTGTATTTTTTTTTTTTTGGTAATAATGTTATTTCTACTATTGTCTATTAATTGTATTCTGTGTATTGGCAATTTAATAAATCTGTTATCTATCTATCATTCCGCGGCACCGTAGAACGTAGAACTTCTCTCTCGCTAGCACTTGGCCTTTTCAAATCGTATGACATCATGCTGGGCTACTAACGCCGCTGATTTGTGCTGTACCGTTTACGAAATACGAAAATGTGCAGTGCTTACGAGAGTTTAAGTGTAAAAAGTTAGAAAAAACGTTGGAAAAATGTAAAAAGTCAATAAAACGAAAGCTAAGAAAATACTATGAACTTAGGGCTGTATTAATAGTCATCTTAGTTCACCTACTTAAGATCTTTCTTGAATCGACGACTATTAATGCCACCCTTAGAAAATTACTCTATTGTAAAAGAAGGCCAATGAAAGTATCTCTCTCCTAGACTATTTTCAATATTGTCTCGGACACAATTTCGCACTTGATTGAAATTTCTCGGCTGATTCAATCAAATAAAAGAGAGGTAAGGTCCCAAATTGGGGCCTCTCTGCGCAAGCGGGGGATTTTTGTATTTTTTCTGGGTCCTTACCTACCTGATGATGACACACTTTCAATATACATAGTAATTTTTTAATAGCTTTATTCCTGAAACACGTCAACTTCTAAATTGTGATTTCCAACATTTTTTGTTCTACCACTTTGGTAAAAGCGCAAATTTATTTTTACGTACAAAAAAATCCAAGTAAACAAGAAAACAGCGCATAACAGTGCTTAAGGGTCCGTATAAGGCTAACTAGCGCCACCAATGTTGAAAAAATCATATCTTCCTTTAGAAGAAGTTTCTGGAAAAATCCTAAGATGAGCCTATGCGCCATGCTTTTCTAGATTTTTAAGTGTAGACACCCTCCTCGAAATTTACTTTTAAGCTAAAAAATTTTCGATAACCGCCAAAAACGGCCGTTTTTGGCGGTTATCGAAAATTTTTTAGCTTAAGACTAGAAATTGAGTTGGGTACCCACACTTAAAAATCTAGAAAAGCATGGCGCATGAGCTCATCTTAGGATTTTGTCAGAAACTTCTTCTGAAGCGAGATATGATTTTTTCAACATTGGTGGCGCTAGTTAGCCTTATACGGACCCTTAAGGGTAGACGATAGCAAGGTGGCGGGAAATTCAAAATTTTCACAGACTTTTACATTTTGTAGCTAAACTGAACTATTTTTGTTCAGCGATTTATCGTTCGCGAGAATAAAACCGTATTCTTTTCATTATTGTAAACAACAGAACAACAATAATTCAGCCGATTATGTGTTCTGGTCTACGAAGCAGTGGTACTGCCCAAAAAACTTGTCGTAGACCAGAACACATAATCGGCTGAATTATTGTTGTTCTGTTGTTTACAATAATTAAAAGAATACGGTTTTATTCTCGCGAACGAAAAATCGCTGAACAAAAATAGCTCAGTTTAGCTACAAAATGTAAAAAACTGTGAACATTTTGAATTTCCCGCCACACTACTATCTTCCAGCCTTAATGGTCAAGGTCAAAATTTTCAGGTCAAGAAAGCTACTTTGCACTGGTATAGGTAGGTAAGGTACTAATGTAGCCTACCGTAATAGCAGACACGGATCCAGTTAAAACCTTCTAAGTAGTTACAAGGGTGGCACGCACAGTCCGTCTTTTAGCTTTCGCCTGTAAATTCGTCCAAATATAAAATTTGTGGCACATAGAGCCTACGACGTTGCAAAACCTGAGTAAATTTTCAGTAAAGTATTTTTTACAATACCCTAGAAAGTAGGAAAGTAGAAAGTTTTAAATGTCGTATCTTCAGTAGTTTTGCTTGTGGATTTGTCAGCCAGTAGCTGTATTTACGAGTATATTCTGGAGATAAGTTGAAGGACAATAAAGGATAAAGGACAATTCGAGGAGTAAAGGGTAGGGTTGTCATGACCACCTCTACCTAGATGCGCCACTGACTTCGGGCTCGCAAATAAGCGCAAGAAAATGGGAAAATGAAAATGGGGGGTTGGCCCTTGTTCGCTTACCTAGCTCTACCACTGGGTACATCTCTGGCGTCACATCTGGGGCTCACACATTGATGCAATCTGGGGGGGGGGGGGGGGGGGGGGGTTTGGGACGACTCTTTTGCCTTTTGCATCCGGCAGCGTGCTTTATCGCGTCTCAACCGCGCTGCGGGCCACTGTAAAACTACCGTACAAATCCAAGGGAAGATACCAGGCAGGAGGAGACCCGGAAGACCCAAGATATCAACTCTCGGTAGCCAGACTCTAGCGCACCGTGTATAAACTCTGTTGTTGTCAGACTGGTGCTGGAGGGGGGTGGGTCATGCGGACGGGGCGCGGGGGCGGTGGTGTTGCTGACGTCACAGGCGGTGGAGCTAGCGGCGTTGGCCCCCCTCCCTAGATCCGACACTGGCTTTACTGTGCTTATCGCGCGCGTCACTTCCGTGCTGCGGGTAGCGACGCCGGGGTTCACAGATAAACGCCAGCGGAAACGCTCGGTCCACAGAGCCACAAGTCCACGACACGAGACCCAGTTGTAGGTACAGTCGGCCTAAACTAAGGCCTTTTGCATCTACGTAATGAGATGATTTATACAGCGTCCAGTGGCACCTTCACTCACACTAGATGGGTGAAGAGACCACTCGGCGCTGCAGTGCCTGGGACATTGTTTTTTAGATGGAGTAGGCTTGCCCAGCACCTATACCATCCTGACAGCTTAGTTGACCTAGCCCACAGGAAAGACAGGTCAATACGTGTGGAGCCAACTGAGCCGCGGGTTTCCTCCCGATGTTTTCCTTCACCGTTAGCGAGTGGTATTGCTACTACAAATTCACAAATGTGCGAGCAAAGAGCGGTGGTGGTCTAGTGGGTAGAACAGTGGACTCTGAAGCAAGAGGTACCCGGTTCGATTCCCAGTGCGGGCATGTATCTATGACAGTCGGCCACACGCTAGGATACCCATTTTTGTTCGATTGGCGCCCTTATGCCGCGCGCGATAAGAGCTGTCGTGGGGTATCTGTGACTGTGGCCGACCGTACCTACCTAGGTATGAGGGAAGTAGGGTTAGAATTTAGAACGTAGATACGGCATGGTATTATTTCATCGGGCTCTTTCCCATACAAAATAGAAGCTGTTATTTATTTCAATTCTGATTTTTGGACAAAAGTTTTTTTTTTTTTTATGCGTGGCTCTGCGCGTTTTGCGCTTTTGCCATGGACTAAAGTTGCACAACGCACGACTTATTAAGGGTGGCATTAATAGTCGTCGACTCAAGATCGAACTTAAATAGGTGAACTCAGAAAAGTACAATGCTAATGTCAAGCCTTGGCTAATGTGAATGTCAATCTCAAGATAGTGTCTATTAAAATAATATGCTGACAGCTACTCAAGTTTGACATTAGGCAAGGCTTGACATTAGCATTTGACTTTTCTGAGATCACCTACTTGAGCTCGAATCTAATATTGTTTTAGGTAATGAGATGATTTGTACAGGCACTGCTGGATACCTAATAATAATAACAAAATAATCATTTATTTCGGATACCAGTTCCATATTTGTGTTTGTCGTCTTAATTTCTATGTTTATTAAAACCATGTTAGTAAAATTAATATTTTCTTCTCATAAGCTCGGAAAGTACCGTAGAAAGATCGTAGAAAATCCTTTTTTAAACTATCTGCATTTTTGTGCGCTTCGAAATTTGAACTCGACGGCCTAATAAAAAGAAGTAGGTACCTATAAGGAACTCCTTTAACTTGTAGCGTTCCCTAGCAACGGGTTGTTGATTTTATGACACTTCAAGAAGACACGATTCATTAATCAACAACCCGTTGCTAGGCAACTCCATAGACTTCTTTGTGAAGAAGCAGAGAAGAAGGAAACTCATTTCACTAACCTCTATGTTGTAGGAACCTATGTTTTGTTTTACTCGCTTAGCTAACAAAATCATTTCCTCGCTTCTGTGAGATGAAAAGTTTTGTGTTTCGCACGAATGCAATATTAATTTGCGTCTTTTGCTTCTGAATACAAGCACTCGCCGCAAACAATAATTTTGCATAACAAATAACTATTGTTTATTTAGTTACTCCTTATCAATTTAAATTATTTAAATATACCTGACCTAGGTATATTTAAGTTGTGATTTAATATGCTTTTTTAAAATTTTCGACACATCATGCCAAAACACGTCAAAATTACTAATTCATGGTGATTCCCGAATTCTTACAATTACAACACCTAGGCCCGGTTTCTGAGTTGAGAATTCTACTAAGCACATATTTACGTATCGCTGTCCCGCTCTTTTGTGAGAAATCTGCAGAGACAGGACGATACTTACCCATCTGCTTAGCAAAATTCTCAACTCAGAAACCGGGCCATAGTTTTGTCTTATCGTTCAAGTTGCAGTACCTACTTACATGCACGTTTGTGATGCTACATAAAGTTTAACGAAGTCTAAGGGTGGTATTCTAGAACGCTACTAAAACTCATTTTAAACAGAGTTCAGACTGTCGATAAAACAGTGCATGTTTTGATTTGAAGGGAGGGATATTCAAATCAAAACATGCACTGTTTTATCGACAGTCGACACCACTAAACTCTACTTAAACTGAGTTTTAACAAAGTTCAAGGAGCGTTCTAGTTTGAACTGAGTCTAGAAAGCTCCTCGAACTCTGTTTAAACTCAGTTTAAGTAGAGTTTAGTAGTGTCGACAGTCGATAAAACAGTGCATGTTTTGATTTGAATATCCCTCCCTTCATATCAAAACATGCACTGCTTTATCGACAGTCTGAACTCTGTTTAAACTGAGTTTAAGTAGCGTTCTAGAATACCACCCTTAAAGTCCCGTCGCCCAACGATTCAGTACGCACAGATACCAGTTATTGTCTGTCAGGCCATTTGCGACAAGTTGTTAGGTTTTGTGGTTACAGTAGGTAATTCGTAGGACTTTATTTCTCTTCATACTCCGTGCAATTTTAGTGGTTTTAAAGCCGAAGGTATTTTGTTGCACTGGTGATTCTGAGCCAAATTACATTAAATTTCATTCCAAAACGCGCGAAAAAAAAATTCACTTCTCCATACAAAATTAAATGGTGTCGATTGGCGATAGCCGTTTGTATTGGGAAGTGTTTTTTTTTTTTCGCTCGTTTTGAAGTACAATTTTGGAATTTGGCTCAGAATCACGAGTGCAACTAAATACCTTCGGCTTTAAAACCACTAAAATTCCACGGTGTATATACCAATTATACGTATCTGAACATTCTTCGGACCGTACGGAAGGAAGTCCCATGAATTTGAAAATGAAACTGAATTTGAATTTCAGGGACAAAAGAGTGAGATGTAGGCACATTACGAATAACCCGTTCAGCTTGAGAAACACGACACAATCCTGTAAGAGCTCAATATATTAATAACCTCTCAATACCTGAACGTACGACAGCTCTTATGCAAAATTGCTGCATTATAATGGGACCTACAATTTACAATAGCCTACCTGACTTTATAAAACTAGAAAATGTTATGAATTTTAAGAGGCTACTGCTTAAATTTCTATTATCAAAGTGTTATTACACTATCACAGAATATTTTAATGACAAAGCATAAACTAAATATTATATACAATTTGATTTAATAATTGACATTAAATTAAATTTTATTCTTATTTCATTTAATTAATTACCATGTAAATATGTTCATAGTTCATCAATTATCTGCATGCAATGTAAATAACTAGTACGCCTTTTGGCAAGACATAGAGGACATACTATTTTTTAACACCTATTCATAATTTATACCTATGTTTGACAAATAAATGATTCTGATTCTGATTCTGATTGAGTTTTTCACAAATAGGTACAGATGTTTTATCTCACGATGGCGGATGAGCCATACTTGTGTGTGTAAATGTAGGTACATGCACATTGTCTTTGCGTGTGTGTCTTTGAATTTTGAATTTTTGAGTTACGCACACAAGAGCGCGGCTATAGATACGCATTACAACTACAAGTATGGCTCATCCGCCTTCGTGAGATAAAACAACTGTATGAATTAAAAGTTTGTAGGTGTTTTATATTGTAAATAATAGGTTCGTGGTTAGATAGATTAATTTGCCCCGTTAGGATAGTTTATTTCCATTTATCGTTCTTGTGAATACTTAACCAATAAAAAACTTTAACCGCAAAAGTTTAAATAAGTATTAAGTAGTTACAGGTAATAGCGTGTGCAGAATTTCTATTTTTTTCTAAAATATGGTTTCTCAAAATATGAAGTATCATCAACAGAACTGTTGTTTTAATGTTGTTGTATTTTGTATAACACCTACCTACACATGGATTTTTTCGTTTGACTGCGAAACGCAAAAACGGATTTTTCAGCCCTTTAAAAGCTAATGAACAGTTTTTGTGCCAGATGTGCCCGGGGCCCGGGGTCCTTTTTGGTTTAATTAAGTTAAATTAGGTTTTTTAAATTCATGTAGATTTTCTCGTGATTTTAGGGTTTCGGATCTCCGAAAGGCTTTTCGGAACCATAGGAAGCATTATAGGATATTTTTTTGCTTCTACGTCGTGTAATGTACAGCAGTGCCTGTATAAATGAGATCATATTTTATTGATTTATTTAACAATATCTTTAGGATGCCTGTTGAGGCTGCCTAGATATTGCAGTGCCTCTGGAATCCTACTACTACTATTATAAACGCGAAAGTTAGTAAGGTGGATGGATGGATGGATGGATGGATGTTTGTTACTCTTTCATGCTGAAACGGCTTGACGGATTTGGATGAAATTTGGAATGGAGATAGCTTAGACATCAGAATAATACATAGGCTACATATTATCACGCTATTACACTTAGGGGCAATGTAAACCACATATCTTTTCTCGGTAGTTAACGCGGACGAAGTTGCGGGCAAAAGCTAGTGTTACATAATTGTATTTTTTTTATATAAGTACTACAAAACTGGCATTTATTTTGCTAACATTTTTTTTCCAAAATCTGTGAATGTAGTTCATAATATCTCAAAATGTTATGGATGGCCTTCTAGGAATTTTTTCCTGTATCTATAACGGTTAAGGTACCTTGCCCTTACTGCCCCGTTTTAAAAATCCACCCTGTATACATATACTTACTCCGGCTAGACATTCGTTGGCAGCAGGTTCTGCCAGATGTACGTAAAGCAGACCGAACTTGCAAGCCAATCACGTATTGGCAATATTGCCTAATTTGGTAAACATCAACCACATCGATGTAACGTGTAAGCCGTTACGTTTGAACGTTTTTGAACGAGCATATTATTCAGCCAAAGTGTTTCATTCGCGTTTCGATCATTCAAGTTTTGAACCAAGTCTGTCAAAGAAAGTGCTTGATAAGTTGGATAAACAACCTTACTACTATAATATAGTATTAGGATACATGACAGACGTCCGGCAGACGTCCGGCACAGCTTTTTCGCACTAGTGGTAGCTAAACTCTAATTTTAAATCGAGTCCACGGAATGATAGTTGCTAGTATGCAACTGTCAGATAAAGCCTTTGTAGCAACTGTCATTCCGTGGACTCGAATAAAAAAATAGAGTTTACTCAGTTTAATAGAGACAACAAAAATAAAATTTTCTGTGAAAAAAAAATTAAAATCGGATAGCAAATGAGAGGATAAGTTATACTCGTAGCTATTTTAGTGCACATGTTCTAAAAACGCGCCCAGCTGGCTTGAATTTACGTATGACGTCATCCGCTCCCACCGTAGTAGAGTTTTAAGGTAGATAACAAGGGCAACACCATTATCCCCTATAGCTATGGAAAAACTATCAAAAAAAAAAACATCGGATTGCGAAAATATTATAAGTGGCAAATACAGAAATTTTGAAAAATAGGATGCAAGAAAATTGGCGATTTTTACAAAACTTTTTCTTTCGTGCCATTCGATTTTGTTTCTTTTAACGATTAAAAGTCATGGTCAAAACACGAAAAATGACAAAAATCGCAAAAATAACATTTTCGTTATACAGGGTGTCCGCGTTGAGATGGTTAGTGGGGGCAATTTTTAAACTATAAGAGATAGGAAAATAATTTGTTCTTTCATCTTCTTCTTAATATATAAAACAAAGTCGTGTTAGTTACACCATTTATAACTCGAGAACGGGTGGACCGATTTTTATGATTTTTGATTTGTTGGATTTCTCTCCGCCCCGAATAGCAGAATAACCATTATGACAACGGAAAAACTCACGAGAAAAAAAAAGTCTGCGCGGACGAAGTCGCGGGCAAAAGCTAGTTTCATAGAAAATATGAATTATCCCCCTTGTACGTTTACTTGCTATGTCAACAGTACGTACCTACGGTGTTTGCTCGTCAGTGGGGCGTCAATGTGGCTGGGCTGACGCATTTGGATGGAAATTCAAAGGATCAGGATCCGATTTGAGAGCAACCGGCGACTGAATCGCATATTGGACCGAGTTTTTTAATAACGATAATAAAATTATAATAACGATAAAGAGATTTCAGTGCGCTTATTCTGTAAAAATAAGTTAAAAACTAAAACCCGACTACTAAAAGGCTTAAAACAAGACCCTGCTTATCCTTAAAATAAACTCATAGATAATTAATCGTAGTCGGAGGCCATCGGTTTAACAAATACGAATGTGGTGTCCTCCGACTACGATTAATTATCTATGAGTCTATTTTAAGGATAAGCAGGGTCTTGTTTTAAGCCTTTTAGTAGTCGGGTTTTAGTTTTTAACTTCTATTTTTTTTTGAGCTTTTTAGTTAGTAATTTTGGATGATCACCTCAAATAGAACCAAGAAGGGCAAAAAAAACACATTTTGGAATTTTTTGTTCTATTTGTTATGTTGACGCTACATGTGTTATATACATTTTTGAAAAGGTCTTTTAAAGTCCTTTCATTTGATACCCATGACGATGGTATCCGATAATTTTTATTTTTAGGTCCACTACTTTAGGATGCAGCACAGCCGCCATCTTGGTTTTTTTCAAAATAAAACTATCCTATGTTACCCGGGTAATTAAGACGAATCCAACGACACCTCATTTGTTGACATCGGCCGAGTAGTTTAGGCTCTGCGAGGGAACAGATGAACACACAAACATACATACATACATACATACATACATACATACATACATACATACATACATACATACATACGCTGCTAAAATCATAACCCTCCTTTTTGCTTCGCGTAGTCGGGTAAGAACGCACAGTTGCAAGCCCTCAAAGCCGGTTTATTTGAGGGCAAAATATAATTATATGTATATTTTTTGACTAATAATACTATAGTAAGTATTTGTTGAAAAAAAAGATAGCAGCTATTTTCCCGCGAATAAACCCGTTTGCAGTTTGAGGACTAAAAGAAAGAAAGAAAGAAAAAGGTCTTTATTGCAAAAAAAAAACAAACATATTAAGTATAACTTTAAGTAAATTAGAGTAAACAAATAATAATAATAATAATCGTACAAAACACAAAATTCGGCAATGGGTGCCATGCTCAGCATTTGTCGTCGGAAACATAAAGTAGGTATGTAAATCTGTTTTCCGATCGAAATCAGCGTCGTCGATCACAGATCGAAAACAGATCGGGTCGGCCTAGCCCACAGGAAAGACAAGGCAATAAACTGGAGCGCCCAGTTGTCCAGTGTCCAATGTCCAGTTGTTTTAGATGGAGTAGGCTTGCCCAGCACCTATACCATCCTGACAGCTTACTCGGCCTAGCCCGCAGGAAAGATAGGGCAATAAATAATACTGCTAAAGCGGTTTAATACAGTTTCCATTCCATTGGTAGGACAGAAATCAGCCTGGCACATTGGCGACCCTTTGCCTTTTGGCCCGGAAACTGAAATGAAACTCATTGGGTGCGATAATTTCAGGGTTCCGTAGCAACTTGTGGGCAGACGACTCTACATAGTTTTAATATCGATTTAACGGTTTCACTTTCTTTTATTTTGTCGGCATAGCCGACATGTTTCGACCTCGTCCGGAAGTCTTAATCATGGAGGAGGGACGGTGACTCGTTCGTCACGGCGAACATCCGCTCACTGCGGGCTCGTTCACTATGCGCCCGCGCGGACAGATCCGGTGCGGGGGCAGTTTCATCACTACAATTAGAAAAGAAAGTTAAAAAAAATATACGGAACAATTTTATTACTTACGCTGTGGTGGCTCGATGGGTAGATCATTGGATGAAGAGTACTCTTTTGCAAATCCTGTGTTTCTTGTACCTTTTACCTGTGTATTTGCTTCATAATTCATGTTGTGTGTGTGTGTGTGTGCATATGATGCAAATAAACGTCTTATCTATCTATCTATCTATCAACCTAGTTAATAAATGAAACAGGACTTATGGTAGAATCTGTTTTAATAGCTCAAATTAGCTCAAAAAGGAAATATAAATGTTGCTTGCTTCTAGTCCGAAAACAATCTGACAATATTATACTAACGCCTGCGGTAAAGCATTAGCAAACATTCAAATGAAACAAAAAGCAGATAATGCCTACCACAGGCGCGAACATTGGACAAACGAGCGTGAGTTCCCAGGTTTGAATCCCGGGAAAATCGTGTGCGATGATCGAACTGTTGGAGGCCGATGATGATTTATTTTATTTTGTAATTACAATATTTTGTTAGATTGTTCGGCTGCGGTCATTGTCACGTAAATGTCATCTGTGATCGTAGCAGAATAAGCCCTAAAGTCAAATGCGACCCGCGTAGTAATGATTTGACCCACGTCCATGTCCATTATGTAGGATTTAGTATCGTTCGCGTCCGCTGAATCGACAACGACCGATGCTCTATCCCAGGGGTTCCCAAACTTCTGTGATAGCGGAACACCCACCAAATGCCTTTTATTGTTATTTTATTAATTTTATGGAACCCCATATGAAAGCCCGGTTTCTGGGTTGAGAATTTTACTAAGTAAATACTTAAGTATAGTTCTTTCACGTTCTTTTGTGAGAAATCTGCAGAGACAGAATGATACATAGGTAAGTGCTTGCTTGGCTAATTTCTCAATTTATAAATCGGCAGATATTGTAATTTCCGAGCTGAATTTATTCTTGCCAACTACAGTACCACAAAAGGTCCTTTTTACAGGGTAATAGCACCCGGTGATAGGGATCACATAATATATATTTTTTGTCTATGATGTTCCGTTGCCTTTTTATGAGACTGTCCAAATAATATATGTTTTTGATAATCAGGCTGAAATGACTTGTGGAAGGTGGCAAATTTTTTATTTTGAGAGCAACAAACACCTATGTGAGATTGCATTGCCTCTAAATAAAAAAAAATACATTTTAATAAAAAAATTGCATATTTCATAAACAGCTGAACCAATTTGATAATTTTGCTTTTAAATAAACCGCATCCAAATCGATTCACCCGTTTAAGAGCTATGGTGTCATAGACTCACAGAAAGACAGACACAACCTCACACACACATGCGGTCAATCTTAAAACACCCCTCTTTTTTGGGGGTTAAAAAGAAATGCAAATTTAGGGGTCCGCGTCTCTTGGTCCGCCCTTGAAAAAGGTTGGAAATCGGCAGCCCTATTGTTTATTTGTTTCGTAAACCCTTTGCCTGATGAGCAGGTTTGTACCGTAATTTGTTAGTAGTTAGGTTATAAATAAAACCAGCATTAAAAAGTTGATAATTAAATATTTTTAATTATCTACTTTTTAATCTTTCTAGAGTAATTATTTTGTTTGATGTAAAATTATTAGTAAATAAACACCCGTTAGTTTGAAAGGCGGAAAAATTGTTTAAGTTACTAGCTTTTGCCCGCGACTTCGTCCGCGCAGACTTAGTTTTTTTCCCGTTATCACAATAAAAAATAGCTATTCCTAGGCACACAGCAATGATATAGCTTTCCATTAGCACAATACAGCTTTAGTGAAAGAATGTTTAAAATCGGATGAGTAGTTTTGGAGATTACCCCCTACATACCACATACATAAAAATACACTGACAAACTTTTCCTCTTTTTAATATTAGTGTAGATCAGTAATTATGCAACCGTGACTGTGTCGTGTGTCGTAAATCTACTGTATTTAAAGTTAAGTTAAAGAAATAATTTTGAAAAACAAAACTGTGTGAATATTTGTTTTTTGTTCCGTCAGATTCTGATAGTACCTTAGGTATCTCTACTAGACGCGAAACAGTGCACTTCGAAGTCATGATATATTTCATGACATTTCATACCGCGTGATATTACCTTATATCATGGCACCAAACATGACACATGACATCATGGTATTTCTTCATTGCAGACATGAAACATGACATCATGGTATTTCTTCATTGCAGACATGAAACATGACATCATGGTATTTCTTCATTGCAGACATGAAACATGACATCATGGTATTTCTTCATTGCAGACATGAAACATGACATGATGGTATTTCTTCATTGCAGACATGAAACATGACATCATGGCATTTCTTCATTGCAGACATGAAACATGACATCATGGTATTTCAGCACACTTTCATTGCAGTACGTACAGTGTGCTGAAATGCCATGTGTCATGTTTCATGTCATCTAGTGTAATGAAATGCTATGTGCCATGCTTTATTCTCTCGTGTAATGAGTAATATTTCATGACACCGTTGTGTAATATGTCTTTTGTAATATTACAAGCATTACCTACACATGTCTAATCTCTACGCCTCAATAACTTCATAAATACAAGATGCATGAGAATGAGCACCGTCGGCCATCAAAGGCAGTCCTTAGCGAATTACTGAACCATACAACGATTTCGTCTTCGGCTATTAGGTTTATGTTTATGGTTAACTTAAGCTAGACGTCCATAAGCGGCGGATTGGGTCGGGTCGGACCGGGGCAGGACGCAAAATAAAATCCGCCTGCCAGTATTTATACAGGGCGTCCCACGGCTATGCCACATGGAGGGAAAGTACGTTGAATATTGTAGATGGAACATTTTACTGAAAGAAGACATTATTTTAATTTAAAAAACAATTTAAACTGCATTTCATAGATATCTAAATAATTACATGGTTAAACCGGGAATCGAACCCGTTACATGAGAAAAATAATTACCCTGTAGTTTTATCATACCGATCGAAAGGCTTGTAAAATGTTCCATCTACAATATTTAAGGTACTTTCCCTCAAGGTGGCATAGCCGTGGGACGCCCTGTATAATATAGCGTCCACTAGCGGCGGATTATTGTGCTGCGGCCCACCCCGCCCCGATCCGCCGCCGCTAGTGGACGCTTTCTCATGGAGATTCAGGCAGGCGGATTTTTGCGTAGGAATCTTGCGATGCGGCCCGGCCCGATCCGCCGCTAATGGACGTCTACGAGTAGCTTTAGTATCACCACACGTAGAACAGCTGTTAAAGTTTAGTTCGTTATTTTTAACTGAATTAGAACATGAATCGAATTCAATAGTATACTAGAAGGTATGTTGTTTCGATCAGCTGTTCCATACAGACTCAGTACTGCACCAAATGTATGGAACCGCAGATTTTTTTTTCGCCCCTTTTTTTTGACACCTAGTATAAGAGTTGTTTGTAGTGATCAAACAACGGGATGGTATAGGTGATGGGCAAGCCTACTCCATCTAAAACAATGTCCCAGGCACTGCATCGCCGAGTGGTCTCTTCACCCATGTGGTGTGAGTGAAGGTGCCACTGGACGCTGTATAAATCATCTCATTACGTAGATGCAAAGGCCTTAGTTTTTTTGTAGCACTGATAAGTAGACAGCCTACTTAAAGTTCCGCTATCGGATTCGATTGCACGGATTGCACCCTGTAGAATTGTTAATTCAGGATTTAAAAAAAAACTAATTGTGTTATCCTAACCCTACCTTCATGGACAGTTTAATTTCAGAAATTGCTAGTCACAAGAATTTGTTCCAATCACCGAATCCTAATTGAAACAAACTTTATCAAAGCCTAAAACAAAGGAATTCAGGCACTAAAGGCATCCATTTGTGGATGAATAATCATTAGGGTACCGCTCCCAATTTCCCTTCTAGACCGCCTCTGATTAAACAGAAGGACAGATTAAAAATAGTACTAGCATTGTAGGGTTAGTTCATCATCAGCATCAGCCCACCTCTGCCCACTGTTGGGTATGCCTTTTTCCTCTCGCGCCACTTCTCTCGGTCCCCAGCCATACGCATCCATGGACCCTCCGCCGCTGTGACAATGTCGGTTGACCATCGGGCTGCTGGTCTTCCGACTGATCGTCGTCCTTAGCCTGTAACGCAATGGCATGTCGATGGTATCCCAGCAGAAGGACGAAACCAGGGTTTCCTCGTTTTTCTCCTACAACCAGCGAACTAATCCTCTAGTATACATATCTAAGCTATCTCCATTGCAAATCCGACAAGCCGTTTCACTGTGAAAGGGTAAGAAACACATAATTAAAAAGATGGACAGTGAGTGCAATCAGAATATTCTTTGCTACAAAAACATTAAAAGGACCGCCAGCATTAACAAATCCAAATTGAAGGCGACAACTGGGAGCCCATTTTAGCACCATTGCGTTACAGACTCAGGCACCAGGTTAGGCCATAGTGAAACTTGCTTTGCTAGTGCCGTAGGTCTGCTGGACGTAACTCGTGGTAGAGCCTCTGAAACAAATGTGAAGTAGGTCTTCTGCAGTATTTTGTTTTGTGCTTTATCCCAGGCAATGACTCTCATTACCCTTTACTACAAGAACTAAACGGGTCATTACTACACCGCGATGGTGAACGAAATGATTATTGAGATGACTCGAGTTGTTCCAAGACTTTCAACAGACACGGAGTGGTCCTTTTAATTCTTTTTTGGTACAGCAAAGAATATTCGGATACTAATTCTAGAGGATTAGTCCGCTGGTTATAGGAAAAGAACGAGAAAATCCCTGTTTTGTCCTTCTACTGGGACGCCATCGATACGCCATTTTGTTACAGGCTAAGGCCCCAGTTCAGTGGACTCGCAAGAGTCGTCACTTTAACTCACTATCATCTTCTTCTTGTAGTCTCTTATCGGAGGTTGGCAATCTTCTTGGCTATTTCTTCTTTTGAGGGTGCCAAACGGAACAAGGAGCTCGTGGATTGTTGGAACCAATGGCGTAAGTTCTGAAGCCATGATATCTTGGGTCTCATACATAAGTAATATGAAGTACTCACCAAGTCACCATCATATTACCGTATTACTCATGAATACATATTTATCTCCATCAAACTCATTTACAGCCAAAGAAGACGGAGAGAAAACTCTACTTTACCAAAAAGTGCAAAAGCTCTACCTATATCTAGCAAAATGAACAAAATATGACCCTCTTGCTTTAAAAGAATAAGACAAAACTGTACCAGAGGTAGAAGTTTTTGAGGTGCATAGTGAACATGCATGTGAAATTGAGCAGAAAACAGATTCAGACGCACCCACAGCTATACACAGGATGGTCAATTTTTTTTGGTCCTGAGAATATCCTGAGAGTATGAGGCATATTACAAAATTTACAATAAACTCACCTGTTGTAGGTAACTTTTAAAGCTCCAAACCCATTTGCACTTATTGCTGGGAGTTATTTTTGCGTCACGCTGTCGCTATGAGGTGATTATGTAAATTTTATTCGGGACTCGAGAGTCGTATGTAAAGCAGATCACACATGTGCTAACACACGTTAGTGTAAATTACGAGTAGATAGGACGGCAACGGAAAAATGTCTTGCCTTTAGGGCAGATTTTTCTTTCGCTGAAAATCTACAGGGTGATGTTTTGGTTAGTGACACCCGACTCGATAGTTAAGGGACGATAGTTTAAGGCCCAGATATAGGCACAACTAGCGCCGCCAATTAAAAAAAACTTATCTTCTTTTTGGATGCGTTTTTTGCTAAAATGATACATTAAATGACAATCCCTAGGATTAACTATTTTTAGGACTTAAGGTATAGATTCCAGATCCTAGGTCCTAGACCTACGAATAAATCCCGCCGCCGCCAAAAATGGCCACTTTTGGCGGCGGCGGAAAGTTTTTCGCGATTTCTGACATTTCTAGTACTCAACCCTCAGTTGGCTCACTAGACTCTTTTGATCCCTACTTGAAACAGGACCGATTAAGATGAAATACGTCTCACAATTAGCGCCGCCAATGAAAAAAAAAATCATATCTTTTTTTTGGATGTGTTTTTAGCAAAAAACGCTCTTGCGATTTCTCAACGCGAGTCTTAACTATTTTTAGGATCTAAGTTTGGATTCCAGATCCTAGAACTTAAAAGAATGCAATCGATTCTCGATCTCGAGAATCGATTGCATTCGTAGGAAATCCAATCCTGGAATCCAAATCTTAGGTCCTAAAAATAGTTAAGCCTCGCGTTGAGAAATCGCAGGAGCGTTTTTTGCTAAAAACGCATCCAAAAAAAAGATATTATTTTTTTCCATTGGCGGCGCTAGTTGTGAGACGTATGGCGTCTTAACATAAAACTTTTTATTTTTTTGGTAATTTAGCTTTTTTTTTGCTGATTGTACATTTTTTCCAAAATTTTTGAATGCTGTTCATAATATCGCAAAAAGTTATGGATAGTCTTCCCACTCTTGTGATAAGCCTGATTAGCATTATAATACTAGAGATAGAGGCTTTGCACTTTGTAGAGTTTTCTTCCCATCTTCGGGTTTAAATGAGTATATCTATCTATCCAGCCCATAAATAAAATCCACTGCTGGGCTCTTCCTTTTCACGCCAACCCCATCGGTCTAATGCCAATCTTGTCCAATGTCCTCCCGCTGTTTTGACAATCTCATCGACCCATCGAGCTTTCAGTCTACCCACCGTTCGACCTATTCTAGGCCACCGTCCGTCCTCCCTAGCCAGCCTAGCCAGATGACCTAAATGAAAAGTTGTATACCTAACCACCTTTTGGAACTGAGACGCGCGCGGTAAGCAAACTCACGTCGAAACTACCTTGTCAAATAAAAAAATATATATTTTAGATTGAATCTGACAAGGTTCCATCCCATTCTCATCGCGCGCGGATTATAAATGAGTGTGATGGAGATAATAAATAATGTGTTTGGCAACAGTACAGATAACCATCTACATGTATTGATAAGTAATATTATGATAGTGAGTGACAGTGACGACGGTATAGATAGAGCAAAACTTAAAATTATTATGTTGTTTAATCAAACAAGTACCTAAGTGTCTAGAGGTGAATGATTTCTGATAGTGATTTTGCTGTTAAATAAATAAAACCCGACATGAAACAACATAGGTACGTTTTTTTTCTAAAAGTACCTTTAAAGTTGGTGCAATGAAAAAAACATAATGTTATCTTCACTGAAAGTGAAAGTGAATAATAATTTTATTATAAAGATTTTTATAAGGTTAAAAAATTCGCTCGGGACAGGATTTGAACCCGCAACCTTCTTGCATTCCGTGCAGGCGCTCTACCAATTGAGCTACCGAGTCAAGTACTGTCTTTGCGAATTTTCTAACCTTAAACATTTATAATAAGTTGAAAAAATTCACTCGGGACAGGACTTGAACCCGCAACCTTCCGCATACCGTGCAGGCGCTCTACCAATTGAGCTACCGAGTCAAGTAACTGTCGATGCGAATTTCTTCAACTAGTCTCCGTCAATTGGACGGGGGGCGCCATCTGGTGTGATTTGTTTGCACTAATCTACACCACCCAATGCGTTCATCTTTGCAGATGAAATGCTCATTGGAATTTTTGATATTGCCACTACATTTAACCACTTTTTGTTTTTTCTAAAGCACTAACCCGTGCTAGGGAATAATTTAAACATTTATAATAAGTTGAAAAAATTCACTCGGGACAGGACTTGAACCCGCAACCTTCCGCATACCGTGCAGGCGCTCTACCAATTGAGCTACCGAGTCAAGTAACTGTCGATGCGAATTTCTTCAACTAGTCTCCGTCAATTGGACGGGGGGCGCCATCTGGTGTGATTTGTTTGCACTAATCTACACCACCCAATGCGTTCATCTTTGCAGATGAAATGCTCATTGGAATTTTTGATATTGCCACTACATTTAACCACTTTTTGTTTTTTCTAAAGCACTAACCCGTGCTAGGGAATAATTTAAACATTTATAATAAGTTGAAAAAATTCACTCGGGACAGGACTTGAACCCGCAACCTTCCGCATACCGTGCAGGCGCTCTACCAATTGAGCTACCGAGTCAAGTAACTGTTGATGCGAATTGGGATGGGTTCAAGTCCTGTCCCGAGTGAATTTTTTCAACTTATTATAAATGTTTAAATTATTCCCTAGCACGGGTTAGTGCTTTAGAAAAAACAAAAAGTTTCTAACCTTATTGAAACTCGTCTTACGGACGATGGGGCGCCATCTAGTAAAAATTCCCTAGCACGGGTTAGTGCTTTAGAAAATACAAAAAATGCTTTTATTATTGACGAGAACATATGAAATACAATAAACACCACAAAAATTCCGATTTACCTAGGTACGTTAAGAGATTTTGTAAGGTAATATTTTATAGGTACTTAGAGCTAAGCTTTTGGCAAATGGTCTCATACTCAGCCGTGTGCCGTATCGGTGACAAGTCACCGGATGGCTCTGACTTTCAGCATGCGCCATAGACATGAGAATATTTACTTGATGCAGTTTCAACATTTTTAAATTCCAAAAAACAAAACAAAATTTTTTTTGAAATAAAGAAATTACAAATTCCGGGAAAAAAGTCCAATTGAGAATTCCTAAGCTCACTTCAGACAAAAACGTGTTATTGACAGGTATTTGTTTATCGGGATAAAAATTAAATTTCAAAGTTGGTAAAGTGTTTAATGTTATTGTCTTGTAGACGAAAGTTTTTATGAACCTCTCCTTTTGTTTGAAAGTCGGTCAAAACTGTACCTACAGGGTGTTAAAAGACCGCCAACATAGCGGGAAACCACGCATTGTCCTCATCATAAGGATCATTTTTGCCCAAGGAACTATGCCTGGGAAATCAACGGTTTCCGAGATAATGAGGTTCAAAGTCAGACTTTTCAAAACTTTTTTTTTGCATAAATGTATTCAGTATCTAGTTCTTAACATACCTTCTCAGGAAGCCATATCAAAATTATGAATATTTCTTACAAAAAACGTCGTTAAAATTGCAACCCGCAATGTATTCTAAACATCGGCACTCCAAGGTTAAGTAACACAAACATAAACCTACGCTTGCGCAATATGAGTTCTGTGTGTTACACGTCCATTGCGTAATAAAATATTTTTCAAAATTATAACCTAAAAAACCAATTTCATTTCCCAGCAATAATTTATCGAAAAAGTACTTTGTTTTGGTGTCTAGTATGCGTGGCTTTCGGGTCTGTTGGCGGTCTTTTAACACCCTGTATACAGGGCGTCCCACGGCTATGCCACATGGAGGGAAAGTACCTTGAATATTGTAGATGGAACATTTTACTGAAAGAAGACATTATTTTAATTTAAAAAACAATTTAAACAGCATTCATAGATATCTAAATAATTACATGGTTGAACCGGGAATCGAACCCGTTCCATGAGAAAAATAATTACCCTGTAGTTTTATCATACCGATCGAAAGGCTTCATCATAAGGATTATTTTTTGCTAAATAACATAGTGTCAGAAATAAAAGGAAGACCATGAATTTTAACATTTTTAATACCACATTCATCAATTTATCAATGAAAATCGCAGTAACAAAAGAATAAAAGTATGAAAATGAAATACATTTTTGAATTATTTCTTTATAATCAGCCAGCCGCATTGCGATGGACAAAATTTTACGCGTCTTTCGGCTCAGGATACAGCTCGATTTGTTGCATACTACCAGGTAAATGTTAAAATTCATGGTCTTCCTTTTATTTCTGACACTATGTTATTTAGCAAAAAATAATCCTTATGATGAAGCCTTTCAACCGGTATGATAAAACTACAGGGTCATTATTTTTCTCATGTAACGGGTTCGCTTCCCGGTTCAACCATGTAATTATTTCAATATCTATGAATGCAGTTTAAATTGTTTTTTAAATTAAAATAATGTCTTCTTTCAGTAAAATGTTCCATCTACAATATTTAAGGTACTTTCCCTCCATGTGGCATAGCCGTGGGACGCCCTGTATATTTAAAATATTAACAGCAATAAATCAGTAAAATAGCAGAGCTATTTCTGTAACCATCTTCTTATTTGAATAAATACGTTATTACAAAGAAAACTTATTATGAACAAAACTATAGTTTTTCTCACAATGTTTTTATGTAATTGCAAAGTGTTTTGTGATGATGAGTACGACGAGGATAATGGTTTTTTAGATAAGTTCTTGGGTATTTTATCGAACTGCGATTGTATTGATGAACTTGTTGTGTCAAGTGACACTGATGATGGTAAGATCATTGCTTAATTTATTATCGAAATATTTGAAAACAGAGTCAGCATGATAAACAAAGCAGGGGGTCTACCGGCTAAGACGAAGCCGATTACCATTGGCGAAAATCGAAGTTCGATTTATGAAAAATGAACTGAATGAATGGCAGTAAAATGAACTGAGTGTCAGTACATTTTTCATAAATGGAACTTCTATTTTCGCCAATGGTAATCGGCTTCGTCTCAGCCGGTAGACCCCCTGGGATGAGCCCCTCTGCTGTGTACATTAAATCGCAACATTATATTTTTTATGTAAAGTTGCGCTTTCATAATAAAATCAAATAAATCATTGTGACGTCTAAGGACATAAAATAGACGATAAAATAGGTAGGTTTAATAAATCAAGAATTCAAGATACTGACTTTATATCCCGACTTCGTCCGCCTGATTTTGGTAACGGAGGATACCTTATAACCTACTTTTAATCAAAGTCTGTGCAAAAGAAGTCGCGGGAAAAAGCTAGTACAATGTGTTACATAAGGTCCTAACTCTTTTTGCAGGATACATTGTCAATAGGATGACATTAATTTGTGTAAAAAAAAATTATATAAAATTTGTAGAACTCAACAAAATTTAATGTTTTTCCAAAAGTTTTTTGTTTTTGGATTTAGTTCATATTCAAACACGATTGTGTGCGCAAGTGCATTAGCATAATTTTAAGTTGGTAAAACATTGTATAAATCAATAAAGACCATAATATTAAAAAAATACTTTTCTTCCGTCACATAATTTTTTTAATTTAAAAATCAATGGAACGTCATAGAGCAATACAAATATTTGCTATGTGGCTGCTATTCCTGTTTAAAAGAGTTAGGACCTTTTTTAACACCTTTGCCACAGACACAGATACCCCATGGCAACTCCAACCACGCGCGGCATAAGGGCGCCAATCGAACAAAAAGGGGTATCCTAGCGTGTACCTTCTTTTCAGTTTCAGAGCCCGGAATAATTTTAGAACAAATTCAGTTTCAGAACCTCAGCCAGTTTTATCGAGCGGCATTTGGATGTGCGGTACCTGCAACACAATAGATGACAGTAAAGTCATTTATACGGAAACCAATCAAGTTGACTTTACGAATGCTGAGCAGCGATTTGACTACTTGGTTGGTACCAATCTACAGGGTGCACTCTAAGTCGATAGCGAAACTTTAAGCAGGATGTCTACTGATCAATACAAACAACTTGTACTAGGTGGCGACAAAAATGGAGCGAAATAAATATCAGATGTTTCATACATTTGGCGCAGTACTGAGGCGACCTTTTGTATGGAACAGCTGATATTTTTTTCACTCCATTTTTTTCGCCACCTAGTACAAGTTGTTTGTATTGATCAGTAGATTGCCTACTTAAAGTTCCGCTATTGACTTAGAGTCCACCCTGTATTGTTGAACGAGCGAGCGAAGCGAGCGAAGTTCTCCGAGTCTACTCAAACAATCCGGCGTTTGTATGTTTGTATGTATGAATGTTCGTTCGACGATAACTTGGTCGGATCGTTGTGAAATTTGGTAGGCGGGTAAATGAAATTAAAATAATTTTAAGTTCGAACATGAACCAAATCGGTCGAGGTTTTGCCGAGATATGGGGTATAAGATATGGGGAGATAAGTTCATATGGGGTCGCGAGTTCACAGTTCGGGGCGAACCACTAGTTATCATTTTATTACTTCGATTTCCTTTTCAGGAGTGCCTCAACTACAGGGTGCACTCTAAGTCGATAGCGGAACTTTAAGTAGGCTATCTACTGATCAATACAAACAACTTGTACTAGGTGGCGAAAAAAATGGAGTGAAAAAAATATCAGCTGTTCCATACAAAAGGTCGACTCAGTACTGCGCCAAATGTATGAAACAGCTGATATTTTTGTCGCTCCATTTTTGTCGCCACCTAGTACAAGTTGTTTGTAGTGATCAGTAGACAGCCTACTTAAAGTTCCGCTATCGACTTAGAGTGCACCCTGTACAGGGTATTTCAGAAAGGGGTCGCTTAAATCATGAATACAAGCAATATTAAACCTTTTCACCAGTGTAGTCGGTTTTTCATCATCATCATCCATCCTGATCAGAAGGTCTAAGTAGCTAAATGTCCAACAGCGCGAAACGTCTAATGAGCAGTAAGTCTAATTAGCAAATTATCCATGCAACAAAACGTCCAACAATCAGATGGTCTGTATAGCAGAACATCCAAACACCAAAACGTCAACCATCAACCTGTCAACATCCACTGCTGAGTAAAGGCCTCTTCATGCTCACGCCACCTCTCACGATCCTGTGCCAGGCGCAACCACTGTTTTCCGGCTACTTGGGCTATGTCGTCGGACCATCTGGCTGGTGGTCTGCCAACAGATCTCTTCCCGTCAGTTTTTATTTTATTAATTTTCTTCATCTCATAAAATCGCTAGAATATCTATACTGTTTTACAATGTACGGGTCAAAACCTGCCGAGAGGTCACACAGATAAACAACATCTTAATTACCATTTTCAAAACGCTCTTCTGTATTTATTTTAAGTTTGGTTTTTTTGTTAACTCTGACTCCTTTTATTTGACGCAGCATTGTGTGAATTTGAATGAATGAATGAATTTTTGTGTTAATTTTAACACAAAAATTCATTCATTAATTCAAATTCACACAATGCTGCGTCAAATAAAAGGAATGTGAATAAATGTGTGTAAATAAAATATTGTTTTTACCATGCGATCATCTTCAAAAATTTCGTTCTCAATTTTCAGCTCAACCTAGACGTGCCTGATTCTCGCTGCATCTCTTTCTCTGGGAGAGAGATGTCATCACTAACCGTCCTACGTACTTCGGGGGCCTGTAGCGGGTCAAATGTGACCTTCAAGATCGTGCCCCGTCGGACCCAAGTTCTGGACTTTACTGTTAATGTTTTTGGCAGCTAAAGAATCTACAACTAGTGGCTCAACTAGACGTCAACTTCTAAATGTGATTTCTAAAAACTTTTTCATCTCCCATGCTCGGAAAGTACGCTGTTACTTTAAACATGCGATCGTAGAAGATCCTTTTTTAAACCGCTTTGTATTTTTGTGCGCTTCGAAATTTGAACTCAACGCCCTAATAAAAAAAATATAAGGAACTCCTTCAACTTGTAGCATTGCCTAGCAACGGGTTGTTGATTTTATGACACTTCAAGAAGACACGATTTGTAATCAACAACCCGTTGCTAGGAAACGCCACATACTCCTTTGTGAAGAAGCAAAAAAGAAGGAAACTTATTTCACTAACCTCTATGGTAGGTACCTAACTACCTATGTCTATTGTTTGTCACGCTTGGCTAACAAAATCATTTCCTCGCTTCTGTGAGATGAAAAGTTTTGTGTTTCGCACGAATGCAATATTATTTGCGTTTCGTGCTTCTGAATACCTCGCTACGCTCAGGTTTCTTTTTTTGAACCACTCGCTACGCTCGTGGCTCAATTTTAGAAACCTTCGCTAGCTCGGTATTCAATACAAGCACTCGCCGCAAACAATAATTTTGCATTCTTGCATAACAAATAACTATTTCATCTCCCATGCTTGGAAAGTACGCTGTTACTTTAAACATGCGATCGTAGAAAATCCTTTTTTAAACCATTTTGCATTTTTGTGCGCTTCAAAATTTGAACTCGACGCCCTTATAAAAAAAAATGGAACTCCTTCAACTTGTAGCGTTGCCTAGCAATGGGTTGTTGATTTTATGACACTTCAAGAAGACACGATTTGTAATCAACAACTCGTTGCTAGGCAACGCCACATACCTACTCCTTTTTGAAGAAGCAAATAAGAAGGAAACTCATTTCACTAACCTCTATGTAGGTACCTATGTCTATTGTTTGTCACGCATGGGTAACAAAATCATTTCCTCGCTTCTGTGAGATGAAAAGTTTTGTGTTTCGCACGAATGCAATATTATTTGCGTCTCGAGCTTCTGAATTCAAGCACTCGCCGCAAACAATAATTTTGCATTCTTGCATAACAAATAATTATTGTTCTGCGACTTTTCGCATAGCTCGATACATATTATCCTTGCATGTACAGTCGGCCACAGTCTCAGATACCCTTTTTTGTTCGATTGGCGCCCTTATGCCGCGCGCGGTAAGAGCTGCCATGGGGTATCTGAGATTGTGGCCAACCGTACCAATCATTCTAGCGCTGCCTGCGCGAAGCACTTTCCTGCCCCTCTACTCTCTACCACATCTCCTGCTGCTATTGACAATAAGCACCGATTTAAAAAAAAAAAATTTGAAATGTTTTTTTTTTGTATTGAAAAATAAAATTGCTCTTTCACCATAGTCGTAGAACAAAAGTTGTTGGAAATCACATATTAAAGTTGACGTGTTTCAGGAACCTATTCAAAAATTGCCTTGTATATTGTTGAAAAGAGACGAGTGAAAAAGTGAAAAATAGTTTCTCAACCAAAATGGTGTCACATTTCCGCTGTGGCTTGCCATCCCGCGGTCTGAATATGTCTGCGACGTGCTCGACCGCAATACTGGTAAATCACGATGCTTTGTTGCTGACGCCCACAAACAAGCGTTTTTTTAACCGCCACCATGCGTCGTCAAAACCCCCTCGGACAATTATTGTAAAGAAAAAGATTTTAGTTAAATGCTGTTTAAACCACATTTAAGAAAGTGGTGCAAGACTGCCTACTTAAGTGTCGCTGTGATCTGTACCTAATCATCAATGGAATTGAATCCTTTAGCATGACAACGTGCAAACGTCCTTTCACACTAGCTAAGCTTTTGCGGTGACAATTTCTTCATAAAAATTTGCAGCATTATATGAGGCGTCTCAATCAGCCCCTGTATTCTTTAAAATATCCACCGTCAAATAACCGTTTTTAAATGTCAAAAAAAAGATTCTTTATTTCAATAAGGGCTATTTTAAAATATCCACCGTCAAATAACCGTTTTTAAATGTCAAAAAAAAGGTGTTTTAGCGCTCAAAGGTTAGATTTGAGTGGATTTCTTAGAGAATAGGCACAGAGCGTACTTTTTAGATGGAAATGCGCTCGTGTGTGAGGCTCTCAACCTACTTTTTGGCGAAATTGTTAATCTCACAGTTTGCAATAAAGAAGGTTGTTCAAATAAAATTTGTTTAAAATGCATTTACCTACTTCAAATAACATAGATAGATAAGAAGGATACGCTCATGCACCAACATATCTTGGAAAGTGGTAAAATACACCAACTCTTGCAACTTGGTAGATTAAATGATACATTTTCATCTTCCAGGCTCGTAAAGTATGCTGTTCTGTTAAAGTAACATACGAATAGGCAAAGCCTGAAAATAAGCAACCTAGAACCTCTGCCAGCCTCGTACGAAAAACGAAATACTAAACCCAAACATTTGGGTCAATTTCATCAGATAAATTGTTACCTAATTTTAGTGGCACATTTTATTTGTGGGTTTTGAGAGAAAATGATGTTTTTACTGCAGTACAGTTACGTGTTGACAGCACATCAGACTGTACACTTTTGTTGTAAAGTCGCCCGTAACGAAACCGAGTAAAGTTCTAGCGTGTAAGGGTCGACGTGCTGTCGTGTGTACAATCCAAAGTAACAGCGATGTTTACATGTTGATGATTCCTAAAAAAAAAATAATAGAATAACAATGATAGCAGTGCAATAGACACTGTGTTATTAATGGTATCGATTTAATTGTTAATTATACAAGGTGTTACAAAAGTACCTAACTCTTTTTACAAGGTAATAGCACCCGGTGATAGGGATCACAACCTAAATATTTTTTTTGCTCTATGACGTTCCGTTGATTTTTAAATTAGTAAAATGTGACCGCTGTGGCGTGAGAAAAGTATTTTTTAAATATTGATTTCATTGACCATCACAATGTTTTTAACAACTCAAAGCTATGTAAATGCACCTACACACACAGACATATTTTAAAATTTGAGCTAATACCAAAAACTAAAAATTTATGTTTTTTTTTTCAATTTCGAGGTTTTAAATAAAAATTGTTTCTTTCAACTTTTTTTTACAGATTTGACATCCTGTTGACCACAAGGTTACAACCTGTAAAAAGAGTTAGGTACTTTTATAACACCTTGTAGAGATTCATTGTAAAGAAGTCTGTAGACTAGATCAGTTTCCGGTCCATCCAGTTGTTCCCTCAATGCTCAAGCATGACCATCACTGGAAAGCGGCGGCGGAGAGTCGAAACCTTAATCGAGTTCCATCACTCGCGCTGTGGATCAAGGGGGTTACCCTTGAAGGTATTGCGATCATATTGACAAAGTTTTAAAATTAATTTCTCTTTGAATTCGCATAGTAACGCTTTGATTTTAAATACTTTATAATGTTTAGTCAAAGGTAAGGCTGTTTTGTTCAATAAAAACATAAAATAAACAACACGAATTGAGATTCGTGAAATATTTGATTATGTAAATTGCGCCATATTGGAAAAAGACGTCAAGGGTAGAGGGGCTGCTTGTGCAAGTGGTTTTTGTAGCTTTCATCATAATATCCAGCCATCTCCGTCCACCGAGTGGTCTGACACGAGCCCTGGGGGTCTACCAGCTAAGACGAAGCCGATTACCATTGGCGAAAATCGAAGTTAGATTTTTTTAAAATGTTCTGCCACCCAGTTCATTTTACTGCCACCCAGTTCATTTTTCATAAATCGAACTTCGATTTTCGCCAATGGTAATCGGCTTCGTTTTAGCCGGCAGACCCCCTGGTTGCACTCCACATTTTCCGTCATATTTTGTTTTTAGGCTATGAGTGTGCTTATGCTGTTAAAAAACGCACTGTTGCTAGTCCTCAAAACCGGTTTATTTTAGAGAAAATATAAATAAAAATATTAAAAAAAAACGCTAAGACCTGTTTTTCTAGCAACTATGCGGTTTTTTTACAGAATAAGAATACAGACCCTTTACAAGCTAAGTACGAGTACGTGTCCGAAGTTGAGATTCCTAATTATGTTCAGCGTGGATGTGCCAGTTTAATGCGTTGCTTAGACGTCGGACGCTACAAGTGAATACGCGCATTATAACTATTAAAAGATACAACCTCAACAATGATATGATAGCTCTGATCATCGTAAATATTAAACAGGCTGATTAATCTTATTCTGACACTCTCTCAGCAGTAAGCCAGACGTGTCTTAAAAATATTATTAGAAAAATATATTCGTTGAATGGAAAAGGACTGTGTAAATAAAACAAAGTTAAATACAATACTTAATGACAATTTAGTTTAAACTATTATTTATGAATGCTATGTTCAGTTTATAATTTATAAAGAAACAATAATACTGCCGAAAAAAATGGAAAAGTTGATTGAAGAATCTGTAGCAGATTTTTATGCGGGAAAATCAGTTTTTGTGACTGGTGGTACTGGATTTTTGGGAAAAGTGAGTATTTTTACATTACGCATAAAAAACTTATCCGGCTTTTGGGATGAGTTCCCGCCTAACCCGTACTTAAAACTACCTAGCTAGACGACAGAATACACATAATAGTGCCTGGGGGTCTACTGGCTAAGATGAAACCGATTACCATTGGCGAAAATCAAAGTTCGATTTTTGAAAAATGTACTGCCACCCAGTTCATTTTACTGCCAACCAGTTATTTTTTCATAAATCGAACTTCGATTTTCGCCAATGTTAATCGACTTCGTCTTAGCCGGTAGACCCCCTGGTAGAATGTCATTGTACCTACCTGGCACTAAACTATTATTAGGTAACAATGGTAGTGTTATCTTGAAAGAGGTAAAAGCAAATAGCTCAGATAATTCATGATTTTAAGACCGCATTTACTATTTATTTGCCAAGAAATATGCGAATTTCATAGGAAATTAATAGTTTTTATTTAAATAGTGTGAATAATTGTAATAGTAAATGTTAGTAATAGTGAAATTATTTGTAACTTTTTTATTGAAATTGTACAACAACGGGGTGTTATTAGAAATATTATAAGTATGGTGGCATAGTTTTAATATAATAATATACAGGGTGTCCCGAAATTCAACGTCAAGTGGGAACTGAGTGAAAGTCATAACGGTACTAGAAATATAATAAAAACAAATCCTGGGGCCTTAGCCTGTAACGCGTGTCGATTGCATCAATTTGCATCCCAGTAGAAAGAAAAAAACCGGGATTTCCTCGTATTTTTCCTACAACCAGCGAACTAATCCTCTAGAATTAGAATCAGATTATTCTTTGCTGTACTACAAAAACATTAAAAGGACCGACAGCATAATAAATCTTAATTAAAGCCGTCAACCGGGAGCCCATTTTGGCACCATTGCGTTACAGTACAGGCTAAGGCCCCAGGTCGTTTCGTTCAGATATTAATAAGGATTTCTTTGGAAAAAATTATAATTGTCAACCTAGACCAACCTAGACACAGACACACACACACACCTAGTCGCAAGTTGAAAATTTTGCCATGTTTTCCTTTATCCGGCCTCCTTTTTACAGGTTTTGATTGAAAAACTTCTCTACAGCTGCAATGCGATTGAGAAAATCTACGTCCTTATTCGAAAAAAGAAAGGTCAAACTCCATTAGAGAGAAAAGCTCAACTTTTGGAAACTGATGTAAGTGTTTTTTACATGTAGACCAAAAATATCTATAAATCTACGAAAGGTTTCATGGTGCTGGTCGTAGACGAGGGATTCTCGCATGGTCCATTGTCGCATCCAGCAGAAGGTTTGAAACATAGGCTTAGATCTATTTATAACAGCAATTTTAAATAACAAGGAATCCAGTTCAATACACGATTTTGAAACTAGCGTAGGTACGAGTAACTCTGTTTGATTGCATTAATTAGAGCGAGATGACTGGTTTTTTTTTTTTTTAATTTTCAAAGTTTTTTATTTTTCCTAAAAGTACAATTACAGATCTCAGAAACACTGTGACTGAGGTGGTATTTATTTCTTATACAAGGTATTACAAAAGATGCTAACTCTTTTTACAGGGTAATAGCACCCGGTGATAGGGATCACAACCTAAATATTTTTTTTGCTCTATGACGTTCCGTTGATTTTTAAATTAATAAATTGTGAACGCTGTGGCGGGAGAAAAGTATTTTTTAAATATTATTTTCATTTGACTTTCACAATGTTTTAACAACTCAAAGCTATGCAAATGCACCTATACCCACAAACATATTTTTAAATTTGAGCTAATACCAAAAACAAAAAAGTTAAGAAAAATTTTCAATTTTGAGGTTATAAAATAAAAATTCTTTTTTTTCAACTTTTTTTACAGAATTGACTTTCTGTTGACTAGTAGGTTACACCATGTAAAAAGAGTTAGGATGTTTTGTAACACGTTGTATATTTAAGTAATTTTTTAGCCTAGAGGCCATATAAAACATTTACAATATTAATTTAAGTTTTGCAATAAAAGTAATATAAATCTAAGATAGTCTCAGATGAGTTCCCAGTTCAATACACGATTTTGAAACTAGCGTAGGTATCTCTGTTAGATTGCATTAATGAGAGCGAGATGACTGGATTGAGATATTTGCTTTGCAGTTTATACTAATTGCTATCTTTATTGGTACCAGTATACCTACCTACATAAATTCAGGCTTACACGTGCGTGACCCACTAAAATAATGTATGCTAGAGGTATACCACCGCACATAATGAAGTCAAGGTGTCAAACCATTGTTTTGTAATCATAGTTTCGATCAAGAAACATAAATTACAAAAAACACCTTGACCTTGAAGTTCACATGCAAATGTATCCTTGAAAAAAAATCGGATTTTACATTTTTAGGTGTTTTGTACAGCGACCAGCAAGCGTTTGTTTGTTTTTGTTTGACGTAGAGCGGGACTCTGCCTAAGTTATAAACTACAGGATGCACTCTAAGTCGATAACGGAACTTTAAATAGGCTGTCTAATGATCAATACAAACAACTTGTACTAGGTGGCGAACAAAATAAAGCGAAAAAAATATCAGCGGTTTCATACATTTGGTGCAGTACTGAGTCGACCTTTTGTATGGAACAGCTGATATTTTTTTCGCTTAATTTTTTTGCCTCCTAGTACAAGTTGTTTGTATAGATCAGTAGACAGCCTACTTTAAGTTCCGCTATCGACTTAGAGTGCACCCTGTAAAAGATACACTCTAACCCAGCAATAAGCTACCCTTGCAGTGGTACACACGACAGCACGTCGACTTTTACACGCTAGCACTCTACTCGGTTGCGTTATGGGCGACTTTACAACAAAAATGTACACTCTGACGTGCTGTCGTGTGTACCTCCGCTCACACCTAGGTTGCACTAAATAGATAGGAGTAGTAGGTCGAGAAAGTGTAGTTACACTTTCAAAGTCGATAAAATATAACTTTCAACCGCGGCCGGGCGAAAAATGATTTTCCCAGACTTAGCGAAGTCTACTCTATCAGCCTACCAACTCCCAGCCTTGTACGAAAATATCTCGATTGGTCACCAGCTCTCAACCTATAGTGACCACTTGGATGTTGCAGTGCTCGGGACATTAATAAATATGGCTAAATTGACAAAACACAATATTTCACGATTTAAGAGCGGGGGTAAAGCTAAGTGAACGCACTTCAAATTAAAAATTCGCAATGTTTGAGATTGTTTGTCGAATTCACAAAAATACTATAGATTCTAGGCTATATACTTGATCAGCATGTGGGACGAATACCTAATTGCTAAAAGTTGACTCGATAGAAAAAAATCACGAAGTTACCTCTAGTTTTTCGATTTTTTGCGTTTTTCAATGCCTAAAATAATGATATTGCAACCAGACCACCTTGAATTAAATAATACAGTCATTAACACGTCAGTAGGGGGGAGAACATTTTTTGGTGTCATACAGATATTTATTTAAATTAAATATCAAAGAAATGGCGCAGGCGTCAAGTTATTCTAGACAGATTTTGTGTATGCCCTCTCCGTCGCACGCGCTTTTTGACCTATTCTTTGTTTCGTTGTTCGCTGATCGCCTCAGTCACGAGCGCTCTGTTGAGACGAGTGGTCTATGCCTGCCGGCGCTCCGTCCGCGACCCGTAATTAATCTTAATATTTGAAACAAAGTCGTGTTAGTTACACCATTTATAACTCGAGAACGGGTGGACCGATTTTTATGATTTTAGTTTTGTTGGATTTCTCTCTGCCCCGAATAGCAGAATAACTATTAAAACAACGGAAAAACTCACGAGAAAAAAACTAAGTCTGCGCGGACTAAGTCGCGGGCAAAAGCTAGTTATTTATATTGTTTTTCTTGTAAAAATATCGTTAGCTGTTTAGACTTATTAATTAAGTTTTAGTAATAAATAAACCTAAATTTAAGATATATTTATAGTGTCGTATTATTATTGCGTAATAAAGAGACTGTGGCCCGGTTTCTGAGTTGAGAATTTTGCTAAGCAAATGGGTAAGTATCGTCCTGTCTCTGCAGATTTCTCAGAAAAGAGCGTGACAGAGCGATACGTAAAGTATGTGCTTATTAAAATTCTCAACTCAGAAACCGGGCCTGTTTGTTTTACGCCAAAATGGGAAATAAAAATTACAAACGACTCAAGTGTTCGTTTAGCAATAAGCGACCTATAAACTTCACAACCCACTGATATGTTTTTATTACAGTCACAATTCAAAGATAACAATAAAAAAATATTCTTTTATTACCATTTGAAGATTATTCGGATTGTGGTGCAAAGTCACCCCGCTAGGTGCAAAGCTGGGTGCAAAGACGAGACTATTCCGTTTTCCCCCACTAGAGTTCCCCCACTGGTGGGAAAAAATGGAATTGCACAAAAAATATTCCATTTTTCCCCACTGGCCACCCCACTGAGTGGCTGGTGGGGAAATTGGAATTTTTATTCCATTTTCCCCCACCAGATATTTATAGACAAGACATTGGCGAGGCCGACTCATTACAATGATGCAGTCACTGTAGCCTAGCCTAATTTTATAATTAATCGGCATAAATAAAACCAATTTGTTAACTTTACCTACTAATTTGTTTAATTGTATTTAAAAATATACAGGGTGGCCCAAACATAGACGTCAAGCGAGAAAATCTAGATAGCTGACACCGAGGGCTACCCGAATCACCCCCATGTATGTTCAGCCATTTTTGTCGTTTAGAAGTCATGAGGCTTTTAAGGTTTTTTTGAAATAAATTACCTAGCATTCGATTTTATTTTTCAACTTTTTTTTCTTTCGTCTTTTCAGCATTTTTTTTTATTCTTTAGAGTCTCAGATAAATTATCTATCACCAAAAAAATAATAATCAGCTATGGACTTTTAGAAGATACCGGAATTTTGATCCAAAGTCCAAAAATGTTGTTTTCAAGAAAACATCACTGAAATTGTTAGTATGGGGAAAAAAATAAGTAGAGGTCTGAAGGACTTTTTATTGATTTCAAAAACTTTCCCAAAGCCTCATTCTTTAGAATAATACAAAAAACCTGTCATTTTATGGGACTTTTATTCAAGTAATTTGCGATCAAAGTCGAAAAACTGAAGTTGGAAGAAATTTTATTTCAATCGATTTTCATTTATTTTCGTCGATTCGGACAAAAAACATTGCGGATCGGCTTAAAATCATCTGTCAGTAGGATCTGCATTAGAAATTCACGAAAAAATAAAAAATAATAAGTCATTAATTTTCAGACTTTTTTTATTTTTTTTCTTTAAATCTTTAAATTTATTTTTTTCTTCATGTTTTGTAAGTAAATTTGATGATAAAATAATTTAAAATTCAAATAAAAAAAAAGAACAAAAAAAAAACAAAATATTTTATGGTATTTTTTTATTTTTTTTCGTGAATTTCCTATGCAGACCGTGCTAACAGGCAATATTAAGCCTACCTGCAATGTTTTTTGTCCGCATCAACCAAAATAAATGAAAATCGATTGAAATAAAATTTCTTCCAACTCCAGTTTTTCGACTTTGATCGCAAATTACTTGAATAAAAGTCCTATAAAGTGACAGGTTTTTTGTATTATTCTGAAGAATGAGGCTTTGGGAAAGTTTTTGAAATCAATAAAAAGTCCTTCAGACCTCTACTTATTTTTTTTCCCACATACTAACAATTTCAGTGATGTTTTCTTGAAAACAACATTTTTCGACTTTGGATCAAAATTCCGGTATCTTCTAAAAGTCCATAGCTGATCATTATTTTTTTGGTGATAGATAATTTATCTGAGACTCTAAAGAATAAAAAAATTTGCTGAAAAGACGAAAGAAAAAAAAGTTAAAAAATAAAAAAAGTTAAAAAATAAAATCGAATGCTAGGTAATTTTTTTCAAAAAAACCTTAAAAGCCTCATAACTTCTAAACGACAAAAAATGGCTGAACATACATGGGGGTGATTCGGGTAGCCCTCGGTGTCAGCTATCTAGATTTTCTCGCTTGACGTCTATGTTTGGGCCACCCTGTATATACTTGGTATATAGGTCGCCGGATAAAGACAAAAAAAGAGGCTAAATTCACAAAGCGTGATGTAGTTCTGCATTTTTGGTATGTTATATGGGTCTGTTAGGGTAGTGTGAGTTAAAATTTGCAACTTCGAAAAACTTGTGGAAACTGAGAAAATCGAGTAAAACATCGAAATTTTGGGACTATTTTCACTATTTGCTCTCTAGGGCCAAAATTATGATTTTTTTGCAAACGATGTTTTTTACACACATAAACTGTATTAAATTACCTACAATTTGAGCCTAATTTCAGCTCTATTGACACCATAGAAGACAAGCTATGGCTCTTCGAAAATGACATAATTTCCCCAAACATTGAAATTTTCAAGTTTTACGAGCTGATTTCGTAAAATATTGGAAAAACCTCTTATCCTACGAAGAAAAGTTACTGAAAATACCTTGTAGAAGATTTAATAAGCTTTTATTAAAGCCCAAAACCAAGTCTGTGAGACTAACAGTTCACTCACAATCTCAAAAAAACGAAAAGAAGGTAAAATGAGTTACAGAAGCAAAAGACTCAATGTATACAGGGTTCTTGGAAATTAGACCGGGATGTAGTTCTGTATTTTTGTTATGTTATATGGGTCTGTTAGAGTAGTTTGAATTAAAATTTGCAACTTCGAAAAACTTGTAAAACTTAGAAAATCGAGAAAAACTTCGAAATTTTGGGACTTTTTCACTATTTGCTCTGCAGGGCCAAAACTATGCATTTTTTGCAAAAGATGTTTTCTACACTTATAAACTGTATTAAATTATCTACAATTTGAGCCTAATTGCAGCTCTATTGTCCCCAAAAAAGCCAAGCTATGACACGTCAAAGATGACCAATTTTTCTCGAAAATTGAAAATTTCACGTTTTACTCACTTATTTCGCGAAATATTGGCAAAACCACTTGCTCTAAGAAACGTTGCTGAAAATATTTTGTAATACATTTATTTTGTTTTTATTAAAGCCCAAAACGAAGTCTGTGAGACTAACAGTTCACTCACAATCTCAAAAAAACGAAAAGACGGTAAAATGGGTTACAGAGGCAAAAGACTCAATGTATACAGGGTTATTGGAAATTAGACCGGGATCTTATAAAGGGCATTAGGGGAGGTCATTTGCAACAATATTTACCCCAAAAGTAATATAACCTCTCCGTCCATAGCAAAAAGACTTGTAGATCGTACTTCTTTCTTTTGTCGTTGTTGTGCGTGGATTTGGATTGTGAGTGAACTGTTAGTCTCACAGACTTAAATTTGGGCTAAATAAATGTATTACAAAATATTTTCAGTAACCTTTCATAGAGCAAGTGGTTTTGCCAATATTTCGTGAAATCAGTGAGTAAAACGTGAAAATTTCAATTTTCGAGAATAATTGGTCGTCTTTGACGTATCATAGCTTAGCTCCTATGGGGTCAATAGAGCTGCAATTAGATTCAAATTGTAGATAATTTAATACAGTTAGAAAACAGCTTTTGCAAAAAATGCATAATTTTGGCCCAGCAGAGCAAATAGTGAAAATAGTCCCAAAATATCGAAGTTTTTCTCGATTTTCTCAATTTCTACAAGTTTTTCGAAGTTGAAAATTTGAATTCAAACTACTCTAACAGACCCATATAACATACCAAAAATGCAGAACTACATCCCGGTCTAATTTCTAAGAACCATGTATACATTGAATCTTTTGCCTCTGTAACCCATTTTACCTTCTTTTCGTTTTTTTGAGATTGTGAGTGAACTGTTAGTCTCACAGAGTTGGTTTTGGGCTGTAATAAAAGCTTATTATATCTTCCAAAAGGTATTTTTTGTAACTTTTCTTCGTTGGATAAGTAGTTTTTCCAATATTTTACGAAATCAGCTCGTAAAACTTGAAAATTTCAATGTTTGGGGATATTAGGTCATTTTCTAAGAGCCATAGCTTGTCTTCTATGGTGTCAATAGAGCTGAAATTAGGCTCAAATTGTAGGTAATTTAATACAGTTTATGTGTTTAAAAAACATTGTTCGCAAAAAATGCATAGTTTTGGCCCTAGTTAAAAAAAGTCCCAAAATTTCGATGTTTTTCTCGATTTTCTCAGTTTCCACAAGTTTTTCTTAGTTGTAAATTTTAACTCACACTACCCTAACAGACCTATATGACATATCAAAAATGCAGAACTACATCACGCTTTGTGTATTTAGCCTCTTTTTTTGTCTTTATCCGGCGGCCAAGTATATTTTTTTTAATACAAATAAACAAATTAGTAAAGTTAACAAATTAGTTTTATTTATGCCGATTAATTATAAAATTAGGCTAGGCTACAGTGACTGCATCATTGTAATGAGTCAGCTTCGCCAATAATAATCTTGTCTATAAATAGCTGGTGGGGGAAAAAGGAATAAAAAATCAATTTTCCCCCACCAGCCACTCAGTGGGGTGGCCAGCGGGGGAAAATGTATTTTTTTATGCGATTCCATTTTCCACCACCAGTGGGGGAACTCTGGTGGGGAAAAATGGAATGGTCCCAAAGACGGACTGGGGTCTTACCGGTACACGATAATAATTCATGGTCTACACAGTATGTACATTGTATATAGGGTAGGTATATATAATAATATTATTTAGGTATTCCTCGTTGATATTTTTCCAATGCTTTTATTCCTGAATTTTTTTTTTATTCCTGAAACATTTTATAAGGTACGTTCATAGTAATATTATACGCTGTTTTTCATGGTTTTAATGCTGAAGGGTTTTTTGTACTGGTCATTATAAATAACTTTTGTTCTGACAATAGGTACGTAAGAAAATACTTTTTCAATATTAGGCAGCTCTTATTGATTACGCCATCTTTCAGATAGCTATTTAGGAAAAAAGCTAGTTTGTAATAGAGAAGACTTTTAATTTTCGCTTAATCCGACAAAAATTTATCTTCCCCTTCGTGCTCTAAAATCACAAAAGTTCTAAATGTGCCAGTATAGTGAAGAGTATTATTTAACAGTTTTTTTGCGTAAGTATACCTACTATGCGCGCGCAAGCATCATGACATCGAGCTATTTACGCGAGCGAGACGCGCCGACCCGCTTTCTGTGAGGGGGTGGTTTGCGAGACGCGCGGGTGAAATCGTAAATTTTGCTGGCTTTACTCGCACTCTTAAGACACATTTTATATTTTTTATTGTACAAAATAGCCTTTGGATAAACATTACGAAGCACACAGAAACAAAGCATGAGTATGCTAATTCAAAGAGCAATTAATTAAATAACTTTGTCAATATGAACGCAATAGCATCAAGGGTAACCCCCCCTTGATGAGAACTATTTATTACACCATTGTGCGGCCGGAAAAGTATTTTGCAAATATTTGACTCAAAGGTTGGTCCAATGTGGTTATTCTGTAAAAAAAATACCGCACAGTTGCTTGTCCTCAAAACCGGTTTAATTGCGGGAAAACACCTAGTTACACAGATGAGCCTGTTAACACCCACTGCTGAGTAAAGGCCTCTTCATGCTCACACCACCTCTCACGATCCTGTGCCAGGTGCAACCACTGTTTACCGGCTACTTGGGCTGTGTCATTGGACCACTGCCAACCGATCTCTTCCCCTCAATTTTAGCTTTAGTATTTGTCCACCAGGGCCCTTAGCCTGTAACACAATGGTGCCAAAATGGGCTGTCAGGTGAAGACTTCAATTACGATTTGCTAACGCTGTCTGTCCTTTTAATGTTTTTGTAGTACAGCAAAGAACATTTTGATTCTAATTCTAGAGGATTAGTTCTCTGGTTGTAGGAGAAAAACGTGGAGAGCCCGGTTTTGTCCTTCTGCCGGGACGCCATTGACCCGCCATTGCGTTACAGGCTAAGGGCCCTGATCAAAAGTTTTGCCCTTGTATTTTAATGTAATTATTGATCACTTTGTATTGTATTTTTCTTTTTGGTAAATAAACTTATTGTATTGTATTGTATTGTATTGTAATTGTTTTATGTACCAGGTTTTTTTCAATTTCAGCTCTTCTCTAGGCTACGGCGAGAAGATCCGTTAGCGTTGAGGAAACTGGTGCCAGTTGTTGGTGACTTAACTAGTCCCAATCTAGGGTTGAGTGAGACTGATGTCAATTTGATCACCTCGACGGTAATTATTATAATCTTTTGTATACAGGGTGTTGTTTTGGTTAGTGCCACCCGACTCAGGGACAAATAGTTTTAGTAACGCTTTAAAATTAAAATAAGTTTTTTTTTGTTCACAAATTATGTTTTTTAATAACCGCGATTGGTATTTTTCACGGAATATTTTTTTTGCTTCAGTATCGTGCAAATAAACACCCCTAAGTCGGGTGTCACTAACCAAAACAACACCTTGTATGTTATACATGGTGTAATTTTTTGGATGCCACCTGGAGGGAAAATACTCTAAAAAATAGAGATAGCAAATTACACTTTAAAAAAAAAACAAAACTGCATTCATGGATTTCTTTTTATATACGCTTCCCACATCCAGGAATTGAACTGGCTAATATTCGAAAAAAACATCACCCTGTACTTTTATGGCATCAATCAATAGAGTTAATCATACGGATCAAATTCCTCTAACAAACATGGTAAATGAAATGAAAGGAAAACGATGAAATATAAACCTTGTTTTTTTTCAGGTGTCGATAGTATTCCACGTAGCTGCCACAGTGAAGTTCAATGAACCCATGAGGGCTGCCCTGACTGTCAACGTTGAAGCCACCAATGAGGTGATCAACCTATGTCATCAGTTGAGGAATGTCGATGTAAGTTCCACCTACAGTTGGTATCGTTCCTATCTGAGCTCTACAATTTCTGGGACAAAATATGAGAAACCTTCGTATGTCATCACTTCATCAGTCATCCACCGTCTCTTTAATTTCGTCGAAATAACTTATCTGTGGCTTCCTAACGATACTTATTCACTCAGCATCACAAAAATCACACATTTTGAAACAATTAAACCAACCAACCTACACGTAAAACCTAAATTGGCCATAAACCTTAATTAATTAATTAAATAATAATAATGTGTGTATCTAGTTCCTAAGTTTTATATGTGTTTATATGCACGAAATAAATTATTCAATTCAATTCAATTAAACCAACCGCGATTCGACCCGTTCGAATACAACAATGAAACCAATTGAGTTGTTTGATGTATTTATCAAAAGGTACGATTTTTTTTATGCTGATGCTGAGTCGATTGAAGTGAAGAATAGGAGAAGAGGAACCTGAATAGGAGAAATGTTCTCCGAGTCTACTTGAACAATCCAGCCCTTGTTCATTCGACGATAACTTGAGTATCTTTACCTATGCTTTTTGAAACTTTCGTGGTTTTTAGACATAATTATTGTAAGAAAACGGGATTATCGGGAATATCGGGAACTCAAAAGAATATAAATCATGGTAAGAATTCCATTTTCTTACAATAATTGAGTATCTCTTGTCGGAAGGTCATGAAATTTGGTAGGCGGGTAAATGAGACATAAATGTTTTTTTTACTTTGAGCCAAATCGGTCGAGAGGTTGCCGAGATATGGGGTCATGAGTTCACAGTTCGGGGCGAACTACTGGTAAGTAAATAAAACCCTAAATTTCACAGGCTTTCGTCCACGTATCGACGGCATACACGAATACTGACCAAGAAATAATAGAAGAGCGTGTGTATCCGCCCCCAGCCTCACTAAGCAAAGTCTATGACTTCGTTAAGAACTACGGGGATGATGGAGAAGTCATCAAGGAACTATTGAGTAAGAAAATACATCTTTTATAAACGCCACTTCTAGCACCCTTCCATATTTTCCAGAGTCGAAGGATATGAGGGTGGCATTAATAGTCGTGGACTCAAGATCGAACTCACGTAGGTGATCTCAGAAAAGTCAAATGCTCATGTCAAGCCTTGGCTAATGTCAATGTCAATGTCAAGATAGTGTCTATTAATATGCTGACAGCTACTCAAGTTTGACATTAGCCAAAGCCAATATGTCTTTGCAGCACGCTTACAAAACATATTCCTAGCTAAAATTCGCTTCGACTGTTAAAAAAATTGATCATTTTGCAGTGTTGAAAACCTGCCGCAGGTCGATGTTAACTGTTAAATTGTATTTTCAGATGGCAGACCCAATACCTACACATATACAAAGGCTCTTGCTGAGGATATAGTTTTGAAGGGACACGGAAATATACCCACTGGTATCGTCCGACCTTCTATTGGTAGGTATCGTTCAATATGTAGTAGAAATTTAGGAAGGGAAGCCCTAAGTATAAGGTAGATACCTAAACCAAAAACATAAAAATGTAAAGTTACAATAATTTATGGTCCACCAAACGATAGCAGCGAGGCGGGAAAGCCCATTTTTCGTTTTTTTTTTTAATTTCAAGGTTAAAAGCTATTTTTATTGTTCAGAGATTTTTGTTTCACCGCAATTCAAATATTCAAGTAATTTATTTCAGACAAAGTCCATAATTATGTGTTAGTGGAACAAACTTAAGATAAAAATAAATAGTAGGTATTATTTTCATTGGTAAATCAGGTGTAAAAAATATACGTTCCATAAACTAAATCAAAATGGGTTCAGCCGTTTAGGTATTAGGTATGAGATATGCTATACTTTAATCCACAAATCCGGAGTATCTTTTGACAGATATAACTGTCAAATTGTTGAATAGGGCAACATTATTAAAAAACAATATAAAAACAATGAAAAAAGATACTCCGGATTTGTGGATTTAAGGCTGGAAAATAGCAGCGTGGCGGGAAATTCAAAATGTAAAAAACTGTGAAAATTTTGAATTTTGCGCCACGTTGCTATCGTCCCACCTTAAGTATAATTTGAAGCTAAGATATCGGGGGTATTTTTTAATCTTTAATTTAGTAGTCATTAACCTCAAACATTTCTACATTCATGCTGCTAGCGTCATGGGTACCTTTGTGTCGGGTGTGTTGCGGGGCGGTATATTTGGTTAATGTTGTTTTTTGTTTTGAACTTTTTTGTGTATGTACTTGTGTCTGTTTATAATTTTTTTAATGCCTTGCCCAAATTTTTTGACGAAGCTTTGTGAATTTTTTGTATTTTATTATTGCATGTAACATTAATACCTCAATAAACTTTTTTCCAACATTTCTTACAGTGATGTCAGTATTGAAGGAACCTGTCCCTGGTTGGCTGGACAACTGGAATGGCCCCACTGCGTTACTTTACGCTTCTTCCCAAGGGACGCATTGTTCCATGGTGGGCAGCGCGTCCAATGTCGTGGATTTGATACCCGTTGATATCGTCACCAATCTGATGATCGTGGTCGCTACTAGTTGTAAGAAGTAAGTGGTTTTTAACTCCAACTAAACAGAGAAAACCCGCAGCTTAGTTAGCTCCACACGTATTGACTCGTATTTCCTGTGGGCTAGGCTGACTAAGCTGTCAGGATGGGACAGGTGCTGGGCAGGCCTAATCCATCTAAAACAATGATTCCGGGCACTGCAGCGCCGAGTGGTCTCTTCACCCATCTAGTGTGAGTGAAGGTACCACTGGACGCTGTATAAAAATCATCTCATTACGTACCTACATGCAAAAGATAGCATCTGCGGCAGCAAATGATTTTGATTTAGTGTTTTTGTTTGAAAGGTGATTTGATATTCTTAGCTTTACAACTCTTATACCCGATTTCACCAAATAAACTTAATTTTTAAGAACTTCTTTACTTAGCGTAATTTTTGCAACCAAAATTACGCTAAGGACTTCTTAAAAAAGTTAAAGAAGTTCTTAAAAATTAAGTATAGTTGGTGAAATCGGGCATTAGGGTGGTATTAATAGTCGTCTAAAATCACCTACTTGAGATCGATCTCAAGTAAGTGAACTCAGAAAAGTCATATGCTAATATCAAGCCTTGGCTAATGTCAAACTTGAGTAGCTGTCAACATATTAAATTTAATAGATACCAATTTGATATTGACATTGGAATTAGCCAAGACTTTTCTGAGATCACCTACTTGACTTCGATCTTGAGTCAACGACTTTTAATGCCACCCTTAGGGTGGTATTTCTAGAACGCTACTTAAACTCAGTTCAAACTAGAATGCTACTTAAACTCTGTTTAAACTCAGTTCAAACTAGAGCGCTCCTTGAACTCTGTTTAAACTCAGTTTAAGTAGAGTTTAGTAGTGTCGACTGTCGATAAAACAGTGCATGTTTTGATTTGAATATCCCTCCCTTCATATCAAAATATGCACTGTTTTATCGACAGTCTGAACTCTGTTTAAAACTGAGTTTAAGTAGCGTTCTAGAATACCACCCTTAGCTATATGTTTCAAGAGAATCTGTTGAGACATTTGAAGATTATCAGATCTTACAAGCAGGAATAACGAAAGAATACTGCTTTGAATACCAATCACACTCATTGCAGTAGAGCTGTCCGACGTCATTGGAAAAGAGTAGTTTTTTTTTTTACATCAGTTTGTTTTTTATGTAACAGATCAAACGAGTTACGAGTGTATAACGCGTGCAGTGGCGCAAAGAACCCCATCACCTATGGGACGATGTCTAAGATGTTCTCGGATTCTTGCATCAAGCGGGGTTGGAGTAAGTCTTTATGGCCCTTTTTTAAGATGAAATACTTCTCACAACTAGCGCCGCCAATGAAAAAAAAATCATATCTTCTTTTTGGATGCGTTTTTAGCAAAAAACGCTCCTGCGATTTCTCAACGCGAAGCTTAACTATTTTTAGGCCCTAAGGTTTGGATTCCAGATCCTTCCAGATCCGAATGCAATCGATTCACGCCAAAAGTAGCCACTTGTAGGATAGGTTCTAGGTTCTGGAATCTAAACCTTAGGTCCTAAAAATATTTAAGCATCGCATTGAAAAATTCAGCATCGCGTTTTTTTGCTAAAAACGCATCCAAAAAGAAGATATGATTTTTTTTTCATTGGCGGCGCTAGTTGTGAGACCTATGGCGTCTTAACCCTAAGCCAGGCCTACCTAGCCTCTACTAACATTTCATTGGTTTTAGACTCTATTCTAAACCAATAGAGTTCAATTTAATGTGGTCTCCTTACTACCACTGCCTGGATCACACCCATAAACGAAGAAAACGTTTTGCTGCTCCTAAATATTATCAGATTTCATATATTTTGGTATTAATTTATTTTTCCCACTAAAACTGAATTTTAAATCAGGTAGGTATCTCATTACTTTACTTTTTTTTCAGACGCCGTCCCTTTTCCTGGAATCTTGTTTGTCAAATGGTCACTCCTCAACATTTTGCTAAAGTTCATTCTAGTGACGACCCCGTTCTTCCTAATCGACTTGTATTTGAGATTCTTCGGAAAACCCAAGTAAGTCATAAACACCTTGATAGTAGTGATCATCATCATCACCTTGATAGTAGTGATAGTGATTACCATCTTGCAGTTAGTAAGCAGGCCTAGTTTCTTCAGTCATTACATGATGACCTAAAGCGATCATAGGCCCGGTTTCTGAATTGAGAATTTTCAATTCAATTTCTGAATTTCTCAATTCAGAAATCGGCAGTCAGCCTAGTTGGAATATCCATTCTTAAGGGGAAACGCGGGTAACCTCAACTCCATACAAAAGGGGAGACCTGTTTCCTCCCTGGATAATTATTGTCTTAGAAAAAATATGTTTATGCCATTTAATCAATTTTTACCTCTGCCACTGCAAATATGTTTTCCTTTTTTTCTTATTTTATTTGAAAAAAAATTATTAAAAAAAAAATTATAATAAAAAAAGGAAAACATAGGGACATGGCAGAGGTACATATAAATTAAATGGCATAAACATATTTTTTCTAGAATAATTATCCAGGGAGGAAACAGGTCTCCCTTTTTGTATTTTTTGTATGGAGTAGCCGGCTACCCGCGTTTCGTCTAAGTCAAGAAACAACAAAACGCTATACGATTCCTTACCTAGTAAGCAGACAAACCTATTCTTATTGAAAAACTAGCACCACAGATTAAGAACGATTTGTTCACAGATTAGCAGGATCATAAGCTTGTTTTTACGTAAATTTTTCAAACGGTCCTGTGCTGATGCCATCACTAGATAGAAGATAGTCTAGACTGAAAACTGCAAAGCCCCGGTCTAGGCTAAAAACTGCATAGTTCTTTATATTTTCACAGGTACATGCGTCATGTAACACAAATGAAGAAAGCCGAGGCCCTCATAACTTTCTTCACCAGTCACCAATGGCAATTTCGGGACGAGAACGTGGTGCAACTCATCGCCTCGCTGTCACCTGAAGATAGAAAGACCTTCTACTGTGACCCTAAAGAGATCAAATGGGCATCGTACTTGGATAACTACTGCGTGGGGGTCTTCAAGTATTTGGTTAAGAAACAGTTTTAGGGAGTTCCTGATCATCATGAATCATAGCATGATCAGGGTGACAAATTCATAACCTATAATTAGTGCACATAATTTTGAATGTCGCAATAACATTTTATTGTGTCTTTTGTGTTTGTTAATTGTGTATTCTGTAATGTTGGTGTGCCAAATAAACCAAAATAATAAATAAATAAATAATCAAATACCTAGATCATCTTGGTCACAAGTCATTGAATCTGGGAATACCTAGACTTTTGTGATTTGATGTATCGTGACGCTCTAAAAGCGTATCCCGTCCCACACACTCGTGGATTTGTGTGAAATTTGGTTCGTAAATAGGTAAATACCCTTCACTCTGCTCACTCCATCAAACCGTTAGTAGCTCAAAGATCCTCGAAAATTAAATAATCACAAGCAAATCCGGAGCACAATGAGCTATGGCCTGGTATGTTCTGTTTAGCGCAAACACTCTGCAATATTCAACGACCCGTTGACTGACAAAGCATCGGCCAATAATAGTTAGAGAGCTGGTGACCAATCGAGATATTTTTTCGTACAAGGCTAGGAGTTGGTAGGCTGATAGAGTAGACTTCGCTGAGTCTGGGAAAAATATTTTTTTGGCACGGTCGCGGTTGAAAGTTAGATTATTTCGACTTTGAAAGTTTAAATGTATGGGTTCAGTATTTTTTTTTGTCGTACAAGGCTAGAAACTTCTAGGTTAGTTGTTGAGACTCCGTTGAACAAGAAAATATTTGTCATTTTGGCCGAGCGTGGTTGAAAGTTTGATTTTTATAACCCAAAAATTCACACTTTCTAGGTTATAAAAAACATTATTTCTACCGCGTTTGGCTAGTAATAAATAGTGATATCGTGATCAGCGGAGACTAAAAAGGCAGCCTAAAAACTCGCAGCCTTGTAGACAAAAAAGAAATGACTCAACCCATACATTTAAACTTTCAAAGTCGAAAAAATCTAACTTTCAACCGCGACAGGACCAAAAAAATATTTTTCCCAGACTCAGCGAAGTCTACTCTATCAGCCTACTAACTCCCAGCCTTGTACGAAAAAATATCTCGATCGGTCACCAGCTCTCCAACTATAAGGTGTTTGACTTATTGCTAGAGTTTGCAAACTGCAAACTGGGACCAGGGGGCTAATTCTCTGGAATCGCGCATTCGACTCATCTCGAAGGAAAAATCTAATGTTTGTTGGATACTAATTAAGTATCGTTCTGTCACGTTATTTTGTGAGAAATCTGCAGAGACAGAACGATGCTTGCTTCGCGAATTTCTCAATTCAGAAATCGGCAGTGAATCTTGTAAGACTGACTTATCTCCCGTTGAGAAGAGATAAATTATTATTATGACCAATTACATATTATGACGCGTGACTTCGGTTTTGTAGAGTAACTTGAAGCACAACATATAATAAGACTCCGTCGGCCTCTCTTCGCTTGTTGTTAAGAATAGTTTTACTCGTTTATTTTGTCAACAACTGTCATTAAAAACTTTGTAAATTCCATTGTAAATAACGCCTTTATCACGATCTCCTTCTCTCGGGTCGAAAGCGTCACACGTCGCGCTCCCAAAAACGTACCACCTTGATCGCGCTGGGAGATCCTGCCAGCTGCTCAATAATAATCACAATATATTTAAAAAGTATTCTGATAAATGTTGAAATAAGACAATCAAGCTCGTTCTCACTCAATCAACATGTTAAAAGTATGTAGTTAAAAGTATGTAGTTCAAAACTGTGTCAGTCAAAAATCCGCCTCTTAAAATATGTCTTTTACGCCCACCTGCCTCTTTTGCTCCAACACAATACAGCCTAACAAACACCTAATGACGTTCTAAAGCCCGTAACAAGCGAAAATGGTTTCCAGGTATGCTGCCCTAAGGTGTGCATACACTCGTAAGCTTTTTAGGTTATTTGCCGAGCGTTTCTCTATAAACTACCTCGTTGTAGCAAAGAGCAAAGGTTAGTTGCTAGCTTTCTAAAACGTAAACTCGAAGTACTTACTTATACTCTGTAAACTAAATTCTAACAAACTTTACTTCAGTTTATGTGTCCAAATTTTCCTTGCTTTTATTTATTTTTCCTTTTGTTTTGTGCACTTAGGGGCAATTTCGCCATATTGGAATCCGCTTTCACACAACTGAGATTCCACATTTCGCATTACACCGAAAGGAATCGACTGAGATCGGCGATTTCACGTAATCTGTCAAGAACCCTTTTTTTGCTATGTTTTAGCTAAACCATAAAGCAAGACCACCAGCCAGATGGTCCGACGACATAGCCCAAGTAGCCGGAAAACAGTGGTTGCGCCTGACGCAGGATCGTGAGAGGTGGCGTGAGCATGAAGAGGCCTTTACTCAACAGTCGGTGTTAACAGGCTGATGATGATAAGCTAAGCTATTTAAACCCTAAATACGCTACAACGATAGTAAAAATTCTGCTGATTAAGTTGGTTATTAGGTTTTCAGCAACTACAGGGTGCACTCTAAGTCAATAGCGGAACTTTAAGTAGACTGTCTACTGAGCAATACAAACAACTTGTACTAGGTGGCGAAAAAATGGAGCGAAAAAAATATCAGCTGATTCATACATTTGGCGCAGTACTGAGTCGACCTTTTGTATGGGACAGGTGATATTTTTTTCGCTCCATTTTCTTCGCCACCTAGTACAAATTGTTTATATTGATCAGTAGACAGCCTACTTAAAGTTCCGCTATCGACTTAGAGAGCACCCTGTAGTTTTGGGACCACTACACCGTATTTGACACAAAATGCTCTCAGTGAATACGCTGACTTAGGCCCGCCTCATAAATCATTTCTGTATTCCCGCATATTCCGTTTTTGTTTCATGTAGAGAGAACTGTTTCGCCCTTTTTTCACATTTATTATATTTTATTTCTCCTTACATTCTGTGCTCACAATACACTTGGTCCGACGGAGGCAATCATTTGTCATGTTGGAACTTTGTGAATTGGATGGATATTATGGAATGGTTCTACGAGTAGTTATTTTAATTAACGCAAAATCAGAAATTAGTTTATTCATTGTCGATATTTGAGTAACTTATAATAATATTGAGAAAAAAAATATTACTGACTGAAAATAAAACACCCTGTATAAATTTTTTGTACTTGTACTTTCGAAAGTACTACACTTTTTGCATTTTGTAATTTATGTTTCCATTTATTTTAATTTTCCGAATAGTTTCAGTTTTCATTCGAAATCCTTAGATTCCTCGTGCTATTAGTATCATAAATGGTTTCAAAACTATATGTGATTTCACTAAAACATACCCAAATTTGACCTCTCATTCAGCACAACTATACAAAGAAACATTAAACATTTATGTATGTTAATTCAATTCTGTTTCACAAACTGTACAAACATTTAAATAGGATCACTACTAAAAGCAATCAAAAGTTTGTGCGTGACCCACATATACAATTTAACAATATTGTTCCACCTACTGCTATATTATTATATCTACTACTTTAGGTGTCGTAAAAACAAACTAATGATAAACTAATGTGTCACTCACAACTTCGTTTATTCTTTGGGATTTGCAGAAAGCTAAAGAAAAATTTGATATGTCACATTGAAGATTAGAGGATCAATTTATCAACCTATTCTATAAAACAAATATTAGTTTAGTTTAGTCCAGCATTATTTTTATTTTAACTTCCTAACTCGTGGTTGGTTGGTGATTGGGAATGTATTTTTCTTTTCAGGGTTTGGGTCCCCATGCGGCATATCACTTTTTTTTTTTTTAAAAACACCGGACAGTTATTTTGTCACTCCCATGACTGACTTGACACTGGCAGAAATAATCGTCGGACAAGACTGATTGCGTTGCCATTAAGGAAAAAAAAAAAAAAAAAAAAAAAAAAACTTCCTAACTCTAGAAAATACCCTAAAAGTAAGAGACTCTTGGTAAAAATAGGTCAAGGAGGGTTAACAATGTAATGAACAAACCGTAGGTTCTTCTTTATAACATTAGTGTTCATTAAATTAAATCAAATTAACGTTTTAACAGCGTCGCTAAAAGTTTTAATTGCATTTCCGTTAGTCTAAATTTGGCGTTAGGGGTAGAGCAAACCATCGTATTGAGCATTTGTGTACCAAATATTATATGTGAGTTCTTCAGTTTGCCTATAAAAAAAAATCCCAGCACTTTGATTTTCGAAGAATATAAAGTCCCGTACCGGTTCGTAGCATAGAAATTGTAGGAATTCGGTTTCGTTGCAAAGAAATTGTTGCAGCATTTCAGGTTCGTAGCAAAGATATTGTCGTAGCGCTCTGGATATGTAGCACATAAATAATTGTACCACTCCGGTTTCGTAGCAAAGAAATTCTCATAGCACGCCGGTTTCGTAGCAAAGAAATTGTCATAGCACGCCGGTTTCGTAGCAAAGAAATTGTCATAGTTAGTTTTTCTTCTTCTTTTTTTTAAATATGCCGGTGCTAACTGTGGAGACTTTAAAAGACTAGCTGTTGTTATTTTTTTTTTTTAAGGCACTACTTTGTTCTTTATACGTGTTAAGTTTTAAGTTATATTAATTAGGTCACTAGTTTTCCTAAATATTAAATAAATAAATAGCACACCGGTTTCGTAGGAAATAAATTGTCATAGCACGCCGGTTTCGTAGCAAAGAAATAGTCGTAGCACTCCTAATTCGTAGCAAAGAGACTGTCGTAGCACTCCGGTTTTGTAGCACAGAAGTTGTCGTAGCCAGTTTTTCTTCATAGTTTTAGATATCTTAGATTAGGAGAAAATGTTTTAGATAGATAAACAAATGTACTCATGGAACTTTGTACTTCTATGCATGCCATCGCCGGGGACGGGAACGAAGACCTTTCAGTTAAAAAATGACTGCTTCACTGACATAGTATTCCCCTTTATCATGCTGATATCATGCCCATTTATAATAATAATTCAAACATTTGTCTCATGGAGAAATAATAATATGTCGATTTTTTCCACTGCGATTTTTGCTTTAATAATATTTCAAAGAGTTGTCGAGTCAAGCACCTCATTTTCACACACTTCTCAACTCAACGTCTCCCCTCATAATAATGAAAACCAGTCCGTCTGTCTGTCTGTCATGCAAATCCGTTAATGCCATGCCGTGTGACAGTAGGAAAAATACATAAAAAAACGTGTCCCTTTTGCGGAGACCTAAAAGCTAAATCCGCATGGATTAAAAATGAAAATGTACAGTCAGTGATGGAAGTAAAATTGTCATATTACTAATAGAATAAGCACATTTTATTTCCATACATTTTTTTTACTCAAGTGTGGTACTCAAGGTGGTAACTGGTGATCCATTTTGATCAAGGGTGGTACCAGTACCAGTTCGAAATCAAATCCATTTAGATTAACGTTATGTTTCTATGCAGTAAAATGTATTTTCCTGAAAAATGCGACAAACAGATTGAAATTTTATTTAGGACGGCTATTATTTCTATGGAAGATAGGTAAGTTACGCAATGGACTTCTGTAATGTTATTAATTTGTTTGTACAATAAATAATAAGTTACTGACTTCAAATTCTTGGCAGTCAGTGCTGATAATGGTGAAGTGCGGACAACCCCGGCCTTCTCAAAGCGCGCGCGCGATGTGGCGTCCGATATTGCGAGTGCAGCCTCAAGCGATAGTATAATAGTAAGGAAGGCCAAATTTAATTATTAGGGTATTTTTTAAATATTGATTTAACGGTTTCATGTAGTGAAACCAGTATAAAATGTGCAGTGCTTACGAAAGTTTAATTTTAAAGATTTTTTTAAATATTTTTTTTGTTTTAGGGTGGTATTCTAGAACGCTACTTAAACTCAGTTCAAACTGGAACTCTACTTAAACTCTGTTTAAACTCAATTCAAACTAGAATGCTCCTTGAACTCTGTTTAAACTCAGTTTAAGTAGAGTTTAGTAGTGTCGACTGTCGTTAAAACAGTGCATGTTTTGATTTGAATATCCCTCCCTTCATATCAAAACATGCACTGTTTTATCGACAGTCTGAACTCTGTTTAAACTGAGTTTAAGTAGCGTTCTAGAATACCACCCTTATGCCCGTTTTCACCAACCACCCCTAATTTTAAAAGACCTTTTAACGAAAATTATCTGCGCCTCTGCAAGTCTAGGGGTCATGGATGAAGGACCATACGAATTCCACTCACAAGCGTTATGACTTGAGTGTGTATGATCCTTCATCCATGCCCCATAGACTTGCAGAGGTGAAAATAACTTTCGTTAACAGACCTTTTAAAATTAGGGGTCGTTGGTGAAAACGGGCATTAGTGTCATGTAAATAATCACCCTTGAGTCAGGTGTCACTTTAAAAATAAGACCTTGTATTGTATGCATATGAAGCACTTTCTCGATTCGTTTAGTGTATGCGATATAGGAACTCATTTAGAACATTTTTCTCTGCGCGCGGGCTAATTGACGGGGTCTTATGTAGAAAGAAAGTGAAGAATTAATTCAGCAGGCTGTCTCGCAGCCTATTGTACCAGGCAGCAGATGGCAGGCACCGAGCTTGGTGATTGATCAAAAACATCCTCGGAATAATATTGGCACAAGCCGCGTGATTGCGCTTCGAATCACGGCTTGTGACGTGTTTTAATAGCAACGGTAATCCGATGTTCCAATGAGTAAACAAAGTGGCCAGTTTTGGTGGCGGCAGGATTTATTCGTAGGGTACTAGGATCTGGAATCTAAACCTTAGGTCCTAAAAATTGTTAATTATCATTTGATGCTTCGTTTTTAGCAAAGAACGCATCCAAAAAGAAGTTATGTTTTTTTTTCATTGGCGGCGTTAGTTGTGCCTATTTATTCACCTTAAAACCTGTAAATGGCGCCTGCGCGATAATTTTAATGAAAGAAAGGCGCAATGACAAAAAATGGTTTAGTTAGTATTTTTTCTTTGGTCATTACCTAGTATAGGGTCTGTCTACCTAGTACCTACTGATTTTTGCATCGTCAAAAAGATTACGACAGGCGTTAGAAAACATTATAAAACGATTTCACACGCGGAAAATGGCTTCTTATTCTAACAACTTTTACGATGGAACTAAGGCTGGTATTAATAGTCCTCTGAGATCACCTACTTGAGATCGGTCTCAAGTAGGTGAACTCAGAAAACAAAAATCACCGACTTGAGACATTGGCTTATTAATAAACCTATCTTAGGCGCGAACTTGAGTCCTCGATTTGAGTAAAGAATGAACTATTTGAACGAATGATACCATTTAAAGTTCAAAATGTGGTCAAAAAGCTTAAACCCAACTCAAAAGTACTAGGCGCCCATACATTATAAAGAGACTATTCGAAAAGGCACAACCTGAGTTTGGCCTCCTTTTGGTCCATAAAATTGTCCATGGTCCGGTGTTATTCAGTTGTCCACTTGTCATTTCTATAATAGTCCAGGATTCCACAAACATAAAAGTGATGTTACAAGATATAACACGAACTCTACTCCAAATAGGTAATCGATTATAATAACTAGTGGTTCACCCCGAACTGTGAACTCAGGATGACTAACTTTTTGCTAACCCCATATCCACTCTTCGTCCGATTTGGATTTGGATGTTAGAATTTTAAAATTCTTTTAATTCCATTCAGCCGCCTTTATATTTTTATGACGACACAATGATTCATACATACAAACATACTTCGATCGCTCGTTCAATATGACGACACAATTTTGTAGCGGCACCCTGGTCTAGACAAAAAGGAACAGATCTGACTCGCTTCAGCCATTTTTATTCAGCATTATTATTCGTTACTTTGGCAACAGAGAGCTTGATCTTGAGTGAGTAACTCAGCATATTAATAAAGCAGCGCTTACTTGAGACCGATCTCAAGTCCTCGACTTGAGTCAAGAATGAACTATTTCAACGACTTGAGTAAAGAATGTACTAGGCTACCATACATTAGAAAGACGCTAGCCACAACCTCAGTTTGACCTTCAAAGAGGTTCGTAAGGTGAACAACTTTTTTCACTGTTTTCAGAACTGTCGAATAAAAGAAAAAAACTTTTTCTATTGTCAAACATCAGTCAAACTACGAAAATAATTATTATAAAAATGTCTCGTAAATTCTTGTGATTTTCAGTATATTGAACGTTTTAGTCGGTTACGGATAATAAGTGGCGCCAGAGAGGTTATTTTCAATATTTTGGCCGAAAAATATCATGCCGGAAACTTCCAACAGAGAGCTTCAGTTCATTCGAGATTCCGTTATTCGAGCTTCCGTTTTTCGAGCTTCAGTACCTAGCGGACCCAGTTGGATGACCTCTACAAACGAGTTGCTGACAAGACAGGTATTTATTCACTATAATTATATAAAATATACATAGTTCACGATACAAGTTACAGATATCGTCTAGTTTACGATACAAGTTACAGATATTGTCAGTTAGGTCTTTAAAGTACCCCATCATCAACGTTTTTTGCGCATTTAATATAACTTTAGAGGTTATGTTTATGTAGAGAAAGTAGTAATTAGCCAAGCGAATTTATAATAAATTATAGAGCGACTGCAAACCTAACGTTTGATTGCTGCGCACATCATTCTACTACATTAATGTTTTATTTTGATTACAGGAAAATCAGAAAGTACCTACTGTCCGACGCATAATCGACGAAGTTAGGGCGTTATGATAAGAGAGATTAAAAACCAAGGCAATTTTAAAACACCAGCTTTGGTCCCGAAACCTGGAATAATGTGTGGAGAATGAACACATAAAATGAGGAGAAGAATACTCGACTCAGCGCAAATTCATGTCAGGTGTAGAAATTTTAGATGATGATTAGGAAACAATATTGTATTAATAAATATGTTACAACTCTCCCAGGCTTGTTTATTTTCCAATTAGAAAAAAAAAATATAATTATGTAACATTAATTAAGGTCTTCCCTATTCAGATTTATCTTCAAGTATCAACTTAATTTACTAAATACCTACTACTCGTCTGAATGATACCACACCCTCAAGTTTTCCCTACTATATCCGCTTTATATTTTATGCATGCCTAGTAACCTGTATGGTCCAACTGGGCTTTGAAAAAAACTAGGTACGAGTAAAGAGGTTTGAATTGTATGTTGTGCTGCCATCTACATGATATGTATCATACTATTCATACTACATGAAGCTTTCTGTCACCAATCGCCATATAAGAGATTCCGGATGTTTATGCACGCCTAATACCTTCAGACCATTGACATGACGTCATTCACGTTACAGCACTCAAATTCTATTGTACACACGACAGCACGTCAAAGTGTACACTTTTGTTGTAAAGTCGCCCGTAACGTAAGCGAGTAGAGTGCTAGCGTGTAAAGGTCGACGTGTTGTCGTGTGTACGTGCGTTTCACGAAATAATTCCCTTGGATTGTACAAAAATAGTCCCTATTACATCGTAATAAGAGTTTCGTCAAGGGAACTCTTTCGTGAAACGCAATAGAGCCCGGATTTTCAGTAAGGAAAGAGTTGAAAATACTTTCTGCCTTTTTATTAGTGTGTGGTGTAGTTTCTTACAAGATTATGGGAGCCTGCAAATAGTAGTTTTTCTTTGAAATTAAAACTTAATTTTGACAACACTTCTGTATTTGGCCAAGTACAAGCTCGTAGCTTCTGATTCTACCATGCCTTTATAGGTAGTATTTGAGTTTTAGATGGTGACGCGGTGGTGGCATAATGGGTAGAACAATGGACTCGGAATCGACGGATCCTGGTTCGAGTCCCGATGAGGGCATGTACCCTACCCATGACATTAATTTATTTCAAAGTCGCATACATACCACTCCCTGACTGTGAAGGAAAACATCGTGAGGAAACCGGAGCGTCTGAGGCTATATACCTACCAAACTAAACTCAAACTTAGTACCAGCTTATTTTTTTAAACCTCAGCTCTTCGGAGTTCTTTCTTGGTAATATGACTGTGGGGCACTGAACTGCTGGAGTTTTGCAACTCGAAGAACTCGGGCTGGTAGAAACACTTTTCTGGCTAGTCATAGCGATGTGGTAGAGGTGCCGGTCGAATGACGACGACAAATTATTTCACACCACAAGGTCCCTTTCCACGTAACTTCCGATGTCGACGATGGTCCTAAGTATATTGTTAAGCTGCAACTTCTTGCGGTAGGTTCGCTTTGGATGCGCGCTGACTAAACATCATTTTTGTATATTAATTATCAAAGAAAATAACTCCCCTTCTTGCTTTGCGTAGTCGGGTAATGAAAAACACGAACTTGAGTCGGCTATCGCCTGCACTTGGAAATGACAGTCGCAAGTCTGGTCTCAAGTAGGTGAACTCACGTAAGATTGTGTCTATTAATAAGCCAGCGACTCCGGTCTCAAGTAAGTGATCTTACAGCTTCTTAACATTTTATGCATGCCTAGTACTCTAAACCAAGTCGGCTCTATTAATATGGCGTCGACTCAAGTAAGTCGACTCACTCAAGCAAGTCGGCTAATGTCAATGTCAATCTCAAGATCGTGTCTATTAATAAGCAGACAGCTACTCAAGTTTGACATTACCCAAGGCTTGACATTTACCTCCTTGAGATCGATCTCAAGTAGGTGAACTCAGACGACTATTAATACCACCCTAAGTCTGAAACATTAGATTTTTTCGAAGACGAGGGTTTTATTAGACTTTATTTATTCCTAATTGCGCTTAACTTTAATCTAACAACAACTTAATCAGTTGTAAATTTAATTATTATGGTAAATACTTTCACGAATCACGTTAGTGTGAGTAGGCCTCTAGCTAAATTTAACAAAGCGCATTGTTATGTTGGTAAGTTTCATTAAAGCATTAGTTAAGCTTCATTATGAATTTCAATTGAAACCATTCATTCGATTTCAACGGAACAAAATTTCAATTCCGTTTGCATTGAGGTTTCAGTTATTGTTAATTTGTTGGTAAATTGTTTTTACTTTTCCTGAAAATCTTGATTTGATTGCTTTGATAACTCTTTATTGTAGGTGCACCAAAGTTATTTACTGATCAGTAACCATACAATTGGCGGTCTTTATCGGTAAAAGCTATCTCTGCCAGACAACCATCTTCTTGTTCCATCTTCATCTTCTTCTCTGCCAGACAACCAAAAATCTTGATGGTAAAATTAAGAACTTGTACATTTGCGTAGCTACCTACTTCAAATGTTAAATCAAGTTTTTTTTTGTTTGCATTGAGCTATCTGAAACACGATACTGAAAATCCCGTGTAATCCCCTTCCAGTCCCGATGGAATCAGGATTAGATATATAGCCAACCGGGTGTTTTGGAGATACAAATCTACACGGTTCTTTTGTATTTACCATTTTGCTTTTTTTTCAATGGCAACATTGGCAACGCATCAGTTTTGCTTGACGATTATTTCTGCCAGTGTCAAATCAGTCATCGGAGTGACAAAATATACTTTTTTTTTCTAAATGTGTTAATTTTATTTTGACGAGCCTTACTGACAGTTTTTTTAAAAATAATTAACAAATTACGATCCAATGACGCTGTCGTCATATCCGGGAAGAACTGAGGAAACTTTAAATCTTCATTAAAAACCTAATAAAGCCATGTATTTTTTTTTGTTCAAATTACTTCTCTGAAATGGTCCATTCTTTTAAAAAAAGAGGTATTTTAGAAGATTTTTTTTTAAGATCAACCCAATTATATCTGTCTGTTTGCGCGAAATAAATATTCCTTGAAACCACAGTTTGATTCAATCCATTTGTGTGTATCGCTTGAGAAGGACTTGGGCGTGGACGCCAAAATTTCATTTTTTTGAGCTATTGTCCAGAAAATCTATACTCAATTCGAGAAACTGATGTTTCTGTGTCAGCTAAAGCCTCTCTCAAGCGTGGTGCATGCTTCAGAGCCTCCTACACAGCCTTCGTTCGCGCCGCCAGTTGTCGTCGCAACCCCGCACAGTGAGCACGTCTGTGCCACCCCCGAAACCTTCTCGATACGACGTCGGTAAAGTTTTAAGGATTCTGAAAAAGCCTTTTAGGTATATCTATTTAGTGAAGATTAGCTCGGTTGGTATAGAGAGTTAATACGTTTGTGTACTGTTTTTGAAACATGGAAAGTTTCGTGATTGTTTGTCGGTAGTTGCTTTTTTTATTTCGTGCTGTCGAAAATGGTAAGTTGTGTATAATCAAGTACTAGTGGTTCGCCCCGAACTTTGAACTCGCGACCCTATATCTCAGTAACCCCTCGACCGATTTGGCTCATGTTCGAACTTAAAAATTCTCTTTGCCTCATTTACCCGCCTACCACATGACGATCCGACTACATTTACTCAAGTTATCGTCGAACGAACATTCATACATACATACATACATACATACACACAAACGCCGGATTGTTCCAGTAGACTCGGAGAACTTCGCTCGCTCGTTCAATTAACAAGAAAGCGATATACCTATTTCTATAATGAAATGATGACCTAAAATAAAAATTATGACGGTATAAAAACCTTGACAGCACTAACCATATTGTCATGACTTTGTCCCCGAAGAGTAAGCAAAAGCACCAACTTGTAGATTTTCAGTTGAATTCAATTTGATTCATTTATTTATTTCAGAAGTACCTATGTCCATAGTGATAGCAGCAAATTAATCTTAGGGTGGCATTAAGAGTCGTTGACTCAAGATCGAACTCAAGTAGATGATCTCAGAAAAGTGAAATGCTAATGTCAACCCTTGGCTAATGTCGATGTCAATCTCAAGATAGTGTCTATTAATATGCTGACAGCTACTCAAGTTTGACATTAGCCAAGGCTTGACATTAGCATTTGACTTTTCTGAGTTCACCGAAAAATCTAGAAAAGCATGGCGCATGAGCTCATCTTAGGATTTTGTCAGAAACTTCTTCTGAAGGGACATATGATTTTTTCCACATTGGTGGCGCTAGTTAGCCTTATACCAAGCCTTAAGACGCAGTACGTCTCACAACTAGCGCCGCCAATGGAAAAAAAATCATATCTTTTTTTTGGATGCGTTTTTAGCAAAAAACGCTCCTGCGATTTCTCAACGCGAGGCTTAACAATTTTTAGGACCTAAGGTTTGGATTCCAGGATTGGATTTCCTACAAATGCAATCGATTCACGCCAAAAGTGGCCACTTTTGGCGAGAATCGATTGCATTCTTAAGTTCTAGGATCTGGAATCTAAACCTTAGGTCCTAAAAATAGTTAAGCCTCGCGTTGAGGAATCGCAGGAGCGTTTTATGCTAAAAACGCATCCAAAAGAAAGATATGATTTTTTTTTCATTGGCGGCGCTACTTGTGAGACGTAAAAATACACAAGTACGCGAGTTTAATTGTACAAAAAGAAAAGAGCGGAAAATGTCACTGTACTGCGCTTGTGAAAAGGACTCGACTCAGCATGGTGTTACAGAGAAAGTACGTAATTACTCCTCGTAACGCTGGTATTCTGCCGGGACCTAGTCGTAACGCTTGTATTCTGCCGGGACCTAGTCGTAACGCTGGTATTCTGCTGGGACCTATTCGTAACGCTGGTATTCTAGTTATACGTATCATCCCAGCATAACAAAAGGTGTAAGCAATTTACAATGTCTCAGAATGTTTCTGTTTATGTTTAATTTAACACCGTCTTTGTTGCAGATGGAGACTTTAAAACGTGAGTCAACCAATCTTATATTAACGTAATTCTTGAAGTAAGACATACACCGTGTTATTTTAGTTGTTTTAAAGCCGAAGGTATTTTGTTGCACTGGTGATTCTGAGCCAAATTCCAAAATGTTACTCCATAATAAGCGAAAAAAAAACCCTTCCCAAATACAAATATCTATCGCCAATCGACACCATTTGTATGGAGAAGTGAATCCTTTTTGGCAAGTTATGGAATGAAATTTTGTATTTTGGCTCAGAATCACCAATGCAACAAAATACCTTCGGCTTTAAAAATACTAAGTAAAATAGCACGGGGTGTAACGTTAACACGCAGATAATAGCACGTCAACATTAAAATATAGTCGCCGGTATAATGGGCTTTATTATTTCGAATTTACATGTCCCAATTAATAGAGTCTACTTTGAAATTACCTATTCCAATAGGAAATTATTTATTTGCAAACCACAAAAGTCACAGGTTTGTTATTTAGATATGCATTTCACTATTTTTTGCTGTCTCATTGGGTCGTCAAAGATCAATTAGCAAACAATGTACAGACAGATCTGTCTCTACCATGAGCCAGGCGGATACAACCCATTTGATTTTATGTTCACGCTGCGATTGTAGATGTTATTTTCGCGTCACGCCGCCGTCTCTCATCTCTCTTGCAATTTCTCCGTCAGTGGTTGCCTGAAAGAGATTGATATTAGCAATAATACTGTATTTATTAATACTACTTGTAATGTTTGTCTAGTACCTACAATAAAGAAAATTCTATTCTATTTTTACTCATGGCGTGAGTCTGCCCTCTTGGCTTAAGGCCTCGTAGATATATCACAAATACATCCATCCAATGAAATTCATTTCAACCGAGTGTGGAGCTCTCTCGCCGTGCCAAGCAAATGTTATTATATCCAAAACATTTTCCCTGTGGGAGGAAAAGAAGCAATGTAGCAAAGGAAATCCTGAGGCGTAATAATTCTCTCTGTGACTGACTATAATACGGATGTGAGCCGCGTGAAAATGTGCGTGTGAAGTGATACGTGTTGGTTTTTACCTGGTAGGATAAGGGAGAGCAATGTATAATCTAGACCCGTATTATCTAGCTAGGGGACCGAAAAATTTATAACATTTAGGGTGGCATTAATAGTCGTCAGCTAAAGCTCGAGCTCAAGTACGTAAACTCAGAGAACCAAATCACCGACTTTAGACCTCCTCGTCGTCGCGTTCAAATTTCGAAGCGCTCAAAAATGCAGATTAGTATAAAATAGGCTTTTTCACGATCTTAAGTTACTAGCAACAACATGTTTTCCAAGCCTGGGAGACAACTGGGAGATGAAAATATTGTATTTTGTTCATCTTCTTTCTATAGACCGCCTTGTATCTTCGCAGCGAGGTCAATTAAACCGGCATCAGCGTCAAACTATTGCAATAGCACGCTCGAGTACCGCGGCTGATAGAAAATACACTTAGCTGAGAACTGTTAATGATAAAACTTCGGTGGCAAGGCGACAAATACCACCCGCTATCAAGCGAAGTTTATTGTACGGTCGGTGGTTCGCGTCTCAGCTATGAAGTTACAATAATACCTACTAGTGGTTCGCCCCGAACTATGAACTCGCGACCACATATCTCAGCAACCCCTCGACCGATTTAGCTCATGCTCGAACTTAAAAATTCTCTTTACGTCATTTACCTGCCTACCAAATTTCATGACGATCCGACTTTTACTCAAGTTATCGTCGAACGAACATTTATACAAACGCCGGATTGTTCCAGTAGACTCGGAGAATTTCGCTCGCTTCGCTCGCTCATTCAATAATACACAATGGACAATATATATCATTTATTTTTGGAAGAGATATTATTGGATCTTTCAGGAAAGGAATATTAAATAAAGGGACACGTATTTTTTCTTATATCAAATCTTTTATTAAGCCTTTGACCTTATTCCAAGTCAACAAATTGAGATGGCAACCCTGTTTCCATAGACAATCACGTCAAATTAGCTCCCCTTTTTGGCCCATACGACTTCCGGTGGCGCGAAACCAGCAGTGAGGGCGGCGGAAACCGGCGCCTCGTGGTTCATTGGCGTTCTGTTTTCTTCCCAGACAACACGTCTTTAGATTTCAAGTGAAATTTTGAAAGTAACTGTATCTAAAAAAAATTTCCATCATGGAAAATAGCGATCAACCTAATCCAAGTATTAGTGTCGATAAAAGTGAAGCACCCCGTAAACGCGCGCGGCCAATTTCTTCTGATACGGATTCCTCATCGAGCTCGTCTTCAGGATCTCGCCGCAGGCGGCGGCGCTGCCGCCGCCGCGGCAAGAAGCATGGCCGCATGGACCGATTGGAAAAAATTGTACGAGACCTGGCAAATAAGGTGGGATCCATCCAAAGTATTAATGCTTCTGTACCGGTATCCCCAAGAAATGCTGAAGTAGACTCTGATAGCTCTGCTTTATCCATTTTTGCAAATGATGATCTGGAAGAGGTGCCATCGCCAGCCGCGGTTATACCGCCTTCTGAAACGACCGTTAAATTTAAATTGGAGACCACTCTCAAATCATCGGCTGCAAAAACTTCTAGCGAGCATGCTCAAATTCTTGAAAAACTTCAGCATTTCAATACACCTGATTGGTCTCAAGTTAGGTATGCCGACGCCCAAAAAGCATACGTTTCATTCCCCGGCTTTACTGAGCTGGAAAGTAATGACATGATTAAATCTTTCGACCGCAACCGTGCGCTGGGTATTACCGAAAAAACCTTGGCGGCTATTTCACACGCGCTTATAATGAAAAACGAATTTTTGCAGCAAGGCTTTGATAATTTATTTGCCTGGTTGGATTCCGCGAACAATGGCTTGACTATTCAAGATGTCAAAAGTAAAATCGACGAGGTATTTTCGGCCGATTACAATAAAATTCATTTGGACTTGCTGCAAATGGTTTGTGGGCGTCGCGCAGACCTTGTTCAACAGCGCAGGGATTATATTCTAAGTTTCGTCAAGGACAAATGTTTGAAGGAAACTTTGCGAAGGATTCCTCCAACGCTCGAGAATCTGTTCGACGACAAGAGGTTTTCTGACCTCGTGTCCAAAAATGGTGGCATAGAAAAGGTGTTCGTTTCAGCACGCGCCTCCGAGCAAGGAAGTGGCTTGAAGAGACCTCTTGCGCAAAGAGTGTCGACTGCAGAGCCTAGGAAGGCCTTTCCGCGTACCCACGCAGCGCCTTCGACTAGTTACTCCAACTACCCCCCTGCGCAAGGGCGGAAACGCAAGACGGAAGATTCTTTTCGCTCCTATCGGCCCCGCTCAGAAAAAATCTACAAAGGCCGAGGTGGGAAGCGTTCACAGAGACGGGAATGACTATCCGACTTTCCGTGCAGGCCAGTTAAAACATCGAACTCGTGCCTGGAAGAAGCTGGGAGCCCCAGCTCATCTTTTAAAGGTAATATCCGGCTACAAAATTCCTTTCTACAAAAAAGCTCCGTTGGTACATCCGGTAAGAATACCCTCGGTTTTAATGACGAAAAAATCTGTGGCAATGTCGGCGCAAATAAAAAACCTGACCAGACAGCACGTGCTCGAACCAGCACCAGAGACTCCGAGCTTCGTCTCGAGCATTTTCCTAGTACCCAAGAGCGATGGCGCGATGCGACCGGTCTTCAATCTCAAGCGCCTAAACAGGTATGTTCATACGACCAAGTTCCGGCTGACAAACATGTACAAGGTTCCAGATTTCCTCCAGGAAGGGGATTGGTTAGTAAAACTGGATCTGCACAACGCGTATTTTCATGTACCGATACAACGTGTTCATCGGAGATTCCTGCGGGTAATATTCAGAGGCCACCTATTGCAGTTAACTTGCCTACCGTTCGGTTTCTCGACGGCACCCAAAGTGTTTGCCAGCATCAGGAACTGGATTGCAGAAATTCTCCGGCAGAAAGGTATCAGGGTCTTAGTTTATCTGGACGATTTTTTAATAGCGTCTCAAAGCCGCGAGGTCCTAGCTCGACATATAGACCTCACTGTTCAGCTACTCCTAGACCTGGGATGGACAATCAACTTCAAGAAGTCCATCCTTTCACCTCAACAAGCCATGGAATATCTAGGAATTATCTGGGACCCTTGGAACAACACAAAATCGCTGCCAGCAAAGAAAGTAAGAAAAACTTTAGATTTGACTCGAAAGTTACTACAGCAAAGGAGAGCTTCGTTGAAAGAGATACAGCAACTGCTCGGCCTATGGAACTTTGCCAGCTTTATCGTCCCCAGGGGCAGATTGAACAGCAGACCTTTATTATGGTTCAGACACCAATTACTGGACGGCAATCCTTTCCTGAAGGTAAGTCTTCCCGAAATGGTCCTAAAATCCCTACGTTGGTGGATGCTTCACGCAAGCGTCGAATCGAGCATTTGGAATGCGGCGCCCCGGTTTTTCCTGTCAACAGATGCCTCGGGCTACGGTTGGGGAGCTCAGCTCAACGACAGTCACCTCTCAGGTCAGTGGTCACTCAACCAGCAGCAACTGCATTCAAACACATTGGAGATGTTGGCCATACACAAGGTATTGTCCAACCGAGGCCCCTCGATGGCGAACAGGTCCCTTAAGGGTCCGTATAAGGCTAACTAGCGCCACCAATGTTGAAAAAATCATATCTCGCTTCAGAAGAAGTTTCTGACAAAATCCTAAGATGAGCTCATGCGCCATGCTTTTCTAGATTTTTAAGTGTGGGTACCCAACTCAATTTCTAGTCTTAAGCTAAAAAAATTTCGATAACCGCCAAAAACGGCCGTTTTTGGCGGTTATCGAAAATTTTTTAGCTTAAAAGTAAATTTCGAAGAGGGTATCTACACTTAAAAATCTAGAAAAGCATGGCGCATAGGCTCATCTTAGGATTTTTCCAGAAACTTCTTCTAAAGGAAGATATGATTTTTTCAACATTGGTGGCGCTAGTTAGCCTTATACGGACCCTTATGATTCTTTCCGACAATCGCACTGTAGTTTCATACCTCCGGAACGAGGGTGGCACACGCTCCGTCAACATGATGCGTCTCACAGGCAGAGTGTTAAGCTTGCTCGATCGATTTCAAATCCAAATGTCTGTGAATTTTATCCCAGGTCGATACAATGTCGTCACCGATCGTCTGTCCCGGTTTCAGCTTCAGACAGAGTGGCACTTGTTGAGCCAAGTCACGGAGGCAATATTCAAAATCTGGGGGGAACCCGACATAGATCTATTTGCCTCCCAGAGAGCCCATGTCGTCCCATCGTATGCAACGCTAGATCCCAACGATCAACAAGCATTATTTCTCGATGCGTTCAGTCAAACGTGGTGTTATCAAGTAGCATGGCTGTTTCCCCCTCCAAACCTCATTCCACGGGTTTTGTCCCACTTGAACAGGGCCAAAGGGATTTTTCTGCTAGTCGTTCCAGTTTGGGAGAAGGTGTTTTGGCGCAGCGACTTGAAGAGCAGATCCCTAGGTCCTCCGATCCAGATAGAGAATTTAGCAGAGGTCCTGATAGATGTTCGTACTCAAATCCCTCCTCCAGAGGTCAAGCGGATGAGTTTGGAAGTCTGGCCAATTCAGGGTGGGCCCCCTTATTAGAATCCTGGGACGAGAATCAGAAGTCTCTTCTTTCTAGTAGTTGGAGAAAGTCTACATTAGCGTCTTACAAACCTGCGTGGATTCGATGGTGTAAATGGTCAACTCGTAATGGCGTAGACAAAAATAGCCCGAGACCTCAAGATGTTGCAAAATTTCTGTCTGATCTTCACATCCAAGAAAAATTATCCTATAGCTCTATAGCTCTCCACAAATCGGTTGTGTCTACCTTTTGTCCGGTGCAGTCGGGTCCTCCTATCAGTGCACATATTGTGGTCAAACAAATGCTAAAAGCTATCGCCTTAAGTAAACCCAAATCTCATAAGCCGCCTATTTGGAATATCAAAGATCTTTGCAATTTTTTGATAAATAACGAGCCCGATCCGAATAGCCTGTTTGAAGTATCTAAAAGATGTGCAATCTTACTCTTGTTGTGTTCTGGGCGTAGGGTACATGATTTGACTCTTCTCAACATGAAATTTCCAAATTGTACTATTGAGGATGATTATGTTATATTTTGGCCAATTTTTGGATCCAAAACTGACAGTGCTACACACCGTCAATCAGGATGGAGATTATTGTCTTGCCCGGATAGCCCTAATATTGATCCAGTACTATGGATCAAAAAGTTGATTTTGCTGTCACAAGCTAGGCGAAGTGAATTCGATTGTTTATTTGTTTCTACTTGTGGGGTTGTAAAACCTGCTACTCGCACAATTATTGGCGGTTGGATTAAGGCAGTTTTGAAAGATGCAGGTATAGATAGTACTCCTGGTAGCGTACGATCCGCTGTGGCTTCTGCTAGCTGGGTTGATAATCATAATATAAATGATATTCTTTTGCGAGGTAATTGGCGAAGTGCAAAGACATTTCATAGGTTTTATAGAAAAGAAATCCGTTCCAATCCTCAAGGCAGTAGTTCTTTGCTACATTGCTTTCAATCCGTCTGATTTTGTACAGATTTAAAGTAGTTCATATTATTATGTCTGTCTGATTATGTGCATTTCTTATTTTTCTTGATTATCTGATCACCAAATGTGATTCTTTGAGAATTTGCTGAAACCTCTTGGTTTATTACCTATATTAATCGATAATTAATTATTAATTTCATTGAGCTATTTATTCGGTTCACATTGGCGTTATTTTTAGTGGCCCATATATTTTTTAAACCAGCAGTCGATAACAAACACTTCTCAATTTGTTGACTTGGAATAAGGTCAAAGGCTTAATAGGAAAGTTTTACCTAAAAATAAAACTTATATTAAGCTACTTACCTTATTCCAAGTCAATTTTAATTGCTGTCTGCTGTTTCCAGTTAGCTTTTTAGTAGCCCTTTTTCAGATTCTTAGTTTAAGCTTATTTTCAGCACGATGTCGTCAATCAACATTAAATGCTTTACAAACTGAGCAAGACTAAAAAGTCTAACAGCAGTCACTGGCGCATCCATCCATGACTCTTGTTCTCTATCCACCAGCACATTCCATGCTGTGGAGTCACACCACCAGCACATACCATGCTGTGGTCACCTACCGCCCTTCGTATCACTTGGACGGTAAGGTGCAAATTGAAGCGCAATGAACCACGAGGCGCCGGTTTCCGCCGCCCTCACTGCTGGTTTCGCGCCACCGGAAGTCGTATGGGCCAAAAAGGGGAGCTAATTTGACGTGATTGTCTATGGAAACAGGGTTGCCATCTCAATTTGTTGACTTGGAATAAGGTAAGTAGCTTAATATAAGTTTTATTTTTAGGTAAAACTTTCCTATTAAATTTCTTTGGAAATATTAGTTTATTTTAAGTTTTAAAGTTGATATTTTTGGGCCGGAATTGACGTTGCATTTCAGGCTTAAAAAAACGTGACATTTCCCGCTTAAACCTGAAAAAAAAGTGTCAGCATGACAATAAGTGACTTATAAAGTTAGTATTCTGTGTGATTGTTTCCAAGCGTTTTTCTTTTCTTTGACATTTTACTTTTTTTTATCTAGCAAGAGCAAAGGCGTGCTGCATGCATCTACAGGGTGCACTCTAAGTCGATAGCGGAACTTTAAGTAGGCTGTCTACTGATCACTACAAATAACTTTAACCAGGTGGCGAAAAAAATGCAGCACAAAAAATATCAGCTGTTCCATACAAAAGGTCGACTCAGTGCTGCGCCAAATGTATGAAACAGCTGATATTTTTTTCGCTCCACTTTTTTCGCCACCTGGTAAAAGTTGTTTGTAGTGATCAGTGGACAGCCTACTTAAAGTTCCGCTATCGACTTAGAGTGCACCCTGTAGTATGGCGTAGAGCCCGGTGCCGGTTTTTTTTTTATTTTGCTTTTTTCTCTGAAGTAACACTGCAGAAAAATTATCGAGTATTTTCGGTTGGAATACAATTCGAAAAGGCAGGCAGACATTATTTGTCGACAGAACTACAACACAAGTCACCGCAATTTCCTACTTACTGGCAGAGGGGTCCACGAGCTTTTTTTACTCCATCGTCCCAGCGAAGTTGTTAACAAGGAAACAACTTGGGAAACCAATAGCCGGAGAGCTGGTGACCAATCGACTTATTTTGTCGTACAAGGTTGGTAGCTTCTAGGCTGGTTGTTCAATCTCCGCTGATCACGAAAATACAGGAGTAGTAAGTATTAATTTGATAAATATATTTGTTTTTACTTTTGATAATATTTTGACGTTAAGTTTAAATAATGTAAGTATTTATGGCTTATTGAATAAATTCATTTGAATTTAACTTTTTTTAAGGAAATATATAAAAAGATAAATTAATAAAGAGCTTATTATTCATCGATTAAAATGTCGCAGAATTGGTCTTCAAGTTAAACTAGTGGTTCGCCCCGAACTATGAACTCGCGACCTCATATCTCAGTAACCCCTCGACCGATTTGGCTCATGTTCGAACTTAAAAATTCTCTTCCGACTAAATTTACTCAAGTTATCGTCGAACGAACATTCATACATACATACATACATACATACATACATACATACATACATACATACATACATACATACAAACGCCGGATTGTTCCAGTAGACTCGGAGAACTTCGCTCGCTTCGCTCGCTCGTTCAATTACCATTTCTATTAAATGGCTGGTTGGTTGTTGTTGGCTCAAATCCCGTATGAGGAAGCTCAAATAGGGAAATCTTATCGCACTATTAGATAACTTTCAAAGCTAATTTGCAAAACAATCGGTCCTAAAACGGTACCTACTGAAGTTATCCTACCGCTTTTTACAATAAGAGGCTATGCATTTACGATAGAGATCTAAATTTAGGAGAACTCCTAAGCACTTTCAGTTTTCTTTTCAACAACCTGTTTTACGCTTCGAATTAAAACTTCAAGCTACATTCAGAGGAGAAATTAACTTAATTGGAGACCTAATTGACACCAGCAAAAAGCCGAATTAATCGTGTTATGCTCTAAACGCAGTAGACTGGAAAAATATTTCTCGCCACCGCTTTTAAAAACCTTGTTTACACATAGCGAAATGCTTTTTCTTTCACTTTATGTGGCGCTCGATGTTTTTTATTTTAGTTCTTTTTCCACTCGCCGTTCCCACTTTGTGCCACGCTTGCCCGTAATTAAATTGAAAACAAAATGTTAGCTACTAGCTAGATGTTTTCTTCGTATTAGTATGCTTGGCGCTAGGAAAGTAGGCAGTAGCGGATTTAGGGTCTCAAGCCCCCCCAAAAGCATCTGAGACCCTCTATCGAAATAATTTTTGTATACTTTTTTAGCTTGAAAACCTACGCTCATTGGGTTCAAGCCCCCAAACCAAAATCTTGGGTTCAAGCCCCCCCAAACCAAAATCCTGGATCCGCCACTGAAAGTAGGCAATCCAACCTACTTCCATAAATTTCTTTATCTGCAAGCAAACGATCGGTAAATCTTCCCATAATGTTTAGAAAAGGACAATCACTGAGAGCATGGATAAAAATATTTGATTTTGACTATAAACTTAGGCAATCTTGCCTTCTCAATAATGTCCCAGGCACTTCAGCGCCGAGTCGTCTCTTCACCCATCTAGTGTGAGTGAAGGTGCCACTGCACGCTGTATAAAGGCCTTAGTTTTTTTTTTCTTTTCGCTTCCGATGGACTACTGCACGGTGGATAGGCACGGTGAATAAAAATAGTTGTCTTTGAGTTTATAACAATAAGTATAATTAAATCCGGAAGTAAAGGAACTTGGGTATAATCCGCGCACGATGAGAATGGGATGGAACGTTGTCAAAGTCAATTGAAAATATACTTTATTTTACTTTGACAAGGTTGCTTCGACGCGAGTTTGCTTACCGCGCGCATCTCAGTTCCAAAAGGTCGCATCCCATTCTCATCCCGCGCGGATTATAGGTACCTACTACCAGCCTGGGGGTCTACCGGCTAAGACGAAGCCGATTACCATTGGCGAAAATCGAAGTTCGATTTTTGAAAAATGTACTGCCACCCAGTTCTTTTTACTGCCAACCAGTAAATTTTTCATAAATCGAACTTCGATTTTCGCCAATGGTAATCGCCTTCGTTTTAGCCGGTAGACCCCCTGGGGCAAAATCTGTTCCACCGATTATTTTCATCAGCAACGAGGCTTTTACGCCGCATTGGCGTCTCCCTATTGTGCCTGGCTCATGCTCATCTCTTTGTTTTGCTTTCACGTGGAAAACAGCCCTCGCCTGAAGTCCGGATTAAACAACTAATTAATTGAGGATTAATCCTAAACGTGAAAAGATGTAACGGGATTAAAAATTCAAACAAAACTCCTGATAATTATCCCGTTGAGACGTTTATTTTCAAATCACGGTCCTACTTAGGTTTTTACCCTCCTGATGAGATTGGAGAGTGCTGGATAATGCTGGAGAGTACCTGATGAAATGGTATTTTTTCATGACCATTATCATGTTTTCTTCACCGGAAAACCTCTTCAGGAAACCTGAACATATGAGGTAATATAGGATTTTCTCGCTTGACGTCTATGTTTGGGCCACCCTGTAAATACAGGGTGTTAAAAGACCGCCAACAGACCCGAAAGCCACGCATACTAGAGACCAAAACAAAGTACTTTTTCGATAAATTATTGCTGGGAAATGAATTTGATTTTTTAGGTTATAAATTTGAAAAATATTTTATCACGCAATGGACGTGTAACGCACAGAAGTTATATAATGCAAGCGTAGGTATCAGTTTATGTTACTTAAGCTTAAAGTGCCGATGTTTAGAATACATTGCGGGTTGCAATTTTAACGTCGTTTTTTGTAAGAAACATTCATAATTTTGATATGGCTTCTTGAGAAAGTATGTTAAGAACTAGATACCTACTGAATGCATTTCCGCTAAAAAAAAGTTTTGAAAAGTCCGACCTTGAACCTCATTATCTCGGAAACCGTTGATTTCCCAGGCATAGTTCCTTGGGCAAAAATGATCCTTATGATGAGGACAATACGTGGTTTCCCGCTTTGTTGGCGGTCTTTTAACACCCTGTATACCCTCAAATGCGAAAATCGCTAATCCGCATTGAGCACTCAAACTCTCTCTGAGAGAAGGCCTTTGGCCTTTGCCCAGCTAGTGGTACAGGCTACCTCTTACTTATCACATTGAAATAATCTGAAAACAATCTTAATCAATTTCCAGTGTCAATTTATTTTTGTCATCGCACGTATGCATCATGCAGTACCTATTATAAATTTAAAACCGGCCAAGTGCGAGCTGGACTCGCGCTCTTAGGGTTCCGTACAGCCACTGCCATACAATTAAAATAACCAGCCAAGTCCGAGTCGGACTCGTGTACTGAGAGCACACTTATTTTTTAATGTTTATATTTTTTTGTTGTGTCGTGTCGTTGTTGTGTGTTGGAAATTTCATCTGGACGGTTCCAAAGATAGGTCCAGCCATTTAAAGGTAAGACAGACAGACGGACAAACAGACAGCGGAGGCAGACTAATAGGATACCGTTTGGAACCTTTCGGGTACGAGTCCCTAAAAAATCCTGAAATAGTGCAGCCTCTGTCGCGCGCGACAGATGTGCGATCTCAAAGGCCGGAAAACTATCAAGAATACGACATACATAAAGCAAATCATGTGGAAAGCAAGGGACGTACTGAAAGCAAGATCCGATACTGTTCGAGCGAGCCTAAGCCGAAGGAGTGCGTGGGACTTAATTTAGGGTATTACGCATACACCGCATGCATAATGTACGAGGCACCTTTCTGATACATAATCCACCGGCGGGATCGGCTAGTTGGGTAGTACTACTCAGTGTTAGTAGCCAAGGTGGGACAGTCGGCCACACGTTAGGATACCCCTTTTTGTTCGATTGGCGCCCTTATGCCGCGCGAGGTTAGAGCTGTCGTGGGGTATCTGTGACTGTGGCCGACCGTACTCGAAATCAGGAAAGTACGCGTAGGTAATCAGCCGTAATCGTATGAGGTAGTGGCCACCACAGGTGTCAGAGTTTTTAGGCCGCTGACATGTCGATGCGGATACAAGAATGTGAAATAAAATAATTGTCACGAATGAATACTATAACCCGTGCCATTAAAGAAACGATATATAAATGGCGGACACTCTCGCGCCCTCTTGCTTTAATCATATCTCCGTCTAGACTCACACGTAACGTTAGCAAAGTCATTTTAGGCAGTCCTGATTAGTCACCTACGCTTGGGTAATAAAACACGCTAAAGTACGTTCGCCTCTTATTGATTTTTTTAATGTTAGTCGAGTTATTTCAACATTGTAGTTTACGTTAAGTGTTGTTATTTGTTGAGGTTTGTATTATTTACTACGTTTTAATATGTTTGATCTTATTTTCATAAAGATTGTTGTTTAATCACAAACCCAACGTATAACAATTACATAAAGAAAGCATCGTAAAACAATATTTCCTAACCAAAAATGTAAGAAAGTTTTAGGTATGAACCGAAATCGTATTTTCGTAACTTCTTTTTCAGACGTTACCATAGGTACCCGCCGGCATTTTCATATCGTTTCTCTATTGGCACGGCTTATATTAGTAAACAGCTTGGACAAAGCTACCTACATAACACCACAGACAGATAATTAATTGAACGAGCCAGCGAAGTTCTCGGAGCCTACTTGAACAATCCGGCATTCGTATGTTTGTATTTGCATGTATATGTATTATGAATGAATGTTCGTTCGACGCTAACTTGAGTATAAATTCAGTCGGATCGTCATGTTTGGTAAGCGTGTGAATAAAAAAAAATCTTATACGAGGGTTGCCGAGCGAGATATGGGGTTGTACATAAATGCAATGCGCGGGCACAAAAAGTTACACATCACGAGTTCAAAGTTCGGGGCGAATATAGTTTAGCCATATTAAACTTGTGGCGTAATAAAATGTGTTTGCGCAACATCCGTAGGTACTCACTGAAGTGAATATTTCATATTAAAACCACAAGCCATGATCGTGTCTACATATTTTACTTGCTGACGTCTTTCACAGATTTTGGCTAGCAAGGCAAGATACAAGTTGCCTGGAAATGCCTGAAAGGATAATAAAGCTTAAAAGTATGTATTTATGTTTGGTCAAAGTCGAATTTCCCTTACAACAATTTAAATATCTCAAAGACATTCGATGAAGACATTGGAGTATTCCGGGCCGGTGATATGATACCGAAACGGGAAATATTCCCAATAGGAGATTATTTAAAGACATTTGGTTGTCTCATTGGTTGCGAAATCAAGTATAGCCCTTATGGGCCCTGTGACAGAAGAGTCATAATTCAACATAAGGTGTTTGATTTCTCATTTCTAGGAAAATGCAGATGTGAAAAGAACGTTTAATTGCAAACAAATTTTGAGTAATGTGGTTTTGAAAGATGGTTCGTGTGATACGGCATCGACGTTTTCATTTCCAAACTTGGTTGTACTTAAGGGTGGTATTAATAGTCGTCTGAGATCATCTACTTGAGCTCGATCTCAAGTAGGTGAACTCCGAAAAGTCAAATGCTAATGTCAAGCCTTGGCTAATGTCAAACTTGAGTAGCTGTCAGCATATTAATAGACACTATCTTGACTATCTTGAGATTGACATTGACATTAGCCAAGGCTTGACATTAGCATTTGACTTTTCTGAGATCACCTACTTGAGTTAGATCTTGAGTCGGCGACTATTAATGCCACCCTTAATCATGTACACCCGACAGCACGTCAGACTGTTCACTTTTGTTGTGAAGTCGCCCGTAACGTAACTGAGTAGAGTGCTAGCGTGTAAGGGTCGACGTGCTGTCGTTTGTACATGGGTACCCAAAATAAGTAGGCAAAGGGATTTGCCAAAGTTACCTTGTTAGGTTTGTCTTGCCGAAAAGTTGCCGGGGAGTTATATCGCAAATAGGATTACGTAGGCTTTATATATCGAAAACACAAACATTAACAAGCTTTTCTACTTCTTTTAACTGAGTTATGTCTCGGTTATGATCAAAAGAAGGAGATATTTTAAGTGATTCTTAGCTCACTCTTGTAAGTACAGTGGGACAATTTTATTATTAGAAGTATTTTTTTGTAGGAATACAAGGGTCGCTGGCAGCAGGGTGCAAGGGGTTACACTTGCACCCCCTTGGTAGGAAAAAAATGCACAGTTTTTTTTAATATTAAGTTACTGTTTCATCCAGGCCAGGACACATAAGAAAATTGTAGCTAAAATAAAGTTTTCTTTCCGGTTGCTTTCTGAATTTTTACTTTATCAATGAGGATATGGACTTTCAAGTATTAAGGCGAATGGAAAACAAAATATTTAGCATAATTGGTTTTTGAATGATTCAAATCCATCAAGAAATAATAAAGTTAGAGTAAAGTTGTTTCATAACGCGCCCGGCTTGCTATTTGTAACGTTTTTTTTTTTTTCCTTTCTTGTAGAGTTTTGAGGTAGGTCACAGAGGCAGTACTTACAAGAGTGACTTGTAAGTACAGTGGGACAATTTTATTATTAGAAGTATTTTTTTGTTGGAATACAAGGGTCGCTGGCAGCAGGGTGCAAGGGGTTACACTTGCACCCCCTTGGTAGGAAAAAAATGCACAGTTTTTTTTTATATTAAGTTACTGTTTCATCCAGGCCAGGACACATAAGAAAATTGTAGCTAAAATAAAGTTTTCTTTCCGGTTGCTTTCTGAATTTTTACTTTATCAATGAGGATATGGACTTTCAAGTATTAAGGCGAATGGAAAACAAAATATTTAGCATAATTGGTTTTTGAATGATTCAAATCCATCAAGAAATAATAAAGTTAGAGTAAAGTTGTTTCATAACGCGCCCGGCTTGCTATTTGTAACGTTTTTTTTTTTTTTCCTTTCTTGTAGAGTTTTGAGGTAGGTCACAGAGGCAGTACTATCAACCGTTATAGCTACAGAAAAAATATCAGAATAGAAAATCATCGGAAAGCGAAAATATTACGAGTAGCATTTACAGATTTTGAAAAATATATACAGGGTGCAAGACAATATTGGCGATTTTTATCAACGAAAATGCCTCTACATTATGAATAGAAGTGAGTTGAAGTTCTTATAAGTTTGATACTATAGGAAAATGCTTCGACAGGTGAATCAAAGGTTTAAGTTCCGTGGTCTGAATACATCTAAGACTACGTTAACTTACGCACTCAGCAATTTTAATCTCCTAATCACGCTTGAATAATAAAACCCACACTTAATGAGCAATTAATAACTCACCTTAAAACTTTCTAAGCTTAAAATTCAGCGAACTAAATCTTTTTTTCCTTTTGGCAAATTAAACCTTAAATTGTTGATTGGTAGAGCTCAGTATCCATTGTCACTGGACGCCTCCTAATAAAAATAGGCCAGGCTCGAGAACACTTTTGTGCTCGCAAAGGTCGTCTGGTATGAACTGAAGGAGGTGGAAAGTGCACTTTATTTTCCACTGAATCATGACTTTTTTCTTGTGCTCGGAGTTAAGATGGCTACAGACTTGAGTCACATTCAGCACTGAGTCAGCAAGTTACGTTAACTGAATGCCTTTTGAAACTGTCTTAGTTTAACAAAACTAAGGTCTTTGCATCCACGTATAGAGATAAGTTATACAGCGTCCAGTGGAACTTTCACTCACACTAGAAGCGTGAGTTACCTTTGAAAAAACATTACAAAGTACTTTTTGTATTTTCTAAAGCACTAACCCGTGCTAGGGAACTTTATAAAGATTTTTATAAGGTTAAAAAATTCGCTCGGGACAGGATTTTGAACCCGCAACCTTCTTGCATTCCGTGCAGGCCGCTCTTTGCGAATTTTCTAACCTTATTGAAACTCGTCTTACGGGCGATAGGGCGCCATCTAGTTTAATAGTTTGCACTTATCTACACCATTCAGCAATTTTAATAACCACGAAAGTTTAAAAAGTCTTCGACTTACTGCCGGTTTCTGATTTGAGAAATTCGCTAAGCAAGTAGTTAAATATACAGGGTGTTAAAAGACCGCCAACAGACCCGAAAGCCACGCATACTGGACACCAAAACAAAGTACTTTTTCGATAAATTATTGCTGGGAAATGATTTTGGTTTTTTAGGTTAAAATTTTGAAAAATATTTTGTCACGCAATGGACGTGTAACGCACAGAAGTCATATTGCGCAAGCGTAGGTATAATTTTATGTTACTTAAGCTTAAAGTGCCGATGTTTAGAATACATTGCGGGTTGCAATTTTTACGTCGATTTTTGTAAGAAATATTAATAATTTTGATATGGCTTCTTGAGAAGGTATGTTAAGAACTAAATACTGAATACATTTCTGCAAAAAAAAAGTTTGCGAAGTCTGACTTTGAACCTCATTATCTCGGAAACCGTTGATTTCCCAGGCATAGTTCCTTGGGCAAAAATGTTCCTTATGATGAGGACAATACGTGGTTTCCCGCTTTGTTGGCGGTCTTTTAACACTCTGTATTCCGTGCAATGTTAGTGGTTTTAAAGCCGAAGGTATTTTGTTGCACTGGTGATTCTGAGCCAAATTACAAAATTTCATTCCAAAACGCGCGCATACAAATGGTGTCGATTGGCGATAGCCGTTTGTATTGGGAAGTGTTTTTTTTTTCGCTCGTGTTGAAGTAAAATTTTGGAATTTGGCTCAGAATCACGAGTGCAACTAAATAGGTACCTTCGGCTTTAAAACCACTAAAATTCCACGGTGTAGTTCTCTGCCTCCGCAGATTTCTCACCAAAGAACGTGACAGAACGGTAGTTAAGTATTTACTTAGTAAAATTCTCAATTCAGAAACCGGGCCTTAGTGTGCAGTCGCCCTCACACTTTGGCACAAAATTGATGAGTCAAGTGCGCGCTTGATACTGAGAGATGTCAAGATCTTTTATCATTGAAGCGGACGGAGGATCCATAAGGAGGGAAGGGAAACAATGAGGTGGATTGAGAGGACGAGCATCCCTGCATTGTGCCTTGAAAGTATACAAGGTGTTACAAAAGTTACAGGGCGATAGCAACCGCTGATAGGGATGAAAACCTTATTTTTTTCTACACTCCTTCTACTTTCTTTTTTAGCTCATAAGGGTGATTCTTTACAGGGTCGATTGGATGAAATATCGTCAATTTAACCACGGTGCTAATATGGGACGGGTATGTCGCTAACTTTCGCGCCAACACTTAAATTGATATTGTAATATTATTAGGTATGTTAAGAGGGCGCTAGAGCACCATTTTCCCATACAAACGTAGTTCAGGTTTAAATTTTAAACTACAGGCTGGACTTTGCTGAAACTTGGTTTATAACAGTAGATGACCAATACGGAGGTTTGCAAATAGTTTTTATAATAAAAATAATTGCCTGAAAGAAATTAGACCGATGCGTTTTTCGCGCCGAAAAAGGGGTTACTTTCAGCTGTTATTTACTTACATTATTACACTGTCTATTGGAGTCTAACTACCTTGTGAAAATCAATAATTTATTGTACTTGTCAGAAAAAAATTTTTTTTTTTTAATAACTAATATAGGTAATGTAAAAATGGCAGCTGAACTACGAAAAAATTTGGGAAAATAGATCATTACAACTACAACTACATATTCGCGAAAGGACACGAACACACGTAGACTCATACAGCCACATTGCCTCTCACTTTTCCCGCGCCCCGTCTCGCTCTGGGTGAAACAGCTATAGAAAACAGTGTTTCACGCGCTTGGCCATCGCCGAGTTCCCACGCTTGTACAGGGAATTCTTAAGCAACCACGGTCGCCCACGACACAGGCCTAGCGTAGTGTAGAGACACAATTATAAAAGCCTTTGCATCTACGTAATGAGAAGATTTATTGTTACTTCACCAGTAAAATTATTTAGGGTATGCCAAAAAAATAAATTGCCAAGTAGTTTTAAAGTTTCATCGAAGTTTTTAATACTTTTATTTAGTTAATTGTTTGCATGATTTACGAGGAAATCTAATTAAAATAGAAATAAAACCAACCGTATAATCTAGTTGGTTGGTTCGGTGTATTATTTGTAGATAACCTTGTTATCCTATCCCTTATCAGGGACATGTTACACTTTATTGCACAACAAAGAAAAATACACAACAATGGTGGCAGAAGTTACCAATATTTTTAACGAAATACTAAAGGTGAATACTTTTTTAATGCTGCATATTTCATATCCCTTTTCTAAATTCAACATAAATCCAACAATCGTTCTACCGTTGGCCTTCCCCAAACCAATAACATGGTGACTCATCGATCGTCCACTCATTCAATATCATAATCACAACTTGTTTTATCACTATCTCTCTCTAACTTACGCTACAAAAACACGCGCCTGAGCAATACAGTTATCAGTAAACTCTTTACAAGAGTACACGCTCGCACAAAAAAATAATGTTAAAATGGGTGTAATGTGCCATATTTTGTTACGGAAACCTATCGAGGGCTACTGGAAACCAGGCCAAAATGTGTCTGGTAAAATAAAATACGCTGTAGATGAAATAAGTGATTTCACCGGTATCACCATATCACTGGCCGGCAAAGGACAATGCCACTGGACGGAAACAATGACCATTGGCAAGAATAGAAGGATCATTCATCACTCAGGGAATGAAGAATATGTTAAGATGAAAATCCATGTTTTTAACACGAATAAAGAAGATAAAGTGAGAATTCAACCAGGATCGTACGAGTATGACTTCGAGTTCCATTTGCCTCTTGGCTTACCACCAACTTATAAAGATCATCATAGCAAAATCAGTTACGGCATATTTGTCAAATTCAAGAGGCCGGGGCTTTTTCAATTCAACAAGAATTATTACGTCGAGACCGTGATTGGCGCGAGTTTCTACCCAGCTGTACCACTAGGACCAATAGCGTATGACTTGAAAAAGTCACTATTTAATTTTTTTTCCTCGAAGAAAAATGTTATATTATTAAAAACGGAGATCGATAAAACTTTAATTGTATCTGGAGAGGCGGCAAAACTAGATTTTGCACTCACCAACGACAGCAAAATAATTATCTCGACGATACAAATTGAACTTACATGTACAACGACGTACAGAGCGTCAGGCAAGACGAAACAAATTCATCAAACGTTAAACAAATGGAAGACAGCCGGCATACCGAATAGGAGCAAAGCAAACCTTAATACTTTGGTGCAAATACCGGATAACATTTTCTCCGTACAGAATTCCAGAATAATTTCTAAAGAGTGGTTTTTAAAAGTGATAGTCAAACTGCCAGTACCACATATCAATCCATCTGTGGATATACCAGTAGTCGTTGCCACAGCTGATCCTAGATTAGAAGAACCAAGAAGAACGTATGATAACTACGATAGCGAAGTGCCAACTACGTCAAACGATGCTCCGCCAAGCTATTGGGAAGTTATGGCTGAGGATGACGAAAAAGGTGAAAAGTTATTTGCGGCATAAAACTCTTATCCTCTAATCAAACAAAACGCCGGATTGTTCAAGAAGACTCGGAGAACTTATCTCGTTAAAAAAACTTAGGTTTTTCCAGCGACTTCATACCAGCTTTCATCTAAATCCGTAGTTATTGTGTGAATGACATCCAAACATACAATCTTTCGTGTTTATAATAAGTTTATTAGTATTAGTGTGAAAGCCTTTTAGCGATAAGTAGATAATATATTTTTTTTTTATAATAAATTATTGGAATGATTTTTATCTTATTATTGTCTACACAAACCCTCTCTCAAACCCTATTTATAGCTCATATCTATTTGACGAATTACCATCGTATCTAATGAATGATAAACCATAATTATCAGATAAACTGCGTCATCAAAAATGCACTTGAAATTAACATTGCGTGATACTTAGTCGATTTTATTGCACATATACGTATAGTATATACGGTTGGCACCATATGCATAATAGCGATCTAGCTGTTTTAGGTTCTTTGTCAGCGCCAACGTTAGTTTGTCATGTCATAGCTTAGAGTTAGTTACAAATATTAAGGCGCCATGCATAGTGAATGGCCGGCGCGCAAAGAAAAATGCACAAAATCGACTCCTGTATCAAATACACTAAACAGATCGAAAATGTTCACATATCAAACCCTAGAATTAGGTGAGACCAATCTAAAACAGCCAGTTTTGTGTTGATATCCATAACAGATTGCAAGATATTTTGCTTGAAAAAAAGTGCGCCGCCTATTTTTTTTCTAGCAAAATATCTTTAAATCGTTTATTAATGTCAACACGAAACTGGCTGTTTTAGATAGCTCTCACCTAATTCTAGGGTTTGATATGTGAAAATTTTCGTTTTTTTTTTTGTGTATTTGATACAGGAACCGATTTTGTGCATTTTTCTTTGCGCTTGGGCTAATTCACTATGCCCAGCGCCTTAAGCAGCAAATAGGAACAGCAAAAAACGATAGAATAAAAAAATAAATCATCAGATGGCAGCATAGAAGCTCCCAGCCTTGAACGACAAAATAAGTCAATTGATTACCACTTTTCCAGCTGTAACAGGCGCGACTAGCTATCTAAAGTCCTTGCAATCTTAGGAAACTTTTTATCAGCCCCTTCCGATCTAGATCTCCATCGTTTAAGTAAGTAATTTAATTAATCGCACCAGGGCGTCTGTCTGTTCGCAAGGATCTAGATATTCTTAGAAGTTTTCTTTAGACCAAACTAGAAAAATGTGGGTTAGTACTTTAGTATATTTTTTGAGTAAGTATACTCGTACCAAATGCAGAGTTCGCTGACCAAATAGAATTATCTCCCGAAGGCGGATGAGCCATACTTGTAGTTGCAATATGTGTATACGCGCGCTCTTGTGTGCGTAACTAAAAAAATCGAAATTCAAAGACACAAACGCAAAGAAAATGACTGTGCATTTGTACATTTACACACAAAAGAATGGCTCATCTGTCTTCGGGAGATAATTCTATTTGGTCATCGAACTCCGCATTTGGTACGAGTATACTTACTCAAAAAATATTCTAAACCTGCTTTGGTCACGCAAGGCGAAAATCGGCAAAAAAGGCAACCTTGATAATAGATGAATGTGTTACTGTTGCCCATACGATACTTTAATGAATGGCCCGTTTTCAACTGACAGTTAAAAGCTGAATTCAAATCCCTTGGTAGATGGCGCTCATAGGCTTGGCCATACAAGAACCGGGATGTGCCTGTCAAATTTCGCTTACACAGATTAATAACATTTTCAGAAAAAGCGGATAGCCGTGAAAACGGCTCATTGGTTATTTTGTAACTTGATTGTCTTTGATTGCCTCTTAGATGTTAATTATTATAATTGATACTTTTTATCGGATATATCTTTAGTTCGGTGGGTTTCCATCAACTTCTGTTCTGCGACTTTTCGAAAAGCTCGATACATAAGAAACATTCAATAGATCAATACGAATACTTAGGGTAGCATTAATAGTCGTCGACTCAAGATCGAACTCAAGTAGGTGATCTCAGAAAAGTCAAATGCTAATGTCAGTGTCAATCTCAAGATAGTGTCTATTATTATGCTGACAGCTACTCAAGTTTGACATTAGCCAAGGCTTGACATTAGCATTTGACTTTTCTGAGTTCACCTACTTGAGATCGAGCTCAAGTAGGTGATCTCAGACGACTATTAATACCACCCTTACTTATTCTTTAAAAGTGTGCATGTCTACCATTTCGGCGCCTTTCGTGTCCCTCCACTCTCTACCACCTATCCAGCCTCTTCTGCTCCTACTTGTTTATCTACGTCGAAAAAATCGTAGAACAAAAGTTGTTCGAAACTGCGCTTTCACCAAAGTTGTAGAAAAAAGGTTGTTGGAAATCACATAATAGAAGTTGGGGTGTTTGAGGAAAAAGGCTATTATAAATGGCCCTGTATCATAGATTTTAAAAGCTATTTTCTCACAAATAAACCTGTTTTGACTGTTCACGCCAGAGTGGATTTTGTAGAGAATAGACGAGCTGGTAGCAGTTGTTTTTGGCTAAGTATTACACTAAATTCTGAAACAGTTTACAAACTCCAGATAAGCCGGTTTCAGAATGTATACACTGTAGGTACAGGATGCTGATAACAGCAGGCCTTTGGAATTACGGCCAAAACTTTACTCTCAGATGTTTCTTCTGTATTTTTCAGTCATAAATTCATAACGGAGCGATATCTCATTTAAAAAGATTTTAGATACACTTATCTACTTGTACATCTATCCTTTGCGCTGATATAAATACTTTAAAAAAACTTTCTAGTAGTTATTATTTCACGCTCAATAAACAATAACGCAACACAAAAAGCTATTGTCTAAGTACTGCGACGTACAGGTAAAAAATAACCCCCCTAGCAACTCTTTCATCCAAAATAAAAACGCATTCTGTAACACAAGAACCCTTAATACTGAGTCGCTCGTTACGGCCTCCCTTTCCACATCAAAGGCGTATGTCGAACTAAACTGAGGTAGCTGGCAGGCACAAAAATATATAATATACACACACGATACTATTGTGACTGTAGACTTCTCAAAAATACTTGGAAAACTGTTGGAAAGAGTAGTTTTCAAACCACAAATTCAAATCAGTTCATAGAGTGCGCTATGCGTGCTTGGCCATAGAAGAACCGGAACGCGACTGTCAAAATTAATCAGTGTTAAGGCTGGAAGATAGCAGCGTGGCGGGTAATTCAAAATTTTCACTGTTTTTTACTATTTGTAGCTTAACTGAGCTATTTTTGTTCAGCGATGTTTCGTTCGCGGCAATAACCTATATTTGACAGCGATATTTGACAGTCGTGTCCCGATTCTTGTATGGGCACGCCTATAAATGGCATCTATGAAGTGCTTTAAATTTGTACCTACTTTAAAAATGGCTTAACAGTTTTCGAAGTTTTCCACGGGCATATGAAGTTACTTCAGTATTTCGCAACACTTGCACGGCCGTGGAGACCGCCGGTGTCCACCTAGTCCGCCCGCAGAAGATACAGTCCACCCTATCCCCACTTTAAAAAATAACAAAATATTTCTTTTGACAACCGTGTTGACATCATAAAATGTCTTAAGTTTGCATGTGACCGATATTTAGGTACCTACCTAGGCATGTGTGTGATGACTAACAAAATCTGAAGACTAACTTTTTACTCGCATGCAAATATTCACTTTTAGAGAATGGAGGCAGGGTTTTTCTAAACGTACCTAATCAAAACTGTTGGTATGACTCGGAGATGGCAATATTTGCTTTAGTCCAGAAACGCCCATTCAATTCATTTAGCATCATTATATTTGACAAAACAAATGAATTCGAAACAAAACCTACTGGTAACATTAATAAAATTGACAAGTCCATATTGTTTGCAGCTGCCACTTTCCTTTCCCTTTGATATGGTAGAACAATCGAAACAATTTTATTGAGGTTTTTCGATCACTTTGAATATCGGTTTTCAGAGCAAAATAGACACTTGAGAGGAGATAAATAAATATATGAACCGATAGTTAACTTCGTAAATGTCAAATGTCACAGCATACTTCGTCTTTCGCAAACAATAGATAAATAGGTAAGTATATCTTTCAATTCGGTACGCAAAGTTTTTTGTTCGAAAGTCCGTTATTGGCTTAAACTTATCTTTAGACAATATTGAGAAACTAATTTAAATATTTTTTATTTTGGTCCAGTAGTTTTGTTTTTATGCGGTAAAACGTTTTGTTCCTATGACCGCCAACCGACCGTCATAAAACCGTATCTTTGAAACGTTGTAAAATCCAAACTACTGAAACAAAATAAAAAATATTGAAATTAGTTTCTCAATATTGTCTAAAGATAAGATTAAGCCAATAACGGACTTTCGAACAAAAAACTTTGCCTTCCGAATTGTTGGTGTGGTGTGACATCTATTTCGTATCCTATAATGCCCGTTTTCACCAACTACCTACCCCTAATTTGAAAAGACCTTTTAACGCAAATTAGAGGTCCTTACCTTTCCCCAGGAGTTCCTATCCTCACTCCCATGATAGACGGCCGAGGAGGATGGCGTGAAGGGGAAAAGGCCTATACCCAGCAGTGGGTAAGTTGAGGCTAAGAAAAAATAAATAAAGGGGGTCCCATAAATCAATAACGGTTTTCACCAAGCTCTAAGTTCACCAAGCACCAAGCTTGACGAAAACCATTATCGATTTCAGCCCATTTATGTCGCCCACGCCAGGAGCATAGACACGCTTACCAGTTTTTGTTTATTTCATTGTTCGTACTAAGATGACGAAATCAATGTTTTATACACCGTTGAATTTTAGTGGTTTTAAAGCCGAAGATATTTTGTTGCACTGGTGATTCTGAGCCAAATTATAAAACATTCCAAAACGCGCGAAAAAAAATTCACTTCTCCATACAATTGGTGTCGATTGGCGATAGACGTTTGTATTGGGAAGTGTTTTTTTTTTTCGCCCGTTTTGAAGTAAAATTTTGGAATTTGGCTCAGAATCACGAGTGCAAGTAAATACCTTCGGCTTTAATACCACTAAAATTCCACGGTGTATCCCCCTGTTTTCTTGTCCGAAAGACCGATTCGAAGGAATTTATTTTATTTTGATTTTATGCACATAAGTATCTATCAACCAAAATGCTGCGGCATAAAGGGTAACACAGAAATCTCGTTCTAATACTCAGTGGGTAGCTTCTAACTTCGCATAAACTTACTACATTATTCATTCGTCCTAAGCAAATATCTACATGTTTGTGAAACCACACTACTTTAATATTTCGGGAAATCTATGTAACTAAAGGAATATCTGGGGGCACGGCAGTGCCCCCACCAAGTCGAGCTAAAAAGCGGCACGGCCGTACCATACTTTTCTCGAAGCAATTCAGGCCATTTTCGATCCCCCTATAACTTCGTTTCGGATAAAACTAGAAGCCTGAATTTTCTGTAAACAAGAAAGCATTGTATAAACACGGAATATTTCAAATTTCATTCAATTTGAACCAGTAGTTTAAGAATTATAACTAGTCAAAGTTTCGTATTTTGTCACTCACTCACTCACTCACTCACTGACTGATCATCAAAACTCTAAGGCACTTCTAACATACATAGAAGCTTCAAATTTAGAATACAATTAGTATGCAGTTTTTATGCAGTTGGTGTATCTAGAAAACTGGATCGAAATTGCAAAATATTTTAGTTTTTCCGTGATTTATACACTAAATACTTATTCTAAATATAATGGAATAAATCAGTGTATATAGTTACCTACATATAATTATGTTCAAAGGTAACTTGTAAAATGGTCAACCGAATGAAAAAAACAAAATCCGTTGTTGGTATTCAAGAAGTAGAAAGTACTGGAAAGCAAAAAAAGTAGGACTATCTACAAAAAGAAATGAGATGCCATCAAAAACATAACTTGTAAAAAAAAACCCAGCCTCGCTGCTCAGTTCTTCTACCGTAAAAAGGTAACGTAATAAATTAAGACAGAAGGACCCTTAAGTAGGGACTGCGTAAATTATACTCGTGCTTCGTTCTCGAGATTAGTAACCTGAAATAATAAACATTACTTATTTACACTTGTAGTATCACCCAGGATTCACCACATAGCACTGTATTTGAGAGATAAGAGGGTAGATTTTTTTTTTTTTTTGCGAGGTAGGTAGGTAGTTGTGTCCCAAAACTTCTCTTGTCATTCACGTTACAGTGCTTCACCACTGCACAACTCTCTAATGTTAATACGGATTAAAAGTGTTTTTTCCAGTGTTATTACCAAAACGAAAATGCCGAAGAGGAAGTGTGTTAGTTCCATCGACAAATGAAGCAATAGTTTCGTAAATCGGGGTAATAAATTAAAACATGAAAAGCAACAACGGTCGCCAGTATCGTATTCGTCAAGGAAGGACTTTTATACAATATGGAGGTATGTTACTTCTACACATTACAGACGTACTGTACACCATTCTTTTGGCCATGCGATGCGATACACAAACAAAGATTCGTTGAATTCATTGGAATGTGACATATACCTATACAAACAAATCGCTGGTCCCTATTAAGAAAGTCGGAACTACAAAATGACAACTTTACAGGAGAGCAGTTTAAAGATAATTTTAAAGATAAAACCTAAGTAACAAGTTATTACTCAAAAATTTTTACTGTATGTTACTTGGATAGTTCTTCGTCAATTTGTACGTATTATTTTATGTTATAATATTTTGTAGTTTTTGAGAAAAGCTATTAGTGACAATATTACTCGCACAAAAATAGAACAAAATTGTCGGATGTGCTACATGCGACATTTTTGTTTGGGTTACTCACTACATTTTAAGTAGGATGTGGCATATACTACATTTTTAATTGAAATTGTTAAAAAATAGCTAGGTCGCATCTGCATAGTAAATAGCCCGCGCGCAAAGAAAAGTGTAAAAAAACGATTCCTGTATCAGATACACTAAACGAATAAAAAAATTCACATATAAAACACAAGAATTAGGTGAGAGCTATCTAACAGCTCTCTCTCTAAATCCGAAAAGATATCTAAAATAAAGTCAAAATGGAGTTTGGCCATCTTCTGGACAACTGCAATCTTAAATCTGAAATCGTAGAGCCCATCAGAATCCCTGAAGTTATCAGAGGCATAAAAGATGTAAAAAACAATAAATCACCGGGTATCGACTAGATCCTACCAGAATTTCTGAAGCACCTAGGGCCCCTCGCACAAAAGTGGTTTGGAGACTTTTTCTCAGATATGAAATAAACTCCCCAAATAGTGGAAATCGGCAAAAGTGGTTGCACTGCTAAAACCAGAAAATAAACTAGACGATCCATCTAGCTACAAACTCTTTTCGCTCCTTTGTACCACCTACTAGCTGTACGAGAGAATACTGCTCGCACGCATTACACCGAAAGTCGAACTACATCTTCCCGTCGACCAAGCAGGATTCCGCCCAAATCGAAGCTGTAGCAATCAGGTTGTCGCACTGACATCACACATAGAAGCGGGTTTCCAGAGAAAGCAGAAAACTGTACTGTAGCGGAGACCTCAACTCAGCTTTTGATACCGTTTGGAAACAGGCACTCTTGCTGAAGCTGACTAAAATCTTCAGGAGCAAACACACGTTGAAGTTGTTTGACACTATCCTCTCAATCCGACTATTTCAAGTGAGCATGGACGGAAAGTTGAGCCACTTTAAGTCCCTGAACAACGATGTCCCACATGGCTTGGTCCTAGCCCCCACGTTGTTCAATATCTATCTAAGCGACATAACGGAGGTGACTGGGCGCCGATTTATGTATGCTGATGGTATTGCAGTGACAGCACAAGCTCCGACGATAAATGAAGCCTCTACCGTCGTACAAGAGGACATTGCTAAGCTGCAATACTACTTCGCAAACTGGGCTCTGAGACCTATCCCGCGGAAAACAACTAGGTGCTGTTTCCATCTCAACAACAAACAAGTCAATGAGAAAGCGAATCTGGTTTTCTGCAAGAGCCTGTAAAATACGACCCAAATCCAGTATACCTGGGAGTCACGCTTGATAGGACTCTAGCCTTTAAAGCTCACCTTGAAAAGGTCAAAAGGAAAGTTTCCGCCAGGTGTAACCTCATCCGGAAGCTAGCAGCAACTTCATGGGGCAGCAATGCGAATACACTGCGCACATCAACGCTGGCTCTAGCCTTCAGTGCAACCGAATACTGTGCACCAGTGTGGGCAAGCAGCCATTATACTAATCTATTCGATGTGGAGCTTAACTCTGTCCTATGAGGACTATATCTGGCACCGTACAGCCGACACCAACTATTTGGCTTCCGGTCCTTTGCCACGTCCTACCTCCAGACCTCAGAAGGGAGCTATGCGTTCGAAAGGAGTATGACAAGATCAGTCAAATGCCGCAGCTTCCAATACACCAAGAACTGGAACACACAAGAAGCGATCTACGCCTCAAATCACGTAGACCATTTGGACTGATGGTGTCAGAAGCCCTAGAAGCTGACAAAACTCTCAAGGAAAGATAGTCAGAAAGGTGGAATGATTCTGTTGTGACAAATAGAGCTCTTGTGTCCGATCGTAATGTACGAATGCCAGGTATCTATCGAAAATACTGGACTCAAATAAACAGGTGCCGAACTTCGCAGGGTAGCTGATGTGCTGAGCTGATGTACAGATGGAAATTTGGGACGGACCCGCACTACTCTTGCGGGTAGATGCAGAACATGTCCCATATCACGGACCATTGCCCGCAGTGGTCAATAGAAGGAGGGATCCAAAAGATCTATGAGGCCCTTGCGGAAGTGACAGATTGGAGCAATGGCCTTCCCTTTGTTCTTTGATACTATATTCGCTGCATAATATGCCATACATACGCAAAATAAAAATAAATAACTGATACATTTTAATGTAACCTAGTAATAATTTAAAATTTTCTCTTAAGACTTAATTCATATCCTGCGAAATAATGTACCTAAATGTTAATTAAAAATGTGGGTAGTGCCATATCCTACATTGATAACCTAACCAATCACATGAAACAATGTCGGTTGAGTCAGATGCAACAAATCATCCTAACTTGTGATAACTTAACAATGTCGTTAGTGGCATATCCAACAAAAAGTAAAAATCAAGTTTCAGATAATAATGATGTAACTACCTGAACCAACAATTTTATCCGTCTCAGATTGGAATATTGTAACATTGTAATTTCATACGTTTTTCACAAAAATACAAAAAACCAATAGCACTTTTACCAATATTTATGCGCTGGCGCATTCCCCAGTAAAATTGTCAGTTATGGTACATACGACTACGCCCGTGCGCTCAACCTCCGGTTAACAAAAGCGGTACGTAACTACCGGCATTTTTGCATGGACATTATTGCTACAACTGACTTTTTTTTTACTGGTAATTCCTTCATATTACGAGTTATAACAAAAATAAAATGTTGTACCTATAGCTCTTCGAATTTATAACATCCTGATGCAAAAAAGTAAAAAATGTCAAAAATGTAGTTCCGACTTTCTTAATAGGGACCAGCGAAATGTTCGTTAAATTCATTTGAATTTGTCATAATATACCTACTTTTATTCGAACTCTAACAGTACAAAGGGATGTTTATATCGTTACTATGGTGCGTTCAATTCAATGGAATTACAACACCTACCATTTAGACAAGGCAAGACGTTCAATTCACTGGAATTGCAACCTTTCGGTTTCACTTGCTGCAGCGGAAAATTCTATGGATATCTTCTCGAGCGATGACTGCTATGTGGCTGAACTTACTTACTATGGTGCGTTTAATTCATTGTAATTACAACATCTACCATTTAGACAAGGATTGACGTTCAATTCACTGGAATTGCAACCTTTCTGTTTCACTTTCTGCGGCGGATAACTCTATGGACATCTTCTCGAGCGATGACTGCTATGTGGCGGAACCTAGCTATTATGGTGCGTTTAATTCATTGGAATTACAACATCTACCATTTAGACAAGGAAAGACGTTCAATTCACTGGAATTGCAACCTTTCTGTTTCACTTGCTGCGGCGGATAACTCTATGGACATCTTCTCGAGCGATGACTGCTATGTGGCGGAACCTAGCTACTTTTGTGCGTTGAATTCATTGGAATTACAACATCTACCATTTAGACATGAAAAGACGTTCAATTCACTGGAATTGCAACCTTTCTGTTTCACTTGCTGCGGCGGTAAACTCTATGGATATCTCGAACTCGTGGCTGAACCTAGATGGTTATCAGTTGTACGTGCCGGCATCCTAGATGGATGAGCCAGTTGCGCGAGCCGAACCCCGCGCCGTCACTCGCGCCACCGCAGCTACGCAAGCTGGCCCCCGCGCCGCAGCCATGCGCGCCATCGCCGCCGGCGCCACAGCCGCACCCGTTGTCAACTTCGCCGGCTCTCGCGGCTTCGCCCCGCTGCCCGCGCCACTCCCGCCGTCGACCCTGCAAGCCACCGAGCCTTGCCCAATCGCTTAGCCTTGCGCTACCGCTGCTACCGCCAGCGACATGACTGTCACCCTTGATGATGACATGATAGACACACATTAGGTGCTGATCCTACACATACCACCGGGTATGACAATGCTATTCACGTTGGCCTAGTTAGCCGCCTATCTGTCAATGGACCGGACAACGACGCGCGGAAGGAATTAATTGAAAAACATTTTAATTCCAGCTGCCCTGATTTTCAATCAGGTAAAAGCCACCTTGCCCGAAGCGAGCGTGAAACACGACTAACGAATAGCAAACAGGCAAAAACAGCTGGCCTGTTTGCGTGACGACCTATCCACTAAATGCTAGAAAAGGAGAAAGACCATTTTGCAAGTCGACCCAACCGCAGCCATCCACTTCACGTATTTTAAACGTAGAAGTTTCCCGCTCGCTGGACCGAGGGCGCCACTGTCGCCACTACCGCTGCCGCCGGCGAGCCGACCGCCGCTGCCGCCGCCGCACATCAGCTGGTCGAAGATAACACGCTATCAGCCGCGTACGACCCGCCCCGCGCCGCGCCGCAAGTACCTAAATAAAGTACAATGGTCTCACCTTACCATGATATTTGGTTACAATTTTTCTATTAATTACTTTTTTCTTAAAAAGTTTCGCAACAAAATGTGACGTATGTTTCATATATTGACACAAACGGAGATGAATTCTTGTACTCGTAGTGTCGTCTCCTGTCGGAGAATGGCGATTCGTTTGTTTATTTCTCCCTTTGAGGCTGATTAGCCTATAAAGTAAGTTTGGTCCCTTGAGGCTGATGAAATAAAAAAATAATAAAAAAAAAAAAAAGTCGCTTTATCCAACTCTGTGCGCTGATCTGTTTATATTGGTATTTTTTCTTGTGCAAGAAAAGATTTATCCACAATCAATCAAAATTTTAATTAATTTTCTCACCATTCGGTTTGAACACAGCTCATACGTTTATACTAATAAAACGTCCGTCATTGGATTATTTGCGGACTTTATAATATCTATTTCATTGGAAATATTCATACAACGATTCCATCAACAATACTATTTAAGCTCGACTGCTAGGAGAACTGTTTAGTAAAAAATAAAAAATAACAAGCTGCTTATCATCTTCTAATTAGACAAGGAAAGACGTTCAATTCACTGGAATTGCAACCTTTCAGTTTCACTTCTTGAATTCTTTAAGATGCAAACTTTTGGGTTTAATTCTTGACTCCCAACAATTAGCATTATTTTACCCGATGCTTGCTTTATTAATGAAATTAATAATTATTTTTATTACACTAAAACAAATCAAACCATAGTTTTCCCAAAAAGAAAAATAACAATAGTAACGGTTTGTTACTTTTTGTTTTTCCAGCCTTAGGTACTTACGTACGACTGGCTTTACACGAAAGAATTAGACCGTTGCAAGTACCCTAGTTTAAAGGGTCACGATGATTACAATCATTACTTAGATGAATATCCCTATGACTTGCCGTAGCAAAGCCGGGGAACCGTATCAATGATGATACCTACTTGGTAAAACATTATCTGACTTCTCAACTACTGGGTGGGGTGCTGCGTATGCCTCAGAGACTGCGAGTGGCCGGTGGTCGTTGTCAGAGCAAAATCGACACGTAAATTACCTAGAACTTACAGCCACCTTTTTTGCACTAAAAGTCTCTAAGGGATTTAATGATTACCAAAATGTGGGTAGAATTAAATTTCTACACCTGACCACGGTTGAAAAGATATTAGGCAATCGTTTTTTGATTATGCGTATAACATTAAAATCTGCCGACAGCACCATAGCAGATCAATTAAACAAGATACCTACAACCATCCACATATTATAGGATGGTCTATAACGGATAATATGTTTTCTAAAACCATCCAAGAGTTTTGCACACCTTGCATTGATTTATTCGCGAGCTGTATTAACAGAAAACCCACGGAAATAAAAAAAAATAAAAAAATGTCATTAACATCTAGGAAACCTTTGCAATAGACGCTTTTACCATAAGCTGGTCTACCATGTATTTTTATGCAGTAGAACATAAAAAATAAAAAATATACATAGATATGCATAAAAAAAAAAAAAAAAAAGGCTTCGATTGGATTATGTGAATTATCAAGCTTCGTTATAGTGCTTTTATGACTTACACAGCCTTGGTTCCCCTTTCGAAATGTATTACTCTATAATCGGATAGTTACAACATACATAATAATTTATTGATTATTCCAGCAACCGCTTAATTCAAAACCATCTTGATTTTATCAGCGATTAAGCGTCCTGGACTCCCGGAGTCATCGATACATTCGCCATTAAGGCGACAGTTCTATCAAACAATGTAGATGTTTGCTATTAGAAGTGGTTCGATTTCGTGTAAAACTATAATATTGATTTTTATACCATATTTAAACTGGGGTTTAAATAGTGCAAACTCAGGTTTTAAACCATGTAATGCCAGTAGTAAATACGAAAGTTTTAATATTTTTTCAGGTGTTCTATGGGAAGTTAATATCTACTTACCTACTTGTCATCGATATTGGGGCCTAGTCTCTCACTTATCTACTTGTTATCAAAATGAAACATTCATGTGTGCTCTATGAAATGACTAGGAAAGCGTAGACCTTGTAGGTTTTTTTGTTAAAGGCCCATTGGATCCGATAATAATAAAAATATATATACATACAAAAAAAAAAAAAAATAATAAAAAAATATATATCATAGGTACCTATATGGGGATGTTGAAGCAAAATTAATAACCTGCCTTTTTGAAGTCAGAGACCAATCAACCTCTCCTAGTTTTGCCCCACTTTTTATTAAAAAAAAAAAAAAAAAAAAATGTATTGTCCATTGTCCAGCACCGATAAGATCTATAGAGATCTTAGAAACCATAGGGTTTCATCGACAAAAAGACAACTTTTTATCTTTTACTTTACTTTGTTTATAGGAATGAAACAAAGATTAACATACGATGCCCTATAAAGCGGCGACTACACAGACGTGCTGTCTTGTTGTAACAAGTGTAGGTACGCTCCATGCGAGCGGTATCCACGTGTCCATAGGTATTCTCGGAGCATAGCACGAGAAACGCTGCTACATCTAAAGCCTAGTTGCTTAACTTTACCATACAGACTTTACTGTAAACTGTTGATATGATCAGTTAATTAAAAAGAGGCAATTATAAATAATATTAACCTGTCACATAAAGAGGATTTTTATCAAAATTACCAAACAGTGACAAATAACTCTGGGTGTTATTTTTTAATTTAATAAAATGTCTATAAAATTTTATATAAAAACAAGTTCCTTATATTTACATTTACATAAAACCTAAATACTATTTACAAATAATAATTAGACACTAGTCTAAATGATTTGATGAACTGATTGCATCAATCAATTGATTCTGATTTAATAGCGTTGATATTTTCAGAATTATACCTCTCAAAGTCTACAAGTGTAAATAAGTAATGTTTATTATTTCAGGTTACTAATCTCGAGAACGAAGCACGAGTATAATTGATGATTAAACGAACTTACTTGTACGTGAAGTTCGATCATAATTATACGAAGTGCTTCGTTCGAAGAGATTAGTAAGTCCCTCCCAGCCCAACCCAAATCATTCTAAAAATATCAACGATAGACGTTGGTTACATTACTCTAAACTAAATGACAAGAGAAGTTTTGGGACACAACTACCTACCTACCTCGCAAAAAAAAAAAAAAAATCTACCCTCTTATCTCTCAAATACAGTGCTATGTGGTGAATCCTGGGTGATACTACAAGTGTAAATAAGTAATGTTTATTATTTCAGGTTACTAATCTCTTCGAACGAAGCACTTCGTATAATTATGATCGAACTTCACGTACAAGTAAGTTCGTTTAATCATCAATTAACCGACTTGGTATTACATGGATCTCAAAACTTTTTACGGTAGAAGAACTGAGCAGCGAGGCTTGGTTTTTTTTTACATGTTATGTTTTTGATGGCATTGGCATTTCTGGATCCGCTATTGTATTTTAAATAATTTTTCTTTTTGTACTAGATTTTTTTTATTTGAATGTAATAATGATTTTACATAATCTATAATAACGGAAAAAAATAAATTAATACTATATTAAACAAATTAAATATTTTTACTGGGATATATGATATATTGACAAAATTCTAGTGAAAGCCCATGCTTCAAAAGAAAATGCAAACTGTAAACCAAGCATAGACCAAAAAATTTTAAGGGAAATCTCATGAATAATTAGACAAGCTGTAAATGTTTCAATATTAGCTAACACCCACACGCAACAACAGAAAAGTTCTAGCGGGTTGTGGGAGTTGAATTGTTTAATTATTGCTTTGGTTAGGCTGTTGTTTTGAAGTAAAATATATATTGTTATTAGGTACCGTGTACAATTCATAGCCTCCCTTGGGATAAGTTTAGAGATCATTATAATATGTATACAAGGTGTTGCAAAAGTACCTCACTCTTTTACAAGGTAATAGCACCCGGTGATAGGAATCACAACCTAAATTTTTTTTTTGCTCTACGACGTTCCGTTAATTTTTAAATAAATAAAATATGATCAATGTGGCGGGAGAAAAGTATTTTTTAAAAATTTTTTTCATTGACTTACACAATGTTTTAACAACTCAAAGCTATGTAAATGCACCTACACGCACAAAGATATTTTTAAATTTGAGCTAATAACAAAAACAAAAAAGTTATGAACATTTTTCAATTTTGAGGTTATAAAATAAAAATTTATTTTTTCAACTTTTTTTTACAGATTTGTCATTCTGTTGACCAGTAGGTTACACCCTGTAAAAAGAGTTAGGTACTTTTGTAACACCTTGTATACTCGTATATTCTTACGTTGATCTCTATTAGTAATCCTTAAAAAAAACTTAGGATCTAGGTCAGTTGATTTACACAGCGTCAAGTGGCATCTCCACTCAAACTAAATGGGTGATGTGATCACTTGGGGCGTGGTTTAGATGGTTTAATTCTTTCTAATCGGCATTTGAAATTGCGAAAATCTGAGCTGAAGGTCTAAATGGTTACCTATAAATTGTAGTCGGAGGGTTGATTTACACAGCGTCAAGTGGCATCTCCACTCAAACGAGGGGTAAATGGGTGATGTGATCAATTGGGGCGTAGTTTAGATTGTTTAATTTCTTTCTAATGAGCATTTGAAATTTCGAAAATAGCTGAAGGTCTAAATATTTACCTAATTGTAGTCGGAGTCCCTTGCCTAAAAAAGAGCAGCCAAATAAGTGAATTAATTCTCAGCTGGCACCAAATCATAATCATCAATCGACATTTTTGATTACATGTAATAAATAAATCATAAGTAAAAAATTAAAAATCAAAATTTTCAGCTTTCGATCCTCAGAAAACGCCTAACATTGAAGTAAACGGCAGCTTCGGTGCTATTAAGAGTAGACGATAGCAGCGTGGCGGGAAATTCAAAATTTTTAATTTTTTTACATTTGTAGCTAAACTGAGCTATTTTTGTTCAGTGATTTTTCGTTTGCGGCAATAACATAGCATTCTTTTCATTATTGTAAACAAAAGAAGCCGATTATGTGTTCTGTATAGCTACCACGAGTGCGAAAAAGCTGTGCCGGACGTCCGCCGGACGTCTGTCATGTATCCTAATACTATAGTAGTAAGGTTGTTTATGCAACTTGTCACTTTCAGTGACATTGACAGTAAGCACTCGTGGTACCAGTACAGGTCTACGACAAGTTTTTTGGGCAGTGCTACTGCTTCGTAGATCAGAACACATAATCGGCTGAATTATTGTTGTTCTGTTGCTTACAATAATGAAAAAAATACTGTTTTATTGCCGCAAACGAAAAATCGCTGAACAAAAATAGCTCAATTTAGCTACAAAATTTAAAAAACTGTGAAAATTTTGAATTTCCCGCCACGTTGCTACCTTTCCACCTTAAATTAACTTTGACCTGACTGATTCAGATCAAGCTTTCGCGTAGGTACAATATCGTAACAGTTACAATATTGCTAGGTCAGCTTCTAATAAAGTGTGTTCGCGACAGACGTTACTGTTTGTTACATACTATTAAAGTCAAAGACAAAGTCAAAGTCAATTAATCAAGTAAGGTCTAATGAATACCTCAATGATTTTAGTGGGTATTCTATAGGTCTTACCTAAGTTAGAACATTAAGGCGATGCGTGTATAATTCACAACTAAGTAGGTAGTCAAAGACAAAGTCAAAGTCAATTAATCAAGTAAGGTCTAATGAATACCTCAATGATTTTAGTAGGTATTCTATAGGTCTTACCTAAGTTAGAACATTAAGGCGATGCATGTATAATTCACAACTAAGTAGTCAAAGACAAAGTCAAAGTCAATTAATCAAGTAAGGTCTAATGAATACCTCAATGATTTTAGTGGGTATTCTATAGGTCTTACCTAAGTTAGAACATTAAGGCGATGCGTGTATAATTCACAACTAAGTAGTAATGCACATAACTAAGGCCCAAGCCGCCCAAGCTTTTTTGCCCTCATAGAAATATCTGGAATAGTGCTCGTGCGTGGAAGAGCGGAAGAGTAGAACAGTGGACTCTGAAGCAAGAGGTACCCGGTTCGATTCCCAGTGCGGGCATGTATCTATGACTTTGTTTAATTTCAAAGTTACGTACATTTGTGAATTTGTAGTAGCAATACCACTCGCTACCTGTGAAGGAAAACATCGTGAGGAAACCCGCGGCTCAGTTGGCTCCACACGTATTGACCTGTCTTTCCTGTTGGCTAGGTCGACTAAGCTGCCAGGATGGTATAGGTGCTGGGCAAGCCTACTCCATCTAAAACAATGTCCCAGGCACTGCAGCGCCGAGTGGTCTCTTCACCCATCTAGTGTGAGTGAAGGTGCCACTGGACGCTGTATAAATCATCTCATTACGTAGATGCAAAGGCCTTAGTTAGTGCTCGTTACAATGTGTACGAGATTTGATAACTTGTATATAGAATATCATTGTTACAATTTCTTCCTACACATACCTACCTAGATTAATTTTATTCTTACCAACTTCTTTCAATCGGAAGGCAAACCTCGAGATAAGTCAGGAATTAATTTCCGCCCGCCGCTTTCTCAGGGGAAGCGAAAAAAAGGCTAAATCATCTTTTTTATATTAGCTGCTAAATTAGGTACACAAGAATGGTGCGGGGTTTTTGACGAAAACCTGGCAGATGTGAAGGTAAAAAAACTAAGGCATTTGCATCTTCGTAATGAGATGATTTGTTATGTAAAACATTTAATCACACTAGATGGATTACTTGACCACTCGGACGCTGCAGTGCCTGGGGCCTAGGCCTGTAACGCAATGGCGTGTCGATGGCGTCCCAGCAGAAGGACAAAACCGAGGTTTCCTCATTTTCTCCTACAACCAAAGAACTAATAATCTAGAATTAGAATCAGAATATTCTTTGCTGCACTACAAACACATTGAAAGGACCGACAGCATTATTAATCGTAATTGAATTGTAGTATTTGTAGATGACTTTACGCTTAGTTGTATTTCAGTAAAGTCACTAGATACCTACCACGAACTTATTTTTTAATATCCGTGATACCTACATACTGTTACCGGGATTTGAATCAGGTTCTTCTCGCTTGGGAGCAGAACGTCATACCTTCCATCTATCAACACCCATAGACTTATATTTTCTATGTTAAAACCTATCTCTTTGTGATTGGATGGTAAAATCCGTGCGTAAGTTGGCGCTCCAATTTTATTAACTGACATTTTCGATCAAATTTTAAGGGTGGTATTAATAGTCGTCTGAGTTCACCTACTTGAGATCGATCTCAAGGAGGTAAATGTCAAGCCTTGGGTAATGTCAAACTTGAGTAGCTGTCTGCTTATTAATAGTCACGATCTTGAGATTGACATTGACATTAGCCGACTTACTTGAGTGAGTCGACTTACTTGAGTCGACGCCATATTAATAGAGCCGACTTGAGCTCTGAATTGAGTGAGTCATTCATCTTTTGACAGTCCGTGACGTCTCAATTTCAATACAACGTGGTTTAGAGTACTAGGCATGCATAAAATGTTAAGAAGCTGTAAGATCACTTACTTGAGACCGGAGTCGCTGGCTTATTAATAGACACAATCTTACGTGAGTTCACCTACTTGAGACCAGACTTGCGACTGTCATTTCCAAGTGCAGGCGATAGCCGACTCAAGTTCGTGTTTTTCATCACCCGACTACGCAAAGCAAGAAGGGGAGTTATTTTCTTTGATAATTAATATACAAAAATGATGTTTAGTCAGCGCGCATCCAAAGCGAACCTACCGCAAGAAGTTGCAGCTTAACAATATACTTAGGACCATCGTCGATATCGGAAGTTACGTGTAAAGGGACCTTGTGGTGTGAAATAATTTGTCGTCGTCATTCGACCGGCACCTCTACCACATCGCTATGACTAGCCAGAAAAGTGTTTCTACCAGCCCGAGTTCTTCGAGCTGCAAAACTCCAGCAGTTCAGAGCCCCACAGTCATATTACCAAGAAAGAACTCCGAAGAGCTGAGGTTTAAAAAAATAAGCTGGTACTAAGTTTGAGTTTAGTTTGGTATATAGCTTCAGACGCTCCGGTTTCCTCACGATGTTTTCCTTCACAGTCAGGGAGTGATATGTATGCGACTTTGAAATAAATTAATGTCATGGGTAGGGTACATGCCCTCATCGGGACTCGAACCAGGATCCCTCGATTCCGAGTCCATTGTTCTACCCATTATGCCACCACCGCGTCACCATCTAAAACTCAAATACTACCTATAAAGGCATGGTAGAATCAGAAGCTACGAGCTTGTACTTGGTCAAATACAGAAGTGTTGTCAAAATTAAGTTTTAATTTCAAAGAAATACTACTATTTGCAGGCTCCCATAATCTTGTAAGAAACTACACCACACACTAATAAAAAGGCAGAAAGTATATTTCAACTCTTTCCTTACTTACGATGTAATAGGGACTATTTTTGTACAATCCAAGGGAATTATTTCGTGAAACGCACGTGCACACGACAACACGTCGACCTTTACACGCTAGTACTCTACTCGGTTACGTTACGGGCGACTTTACAACAAAAGTGTACACTTTGACGTGCTGTCGTGTGTACAATAGAATTTGAGTGCTGTAACGTGAATGACGTCATGTCAATGGTCTGAAGGTATTAGGCGTGCATAAACATCCGGAATCTCTTCTAAGGCAATTGGTGACAGAAAGTTTCATGTAGTATGATACATATCATGTAGATGGCAGCACAACATACAATTCAAACCTCTTTACTCGTACCTAGTTTTTTTAAGACTATTTGCCGGCCTTCAAAGCCCAGTTGGACCATAGAGGTTACTAGGCATGCATAAAATATAAAGCGGATATAGTAGGGAAAACTTGAGGGTGTGGTATCATTCATACGAGTAGTAGGTATTCAGTAAATTAAGTTGATACTTGAAGATAAATCTGAATAGGGAAGACCTTCATTAATGTTACATAATTATCTAATTTTTTTTTCTAATTGGAAAATAAACAAGCCTGGGAGAGTTGTAACATATTTATTAATACAATATTGTTTCCTAATCATCATCTAAAATTTCTACACCTGACATGAATTTGCGCTGAGTCGAGTATTCTTCCCCTCATTTTATGTGTTCATTCTCCACACATTATTCCAGGTTTCGGGACCAATGCTGGTGTTTTAAAATTGCCTTGGTTTTTATCCCTCCTATCATAACGCCCTAACTTCGTCGATTATGCGTCGGACAGTAGGTACTTTCTGATTTTCCTGGAATCAAAATAAAACATTAATGTAGTAGAATGATGTGCGCAACGATCAAACGTTAGGTTTGCAGTCGCTCTATAATTTATTATAAATTCGCTTGGCAAATTACTACTTTCTCTACGTAAACATAACCTCTAAAGTTATATTAAATGCGCAAAAAACGTTGATGATGGGGTATTTTAAAGACCTAACTGACGATATCTGTAACTTGTATCGTGAACTATGTATACAATTATAGTGAATAAATACCTGTCTTGTCAGCAACTCGTTTGTAGAGGTCATCCAACTGGGTCCGCTAGGTACTGAAGCTCGAAAAACGGAAGCTCGAATAACAAAAGCTCGAATGAACTGAAGCTCTCTGTTGGAAGTTTCCGGCATGATATTTTTCGGCCAAAATATTGAAAATAACCTCTCTGGCGCCACTTATTATCCATAACCGACTAAAACGTTCAATATACTGAAAATCACAAGAATTTACGAGACATTTTTATAATAATTATTTTCGTAGTTTGACTGATGTTTGACAGTAGAAAAAGTTTTTTCTTTTATTCGACAGTTCTGAAAACCGTGAAAAAAGTTGTTCACCTTACGAACCTCTTTGAAGGTCAAACTGAGGTTGTGGCTAGCCTCTTTCTAATGTATGGTAGCCTAGTACATTCTTTACTCAAGCGCTGAAATAGTTCATTCTTGACTCATGTCGAGGACTTGAGATCGGTCTCAAGTAAGCGCTGCTTTATTAATATGCTGAGTTACTCACTCAAGATCAAGCTCTCTGTTGCCAAAGTAACGAATAACAATGCTGAATAAAAATGGCTGAAGCGAGTCAGATCTGTTCCTTTTTGTCTAGACCAGGGTGCCGCTACAAAATTGTGTCGTCATATTGAACGAGCGATCGAAGTATGTTTGTATGTGTGTATGTATGAATGATTGTGTCGTCATAAAAATATAAAGGCGGCTTAATGGAATTAAAAGATTTTTTAAATTCTAACATCCAAATCCAAATCGGACGAAGAGTGGATATGGGGTTAGCAAAAAGTTAGTTATCCTGAGTTCACAGTTCGGGGTGAACCACTAGTTATTATAATCGAGTACCTATTTGGAGTAGAGTTCGTGTTATATCTTGTAACATCACTTTTATGTTTGTGGAATCCTGGACTATTATAGAAATGACAAGTTGACAACTGAATAACACCGGACCATGGACAATTTTATGGACCAAAAGGAGGCCAAACTCAGGTTGTGCCTTTTCGAATAGTCTCTTTATAATGTATGGGCGCCTAGTACTTTTGAGTTGGGTTTAAGCTTTTTGACCACATTTTGAACTTTAAATGGTATCATTCGTTCAAATAGTTCATTCTTTACTCAAATCGAGGACTCAAGTTCGCGCCTAAGATAGGTTTATTAATAAGCCAATGTCTCAAGTAGGTGATTTTTGTTTTCTGAGTTCACCTACTTGAGACCGATCTCAAGTAGGTGATCTCAGAGGACTATTAATACCAGCCTAAGTCCGGCAGGCGCTTCCGAATAAATCTTAATTAAGTTCGATAGAGGTGTTTTTTGTCAATACAAACATGTCCCCCGCTTTTCTAGTTGGATTATGACACTATGTAGAGCAATTTTCGTGATACTGAAATGTGTACGATTTTGAGGATCCAAACTGCCTTGTTGTGGTAATACAACGTGTTACAAAACACCCTAACTCTTTTTACAGGGTGTAACCTCTGGTCAACAAGATATTGTGAATTCTTTAAAACAACTTAGCTCAAATTAAAAAATATATATGTTTGTTTGTGTGTGTAGGTGCATTTGCATAGCTTTGAGTTGTTAAAACATTGTGAAAAATGAAAACAATATTTAAAAAAATACTTTTGCAGCGTTCACATTTTATTAATTTAAAAATAAACGGAACGTCATACCTAGAGCAAAAAAAATGTTGTGATTCCTATCACCGGTTGCTATTACCCTTTAAAAAGAGTAGGGATCTTTTGTAACACCTTGTATATGGCACAATATTGAGTTTCTTGTGGCTTGCTACCGTTCACCGCGATCATTACTAAGTGCAGAGTACCCACTCGTATTTGCACTACAATTAAAAGGGGGTTAAGAGGGCCCCGGCTAAGTGCTTTTATAGTTACAGCCTTTTGAAGGCCGTTAATGCCACTCAGTGGGTTTGTCTGCTTTCAATGTTGCCAGAGCATGCAACCAACGGATTACATGTACCTAGGACAATAAATGCTATGGGTAGGTATCCCAGCGCGTGTAATTCGATACAATAAGACCATTATGAGAATGTAACAGAATTGTAACGGTTACTGAATTAAAAAAAACATTCCTCTTATTTTTTTAACCCCCGATCCAAAAACTTACGAACCCCTCGGTTCGTAAGTTTGACCGCTATGTGTGTGTCTGTCTATCTGTGACACCGTAGCTCTTAAACGGGTGAACCAATTTGGTTGCGGTTTTTTTATTTCAAAGCAGGTTTTCTAGCGCGTGTTGATATATGTTTTAATCAAAATCGGTTCAGCCATTTATGAGATACTTATTTTAAGCTAAAATGTTGGGGGGAATTTGAAAATTTTCATTTAATATTTATGAGTAGTCTGAAGAGACAAAAAAAAAGTAAGTAGTTTTTTAAAGAAAAGTCTCCATTCAGGAACCGTTGTTTGTGGACCAAATTCATAGGGCTTTACCGTAATAAAAAAAAACACTAAACGGAACACAAGAAATCAAAAACACGAAGTAGCTAATATCACTGAATCTGCTTAATCTTGCCTTCTAAATGTTTGTAATTTATCCTGAGAATTATATTTTCTTTGTATCTAAATTAACAGTGCTTGCTTTTGTGTAACTTTCCTGACCTAGGTTCGATGTTATTGTTATTTTTTAGAGAAGTCTAGGTCGTCCTGAATAATTGAACGAGCGAGCGAAGCGAGCGAAGTTCTCCGAGTCTGCTTGAACAATCCGGCGTTTGTATGTATTTATGTATGTATATATGTTTGTATGTATGTTTTGTATGTTTGTTTGTATGAATGTTCGTTCGACGATAACTTGAGTAAAAACGGATCGTTATGAAATTTGGTAGGCGGGTAAATGAGGCAAAGACCATTTTTAAGTTCGAACATGAGCCAAATCGGTCGAGGGGTTGCTGAGATATCGGGTCGCGAGTTCATAGTTCGGGGCGAACCACTAGTATCATAGAGTAGATTAAATGTTGCAGCTAGACAAGGTAGGCCCAAAATTTTCATTTCTATTAGGGTGAAAGAGAGAAGAGATCTCGTCGCGCCTGGTTGATGCCTCGGGTGACCAGAGGGCTGGTGCCTACCTCGGGCAAAGGCTGAGCCTCGCCATCCAGCGGGGCAACGCCGCCAGCCTTCTGGGCACCCTTCCAAGCGACGGCGGCGATCTGGCCCAAATTTTTTATTTAAATTAAGTAGGTTAAATTAGTATAGTTTTCTTTTTATTATTTCTTATTAGTTTAGTGTTGTATATTTAATTTCGTTTAATACATAAATAAAATAGGGTGAATATTATACTAATAACTACCGACTAGTGCACTAATAATATTAACATAGATGATAACCATGTCTTAAAACTAAAATTGCGTAGCATGTCGTCTCCATCTTATATTCGCACATAACTGCTCGTATTAAGAGCTAGACTACGACGCAACAAATTATGAGGTCTACAAGCACCAAGTCCTACCTATTAACCATTTTTAAGTACTTTTAACCTGAAATCAGCTGAACAATTTTATTAATATGAGGGTTTACTTTTTATAATGATAATTTACTGCACCTCAACAATAAAAGAATCAAAATTCCTTTACGGAACAAGAAATGTAGCGAAATTAAATTAATTTCAAACTGACTATTTCGAACATTTTCCTGTCTTCATTTTTAATCAACCTGCAAAAGCCGTGCGCCCTAGAGCGTATAATCGAATTGTGATAGTGCCCTGCCTTTGAGAATAAGGACTTTGAGTTAATTCGACGAATTTATGCGACTCTTAACGTTATTTCCAAGTAATTCGATAAATTTTGTGTAGCTGTAGAACTTGATCTTTAGAAACAAGCCTTTAGATTCAGTCTTTATCTTAAGGGCCCTCCTTTTTGCTCAAATAAATCTAGAAGATATTGTATGAGCAGACTCTTCAACCTGTAAGCAAAGGTTACCAATAAGTACCTAATAGGTGTTCCGTGAGCAGGGCCCTTAGCCTGTAACACAATGGTGCCAAAATGGGCTTTCGGTTGACGGTTTTAATTACGATTTATTAATGCTGTCGGTCCAGTGTCGGTCCTTTTAATGTTATTGTAGTACAGCAAAGAATATTATGAGTCTAATTCTAGAGGATTAGTTCGCTGGTTGGAGGAGAACAACGAAAAAATCCCGGTTTTGTCCTTCTGCCTAGGACGCCATTGATACGCCATTGTGTTACAGGCTAAGGCCCCAGGTGGTTACCAGATGGACATTAGCCAAAGTAGCCGGAAAACAGTGGTTGCGCCTGGCGCAGGATCGTGAGAGGTGGCGTGAGCATGAAGAGGCCTTTACTCAGCAGTGGGTGCTAACAGGCTGATGATGATGATGAGGTATTCCGTGAACATGTCACTGTTTAAAAAAAATAATATATAAAATATACACAATAAAAACAAAACAGGTTGTTAATAAAAATAACTATTGAACTACAAAAGGTATTTTTAGTGCCTCAAAAGTGCTCAAAACACAATTTTCTGTGATTGTAGCCAACGTACTGATATGACTTACGTTTAGTAAGTTTCTTATCCCACCAAAAACATTCTGTAAAAACTAGCCAGGTCTCGATGGATCTGCTTGTTTATCTCTAAAAAAGTAATGAAATCTAGACAAAGTCGTGCCAAGTCTAAGGTTCCTTACTGCGATTTCTTTATTATTATAGTTAATGTTGTGAGACTTGGCCGTTGAAGGGTACACAAGCGGTTCTGGCGACAGATTGGTGCAATGGTGCCATGGAGCACCTGGTTTTGTACCCTTGTGTACCCTTCAACAGCCAAGTCTCACAACATTAACTATAATAATAAAGAAATCGCAGTAAGGAACCTTAGACTTGGCACGACTTTGTCTAGATTTCATTACTTTTTTAGAGATAAACAAGCAGATCCATCGAGACCTGGCTAGTTTTTACAGAATGTTTTTGGTGGGATTTCACTTCTTTTTGTAGAAACGAGGGCATATTGATTAATTTTATTAGATTTTCTTATTTGACACAGTTTTTAAATTTGTGTAATGTTCGAGTAGAATAAAGTTAATCGTCCGACTATTTCTTGTTGAACGAGTGAGCGAAGTCCTCCGAGTCTGCTGGAACAATCCGGCGTTTGTATGTATGTATGTTTGTATGTATGAATGTTTGTTCGACGATAACTTGAGTAAATTTGGTTGGATCGTTATGAAATTTGATAGGCGGGTAAACTAAATTAAAAGAATTTTTAAATTCGAACATGAGCCAAATCGGTCGATGGGTTGCCGAGATATGGGGTTGTATAGTTTAAATGCAAAGCGCGCGCGCGCCTGCGCGAATGGCGTAAGCAAAGTTATACATCTGTAACTGAGGTCGCGAGTTCATAGTTCGGAGCGAACCACTAGTGGGACGCTATAGGCTAGATTAAATGAAGATGTGTCCCACTACGCTGGATTTTTGCTATGACAGTCGATTTTTTTATGTACCAATAGTAGAAGGGGCATTACCATAATATCTCTAATAAAGCTGATACCAGCTGAGGGTTCTTCATCAGATACTTCAGACCTTAGATTTTTGACATCAAATAAAGCGGCCCACCAAGTTGAATATTTTTTGTAAGGGCGGTATATGTCGATCTATAATAGTTTGGTTGGGCTCTTGTGTTTTCTAATCAGGGTCACCAGGTACTCCAGATCTTCGATTATCCTAGTTTTTATAGTTTTCCCTTTTGTGCCCATTAAACCCTAACTCTGTACCAAATTTCAGCTCTCTGAGTTTATGGGAAGTACTAGTTCTATTAGGGCTCTTGTGTTTTCTAATCAGGGTCACCAGGTACTCCAGATCTTCGATTATCCTAGTTTTTATAGTTTTCCCTTTATGTGGCCATTCAACCCTAACTCTGTACCAAATTTCAGCTCTCTGAGTTTATGGGAAGTACTAGTTCTATTAGGGCTCTTGTGTTTTCTAATCAGGGTCACCAGGTACTCCAGATCTTCGATTATCCTAGTTTTTATAGTTGTCCCTTTATGTGCCCGTTAAATCCTAACTCTGTACCAAATTTCAGCTCTCTGAGTTTATGGGAAGTACTAGTTCTATTAGGGCTCTTGTGTTTTCTAATCAGGGTCACCAGGTACTCCAGATCTTCGATTATCCTAGTTTTTATAGTTTTCCCTTTATGTGCCCATTCAACCCTAACTCTGTACCAAATTTCAGCTCTCTGAGTTTACGGGAAGTACTAGTTCTATTATGATGATCATGAGTGAGTGAGTGAGTGAGTGAGTGAGTGAGTGAGTGAGTGAGTGTGTGTCAAAAATGCGAAACTTTGCTTTCGCTTAACTTCGGAACTAAATGACCTACAGACTTGAAATTTTGTATTTTAAGTATGTGATTATAGCTTACTAGATGACGAAAATTTCTGCGTTCTGGTCTTATCCAGAGGTTCTCAAATAGGGGCCTGAAAATGCGGCGAAATGGTTCCAGTAAAGGATGGTACGGCAGTGTTTGCTTCGCGCTCGACCTGGCGGGGGCACTGCCGTGCCCCCAGAAAATGTGATATCATGTACAGTCGGCCACACGCTAGGATACCCCTTTTTGGTCAATTGACGCCCTTATTCAGCGCGCGGTATGAGCTGCCATGGAGTATCTGTAACTGTGGCCGACCGTTCCTACCTGCCACACATACTACTGTCAAATAAATACAGAAAAACACGCAAAATACATTTTATAAAAATAAATTATAAACGGGACATACCTAGGGTAATTAAGCAAATATTTAGCTCGTGAAAATACACAGACGTAAAATTTTGTGTACAAAAAATATTTCACCTTCCCTCTTGCTTTCCGGTCACTTAAAGGGCTGTGTAGACTTGCGCCAGACCTGATAGAGATTGGCTTTTTGAAACTTTCGTGGTTTTTAGACATAATTATTATAAGAAAACGGGATTCTTACAACAATTTGAAATAAATGAAAATACAATTAAATTACAAACATTTGAAATAAATAACCTGTAGTTTAGGTGGTAGCCTAGTGGGTATAACAATGGACTCAGAAGCGAGACCCAAGTTCGATTCCCGGTGCGGGAATGTTTGTTTATTTTCAAAGTTACGTACATTTCAGAATTTTTACTAGCATTTCGAACTTTTTCTCTCTCTGAGAAAAAGTTCTTGCCCAGCTAGTGGAATCCCATACACTTGTAGGTACATTTTACATTTTAACTTTTGGTTATAGCCCTCAGAGAAATAAGGCACAGGTGTTAAAACTAACCTAACCAAACACCGCAACATCGGTTATAGCGAAGTTTGACGGAGAAAAATGGTGCGGATATAATTAGAACATATTATTTCGACCCAGCTTTAGAAGGTATGCAAACTTACTTTAGGTTATAAACATTGAAGTAGAATACGTTGAAAAAATTCGCCCGGTACCGGATTTTGAACTCGCAACTTCTTGCATACCGTGCTGGCGCTCTACCAATAGAGCTACCGACCCAAGTAACTGTCGATGCGAATTTCTTCAGCCCCTCTACCCTTGACGCATGTTTTTCAATATGGCAGAATTTACAAAATTCTATATGTCTTTAAGTAAACATTACGAAGTATACCTACATATAAAATCAAAGGATGAATGACTATGCAATGTAATAGAGAAAATATTTTAAAACTTTGTTTCCTAGCCGGGCACTTAGAAAAAAATGGTTAGGGGAGTGCCGAGAATTCGTTTTTGAGTACCAGATGTAGTGAAAGCGCACCCTTATTTTTGTTATTTTCCGTCACCTTAAATTACATAAGTAGTTAAGTACACTCCGTTCACAGTTATTTTATCTCCCGCTAAAAGTATATTTTGAATCGCTTCTGTCTGAATAATAATATTATGAAATCATTGTATTAAATCGGTGAAAAATCTGAGATTTTAGGATATCTGTCGGTCGTTATTATTATCATGGCAAAAAGGTCAAATAGAGAAAAAAAATTAAACGTCAAAGGTAGGGCGCTATATTTCTTTTTTGGTGACGTCATAATATATCATAAGTCACTCGCATCGGCAAGACCACAGCCTTCTTTATCTCTCAAGCCGTGCTGTGCAAGTCTGGCAACGTCGCCGGGTTCATGGTATAGACAATGCACTGCCTGTCAGAAGCCATTATGATAGTACGACCAAGTTACAACTAATCCGAGTCTCACTAACTTCAACTCTGGCTGGAAACCATTAATTTTAGTCACATAATAATACGCGGCTAAATAACATGGCAGTTATGCCGTTTGTTTTTATACCATGTTTCTTGTAGTTTTAAGTTAGTTGGATAATACGTCATCTTCATTTGACGTGAGGATTTGTTTTGATTTGTTGTGGCTGATATTGTGAGTAAAAAATAAGTAATTTATTAGTTGAACGAGCGAGCGAAGCGAGCGAAGTTCTCCGAGTCTACTGGAACAATCCGGCGTTTGTATGTATGTATGTATGTATGTATGTATGTTTGTATGTTTGTATGTTTGTATGTTTGTATGTTTGTATGTATGAATGTTCGTTCGACGATAACTTGAGTAAATTTGGTCGGATCGTTATGAAATTTGGTAGGCGGGTAAATGAAATTAAAAGAATTTTTAAGTTCGAACATGAGCCAAATCGGTCGAGGGGTTGCCGAGATATCGGGTTGTTTAGTTTATATGGGGTCGCGAGTTCACAGTTCGGGGCGAACCACTAGTTATTCATTGCTTTAAAACAGCCCAACTTGACTTGCCAGGCTTAAGGTATGTTTTTAGAGTATTTTTGAACGAGCGAGCGAAGCGAGCGAAGTTCTCCGAGTCTACTGGAACAATCCGGCGTTTGTATGTATGTATGTATGTATGTATGTATGTATGTATGTAAGTATGTATGTATGTATGTATGTATGAATGTTCGTTCGACGATAACTTGAGTAAATTTAGTCCGATCGTCATGAAATTTGGTAGGCAGGTAAATGAGGCCAAGAGAATTTTTAAGTTCAAACATGAGCCAAATCGGACGAGGGGTTGCTGAGATATGGGGTTGTTAAGTTTATATGGGGTCGCGAGTTCATAGTTCGGGGCGAACCACTAGTCATAGTTTTAGTTACGATTTGTAGTTAGAATTTGATCCTATAGAACCAATCGTAACAAAACATTAAATCATTAATTTATTTTCAAATGCCTCGCCGGTGTTTTGTGGCCTGGCTGTAAGTCAAATTACGACTCAAGTCTAAAGGGAGGAGAAAGACCTTTATCTACGTTTTCTTTCCGACGGGATAACGATTTATTAAGTCGCTGGAAAAATCATTATTAGATAGTCTTACAAGACAGACAACCGGTTCACACAGTCCTTAAATGCGAGGTTGCCAAACCTATTAGCATGGCTTGAGAGATAAAGAAGGCCGTGGCAAGACCATTCCAATGACAGCTCATTATTGTTTAAATTGGTTCAGGCGTTTAAGACAAAGTAGGACGTAGAACTAGCGCCGCCAATGAAAAAAAAATCATATCTTCTTTTTGGATGCATTTTTTTACTAAAAACGCTCCTGCGATTTCTCAACGCGAGGCTGAACTATTTTTAGGACCTAAGGTTTGGATTCCAGATCCTAGAACTTAAGAATGCAATCGATTCTCGCTAAAAGTGGCTACATTTTTTTTTTCATTGGCGGCGCTAGTTTTGCGTCCTATTGCGTCTTAAGCTATATTTTTAAACTTAAACTTTCGTAAACTTAAGCTGTAGCTGGGAACATAGGAACGGGCATTACATACATACCCTCCTTATAAGAGCATAAATCTTACAGATCTAGACAAAAGTATAATTTCATTGGATTGGAACGCCATCTACAATTCAGCATCAGTTGACCTTATGTCTGCTAATTTTAAAGCCCTATTGTTAAAACTTTTTAATGAGCATGCTCCAATAAGAACTATAAAGGTCAAAGGTCAATCGTTGCCGTGGATAACTGATAACATCAGATACATGATTAATTTACGTAATGAAGCATATATCAGGTTCAGGAAGACTCGATCAGACATTCATAAGCAATATTATAAGGATCTCAAGAACCTGGTAGTGTCTAGTATATACAATGAGAAAAGAGCTTATTTTAATCATATGGTTAATTTTGAAATTAGTGATACTAAAACATTTTGGAATAACTTAAAGAAGAAAATTTTACCCGACACTGATAAACGTTCTATTCCTGATACATTCAACGATCCTAATATTATAAACGATCATTTTCTTAAGGTATCCGGCATAGCCGAAGTACCTATTTCGGTGATGACTTATTTTGAGTTCCATAGATTTGGTCCGCACACTTTATCTTTACAGCCAGTTAGCCAAAGTGAAATCCTTAGACACATCACGACCATTACGTCAAACGCAATGGGAAACGATGCTATTAGTAGGGACATGATTTTACTAACACTTCCGCACTCACTAACAGCAATTACTAAAATCGTAAACAGGTCAATAACTACTAGTACAGTTCCGAATGATTACAAATTTGCATTAGTCAATCCATTGCCAAAAATTGATCAACCGAACGAAGTTAAAGATCTAAGGCCTATTAGTTTATTACCGTATGTTTCTAAGATCCTAGAAAAGGTTATTTACAATCAATTGCTGAAGTTTATTGAAAATTCCAATGTCTTACCCTCTTTACAATCGGGGTTCCGTAAAGGTCGTGGCACAGTGACAGCTCTGTTAGATGTCACTGACAATATACTTGCCGATGCTGATGTAGGTCGTTGCTCTATCCTAACACTGTTGGATTTCTCACGTGCTTTTGATAGTATCAGTATTCCGCTGCTGCTTTCAAAACTAGCTTTCTATGGTTTAGATCACCGGGCTATAAAATGGTTCGATAGTTACCTAACGAATCGATTCCAGGCTGTTAAAATATCAAAATATGATGGTTCTGTTCTATTATCACAACCCAAAGCAGTAACGCGTGGTGTTCCCCAGGGTTCCATACTCGGGCCACTTCTCTTCATGATTTATTCCGCGGACATGGCGAAGGTTATCAAACACAGCAGATTCCACATATATGCTGACGACGTACAACTATATGTATCTGAGAAACCTGACAAGATTCATCAAGCAGTTCTGGGCTTAAATGATGATCTGGATAGTATCGCAAATTGGTCCAAAAAAAATTCTCTTGTGCTCAATCCACATAAATCAAAGTTCATGGTACTTGGCACCAAACCTCAGATCGCTAAAGTGACTGTTTCAACCCCCGTTGTAAGTATTCTTGGACAAAAAATTGAACGTGTTGATCAAGCGAAAAATTTAGGAATTACTTTTGATAGCCAACTACGCTTTGAGAGTCACATTGATCACCTTGTCAAAAACTGTTTCTTTCGCCTTAAAATACTGTATAAAATTCGAAATCTACTCTCGGAAAAGGCACGCATAACTCTATGTGAGTCACTTATACTCTCCAGGCTAAACTATGGTGACCTGGTGTATGGACCCCGTATCCTGTCTAGATCTGAAAGATCAATACAGCGTGTGCAGAATGCTTGCTGCAGGTTCTGTTTCTCGGTGCCCCCGAGAAGTCATATCTCTCCATTCCTGAACAACGCGTCCATGTTAAATATGGAGTCTCGTAGACTTATACACTTGGCATGTTTAATGTTTGACGTAATGAAACATCAAGCCCCAGAGTATCTCTTTTCCATGGATGGGTGACCGCTAGCGGCAATAATATCTGAGCGCTTCCGTGCTTCGGAAGGCACGTTAAACCGTTGGTCCCGGTTGTTGTTGATTAATAACAATCGTTAAGCCATGTCAGAGGCCCTTTGGGCGGCCTAAAAACTCTGACACCAGGGGTGGCCACTACCTCATACGATTACCCACCTACCAAATTGAAACTTCTACGATCTAATAGATATGAATCCAATGCCAGGTCAACGCGCCCCCCACTAGCTATTCAAAAACACTATACTGCCACATTTACTGGCAGCTTCCGCTACCACGCGACGAAGTGTTGGAATAATATTCCTCCGCCTCTAAGAATTTTAAAAACTAAACTTTGTTTCAAAAAACTATATAAATCGCATCTTCTTGAAATACAAAAACTAAACATTCCAAAGGCCTTCGCGATGGTGGCGGTGTATCCGGTGTGAGGATCGTTTGATATTTTCTATTTAAAATGATTGAAATTTGTCCAAAATATGAATATCTATCTATTAATATATAATACTATCTCATTTTAAGGTAAAATCAAAATTATAATTTAATTAATAATCGAGCAAAATTTTTCTAATTTCAGGACAAATCTAGGTATGTATTGTATGGTGTTATTATCGTACTTGCTTTTTATCGTAAAAATGGTGTAAAATGTTTAAAAGTTGTAGTTCCGTATTAAGGCAACGCGCGCTCAGCACTAAAGGGCAACAACTGAAAATCAGTGTTTTGCCTTTTGGCAAGTACAGGCACTGAGTTGTGGCCCATTGTATTGCCGGACACACACTCACACACATAACTTTAAACTGGTACTTAAATATAATTTAATATTGTTGTTTAAAAATGTCTGTTTTGTTAATTTAAGTTAGTTTAAGTTTTATGTAACTTCACTGTTTTCTTTCATTTTCTGTATGTGTTTTGGTAGTACAATAAACTCTTTATCTATCTATCTATCCTTTAGACAGTCGGGTAAAAGTACGCAGTGACGATTTTCTTCTCGATTTCAACTAATGTTTAAAGTGACCCAATTTTTTTAGAAATATGTTGCTAATTTTGAAGAGTTACCCTATAAAGCATCGTCTAAATCTAATTACGCGCTCCTCCGACCGTTTCCTCGATAGAGTTATTAAGGTGAAAACCCAGGCACAACTAAATGAAATGGGAATAAAATCATAAATCTTTGATGCGTTTTTTGCTTCCTACTTGTACCAATAAAATCTTTTATCGCCAAAAGTGGCCACTTTTGGCGATAACAGATTTATTCGTAGGTTCTAGAATGTGGAATCTAAACCTTAGGTCCTAAGAATAGTTAAGCCTCGCGTTGATTAACCCAATAAAGAGTTGTTAGCAAAAAACGCATCCAAAAAGATATGTTTTTTTTTCCATTGGCGGCGCTTGTGCCTAGGTTTGGGCCTTAAATAAAGTCTTACTGATGGATTGTCTCATTTATTATTTCCTAGTTCTTGCCCCTTCAGGTCGCTCAAAGAGCTACGGAACGTGCTATGTTGGGTATTTCTATCCGGGATCGAATTAGAAATACTAAAAGCTGGAAGAGAACAGAACTGGAAAATATACCTGAAGTGATAGCCCGTAGAAAGTTATATTAGTAGGCCATCCAGCACCTCTACTCTTAACGCTATTTGTAAAGAATTGTTGGGCAGTACCAACATTCAATAATTCAGGAATTTTGATGCAATAAATATAGTTTTTTACATAGGTAATAAGTAGTAGGTATTTGCATAATGATTATCGAAATTATTATTGCGACAAGTTCACAAAGCTTTTCATAGATGGCGCCTACGAACCGGAATACGGCTGTCAAAATTAATCTGTGCTAAGCGAAATTTTACAGCCGTATTCCGGTTCTTCTATGGCCACAATGGTCGTATGAAATGCTTTGTGAATTTGTGCTGAAAACGGCTCATTGCGACGTGGGTAGAGGGACAGGCCGGTTGCAGACGATGACCATATTAGCCTGTTTCAACTTGGATGACCATAATATTCACTAGGTTTGCGTACACGGGCGGGCGGTCCTTCCGCAGCGAAAAACCGCTAGTAAACCGCGACGAAACCTACATTGCGCGGTATCCCGGCACGGCAACTTTATATTATTACGAACCTCCCACCCATATTCTACACAGCAGTGATTTAAGTACCTATTGTAGGTAACTCTTTTTGTATGTGGTAAAAGGTTAAACTTACCTACTTGTATTTATGTCGGTGTAGCAGACTAGTTTTCGACATAAATACAAGTAATTTTACGAAACATAAAATGTGCAGTGCTGAAAATAGGAATAACTCTGTTTTAATTCAGGTATTTTAACACCACGCTGCGATCCAAATCCCACATTGCCGACGTGGGACTTGTGATGGCAAAACTGAAGTGGACTTGGGCTGCCCCACAGCCTTCTAGAAGGCTGTGGCTGCCCACATTAGCCGAATGCACCCGGATAGGTGGGTTAGACTTGCCACCGAGTGGGTGCCGAACGGCGAATACCGCAGTCGAAGCCGGCCGAGAAGAAGATGGCGAGACGATCTTGACAAATATTCGCCGGAGTGGTCGGAGGTGGCTCAGGACCGAAAAATCTGGGCTGAGAAGGTGGGAGGCCTCTGGGAAAAGGCCCTATGCCAGCTGTCATAAAATTAAAAAAATTGAGAAGAAATAAAAACAAGAGGGGAATTTGCAAATCGCTTGGTAGTATTTTGTCACTCTTATTAAACGATCGTAATCGTAAAAAATGTTTACGAGTTTCGATTTTTATTTGGAACATGAAAATGCAATTTAAATTGAGTTTTCAAGTGGATAGTACTCTTTTTCACAATTGATAAATGCATAGATATTTTTTTGCAAATATTGTATGGCAAATTTTTGCACTGATTCCGAGTAATTCACTGCTGTCTATTGAGGAGTTCCGTCCTCCATCTCCGAAGTTCTTCATCCGATTTTCACCATTTTTTTATGAGACCACAAGGGAAGTATATCCTTTCAAACAAACAATTATTATTGGATAGAACGTCATAATAGATAGGTAGATAGATAGATAGAGCCATTTACTCATTTGAAGCTAAAAAGTCGGGGGTAATAAAAAAAAAATATATATAGTAGTTGTAGGTTATTGAGTGTTTTAGACCACCCAATGGATGCAGTCCACAGAAATAAATCAGAAGCCTAAAAGTTTTACAAAGTTTCACCTTGCACCACAAGGAAGCAATGCCCCTACGTCAGTTACAGCCACCATAAAGGCTTTATTGTGTTTTATCGGGAAGGATTACGACCTATGTATGTATAGACGACGATTGAAGGACCCGCCTTCCTTTCGATTTAGGGCGATTCATAGCTGTTCGATATTTACTCCAATAGAAAGAAAGAAGATAGAAAATACATTTATTAAAATAGCTGGTTAGAGGTATAGGTTCACGGACCGGGTAATCACTGACTGGCCTCGAATTTGGAGTCCATATTTACCTTACCACCAGATACGATGGACTGACAGAATAAGGGTTCAACGAAAGTAGTGTGGCAGGAAGTGCAATTTTCACAGATTTGTTTTTTTCAATTTTGTAGCTAAACTTAGCAATTTTTTGCTTAACGATTTTTGTTCCACGGCAATAAAATAGAATTGTTTTCATTATTCTAAGCAAAATAACGACAAAAAATCATATTTATTCATATCTCCTCCTTTTTTGAAGTCGATAAAAAATCAGCTTCGCCTTTCGTTACGTTCGCTTCGCATGAGTCAGAATACGGTCCACGCTAGAGATTGCCTCATTTATTACCGTTGACGATTGAAAGTACCGTTTAAGAGAAATAGGGCAGGCCCTGTGGGGTCTGTCGTAAAAATTGTCGTTTTATATCAGCCAATCAGTCAGGGTTTGGTGACTTAAGAGCAAAGTCAAAATGTATGACTTTAGTCGTTTTTTACTGGTCTTGATCGGTTGCCATTTACTTATCATCAAAACATTGCAGTCCTGTATTTTTCCCCGACTGCGATGAATCACAAAAGGAATTATGAATGAGGTTGAAAAAATCGTTCAGGACAGGACTTGAACCCGCAACCTCATCGACAGACACTTAGCTCGATCGGTGAAATTGGTAGAGCTTTTTTTCACTTATAACATAACCACCTGTTAAGCTCATCTGTTAGGCAAGAAAGGTGTCGTTTCTTAATGGGCCATATTTTTTTTTTTATTTGGCCATCGCTTTAAAATTTTGTAGGACCATTTTTTATGAAAGAGGAAAATCCCCTAAACAGTACCTGATTCCTGAAATATTTCATTTCTGTATTATTTACAAGTATGAACACTTTTTGATTGTTGAAAGGTTATTTAGACGCGTTCACAAACTGCTTTACACGAGCGAGGTCGCTCGTGTACCTTTACTTTGTAATTTCTGATAACCTACCAAATATAAACATAGTAACCGGACTCCTAGAATTACTTCCTTATTCTTTTAACTTAGAGACATCCTCAATTCATCGGAAGGTATCCTTCTTTTAGTCTGTCAGCTTCTTTGTCCAAAGGGTCACTTTCCTCTAACGTGTGTTTTCAACGTTTCAAATTGTCTTCAAAGCGTTCCAATAATAAAACTAAAGACCCTCATATAAGTACAAGACGTATCACGGTATAATGGACCAAGTAGGTTAACTATCTATCTATCCCCTCTCACCGGCGGCGGCGCGGCGGCGCGCGAAAAATTTACAGAAACCAGAGATTATTTTTTTCTTTACTCATCTACAAAAAAGGTGGCGTATTTCATATCCAATGACTTTCCAAAAAAAAACAGAATGTAGTTTTTAAGATACACCAAACTCAAATAATATGGTGGAATGGCGCGCAGTTTTAAATTAAACGATCTCTTATTTTTCAAAGCATTGATTTTACTAAGAGGAATGTTGAAACTTTCGTTGAGACTCAAGGCTAATTATTATTGAGAGTCAATATTTGAATTTACTCTCTCAAATCTGGAAAAGATCTGTTCTCTGAGACGAAAAATAAAGTAATAAAAAAATATCACCGAACACAAACCCAAATCAAACCTTAGGTCCTAAAAATTGTTAAGCCTCGCGTTGAGATTTTCAGGAGAGTTTTTAACAAAAAACGCATCCAAAAAGAAGATATGTTTTTTTTTCATTGGCAGCGCTAGTATCGCTACTATTGGCCTTAAGTATTTTTTTTTAAACTATAAATGTGAAATAAAAGTATGTCCCTGTCAATAGATTAATTATTATCTATGTCTGCAACTTAATTTTATCGTCCAAAGTTGAATCATTCTTTTTGTTTTTTCTAAAGCACTAACCCGTGCTAGGGTATGCGAGAGGTTGCGGGTTCAAGTCCTGTCCCGAGCGAATTTTTTCAACTTATTATAAATATTTGAATCATTCTCTTACAAGAAAAGTGTGAGCAAGAGGGCTGCAGAGCTCCAGGGGATTTTTAAGCGCTATGCCTGTAGCGATGTTTACCTACTCGTTTCTTTTTACCACGGTATCGGTGTCTTATGTGCAGTCGGGCTTAAGGCTAAGCCATCTTCCAGTCGATCGAGCGGAAGACGGATCATCCCTCGGATGCAGTTAGGGAGTGGTGACGTCACACGCTGGAATTCAATGAAGACTCCAGTTTTCGCCTTATCGATAGCTTCGGAGATAATCTTTGAGGGGCTGTTTATTTTGAAGTTTTAGAAAAGTCACTGAGAAGCTAATTTTCAACCACTTTTATATCAGTTATTTTTTAAACCTGTCACATTTTCAATTTAAATTTATTTCAACCATATTGCATGGAAATAAAAATTGTTAAATTTAAGCATACCTAAGTCCGATTATTTTTTAAGGAAATTAATCAACATCTTTTAACTTGCGATTTGCGACGCGACGCTTACGAAGTAAAAGTAATAAGGCCTGTGAACAAAACCAATCATCTGGGGGTCTACCGGCTAAGACGAAGCCGATTACCATTGGTGAAAATCGAAGTTCGATTTTTGAAAAATGTACTGCCACCCAGTTCATTTTACTGGCACCCAGTAATTTTTTCATAAATCGGACTTCGATTTTCGCCAATGGTAATCGGCTTCGTCTTAGCCGGTAGACCCCCTGGGGTAGAGTTTTAACAATTTATTATTCAGGACTGTGTATCTCGCGAAGCGCTCACAGCTTAGTTGGACTAGCCGTTCTTAATCGATTGGCAAAGGCCGCGGTCAGTCCATGGATGGGTGACCGCTAGTGTCAATAATTATCTGAACGCTTCGGAAGGCACGTAAAGCCGTTGGTCCCGGTTGTTGTTGATTCATAACAATCGTTAAGCCATGTCAGAGGCCCTTTGAGTGGCCTAAAAACTCTCACACCAAGGGTGGCCAGGGGGTCTACCGGGTAAGATGAAGCCGATTGGCGAAAATTGAAGTTCGATTTTTGAAAAATGTACTGCCACCCAGTTAATTTTTCATAAATCGAACTTCGATTTTCGCCAGTGGTAATCGGCTTCGTTTTAGCCGGTAGACCCTTCAGTACTTCATACGATAACCTATCTTGGGAATGAGTGCAACCGGTATAATACCAATCTAAAAACTTTAGTCCTCCAAAAAGTAAGCAATAAGAAGGATAGTGTTACAAGAACCCAAAAAATGGCCTCTCTTTCCATTTCGTACCCTATATTCTCAGGCTATCTCTTAAACAATCATTTATTTAGGAAAAAATCTCGCTCACTACAGGCAACAGAATAAAATGTTTTATTCAGCATTGCTTACGCTAAGAGAACACTTTTTTAAGAGACAAAAACTCCCGGCAACTTTCTGACTTCCGCGAATTTTACTACAAAATAAATATGACAAAAGTACACGCTGAGAAGCCCCTTTCAAATACTTTTCTAAGATTTTTAATATAGTTTTTTTTTTTGTGTCCAGCTATTTCATTTGTTTCAGAAAGTTAGTGACAGATGATATTTTATTGTTTTACCTCCATTATTTTACTACGATGTGACATTTTATTTGTTAGACGTTAACTCTATTGATTTTACTAAAATTTTTACTACAGGATAGAACGGATTTTTTTCTCCTATATTAATATCAAGTGAGATTGTACCAGGATAGAACACGTCGTTGTTTATTTTTTGCCTAAGTAGTTGTTGTGGATCTACATTAAAAGTTATTTACATTGATAAGTAGAAATACCCCTCTAATTTTGACCCCTATTCAAAGTCTACCTGTACCTAGTTCTTTCTGTTGCTTTTATTTTGTGATGTTTCGGCCTCACACTGTCCTGGGGGTCCAGTCCGGAATGTAATTGGGGAAATCACGTTTAGTAGGACAGGACAGGATGGGGACTGGAGCGACCTTTGGAGACCATCCCTCTGTCGTATCGGTAATCGAAGGTCTGGTTAAGACTATCGTTTTCTAAATTAGATCCTCCGATCAACAAAATCTTAGTGCCAAAACCACAGCCTTCTTTATCTCTCAAGCCGTGCTGTGCAAGTCTGGCAACGTCGCCGGGTTCATGTTATAGACAATTCACTGTCTGTCAAAAGCCATTATGACCAAGTTACAACTAATCCGAGTCTCACTAACTTCAACTCCAGCTGGAAACCATTAATTTTAGTCGCATAATAATACTCGGCTAAATAACATGGCAGTTATGCCGTTTGTTTTTATACCATGTTTCTTGTAGTTTTATTTTTTTATTTATCAATTTATTTCAGACGTATATCCATAATTGTGTTAGTGAAAGTGACTTAGCCTAATGTTAGTACTTACCTAACTATATGTACATTATATACAGATGGCAATTAAGTAGGCAGACGCCGCCATTTAATGCCATTTGATATGGCACAGCATCGGCTGATGTATGGGCAGTCTAGCCTCTCCGCGATCATATTTAGGATGCTGTTGGAGCTGGCGCGCACCCTGCGCACCAGGGACGCGCATCTCTTCCGCATAGTTGTATAAAAGCAGTCTACTCGAGCTTCCGCGAACATCCCTGATGCACTGCAAAAGCGCGGCAGCCCCATCAACACCCTAAATGAGTTGTTATATTGGACACGCAGGGCGCTGTAGGATTTTTGGGTATATATAGCCCACAGGCTGCACGTGTAAAAAGATGTACAATATGCTCTAAAAAGTGTGATCTTCACTTCATGGGAGCAGCGTGTAAACCTGCGAGCTATCATGTTCGCCCTCACCGACAGCGCCCTTCGCTCCCTTTTAATGTCGTCATTGTCATCGAGGTTAGGGGTAAGTATGTGTCCCAAGTATTTAAAAGAATACACCCTTTGCATCTCAGAGCCATTTAATCTTATTGGTGGTACATGGCTTGTATCTTTTCCTCCAACCTCGAAGACCATAACCTCGCTTTTTTTTACATTATAAATTAGTTTTAAGTTAGTTGGATAATACGTCATCTTCATTTGACATGAGGATTTGTTTTGATTTGTTGTGGCTGATATTGTGAGTGAAAAATAAGTAATTTATTTGTTATTCATTGCTTTAAAACAGCCCAACTTGACTTGCCAGCTTAAGGTATGTTTTTAGAGTATTTTCATAGTTTTAGTTACGATTTGTAGTTACAATTTGATCCTATAGAACCAATCGAAACAAAACATTAAAACATGAATTTATTTTCAAATGCCTCGCCGGTGTTGTGTGGCCTGGCTGTAAGTCGAATTACGACTCAAGTCTAAAGAGAGGAGAAATACCTTTATCTACGTTTCCTTTCCCACGGGATAACGATTTATTAAGTGGCTGAAAAAATAATTATTAGATAGTCTTACAAGACAGACAACCGGTTCACACAATCCTTAAATGCGAGGTTGCTAAACTTAATAGCATGGCTTGAGAGTTAAAGAAGGCTGTGGCCAAAACACATTGAGCTTATATCGCGCCGCCTAGTGCGCAAAATGTGTAGCTGTATTGGTTGAAAATACGCCAGCCCGTCTATCAGCACCAGCATTTGTGAGGCGCGAATAGTTGGCCTTGGCTCCAACGACTTCGAATTAGTTGCTCAAGATCGTCCGAAGTGCAGAAAGTTTCTTCCAGCCCTCATGAGTCCCTCCTGAGGGATAACAGGATTTAAGTCAAGTCAAGTCTGAGCGCAGCAGTGGACTTATGAGCTAGATTAACAATAGATTAAGGCGCTGTGCATAGTGAATTAGCCCGCGCGCAAAGAAAAATGCACAAAATCGATTCCTGTATCAAATACATTAAAAAATCGGAAATGTTCACATATCAAACCCTAGAATTAGTTCAGACCTATCTAACACAGCCAGTTTCATGTTGATGTCCATAACAGATTGCAAGATATTTTGCTTGAAAAAAAGTGCGCCGCCTATTTTTTTTCAAGCAAAATATCTTCAAAACGTTTATGAATGTCAACACGTAACTGGCTGTTTTAGATAGGTCTCACCTAATTCTAGGGTTTGATATGTGAACATTTTCAATTTGCTATGCTATAACTATGCTACGAAAAATACTTCTTCTTGTAGTACCGTCTCCTAACGGAGGTTGATTGCCAACCTCTTGGCTATTTCTTCTTTTTTGGTTGCCAAATTGAACAAGGAGCTCGTGGATTGTTGAAACCAATGGCGTAAGTTTTCTAGCCATGACATCTTGGGTCTTTCAGGTCTCCTGCCTGGTATCTTCCCTTGGATGATAAGTTGAAGGAGTCCATAATTTCTATCATAAGAGCTTCAATCGATCAAAAAGAGGTGTCCTTACGTGACGCTGTCTGTTTAATTTATTAGGTGTCTCCCGGAATATTTAATCAAGTAACAATAGAAAACAATTCGATACAATGCCGTTTTCTTTTCATCGAAGCGTTATTTTTCTCCAGCATCTGACGTCTTTTATTCTTTTGATGACATTTTGGGCGATTTGTCAAGTTCATGAAGAGCTATTGTTGCCGCTATAAAAAGGCATTCATCCGCCTATAAAAATAGTATTGGAAATCACTTATCACATTTTTGCTATGTCAGTTTTGTTTGGGTATCGGGAGTTCGGTACGTTGATTTAAAAGAACTTTTATTCTACGACTTTTCGAATAGCTCGATACTTTTGATGTATTGAACGTTTCTTATTCTTTAAAAGTTTTCATTTGTACCATTTCGGCGCTGCCTGTGCGGTGCGCTTTAGTGCCTCTCCACTCTCTACCACTTTTCCAGCCTCTTTTCCTCCTGCTCTCCTATTTGTTACTCCGCGCCGAAATTTCGCAATACGATATTATGTTTTTGTTTTGTTTTTTTTTTAATATAGTCGTAGAACAAAAGTGGTTGGAAATCAAATTTACAAGTTGACGTGTTTCAGGAATAAAGCTATTTAAAAATAACCCTGTATACTCGTGTACCCATTAAAGTGTAGCTTATGTATGAGGCTGGCTAATAGTACAATATGCTTTCCCTGCCCATCTTAATAGCCCATGTAAGTATTCTCATTGGATTTTCCTTCGCACAGCTTGTGGGTTAACCCATCTAACTGCTTTGTTAATACACTCAACAGCAATTCGTTGCAAACCGTAACGTAACTGAATAGCGTACACGCGTGTAAGCTTCTACGTGATGTCTTGTGTACCTACACTTATGGCTACACTGCATACTAGGACGAGTGAGCTTCATAACCGAGTAAATGACGTTACAAAAATAATAATCGAATACTAAGGGTGGCATTAACAGTCGTCGACTTAAGATCGAACTCAAGTAGGTGATCTCAGAAAAGTCAAATACTAATGTCAAGCCTCGGCTAATGTCAATGTCAATCTCAATATAGTGTCTATTAATATGCTGACAGCTACTCAAGTTGGACATTAGCCAAGGCATGACATTAGCATTTGACTTTTCTGAGTTCACCTACTAGAGATCGAGCTCAAGTAGGTGATCTCAGACGACTATTAATACCACCCTTAGAGACCACACTAGCAAAAATGGTTTAGAATCGGTTTAGTGGTGCCAGAGCATTTCCAGAATTTTCCAGCAAATGGAGTGCCTAAGCTGAACTTTATTGAATTCAAAAATCTGTTGATAAACACTTACTTACCTATTTTTCTATATTATGCATAATGAAATGTGGTGGAACAAAATCTATCTACTTATTACGTCATATCATCACGTCGAAGAGATAATAACATCCACCCCTCTTCGAAATCGGTCCGTGGATGAGAGGTTAAATATTTGAACTTGGAATTAAATCGTCAGGTTCTATTACGGAACATTCTGTGCAATATTGACACGGCAAACGTGAGAGTCAATCACGAGGTAAAGAAGGTGATCTCATTAACTTCTGTGTGATTTTGGTGATTTTAATTCGAATTCAAGCATAGGTTTGTTTCGAGCATAGTTATACTGTATCCAAAAATAAAAGTCTTATTGTGTAAACAAATATGGCGGAATGGGTAACCATAGACTACTATAGTGCTGTGATGAGTGAAGAGACCACTCGGCGCTGCAGTGCCTGGGACATTGTTTTAGACAAAGCACATTAGCAACCAATGTTTGGTACCTTTTGGCGACTTATGGAAGACTTTTGGAAATGTCACTTGTAAGTTTGAGGTTACAGAGAATTCGGTTTTCTGTAAAAAAATATTAGTTTTATGATGAAATGGAAATGGCTGTCGCGTGTACCATGGGGTATCCTAGCGATGACTGTACCAGACAAACGGATTCCTACCGCCTACGTAAAATGTAGAGATAGATAGAGAACACTTAATTATTGTACACCAGAAACTAATTATTTAAAATAATTTTCTTAACCTATTAGTACAGACGGCGGTCTTATCGCTAAGAGCGATCTCTTCCAGACAACCTTCGGTTGTACTGGAAAAGTAAAAATAGAGAAGGTACTAGATGTACATAAACAACAATAATTAAATTACATAAACACAGGACAAAAAATTTATACTTATTTGTGCATACAACTTATGAATAAGTTAAATAAAATAAACAAGTGCCTAGGTAGTATAAATAAATATAAATTTATCAAAAGTAGAGATGACAAAGCAAAGATAAACGTAGCGTCCCTTTCATCAACAAGATGTCCCTTTATAAACCCCCTGTTATACGTAATTCGTGAAAAATCTGTTAAAAAGAACCTATTAATCATTCCTTTGGCAGACGCAAATTTTATCCGCATTATATCCGTTGAATGCTGCCGTGAGAGGGCTCTGAAATCCCCTTTTTGTCATTTCAAACGATACTTTGTGTTTTACCTGTAATATTAACTTCAGAAGCTTTATATATTCTGTTGACACCTGAGTTATAACAAAGCTTTTATGTAAAGTAGCGTTATTTTTACACCGTCAGAAAAAAATGGTACACTCTTTGAATGCCATAACTTTAATTTTAATGTTATAGCTAAACTTATACCGAGGGACCGACCGGAAATGAATTTAAACATATTCACCGTCAAATATTTTGTGATGAGTACGTGTTTTCATTGCGTTACACTACTTACGCTTTTTACCTACTTGACTAATAACATAATATTAGATTCCTTTTAAATGCCTCTCTTTTCGAGCCCGGTCTTGTCTTACAATTTCATCCCTCAAGTTTCATTAGACCGATTTAATCCGCAATTTCAAGGTAGCAAATTCTGTCACACCGTGTATAATGTGTCGCACAATACCTTATCGTGTCCTCAGCAGTCCGCTCTGGTCATTCTTCCCCTTTTGTCCACTCGATGCATTTGTGCGACTCAGGCTCACAATGGACCGGGTTAATGTAATGAAAAGGCTTTTGTCAATCACGCTGTTGGCGGAATTGGAAAAACCGACCAAGTGCGAGTCGGACTCGCGCACCGAGGGCTCCGTACCACCATTCCTTTTGTGCCATTTTATTTTTTTTGTCCATTCTATACAGAGTGTTAAAAGACCGCCAACAGACCCGAAAGCCACGCATACTAGACACCAAAACAAAGTAATTTTTCGATAAATTATTGCTGGGAAACGATTTTGGTTTTTTTAGTTTATAATATTGAAAAATATTTTATCACGCAATGGACGTGTAACACACAGAAGTCATATTGCGCAAGCGTAGGTATAATTTTAAGTTACTTAAGCTTGAAGTGCCGATGTTTAGAATACATTGCGGGTTGCAATTTTAACGTCGTTTTTTGTAAGAAATAGTCATAATTTTGATATGGCTTCTTGAGAAGGTATGTTAAGAACTAGATAATGAATACATTTCAACAAAAAAAAAGTTTTGAAAAGTCCGACTTTGAACCTCATTATCTCGGAAACTTAAAAAATTACAACTCTACATAATAATTGTTTCCAAAATACAACCCTTTAAAGGTAGGACAGACGGACGGACGGCCGGACGGACAGCGAAGGCACAGCAATATGGTCCCGTTAGGCATCCTACGGGTACGGAACCCTAAAAAGATAGTCGAGCCCAAAGGGCGGGGGCGATTCATCGCAATAATGCCCCTCTTACGGAAATTGAGTTTTAAACTTTGACTTTTGATCGTCGATCCTCTCTGTCATACAATAGCAGGAGCAATGACAATAAAACCTGGGGGGTAATTCTCAGGAATCTGGCATTTAACACATCACGAAAAAAAAACTCCTTTAGATAGGTAGTCAGCGAGTGGTATTGCTACTACAAATTCACAAATATACGTAACTTTTGAAATTAAACAAAGTCATAGATACATGCCCGCACCGGGAATCGAACCTAGGACCTTTCACTTCAGAGTCCACTGTTCTACCCACTAGACCACCACCGCACCGCACCGGTGAAGGAAAACATCGTAAGGAAACCTGAGCGTATGAGGCATTATACCCTCAACGCAAAAATCGCCAACCCGCATTGAGCACGCGTGGTGATTAAGCTCGAACTCTCTCTTTGAGAGAAGGCCTTTGCCCAGCTAGTGGGACATGTACAATTGTACAGGCTACATCTTACATCTTACTAGATAGGTAGTAAGTGTAGGTAGTAATTTCATACTAGGTGGTCAAAAATATGCTAGGTACCATTGCTAATATCCTTTTTCTTTTATCCACGTGAATGAAGTCGCGGCCACAAGCTATCTACACTAATATTATAAAGAGGAAAAGTTTGTAAGTATGTATGTATGTATGTAGGTTTGTAGGGGGTAATCTCCGAAACTACTCATCCGATTTATAAAATTCTTTCACTAATGGGAAGCTACGTTATCGCGGAGTGCTATAGGCTATTTTTATTGTGATAACAAGAAAAAACTAAGCCTACGCGGACGAAGTCGCGGGCAAAAGCTAGTAGATAGATAAAATGCTTATTGTATTAACAAAACATACACATAAAATCAAAGAAAATAATGAGACATATAAAACTTAAACTAACTTAAATTAACAAAACAGACATAACAACAATATTCGACCAGACTTCAGTAAAGTTATGTGTGTAAGTGTGTGTCCGGCAATATGTAGAATAGGCCACAACTCAGTGCCTGTACTTGCCAAAATGCAAAACACAGATTTTCAGCAAAGTTGTTGACCTTTGAAGTTTGGTTTTTAAAATTCTTAAAGGGGGAGGAATATTATTCCAACACTTCATCGCGTGGTAGCGGAAACTGCGGCATTTTGCATTTTGCAGCTCATTTTGCAGCAAATGTCACATCTCCCATTACCACGAAGTCATCCTCGACATAGGGCACGAGATTTCTGCGAGATGTTTGCCTTTTTCGCCCGACATGACTCGAGTGGTCGGGAGCAGGCAAGATCGAAATCTCATGAGATTTTTCCTTCGAGATGTGTCGAATGGGAGATTCCAGAGAATCAGCCCCCTGGGTTACACGGGTGGAGTCACCTAACTTCAATTCTACAAGTTTTATTTCGAACTATCCTTCTTCTCTACCAATGCTGTCTACATTGGTACCTATAGTTAATAACTATAGTGTAATATTTATTCAAAGGTTAGGCTATTTTGTACAAAAAAAAGTAAGATGTAGCCTGTACAATTGTACATGTCCCACTAGCTGGGCAAAGGCCTTCTCTCAGAGAGAGAGTTCGAGCTTAATCACCACGCGTGCTCAATGCGGGTTGGCGATTTTTGCGTTGAGGGTATAATGCCTCATACGCTCAGGTTTCCTCACGATGTTTTCCATCACGGTCAGCGAGTGGTATTGTTACTACAAATTGACAAATGTACGTAACTTTGAAATTAAACAAAGTCATAGATACATGCCCGCACCGGGAATCGAACCTAGGACCTTTCGCTTCAGAGTCCACGGTTCTACCCACTAGACCACCACCGCCATATTTTGTACTATAATAATATAAAATGCGCCTGAATTCGTAAAATGAATTTTATAAATTGCCCCATATTGAAAAATATGGCATCAAGCGTAGAGAGGTAGCCATGACTAACGTAACCGCAATATTTTTATTTCTAATTTCCTTCTTTCAACTGTAATTTTTGATGCAAATCTAAGCATTAATAATCGTCAGCTTAAACTCGAGCTTGAGTATCTGACAGCATAAGCTTGACATTGACATTAAGCAAGGTCAGTGATTTTGTTTCTTGAGATCACCTACTTGTGCTCGAGCTTGAGTCCGAGCTTGAGCTCGATCTTGAGCTGACGACTATTAATGCCACCCTAAGATTTGCCGTTGTAAACAATGACTTTCCATAACAAATGAATGTAAAAGAAATGATTGTTTATTTGATTGATTTAAAAAAAACACATTGTATTCCGAATTCGAGTACGAATCCAAAGACGAAGTTTTTCTTCAGGGGACGTAAACATTAGGTACGTACTAACATTTCTGCGAAACTAACCAAATTGGTGTTCCCAACACTCTGCCTCAGGATATGAAGAGATATTATCGAATCAATATCAAAGGTGCGTTCATACTGTGATAATGTTACTTCGAAAATACAAAGTGGTCACAAGGTCACTTGTCGATTCGCCATTATTATGTTTACATTGATGATGAAGATTCATCTAATACATGTTCCAGCTAGGGGTGCACACCTTCACATACTTTTATCCCACGATCGGCTAGCGCCATCTTGCTTTATTTCATTGCGTAGGTAATTATTAACAATTCGGGATAAAACTTTCATAGTGAAGTTGTGCTGCCCTAGCAGGTAGGTACTGGAATGTAATTTTTTTATGACATTTTCAGTGGAAGCGCTTTTGAAATTGGCCTAAGTTTTGTATTATTCACACCTCGAAATAAGAAATTATCATTCATCATCACTTGACGGTGTTTTATTTCTTTTATGAATAACAATTAAGTGCCTAGTGTGGTTTTGCCCTAACCTTAACTAGGCAATCAGCAAACCTAATGAAGTGGCTAGCCGAAATCCGAACAGTTTTGAACTAGTTACGGACTGATTTGTTTAATTTTCGTAACTTTAGCTAGTTACTGAACCGAACGAGAAACTACTTCCTTAAGCATGTGGTCATAGGCACATAGATTCCATACATTCTTTTGCTATTAAAAAAGTGACTTCATTATATATCAGTGAAAATTCATCTGACACTGACTGTGAATTAGATTCAAGTGAAGAAAACAGTGATATCATAATTATCTTCCGAGGAAGATCCATCCACAAGCAAGGACATTCTAATAGAAGGTGTATGTCCACTTTGAATACAAAATATTAGACAGATTGACCTGTTTCTTTATGCTGGCTAACCCTGCATCGATCGGTATCGACCCACACGGGTTTGCCTGTTTCTTAATAAAAGCACCTCTTTTCTTACCGAGTTATCCTTCACCAAATAAATCAGCAGTTTTTTTCTTTCTTTGCAGCTTAGTCGTTGGTGAGGGCCTGGCATGAGGCTCCCCCCGAGCCCCTTCGCATCCCTACACCACTGCTCGCCCCTCTACGAGACTACCTTGAAGATATCCACACACCTCCTCCTCAGCATCCTCCTATTGCTCCCCCTACCCGTAGCTGACTCTCAAATGAATTCCACTGGAGAACATTCTGATGTAGTAAATTTTAATGTCGATGTAAACAATGGTACAGTTGTGAATAACACTGTGAAAACTGTTGACAGTAAAGAGTACCAAACGTTACTAGAAAGATCAAGGAGAAAAAAATACAGTAACGCAGACAATCATGGTGACGTGAATGAGGATTTTGAAGCTTATATTACTAAAGTAGAAGAACAAAGAAATGATACGCAACACATCGTAGAAATAGTCAATGATGCTGAGAGTTTAGTGGGTAAACAAGATAAGGAAACTGATAAAATTATCACAAACTTAAGTTTTGAAAATAATTCAATAGAAAAAATGAGAATTAATGATGAGGATAGAAGCAAAATTTATCACGACTATAGTATAGCAATCGAAAAAAGCATTGTTAATACAGATACAGTCAATACAACAGATGATTCAGTGCTCATCGATGACTTCTTAGAAACACTTGTAAACGGATCGATTGTCTCAAGTAACATCACTACAATACAACCGAATGAGACAGATGTGTCAAATGAAATAGAGGTTGACATGAAAGTTAACGTATCCGATATTCCTTCTGAATTATCCTTATCCAACAAAAAGCCCCCACAATCGCCGAGACCCAGCTTTATGAAAGGTGAGTGAAACTTTACCCTCGAATTCGTTGAATTTACGTTAGGTTCAATTTTAGGTTGAATTTACGTTGGTTCAATTTTAGGGTATTAATAGTCGTCTGAGATCATCTACTTGAGATCGTTCTCAAGTAGGTGAATTCAGAAAAATCTAATGCTAATGTCAAGCCTTGGCTAATGTCAAACTTGGGTATATGTCAGCATATTAATAAACACTATCTTGAGATTGACATCGACATTAGCATTAGCTAATGACATTAGCATTTGACTTTTCTGAGATCACCTAATTGAGTTCCATCTTGAGTCGACGACTATTAATGCCACTCTTAGACATGAATTAATAATTAAAAAAACACTATTTACTATCGTGAAACAAAAATCGTTGAACAACAATTGCTCAGTTTAGGTACAAAATTGAAAAAAAACTGGGAAAATTGTGCCTTTTACGCCACACTACTTCAATGGACCCTTAAAATCAGTTTGATTTTACCTCAACCGAAACTAATTCTCGTAGCGATTGCAACCAACCACTATTCGGTCTAATGAAATTTCAAATCGAAACCACCACTTAGCGGTAATGGCTAAAATCGGGTCCTACTCGTAGATACAAACTAGAATGTGTAGAAAGGTCTTATTTGAGCTTATTATTTGAAGAATATGGAGTCAAAATGCCTTGTTATTATTAGTACTAACTACGTATTTCATAAAATTTAAAAAAAAAAATTTAAATAAAGATTTATATAAGGTAAAAAAACTGGCTCGGGACAGGATTAGAACCCGCATCTTGCATTCCGTGCAGGCGTAATTTAAACACCCACTTCATGAAATAAAATTTTAAATTCCTGTAAGTATTGTTTTGTTTATCAAAATTAATCGATTGTTTATTTTAGAGGTCGTTAAAGGCCATTTACATTGATACTATTAGATCCCCTCCTCATGGCCGATTTCAAATTTTAATAGAAACAAAAGTTGTTTGGAGTATTTTTCAAAAGGTGCAATTTTTTTGATGCAGGGTACATCTCGTTAACTCTCACCATAATTCTGGACCATCCTGCTCTTCAAATAAGAACAAAGGTTGGTGCGAGTAAAATTCAGGACACACAGACCCTGTAGGCCCTATTACGGCTTAGGGTGATAGCACTCTGCGACAATCGCTACTCTATTAGCGAAGGACGACCAATAATTATGGACCCCGGGGCATGGTCCCAACTTCCTTTAAAGGTACACGTTCACTCTATGATTGAATCGCATGAGGTAGTAGCAACTCCTGCCCGTCTATGATGCGCTCCGCAATTTCTTTCGCGGCACGAAAAGAATTCAACGTGAAGCTAACATGGCTACCGTCAGCGACTGATAAGATGAAGGCAAAAGTGACAAACTACGTCGTGTTTCGCGAAAATACATGACAGTAGACAGAGACAGAAGAAGTATCTCGCGGGCAAGCGTAAATAAAACTCACGTCGCGGCCTGGCATTCTAGCCGGGCTGCAGTCAGAGTTTTTAGACCGCCCAAGATTTACCAAGGACCTCTGACATGAAAATTAGCAAGTGACACCTAAAAGTAAGATGTACCCTGTGTACATACCCCACTAGCTGCGCAAAAGCTCTCTCCCAGAGATTAGGTGAACGAAACATTACTTAGAAATAAATAAAGTTGTAGGTACATGCCAACATCGAAGATCTAACCTGGGTCTCTCGCTTCCAAGGCCATTATCGTATGCACTAGGTTACTACTTCTAAAGCGCTTTTATAAGACACCTAAAGTGGGTTTTTTTTTGTCTTATTTTATTGCACTACAACGCGGAATTAAGACGCCAAGCTAGTATTTTTTTATCTACTATCCACCTCTTAATTTAATACAAATTCCACCTATCTAAAATATCCACCGTAAAAATAACGGATTTTAAAAGCAAAAAAAAATATTGTTCATTAAAATAAGGGCGATATTTGAGTGTTTTGACGCTCGGAGGTTGAGTGGAAATTTTAGATAATAGGGGAGCTGTAATTTTGAAAACTTGTCTCTCCTGTGGGCTAGGCCGACTAAGCTGTCAGGATGGTGCTGGGCAAGTCTACTCCATCTAAAACAATGTCCCAGGCACAGCAGCGCCGAGTGGTCTCTTCACCCATCTAGTGTGAGTGAATGTGCCACTGGACGCTGTATAAATCATCTCATTACTTAGATGCAAAGGCTTTTATATTATGAAAGTTGTCAAAGCACTCATAGTGAGCGCTGACCTTTGGTCTCCTTGCAAATTCAATAAAACGATAAGGGTGAAAGGTCAATTTAAACTGGTGGTTGTCGCCTCTGATGTCATCCATGGCCTTTGTCGACTGATTTCAGAGAACAAGCACCAATTGAATACCATTTAGGTCTTGAGCCCGCATGGTACGGTCTGAAATGGAATTGGAAAATAAGTAGTGGAAATATCGACGGAAGTATTTGAGTTATGGCCGGAGTTGGCAAGTTTTAAAATGTAAATACGTAGTAGTAGTTTATGAACACGAAGAAACTGACGTCGTTTCTCTACCTTTTAATGGGAATATAATGTTGAATTTCTACGTATTTTTCTTCTTTCCTATCGGAGTTTGGCGATCTGCAGTTTTGCCATCTCGTCCTCCGAAGCTGCCAAACGAAACAATGAGCCGGTACTTTGCAGGAACTATTCGCGCGGGTTTCTCCTGTTATTATTTATATCAAACCATACTTCGTTATTTTGCTTGTACTAACACATCACATGATACAATATTCTATATTCCCGGGAAATGGCCTTTGGGAGTAAATACACAGTTATATACGTATTTATATTTGAAACTTTCCTTTTCATATGAAAACGAAAACTTCAACTTATATTATTTCCATTTGTATTATAGAACATTTTTCGATTGGCCCGCATATGTGACGTCATCTAGGCTGGAAAAAGGATTTACCGGGCAGTCCGCATGAAGAAAAACCGTTCCCTGGAAGCGAGTACGACATGGTCGCAATTATCAACAATATAATTAAAGGCCTTTGCATCTACGTAATGAGATGATTTATTATAGCGTCCAGTTTTACCTTCACTCACACTACATGGATGAAGAGACCACTCGGCGCTGCAGTCTATTGACTATTGACATTATCTTAAACCACAGAACTTATACTGGATTTTTTTTGCTGTATTTTATTTGCTGTATTTTATTTATTAACTAGCTGTGCCCGCGACTTCGTATGCGTTTTTACACATGTGACATTTAATTTAAATTCGACTGTGGAGGAAAACTCAAAAGGCAGGTTTTTTTTAACCCCCGACCAACAAAGAGGGGTCTCATAAGTTTGATAGCTTTGTGTGTGTGTCTGTTTATGTGTTTATGAGGGTGTGCCTGCCTGTGTGTCTGTCTGTGTGTGTGTGTGCCCTAATCTAAAAGATAAATTAATATCTGAGCGCTTCCGTGCTTCGGAAGGCACGTTAAACCGTTGGTCCCGGTTGTTGTTGATTGATAACAATCGTTAAGCCATGTCAGAGACCCGTTGGGTGGCCTAAAAACTCTGACACCAGGGGTGGCCACTACCTCATACGATTATTATTATAAAGATAAATTTATGATAAAATATGTTTTGTTTAGATTATGTATCGCCCGTGTAAGATACCAGGAAGCTTAGCGTAAGAATTGCCTGGGAAGTATGGGGGTTTATTAAGTATCTCCCTCGACGTAGAGTGGGATAGATAAAGTTATAAGCCCATAGATAAGGTCTTACCCATTCTCATGCTAAGCCAGCAAGCAAAGTATAAGGTTGGGTTAGAGCGTATCTACCGCAAATAACTCTGTCTATCCCGCTCTACGGAAAACAAAAAATATATATTTTTAATATCAAGTTGGGCTCAGTAGAGTAAATATTTAAAAAAAGGCACAAAAAAATTTTCAACTTCGCGTGGGTTCAAATCCAGAACATTTCGACCGCGACGCAACAGTACTACATTTCTAACATCGATAAACTTTGTCCGACCTCCACCGAAAACCACTCACAATTCCCTCCAGCAAGCATCATAAGGCTGGGTTAGAGCGTATCTATGGCTGTGTCCATCCCGCTCTACGTCAAACAAAAGAGATACCTATTATTTTAAACCCATAGATACGCTCTAACCCGGCCTTATGCTACGCTTGTAGAACTAACATTTTCCGCCAAAATAAAATAAAAACAAATGCCGATTTTTCATTTACAATATGCGCCCCAAATGCCAAAAGTCGTAGCGTGCTATTATACAGAGTCTTAAAATAAATAAATAAATAAATAAAAGACCGCCAACAAAGCGGGAGACCACGTATACGTACGTATACGTATAGTCCTCATCATAACTAACATTTTTGCCCAAGGAACTATGCCTGGGAAATCAACGGTTTCCGAGATAATAAAGTCGGACATTTTTTTTTTTTTTTTTTCAGAAATATGTTCAGTATCACGTTCTTAACATACCTTCTCAAGAAGCCATATCAAAATTATGGATATTTCTTACAAAAAATCAAGTTAAAATTCCAACCCGCAATGTAGGTTTTCGAGAGAATGTGGTTCAAAGTCGGACTTTTAATTTATTTTTTTGCAGAAATATGTTCAGTATCACGTTCTTAACATACCTTCTCAAGAAGCCATATCCAAATTATGAATATTTCTTACAAAAAACGAAGTTAAAATTGAAACCCGCAATGTATTCTAAACATCGGATAGCCTAAGTTACTCCCAGACACGTGAGTTACGACCATGTTAAGTTTGGTTGAAAACTATTCAGCGGTGTTCGCGTTTATCGTGTTCATACAGACAGACAGACAGACAGACAGACAGACAGACAGACAGACAGACAGACAGACAGACATGAACCGTTTTTTTTGCATTTTTGGATTCAGTAAAGTTTACTTAGTAACCCCTGCTAGTTTTTTTCTAAAAATATTCAATGTACAGAATTGACTTCGCTAGAGTTTTATTATAAGTATAGATATAGATAGATTTCCATACTAACCAGCTTTTGTTTGACGAAAAAGGCTTATTTAGCATGGTTTATAAAATGCCTTGAGATATCTAATCAATAAATTTACAGATCACGCTCGATATTAAGTGACTACGAGACTTACTGCCGATTTCTGAATTGAGAAATTCACTAAGCAAATGCCTAAGTATCGTTCTGTCTCTGCAGATTTCTCACAAAAGAGCGTGACAGAACCATAGTAAAGTATTTGCTTAGCGAAATTCTCAACTCAGAAACCGGGAGTTAGGCCCGATTTCTGAGTTGAAAAATTCACTAAGCAAATGGGTAAGTATCGTCCTGTCTTAGAAAATTTCTCAAAAAAGAGCGTGACAGAACGATACTTACCCATTTGCTTATTGAATTTCTCAACTCAGAAACCGGGCCTTACTGCCGATTTCTGAATTGATAAATTCACTAAGCAAATGCCTAAGTATCGTTCTGTCTCTGAAGATTTCACCCAAAAGAGCGTGACAGAACAATATATTTGCTTAGTGAAATTTTCAATTCAGAAACCGGGCCTTAGCAAAGGAAAACATCTCGGGTCCTGCCACAGCAGCCACTGACGGCGGCTCTGTTGACATACTCATTTAGTTTCGTTTGTATTTGCCAAGTTCGACCGCAAGTTTGGATAAGAACAGCTGTTACTCTCTCAACAAGTAGGTAAGAAATTCCTCACGTGACTAAAGCCCTGATTTAGAATTTTACTAAGTAAATACTTAAGTATCGTTCTGTCACGTTCTTTTGTGAGAAAACTGCAGAGACCGACCGATACCTAAGTTCTTGCTTAGCTAATTTCTCAATTCAGAAATCGGCAGTAAGGGTGGTATTACGGAACGCTCCTAGTTAACAGTTTACACTCTTCCCGCCCAGGCGGAGTTTAATGTTTAAACTAGTCTACATAGGCCCGGTGTTGAGAATTTTTTGAGGTTACTATCGTTCTGTCACGCTCTTTTGTGAGAAATCTGCAGAGACAGGACATGTGTAGTTTAGTAGTTTCGATGATAAAACAGTGCTGTTTTGATTTGAGTGTCCCTATCCAGTCAAAAAAATCACGTTTGTTGTGTGGGAGTCCCCTTAAATATTTATTTTATTCAGTATTTTAGTATTTTTGTTATAGCGGCAACAGAAATAAAATCATCTGTAAAAATGACAACTTTCTAACCCTTGAAATACCTACGGAACCCTAAAAAATGGTCGTCAAACGAATCCGTTTGTTTTTCTAGTTCGCTGGTTTACTGCTATAACTGCCGATTTCTGAATTGAGAAATTCACTAAGCAAATACGTAAAGTCTATCTCTGCAGATTTCTCACAACAGAGCGTGTCAGAACGATACTTAAGTATTTACTTAGTAAAATTAACAATTCAGAAACCGGGACTAAGTCATCTGTCATCATTGAGTACAAGGAAAATCTTTTGAAAAATACACCAAAGTTTTGTTTTTATTGAACGAGCGAGCGAAGCGAGCGAAGTTCTCCGAGTCTACTGGAACAATCCGGCGTTTGTATGTTTGTATGTATGTATGTTTGTATGTATGAATGTTCGTACGACGATAACTTGAGTAAATTTGGTCGGATCGTTATGAAATTTGGTAGGCGGGTAAATTAAATTTTAAAAAAAAATATTTTGAATATGAGCCAAATCGGTTGAGGGGTTGCCGAGATATGGGGTTGTTAAGTTTATATGGGGTCGCGAGTTCACAGTTCGGGGCGAACCACTAGTTAAACTTCTTTTCTAAAATAAGTATAGTAACAAAAATACAAAGTAAATACTTAACTATCGTTCTGTCACGTTCTTTTGTGAGAAATGCGCAGAGGCAGAACAATACTTTTTTAGTACTTGCTTAGCGAATTTCTCAAATCAGAAACCAAGATTTCAAGATTCAAGATTCAAATGTTTTTATTCAATATTCCATAAATAAATTATTTACATTGAACGTCAAAAAATTATCTAAAGTAAAAAAATTATATAAATCAGATACTTATTATCTAATACTAAGTATCTAGCTACTTTTTTTTTCTCCAGCTTCACTAGCTCTGATCGTTCTTGGAGAAGAAGCGTGGTAAAGAAACTCCAAGGATCTCGTGCTTAAAAAAATAATACATTTTGTAATGCAGGTAGGTACTTAAAAAATAACACATAGGTAAGTGTGGTGATCGTGCGCTGAACTGGTTTAGTGTCAGACTTCTTTGAATCATATATTCTGTAATAGGCCTTTTGGCACAGGGTGTGCCTTACACATTTTTTGAATCGGGCCTCTGGTAAACTTAGGATATCTGTTGGGATCTTATTATAGAAGCGTATACAGTTGCCGAGAAATGAGCTTCTAGCCTTCTTAAGCCTAAGAGTTGGAATTGTAGGCTTGTGCTTATTCCTAGTATTTATATTATGATGGCTACCTAATGTGCCGAACTCTGCAATATGTTTCTTAGCATAAACAATGTTGGCGTAGATGTATTGACTTGCAACTGTCAGGATGTCAATTTCTTTGAAAAGTTCTCTTAACGACACTCTACTACCTAGTCTATAGATAAATCGGATGGCTCTCTTCTGCAAGATGAAGATGCTCTCAATATCTGCTGCCCGACCCCATAGTAGTAAGCCATATGACATAATACTATTGACTTAATACTGGTAGGACTGAAACTGGTCTAAAATTTGTAGGATCTTGCCTATCGCCATTTTTAAATAATGGTACAAGCCTACTATATTTCATGAGGTCCGGAAATATACCTTCATTTATACATTTGTTGAAAATACTAGCTAAGTGTGGTGCTAACACATGTATTACTGAGCTGACAATTTTTACTGACAAACCCCATAAATCTTCAGTTTTTTTTAGGTTCAACAATTTAAATGTTTTTACTACTATTTGGGGATTTATGTGAGAAAATGAGAATTTTTGATCACAAGGTCGAACATTTTCTCTTAATATATTAGCTGCAAGATCCGGAGACGAGGCTAGATGAGCTGCTGTTTCTAATGGAATATTTGTAAAAAACTTTTCGAATGCCGTGGCTATATCTTCATTTGACGTTATTACCTTATTATTGATATTCAGTGAAAATTCGCGCTCGCCTGTTTTAGTTGTACCTGTTTCCCTATTTATAATAGTCCAAATTGTTTTAGATTTATTTGCTGATTTGTCTATAGTGTTCTTTATGTGTGTGTATTTAGCTTTGTGGCAGACTGCCCTAAATATTTTTTGATATTTTTTAACATATTCTAGAAAACGGGGATCGTATGTGTAAGTTTTCTTCTCATATAGTGAATAAAGTGTATTCCTACTATTTCGAATGCCCTTTGTTGCCCACTCACTAAATCCTGTTTTTTTACCTGTGCCTACTTTTTTCAGCTTAAACACTTTTCCAAAGCTATCTGAAACGACTTGAAAGAAGTCTCTGTAGTGATTATTTGCAATTTGTAAACTATTCGGACTAGGCAAATTACATTGTAGGTCTAGTTTAAAAGCATCTAACATTTTATAGTTGGAGAGCTGGTGACCAATCGAGATATTTTTTCGTACAAGGCTGGGAGTTAGTAGGCTGATAGAGTAGACTTCGCTGAGTCTGGGAAAAATATTTTTTTGGTCCGGTCGCGGTTGAAAGTTAGATTTTTTCGACTTTGAAAGTTTAAATGTATGGGTTGAGTCATTTCTTTTTTGTCTACAAGGCTGGGAGTTTTTAGGCTGCCTTTTTAGTCTCCGCTGATCACGAAATCACTATTTATTACTAGCCAAACGCGGTAGAAATATTGTTTTTTATAACCTAGAAAGTGTGAATTTTTGGGTTATAAAAATCAAACTTTCAACCACGCTCGGCCAAAAAAACAAATATTTTCTTGTTCAACGGAGTCTCAACAACTAACCTAGAAGTTTCTAGCCTTGTACGACAAAAAAATATATACTGAACCCATACATTTAAACTTTCAAAGTCGAAAAAATCTAACTTTCAACCGCGACCGTGCCAAAAAAATATTTTTCCCAGACTCAGCGAAGTCTACTCTATCAGCCTACCAACTCCTAGCCTTGTACGAAAAAATATCTCGATTGGTCACCAGCTCTCTAACTATTAATGGTTATGGGCCTAAAAATCCGTCAGCAAACCTTGTATACAACAGCTGCCATCGAAAGGCTGTGGTGAGCGTTTGTTTGTACACTTATCCCATTCGACCTCCGGGACGTGTCAATTAGCCGCGAAAGAAGGGAAGGCTTCGCTTGGCTGAATTATTTAATGACCAGCCGACCGGCGAACGGCCTTTGGGATCTTGTGTAGTCAGTCAGATGTGCCTCTGTTGGCCGTAATATCTTAGATGTTACTTGGATTAATATAATAGAATAATCATTTATTTAAACACCACAACACACACACACATTAATACAATAATTGAAACAGGTACATACATATTCACATTAATTTATCAGAGAAAACACAGTAAGAGGGTATAAGAGGGTACGCGTCCACTAGCGCCGCAAATAAAAAATAATCTTCTTTTTGGGTGCGTTTTTTTGCTGTAAACGGGCCGTCAAATACCTAGGCTTAACAATTTTTATTACCTAAGGCCTAGATAGAAAAATCTACCAATGCCACGGGCTGTAATGATACAGAGCTCGGCTACGAAAAATGGTGCTACGACCGTAGCACTTGCGTCGTAGCCGCTACGCGCGCGTAGCGGTTGGTCGATGTGCCAATATAAATTAAACAGACCTAGGGCCTGAGTCTGTAACGCAATGGTGCCTAAATGGGCTGTCACTTGGCGGCTTCAATTACGATTTATTCATGCTGTCGGTCCTTTTAATGTTTTTGTAGTACAGCAAATAATATTCTGATTATAATTCTAGACGATTGGTTGGCTGGTTGTAGGAATAAAAAGAGGAAACCCCGGTTTTGTCCCTCTACTTGGACGCTATTGACACACCATTGCGTTACAGACTTAAGCCCCTGATATTCATACGAAAAGAAGGAATATATAAGATCATATTATAAAATTATAAATGCAAAACTGTTCTTGCTTGATTGTGCCCTTCTTTTTGTGCACTGTAGACTCCACAGCATTGACGAGTGTAATTTTAATCCCAAAATGGCAACTTCATCCCATCCTCATGTCTTATCCCTCATAATCGGTTTCAAATAAGAACAAAAAATTTGGTTCTAAACGGGGCGAATCGCGGTTAGTTAAGTAGGTATCGAACCAAAATTTTGTGTGACTATCGCGAATCATTAAAAGTTACTAAGAACAAAAGTTGTTTGAAGTATTTTTAAAAAGGTGCGATTTTTCTGATGCTGAGTGTATAAAACGAATCAGATAACGAAGTACGGTCGGCCACAGTCACAGATACCCCATGGCAGCTCTTACCGCGCACGACAAATATTTAAGGGCGTCAATCGAACAAAAAGGGGTATCCTAGAGTGTGGTCAACTGTACCTTGCCATAAATTATTTTGATTGGGTAGTGATTGCTTTAAATAACACGCCATTCTGTTTTGAGTCCAAATAACTCCAGTTCAATGAGCACGCAAATTCATTTTCATGCCAAAATAAATTAGCAACAGAAATTAAAACAGTAGACTGGGTAAGTAAAACATTTCTATCGAAATACTTACTTTGATAGCACCGAAATTCACTCCAGGTAATTAAAATGTATCTTATTAATTAATAGTAGGATAGCTGGTGACCAATCGACTTATTTGGTCGTACAAGCTGGGACCTTCTAGGCTGACTGACCGCTCATCACGAAAATTCTATTTTTTTTGGCCCGTGCGGTCGAAAGTTCGTTTTTTATAACCCAAAAAATTACATCGTCTAGGTTATATCGAACGTTCAACCGCGCTGGGCCAATAATAATAGTGATTTCGTGATCAGCGAGGTCCAGAAACTCCTATTACAAAAAAATATATACTCAGCCCAAACATTTACACTTTCAAAGTCAACAAAATTGTTTTCGTGATCAGCGGAGTCTAAACACCCAGCCTAGAAGCCCCCAGCCTTGTACGTCAAAATAAGTCGATTAGTCACCAGCTCCCTAGCTATAAAAAGCAATTGTCACTATTTTTGTGTAATATTTACTGTGTGTCTGTAGTAACAACAAATATAATGAATGCTTTATCTACCATCTACCTACCCCATGCACAAGCGCCGCCAATGAAAATAAAAATCTTTTTGGAGGCGTTTTTTGTTTAAGACGGGTTAAAGGGTTAAGGGGAAGTGCGGGTATTATTTTAATTATTTTAATAAAAAATAGAATTAAAATAGGAAAAAAAGGAAAACATAGGGACATGGCAGAGGTAAATATAAATTGAATGGCATAAACATATTTTTTCTAAAATAATTATCCAGGGAGGAAACAGGTCTCCCTTTTTGTATTTTTTGTATGGAGCAGCCGGCTACCCGCGTTTCGTCTTAAATGGAAATGGAAATTGTAGTAGCGCCCAGGGTTGATACTTTTAACATTTGCTAGTTTTCTCCTCTCTTTCCTTAATGGATTGTCAAATGTTGGAACTCAAACCAAAAGTTTCATCCAGGGGCCTTAGCCTGTAACACAATGGCGTATCAATGGCGTCCCGGTAGAAGGACAAAACGAGGATTTTTTCGTTGTTCTCCTACAACCAGCGAACTAATCTTCTAGAATTAGACTCATAATATTCTTTGCTGTACTACAAAACATTAAAAGGACCGACACTGGACCGACAGCATTAATAAATCGTAATTAAAACTGTCAACCGGGAGCCCATTTTGGCACCTTTTGTTACGGGGTAAGTCCCCAGAACGTCGAGTGCAGTTTGTAGTTTAGTTTCGCGGGGAAAAGCTGAATAGTTTCGAAAAGACCGCAGAGTTTTATATATCTGACATTTCTAAGTCCGGCTACTCTGTCTTTCTTAGTCCATTGTTTATTGTGTTGCCGTTATCTGGATACCCGTTAAGTGGTGGTAGCTCGATGGACGTGCGAAGTATCAGGTTTTAACCCTAAATAGGGCAGAGCTACTTAAAGTTCTATTTAATGTGGTACAGTCGACAGCACGTAGCCCCTTACACGCGTGCAATCTATTCAGTAACTTTACGGGCGGCTTTGCAACGAAAGTGTGAGAGACCAGAGTGGACTGCGTAGGGTACCTCGTATAACAACAAAAAACAAATATATTATTAAATATCATTATGATCTTCCAAAAGCTCATCTCTCACAACGAAACGGTACACGTAATCATAATGACGTCTCGCCGAGTCATTAATAAAGTGTTAATGACAGACCCGACGTGAGTAAATACCGACTACGTCTGGGAAAAATACACGCGAAACCGACTACTCAAAATGTAGACCACACTACCATTGAACAATTTTTTTTATATTTTTACACTTAAACTTTCGTAAGCACTGCACATTTTGTATTTCGTAAACAGTTAAACTTACTTGTATTATGTCGGTGTAGCCGACTAGTTTCGGTTCTCATTCGGAGACCCTACCGTGCCTAGTTGGCTACACCGACATAATACAAGTAAGTTTAACCGTTTACGAAATACATTTTTTTTTATAAGTTTTTAATAGGGCCCGGTTTCTAAATTGAGAATTTTACTAAGTAAATACTTAAAAGTATCGTTATGTCACGTTCTTCTTTAAGAAATTTGCAGAGACAGAACGATACTTAAGTGCTTGCTTAGCGAATTTCACAATTCAGAAATCAGCAGTTTGTACTTTAACGTGCCCCTCCGGTCCGTAACGGCCGAATGTCAAAACGCCTTGATGTCATTGTGCCTGAATTTCAATTTGCCTTTGTCCCATAATGCCTGAAATTCGTTATGACTTAATTTCAGTTTGTCCAAATCTCAATTTGCCTTAATCTCAAAATGACTGAAATTCAAAATGGCTAGATATGCAATACAATGACAGAATTGCAAATTATCTCGTAAATGTACCAATAACATAATTCGGAAGGCAAAGTTTTTTGTTCGAAAGTCCGTTATTGGCTTAATCTTATCTTTAGATAATATTGAGAAACTAATTTCAATATTTTTTATTTTGCTTCAGTAGTTTTGTTTTTATGCGCTAAAATGTTTTGTTCCTATGACCGCCAACAGTATGCAGACCGTCGCGTGACGGACGTCATAAAACCGTATCTTTGAAACGTTGTAAAATCCAAACTACTGAACCAAAATAAAAAATATTGAAATTAGTTTCTCAATATTGTCTAAAGATAAGATTAAGCCAATAACGGACTTTCGAACAAAAAACTTTGCGTACCGAATTTGGCGTTCCGAAAATCTGTGTCTACAACGTACCTAAATGAACACAGCAAGTTGCGCTAAGTATAACATTGTTTGCTAAAAACGTGATCCTAGCAGCGAGCAATATCGCTGTATCCATGTTCACACAAGTTCAAGTGTTCAGTTTATGCAGTCTCACGTACGTGTACACTCGACGATATATCACGGGCTGAGCCCAACGAAATTAGATACTTTCGCGAATACACCCTTCTGTCTTCCATTCACTGTGAATTGGCCCTTATGTTTTGGTGCCTTAAGTCTTTTATCCGCTAGATGCAGCTTAATAACCTTGTAGGTTTTCGTTTAGGTGTAGCAAAGAGGTTTTTCAGTTCATAATAAGTGGCGATTTGTAATGTTTCAAAACAATAAAAGTAAGAGTCATTGTTCAAATCGGGTCATGCTTACTAAATTGCTTATTACTGGCAATATCATCCACTTACTTTGATGTTATTATCATAATGAAACTCGAGTTTTTGCAGAAGATATTTCGGGTTGGTCACTATGCTTTCGCGAATTTTCCTTCATAGCAAGATAATAATTATTTTTTAAACCCTGACCTACAAATAAGTTTCACTGCTATCAGGTGTCTGTCTGGATGAGGTTTTTTTTAGTTCAAAAGCAGGTTTTGTAGCGAGTATTCTTAGATATTTTTTATCAAAATCGGTTCAGCCGTTTATGAGATATGCTAATTTGAATGTAAAATGTCGGGAGTATTGTAAAATTTAAAGTCTAACCACTAATATTTATAATCCCGTTGTATGGGTGGATGTTTATTACTCTTTCACGCTGACACTTTTGGAATAAAACTAGCTTAGTAATTAGAAGCATTTGACTGACATCGATAAATCGGTTAAGAGGGCGTTAGAGCACCATTTTCCCATACAAACGTAGTTCCGGTTTAATTTCTATACTACAGGCTGGATTTTGCTGAAACTTGATTTATATCAGTAGATGACCAATATGGAGGTTTGCAAATAGTTTTTATATTAAAAAAATAGCCTGAAAGAAATTAGAGCGATGAGTTTTTCGCGCCGAAAAAGGGGTTATTTTCAGCTGTTATCTACTTACATTATTACTGTCTATTGGAGTCTAACTATCTTGGGAATATCAATAATGTGTTGTACTTGTCAGAAAAAAAAGATTTTTCAAATACCTAATAAATTGTAGAAATGGCAGCGGATCTACGAAAAATTTTGGGAAAATAGATCTATTACATTACGACTACAAATAGATACTCGCGAAAGGACACGAACACACGTAGACTCATACAGCCGCATTGCCTCTCACTTTTCCCGCGCCCCGTCTCGCTCTGGGTGAAACGGCTATAGAAAACAGTGTTTCACGCGCTTGGCCGTCACTGAGTTCCCACGGTCCTGAAGGGGCCTCTTAAATACCTGTCTTTATCCAGCGCCGACTCGCTTTGTCCCACATATTCTATTGTAAAGAGCTCAAAAATATTCAAACAAGATTAAAAACTCGAGTAACGTCGTTTATTGAAACAGAGCGGAACAGTCTAATTCATTCGAGTTTATGGATATGCAAATGGGGAATTATACGAAATGAGGTTTTATCAATTAAACAGCGCGCAATATGGAGATTAATACATTTGCATCACAATGGTGGATCTAGACAACATCGCGTTAGTTTATTTGCTGTGATGTGTGTACATTCATGGTTTAAGCCCCCATAATCTGGTGAGATAGGATTTGATTTGCTCTTGGTATTTTCATTGGGAACAAACCGTTTAATCTATCAACGATAACTTAAGGTGCCGTGAACGAAAAAATCTTCTTTCTGGATACGTTTTTTGCTAAAAACGAGTAGTTTAATGAGAATCACTAGGATTAACTATTTTAAGACCTACCTATAATTCCAGATCTTAGAACCTGCGAATAAAGCCCGCACAAGTCAAAAGTGCCATTTATTATACACCATACTAGGGTCTCACGTTCAAAGTTCGAAGCGCGCAAAAATGTATTTTGTCTCATCGTATGTATGATAGTAACAGCATACTTCCCGAGCCTTGGAATAAAAATTAAATTCTTGAGAGAAGTTGGGATAAATCCTCTGGTTTTTTATTTTTATTAAAGTAAAATTTTTAGTTGGCTAGACTGATTCTCGATTTGACTTTCGTGCCAGATACCCGCTACAGATCTTCGTTTTATACTGTTCCTATTTACCTCGAAAAGTTTCCAAACCAATGAATAATTATTAATGTCTATTATGTGTTCAGTTTTCACTTCAAGATAACTTTATTATCACCTAACACTTTAAAACATCTAGAGTATTTAAACCAAAATGATAAACAGCGCAAAAATTTTAAAATTAGGACCCGGCAGTCTTAGACTATTTTTTTTCTTTTTTATCTCATCGTTTATTTGTATAAATTGATGTTAGAAAGACATTTAAAGGTCAGTACAGCGTAAATAGAGCATAGTAAAACTTCGTAAAGCATTTCTACGTTCGTGCATAATGCATACTTGAAACAAGCAAACGTAATCTCTGTTAGAATATCACATTCGCTTTGAGTTTTGTAGCAACAGGGTCCTTCTACTACCATTCTGTGACGAAACGATGAATTAGCAGGCACGACGCCGTATAATTGTGTTTTGACGCAAAATGGGTTTTCGTGTCGGGCAAGCGATCCAGTGATTTAGGGCCGGATTAACATTAGCTTCGGCCTAGATTAAACCGGCAATAGTGCGATGAGTAAAGTTAATCATTCCCTCGGGCCCTGATACGTGCAATCCATCAGCACATATTGGTCCACTGTTGGTTCAAACAGGCCCTCAAAACTTAGGCCTCGGCACTGCATCCAGTTAAGGCCAGGAGCCAGAAAAAATATCATATCTTCTTTTTGGAAGCGTTATCCAAAAGTGGCCACAAAAGGCGATACAAGATTTTATTCGTAGGTTCTAGGATCTGGAACTAAACCTTAGGTCCTAAAAATAGTTAAGCCTTGCGTTGATACTCTAATGAAGAGTTTTTAGCCAAAAACGCATCCATCCAATCGCCATAGAAGTTTTTTTTTTCTATTGTCGGTGCTAGTTGTGCCTAGGTTTAGGCCTTAAGGAGACGTTATACGCACACTAGCGCCGCCAATAAAAAAATAGTTTTGGCGGTGGCGGGATTTATTTGTAGGTTCTAGCATCTGGAATCCACACCTTAGGTCCTAAAATAGTTACATAAATACAAGAAAGTTTAACCGTTTACGAAATACAAATAATGTTGATTCCTTTAATGGCTATCAATTCACAGAAAACAATAATGTGGCTGAAAGGAAAGCTGTGTAGCAATTTATTTTGAGAAACGGTTTATACGGTACGGGTAAAATGGACCGATCGAGTTCTTTCTTAAGGTGGCATTAATAGTCGTCAGCTCGAGTTCAAGCAGTTGATCTCAGAAAACAAAATCACCGACTTGAGACTTTGGCTAATGTCAATGTTAAACTCAAGCTAGTGTCAAGTAGTGTTTGCTGACAGCTACTCAAGCTCGAGCTTGAGACTGACGCAGAGCTTGAGATGCCACTAATCATAGATTTGTCAGAGTTAGCTGCTTATTGAACGAGCGAGCGAAGCGAGCGATGTTCTCCGAGTCTACTGGAACAATCCGGCGTTTGTATGTTTGTATGTATGTATGTATGTATGTTTGTATGTATGTATGTATGTTTGTATGTATGTATGTATGAATATTCGTTCGACGATAACTTGAGTAAATTAAGTCGGATCGTCATGAAATTTGGTAGGCAAGTAAATGAGGCAAAGAGAATTTCTAAGTTCGAACATGAGCCAAATCGGTCGAGGGGTTGCTGAGATATGGGATCGAGAGTTCATAGTTCGGGGCGAACCACTAGTTATACATATCGACTAAGCTGTCAGGATGGTATAGGTGCTGGGCAAGCCTACTCCATCTTAAACTACCCAGCGCCGCCGAGTGGTCTCTTCACTTATCTAGTGTGAGTGAAGGTGCCACTGGTCGCTGTATAAATCATCTCATTACGAAGATGCAAATGCCTTAGTAGTATACAATTCGAATGAGACTCTCGAACCTGGGATCTCACGCTTCTGTGACTGCGTAAGCATTCTACCCACCGGGCCACCACCGGTTAGTTGGCTAAGCACATATTGACATAGTCTTTCCTGAGGGCTAGATCGACTAGGCTGAGAGGATGGTGTTGGTGCTGGGCAAGCCTCATCATCATCATCAGCCTGTTAACACCCACTGCTGAGTAAAGGCCTCTTCATGCTCACGCCACCTCTCCCGATCCAGCGCCAAGCGCAACCACTGTTTTCCGGCTACTTTGGCTATGTCGTCGGACCATCTGGCTGGTGGTCTGCCAAGCCAACCGATCTCTTCCCCTCTTGAAGTCGCCATACCGCAATGGACTTTGTCCATCTGCCATCGGTACGTCTCGTCAAGCCTAATTCATCTAAATGTCCAAGGCAATGCAGCTTCCGGGTGGTCACTTTACCCATCTAAAGTGTGAGTGGAGGTGCCACACTGGAGGCTGTATAAATCAACTCCGACAACTACCTTTAGACTGAAGAGCTAAGTAATACTAAGTCAGAACCAATAATGTGTAGTGAACGTGTGGAAAGAGCAAAGGTCAGGGCTCAAATGTCAGGTCAACGGTACAGTCGCTAACAGAAAGGTCTATCCTAGACTCCTAAATTTATGTTATTTAGTTGTAAATAGGATAGGGCAATATGAAACAGCATTATACATTTATATAAATTTATTCTGTACTTACTCACTAACAAACATCCAGCACACACTACACGACACTTATATAGATCTTTTAGACACACATAATTAGACTGTAAGTAGCTGACACACCTACAGGCCGAACACACCATCGACTGTTGGACATATTGTAACATAGTTTTTAACTAGGGAAATAAATACCATTCTGATTCTGATTCTGATTATCCTAGACTCCTAAATTTATGTTATTTAATTAAACTACAATTTTAATGTATTTATCATTTTTTAGGGTAGCGTACCGCAAAAAGAAAAAACGGAACCATTATATCATTTGATTTCCAACAACTTTAGTTCTACGACTTTTCTCATAGATTTTTTTTATCATCTTTTCTCATTTTTCAAATTTGTGCCATTTTAGCGCTGCACTTTTCTAACCTCTCCTGCTCCTGGTTACTCAGCGCCAACAACGGCGAAAGCGCAATTTTGTTTTCGTATGTAAAAAAAAAGCTTTTTCACCAAAGCCGTAGAACAAAAGTTATTGGAAATCACATTCAGAGGTTGAAGTGTTTGAGGAATAAAGCTGTTTGAAAATTACCCTGTATATCAACGATCAGAGCTAGTGAAGCTGGAGAAAAAAAAGTAGCTAGATACTTAGTATTAGATAGTAATAAGTATCTGATTTATATACCTTTTTTTTACTTTAGATAATATTTTGACGTTCAATGTAAATAATTTATTTATGGAATATTGATAAAACATATTGATTCTGATTCTGATTCTGATAAATTATCAAATTTTATAGATAAATTATCAAATTAGATCCAAAGGGCAAGTTTTCTTTTAACGGTTTGTTCAACCTTTTAATAATTTCAATGTAAGTCGCTGGTATCTGTGATACAGTTTATACTACAGGGTGCACTCTACACCGATAGCGGATAGCGATAGCGATAGCGGAACTCAAAGTGGGCCATCTACTGATCAATACAAACTACTTGGACTAGGTGGCGAAAAAAATTGAGTGAAAAAAATATCAGCTGTTCCATACAAAAGGTCGACTCGGTACTGCGCCAAATGTATGAAACAGCTGATATTTTTTTCGCTCCATTTTTGTCGCCACCTAGTAAAAGTTGTTTATATTGATCAGTAGACAGCCTACTTAGAGTACCGCTATCGACTGAGTGCACCCTGTAGTACAGATACCAATGTCCCTCCTATACAATTTTCCCCAAAACTGTGCGCAACCTGCAAAGTAAAATGAAACATTTTTTTTTTTAAACTAATAAACATTTTTTGTATTTTCTAAAGCACTAACCCGTGCTAGGGAACTTTATAAAGGTTGCGGGTTCAAATCCTGTCCCGAGAGAATTTTTAACCTTATAAAAATCTTAATAAACATTTATCTTATCTTATCTTATCTTAACGTCAAGTAGCTTTTATTGTTTGGATAATTGCATTCAAAATGGATGGAATCGTGGTTTATTCAATCCGTTCCAAATACAAAAGGATGTCAATATCGACTTCAGGTTTTCGACATCATCCATTGTACACGTGACGTCATAGGGCAGTCAGACATGATCACCTTGAGATGAATAGATTACACACTCACAGTCAAATGTAACCCCTTTTACGTGTGCCGTAAAGTCGTGTATTATGAACATAGATTTAGATGCCAATTTAGAATGTTTGAGTCGAAGGTTTAATTAGTATTTTGTTGAGGATATTGAAGTTAAACGTGATTTACATATTTATAGATATAATATATAATAGTTAAGGGGAGATCCAAAGCCAGTTTAATGAGATTTATCTCTATGTACCTTACAAAAATGGTTATTGCAAAAGTTATACAAATTTCAAAGTAAAAATTACAACCTACTGCGGTTACATCACTTTAAACAAGAAAAACCTTTACTTATATATTTTTTTACTTCAGATATCAAAAAAAAATTGTCACTGATCCGACGCAAGAACCCTAGCTAACAGAATTCACATTATCTTGCCCTAATTTCGTCGTAAAACGAGCAAAGGTGCAAGAGTACCGCATGCACGGTGTAACATGCTTGCTTGCTTCGTAACACAGGCAACCGCTACAAGTGTAGTGGCTAGGATGAGAGTGCTATGGAGCTACGTGCTACGAAATAAAAGCCTGTACACACAGCGCCCGATCCGTTCCGCCACACTTTACTAATTTTACAACTTCAACTTTACTCATTATTTTACAAGCTGGTTCATTGCATGAAATCTTTTTCCTCTGATGGCCCTCCGCTCGACTCCACTTAGTTTGTCTTGTCTTAATTTCGTAGCAAAATAAGCAATAGATAGATAGAATTTTTTTATTGCACAACAGAAAGCATATTGCGAAAATAAGGGTAAATAACAGTACAAGAGTATCGCAAGCCAGGGTGTGACCTACGCTTCGTAGCACAGGCAACCGCTACGCGTGTAGAGTGGCTACGACGCTACGGAGCTACGTGCTACGAAATAAAAGCCTTTACTCACAGCGCCCGATCCGTTCCGCCACACTTTACTAATGTTACAACTTCAACTTAATTATTGAGTACTAGCTTTTGCCCGCGACTTCGTCCGCGTAGAAAAAGGATATGTGTAGGAGCAAAGTACTCCTAAGTGTGAAAGGGTGATAATATGTAGCCTATGTCTTATTCTGATGTCTAAGCTATCTCTATTCTTAATTTCATTCAAATCCGTTCAGCCGTTTCAGCGTGAAGCGTAACAAACCAACTTACATTCGCATTTATAATATTAGTAGGGATTGATTGAGTAAACTTTAGTATAAAGCATGGGCCGGCTGACAGTTGACACTTGATGTAAAAAATTACATCGTCCGACCCGGATAAAACCGGTGTCAAATGTACGTAAGCCCATGGATTTTGACTACCATGGAATAAAATCTCCAAGAGCTTTCATTTGACAAAGCTTCATTCGGGTCGGACTGTGTAAAATTGTATATCAAATTAATTTAAATTGATTTTATTCTATTTAAATTATGTTTTAATGTGATGTGATATTAAATCATAAAATGGAAATTAATATTTTGAATTTCAATTTCAATTGCTCGTGGTTCTTTTGCACGATTTTGATTATGAAGCGCTCGATTTTGAAGTGCGCAAAAGCGTTTCCCCACTTGGTGTACCAAATACTTACGCAATGTTTAATTTAGCACAATATTCCCCTTAGTGAATGCTAAAGCGATAGCATAAATTAAACAAGCATTTTAAAACAAAACCTTCACGAAAACAAAGGCTGAACGAATGCAAGAATTTTGTTAGCAATCCGTTCTACAAAATTGGCTGTCAGTGGCAGAAAATACGCTGAACCCGAAGTTTACTTAGCTATCCAAATCAGGGTTTAATCCTCCCACAAACTCAAATTTTTTCCACACAATTTACGGAAAAAGAACAGTATATAAGCTGACAGAGGGCGTAATAAAAATTGTAGGTTTATTGTTAACCAGCGAACTTCCGCTCGCTGTTGTTAACCCACTTCAAAAATGAGGAGGTAAAATGTTTTTTAAAATGTTTGTTACCTCAAAATCGATTTTGATGTTTTTTTTTTGTTTGAAACTTCGATCAATGATAAAACTAGATACAAAATAGAACTCTGAAATGTGTCTGGAAAAATAGATATCCAAACTGCCTTTGGGAGCTTATTTGCTCGTAGTCTATACAATTAAAGTAAAACTGTACACTAATGCAATAAGGTTGACATTCGAATATTAGACGTATGGTCGAAATGATGTTTCGTATTGTTCTATTGCTGATATCATTTGTTTTTGTGGGGACAAGTTTTCATTGTGATTTTATACGTAATGCGGATTCTATTGGATTTAGTTCGGTGGTTTGAAAGGGTATACTTTCCGTGTAGTCTCAAAATGATGCTGAAAATCTGACGAGCAACTTCGTAGATTGGAACGGAACTCCGAAACGTACAGCAGCAGGTCACTCGGAATCAGTGCAGTAGCTTAATAAAACTGTGCCTTTTCTCTAGTGACGTCGGTTTTTTAATTTATGTTATTGTTCGATTGTCACACTTGCGCCGCGTGCGATATGAGCCACCATGCTTGTCACTGACTGTGAAGACTCCCAAGTTAATCTGGGGGCACGGCAGTGCCCCCGCCAGGTCGAGCGCAAAGAGTACTTTTGTACCCTTGTGTACCCTTCAACGGCCAAGTCACACAACATTAACTATATTAATCACAGTAAGGAACCTTAGACATCGCAGTAAGGAACCTCAGTAAGGAACCTTAGACTTGGCACGACTTTGTCTAGATTTCATTACTTTTTAGAGATAAACAAGCAGCTCTATCGAGACCTGGCTAGTTTTTTACAGAATGTTTTTGGTGGGATTTTCTTTACATTAATTTACTCACAGCTAGTGGACTAGCCATTTTTTTATCGATTAGCAAAGTTAAGCAACATCGGGCGTGGTCAGTACATGGATGGGTGACCGCTAGTGGCAAAAATATCTGAGCGCTTCCGTGCTTTGGAAGGCATGTTAAACTGTTGATCCCGGTTGTTGTTCATTAATAATAATCGTTAAGCTATGTCAGAGGCCATGGGCGGCCTAAAAACTCTGAGGCCACTACCTCATACGATAACCTAACTGGTAAACAAGCTGTGAACTTCTACAGAGTACGTCATTGGAAATAGGTGTCTGTACATCATTGGACAAAGACTAGCTATGGAAATCCTAATACTCATTTGTGTGCAAAACGGAAGCTCTCTATCTATTCTTTCACTCTGCAATAAAGGTTTAATGTCACCGTTAATTTCGTTTAACGGGCGTTATATAAAATAATTAAAATTGAATTAAACCATCCTTTGTCGCGCTTACAGTATCGCTCTCCGTGAGTAATAATGGCCAAATGCATTTTGGATTTAATTTAATCTTTATTGCGAGGCGTAAAGAGCTTATTTATATCATCCTATCATGCGAGCTATGTGGCATGGTGTGCCAGCAACCTATTTTATGGGTCATATAAATAATCTACTCATTAAAAATCCCCGACCAAATAATAGTAATATGACCTCGAGAGAGGAAGACATTGGAGATTGGTCCGATGACATAGGTGGAGTAGCAGGAAAAAAATGGTTGTGTGCACATTGATCAGCTCAGGATCGTGAAAAGTGGCGTGAACATGAAGAAGTTTTTTCTCAACACCATTGTATTTATTAGTACCTAATTTTCCCCATACTGTGAACTCGCGACCCCCTATCTCGACAACTCCCGACCGATTTGGCTCATGTTCGAACTATAAAATATTTTTTGTCTCATTTACCCGCGTTCCAACCAACGATATCTACTACATACATATAAACATACAAACGCCGGGTTGTTCAAGTAGACTCGGAAATGATAATTCGCATCATTCATAGTAGATTTTTCTTTCTGGTACGATACGGCAACCAACTAGCTCATCAATCTTAATATACCAGTGGTTCGCCCCGAACTGTGAACTCGCGACCCCATATAAACTTAACAACCCCATATCTCGGCAGCCCCTCGACCGTTTGGCTCAAGTTCAAACTTAAAAATTCTCTTTGCCTCATTTACCCGCCTACCAAATTTCACGACGATCCAACTAAATTTACTCAAGTTATCGTCGAACGAACATTCATACATACAAACATACATACATACATACTTACATACAAACGCCGGATTGTTCAAGTAGACTCGGAGAACTTCGCTCGCTTCGCTCGCTTGTTCAATAAAACAAAGTCGTTACACCATTTATAACTCGAGAACGGGTGGACCGATTTTTATAATTTTTGATTTGTTGGATTTCTCTCTGCCCCGAAGAGCAGAATAACCAACGGGAAAGCTCACGAGAAAAACAATAAGTCTGCGCGGATGAAGTCGCGGGCAAAAGCTAGTAGCACATAAAAAAATGTGATCCATCCAACAGAGAAGTTCGTTTAACCACAAATGCTACTGTTTAAGTCCTTCAAAGCCTTGCTAAAAAACTTAGTCCTTTTCACTTAGCTACTAAATGTAAGATTATTCAGCATCCAGTGGCACCTTCACTCATACTAACTGGATGAAGTGACCACTCGGATGCTGCATTGCCTGGTACATTGTTATTAGATAGCTTGCCCATACCTATACTATCCTGACAGCTTAGTCGTCCTAGCCCAAAGACAAGTCAATACGTGCGGAGCCAACTAAGCCGCACTTTTCCTCACCATGTTTTCCTTCCAAGTTCGTGATTAAACTAACATCGATACAAAAGCGACTAAGTGCCAAGACCAACAAAACTGGCTCTATCCAGCTAAAACCGCCTTAAACCAGTCTAGTCCGCTTCGCACACTGAAGTGTTTGGGGCACGTCCGGATGCCTAATTAATCCTATATTCACTGCTAGTCTGCGGATTGCAGTGAAGCGGTCTTTTTCTAAATCAGGGTATCCATTTTGAATATGATTAGCAAAACTAAGTTATTGTTTTGTTTTTAATCTAGCTGGAACTGGTTTTTTTTTTCAAATAAATCAAAGAGCTCGTTTGAAAATAGTCTACTTAGTGTCTCTACATCATAAACTCCAAAATGCAAAAGATACAACTTTATAAGATCTCAAGGACGGTTGTTGCCATAGAACAGAGAAAAAAAATCTTACCAAAATAAATCGTAGCTGTACTTTTTGTGCTGAATCCGAACGCACGAGCGCGAACGTACAACTGCAACTAAAGATTATGACAATCTTGCAACACTGTCTTAACCTCGGCTTCAAAGTGCCTTGAGAATTTTAATGACACTTCGCAGAGTGTCATAATAGGATGCGAAGTGAGCCATTTGACGCACAAATTGAGATTTATATTGCCTCGACATTTATTATTCTATGCATATAATATTGTCTAGAGCAGTAAAATATAAGTACTTTTGCGTGAAAAAATTATTTCAACGGCGTTGCGATAAAACTTGAATATTTAAATTAAATTGCCAAACGAGGTATTTTGGCCGGATAACAGGGAAAAACTCAATAGTATTTGCTCCCTACATTTCTATCTGTGGGGCTTGTACATACGAGTTTGTGTTTCGCTTCGAAAAACAGAATACTATACCGTTCGTATCGTTCAGTTCAAAATGTCAATAGCCGGAGAGCTGGTGACCAATCGACTTGTTTTGTCATTCAAGGCTGGGAGCTTCTAAGCTTGTTGTTTACTTTACGATGATCACGAAAATAATTTTATTTCGACTGGTCTGGCGTTTGAAAGTTCTATTTTTTTTACTTTGGAAGTGTAAATAAAAGTGTTATAATTTTTTCTAATTTTTTTTTTATTTACATATAGGTATATTACCGTGTCACATTTAGTTTGTCCTATCATAACCGCGACGTGCGGACACCCCCGGCCTTCTCAAAGCTCGCGCGCGGAACGTGGCGCCTGATTTGGACCATTCCATTTTCCCCCACCAGAGTTGCCCCACTGGTAGGTAAAATGGAATAATTTTATTGCATGTGTGATTTAATTTTTCTCTACCAGTGGGGCAACTCTGGTGGGGCTAAATGGAATGGTCCCCTGATTTTGTTAGTGCGGCGGCAAGCGTTAGTGTAAAGGAGGCCACAATTTAATGATTTTTGGGCATTATCAATGATTTTTTTTATCTTATTTTTTTCTTATAAATAATCACCCCTGAGTCGGGTGTCACTTTACAAAATAACACCTTGTATAACAAGACCTAGATATTAATGAAGCAATGTCGAGGAATGGGGATCGCACTTAAAGTGCGCTTAAAATAATTCTTAAAGGCACTTTCAAAGAAGCTTCACTATTATGTCTGAATATTGCATAATTTCAAAAGAATTATCTTATTTTATACCTCTTTCAGTGGTAAAAATAATCTCTTTTCTCAAAGGTAAAAGATCTGAAATTAGCTTCAGTTTTATGGTACTCATCACCTTAAAGAAAATATGCACGACGAAGAAGAAAATTGTGTCTGTAAGAATTGCGGGAAATAAAAAATAATAATGTGGCCATACTACTAGGGTTTTGAGCAAATCACCTAATCAGCTGAATTATTGTTGTTCCTTTGAAATACTGTTTTATTGTCGTGAACACGTTGTTAAAAAACAAAATTAGCTCAATTTATAGTACAGTCGCCCGTAACGTTACCAATTAACTAAAAACGTTACCGGTTCCCCTTTTGATATGTTATTAAGTAGGTACGTGATTCTGCATATAAAAACCTAAGGCCCGGTTTCTGAATTGAGAATTCTACTAAGCAAACACTTAACTATCGTTCAGTCACGTTCTTTTGTGGGAAATCCGCAGAGGCAGAACGGTATTTAAGCACTCGCTTAGCAAATTTCTCAAATCAGAAACCAGCAGTAAGTCTTGCAATTCCTAAACCGCCGAAAATATGCAAAAAAAATTATATCCCAATTTTTTTTGCATCGCTATTTTTTCGTAATATTCTACAGCCTACCATGAAAAAAATACCAATAAATGTTGTTAATGTTTGCGGTGGGTTAGGAACTGCAAGATTTAGGTTTTTATATGCGGAATTACGTAGGTACTTTATACCATTTTAAAAGGGGAACTGGTAACCTTTTTAATAAAAATAAAACGTTACGGGAGACTGTGCTATTACAGGCGCCTCCGATCCTTAAATTTCTAGGTCGATCATTTAATTCACAAGTAATTAAAAATACACGGCAGTCTGTAACTCACTTTCGTTCCAAAGTAACTCGGTTACCAAGAATCTTAACATTTTTAATTAAGAATTAATGTAAATGAGACGCAGTGATTGCGTTCGGCCCGAGGATTATACGAAGCCATTAAAGATGGTCCATTATCTTTGTGGCTTATGATGAGAGATTATACCTAAGGCCTTTTGGACATTGCATTATTATACTTTCCAGGAAATGCGCCTTGCCAAAGGCTCTGCGGACACTCGCTTCAGATGTAATATCGGATAGAAATAAAAATAAACTGGAGAGCAATAAGCGTCTATGCCCATGTAGTGTTTACGCTACGAAACATGCCAGTTATTGGCGTGCTATGAAGCGTCTTTATAGAGCATCTAGAGGCACTTATGTACATTTGTACCAGAATGTTCAAGAGACCACTTAGGCCCGGTTTCTTAATTGAGAATTTCACTAACCAAATGCTAAAATATCGTTCTTTCACTGCAGATGTCACACAAGAGAATGTGACAGAACGATACTTAAGCATTTGGTTAGTGAAATTCTTAATTCAGAAACCGGGCCTTAGACCTATACCATGTTGTACTATAATCATTTATTTTATTCTAAAAAGTTACCATAAAATAAATAATGACGTGCTTTTAGTCGACTTGTAATAAATGATTATGTTATAGTACACAAAAATAATAGTCTAACTTAGCAAAGGTCGCAGTTACATCATTATTAACTTTTTTGCACGATTGAACAGGGTGAACAGGAAAAAAAACTATAGAACCTAACTGTCGTGGAAGAACTATACAAAAACTAGTGCATGATTTTGACGTGTCATAGGCAGTTTTACTAAGCTCGGGCAGGTCGAAGCACATTTTTTTTAAAACAAGGTGTAAATAGGCCCAGTGAGGTCCAAAGAGGCCAAAGAGTTCACGGAGCTTCCAGCTGGCTGACTATACCCGGAGGCCGAATATGTCTAAATGCAGACAGATTGCCTCAACTTTGTCGGCTAAACGGTCGGTCGTTTGGCAGCGCGTGTAAACCCATGGCCATCCGCCCAAATATGATCTGTCATTCAAAATTCCGTACAAAAGGTGTTCGTACTGGGCGACTCTGATATTTTGTGAAAAGATAGATAGAGAACACTTTATTGTACACCAGAAATAAATTATTTACAAGAATGTTCTTAACCTAAAAGTACAGATTGCGGTCTTATCGCTAAAAGCGATCTCTTCCAGACAACCGAAAAGTATACTGAATAAAGAATGAGAGCTGCTAGGGATGAACGATGTACCGATAAACGGTTTCCTTCTTCTTCTTTTGGAACCGATTTTAATGAAACATCGCCAGAATACCTGCCTTCAAATAAAAATAAACCGCATCCAAATCGGTTCACACGTTTAAAACATACGGCGCCACCAAGGTGCCACAGACGGACACACATATACACACACACATACACACACACACACACACACACACACACACACACACACACACACACACACACACACAATAAGAAGTTGTCAAGTTTATAACAACCCCCTTTTTGGGTCCGGGGTTAAAAACTATAAAACAAGTGATTTTTGTGTATAAAAAAATATTATTTGTACGCAAAGTTTTTTGTTCGAAAGTCCGTTATTGGCTCCAGTAGTTTTGTTTTTATGCGCTAAAATATTTTGTTCCTATGACCGCTAACAGTATGCAGACCGTCGCGTGACGTCATAAAACCGTATCTTGAAACGTTGTAAAATCCAAACTACTGAACCAAAATAAAAAATGTTGAAATTAGTTTCGCAATATTGTCTAAAGATAAGATTAAGCCAATAACGGACTTTCGAACAAAAAACATTGCGTACCGAAATACAACAGTATGACCTACGTCTGGTCCGATTTCTTGATCGTTCCTGACCTTCAGGCATCTGGGATCTCGGTCTATAAACAGGGAAGGCCCCGTCCTCTTCTACTCTCGCTGAATAATTGATAAGGGCCCAGTGCCGGCAGGATTGAGTGTAAAATTTAATTTGCTGACAAATTGCTCTTTTCTTCTGCAATTTTGATTAGTTGATTGCTTTTTTAATCGCAGTTAAAAGTGTATAACTACTAAATTCAATATATAAAAAAACCTCCGACATTTTAATTTTAAAATAGAATATTTAATAAACAACAGAGCAGCTACCAGGGGTGCTTACTGACACTGTCACTGAAAGTGATAAGTTGGATAAACAACCTTACTACTATGACAGACGTCCGGCAGTCGTCCGGCACAGCTTTTTCGCACTCGTCGTAGCTACTCTGAACCGATTTTAATGAAACATGTTATAAGAACCATCGCTAGAACACTTGCTTTCAATTAAAAAGACCCGCATCCAAATCGGTTCACCCGATGCCGTAGATAGACACATAGACGCACGAACACACCCTCACCTAGCGGTCAAACTTATAACATCCATCTTATTGGGTCAGGGGTTAAAAAGCAATTTATTTTCAATTCCAAAAAGTCTACGAATTTGAACAATCCCCTCTATTAAATTTAACCGACCGCACACGGATCCCACTAGCCGTAGTGTTCCACCGTACGACCTGCATCACAAAGCACACCCAATCAGCTCTTATTGCGCTGACATAAATGCCAGATTCGCACAAAAATAAGGGTACCGATAGTGGAGTTTTCATATCGGTAAAGGTGCGGATTAACGTTGCGTTTTTACTTGAGCATTCTTGCGAATGCTACGAAACATTGGTCATTAAATGAGTATTTCAGTAATATCTGTCTGTAAAAATTTTTGCAATTACCTTATTAATGATCATGTAAAATTTATCAGTGGCATAGGGCTAGCTGAAAATCGGCGCCGTCTGAAGACTGCTTCAGACGGCATACAGTTCCTTTTACGGGATGATGTTTTGTAAATATTTTAAATTTTAAAGTTTGTGTTATTTTTTATCTTGTACCTCGTATTTAATTTTGAGTTTCCCGAAATAAATATTTTTTAAATTGAATTGAATAGAATTCGGACGTTTTTCCTAGTTGGACAGCTTTATTTGGACGTCGATCCTAATTGGACTAATAGAGAGACAGTGTGGTAAAAGAACGCCAACAAAGCGCAACCACATATTTTCCTCATTCCTCATCCAATAACGAATATTGCAGCCACGTATTGCCGAAAAATATTGCTTGTTTAGATTCCCACTAAAACAATGTCCCAGGCACTCAGCGTCCGAGTCACTGTACCCATCCAATGTGAGTGAAGGTGCCACTGGACATTGAATAAAACTCATCGAATTACGTAGACGCAAAGGCCTAAGCTAACTTTCATACAATCAACAGTCTGTCGCCAGAGAGACTCAGCTTATTTGGGTATATTATGCGGTCACACGTCATACTCTGGAAAAACAGATAATTTTGGGTCAGATGGAAGGCAGACGGACGAGAGGCACAACACCAATGCGCTGATCCGATGCCCTAAAGAGGGCAGCAGGTGGATCCATCCAGCACGCATCCCATTGCCCCCATGACTCAGACGAGTGGAGAACCATTGTATATGGTTGTAGGGCCACTATAATAAAAATTAGTAGTGTTGAAGGGTGATGTACTCGTATATGGTAGCGATCCTCAGAATGGAGGGAACGATCCAGAAGAAGAAGCCAACTTTCACAGATGTATTTTGAAGCGTAATCCGAACGCTCAATGTTGTTTTAAAAGCCAAAGCTCACGTCTATCAGTGGCTTTACGTTGTATTCAGCCATTCGAGGACCTTTTTAAATACCGTTCTCGGTTCGGGACGAAGAGGGATTAACCCTAATTTAGGCATGACTGGATTTTGATAAATGCTAGAGCCGAAATAGGACCCGTTTTGCGATCCGCCTTTTGATATGTAGTTGTATTGTTACTGTCAGCTAACCAACCTTGATTACACTTCTTCACATTGGTTATAACTTTAAATAAAAAGCTTACGCTTCAAATTTGCATAAATCTCATTAACGGCTGAACCGATTTTGATAAAATACCTTAGAAAAACCGCATCCAAATCGGTTTGCCCTTTTAAGAGCTCCAGTGCCACAGCATACATACACACACACGCACAAACATAGCGGTCAATCTTATAACACCCCTCTATTCATATGTCACACGATATATTTTGAAATGCTTTTTTTTTTAATTTGCGTGGCCTCCATAATTGAAATTCCTCTATTTACGTTACACGTCCGTATTTGGATCAACGATTTACTTATGTGTACCTTTCAACTCAATTGGTTCAGTAGTTTCGGAGCAAATTGGGTGTGACAGACGGACAGAACGACAGACACACGAGTGATCCTATACTTAATGATTCCGTTTTTTCCTTTTGAGCTACGGAACCCTAAAAAATGTAAAAGGCTATATTGTTGTGCTTCTACATACAGGCACCCTTTCTAAAAAAAAACTAAGGCCTTTGCATCTACGTAATGAGATGATTTATACAGCGTCCAGTGGCACCTTCACTCACACTAGATGGGTGAAGAGACCACTCGGCGCTGCAGTGCCTGGGACATTGTTTTTAGATGGAGTAGGCTTGCCCAGCACCTATACCATCCTGACAGCTTAGTCGACCTAGCCCACAGTTAGTTGGCTCCACCCTTTCTAGACTTTATCTATTTCTATTATTGTCAATATTTATTCAGTCTTCACCCGGAAATCCATTTTAGCAATATCCTACGTTGCGTTTGCCGATCTTCCGTGGCCTTTTTATCCAACAACGGTTGTATGTTCTATCAGGCGTACTCAGGCGTGTTTGACCTATATGAATTGACCTACAACAAGGTAGGACCAGCTAGCTGGGTAGGACATAGGTTTTCACTCAGAATTATACTTAAGGCGCCGTGCATAGTGAATCGCCCACGCGCAAAGAAAAATGCACAAAATCGATTCCTGTATCAAAACAAATTGGAAATGTTCACATATCAAACCCTAGAATTAGGTGAGACCTATCTAAAACAGCCAGTTTCGTGTTGACATTCATAAACGTTTTGAAGATATTTTACTTGAAAAAAATAGGCGGCGCACTTTATCTTGCAGCAAAATATCTTGCAATCTGTTATGAATATCAACATGAAACTGGCTGTGTTAGATAGGTCTCAACTAATTCTAGGGTTTGATATGTGAACATTTTCGATTTTTTTAGTGTATTTGATACAGGAATAAATGTTGTGCATTTTATTTGCGCGCGGGCTAATTCACTATGGCCCGGTTTCTGAATTGAGAATTTTACTAAGCAAATACTTAACTATCGCTCTGTCACGCTCTATTGTGAGAAATCTACAGAGACAGAACAATACTTACCCATTTGCTTAGTGAATTTCTAAACTCAGAAACAGAGCCTATGCCCAGCGCCTTAAAAACTCTGAGGCACAAAAATTATGTTGTAAAGAACATAATAAAATGAAAATCTAGGTAGTGTTACAAGCGTAAGAAGTTTATTAAAGCAATATATCACGAGTGTATAAAAACTGAACTTGAACGTAATTTACGACATAAGATTTTGCTCATGGAAGAAAAAATATACCTAAAGCTTTTTAGCGTCTGTAAAATGTATTTCACCGAAGTGCCCATTTCACAATGTTAAGTCTAAGGAATTCGTTCCATTGGTCATTCCGTTACTACTGTCATACAGTCTGATTAAAATTAAATGCCACAGGTGTAAAAAACGCATACGAAGTTGCGAGCACAACTAGTGGAAAAATAAAAATATATATTTATTTTTTCCATCCTCCCCAGAGCTGCAGCAGGCTTCGACAACCAGTCGCATAATTTCCATCCTGGGCCTGTTCGAGCTGTCAGTGGGGGAGTCCCCGCGGCCCGACGGAGTGTCGGAGCTGGCGGCGGCGCGACTGGCGGTCAAGCACGTGAACAGTCGCCGTCTGCTGCCGCCCTACACGCTGCGGCTCATCGCTAATGACACTAAAGTGAGAGGAAATCAAAACTACACATAGAATCGTAGATGATTAGATAGCTACAAACCGCAACGCAAAAGGGTGACTTCCGAATTCGTCATCCAAACGTTGAGGGGTCTCGTTATCCTGTAGTTATTAGCGGGCTACGAAGTGTAGCACTAACTAACGTTAATGCTACGAAACGTAGCACTAATTAACGCATATGCTACGAAGCGTAGCACTAACGCATATGCTACAAAGCGTAGCACTAACTAACGTACATGCTACGAAGCGTAGCACTAAATAAAGTATATGCTACGAAGCATAGCACTAAAGCATAAGTATGCTACGAAGCGATGCTCCGAAGCGTAGCCCTAACTACCGTATATGCTACGAAGCGTAGCCGCATAGGCTACAAATCGTAGCACTAACTACCTTATATGTTACGAAACGCAGCACTAACCAACATAAATGCGTAGCATTAACGCATATGCTACGAAACTATGAATTAAGCGTAGCAGTTACGGTAACACACTCATGCTACGTAGCTACGAAGCGTAGCAGTTACGGAATCACATGAACGTTTCTTGGCACAGTTTTTGCAGATCAAGGTGATCGGTGAGCAGGCAAAAAACTCAGTCTATTGCAAGGCGCGTTACAAGACACAAAGTGACCGAATATTTTCCCGCCCCCAGTGCGATCCCGGCGTGGGCGTCGACCGGTTCTTCCACGCGCTGTACACAGAGCAGGAGTCCCGGATGATGATGCTGCTCGGAACAGCCTGCTCCGAGGTCACCGAGAGCATCGCCAAGATCGTACCCTACTGGAACATCGTTCAGGTTAGCCAATAGCCAGGTTCCGATCGGTTTTTCAGGTCCTGTATCACGCCCTACTGAAACATTGCTTAAGATAGCCAAGGGGCTAAGTCTGGGGAATCTCGCCTTCGATACAACTCGAAGGAAAAATCTAATTTTGCGGCAACATGTCACATCTCCTATTTTCACGAAGTCACCTGCGAGATGTTTGGCTTTTTCGCTCGAGTGGTCGGGAGCAGACGAGATCGAAATGGCATAAGATTTTTCATAATATTTTCTTAGGTTTGCACGAGCACTATACATAATTTAAACACAAAATATCCGAATTTTAACAAATATAGTAAATGGAACATCCCCTCAGTTTGGGAACCGATCCTCCATCGGTTGAAACCTCGAGCCATGGTCACATCTACACGATCTCACGTCACTGGGAGCTCTTCTCCGTAGTCAGGAACGTTATTAAAAATACTTTTTTACTTTTTAATTTGTATCCGTAACGGGGGTAGTCAATGTCTAATTATGTTCATAACCGAGGGTAGTTTCAATCAACAAATGACATACAAGACAGCTGTCACCTCAGTCTACCGCGACCACGAGCCCTGCAAAGGTCTCGAAACGTTGGAAAATGTAAAAAGTTAATAAAACGAGTGTTAAATCCGTTAAAATCTGTGTTTAAATTATAAGATTTTTCCTTCGAGATGAGTCGAATGCGAGATTCCCGAGAATTAGCCCCCAAGATTTTAGTTGACTAACTTCAACATCTATTTATCATGAGCTCTTGTTAAGTTATCGTGTTTATAATCGTACTCGGGACATTAGAATGGAATTTCAAATCAAACAGAATTGAAAGGTCGAAATGCCATACAATAATTACTTATATAATACTCTGGAAATGTTTGCTTCGAATTAGCATATCTCATAAACGGGAACCGATTTTGATAAAACTTAAGAACACTCACCCAAAAATTTGCTTTCATTTAAAAAACCTCTTTCAAATCGGTTTACCCGTTTAAGAGCTACGGTGCCACAGACAGAAAGACAGACACACGTAGTGGCCAAATATAATACAAAAGAGCCCTTATTGATATTGACCAACTTTTTTTACATTTAGAAACAGAATTATTTATAGTGCTTAATTTTAGAGAATACATACACTCAACTGGTCTAGCAGTTAGGCGAAAGGTGTTGTTTCTCGATAGTATGGAGCTCAGGCTAAGACTGAAATTAAACAAGGACCAGAAAAGACAGATTATTAATTAAATGCTAAACCATATTTTAACAACCACTCCTCAATATTTATAACTGGTTCCATGTACAAAATGTTTTCATTTGATTGCAATGCAACACACACTCCACACTGACAAAATGGCGAACTCTGCGGTGAGCCGTGTGCACAGAATAGTGGAGCTGTCAGCTGTCAAAGTCGCAGACTCACCAACACACACCAACATGCACCCCACGCCACGAACGAAACACCACAGATAAAATTCGCAACGGAAGGAAACGTTCCAAAACCAGAACATAAAGGTGGCGCGTTAGTTAAAAAATAAACTTCTGTCAATAACTTACGCTTAAAGCTTGATAATAAATAATGAGGGTCTATGTCTCGAATGGAAAGTTTTACGCTATATTTGAATATAGTTAAGTTTTTTATTTTGGTTAAAACATATTGTTTTAAAATCAAAAGCATTTACCTCGCTCGTGTAAACCAGTATCTGAACGCCTATAATGGAACTTTCATGAAAACAAAAACTGTTCGTACATGAAAATAACACTGAAATAAAATCTTTTAGGCAGCAGATACTGTTCAGGGGATTTTTCTCTTTGATATTGTCGGGTCATGGAAAACTTTAAAACGACTGCAAAATTTTGAAAAAAAAATTGTCCAGAAAGAAACAAAACCTTTGCCATTCATAATCTATAGTTACCCTTTCACAATTGCTACCTAATTTCTAAACCAAGCTAGCCTAGTCTGACAGCAAGCATAGCATTATGCTTCCTAATTGTAAGATACATAATCAAGACTGCTTCTCAAACTTTGTAACAAAATATCATTCACAAAAGCAGTAGGAACGTCGCCTAGTTTTAATTGAGTTTACGTTGTCGCTTCTGAGATATAGTTTTAGCTGCTCTAATTAGTCAGAGCTTAATAATGAGATACGTAAAACTCAGGCTTCATGATTAAATTTACACCTACATACTAGTTGGAGAGCTGGTAACCATTCGACTTATTTTATCGTACAAGTCTTAAATACTCACTTAAATAAACATCCTAGAAATTCCTAGCCTTGTATGACAAAAAAATACTCAACCCATTTATACTTTCAAAGTAATAAAAGCAAACTTTCAACCGCTGCCGACCAAAAAAAATATTTTTCCCAGACGCGGAGAAGTCTACTCTATCAGCCTACCAACTCTCAGCCTTTACGATAAATTAAGTCAAAATGGTCACCAGCTCTCCAGCTATACGGTGTATTATGGTAAATACTTAATAAATACGTATAGGTTGTTATAGCAGCTTTAATTGATGAAGTAATATAATAAACAAAATAGACGATTCCATGAGCATAACTGGAAAATTCTGCATAGTTCTCTGTGCAGATTTTTTCCAGTTACTTCTTATATTTTTTGTATTTTTATCATAGGTTCACACTAACTGAGATATGAGATAATTTATTTATTTACACAAAATTCATATTGCACAGTATACCTACATAGGTATTTTAAACTAATTACAAAAAAAAAGTTTTCAAAACAAGAGTTAGATAGGTAGGTAGAAGAAGAGATAGATAGGTAGGTAGCAATTTGTGTTAGGTGGTGATTCCCACACTAGGCCTTGCCTGTATCTTGGGAACCAAAAAAGGGAGTTTACAAACTAACCCGGCTTTTAAGTTCAAAAACCTAGTGTAAAAGACTTGTTAGTCAGCGCTAGTGCACCTACCTGAATTTTAAAACGACTCGATCGTGCAAGCGAGTGGTGTCGGTGTTGAATGGATAACCTGATTTTACAATTGAGGCGCTCTATTTACTTAACAATTTAGTAATCAATACGCCTTCGAACTTTCTGCGTTTGAGTACAGGTGGCTCCTGGCAAACGTGAGCCTTTGCCGATTCATCTTACATTTTTTATGTAAAAAAATGTCGTGTGAGTAGTCACTTCACCCATCTAGTGTGAATAAAAGTGCCACTGGTCGCTGTATCAATCATCTTAAATGGATGACTTTTGCCAGTCAATAAATAAATCGATATTTAAGATGTAAACTAGCATATTTGTTTTAACTATAATAGTGCATTAGATACGGGCCTTAAGGCACAAAAGGAAGCAGAACTAGCGCCGCCAATGAAAAAAAAATCATAACTAGCGCTAGTTGTGCGTCCTACTAGGCCTTAACAAGTTCAAGGACGTAAGTAAGATTTTTTTTCATAGCTATACATTATACAAGCCATTCTCTGAGCGGACACACTCTATCGTGTGACACGTGTTGAGGAGTGTCTTTTGAGCTGAAAGAACTGACCTCACTTACTAATGCTATTTACTTTCCTCTAACGGATCCTTTTGTTACGAGATAAAGCTGGAAAAGATACCCCAGGATTGTAGGATATAGATCTATCACCAAGTACGGTGACTTTACTTGTTACCAAGTAAAGTCACCGTGCTATTTTAGTGGTTTTAAAGCCGAAGGTATTTTGTTGCACAGTGATTCTGAGCCAAATTCCAAAATTTTACTGAATAAGCGATACAAAACACTTCCCAATACAAATGTCTATCGCCAATCGACACTATTTGTATGAAGAAGTGATTTTTTTTTCGCGCGTTTTAGAATTAAATTTTGTAATTTGGCTCAGAATCACCAGTGCAACAAAATACCTTCGGCTTTAAACCCACTAAAATAGCGCGGTGTATAGCTAGGCAGGGAAAGGAGCCCGGGTACTAAAGGTCAGCTTCGATACGTATCGTAACATTTGTAACGGGGCCCCAAAACCTACACCGGGTTGCAAATCCCGGGCACTGCTCCCGACTGGTCTTCCTTATTTACTATCGCTTGCGTACGCACTCGCAATATCGGGCTCCACACCGCGCTTGCGCTTTGAGAACCTCCGTAGTAAAAATATTTGCCCGAATGCCCGGGTGAAAAATATGCCGCTTGTCAACAAATGAGGTATTTCCAAACATCAAGATATACAAGGTGTTACAAAAGATGCTAACACTTTTTACAGGGTAATAGCACCCGGTGATAGGGATCACAACCTAAATTTTTTTTTTGCTCTGTGACGTTCCGTTGATTTTTAAATTAATAAAATGTGAACGCTGTGACGGGAGAAAAGTATTTTTTAAATATTGTTTTCATTGACTTTCACAACGTTTTACCAACTCAAAGCTATGCAAATGCACCTACACCCAGAGACATATTTTTAAATTTGAGCTAATACCACAAACAAAAAAGTTATGAAAAAATTTCAATTTTGAGGTTATAAAATAAAAATTGTTTTTTTCAACTTTTTTTTAAAGAATTGACATCTTGTTGAACAGTAGGTTACACCCTGTAAAAAGAGTTAGGATGTTTTGTAACACGTTTGCATCGTAGGGCGATCGTTAGTAGCGCGTTGGCATCGCTTCTGTGGAGATTTTAACGCGAAACACAGCCTTGTGGTGCCACACTGCCTCCCTGAAACGCGATGGACCCAGCTCCCGCACGGTGAATTCATGCATTTTTAAGAATATCGCATCTACTCTTATAATGAACTCACTCAAATTATTAGAACTATTATTTCAGTTTAACCCCTGGCCACCTGTACGCAAATACATTGATTACAGACAGCCCGTCTGCCAGCTGACGAGAAGTGTTCAATCACTGGTCCTTATGCACTAAACCTTAAGGCGCAAGTTGCATCGCAAAACTTTGTTCGGAACACTGTATGCTCCCAAAAGTTAGTGCACGGGTTGTTGCAATACGATCCGTTGTGGTAAATACTGAAGAAAATTTTAAAAACTTCATAGTTAAGAGTTATGTGAGAATAAAGTTTCATGCAAGTGACATACTGAATACCACCTATGTGCATTGAAATTCGATGTAAAGGGATAGTTACCTAGATATCTATCCCAGTAAGTATCCACCCAACAACAAAAACTAATTGCAATGATCTTGAAAAAAAATCACTTTCCACCTATGTTTGGTAATCTTACACTGGAGAGCCAGTGAGTAAAATTAATTAAAGCGAATATAAATAAATTAAATGATAAAGGTACGGTCGGCCACATGCTAGGATACCCCATAGAGTAGCTCTTACCGCGCGCGGCATAAGGGCGCCAATTAAACAAAAAGGGGTATCCTAGCGTGTGGCTGGCTGTACCATAGGCGTGTTTGGCGTTTTTGCAATAATTGTATTTCGGAGCGCGGGGTAAACTGTAGGATGGGGGACCGTGCTTCAGCCACGACCCGGCGAGGTAGGTGGCTCGCCATCATCCACATGGTCCGGCGAGGCAGGTGGTTCGCTTTCATCTCCAAACATTCTCTGGATCAGGCTTATTTGGATATTCAGACACAAGGAAACAACAAGTGGATTTTAAGAGATATTTATTTGATTGGCAATTATTTAGATTTAGTTTCATTTATTATTGTATTGACTTATTTTTGTTTTAATCACTCATTTAACGATAATTCGTTCACAACACTTCACTTTAACTTTTTCAGTTAATTTAGAATAATAAACACTTTTCACTACAACGCATTGCAAGCGCGTCCGCGTGGAAGACCGAATGAAGACTGCCCCAAAAATGAGCGCCACCTGCTATTTATAACCCTTCCCCTCCGGTCTACCACGCGCCGTCGAATGGCGTGATTCGCAGGTGTGCGTTGTTTTTGCCGCTCGAGTCAAATCAGCGCCACGTGACTTCCGCCCGCCGACACGGCCGTCCTGCTGCAGGTCGCGCTCGACATGCTCTGCAATAAACGAAATTTGCGCAGCGTTGGTTAACAAGATAACTTAGTGGTTCGCCCCCAACTATGAAATCGCGACCCCATATCTCAGCAACCCCTCGACCGGTCCGGCCCATGTTCGAACTTAAAAATTCTCTTTGCCTCATTTACCTGCCTACCAAATTTCATGATGATCCAACTAAATTTATTCAAGTTATCGTCGAACGAACATTCATACATACAAAACGATTAATAGGTAGCTCGGCTTTTCTGACCACGATGGTCTAAGTTCGATCTATCTCAGAGGTAAACATGGTTACAACACACACACGCATACATACACTGGAATTAGGAGGCATCTGTCCTCATCTCGCAACAATGTAAAATACGTGACACAAACACACCTGTAGCGAGGAGGCCCCTGTCCTCAACTCGCTATCAGTAAAACAAGTCGGTAAATAAAGTAAATATATTAAATGGAATATGACATAACTAGATAAATTAATAACACACTAGTGGGAGGCCACCCTGTCCTACAACCACTAGGACACAAATCAATCCAATGTGAGGAGGCCCCTTGTCCTCAACTCGCAAGGATATAAACACAAACACACTAGTGAGGAGGCCCCTTAGCCTACAACTCACTAGGAATCCAATGTGAGGAGGTCATTCTCCTCCAACTCACTAGGATGTAAACGCATGCAACAAACAAATCCAATGTGAGGAGGTTATTCTCCTCCAACTCACTAGGATGTAGACGCATGCTACAAATAAATCCAATGTGAGGAGGTCATTCTCCTCCAACTCACTAGGATGTAGACGCATGCAATAAATAAATCCAATGTGAGGAGGTCATTCTCCTCCAACTCACTAGGATGTAGAACTCGTATCCTCAACAAAGCATTCTGTCCTTTACTATTAGCAAGAATGCCTGGACCCAGGAATAGAGACTACAATCGAGACTGCTTTTATGATCAGTAGGTACATGAGAAGTCGGAACATTCAACACACATTTTAATAAACGTACACTCATCAACTCTCTTGAGTAAGTTTAACCGTTTACGAAATACAAAACTCTCTTGAACATCTACCGCACCAGACTCGCTTATTGACAGTTGGATTATCTTCAACTTCTTGTTGTACACTGGTTACCCGCCGACGCGGCATTTTGAGCAGCGTTTTCACTAGGCGTAGGCGCCAGACTTGATTTGATTTTATACGGCTTTTTAAGGTCAAGACCAATTTGAGCTCTAGGATTTGTATTTTAATACCTACTAAATAATCTTTTTGGAATCTTTTTACCTTTTGTATGCAATAAATTATAATAATAATATTTATCGTTATGATCATTATTTGAGTTGAATCTAGATGTTTTTAAATCCTTGGACTTCCGATGAAGGAATATTCCAAAGACTCACCGTTCAGTTCCTAAGCCATAGCAAATTAGAGGGGAAAAACGAACCGGTGAAATGAAAAACCCTCTTGGCTTCTCTCGAATCTATAACAAATAGTAGCTAGTAAAGTAACTTCATGTATCATCCTCTTCCAACGATTACAGTACCGGAAAATCATTGACGAGTAACGTCCCGAAAATCTTGCATGAAGTTGTTCATGTTGAGCCAACATAGGTACCTGCAACATACAATATTTTACACTATTTACACTATCAACATTTTATAATCTTGGCAACAATACATCCGCCTTCTGCGTTCATGATCGATCTACACAAGAAGATCGCTATCAAATTGAATTCTAAAATATTTCTCGCTGTCAGTGCCCGCTCATCCAATCTCAACAGTGTTCTAACGAACCTAATTCTGGACATTTCATCTCACTGCCAAAGCCATCGGCCAGCCATCCAAACCCATAATACTTTCAGTCCATAGCGAAAATGTAAAGAAAACACTTCAGTCTTGATTTTGAAAATGGGTATGAAACACGCTATACGCATTCTGGCTACCAAGTGCTGATGCAACGCTGCTGGGGCATACCTAGATCGATGCGCTTACATCTGCTTCATTGACTATGAGAAGGCAAAAACTATTTACTATTCTAGATACTAGATAAGATAGGCTTAGACTCTTTTTCATGATTGAACATAATGTACTGGCAGCAGACAGTTAATGTACCTACTAATGAGCTAACGATCTTACGGAAGATCTAGAAGACGAAGGGAATGTTGTAAGCGGAAGGCTCAACCACATCGGATATCAGCCGATACCATTCTACTTGCTAGCTGAATAGAAGATCCGCAGCAACTGCTTAATTGTGTTTAGTTTTATCAATGCTAAAAGTCAGCATTCTTCTTCCTCTTCTCTCGTGCGTGTCGAAAGCGTCACACGTCGCGCTCCCAAAAACGTGCCAACTGGATCGCGCTGGGGGTCACCTCCAGGAGATCCTGCCAGCTGCACTGTGGAGCATCAGGGCAGGTGTGAAGATGCGACGTTGTCCTTGCGGCTCCACATCGGCACGAAACATCTGCATCTTCGGGAAGTATCCCCCACTTTCCCATGTTATCCCTTGTGCGGGCAACACAAGTCAGCATTACGTACCAGCCACTTGAATGTTTAAGGATGTATGCTAAACGACCAAGAAGATCACATTAGAAATCAGATGTGGCATATAAAACTCTGGAGAGCAATGTGTTAACACTTTAAACATTTATTATCTGAAAATCACGATAGCAATCCACCTGAATATCTCAGTATCCTGGCAGCTCATACCAAGATCGGACGCGATGAAAGTGAAACATGTGTTGAACATGTAATTCTTAGGACTAAGCTAGCTGCCAGTATTTTCATCATCCAGTCCTCATAAAGCGATCTTAGGGTGTCTACAACTTGACAAAGAGATGCAAAGATGATCCGCCAGCTACTAGAACAAAACTCGATGTAAAAGGTTTTACCACTGATATGGAAGACACTTGGAAATATATTCCAAGCTGAAGATCCAAACGCAGCCCTAAATTTTCTAGTAAACAAGATTAAACTCGCTATTAATAAAAATACAATAACACACAATGTACCCAAGATATTATGGCTTGAGAACTCATTGTTCTGTTTAGAAGCCTCAAAAGAAGAAATAGCTAAGATGATTGCCAACCTCCGATAGGAGACGGCACTACAAGAAGAAGATTAAATTAATTACTTACAAATCTAAAATAATAATACGCCCAATAATTTACTTAAGCCCCACAGTACTTCCAGTGTGGATGCGGTAAACAACTATTTTGTAAACATCGGTAGTTCTCAGTCAGTTCAAACCACAAATAAAACTAGTAAACAAGATCGCAAGAAAACGTGTCGCGGAGTGAGGCAAGGGTGCATCCTGTCCCCGCTTCTATTTAACCTCTACTCGGAAGCTATAATCTCGGAAGCACTAGAGAACCAAGAGTGGGGTATCACAATCAACGGGCACGTGATTAATAATCTGAGATACGCCGACGATACCGCTCTTATAGCCTCCACGCCTGAAGATCTGCAGAAGATAGTAGATAGTGTGTACGAGTGCAGTCAAAACGCGGGGCTTTCGATGAACCTATCCAAAACAAAGGTTATGGTGGTTTCAAGAAAAGAAGTCTTGAACCCGACTATCACAGTGGCTGGAACTGGTTTGGAGAGGGTCACTAAGTACAAATACCTAGGCACATGGGTACATGAAACATGGGAGTCTGACCAAGAGATCAAGACCCGGATCGAAATTGCCCGTGCGTCCTTCAATAAAATGAAGAAGGTGTTGTGCAATCGAGACCCTAACATCAATCTCCGAATCAGAATGCTTCAATGCTACATCTGGTCAATTGCGATGTACGGTTGCAAAGCCTGGACCCTAAAGGACGTGACCTGCAAGAAGCTGGAGGCATTCGAGATGTGATGCTACCGAAGGATGCTGAGAATAAGTTGGGTCCATAGAGTCACGAATGTGGAAGTTCTACGACGCGTCAGTCGTTCCCGAGAAATCATGCCGACCATAAAAAAAGAAGAAGATAAGCTACCTAGGACATGTGCTTCGCCACGACAGGTACCGACCTCCCCAAGTGATCATGATGGGCAAGATTGAGGGGAAGAGGCGTGCTGGTAGAAGAAGAAAGTCGTGGCTCAGAAACATGAAGGAATGGACGGAGATAGCCACCGTCGAACATCTATTTCGCTTGGCAAAGAACAGAAAAGAATATGAAGAGCTGACGGCCAACCTCCATTAGTGGAGAGGCACGCCAAGAAGAAGAAACAAGATATAAAGTTGTACTCTCCAACCATACCTCTAAATTCCTTTGTTATGATGGACACGGATACTACTGAGGTCGCTGATCTAATCTCAAGTTTAAAAGTAGACTGTTCAGTGGGCCACGATGGCATTTTAAACCTAAAATAGTACTGTAACAAGAGTCACCATGCAAGAACGTAAGCTGGGACATGCCCAGAACACCTAGAGCTACATATGTAGCCTCGCCCGATCAATCTCCTGCCACGGCTATCTACGCGGAGCTGATCATCATCAGGCCACTGCTGTGGCAATTCGTGCGTAGCCTCCCCAACGCCTGGCTCCTGCCGTGGCTATCCACGTGGAGCCGGCAGGATACTCCTGAACCTAATCCTCGTAGCATCAAGATATTATAATCCTCGTGTTTTCCAGGCAGAGAAGAGCTTAATGTTCTGCAAACTAAAGTCCAGTCTACACCACTGTCAAATGGTGCAATATAAATATCGCTAAGTCGAGGTCTTTTTGAAGGAGCCGTTACTTTCGCTAGTACACTGGCAAGGAACTTATTGTTCGTCTGCTAATTCGGTTGTTGTTGACGAGTAAGTTTTTTCACAATAGATGCCAGTGATGACAAAGCCTCTTTAGACACGATACCACTTACTTGATTGTCCGATGGTTAGCGGAAGGGGCGATGGGATGGGCTCCGGCCCGTCCTGCTTCTGATTTCGGAGCGCGGGGTAAACTGTAGGATGGGGGACCGTGCTTCAGCCACGACCCGGCGAGGTAGGTGGCTCGCCATCATCCACATGGTCCGGCGAGGCAGGTGGTTCGCTTTCATCTCCAAACATTCTCTGGATCAGGCTTATTTGGATATTCAGACACAAGGAAACAACAAGTGGATTTTAAGAGATATTTATTTGATTGGCAATTATTTAGATTTAGTTTCATTTATTATTGTATTGACTTATTTTTGTTTTAATCACTCATTTAACGATAATTCGTTCACAACACTTCACTTTAACTTTTTCAGTTAATTTAGAATAATAAACACTTTTCACTACAACGCATTGCAAGCGCGTCCGCGTGGAAGACCGAATGAAGACTGCCCCAAAAATGAGCGCTACCTGCTATTTATAACCCTTCCCCTCCGGTCTACCACGCGCCGTCGAATGGCGTGATTCGCAGGTGTGCGTTGTTTTTGCCGCTCGAGTCAAATCAGCGCCACGTGACTTCCGCCCGCCGACATGTATGTTTTAGATTTTGGTTCCCACATTAACTTAATAACTTTCGATTATCTTACGATTACCAGACTGTCGCGTTATACCTTTTGCGTTTTTGGATTTTGCTCCATCACAGGCGCATGCGCTTTATCGCTAGACTATCGCGTATTGCCATTTTGTATTTTTGCGTTTTGCTCCATCACAACAGGCCCAGTAATCTCGAAGTAGAGGGGGCTAATTCTCGGAAATCTCGCATTCGACACATCTCGAAGGAAAACGTTCATGTCATTTCGGAAATCTCGCATTCGACACATCTCGAAGGAAAACGTTCACATCTCGAAGGAAAACGTTCACGAAACCCCATTCGAGTGGTCGACTGCTGCCGACCACTCGAATGGGGTTTTATCCAGGCATCAAAAATAGCCCGAATAACTGTCAAAATCAGCCTATTAATCTGTGGTTTCCATACAAACCACAGATTTAGTTGCGCGATAATTCGCGAATCGCTGTCAAATTTGACACTTGGAAAAATCCCTATTATGTCGAGCGAAAAAGGCAAACATCTCGCAGAAAGCTCGTGCCTTATGTCAAGGATGACTTTGTGAGAATAGGAGACGTGACATTTGCCGCAAAATGAGATTTTTCCTTATGACGCCGTACGTCTCACAACTAGCGCCGCCAATGGAAAAAAAAATATCTTTTTTTTTGGATGCGTTTTTAGCAAAAAACACTCCTGCGATTTCTCAACGCGAGGCTTAACTATTTTTAGGACCTAAGGTTTGGATTCCAGGATTGCATTCTTAAGTTCTAGGATCTGGAATCCAAACCTTACGTCCTAAAAATAGTTAAGCCTCGCGTTGAGAAATCGCAGGAGCGTTTTTTGCTAAAAACGGATCCAAAAAAAAGATATGGTTTTTTTTCCATTGGCGGCGCTAGGTGCGAGACGTATTTCATCTTAAAGATGTGATTCCCGACAATTAGCCCCCAGGGCCAAGCATTCGGCGCACACAGGAGCAGCCCGGGCATGAATTTCGAATAGTCCTTCAAACAAATCGAGTTAGCGTGCAGTCGCGATGGAAGTGGGGCTGCATGGCGTGGCGTGTGTGTCGTCAACTCGTCGCGTTTCGCTAATGGGACTTCATGTGTGTGTGCCGAATCTCAATGTCGGTGGTGACAATCAATTTTAGTCCTATTTTAGAAAGATCCAAGATCTAACATCCTAACTTCATTATCAAGCAACATTCCTTTTCATTTGACATTTTATTTTCAACATTGCCCCATCCACTGCAGCGCCGAGTGGTCTCTTCACCTATCTACAGGGTGCACTCTAAGTCGATAGCGGAACTTTATGTAGGCTGTCTACTGATCACTACAAACAACTTGTACTAGGTGGCGAAAACAATGGAGGGAAAAAAATATCAGCTGCTCCATACAAAAGGTCGACTCAGTACTGCGCCAAATGTATGAAACAGCTGATATTTTTTTCGCTCCATTTTTTTCGCCGCCTGTACAAGTTGTTTGTATTAATCAGTAGAAAGCGTACTTAAGACGACGTACGTCTCACAACTAGCGCCGCCAATGAAAAAAAAATCATATCTTTTTTTTGGATGCGTTTTTAGCAAAAAACGCTCCTGCGATTTCTCAACGCGAGGCTTAACTATTTTTAGGACCTAAGGTTTGGATTCCAGGATTAGATTTCCTACGAATGCAACCGATTCTCGCCAAAAGTGGCCACTTTTGGCGAGAATAGATTGCATTCTTAAATTGTAGGATCTGGAATCCAAACCTTAGGTCCTAAAAATAGTTAAGCCTCGCGTTGAGAAATCGCAGGAGCGTTTTTTGCTAAAAACGCATCCAAAAAAAAGATATGATTTTTTTTCCATTGGCGGCGCTAGTTGTGAGACGTACGTCGTCTTAAAGTTACGCTATCGACTTAGAGTGCACCCTGTAGTGTGAGTGTGAGTGAAGGTGTCACTGGACGCTGTATAAATCATCTTATAACGTAGATGCAAAGGCCTTAGTTTTTTTATTTTGAAAGACTAATGTCACATCGTGTATTTTTATTGACACGACACGACCTGTCATATAAAGCTTTTTAAGCCCCGATATAAAATAGAGGGGTGTTATAAGTTTGACCGCTATGTGTGTCAGGGTGTCTGTGCGTGTTTCAGGGTAGGTATATGTGTGTGTGTCTGTCTGTCTGTGTGTCTTTCACCGTACGTCAAATCTCAAATGTGCATCAATGTTTGAAGTAAGTAAGCAAGTGCCTTGTGTTTTGTATTTCGTAAACGGTTAAACTTACTTGTATTATGTCGGTGTAGCCGACTAGTTAAGGTCTCCGAATGAGAACCGAAACTAGTCGGCTACACCGACATAATACCAGTAAGTTTAAGCGTTTACGAATTACAAAATGTGCAGTGCTTACGAAAGTTTAAGTGTAAAAAAAAAGTGCCTTGTGTATTGACGAGACGTAGGTAATAATTGAGACGTTGGATAGGTACTTATGGAATTGCCAACTGCAGAACATTATTCCATTGACGCTTTACGGTATGCAATGCAACGCCACTCAACACCTGCTGTGCATACTCAATCGCATAAACTCAATTGGTCTATAAATGCTAACACAATATTCCCAGAATTGACTCGGTAGCTAACGTAAATACCTAGCACGTGCACTTCTAAGCATTGTTATGTACAACTGAGAGAACATTAGGTACCAATTATTTATTCACACACAAATTCACACGATTGATACATAAGATAAGATAAGATAAAAAGTATTTATTTAAAAAACCACACATAAATTATACAGACAGTTACAGTATCAGAGATTGCAAAAAAAAAATGGTTAGATTGCCGAACAGTAGGTAATGATTTTTCCGTTGGTCTCCACGCTAGATTTACATCTGTGTTGTGGAGGCCTAGATTGACGAAATTCTAAGTTAGGTTTAGATGGCGGGTCAACGCTGAGATTTAGTACAACGAATAGTGGTTCATAAAGAAAAATTTTTATATAAAAAATAGAAGAAGAGATAAATAAATACAAATTCACACAATGTTTCGTAAAAATCTTAAAAAACACACAAATACAAATCAAGACATAAAATTAATCCAAAATGCCGATATCTACCGCCCCACGACACACCCCACACAAGACGATAGCAGAGTTCCCCCGCTGCACCGCCAGGGAAATCCTCTGCACCAGGTATGGTCTGAGGCCTTTTGGGCGGCCTAAAAACTCTGACACCATGAGTGGCCATACCTCATACGATAACCTAACCACTTAAGGCGCCGTGCATAGTGAATAGCCCGCGCGCAAAGAAAAATGCACAAAATTGATTCCTGTATCAATTACATTAAACAAATCGAAACTGTTCACATATCAAACACTATAGTCCGTTTCCAGGGCAGGCGGAAAAGCGATCATTGATACGAAGTACTATGTTACCGTAAAAATATAACGATTCGTGTCGCACTCCGTCACTCTCCTTACATTTCTGTATCGTTTGGATATCGAAGCGTGTTTTTAGGTACGGGGTGGGGTGAGAGTTCCGGTCAGTCAGAGATAAAAAACCTGTTTCAACGTGCTACAGGTAGCGTCACGAGTTATGAGCGCTCGACGAAACTGGTGGTGATTTCTGCGCAAGTGTGTACAATCGCACATCCTCATCATCAGAAAACGATTGTGAAACTGACACTGATGAACGTGACATCCCTGTTTAATATACTTAATGTATACTCATACCAACCTGTTTTTTTTTCCGCCACTTTGGTGTCGTTTCACCTTAACATAGGTAATTGTTTAATAATTACTAAACCTCATCGCTCATTAATGTGCCAGTTCGTAGTAAACTTGTCAAAAATTCAAAAAACCTTTGGCATAAAAAATGTTGTTTATTTCTGTGATCCGCTCAAAGGTTAATGATCGCTTTTCCGCCTGCTCTGGAAACGGACTATAGAATTAGGTGAGAGCTATCTAAAATAGCTAGTTTCATGTTGGCATTCATAGTTTTGAAGATATTTTCACTGAAAAAAAATAGGCGGCGCACTTTTTTTCAGCCGAAATATCTTGCAATCTGTTATGGATATCAACATGAAACTGGTTAGAAAGCTCTCATCTAATTCTAGGGTTCGATATGTGAAATTTTTCGATTTGTTTAGTGTATTTGGTAAAGGAATCGATTTTGTGCATTTTTCTTTGCGCGCGGTCTAATTCACTATGCACCGCGCCTTAAAACTTTGCAAAGACCTTAGTTCTGTACCTGAGAAGCATAAAACCGTACCTCCACGTTTTGCGTTTTTGAGTTAATAATGCAGAAATACACTATTTTTCAAGCTCTATCGAACCATATTACTGTATCTACAAAATTCGGTTTCTACCTAACTGGATTTTCTTAAACAGTATAACACGGTATTTATGTGTATGTATGTCAATATGGACCTGGTCTGAAATAAAAAGTTTTATTATTATTTATATAGAAGCTCCAGCCTTTGAAAACAAAATGTGCTCTCCTGAAAAATAGACTTTTGTAACTTACAGTGTTATGCTTCTCGGGTACAGCCTTCGATCAAGGATAAAACTAGATACAACATAGAACTCTGAAATGTGTCTGGAAAAATAGATGCCCAAATTGCCTTTGGGAGCTTATTTGCTCGTAGTCTATGCAATTAAACTAAAACTGTAGACGAATGCAATAAGGTTGACATTCGAATATTAGACGTATGGTCGAAATGATGTGTCGTATTGTTCTATTGCTGATATCATTTGTTTCTGTGGGGACAAGTTTTTATTGTGATTTTTATGCGGATTCTATGGGATTTAGTTCGGTGGGTACAGCAGTTGTTTTTTTTTGTAACCGCAGGTGTCTTTCGGGTCCACATCGCCGGCGCTGAGCGACCGCAGCGAATTCCCTTTGTTTTGTCGCACGGTCGCGCCAGACTCCTCGCACAACTTGGCACGGATTGCGTTTATCAGGTTTGTCAACCAACTCTATTTTTAGGCTTCCGTTACCCTCAAAAGGTAAAAGGACCCTATGATCTATAAAAATGTAAACTGTCTAACTATCTCGGTTCATGAGATACAGCCTGGTGACAGACGGACGGACAGACGGACAGTGGAGTCTTAGTAATAGGGTCCTTTTACCTTTTGAGCTTTTGCCCGCGACTTCGTCCGCGTGGACTACAGAAAAAGTATATGTGCTTTACTTTGCTCCTAAGTGTAAAGGCGTGATAATATGTAGCCTATGTGTTATTCTGATGTCTAAGCTATCTTTATTCCGAATTTCATCCAAATCCGTTCAGCCGTTTCAGCGTGAAAGAGTAACAAACATCCATCCATCCATACTTACAAATTTAAACATTTATAATAAATAAGTTGAAAAAATTCACTCGGGACAGGACTTGAACCCGCAACCTCTCGCATACCGTGTTGAGCTACCGAGTCAAGTAACTGTCGAAACAAACAAACAAACTGTACAAACTTTCGCGATTATAATATGTAGGAAGGATAGAATATAGTAGGATAGGATAGTAGGAAGTAGGATAAGTAGGATTTTACAGTTCGGGGGCTAATGCCCGTTTTCACCAACCTAACTTTAAAAGACTTTTTAACGTAAATTATCTGTACCTCCGCAATTCTATCGATCACGGACGAAGGACCATACGAACTCAATTCATAACTCTTGTGAGTTGAGTTCGTAAGGTTCCTCATCCACGACCACTAGACTTGCAAAGGCGCAGATAATTTGCGTTAAAAGGTCCCCCAAAATTCGGTACGCTAAGTTTTTTGTTCGAAAGTCCGTTATTGGCTTAATCTTATCTTTAGACAATATTGAGAAACTAATTTCAATATTTTTTATTTTGGTTCAGTAGTTTGGATTTTACAACGTTTCAAAGATACGGTTTTATGACCTTCACGCGACGGTCTGCATACTGTTGGCGGTCATAGGAACAAAACATTTTAGCGCATAAAAACAAAACTACTGAAGCAAAATAAAAAATATTGAAATAAGTTTCTCAATATTGTCTAAAGATAAGATTAAGCCAATAAAGGACTTTCGAACAAAAAACTTTGCCTTCCGAATTAGGGGTGTTCGGTGAAAACGGGCATAATTCTCGGGAATCCTGCATTTGAGACAATCTCGAAGGGAAAATCTCAGTTTATCAGAATCAATAGACTAGTTGAAGAAATTCGCATCGACATTTACTTGACTCGGTAGCTCAATTGGTAGAGCGCCTGCACGATATGCAAGAGGTTGTGGGTTGAAATCCTGTCCTGAGTGAATTTTTTCAACTTATTATAAATGTTAAAAAAAATTAAAATGTTTAAAATATTCCCTAGCACGGGTTAGTGCTTTAATATTAATGACCACTCAGGTATAAAAGCACTACAAAGTTTTAATGGTTTCTTTAAATACTTCAGTAAGTATAATGTTAATTATTTTATTTTTTTAATAAATTTAATTTAGAATAGGTGTCCGCTGAAAATCAGCGTCTTGGTTGGATTCCACTGACCAAGGCATAATGCTGAGCGGAGGCCATTTTGGTGCCAAGACTATATGTTATTTTAATTTTAGCTTGTAAGAACTATAATTTGGTACCAAATAAAAATTTAACTTACTTACTTACTTTAGAAAAAACAAAAAGTGGTTATCAGAATCAGTTTATCAACGAACCTACTTTTCTTCCCCAGACAATTCGGCTGGGACACCGTGACAGCCTTCTCCCAAAACGAAGAAGTGTACTCGCTAGCGGTGAACGAACTGGTGACCCAACTTGAGGCCGCCAACATCACCTGCACCGCCTCCATCACCTTCGCCGAGTCCGATCTGGAGGAACAGCTGCTTCAACTGAAAGTGAGTCCTGTTAGAAATAAGGCTTCCGAATGAAGTGCAAAACGAGTTGATGTGAGTGAGAAAGTAAAGTCGAACGTCACGAATTCTTAGTAAAATAATTATCGTCTAAAACCATCTATCCATCATATTTAAAACCTGGACGTAATCCACATTGATAGGTAGGTCTAGCTTTGTTTGAGAATGTGATCGAAATTTGAGAATGTGATTTGGAGTTCCTTTACCATTGTTCTTCTCTAAAAATGATCAGAGCTCAGAAAAGCTGGACAAAAAAAAGTAACTATTAAATTAAATTCAATTTATTTCGATCAGCTACGAGGATAAAACACAGTACAAGATGTTAGTAATAAATAATTTAACCTAAGTTTAACCTACTGTTAGTAACATTGATTTACATATATTATTTACATACCTAATTATCTTTGTTTTTGAGTACATGAACCATAGCAATGGTTCATGTAGTCAAAATCAAATCGGCCTGCAAATATGCAACATGTATACCTATAGTATTTTTTTCACTATATTTTGACGTTCAATGTAATTTATTTATTTAGTTGAATAAAACCTTTTGACTTGACTTGAAAAGTTGAAACACATCATAGGATTGAACGCTGTGACCGAATGTTAATGCTTTAGCGGCTGGAGCTGTCAAAACGTTCAGGCACCTAATTAATTTCCACTTATACCAAATGCAGAATGCAATTCCCCGTGCGTCGCGGTTTCACTCCGCAAACTAGGCAAAACAAGTTGCAGGGGTGGTAAATACGCTACATATACGAGGGTCGTTCAATTTGTTAGAACTGGCTGTTCTATAAAGAGGTAAACCTAAATGTTATCTATAGGTTGGCTTGCCTTGTCACCTGTCTCGTGTCATTTGCCATATCTAGCAAGGGGTAATATCTACAATAAAATCTCTGCTGATATCCGAATCCTTTCACTGGCCGCCCGTAACGAGAATCCTATCCTATCCTATCCTATCCTACTATTATAAACGCGAAAGTTTGTAAGTTTGTTGTTTGTATTTGTTACTCTTTCACGCTGAAACGGCTGAACGGATTTGGATGAAATTTTGAATAGAGATAGCTTAAACATCAGAATAACACATATTATCACATATTATACAAGGCTACATATTATCACGCTTTTACACTCAGGAGCAAAGTAAAGAATACAGGGTGTTAAAAGACCGCCAACAAAGCGGGAAACCACGTATTGTCCTCATCATAAGGAACATTTTTGCCCAAGGAACTATGCCTGGGAAATCAACGGTTTCCGAGATAATGAGGTTCAAAGTCGGACTTTACAAAACTTTTTTTTTGCAGAAATGTATTCAGTATCTAATTCTTAACATACCTTCTCAAGAAGCCATATCAAAATTATGAATATTTCTTACAAAAAACGACGTTAAAATTGCAACCCGCAATGTATTCTAAACATCGGCACCTCGAGCTTAAGTAACATATACCTACGCTTGCGCAATATGACTTCTGTGCGTTACACGTCCATTGCGTGATAAAATATTTTTCAAAATTATAACCTAAAAAACCAAAATCATTTCCCAGCAATAATTTATCGAAAAAGAACTTTGTTTTGGTGTCTAGTATGCGTAGCTTTCGGGTCTGTTGGCAGTCTTTTAACACCCTGTATATCCTTTTTCTGTAGTCCACGCGGACGAGGTCCCGGGCAAAAGCTAGTGAGATATAAAATCCTTGGAAATAAAAAAAAAATACTGGGTGTCATAGGTGATAGCCTCTCTGATTTTCTGACGAAGTTTTTGTGAATTTTATTATGATTTATTATTGTATTTTTTCGCCTGAATAAATACTTGTTTCAGTCTATTAAGGCCAAGTAGGATGCACAACTGGCGCCGCTAATGAAAAATAAATATTTTCTTTTTGGATGCTCGATTGCATTCGTAGGCTCTAGGATCTGGAATCCAAACCTTAGGTACTAAAAATAGTTAAGTCTTGCGTTAAGATATCGCAGGAGAGTTTTTAGCAAAAAACGCATCCAAAAAGAAGATATGATTTTTTTTTTCATTGGCGGCGCTAGTTGTGCGTCCTATTGCGTCTTAATGACGTCAGCAAGAGAAGAGAAACCAAAAAAGTAAATTGACCAGGGGCGATGCAACATCTACAGTTCTAAATAGATATACCTACCTTCTAAGTTTGAGAACTCATACACATTTTTGTTGCAAAGTCGCCCGTAACGGAAGCGAGTAAGAGCACTAAATTGTCACACTTACCTACGATGTCATTTCGACTTCCTTTTTAGATATTTGTGGCTCGTCACGAACGCCAAACAAGATAATTGAAAAATATCACGCAGATGCTAAAAAGGTTCGCCACCCCAGCCCTATAAATAGGGCACCTCATCGTCATAACTCAAAGCCTAACATTTACACAGTGAAATTGACAAAGCCGTAACTTGGAAGCCAAATAGAAACATACAGAAAGCCAGCTGTTCGGGCTGGTCTATCAGGATGCGGAGTCAGGATCTCTTCAATAATGACGACTGGATTGTATTGGTTAATATGAATATTTGCTGTTTATTGCGTTATTACAATTTAAATTCGGCAAATTAAAAAATAAAAGAGAAAACACAACCGATCGATACGTGGCGAGGCGGCACGCCTAGTCTGTCCGTATGCTGGATCGCGTAGCGTGTCGTTGGGTTTGTTAGGTTGGGTTGCGTGGGGCCGGCCATCATGGGCGTTAACATCAACTTTGCCATGAATTCTTTCAATCTATAGTATCCGTGATTGACCGTCTTCACTGATCATCGTTCCGATAAACAGAAGAAAAAAAAAGCTTCCTTATAAAGAGTCGGACCAGCAGGTTTTCGTACTGAAAAACCTGCCAAAATGTTGAAGTTGTAACGAAACAAATAGGTATTCTGTCTTAGGCTATCGGTCTTTCACATTACTGCTAAGGTCTGCACGTTTTTTCTAACAAAATTATATCTTAACCAATCTGAGCTCTCGTTTTCTTTTGAGCCCATAATAGCTGTTTTATGGCAATCAAAAAAACGTATAAAACAGGTAGGTAAGTACAGTAAAGTACCAATTTTTTCACAAAATATGTTATTGCTATGTCGTCTTTTTGTGTTCTTCTATATTGTTCCGTTTTTGAGGTCTGGACTAACACAAAGTAATTATTTCAGAGAGCGCAAGTTTATGACTTTCTATCGCGATCCTGGTTGTTATACTTAGTAGTGTTTAGTACACGAAAGTTATTAATCAGAGAGTATTTTAACAAGGGTGCATGTTGATGTTACACTCGTTTATCAATTTGGGGTCTATTGCTTACAAATATTTTTTTAAGTGTGGTCTATCATAATTATTTCATAATATCTTCCTATGCTGCAGATTCAAACAACCACCTTTCTCTTCTTTTATTTCCGAAGATGTCACAACCATAGATTGCAAATAAAATATCAATAAAAAATACATTGGTCGAAGCACCCAAGCAAGATAAAAAATATTTTCTTTGAAAATATTGAATTTGCTTGTTACGGGCTTTCTATTTTATTAAGTTTTATAGCCGCCCCTTGTACAACAGCAAAGCGATAAGAGCCAAACCTCTTTTCAGCATAGTTTCAAGAAAATAAGTCGCTTTAGCGAACTTTAGAACGTGCTTCGAGCAAAAATTTAAATTTTAATGTTCCCGATAAGTGTGCTGAGCCCCTAACAAGACGGGTGAGCTCCAGTGTACGTTGTAGCTTAATCTAAGTTCGTACAAAGTGATTTTGTCTCAAAAGTTCTGTATAACATACGCTGTTCTCTGCTATGTTTACATTACACTCACCCCGTTTAGTAAATTCGCTAGCAAGAAACCTTAGGAGGCGGTTAGGGGGTCTCTTAAAGTTAGGGAGCCTTGGTGACATTGTTCCTATAACCCTAACGCCATAACGCAGTAAAGTGTATATCTAAAAATCTGAAATTTTGTTTAGTTAACATACTTTCCTCTTCTTCTTCTTTGATCCCTTTACTCCTCCGTGGAGTCTGGGCCGATTTACGAAATACAATTTTTTTACGTAAGTTTAAACTTGGTGCCCCAATTAATCCCTTTGTGAAGATATGCGTAAAATTATTCTACGTCTTTATGCTTATGCCCAATTACTTTTGGGATCAGAAGAGTGCAGTGTTTCAACAGTGCGATAAACGGAATGTAAATGGGTCTAAAACCCACGGGTGTGTGTTATGTTTAAGTTAAAACCGTTTTTGATGAAGTTCCTTGAAATACTCATAGAGCTACCAAAAAGTTTGTAACTTTTACTTACTCTATTAAAATAAATGGCTGTCAGAAGCTAGAGGCGCAAAACCACGAAAAATATGAATATCTTCAAACCCTAAGTCCTTGATAAGGAATACAATACAAGGATACCTTCCATCAATTATCACGATCATCATAAAAATAATCTAGATAAGTAAAACTTTACCTCCTTGACGTACAATAAATCAACATTAACGTCTTGGATAGTAAATGATTACGACAAAAGAAATATTTTTTTCATCTCCTACGCTCGGAAAGTTTGCACTTACTAGTAACTTACGATCGTGTAAAGACCGGATTTAAACTATCTGCATTTTTGTGCGCTTCGAAATTTGAACGCGGCGCCGGGAAAGTCTTTCCCGCGCCCTATGGTGTTGAAAAAGAAAAAAACACTGGCCGTTTAAGTAGATGCCAGATCCCGACGGAAAAAAGATCCTCATTCATAGTTCGTTTACACGCGTACTTCAGCGAAAGTGATTGTTCGTGCCCATTCTCTATACAAAACTGTGAATGTAAATGGGGCATAAGGATCTTTTAAAAAGGTAAAGTCACGGAATAGAACATTCAGAAACGCGGTTTCTTCTTTCAGGTTTTTTCAATATTTTGTACACTATATTTATTTTTTCTATTAAGTCACGGTTTTACTCACTAGTAATGTGTCGGTGTAACCGTGACTTAATAGAAAAAATGTGCAGTGCTCACGAAAGTTTAAGTTTTAAAACTATATTTATTATTAATACCAGTAAATAAAAAAAATGCTTCGCTTCCGTTTTATAAAAGAAATAATTATGTTTTGGTTTGTTAAATACATTTTTTCAAACGATATTACTAATTTAATTTTTTATCTCCTAGAAATTTTTAATTTATATGGTAATCGTTCAGAATGCACCCGGAAAAAAAAACATTCTTTTATTTACATTATTTTTGTGTCTGGATAAATAAACTTCGGGAAATTATTAATAAAACGAATGGTTTTTATATCAACGAAGCTCAAAACTTTAGTGCGGCAGCCGTAACTACAGTAAAATATGTTTTTATAAGGAACTTATTTGACTCACCTGTTTTGCCTGTAAGTAGTTGTCTATAGAGTTTTTCCCGCTTGGCTAACAAAATCATTTCCTCGCTTCTGTGAGATGAAAAGTTTTGTGTTTCGCACGAATGCAATATTTTTTTCATCTCCCATGCTCGGAAAGTTTGCTGTTACTAGCAACTTACAACCGTGTAAAACCCGAATTTAACCAATCTGCATTTTTGTGCGCTTCGAAATTTAAACGCCCTTGTTCTGCACGCCCCATGATGTAGAAAAAGAAAAAACACTGGCCGTTTCAATAGATGCCATATAATTTCATAAAAGCTTCAGAAAGAAGAGCCTCGTTTAGACGCGACTCTCCACGACAGTGCCCATTTTCTATGCAAAACTGTGAATGCAAATGAGGCATAGACATCTAAAGTCACGGAATAGAACATTCAGAAACGCGGTTTATTCTTACAGTCTTTTTAATATTTTGTACACTATATTTTTTTTTAATTATAGTACATTAAAAAAATGCTCCGATTCTGTTTTATCAATTAGATAATTATGGATTGGTTTGTTAAATACATTTTTTCAAACTACATAATTGAATTTACTTTTTACCTCTAGAAATTTTAAATTTATATGGTAAAAGTTCAGAATGCACCCGGAAAAAAAAACATTCTTTTAATTTTCATTATTTTTGTGTCTGGATAAATAAACTTCAGGAAATTATTAATAAAACGAATGGTTTTAATACCAACGAAGCTGAAAACTTTAGTGCGGCAGCCGTAACTACAGTAAATTATGCTTTTAAAAGGAACTTATTTGACTCACCTGTTTTGCCTGTAAGTAGTTGTCTACTTTGTTTGTCCCGCTTGGCTAACAAAATGATTTCCTCGCTTCTGTGAGATGAAAAGTTTTGTGTTTCGCACGAATGCAATATTATTTGCGTCTCGTGCTTCTGAATACCTCGCTACGCTCAGGTTTCTTTTTTTGAACCACTCGCTACGCTCGTGGCTCAATTTTAGAAACCTTCGCTAGCTCGGTTTTCAATACAAGCACTCGCCGCAAACAATAATTTTGCATTCTTGCATAACAAATAACTATTGAGTCTCGTGCTTCTGAATACCTCGCTACGCTCAGGTTTCTTTTTTTGAACCACTCGCTACGCTCGTGGCTCAATTTTAGAAACCTTCGCTAGGTCGGTTTTCAATACAAGCACTCGCCGCAAACAATAATTTTGCATTCTTGCATAACAAATAACTATTTCATCTCCCACGCTCGGAAAGTTTGCTGTTACTAGTAACTTACGATCGTGTAAAGGCCGGATTTAAACTATCTGCATTTTAGTGCGCTTCGAAATTTGAACGCGGCGCCGGGAAAGTCTTTCCCGCGCCCTATGGTGTTGAAAAAGAAAAAAACACTGGCCGTTTAAGTAGATGCCAGATCCCGACGGAAAAAAGATCCTCATTCATAGTTCGTTTACACGCGTACTTCAGCGAAAGTGATTGTTCGTGCCCATTCTCTATACAAAACTGTGAATGTAAATGGGGCATAAGGATCTTTTAAAAAGGTAAAGTCACGGAATAGAACATTCAGAAACGCGGTTTCTTCTTTCAGGTTTTTTCAATATTTTGTACACTATATTTATTATTAATACCAGTAAATAAAAAAAATGCTTCGCTTCCGTTTTATAAAAGAAATAATTATGTTTTGGTTTGTTAAATACATTTTTTCAAACGATATTACTAATTTATTTTTTTATGTCCTATACATTTTTAATTTATATGGTAAAAGTTCAGAATGCACCCGGAAAAAAAAACATTCTTTTATTTACATTATTTTTGTGTCTGGATAAGTAAACTTCAGGAAATTATTAATAAAACGAATGGTTTTAATACCAACGAAGCTCAAAATTTTAGTGCGGCATCCGTAACTACAGTAAAATATGCTTTTAGAAGGAACTTATTTGACTCACCTGTTTCGCCTGTAAGTAGTTGTCTATAGAGTTTTTCCCGCTTGGCTAACAAAATCATTTCCTCGCTTCTGTGAGATGAAAAGTTTTGTGTTTCGCACGAATGCAATATTATTTGCGTCTCGTGCTTCTGAATACCTCGCTACGCTCAGGTTTCTTATTTGAACCACTCGCTACGCTCGTGGCTCAATTTTAGAAACCTTCGCTAGCTCGGTTTTCAATACAAGCACTCGCCGCAAACAATAATTTTGCATTCTTGCATAACAAATAACTATTGTTGCTTCTGATTAGGTATCCCTGCTAGGAGCTAGTAATAAGGACCCATAGAAACCTAGGTATATTTATGTACCTAGGTTAATACATATTGTATGTTACATATGTACCTAGTAGATACCGTATCTAATTTTATCAGTCTGATGAAACCTTAAAAATACAAGACCCGAGCCCACATAATAAAATTAAGTAACTATATGTCAGAAAGTCTATTTCGGCGCAGATTGTATTCGCCTTTGTTAAAAAGTAATCAAGAAGAAGAAATTGGTTACAATTTGGCAATAATAACAGCATTTCGTGACTCATTGCATTGATATGAAGTGTGATCACAACACCAGTATCAGGCCATCGGTAGGTAGATACGACTACCCAAACAATACTCCGGTGTTTGGCTCAAGACATAAATTAGTGAAGTTTGCAACACTGTAGATGAAGTACAGTCATCTGGAAAAGACATCTGTCTCGGGTCAAAGTTTGGGAACTACCGTAAAATGTTAAATGGGTTAGCTGGTGGGCAGTTCGCAACAAAAATACACTTGATTTACTGATACACATTTTCGTCCCTTCATCAAATTGTACATTGCAAAGTATTATTTTGGGAATCATAGGAGCCGTAAATGAAACCAAGATTTTTTTTATTTTTTATTTAAAACATTTTTTACACTTTTTGTTTTTTCTAAAGCACTAACCCGTGCTAGAGAATAATTTAAACATAATAATAAGTTGAAAAAATTCACTCGGGACAGGACTTGAACCCGCAACCTCTCGCATACCGTGCAGGCGCTCTACCAATTGAGCTACCGAGTCAAGTAACTGTCGATGCGAATTTCTTCAACTAGTAGTAGTAGTACTTCTTTCTTCAATTGGTAGAGCGCCTGCACTGTATGCGAGAGTTTGCGGGTTCAAGCCCTGTCCCGAGTGAATTTTTTCAACTTATTATGAATGTTTAAAACATTTTTTTTTATATCAGTGAACTCAAGATTATCGAAAAGATGTAATGTGGACTATTCTCTACTTCTATCTATCTATCCAGCCCATGATTTTGGCCCACTATTGGGCATAGGCCTCTTCTTTGTCACTCCAACCTACCCGGTCCCTTGCAACTTATTCTTATACAAACTGAAAAAAAATAGAATATTTTCAGAGACATCACATAAGCGCTTAAATCTCATTAAAGTAGAGCCCAGTTTTTCATCATATTGAAGGGAGGGTTTTGTTGTCACTGGAACACTTTTCTTCTTGGTCATACTTCCTAGTAGGTACAATGTTGCTCGCTAACTCGCTAACCTATTGTTTCCGTCTGGCCTCTAACAAAGCCAACCCTCTTGTTGTTAAGGTGAAAAGACTTTAAAATCAAAGTTTAGCCGACTTCAAAAAACAGTTACTTTCAAACCTCTTTGAAATCAACTGTTTTACTAACTGCCGATTTCTGAATTGAGAAATTCGCTTTTCTCACAAAATAACGTGATAGAACGATACTTAAGTATTTACTTAGTAAAATTCTCAATTAAGAAACCGGGCCTAAGTAACTTTTAATGATTCGCAATATTCACATAGGTATGTACCCCTAATGATGTGGTTTCAAAATGGGTCGAATCGCAGTTATTTTTGTAGAGAAATGAATTATCTAAACCACGGCCGCTGCTAAGTAATCGATTTCAGCAGAGGCGAGTTCAGATGAGGCGGTGTTAGAGAGGTGTTAGGGTGTTAGGACTTCGTCCATCCCGCTCTACTTCAAACAAAAGAGTGAGATACATATAGCTTTAAACCCATAGATAGTCTCTAACACCGCCTCATGCTACGCAAGCAGTTATCAAGCATTATCTAGGCTAGAAAAAAAAATACAGACTTGTTTAGGAGTCGATTAAAAACTAGGAAATTTAAACATCTTATAAAAACGTAGGTATAGTCAAATACGGAACCTTCCTTGTTTGATTGGTAGTCGGTTCACATATTTAATAACAAAGCAAGCGATTTTCCCCTTCTTTTCAATTAATTCGCAGACATTGTTTGCCGGAGATTTCTTTTGCTTTCTAATAGCGAATAAAAGAAATAAATTGCTATGTTATTTTTAAATTAATTTCTGTCCTTCCTATTACACACCGCAGCACGTTTTTAAATTGTTGTTGCACTTTATTGCACAAAAACAAAAAGATACACTTATCTAACAGAGATATGAGACATTGTACAAGGGCGGACTTATTTCTATAGAAACTTCTTCCAGCCAGCCCAGAATATGTTGAAATTATCACATCTGCGTACCTAATTATAGTAAGATAGCCGGTACAGTACGTACATACGACAGCACGTCAGAGTGTACACTTTTGTTGTAAAGTCGCCCGTAACCTATGCGATTAGTGAGCTAGCGTGTAAGGGTCGACGTGCTGTCGTGTGTACAAGTGTATGCGAATAAATTTAATATCCCATTACTTAACTGGGAACAAATATCCCATTACTTAACTGGGCAAAACTTTCTTTCCTCAGAGAGATAGAGCGTGCCCACTGCGGATTGGCGATTTTTGCGTTGAGGGTACAACTTGGGGGTACCTACAAGTATTACCTATGCCTCAAGCGCTTAGCTTTCCTCATGATTTTTCCTTCGCCGTTAGCTAGAGGTATTGCTTCTACTGGCATTCATAGGTACTTATGTTTTTTGTTCTTTGTTTTAGGAATTGGACACCAGGATCATCATCGGAAGTTTCTCGCAGGAAATGATACCGAAGATATTCTGCGAGGTAAGTTTAGTTATCACGCGATGAAGCGTTTGCATACCTTTACGACTGTAATGAGGTCAAAGAATAGTAAACCCAAAGAAGCGATATTTTTAACTGCAACGCAGAGACATAGTGAGAAGTTTAGGTACCTAAACTTTCATAATAATTTGTTACCTAAATAATCGTTTTATATAAATGTACTAGCTTTTGCCCGCGACTTCGTCCGCGCTGAGTAAGATTAACAGTTGCAGCTCTATTTTTCCCCCGCCATCGAAGTCCTACCACCTAGGTAGGTAGGTTAAATGTACTTATAACCGACCCCCAGCGCTATCAGACTTCACTCCCGTGGACCATGCGTTGTTATGGCCGATGGCATCTAACTGATTGAACGTGGGTTACCTACATTTCAAGACACACTCGAATATTTCGACTTTTATTTTGAGTCCGCTAATCTGCTACTGCTTTCTGCAAACTTTCAGTCTGGGTTGTCTCTGTTGTAGTTGTCTGTAGTTGGTCTCGCCTCAAGTCTTCGTGCCTTTGTGGCCTATATGGACACCGCCTCTCCCGATGTTAGAAACTCCTAATGCGTAGTTTGAAACCCAAGTACATCTCGTTTGCTTGCACAGTTGTGTGAATGAATATATCAGTATTCAGCATTCGATGCAGTAGGTACGTCACAGGTCTCAACATCTGACTGGCATTCTATAAAACTGTAAAAGATCTCCAACAGAGCTAGTTAGCGTTACCTACTCGTATTACAGGCACGAAGTTACTTAACAGAGAAAACTATATGAAAATGCTTGTAGTTTTTTTATATATTTTATTTTGCATCATGCTATATCAAAGACAACGATCATAATATCAGAAAAACTTATCCATATTATGTCTATCACATTGAATAGTTTTTTTTTTCTATGAGATGCCCTTCTGAAACACCAAACGCGTCTTCTTAGCGTCTACGATACCATAGTCTGAAACAACGGTTTTAAATCTTTCGTGTTGAAAGCGTCACACTCTGCCGTCCCAGAAACGCGCTAACCTGAGCGCGCTGGGGTCGCCTCCAAGAGATCCTATCAGTTGCACTGTGGAGCATCAGGACAGTTATGACGATGCGACCTTGTCGGTTCAGCTTAATATTGGCAAGAAACACCTCTTCTGGCTCTATTCCTCACATATCTTTCATGCGGGCAACACCACCACGCAGGCGGTTCGGGGATTTTCACATGCTCCAATCTTCTCGTCAGTCTGAACTTCTGAAGTATGTGGAAAGCCTATCAGAGTTGTCAACAATGAATAGGCGACTATGATATTATGTAATAGTGCCCCTGTCTAGTCCTTCTAGGTACTCAATAGGTACTTAGTGGAAATAAAGCGGTCATGTTGCTCATGTTACACCATCACTGGCTGATTTTATGCGCCCTTGGTCGCTCAAGACTCTACAATGTTTTTCATACTTGCACAGTACACACAGCGGCTTTTTTTGATCAAAACATCGTATCTTTAGTTTTCTTCGAGGTCTGGTGCATCCTTATTCTTCCCTGAATAAGCAGCAATCAGCCATGCACTGAACCGACATTCCATCTCGTCTGGCCAAGAGATCTCAGGACGGATGTCGGACCGCAACTTTGTAAAGATCTTTGATAAACACTGCTGGATGCAAAGTTTTTAAAGTTTTTAAAGGATTTATTTATTGGCTCTTTCAGATTGTAAGTAGCTATCACTGAAACAATATTTTTTTGCCTGTTTTTTATAATTACACAATGTTGATTTCTGCTGTATTGCTTTCTTGATACAATTTTTGTGACAGTGACGGATGACAGCAATAATTAAAAACAACTTCTACATTGTTGTCTATCGTTTGATTGTAATGCATAGTTGCGGCACATTTCGAACTTTTTGGTAGATCAAAATTCACCGTTATTTAGTTTTCGATGGATTTAGGAAAGTAAATAGCTCAACGCTACGTAATGACAGAGGGTCTATGGTAAATGGTTTTGTCGTTCACTTTTATACAAATCGCCACTATACGATAATCTTTGTGTATTTGCTTTGCTCCTAAGCGCCAAAGCGTGATAATATGTAGCCTATATGTTATTCTGATGTCTCAGCTATCTACATTCCAAATTTCATTCAAATCCATCCAGCGGATTCAGCGTTATAAGGTAACAAACACACTCACTCACTCACTCACTCACTCACTCACAAACTTTCGCCTTTATAATATAAGTAGGAAGGAAGTCAGGACGGATGTCGGACCGCAACTTTGTAAAGATCTTTGATAAACACTGCTGGATGCAAAGTTTTTAAAGTTTTTAAAGGATTTATTTATTGGCTCTTTCAGATTGTAAGTAGCTATCACTGAAACAATATTTTTTTGCCTGTTTTTTATAATTACACAATGTTGATTTCTGCTGTATTGCTTTCTTGATACAATTTTTGTGACAGTGACGGATGACAGCAATAATTAAAAACAACTTCTACATTGTTGTCTATCGTTTGATTGTAATGCATAGTTGCGGCACATTTTGAACTTTTTGGTAGATCAAAATTCACCGTTATTTAGTTTTCGATGGATTTAGGAAAGTAAATAGCTCAACGCTACGTAATGACAGAGGGTCTATGGTAAATGGTTTTGTCGTTCACTTTTATACAAATCGCCACTATACGATAATCTTTGTGTATTTGCTTTGCTCCTAAGCGCCAAAGCGTGATAATATGTAGCCTATATGTTATTCTGATGTCTCAGCTATCTACATTCCAAATTTCATTCAAATCCATCCAGCGGATTCAGCGTTATAAGGTAACAAACACACTCACTCACTCACTCACTCACTCACTCACAAACTTTCGCCTTTATAATATAAGTAGGATAAGTAGGAAGTAGGAAGTAGGATACGTATTCTATTTTCTAAAGTTTATCAGATTAAAAACGGGTGTTAGGTACATTCGATTTAAGTTTACTAATAGCTGTATTTAAAAAAAAATATCCCTAATATTTCCTCACGGGACAGGGGCCTAGTGCCTATGTGGGGGTCAGCCAGCATATATATTTTTTTATGTAGACTTGATATTTTATTACATGGCAACTTTTTTACTTTACCTACCTTGCTCAGCGACCCATAATCTTGGACTTTGCATCCAAGAAGCTCTCTACCTATCTCTCAGGTGTAGTGGAACTATAACTTGTACCTATTAAATAATAGCCTAAACTCCGAAGTCGTGTTCCAGCTGGACCAGTGAACCGAAATCAACGCGGTGGAGTCCCGTGAGAACTTCGCCCAAAGAACTTCCTAAAAGGCTTTTCAGATTTAATTAGCAAACAGATTTATTAGCCCGGATTTCTGGTTTGGGATTAAAGGAGTCGTTTGGACTGTGCAGTTTTGTAGCTTAAGTACTACATACATTAAGCCGTATTTATATAAACCGGCCAAATGCGAGTCGGACTAGCGTACTCCATATAATTTTATAAATCTGGCTATACGGACCCTCGATGCGTGAGTCCGACTCGAAGAACTTTGTGAATCTGATTACCCTTTCGAAAATTAAAAATGTAGAGATAACCAAAGGTCCACATATCCCTCTATCATGGTATCAACGAAAACTGTCGTAGCGAGTTTTTCATTTTGCTTTTATAGTGAACGAACGAATGTATAAAACTTGATTTTGGAGAAGCCTATAACAGTATAGACCACTAGCCGCATTCAGTATTGAACTAAAGCTAACTTTGTACGATCTAAAGACGCTTACTGAGTTCAGGGATCGAAGCCAAAAGTTTTAGTAACTGTATAATCGGCGAGGTCACTACAAACGTGATAAAGGTACGATAAGGTCCAAAACTTGAGTATCCATTAGGTTAGGTTTTCGTATGAGGTAGTGGCCACCTCTGGTGTCTCAGAGTTTTTAGGACGCCCAAGGGCCTCTGACACGGCTTAACGATTGTTATTAATCAAAAACAACCGAGACCAAAGCTTTAACGTGCCTTCCGAAGCACGGAAGCGCTCAGACAAATTGCCAATAGCGGTCACACATCCATGGACTGACCGCGCCCGATGTTGCTTAACTTCGATGGTCAGACGACATTGTCAGAGAGGCGGAGGGTCCATGGATGAGAGGTGGCGAAAGGGGAAAAAGGCATATACCCAACAGTGGACAGAGGTGGGCTGATGATGATGATGATCGATCCCTGGTCCATGCAGCTCTTGAATTTCAAGAAAATGTCACCAGTGCTGGTTGAATTTTTCGATTGTGATTTTTTTTCTCATACATCAGGGCCTAAATAATAACTTTGATTGGCTTACCAGTCTTACCACGTCCATTTTTCATTCAATTGTGATTTTCATTCTGGCATTTCAAGGCCTAAATAATAATTTTGGCTTGCCACGTCCGTAGTAACCCCGCGAAACGTTAGCTTATCCAGCTGTGCTTTTCAACGCGACACAAGTTGCTCAAAGCGGCCAATAATCCCACCGTTATCTAGTGTATCCCTAAGCCCTTTGTTTGTATTGCCTCAAGTGTTGGGGTGGGTAATTCTCGAGAAGCATTATCAGACTATCAAAAAGTGATTTATGAAACAAAAATACTCAGGCCTTTACATTGACGTATGCTAAGTCATTTAGGGTGGTATTCTAGAACGCTACTTAAACTCAGTTTAAACAGAGTTCAGACTGTCGATAAAGCAGTGCATGTTTTGGTATGAAGGGAGGGATATTCAAATCAAAACATGCACTGTATTATCGACAGTCGACACTACTAAACTCTACTTAAACTGAGTTTAAACCGTGTTCAAGGAGTTTTCTAGTTTGAACTGAGTTTAAACAGAGTTTAAGTAGCGTTCTAGTTTGAACTGAGTTTAAGTAGCGTTCTAGAATACCATCCTTAGGTTGGCATTAATAATAGTTGGCAAAATCGAACTCAAGTAGGTGATCTCAGAAAAATTTACATTAGCCAAGGCTTGACATATGCATTTCACTTTCAGAGTTCACCTACTTGAGATCGAGCTCAAGTAGGTGATCTCAGACAACTATTAATTCCACCCTTTAGCAGCATCCAGTGGTACCTCCAACGACATCAGGATATGCTACCAGTACCTGAGACTTCTTTAGTTTTTTTTTTCACTTTCACGGCTACATACGAAGCGATCTTACTAAATATTTCTACAAACATTGTCTACGATCTCTGAAAACCATTTAAATGCCTTCGCTATCTGAAACTTGTTTTTCAAAAAGATTTCAAACGATGCGCCCTTGCCTGCATAAATCTCATACTCTTTGCGAATTCCTCAGCTAAATTGTGTTGCAATCGTAAAGCGCAGATTCCTTGGGTATTATTTGGCAGGTATTTATTTTGCATTCAACCATGCGCTTGCTTTTCTTGGTATTTTCTTAATTTGTGGGCACTTTTGTGCGCACTTTATGAGATTACAGATGTGAATTTTTTTTTATCCACCGAGGTAATTTTTTTTTTCGGCATTGTAATTGATAAACGTAGCTACGTTATCTATTTATTCTTACAAGCTAAACTTGTGAGGGCGCCCGCCGCGAGTCATTGGCGCTGTTTCCTATGTTAGCTTAAACTGCCTTAGTATTACTAGTGGTTCGCCCCAAACTGTGAACTCGCAACCCCATATCTCGGCAAACCCTCGACCGATTTGGCTCATGTTCGAACTTAAAGGGTAATTCTACGGCCGAGCAATTCCCGTGGCATTTTTTATTTAAGGGTTTTCATATAATTTGACGTTTTCACATTACTTTAGAACACATTAGTAACAATTTTATTGTTACATGATTATAAAATTGTTACTAATGTGCATTAAAGTAATGTGAGAACATCAAATTATCTGAAAACCCTTAAAAAAAATGCCACGGGAATTGCTCTGCCGTAGAATTACCCTAAACATTTTCTTTGCCTCATTTCCCCGCCTACCAAATTTCACGACGACCTGACTAAATTTACTCAAGTTATCGTCGAACGAACATTCATACATACAAACATACATACAAACATACATACATAGAGAACTTCTCTCGCTTCGCTCGCTCGTTCAATAAGTTTATTTCTCCAAAAGTCAAAAACACTACGTACACTAGTGGTTCGCTCCGAACTATGAACTCGCGACCCCAGTTACAGATGTGCAACTTTTCTTACGCCATTAGCGCGCGCGCTTTGCATATAAACTATACAACCCCATATCTCGGCAACCCCTCGACCGATTTGGCTCATGTTCAAACATAAAAATTCTTTTAATTTCGTTTACCCGCCTACCAAATTTTATAACGATCCGACTAAATTTACTCAAGTTATCGTCGAACGAACCTTCAAACATACAAACATACATACATACAAACGCCGGATTGTTCCAGTAGACTCGGAGAACTTCGCTTGCTTCGCTCGCTCGTTCAATTACGTGGACCTCCTAGTAGTCTAATATCCCACAGGCATTCTTAGTAGTCGTATATCCCACAGGCTCATCGACTAGGCATGTGGGGCGCTCGCTACGCGTGGCTCGTAGCCGGGGCGCCGCCGGTCATCCGCGCTGCGCCCTGTGCGAGGGCTCAGCTGGCGCAGGCTCTAGAGGGCTTGGTGCTGGTCGACGCGCACCGAGGGATCGTCGGCGACGAGCCGTCTTATGCTGGACTGGTGAGTTAACGAACTACCAAAATGTGTTCGCCTTTTGGAAAAAAATCGCACATTACCTATTTTATGTGCCCAAGTAAGAAATGTGCGGCCGTTTAATGAACACAGAAGAGAGCTTTTTTAGACAATTTTATCACTAGTGGTTCGCTTCGAACTGTGAACTCGCGACCCCATATAAATGTGACAACCCCATGTCTCGGCAACCCCTCGACCGATTTGGCTCATGTTCGAACTTAAAAATTCTTTTAATTTCATTTACCCGCCTACCATAACATTTCATAACGATCCGACCAAATTTACTCAAATTATCGTCGAACGAACATACATACATACAAACATACATACATACATACATACATACAAACATACAAGCGCCGGATTGTTCCAGTAGACTCGAAAAAAAATTAAGTTTTGACATCGTTTGCTATGATCCTTTGTGCTATGACGTAGAGTTTTCGTAGCGGTCAACGAAAGATCTACGGCATAGAGCGTTCCTCTACGAAAGGTCTACGGTATAGAGCGTTGCACTACGAAAAGACTACGGTGTAGAGCGTTCTACAAAAGGTCCACGGCGTAGAGCGTTGCTCTACGGAAGATCTGCGGTATAGAGCGATTTTCTACGAAAAGACTAAGACTAACCGTAGACCTTTCGTAGAACGCTCTGTTCTACGAAAGGTCTACGGCGTTGAGCGTTGCTCTACAAAAGGTCTATGGCGTAGAGCGTTGCTCTAAGAAAGGTCTACGGCCGAGAGCGTTCTACGTAAGGACTACGGCGTAGTGAGACGTTGCGTAAAGTATTCGGTAACGTTTTACTTTTCACAAAGACATACAACATTTACGCCACTAAAACTTAAGGCCATCCTGTGTCTCTACAAAACTCATTGAGCCCCGATTCCCTCCAGACGAACGAGATGTTCAAGCAAGAGATGACCCGGGCCAGTGTCCCGATGTCTCCCTTCGCGCCACAGACCTACGATGCAGTGTGGGCCATAGCCTTAGCCCTGAGCAGGGCCGAGCAGACGTGGAGAAGTCTTCAGGCTTTGGAGGGGAGGAGACTGGGTCTAAGCCAGTTTGACTACAACAGAAAGGACATGGCGGAGGAGTTCTTGTACCAGCTCGGGAATTTGAGCTTTATGGGAGTTTCGGTAACTTTATTCTTCAAGGCCTTTGCATCTACGCAATGAGATGATTTATACAGCGACCAGAAGTCGTCTAGTGGTACCTTCACTCACACTAGATGGGTGAAGAGACCACTCGGCGCTGCAGTGCCTAGGACATTGTTTTAGATATGCCCAGCAACTATATGATCCTGACAGCTTGGTCAGCCTGGACCACAGGAAAGACAATTAATTTTGTGACTTTAAAGTAGCAACAGCATTCGCTAACTGTGAACAACGTAGTGACCAACATGCTTACTTGTGTATTTTTAGTTCTTAGTATCATTGTACTGTGTTTTATCTTGTGAATAAATATCTTACTTACTTACTTACTTACTTACTAAGGAAAACATCGTGAGGAAACCCGCGGCTTAATTCTTTATTGCAATTGTGTATTTTGTAAGTACATAATTCACTTTTATTCACTTTTAATGATTCGCGAGTACTTAATTGTGTATTTTGAAAGTATTTCTAACTGTGACATTTTTTCAGGGTCCAGTATCATTCAACGGAGCCGATCGAATTGGCACCTCAGCATTCTACCAAATACAAGGTAACCACTCTCGCCTATGCCTCCGATCAATCGGCCTACAAATACTACATGCTCAAACTAACCGGTGTTAAATTCATCAAGCATTTGTTGTCTTTTAAATGAAGTTAATTTTTTCATTTTACTTCTATCTATCCTATATTTTATTTCCTATCTTAAAATGACCATCCTGAAATATCAACTACCTACAACCTAAATAATTCGTTAGGTGTACAATAAAGATTATTCTATCTATCTATCTGTCTATAAACGTATCTGTCTATCTTTCTATCTTTCTATCTATCTATCTACAACTACCCACGAAAACGTTTCAGGCGGCCGCCCAAAGACCATCGCCCTCTACACGCACGGCCGCGAGGTCTCTTGCTCCGAATGCACGAAGGCGCAGTGGTCCGGCGGCATACCGGTGGCTCGCCGAGTGCTGGTACTGAGGGTCGACTCCGTCTGGGCCCCTGCCCGGCTGGCTGTCACGACGTTGGCCGCGTGTGGGGTTGCACTCGCGCTTGCCTTCTTGGGTTTCAACTTGCATTATAGTAAACGGAGGTGAGTGAGTAAATTGAGCTGTTTTAACTGAGAAGTTCTTTTTAGAAATAGCATATTCTAGACCGTTACAGTGGAGGTTATTTTGTGATGATCCTCTTCCTAATTCCTCTTAAGGCGCCGTGCATAGTGAATTACCCGCGCTAAAAGAAAAATGTACAAAACCGATTCCTGTGTATCAGATAAAATAAAATTTTGCATGCTTTTGGATATCAACATGAATCTTATGTTAGATAGTTTTCACCTAATTGTAGTGTTCCATATGTGTACTTTTTCGATTCTTGTAATTTTTTCTTTTCGCGCGGGCTATTTGCACGGCGCCTTAAGTTTCTCCTCTCTACCCACAGATCGATCAAGCTATCCTCGCCTCGACTGAACAACATGACGCTCATCGGCTGCGTCCTCGTGTACACAGCCGTGGCGCTCCTGGGTGTAGACAACACCACGCTACCTTCCTACATACCCTTCTCGGCTATGTGCACCGTGAGTAAACAACTTCTCTACCTCGTATGAAACAAAGTCGGTTTTTGTCTGTTTATCCGTTGTGATTCCTCCACAACGGATCTTGATGCGGTTTTCACGGTCTGTTTTTTTTTTCACGGCAGCATCAGTTCTTATTTTTAACCCCCGACACATAAAGAGGGGTGTTATTAGTTTGGTCTGTCTGTCAGGGTGTGTGTGTGTCTGTCTGTCTGTCTGTGGCACCGTACGTAGCTCTTAAACGGCTGAACAGATTTGCATGCGGTTTTTATTTTATTTTAAAGGTTCAGGTTTTTTAATGATGGCTCTTAGACACGTTTCATCAAAATCGGTTTAGCCGTTTATGAGATATTCTAATTTTAAATTAAAATATCGGGATATTTTAAAATAAATTTCACCCGGGCAAAGCTGGGACAGGTCGCTAGTATAAACTTAAATATGTTATTACCTATACAGGGTGTTAAAAGACCGCCAACAAAGCGGAAAACCATAACGAAATTTTTTTGCCCATGGAACTATGCCTTTGAAATCAACTGTTTCCGAGATATTGAGGTTCAAAGTAAGACTTTTAAAAACAGCATTAGCTATTTTTCCGCTAATAAACCTGTTTTGACGGTTGATGCATGATGGGTGATTTTAAGAGAATAGACGCGCAGTACTTTTTTTTATAATTTTAGTAAATGCAGCATAAACAGCATAAACTTTCGCCGTAACCCGATAGTGGGTCCCTGAGATCTGAACATTGAATAACTGCTAATTGACGTTATTGATAAATTGCCCATTAACCAGTCTATTAATCCATCATTTAGTTCCAACCCTCCTTCCATGGAATTCAGTCCCTGCAATATGGCGACAATACGTACGGCCTAAAGCCTAAGGCCTTTGCATGTACGTAATGAGATGATTTATACAGCGTCCAGTGACACCTTCACTCACACTAGATGGGTGAAGAGACCACTCGGCGCTGCAGTGCCTGGGACATTGTTACGTACGGAGACAACTAACAACAATATGTGGGCTAGGCCGACTAAGCTGTCAGGATCGTATAGGTGCTGGGCACAAGCCTACTCCATCTAAAACAATGTCCCAGGCACTGCAGCGCCGAGTGGTCTCTTTACCCATCTAGTGTGGGTGAAGGTCTGGACGCTGTATAAATCATCTCATTACGTAGATGCAAAGGCCTTTAGTAATATGGCGACAATCTCCTTGTCTACGTAGTCGTAAAGTATAACGGCCACGGTCGTATGAAAGTTTTGCAACTATCCCTCATCAGAAAACTTTTGTAACTACTTACTTATCCATCGAACAAAGTTGCCTAGTTTCAATCCGGATTTTGTCTCTGGGACAGCCTTGTGTCCGGAGTTTCTTTTTTGTAATTATATCCGCGAAAGAAAAACGTGTTTCAGGAGTCTACTTAGTAGCCCAGCTAAAGTAAAAAAGTAATATGTTTCAGTAGATGGGCACAGGCCTTATACCAGCGTATTTTTTGGTTGAATTAAACTTTAGACTGATGTAGAGCCTGTTATGAAACAAATAAGGGCGTATGAACCTTTTAGTTAGGGGTACTTTTGGGTAATACTCATCAATAAAAACAGATGCACCATCACTTATTAAGTATATTATTTTAGGGTTGGCCCCGTCTAAAAGTAGCTTTAATTTACGACTTGAACTACTTTCTTTAACACCTTGTATAGGTACTTAACTCGAAGAATGCTTAAAATCGCGTGTACCATATTTATTATTCTTGTTTTGTCTTTTAGTACCTAACTAGAAAGATCAGTTGGGAGACCACCAGCCAGATGGTCCGATGACATAGCCCAAGTAGCTGGAAAACAGTGGTTAGGTCTGGCATAGGATTGTAAGACCGTGCCGCCAGGAACACGCTACCGTGAGCATGAAGAGGCCTTTACTCAGCAGTGGGTGTTAACAGACTGATGATGATGATGAATGAGCAAAAACGTGCTTGACATGTTATTTTAGAACAAGAGCCTAAGCCAGGGGTCGGCAACCTTTTGAGACTAAAGAGCCAAAAAATGCAATTTAGAGGTACAAAAATTCCCAGATTTTAAAGAGCCACCATTTTTTTTAGTTTCAATATTATAAATGTAGAATGCCATATATTTTACAATCGAAAATTTGTGAAATTTCAGATTTTACTCTTGTTTTGATATAAATTCCCATTTATTTGACAAACGCGAAAAATCACCGATTTCCTAATGGCTAATGCTTTGAGGGGATCATATTTTAATTTTGCGGAACTGAAGAGCCGCAACTTTTAACGAAAGAGCCGCAAGCGGCTCGCGAGCCGCAGGTTGCCTACCCCTGGCCTAAGCTATAGTAATTCAATGAGCTTTGTTTCCAGGGCAGGGTGTACATTCTCTCCGCGGGTTTCTCGCTGGCCTTCGGCTCGATGTTCGCAAAGACGTATCGGGTCCATCGGATATTTATAAGGTGAGTCGATGCGAAAAGCATTAATCAAGGGGCTGGGCCGTATCCAGGGGCGGAGATCAGGGGCCTGTAACGCAATGGTGCCAAAATGGGCTCCCAATGACCCGTTTTCAACTGACAGTTAAAAGCTGAATTCAAAACCCTTGGTAGATGGCGCTCATAGGCTTGGCCATACAAGGACGGCTGTCTAATTTCGCTTACACAGATTCATAATATCTTCAGAAAAAGCGAAATTTGACAGCCGTGAAAACGGCTCATTGACAGCTTCAATTACGATTTATTAATGCTGTCGGTCCTTTTAATGTTTTTGTAGTACATCAAAGAATATTCTGATTCTAATTCTAGAGGATTAGTTCTCTGGTTGTAGGAGAAAAACGAGGAAACCTCGGTTTTGTCCTTCTGCTGGGACGCTATCGACACGCCATTGCCTTACAGGCTAAGGCCCCAGGATTTAAACGCGTTTTATAGCCCTCCATATAGGCGCGTTTTTTGCCATTTTTTTTATTTCACGTTAGGCTCTCCACGCGCGCAACAGTCTTGCATTTTAGCGCAACAGTCTTGCATTTCAGCGCAACAGTCTTGCATTTTTTTTAAATTCCACGATTTTGCGTCTGACTCAGGGGCGTCCAACGCAAAAATGTGCTTGTGTGCCATTTCTCTTTTTTGCGTCGGAATTCCCAACTTTGAAGTATCTTACGCAAAAACGCAATTAAGCCTGTGTTATGGAAGCTTATCTCGCTGTACGTGTTGAGCTTTTTACCCTACTGCCCAATACTGCCGCGCTTACAAAAAATACACTTGCGATTTTTTGCGGAATTGAGTTTTATTGAACGAGCGAGCGAAGCGAGCGAAGTTCTCCGAGTCTACTGGAACAATCCGGCGTTTGTATGTATGTATGTATGTATGTATGTTTGTATGTTTGTATGTTTGTATGTTTGTATGTATGAATGTTCGTTCGACGATAACTTGAGTAATTTTTGTCGGATCGTCATGAAATTTGGTAGGCAGGTAAATGAAATTAAAAGAATTTTTAAGTTCGAACATGAGCCAAATCGGTCGAGGGGTTGCCGAGATATGGGGTTGTTAAGTTTATATGGGATGAGAGAGGGCGCCACTGCTGCCTCTCAGTAACATTAAAATAGTGCTAAAAAGTGATTTTAAAAGTGATAAAAACGTAAATCTAATCAGTAAACAGTGAAAGCAGTGATAAAAACTAACAAAAGTGAACTATAAATACAAATTCTGTTTGGAAACAATATTGTGGATATCGGACGTAAAACTCAGTGGAAACAATAAAAATAAACTGTTACGGGTCGCAAAATAATCCGTAACCAGAACTCTATTTTAATCCAATAAATCCAAAAATAACCAAAAATCCAAAGTACACCAGATTAGAAAATTCAAAACAGCGCCATCTATTTAAAAAAATATATATTATATTGTTATTATATTTCCTAACAGAGGGCGTGACAAAAATAATTATCAGAGCCATCTAGTGTTCAAAATTATAAACCAAAAAGTCCTTATGCTCAACAATAGAGGTCGCTTTACTTCAAAACTACAAGAGAGTCCAAATACAAAACTTAAAATGGAAGAAATACTAGATAAACTACAAAAAATCCATAAGAAAAAGCGGCGAACAAGTTACAGAAAACATTCAAAGAATGTTTGGCGAAAAACTAAAAATGCTAGAAGAAAAATCTGAAAATCTTGAAAAACGAGTGGAAAATCAAGAGCAAAGACTGTACTATCTAGAAAAAAATGCTAGACAGAAAAATTTGGTTTTCTTTGGCGTCGAGAAACGTGAAAAATCGTAGTTTGAGTTGGAAATGATAATTGCAAACTTTGTAAAGGATTTTATGAATATTGAACTGGACCTGAAGGATATAGAAACATTTTAAGAAAGATAGGAAAGAAATCAACTCGCGTCTTATGCATCTTTCCTGCGAGCATATAGCTCTTGCGCTCCACTCTGGACGGCCGGTAAAGGCAAGCCAGAGGTGAGGGTCCCGGTCCTCTTGGATTCCAATCCACTCTTGTACAAAGACTTGGATGCGAGGACCAGTTTTCGACCTTCGGAAGACTCGGATCCGTGGTACCGCCACATACCAACAGCTCCCCACAAGCTGCCCTGCGGTGGAGGAACCATAATGGTCCCTCCATTCCCTTAGTCGCCTTTTACGACACCCACGGGAAGAAATGGGTTGGTCCAATTCTGTACCTTCCGGGAACCACACGGGGGTTATTATTATTATTAAGTTTATATGGGGTCGCGAGTTCATAGTTCGGGGCGAACCACTAGTAATATTTCAAATCAGCTCATTTTCCTGATTTCAAATAAATATGAAACTCAATTTCGCAATAAAATCGCACTTAGTGCCTTCTTCGTAAGCGCGGCAGAATAGGAGGGTTATGTTTTTCGTAGCGCGCTAAGCGTTTTCCAAACACGATACGTTTCGTAGCATGCTACGCTTTTTCGTAGTACGCTACGCGGCACTCGTAGCACGCTACGCTGATTCGTAGGTTGCTTTAGTACTATTTATTATTTTTGCGATGGGCTGTATACTTTGTCATGATCATTTTTACTAACCTATTGTTAGTTTTATCGATGACCGTGCCTTCGGTGGCCACTTTTGATAACATGAAAACTACAGTTACTTCAGTCCTATTTTTCTTGGAGTTTTTTTCCGTTAGGCACTTTGCTGGACCCACAACTAAACTAAGTTTTTTGTGTGAATTTGAATTGTGACGAAACATTGTGTCAATTATGTATGCTTGTTTATTTGCGTTATTTTTTGTGTGTATTTTTTTATTTTGTCTGTATTGACATTTTTGATAAATAATAAAATATATAACTAAGTACCTAAACCTTGAATGCGTCTCTGCTTAGCTTTGCTATTCTCAGTACCTTTTTTATGTCCAGATGTTACGCTAAGCTTCGAATGTAATTTATCTTTTCCTTCCATTAATGAAAGTTCTATGGACAGTCTTGAGACTTAAAATTGCTTTTTCAGGGAATTTTAATGTTTTCCTTGACTTCCTCCGGGGGCATTTATCTTAAATCCCAGTATCTGATGGAGTGTAAATTTAATCTTTGATTTAAAGAGGAGTTGTGATTAATGGAAAAGTATTTTGTGATTGTGATTAATTGGCGTGCATTTATACAAGGTGTTACAAAAGTACCTAACTCTTTTTACAGGGTAATAGCACCCGGTGATACGGATCACAGCCTAAATATTCTTTTTGCTCTATGACGTTCCGTTAATTTTTAAATTAATAAAATGTGAACGATGTGGCGGGAGAAAAGTATTTTTAAATATTGTTTTCATTGACTTTCACAATGTTTTAACAACTCAAAGCTATGTAAATGCACCTACACGCACAAACATATTTTTAAATTTCAGCTATAAACAAAAACAAAAATGTTATGATTTTTTTTCAATTTTGAGGTTATATAATAGTAATTGATTTTTTCACCTTTTTTTTACAGATTTGACATCCTGTTGACCATTAGGTTACACCCTGTAAAAAGAGTTTGTTTTGTAACACCTTGTATATGTAGGTACTCAAAATCTATATATGTATTCTAAAATAGGATGTACAAACAGCGCTCTGTGAGCTTATTCGTTAAAAAAAAATCCGCACAGTTGCTAATCCTCAAAACCTGTTTATTTGCGGGAAAATATAAATAATGCTATTTTCAAAACAAAAAAATTATAGTTTATTTCGATAAGAGCTATTTTCCCGCAAATAAACAGGTTTTGAGGACTACCAACTTTGTGGATTTTTTTTTACAAAATAAGCACACTGAATGTAAAAACACGCAAATGAAAGAAACAAAAACTTTTCTACTTCATTAGTGTCGAAAATCGACGGATTTTTGCTCGTTAGAGTTGGCACGGAACGATGGAGGTCACGTACCTAGCTAGGTTCAAGTCTCTCAATACTTAATTTCTATTTACTCACGAATTTGTGAACTTTTAGTCGCAATATCATTCGCTAACGGTGAAGGATAATATCGTGAGGAAACCTGCGGCTTCACTCTTACCGAATGCTAGGGATCTGCAAGGCCATTATCTCGATTCGTTTAGTGTATCTTCCATGGAAATCTATTTTATTCAGTGTATCAATAAGTACTCACCGCGCCTTAAGTTTTTTTAGGGTTCCGTACCCGAAGAGTGCCAAGTGGGACCCCATTAATAAGACTCCGCCGTCTGTACATCTGTCATCAGGCTGTATCTCATGAACCGAGATAGTAAGACATTTGAAATTTTCACAGATGTTTTATTTTGTTGGCGCTAAAAACTAAGGCCTTTGCATCTACGTAATGAGATGATTTATACAGCGTCCAGTGGCACCTTCACTCACACTAGATGGGTGAAGAGACCACTCGGCGCTGCAGTGCCTAACAACAAATACAAAACAACAGAATAAAATAACTATTTAAGGGGCCTCCCATACAACAAACGTGACTAATTTGCCATTTTTTATAGATTATGGTATGGAACCCTTCGTGCGCTAGTCCGACTCGCACTTGGCTGTTTTTTTTTTCTAATCGTACTCCCTACCACCCCCAGCAACCGCAGTGGCGTGTGCAAGACGAAGCTTCTCCAGGACACGCCACTGATCTCGCTGGTCTGCGCTCTACTGGTCATCGACGGCCTCATCGTGACCCTGTGGGCCTCCATAGACCCCATGGAGCGTCAGCTGCAGAACTTGACCGTTGAGATGAGCCCGGACGACCGCAGCGTCGTTTACCAACCGCAGGTGGGTGGTTGTTATCTTTGGCCCAGTTTCTGAATTGAGAATTTTGCTAAGCAAATACTTAACTATAGTTCTGTCACGCTCTTTTGAGAGATATCTGCAGAGACAGCACGATACTTACGTAATTGCTTAGTGAATTTATCAATTCAGAAATCTGCAGTTTATCTTTTTAGTAACTTGACGATAACAAACGATTTTGTTACATAGGTAAACTGCCGCTAAATTTCCACCATTTCAATCGAATAGCATGGCTGTCTTAAAAAAATATGCTAATTCGAAACAAAGGTAATTAGAAAGAAAGAAAGAAAGAAAAAGACATTTATTGCAAACAGACACACCTCAGGTACACAAAGTAAAACAAACAAACTAAAAAACAGAATTAAAAAGACAGAAGACATAATTGGTCATGTAAAATGTCGCGGTGTGTCACTGTGTTGCAAACGGCACTAGCTCAGCATTGTGCTGAGGGTGGGAGCCCTCAGCGCTGATTTTCAGTTAGTGCCGGTAGTGACCGCGCGTGCCACAGTTGCTGTGCGGTGTGCGTATAATACCATAAACTTATTTAAACTAAACTATGATTGATGTTTAATGAACAAGGTTATAAATAAATAATAATTTTCATGGCATGGATATATCTACGTACAAATTTTTAAACACAAATACTTATAATAATTAGGTATTACTACTCAAAATCTTATAGCACGCTGATTAGTGCAAGTGTCAATTAAGGAGAGAATTGGGTGCCTGACATTCACCGTGCGACCCAGCGTCGCCTACCAGCCACAGGAGACACTCGACACTTGTCATCGACGGTCTCATCGTGACCCTGTGGGCCTCAATAGACCCCATGGAGCGTCAGCTACAGAACTTGACCGTTGAGATGAGCCCGGACGACCGCAGCGTCGTTTACCAGCCCCAGGTAAAGTATAAACTTTCTACAGGGTGCAATCGAATTCGATAGCGGAACTTTAAGGCTCCGTATAAGGCTAACTAGCGCCACCAATGTTGAAAAAAATCATATCTTCTTTCAGAAGAACTTTCTGAAAAAACCCTAAGATGAGCTCATGCGCCATGCTTTTTTAGATTTTTTTGGTGTAGATACCCAACTCAATTTCGAGTATTAAGCTAAAAAAATAGGGATTATCGATTTTTTTTTTGCTTAAATGTAAATATCGAAGTGGGTGTCTACACATAAAATCTAGAAAAGCATGGCGCATGGGTTCATCTTAGTGTTTTGTCAGAAACTTCTTCTGAAGGGAAATATGATTTTTTCAACATTGGTGGCGCTAGTTAGCCTTATACAGAGCCTTAAGTAGGCTGTCTACTGATCACTACAAACAACTTGTACTAAGTGGCAAAAAAAACGTGGCGAAGACGTGGCGAAAACGCAGCGCGGCAGGACGTTCAAGCTGCCCGTTGCAAATCCTGTGACGGCGGAAGCGGAAGTAGCAAGTCGTCGCACATTATTCAACCCGCGCTTGCTTCCGCGGCAAAATGCGGATGCGAGTCTGGCGGATATTCCGCCTGCAGTATTTTGGTTTTAAAGTTATAATAACAACGTAACTACTAGACAACAACTAGAATGTGGATACGTTGTTATTATAACTTTAAAACCAAACTATAAATACTTCTCTACCTCTTTCTACCTAACTACTAGACAACAACTAGAATGTGGATACGTTGTTATTATAACTTTAAAACCAAACTATAAATACTTCTCTACCTCTTTCTACCTAACTACTAGACAACAACTATAATGTGGATAGGTAGAAAGAGGTAGGAAGTCTTTATAGTAAAATATATCGCAAATGTATCGAAAAATATGTCAGATGACCTGGGATACAGGCGTGAGTTGAGCAGTTCAGATCTGCCTCAATGCAAATTTATTTATTCAAGGACAAAGTCACTTAATATTATTGAAATGAATTAATTTTAATTTGAATGGCGCTAGATCTGAACGCAACGAATGACAGTTCATTAATTCTAAGTACCTACATACCTAACAGCTGGCTTAGCAGGAGCAAGCATTGTAAAGTTCGCTAAGTAGGTATCTAGATCGAGATGGCGGCAATCTTGACATAGGTTTTCACAAATCTCAAATTAATTAGGATAAGCGAAACTACCTGAACTGTTAAAAGCTCAGCTCAAACTAAATCGTGAATCCTCCTCTTTTTCTTCCAGATAGAAGTCTGCAAGTCCCAAAACACGACTGGGTGGCTGCTGGCCTTGTATGCCTACAAGGGCCTCTTCCTCATCGTCGGCGTCTACATGGCATGGGAGACCAGAAACGTCAAGATCTCTGCCCTCAACGACTCCAAATACATAGGCATCAGCGTCTATTCCGTTGTCATAACGAGCATTAGTGTCGTGGTGATCGGAACTATGATATCTGAACGAGCAACCCTGGCCTATATTACGATAACTAGTCTGATACTGATAACTACCACATCGACGCTCTGTCTGCTGTTCCTACCGAAGATTGTTGCTATTCGGAGCAAGTGTGAGTACCTACTTTGTCGAATTCTTGAACATCACCCTGTGCGGCAGTGCTGACGCACAGGGCCTTAAGTTTGAGGCTGTTGGTTTCCTAAAACAGAAGTTCCGAGTTTTAAGGAACACTTTTGGTCAGTGCAACAGGAAGCTACAGGGCCAGTTTCTAAAATGAGATCTGAGATCCCACCAAGTCGAGCTAAAAAGCGGCACGGCCGTACCATACTTTTCTCGAAGCAGTTCAGGCCATTTTCGACCCCCCTATAACTTCGTTTCGGATAAAACTAGAAGCCTGAATTTTCTGTAACCAAGAAAGCATTGTATAAACACGGAATATTTCAAATTTCATTCAATTTGAACCAATAGTTTAAGAATTATAACTAGTCAAAGTTTCGTATTTTGTCACTCACTCACTCACTGATTGATCATCAAAACTCTAAGGCACTTCTAGCATACATAGAAGCTTCAAATTTAGAATACAATTAGTATTTAGTGTATAAATCAAGGAAAAACTAAAATATTTTGCAATTTCAGTCCAGGTTTCTAGGTACACCAACTGCATATATAACTTTGTATTCCCATATAAATATATGGGATTACAAAGTTTTATTTGCATACATGTACAATGCAAATGTAACATTGTAATCCTATATATTTATATGGGAATACAAAGTTTAATTTGCATACATGTACCCACGACAGCACGACAGAGTGTACAAACGTAACCGAGTAGAGTGGTAGGGTGTAAGGGTCGACGTGCTGTCTTGTGTACAATGCAAATATAAGTTTGTAATCCTATAATGGAATCAATAGGTGTAGATATGTACCTACATAATATGTACCTACCTACATATTATTATGTTCAAAGGTAACTTATACAATGGTCAACGGAATGAAAAAGCCAGAATGGGATGTCTTGAAGTTGTACCAAAATCCCGCAAAGTATTAAGTAGATGGACAGAGGCCCGGTTTCTGAATTGAGAATTTTGCTAAGCAAATACTTAACTATCGTTCTGTCATGCTCTTTTGTGAGAAATCTGCAGAGACAGGACGATACTTACCCATTTGCTTAGTGAATTTCTTAATTCAGAAATCGGCAGTAAGGCCCGGTTTCCGAGTTGAGAATTTTACTAAGCACATACTTACGTACTTAATTAATAATTAGTGAATGAGGGATAACAATTTTACCTAAGGATTAAATTTATGTTGTTGCACACTCATGTTGTAAAGTCGCCCGTAACGTAACCGAGTAGAGTGCTAGCGTGTAAGGGTCAACGTGCTGTCGTATGTACGGTCGGACACAGTCACAGATACCCCATGGCGGCTCTTACCGCGCGCGGCATAAGGGCGCTAATAGAACAAAAAGGGGTATCCTAGCGAGTGGCCCACTGTACGTGCGTATTCATAGTGCGTAAGTAACGTTGGTAGGTATAAAGGTTGTAATAAAATTGTAAATAACCGCGCTCGCGGTGGATGGAAGTGAGCGCGGCGCGCGCAGAGGTGAATCCCCCGCCCGAGCGATCGGCAGCCGTGCAATGGCTGATGGATATCGGTTCTGCAGTATTCACATCCGGTCAAGCTTACGTGGCACTTTCAAGAGTTACAAGTCTGGGCGGCTTACATCTAATAAACGTCGACTTTGGAAGTATTAAAGCACAGGAGTCCTCAATTTGTGAATGCAATAGACTAAGAAGCATTTACCGTCCAGACTAGGGTTTCTCATTTCTCGACCTTTTTTATTTCCCGGAGCACGAGAATTCTCGACCACTATTTCCCGGGAATTCCCGGGTTGTCGAGAAATATGGAAATTTGGAAAAATATGTGTGACTTAACAATAAAACTACGCATTTTATGCAATATTCAACAACATTTATCAATCAACAACGTTCATTTTTAGTTTCAGGTGACTTTAACTTTGGAAAACTTTAATTAAGCGAAATAAACTCTAGCGAGATCTTTTTATCATTATTACAAACAATTAGGACTAAATAGTCTTTTTCTTTGGAAAAAACAAATAAAATATCTTCTAAAAACAATGTCACAAACAGCACTAAGGCTTTGGGAAAGTTTTTGAAATTAAAAGAAAATCCTTCTGACCTCTACTTAATTTTTTCTCCATACAAACTATTCCAGTGATGATTTCTCGAAAACAATATTGTTGGACTTTGGATCGAAATTGCGGTAACTTCTAGAAGTCCATAGCTAATTATTATTTTTCTGGTAACAGATAAATTATCTGAGACCCTAAAGAAGAAAAAATATCTGTGAAAAGTCGAAAGAAAAAACAGTTAGAAAATAAAATCCGATATCTAGATATTCTCCCTTGACGTCTATGTTTGGGCCACCCAGTAAGTGGTTGACAAGTTCACCGACAAAAGAATTGAGATCTAAATGGGTGCTGCCAAGTTTTGTAGACACTCCTTAAAATTTATAATAACGTATAACATCATTTTAAAACACAATCAATTGTTTTTTTACTGCTACAACAATGTTTGCTATTTAAAAATATGACATTTAAATTTAAATAGTAGAATTATTTACACAAAACAAATAACTTATGTATGACCTATTGAAACTCAACATTTACTTGGGTAGTTTTAACGGCTAGTAAACTAACTACGTAACATGACTAACATATGAAAACTAAAAACTAAAGTCGTTCTTGAACTTGGCTCTTTGACACGCTGCGTTTATTTAAACTGAAACTCAAACGATCATTTATTTTGTTCAATACCACAAATAACCATATAAGAATTGAAATAAAACGGACGAAGCAACATAATTATAATAGTTTATAAAAAGAAGACAACATAAACACAGCCGCGTGCGAGCGCAAGCGCGTTATTAAGTTTTTAAAATTTTTGACTGAATTTCTCGATATCTCGATTTCTCGATCACTTTTTTCTCGTCTCGAGTAAGGCAAAATTTCCCGGGAATTCTCGGTTCGAGAACTCTCGAAGAGAAACTCTAGTCCAGACTTATCGAAAATTATAACATCAAAGCCTCCGAGAAAAACCCATAGAGACAGGGAGTGGGCTTTGAGAAAAACTGTAGCTGAAGCTCAAAAAGTAGAACCGGAAAAGAAAAAGAGGAAGACTACCTACAAAAATAAGAAAAGCTCATGACAGAGAGTGGGCTTCAAGAAAATCCGTTGTTGGTATTCAAGAAGTAGAAGGTAGAAGACGTACTCGTAGAAGTAGAAAGCAAAAAAAAGTAGGGCTATCTACAAAAAGAAATGAGATCCCATCAAAAACAAAACTTGTAAAAAAAACCAAGCCTCGCTGCTCAGTTCTTCTACCGTAAAAAGTTTTGAGATCCATGTAATACCAAGTCGGTTAATTTATTCAGTCCCTACTTTTTAAGGGTCCTTCTGTCTTGAGTAATTTATTACGTAATTAGCTAACCTAACAACATCTTATAGTGACCATATCAAAATTAAACATCTTCAAAATTAAATAAATAGATTGACTTGGCCATCGCATGAAAACACAAGTAATACAAATTATATTAAATTTGATTATTTAATGCGATTGCCAAGTCAATCTAATTATTTAAAGCATAAAAGATGTTTAATTTTGATATGGTCACTATAAGATGTTGTTAGGTTAGCTAATTACGTAATAAATTACTCAAGACAGAAGGACCCTTAAAAAGTAGGGACTGAATAAATTAACCGACTTGGTAGGTATTACATGGATCTCAAAACTTTTTACGGTAGAAGAACTGAGCAGCGAGGCTTGGTTTTTTTTACAAGTTTTGTTTTTGATGGGATCACTTTGTTAATGAAGTATCGTTCTGTCACGTTATTTTTTGTGACATCTGTAGAGGGTATTTGATTAGTGAAATTCTCAATCCAGTAATCGGGGGATAGGTACAGAGTAGAGATGAACATATCCGAGCTTGAGATGAAGGCGAAAAATCGATCAGAATGGAAAACTGTTTTGAGAGCCATAACTGATTTAGATTAGGGATGAACTGATGATGATGTTGATGACGAGTTTTCTTCTATTTACGGACTACCTAAAGTAAAATGTTAACTTACAGCCGAAGACGACCCCGTGATCCAAAGCATGGGCCTAAAACTAGAGTGCAAGACGCGGCGGTTCGTCACAGACGACACCCAGGAGATACACTTCAGGATAGAGATACAGAACAAGGTGAGAGGGGCATATTCTGATACCTACCTGTGTAAAGGCAGAATAAAAATATTGTCGACCAATACCTAAGCAGGTACTACAAACGCCACCCATTCGTTTTTAGCGGGAGAAAAATTCAGCTTGTTTATTTTTGGATTATTGCCTTACCTACCCTTGGCTCTAAAGATCTGTCCTCGCAGCCATTGTTTAAGTATCTAAGTACTGTTCTTCTTATTCGCAACTCAGGTGGTTAACGTGGCAAGCTGACTGGACAGCGAGGGCTCGAAACAATGGCTCTTGAGCTTGGCTCTAAAGTAAAATAAACCAGTGAAAATCCGATAAAAATTGTTTCAAAACAGCGGGTTGCCTTACGATGTTTTCCTGGGGAAAACTTAAAGATTTTTGGTGTAAAATGTGTTATCTATCTGTCCACAGGTCTACAAAAGGGAGGTGGCTGCCCTCGACAAGGAGATCGGCAGACTGGAGCGGCTGCTGGCAGAGCCCTTGGAGTCCACAAGCAGCTCGACAGCTTCCATTGCGCTGCATCGACGGGTGAGTACATACAAACTAATGCTTCTGAAGAAAGGCCGAAACTAGTAAGCTATCCAGTCGTCAAAGAAAGTATTCCTGCCATACGCAAGAGAATCGATGTTTTTAGTTTTCCATTGATTCACTGGGTCCATCATAGTAGGATAAGTATGAGAGTCTTGAGCAATGCCTGGACTCTAATTAAAAGTGAAACCGTAATCAATACAAAAGATTCATCTCCTTTGCAGACTGAGCTCAACACGGTAGAAGAAGAGGGCCGCAAGCATTCGGACTCGGACCGACGCACCCCGAGCATCACAGGAGGCCTGCCGATGCTCCTACTGTCCGTCCTACCACCCGTGATCCCCCGCGCCAGCTGGCCGTCCGCCGAGGCCTTCCGAGGCCGAAACTCCGTCAGTTTCAGCTCACAACCCAGGCTCAACTACAGGAAGTCACAACCGGCTATCGACTTCTACAACCTATGCTTGAACAAACAGGAAGAGCAGAACCCTGGCTTGCTAAAGAGGCTGAAAAGCTTCTTCGGCAATCGAAGCAGACCGACCAGTCGAAAAGCGTCTACGATGTCGATAGCTGACCCCACAGGGCAGAGCATAGCGTCGGCCCTAAAGATGCACGTAGGCATGATCGCAGGCTTAGTCCCCGGACATAGAAAACATTCCATGGTAGTTTCGTGTAATACGCTAAACGTGCCAAACCCAGAGATGAAACTGCGCAGGGAATCCTACGCCAGAAGTGGCCCTATAATCAGGATAACTGATGACGAGCCGTCCTGTTCGAAATATGATTCGAGACGCAGCATATCGTCTGGACCGCAGAAGTATGTAGCGGAGCCAGAAACGCGAGTGAACTTCGTGTTGCCAGAAACCCACAAACCTGTTCAGAGTGAGAATTCCTGCGACAAGTTCAAGGGATCACCTCGGTTTCCTCACAGGATATCTCCGACGGCCACTTCGTTGACCACCTTGGATGTCAGAAGGAAAACCAGTGCGGATAGTGTGTTCAGCATATCGGGGAAAGTGTTCGATGAGCAAAGGAGGTTCAGTCATCAGAATGTCAGCAACAAAGAGAGTTCTAGTCAAGCAGTTTTGGAGAGTAGGTGGAAGTCCACGGAAGACGCGAGGCCTGGGACTTCTGGGTCTTCGAAAATGTAAACTTCTGTTAGTTGATAACATCTGGGTTTTGGGGGCAACCGTGGCTGCAGCTTTGGCATTACTGATGCAAAGGATATCAGCAGTAGTTCAGTGCGGTATGAAGACGCATTTCCTCCCCGCTCATTGCCGCTTAGGAATATTATGGCAGCCTTTAGTGTGATTCAAAAAGTTCCAAAAGTGGCCCGGGCTAGGTATTTGAATAGATTTTTTTTCTTTTGATGGTAACCTACGAATAAAAGTCGAAAACTGAAAGCAATAGAAAGTAGAGTACATTAGAAGTTGTAAGTTGTGTGCCAATCTTTTGAGCTTCGTGACATTTTGGTGGTGTTTTATACTCGTACTATTTCTGAGATTTTATATCTAAACACTTTTGTAGTATAGAAGTGAACGTATCATATTGAGCCCTTATTTTCTGCTCAAAATATAGGATTAATGAAACTATGTTTAGTTCAACCAAGTATTAAATTGACTCACTGAAATTATTTATATCTGTATTAGATTAAGGATGTGTCCTAATACAAAGTAAATATTTTTGTAAATATTTGTCTATTTACAATTAAGTGTAGATTTTTGTCTAATAAAGGTTAAGGCGCGGTGCATAATGAATTAGCCCGCGCGCAAAGAAAAATGCACAAAATCGACTCCTGTATCGAATACACTAACTAAACAAATCGAAAATGTTCACATATCAAACACTAGAATTAGGCGAGACCTATCTAACACAGCCAGTTTCATGTTGATATCCATAACAGATTGCAAGATATTTGCGCTGAAAAAAGTGTGACGCCTTTTTTTTTTTTTTAAGCCAAAATATCTTCAAAACGTTTATGAATGTCAACACGAAACTGGCTGTTTTAGATAGGTCTCACCTAATTCTAGGGTTTGATATGTGAACATTTTCGATTTGTTTAGTGTATTTGATACAGGAATCGATTTTGTGCATTTTTCTTTGCGCGCGGGCTATTCACTATGCACGGCGCCTTAAAATAATGAAACTAAGGAATTCTAACACCAATGAAGTAGAGTAGAAGTTATTTTACTTTGAAACAGATTATCTAGAAACAAACCGATCTTAGTTTTTCTAGAGCCTAATTACGGAAGATATTTCCTGTCTGTTGTGTAATGAATCTTTGTCACATATCTTAAGCTCAACACTACAATTCTCATGACGCAAGTAGAATGTAATTAACATTTTATTTTTGCTTCGTGAGGGGGGCAGCTCTATAAAAATCCAACTGTAGATATTGTTTCGTTTACATATTTTAACCTCTTGTCTGGAAGACAACTGACAGTGAAGTGGGAAATTATAAAATACATTTTACGAAAACCAGCAATTTTTTATTTACTGCCACTTGATTGTAAAGTTTAAAATGCTGAATCAACTCTACAAGTCTAATCTCTACTACAGAAAGCGTAGAAAAAACAGAGACTACCGGCTGCCATACTAGGTAGTTGGCCCTACGTTTAAGTTTTAAAACATCTGCTAATAAAAGTAAGTGAAACCGTTAAATCAATATAAAAATCTGATGAAACGTACCCACCAACCAAATTTTGTAAAACATTTTCTACGTCACCGTGAGTTGCCGCTTTTCATTGTAAAATCAGTAGAAAATTGTAAAATATTCGTTTTAAACGTATATAATAAGTTGAAAAAAATTCGCTCGGGACAGGACTTGATCCCACAACCGCATACCGTGCAATAAGAAATTCGATCAATTAGAATCGTGCAATAAGAAATAAGAAATTGCGTTATGGCTCGGTAGCCTGCACGGTATGCTAGAGGTTGCGTGTTAAGTCCTGTCCCGAGCGTATTTTTGTTAACTTATTATAAATGTTTAAAATGTTCCCATAGCATTAGTGCTGTAGAAAAAACTAACAATTTCGTTACCAAATTAAAAGCAATAAAAATGTGTGTTAGGTTTGACATTTTGTAAATTTTATTCACCCCTTAGAAAGTGTTCAAATATTTGAATAGAAACGAGATGTAATTTGAAATAACTAGCTAAATTAAATAAAAATACCACATAGATGAATTGCTGACTCTCAGATTGTGTGAAATACATTATACATTTTGAAATTGATGAGTTCTATTCTTTCTATTTAGTTTAAAACGAAATTAAACCCCCATGAAAATATCAGGTAACAATCTATAATACTTAACAAATTACTATAGATGACATAATAATTATAACAATTAACAATCTATTTATATTGCAAATATTTTACAGATAACTTTGCCATTTCGTTGTAAATTGTTATTTATGGTTTTTTTTTAATAAACAATTATTATTATTATTTCAGTCTCCATAGAAAAAAAAAACACTTACTAAATTATACAATTTTGGAAAAAGAGTTAAGAATCACAAGTAGATTCAAACCTGTTAAATCTATCTTTGCCGATCTTACGCAGGCATTGAGCGGATTATGCGCCATACTCATAATCCTTACTTGAGTAATTCTCCGAATATTCGTATTCACGCTCGGCATTTCTCCGTCCCTACTCACAGCGGCCGTTGTATCTCCCTCGGCCAGACTATGAAGTTATGAAGAACACAATATGCAGTTGATAAAACAACTTCTCAATCTTTACAGGGCCCTTAGCCTGTAACGCAATGGCGGGTCAATGGCGTCCCGGCAGAAGGACAAAACCGGGCTCTCCTCGTTTTTCTCCTACAACCAGAGAACTAATCCTCTAGAATTAGAATCAAAATATTCTTTGCTGTACTACAAAAACATTAAAAGGACAGACAGCGTTAGCAAATCGTAATTGAAGTCGTCACCTGACAGCACATTTTGGCACCATTGTGTTACAGGCTAAGGGCCCTGGTACCTTTCTACGCCGCTTGCGCTTCCTTGTATATGTATAATTTTCCTCCGGCAACTTGGATCCCATTTTTTTGATCCCATGGAATTATTCTTCTGATGTTCGCATTGACGCTCGGCAGTTCTCCGTCCCTTATCACAGCCGCCTCTATCTTTTTTACCAACTGGATCTCCCTCGGCCAGGCTATGAAGTTATGGAGTGGAGTCACCGAACTAAATCCCATAGAATCCGCATTACGTATAAAATCACAATAAAAACTTGTCCCCACAGAAACAAATGATATCAGCAATAGAACAATACGAAACATCAGTTCGACCATACGTCTAATATTCGAATGTCAACCTTATTGCATTAGTGTACAGTTTTAATTTAATTGCATAGACTACGAGCAAATAAGCTCCCAAAGGCAGTTTGGACATATATTTTTCCAGACACATTTCAGCGTTCTATGTTGTATCTAGTTTTATCCTTGATCGAAGAGTGGAGTATACAATATGCAGTTGAATATACAACTTCTCAATATCTACAGGTACCTTTCTAGGCCGCTTGCGCCATACTCATAATCCTTCCTTGTATAATTCTCTTGGAATTCGCATTGACGCTCTGAAATTCTCCGTCCCATCTCACAGCCCTCTACCTTCCTTACCAACTGTATCTCTTAGCCAGACTATGAAGTTGGTGACGAGGCAATCTTTAGGGACCAAGGAGTTTAAAAATATCTGCAGGTAGAGTCGTGCAAAGCTAAATTTGCAGTGGAGCATCCGAAATAGTAATTTACGTACGTTGCTTTTGTATGTTTTCACCATATTTTAAATTTTTATTTATTTTCCATATTTATTTTCCACATTTTCACGTATTTCTTCATAATTCTTCCTTGTATAATTCTCGTCATATTCGCATTGACGCTCGGCAGTTCTCCGTCCCTTCTCACAGCGGCCTCTATCTTTTGTACTAACTGTATCTCCCTTGGCCAGGCTATGAAGTTGGTGATGAGGCAACCTATAGGGTGACCCGGGAGTTTAAAAATATCTACAGGTACCTGACTAGGCCGCTGCTTGCGCCATACTCATAATCCTCCCTTGTATAATTCTCCTGATGTTCGCATTGACGCTCGGCAGTTCTCCGTCCCTTCTCACAGCGGCCTCTATCTTCTGTACCAACTGGATCTCCCTCGGCCAGGCTATGAAGTTGGTGACGAGACAATCTTGGGGGGAGCCAATGCGGCCGGTGCGGCCGCAGCGGTGGATGTAGTCAGCCGTGTACAGCGGGAAGTCGTAGTTAATTATGTGCTGGGTCTGCGGAAGGGATTTTAATTTATGTTAGGTAAGATCTTACTTTTTTTTTTTTTTTTTAGTTTGAACATGTATATTTGTATTTCTGACTGTATTCCACATTTAACCAGTGTGTATCTACTTGTGAAGGCTTCTAATTGGCTCTCTGTTTCTAAACTTTGTATCTATAATGTGTTTTTAAGAGGTCAGTGCCTCTGCTTACCCCTGTGGTGTCAAGACCGCGGGAGGCGATGTCCGTACACGAGATCACGTTGATCTTGCCAGTCCTGTACGTGTCCCACTTGCCAACCTTCAGCGGAACGGCCATCTGACCTGAAAATTCATCATACTTCGTAGAATAGGTACAATACAGTCAATGGTCAATAGAGTCAATTTTAGGTAGGTAAATAGATAGATAGATAGATAGCTGCCCTCCCTAGCCATGAACAGAAATAGATGGAAAGCCCTTGTGTCAACCCCAGACGCCACGCAGGAGTAAAGGGACAATTATTATTATTATTATTATTTATTTATGTAAATTGTACAACATTACAGTTATTACTAATGCGTCATACAATTGAATTAGAATACAAGAATTTAAATCAATGATTAAAATAATTAAATTATAACTACCACATATAATAATGCATTATTGTAAATTGATGACACATGTCGTGATTATTCAAACATAGATGATAAATAAATTTGCAATGGATTGAAAAATAATTGTATACAGGACATCCTTTTAGCCACCACGCTCACAATATCTCAGACATTCCTCGACTACAGTCATCAGCCTGTCAGAGAATAGGTCACACTGCGGTGTTGACGATAGCATATCGTGGAGCAAGGAGAGTCCGCGCAACAGCGGAGACTGGGCTCGGGAAACAGTGTCAGACACCGGCACCACTAATAGGTTGTGCTTGCGGGCTCGGAGGTACTTGTCCGGCACATAAAGCTTGAAGACCTGTCTTGTGAGCTCAGGGCAGTCAGACTCGCCTCTGATTATTCGGCAGACTGTGACCATCTGTTCGCAGCTGCGGCGCACTTTTAGCGTGTTGAAACCAAGCATTCCACACAGGAATTGTGTAGGATACATGAAGGGGTAGTATCCATACCTCTTCTTAAATAGAAAACGCAGGAACGCCTTCTGCACCTTTTCTAGCATGAGGATGTACTTATCTTCATAGGGGCTCCAGACAACGGCCCCGGCTTCAATCTTACTTCGCACTTAGGCTGTATAAAGGAGTTGTATAGCTTTGAGACTCTTGAATTCTCTTGCGTTACGAATTATAAAACCTAACCTCTTCATACAGTCAGCGGCTAGGGCATTCATGTGATCATGAAATGTAAGGCCTGGGTCGAAAACGACACCGAGATCCTTCATCGAATTTACACGATTAATGGTTTCAGGCCCAAGCGTGTAAGTCGGTCTGTGCGGCCGTGTGGCTCTCGTGAAAGACATTATAAAACATTTACTGGGATTAAAGTGCAGCTTATTCTGGATACTCCAGCGGTATACGGAATCTAGGTCGCTTTGCAACAGACCACAGTCTTCTAACTGATCTATCCTCAATACGAGCTTTAGGTCATCGGCGTATAGGAGGCAAGTTGTATGCCTAAGGACAGTTTCAAGATCATTGACCATGACAATAAATAATAGTGGCCCGAGGATGGAGCCTTGACTTACACCCGACCTTGTGTGGTATGGAGCTGATGTGTAGCAGCCATGTTTTACAAATTGTTGTCGGTCCCTTAGATAATCGGCCATCAGGCTGAGGAGTTTTGGAGTAAGTCCAATGGCGCATAGTTTACTGAGCAGCACATCATTGTCAACACGATCACAGGCTTTTTTGAAGTCGAAATAGGCCACGTCTACCTGCGAGCCTTTGTCCATGTACGCGGATATAGTGTCGACTAGGGTCAACAGGTTGGTTTTGGTTGACCGGCGGCTTCGAAACCCATGCTGCGTGTCAGACAGGTATGGTCGAATCTGAGGGGATAACCTACTGTGCAGGATGGACTCAAATAATTTCCCCAGTGTGCATAGAATAGCTATTGGTCGATAGTTATCAACGCGGGATTGGTCAGACGTTTTTGGGATTGGGCTCACACGGGAGAGTTTCCATAACATTGGATACTTACCGCTATCGAGAGCAAGATTAAAAATGAAACACAGTGGTGTTATTAAAACATTACAGCATGCCTTAAGAAAGAAAGGCGGTATGTTGTCGGGGCCTATAGAACTACGCGGTTTCAGCTTACGAACTGCTAACTCTACGTCGCTTTCCGTAATTCTTGGTATGTCTATGTGGTTTGCCGTACGCGTTTCATCGGCTCTATCGGTCTCGCTCGCACTTAAAGTCGGGATATTAGGTAGGAAAACGCTCGAGAAAAAGTCAGCAAAAGCTGTGGCCGCTGCCTCACCTTCACATTCCTTGCCCCCATGGATGACCTTAGCCTCGAAACCACCCTTTGATTTTAGATTGCTGACATGTTTCCAGAAAGCTCGCGGGTTAGAGTTGATGTTAGAGACTATTGTGTTCATATACTCGTCATACCTAAGTGAGAGCCTGGTTTTTATATCAGCTCTAAGATCGCTAAATAACTTATATGACTCTATGTTCTTGGTGGTTTTCCACTTGCGATGTAGAGCGGCTTTTTCCTTTAGAGCCGAGATGAGTTCGCCCGTAAACCAGACTGGATATTTTCTTTGGCTCATTTTTTATCTAACTTTTTTCGGAATACAATAGTCAAAAACTTTGTATACGGTTGCATAAAAAAGATCGACTGCCTCATTCACATCAGCACTAGAATACACCGGGTCCCAATCAGTTTCACATATCAACTGATAGACCATCGAATAATCGCCTTTGGTAAATTTCCAGTCCTGTTGCGAGGTTATGTTGCTTGGATCCAACCTGCCAAAACGTTGACAAACCTTATGGTCGGTAACTTCGATATCAAGTGGAGGATGGTACTTATCCGTCTTAGCCACCAGACCGGCGTCCGCCTTGCGCACGCTTACCCCATTCCGACCGTCTAGCGTCAGCACCACATCTAACTTACCACCATAATCGTTCATCACCTCGTTATTCTCTTTCATACTACATACATTTAAAAAGTAACCGTAATAATTTAATGACAAAAGAAGAAGAAGAAGAAATTCTTAATGTCGCTATTTTAAGTAAACTCTCCTTGCCGGTTTTTAATTTGTATGTTGAATTGTATATAAAATGAATCATTTATTGGCCTAAGATCAAAATTGTAATTTAACCTAAATACTTAACTTGTGCTGTTGATTCAGTTTAATAAATAAAATTAAAATTAAAAAGAGGAAGATAGATAGATGATGATAATGATGATGATGAAATCCTTTTATCCCTTATCAGGGACATAGGGCTCGAAGAAGAGATCTCCATTTTTCGCGGTCTTCCGCGGCAGTATACAGTACTCCCAAATTAATTATGCGCATACAGATACCGAAGATCTGTACGTGAGTGGGCGTAACTCTATGCTTTTCTATGATAATTTCTATGCTCTGATGTCACTATTGGCATCATATTATCTAACATTGTACACAACACAACGTTTCTCCTAGTGGCTTAAAACCCGACCCCAAGAAGTGATTTACCTTCGTAGGGCTAGGAGGAACGGAGGCATACAAAAAGATTGTAAGATCCGAAAGGACGTAGACGTCTTTTTCCGAACGTCCCTGGCCAAGACAAAATGTAAATATTTTAATTTAGGCTAAGAAACGAGACATAATAAAAAATATTTTATCTTATGGGCTATTCTTAATTTAGGCGTTTTGAGGTGGTTGGACCTCAATCTTGAAAATAATAGCTTTATTTGATAGAGGACTGTTACAGCTCAATATTTATATATACGGTCAAGCTTAACAGCTACCAGGAAGCTGAAAAAACCACTGAAAAAATAAACACCCATGTCTGTGAAAGTGTGTGTGAAAAGTACTAGAAAAATCATGATTATTTACACCCTCGTCTGCGACAATCAGTCCACGTCCGTGATTTTATGAAAATTATTCACGACAATTTCCTCCCCTGTGTAAAAAAAAAAGTTAATTAAATAATTAAAACACGGTACTTGCCCTTAATTCACAAACGTCTAAAAAAAAACCATGTCTGTGAATTTTTTTTTTAGCCACGTCTGTGAAATTTTGCAGCCATGCCGACAAAAAATAACCTTAAAATCACGCTATGAATATGATATCGAAACTACAGCATATTGAGACCATTTAGCAAGAAATATCAGAAAATCTATAGTAAAAACATTGCCCACAAACTTGGCATATTACCCATGTGTATGGAGTGATATGCTTTACAGTTTTAGCAAAGAAATAACTTAAATTCCATAACTTTGTTTTGGAGCCGTCTCCACTCTTGCGCCGCGAACTATGCAAATGCCCGATCTTTTTTTTTATGCCACAGTGTTGCCACTTCACAAAACATTATGTCATTCAGAGATATGAATGAAAATGTAACACACCACGTTTGTGAAACTTAATTTTTTCACACGACTAAGTCCTCTATTAAATCATTGTGTAAAGTCGTATTTTTCTATAACTTGGTAATTATCGCTTGAGAACTAATGAACTATCGGGTAGTTATTTTATATTTAGTATATGTACAATAGTTTTTTAATAAAAAAAAATACAATACGAAAAAATGGGTTTTTCACACACACGTTTTGTGAAATTTTGACACTTTGATATTTTTTATTTTTTAAAAAATTATAAATAAAGCTGCAATTAATGCTTGCTGTGATTTATTATGAAAAAATACATTCGACAAAAAATCTACGAAATTATATCTCTAAGGTAAACTTAACAATCAAGTTGTCACGCTTTTTTTTTGTAATTGAGAAAGACCCATATCTTTATCTTTATCTTATTCACGTACAAATCTCGCTATCTGTATGCGCATTTGGGAGTACTGTAAATAAAATTGCGCTTTCACCATAACAAAAATTGTTGGAAATCATATTTTACAGTTGACGTGTTTTACAGTTGAAAAAAAAACAACTAACCATTGATATTGATGCACTCCACGTTGTTTTCGTTCAGAAACATGGAGACGAAGTCCGAGGTGGTCGTTTTGTTCGCGAACACCATGACTTGCCGGTTTTGGTTCACGTCCGCTTTCACCAGTTTCAGCAGCTCCATTGGCTTCTGCGCTTTACCAATGCGGAGGAATCTGGAAAAGCGGTTTGGTTTAGTGGATGTGTCAGGATTTCAGGAAGTATTTTTAACACCTGCCATAAAAATACTGTTTTAAATAGCGCCGCCAATGGAAAAAAACCGAATGCAGAATTTTTAGCAAAAAACGCATCCAAAAAGATATGTTTTTTTTTTGCCGATCGGTCACCACGTGGATTTGGGGCGACCCACTCGCCGTTTGCCCTCGGGCAGCCGCATTGGCAACTAATGGATGAACTAATGGAAAAAAAATACATACGGATACGTTTTGGACTTTGGATGCGTTTTTTGCTAAAAACTCTTCATTCGGTTTTTTTACATGTACAGGCGCGGAAGGTCGGTCTGGACTGGAACGACCTTGAACCAACTGCGCAAGATCGTCCCAAGTGGAAAAAACTTCTTCGAGCCCTATTTCCGTGCGTTTTTTTTCCCTTGCCTGTATTTATATTGGTGTACAATAAAGAATATTTTATCCTTATCTTTATCTTATCCCTCCTGAGGGATAACAGGATTTAAGTCAAGTAAGTCAAGCGGAGCTAGTTGTACCTAGGTTTGGGCCTTAAGACGACACAACTAGCGCCACCAATGGAAAAAAAATCATAACTTTTTTTTGGATGCGTTTTTAGCAAAAAACGCTCCTGCGATTTCTCAACGCGAGGCTTAACTATTTTTAGGACCTAAGGTTTGGATTCCAGGATTAGATTTCCTACGAATGCAATCGATTCTCGCCAAAAGTGGCCACTTTTGGCGAGAATCGATTGCATTCTTAAGTTCTAGGATCTGGAATCCAAACCTTAGGTCCTAAAAATCGTTAAGCCTCGCGTTGAGAAATCGCAGGAGCGTTTTTTGCTAAAAACGCATCCAAAAAAAAGTTATGATTTTTTTTCCATTGGCGGCGCTAGTTGTGAGACGTACGTCGTCTTAAGTAGATGATATAATAAGCACTGTTGATGTTAAATTGTCTGTCAGTGTGGCGTTAAATAAATGTGTTATTTGTTTCATTTAATTCGGGTATGATTTAAGCTATCATCAATTTATTAAGTTTTGAATGTTATAAAAAATAAGGTTTGTCCGTAAAATAATAGATTTGTCATCAAAGTGTAGTCGCCAAACAATATAAAAACAATTTCATAATAAATCACATATAATCATCGGGATATATTATCAAGTATCAAATAAATAGGTTTGTACTTATTTTAATAGGTTTGTCCTGATAACTGTATAATCAAATTAGGGAAAAACGGTCAATAACTAAATGAAATATGTAACTTAAAAAAATCATAAAGATCCAGAAAAACAATGGTTTTGTATCAATGAATTTAACTACTATCTTACATTAGGTATAATGCGTGCGGGATCAGAATGGGATGCGACCTTTTGGAACTGAGACGCGCGCGGTAAGCAACCTCGCGTCGATGCAACCTTGTCAAAGTAAAATTGAGTATGTTTTCGATTGACTTTGACAAGGTTCCATCCCATTCTCATCCCGCACGGATTATACTTGTATACTGCTTGTACGGTCGGCCACGATCTCAGATACCCCATGGCAGCTCTTATCGCACGCGGGATAAGGGCGCCAATCGAACAAAAAGGGGTATCTGACACTGTGGCCGACTGTACCTATTGTTGTACACACGACAGCACGTCGACCTTTACTCGCTAGCACTCTACTCGGTTACGTTACGGGCGACTTTACAACAAAAGTGTACAGTCTGACGTGCTGTCGTGTGTACTAGCACTTTCTCCACTAGTGATTTCTCAACGAGCGATGATAACGTTATTGGAGGAGTTGCATCATCTTCACCACAACTTGATGCCATGATAATATAAAGAAACTATTGAGAAATCAACTAAAACCAAACCATAAACCCTAACAATAATCATATAAAATGCACTTGCAACAAGGAGCACGGAATCAAGCGAATGAAGTAAACCGCCAACTCTCGTACACACGACAGCACGTCAGTCTGTACACTTTTGTTGAAAAGTCGCCCATAACGCAACCGAGTAGAGTGCTAGCGTGTAAAGGTCGACGTGCTGTCGTGTGTACGACCCATCGCTGCGCATGATTGGTAAATTTTCATAGCGCGCCAATTTGGCTCCGCCCCTTTGATAATTTTTTAATAAAATTTATGAACTGAACTATTAAATTGGTAACGAATAGTATTATTTGGAGAATTGAACGAAATAATTTGTAACTACTGTACTGATGAAAAAATGACAAATAAATACAAATCGCAATCTGCGGACGATAATCAATTTATTTGATGACAGATCTACTATTCTGAATACGGAGCTGTTATTTTGGGAATAAAAATATTATTCTGAGAACAAAGTTTTTATTCAATGGATGCACTACGATTATATAGATAATCCATCTCTTTTTCTGCGAACATATTGACATTAATTTGGTAATTTATACCTGGCGACACTTTTTATTTTTCTGAGAATGAAAATATTTCGTGGTGATAGATCTATAAATTTGATGATACAAGTTGATGACAAATATAAACTTTGATGACACAAAATATAGTTCCCATTTAATTCTACTCACTTTTGAGGCACATGTGGCATGACACGGTGTATGTTCTTAGTAGAGATTGTTCGCAACGACTGAGGGTCCACAAAGGAGCTCACGGCATCTGGTAGTTCCACTGGCAACGTAGCACTGACCATCGTAAGCTGACACCCGATCGGTGGGGACTGGATATCAACTTTGTGTTGGATCTGAAAGGGAAACGATTTGAGGTGAAAATCGCAGCATCACAAAATATGCTTGCGTTCTTGACGCAGATGAATATTTATTTTATTTGTTACTAGCTTTTGCCCGCGACTTCGTCCGCGCAGACATATTTTTTTTCTCGTGAGTATTTTCGTTGTTTTAATGTTTATTCGGGGCGGAGATATCCAACAAATTAAGAATCATAAAAATCGGTCCACCCATTCTCGAGTTACAAATGGTGTAACTAACACGACTTTGTTGCATATGTTAAGATTAGAAGAAGTAAGAGATATAGAGAAGACAGACAAAAATTTTCAGATATGATGGTTTGATTTGAATTAAAGTTTAGTGACAAATTGTAACTAATTAAAGTAATATGTAGCGTCCACTAGATGGGTACAGGCTTTCTCTCATTGTAGAAAAGTGTGTTGGCTCTCTTAGCCAGAAAATTTTGTTTCCCAAAAAAGTATACTCACTGAAAACTTTTTCAACAAATGCGAGAGCTTCTCCACAAAGCTGTCATCCAGCAACGTGTCAGCCTCATCCAAGACCATGTGATGCACGTTGTTTATCTTATAAATACCAGTTGTGACCAGTTTACTATAAGCACCAAGTGTTGTCACGAGTATGTCGCAGTATTCCATGGGAGGGTCGAGCATTTTACGCTTGGTTTTGCCTCCGATTAGTGTGCTCACGTTGAGGTTCAACACTTGCGCTATACTTTGAGCTACTTCGCCGATTTGTGTTGCTGCAAAATTAACAAAAAAAAATATTACAATCAACAACTTCTTATAATTAATAATATTTTTTGTGTTTTACACTAATTTGTTCAGTTGGTTAGAAAGCTGGCGTGCCAGCTCGCATTCGCCATAGGTTACGGGTTAAAGTCCCAACATGAACAGAAATAAGTGCCTCAAAAAACATCCTTATTTTGTATTTCTTCATAGGAATTGACAAAACATCAGTGAAATTGGAAATTAATGGGCAAAAGAAGGTTGAAAAGGCTTACCCAACTCTCTGCTAGGCGTTATTATGACAGCGAAAGGGCTATTCAACTCTTCGCGCTCCAGACTTGGTTTCCATTCAAGGATGTGCTGAATTATAGGCAATAAGTAGGCCAGAGTCTTCCCACAGCCCGTCTCAGCCGTCACCATGGTATTGTAGCCTTCCAAAATAGCGGGAATAGCCTTAGTTTGAATAATAGTGGGTAAGGAGAACCCTTGAGATGCCATAACCTCTATCAGGTCATGTTTCAAACCGATTTCTTCAAAACTTTTCTTGTAGACGGGCTCAACTTCCTTCTTATTTGCGTTGCCATGGATTATAAAGTAGTCGTTCTTGGATTTCGCGTGCATCCAACCATTGGAAGCTAGTTTCAAGTCGAACTTACTGTAACTCTGCCCTTCGTAATGATTGAATTCTGGCCTCTTGCAGGTGATTATGGGCAATTTCTTCTTCGCTTGTTGGGCGCTGTAGAATCTACAGTACGAAGTATTCAATACAGAACGCAGTTTCGACATTTTCAAGGAAAAATGCGAAAATTGGGGAGAAAACTAACCTCGAAACGTTTTCCAAAAACACGCTTTTGACATTTATTAGTCTGTGTCGGTCGGTTCACCACAGACCACCCACAGACAGACTACATTGACATTTACGTTTTGTTAATGCTTCTTTTGTAAAAAAATACAATGTTGGCAGAAAATTTTGTATCGAAACGCGTACAATCGCAAAGAAATGTTTTGAGATAGCGATATTTCGATTGAGTAAGTAAAATCTGGATGAATGAGAGGGCGTCAGGCACCACAGCCTTCTTTCAGGTCATTGTACCGGGAGTGTCGAAGGGTTCTAGGGTTCTAGCTAGTTAGCCTAGGGTTTTTTCCTTTAGTTATAATAAAAATTCTAGATGGCGCTGTATTTTAGTAAGAATAAATGTCAAACTAGATCACAGATAACCAATAAGTCTGCGCGCGTCGGGTGGCGTACCGTGGCGTCAGGTGGTATTTAAGTTGCGATGGAAAATAATCACCTGACCAACCGCTTGACCTCACCCCTAATAATCCTTACTTTCTTGCCATTTCTGTTGTACCTGTTATGTTACCGGCCAGACCCGATTTCATGATAAACTAGTTTCGCCTCGGCCAAACCAGTCTATCCTAAGCTCGTATGAACGAACCAGTATAGCCTAGGCCAAACTAGTCTAGCCGAAGCTCGTATGGATAAACCGGTATGTCCTAGGCCAAACTAGTCTAGCCGAAGCTCGTATGGAGAAACCAGTTTAGCCTAGGCCAATCCAGTCTGGCTTAGCAAGAATATTGTACGCTCCAGGATAAACTAGTATGGCCTAGCCCGAGCTGATATTGACGAACGATTGGGTATGAATGTTACCATATCTCGTAAACAAAGAGGTTTACTTAGCGCAAAAATAACGAAATTTTCGAACCCCTTAAGAACCCCGAAACCAGGCCTTTTACTTTTATACGTGTTCTAAAAACCGACATAAAGGGTGTTAAACATACAGGGTATTCATGGAAGTGTGACAGATAGTCGAAAAAGATTTAAAACAAAGGTTAGGTCAGTAGGTTCGGTTGGCGACACACTGTCATACCTACCTACCTCTTTTTTTTGTTTTAGAGTGGTTCTTCAAACCGGACAAAATCGGATATACCGTAGACTTTTTGAATGTAGACTTTTTCAAATTCGGCCTTTAAATGCGTTTAAATTTATAGGTAGGTATTATTTTAATGAAAATCCGTGGACGGATACACTTGTGAATTTGTGAAACAAAAATTACGAGCAAGAGCAAGCAAGCGGCGCGCGGCGGGGTAGTTATCTGTGAGAAGACCTCGCCACAGACCAATAGACAGTCTGTGGACAGACTGACATTTTTTCTGCCTAAACTACATTTTCTATGGTGAGAAGAATAGCGCCATCTAGAGACGTCTTCATAAACAACAAAAAAAAAAACCGCGAAAAAAGCCTCTCACTTAGAAAATGGCAAAAAATTACACGGGTGTTACTAAATCTGTTCTCGAACAAAAAAAATAAAAACAGAAATTACCTGTCTCCAACTCCTCCCACATTTATTAATTTTATACGTTTTACCATCTTATCTAGCATTATATCATCATCTATTGTATTTACAAAACGTCTATAATATTTACAGAGATAATAAACAAAAATGATCACAGTAACTGATTCAAGTATGGTTTAAAATCAAAAGGGTATTTTGTTTGTATTGGGCTCGAAATAATAATCCACTGTCCACCCCTGGGGGGTTACCCTTGACGCTATTGCGATCAAATTGAATAAGTTTTGAATTCATTTCTCTTTGAATTCGCATAGTAATGCTTTGATTTTAAATACTTTGTAATGTTTATTCAAAGGTAAGGCTGTTTTATTCAATAAAAACACAAAATGCGTCTTAATATGTAAAATATATTTTTTTGTAAATTGCGCCATATTGCGGCTGTATTGGAAAAATGCGTCAAGGGTAGAGGGGCTGGTTATGGAGCTTGATAACGCGAATTTAATTTACCCGCCTACCAAATTTCATGACGATCCGACCATTTCAAATTATCGTCGAACGAACAATAATTTTATTCATACATACCAACATCGAACGCCGGTTGGTCCGGACCAGAATGTTCCAGTAGACACGGAAAACTTCACTCGTTTGTACAATTAATTTGTTGTAACTCCCCCATAATAACACAACATTGTGTGAAAATTTCAACTGGCTACCTATTACTGTTTCAAAGATACGGCCCTTTAAATGTAGGATAGACCGCCAGACATCGTAGAGTAATAGGGCCCTGTTTGCCATCTTTCGCGAACGGAATCCTAAAAAGGGTTGACTTTGAATTATTTTCAATTTTCAGTTTAATTTTTTTTTTTTTTAATATGGCCCAAAAGCGAAAATACGAACAGCGGGTGGACAGCGAAAATAATTGTACGAAATCGCAGCAGCCGCGTAGACCCGAGTTACAATAAATAGCATTTTGTAACTATGGGGTTTGAAAGATCGTGTACACCGAGGTAAAAATATCAATATGTGAGATACATAAAAAGTGCATTTTATCAAACATACATGACCTACGGGAAATAATTTAACAAGAAACATGTTATTTCACTGATTAGAGACTTACATACAAAGTAAAGTACATTTAAACAAGTTACATACATACAAGTTACATACAAAGAAAAGTAGAAAATGTTATATTGGCTATTCAACACTTTTCATCGATTAATGCATTTTACATTCTGTCTGGCTGGATTGCGTTGTATGTGTTTGTGTAAAAATATAAATTAGAAGCCTACGTTAATATTAAATAAATCAATTCTATAAAACAACTTATAAAGGATATTTACAACATCTACCCGTAGTCCTTAAATATAGCCTTAACCCCAGTATCTCTAGGAAGGACCTATTCGTACGCATTTTTTAATGCAATGCCCAAAACTTGCATTCATTGCCTGGAAATATTTAAACTTCCAATCCTCGAACTCGACTCACTTTGCATCGCATTGCAGTTAAATATGTCAAAGGGAACAAAAAATTTTTTTTTTATACGAGGACCACAGAATGATTTGACCTTTATTGCAGCAAGTTGGACTCTAGAAAAAACGCCTATTGGAATCGAAATTTCAAGAACTGGGGATAAGTGTTTAATTCAATAATCATTGCACGAGAAACAAAAATGCGAAATTCGCCAATACCTTGAATTTTGAAGAAGTTACAATTTGTTTTATACGTAGGTCGCTGTTTTTTGTTGCTGTCCCACTTGATCAAATTGACCAAAGATTTTGATCCCTCTTTACAACTTTGTATTCCCTAGCACATGTAAATGCTTTAGAAAAAAACAAAGTGCAAAGACTTTTGCTCATTGATCATTCGAGCCAGGATTTGTCTCTTTGGTCTTACACAACTAAATCATTACATTACTGGCAATGTTTATTTAAGCGACAACAGCTATGTTTACAATTAACAGAGACCTTATTTTTTGTAACTCAATGGTGCCAAAATGGGCTCCTACTTGACGGCTTTAATTACGATTTATTAATGTTGTCGGTCTTTTTAATGTTTTTGTAGCACAGAAAAGAATGTTATGATTCGAATTCTAGAGGATTAGTTCGCACAATGTGCTAGAATGATTATAAGTCAGGATGTAAACATAGCTATTGACTTTTATGATTTTACTAATGCAAGTTTACAACTAATTTATTATCATACAGATAACAGATTTTTACATTTTAACTAATAAACATAGTATTTTACAGACAATATTCAAGTCACATTAACAAGTCATATGAACCCAAAATTTTTATTTTAACTCATTCACTGCCATCTTTCTAACTAAAGCCTAGCCTACTCCATCTAAAAACAATGTCCCAGGCACTGCAGCGCCGAGTGGTCTCTTCACCCATCTAGGTGAAGGTGCCACTAGACGCTGTATAAATCATCTCATTATGTAGATGCAAAGGCCTTAGTTTTTTTCTAACTAAAATAAAAGGCGCGTTGGCACACACCAGTGCTAGTGACAGTGAACGCGTTAACTTATACTGGCTATCGAGCATCCAGAGATAAGTGTTATTATAAAATTAAAAAATAATTATAAGAATTAGTCAGTCTTTGAAGACATAGAAGCTCCTTTCTTGTTATTCGGATCATCTCATCAATTTACAAAGTACGTAATGAGTCGTTTTCAGCACAAATTCACAAATCATTTCATAGATGGCGCCTACAGGTGTGGCCATAGAAAAACCGGAATAAGGCTGTAAAATTAATCTGTGCTAAGCGAAATTTTACAGCCGTATTACGGTTCTTCTATGGCCACGCCTGTAAACGCCATATTTATAATGCATAAAATGCTTTGTGAATTTGTGCTGAAAACTTGCCATTATGGGATGGTTTTTCGATCTCTAGATAGGCACTCTACCACATGATTTTTGGAATAATTTTAAAGACTTGTGCTCACTCCCATACAAAAGAAATAACAGTTTTGCGACACCTAAATATTTACCGATTTGGTTGATTTTTGTGTCAATCGTTTTTGTAGATTTTTATCTGAGTAAAAGTTTTTTTTTTTATATCAGAAAAGTTTTTTTTTTTATTTCAAAAAAATAAAAAAGCTTCGATATAGATAAAAATGTACAAAAACGATTGACACCAAAACAACAGAAATCTGATAATATTGATTTCGTTATTTCGTTTGTATGGGCGAGAGCGCGGCAAAGCGTGCGATAGTCTCTCCTCTTAAAGAAATTATGTATTATTTATTGCTTAACACGAGTTAATGGAACGTATTATCGAATAAACTTTCCAGAACTTATTTAGAGATTGAAAAATCGCCCCTTGGATTATTAATTTATTATAAATATCCTAAAAAAATAATAAGTGCCAAATAAATTATTTTTGCTAATGTATTTACAAAAAGAGATCTGTACACAAGTGTTTTATTCTTTTAAAATCTAAATCTAACAATAACTACGCAAATTTCTACCTAAAAAACATCCCATACAAACGTACCTAGTTGGCTGACATATGAAAATGTTTGTATGGGTAACGTTCAAGAAAAGTACATAATACAAATTAAGATGTACATACAACAGCACGTCAGAGTATACACTTTTGTTGTAAAGTCGCCCGCAACGTAACCGAGTAGAGTGCTAGCGTGTAAGGGTCGACGTGCTGTCTTGTGTGCGATAAAGAACATGAATAAATAAGAATAGATTGATAGTTATAGAAAGCGATGCGAAATGCTAGTTTCAGAATCAGTTTCAAACTAAATGAGGGTATGTTTCGATATTACAAAAGTCAAATCTTGAAGGTCATCGATACCAGCATTTGACTTTTAAAACAACAATAAGAAAGGAACTTCATATATTTTTTTAAAGTGTTTATTAAGCCGCGTTTTCAAGGTCATAGTACCTTCGGTCACAGTCTAGGATACCCCATGGTACGAGTAGCTCTTACTGCGCACAGCATAAGGGCGCCAATCGAACAAAAAGGGATATCCTAGCGTATGACGAAGAGCATCGTCCCAACTAATGCTTCTGATTGGTCATTTTAGTGACGCGACGTAGATGAAACCGACCAATCAGAAGCGTTAGTTTACTTTGACGACGCTCTTCGTCATAGTGTACTAATACCATGAAAACGCGGCTTTACACAAGGTCAGCTTACATTGTTCCGTAGATAATAGTTATTTTGTACAAAATAAGGAACCAGTACAATCGCTGTCAAACCTACTTCCCCTTTTCGATCGCTGAATAGACTCACTCCATCTATCTAACAGATACACTTTTTGTATGAAATTTTCTGTCCTCTGGATAGTTAACCACTGTGAGAAATATGATTAAAGTATTGTTTTTTTTTTTAATAATATCCAAAACTCGACTTTGGTAGAGTACGTCAATTTTGTTGAAAGACTATTCAGGGTGCACTCAAACGCAGCGTGATTCACAGCCACAAATTTGATACACCGTGAGTGAATCGCTACGTAAGACTGCACCTTTAGAAAGAAGATGCAAGTGTTATCAATCAATCATAGATTTGAGACTACTTTTTGTATAAGTACTTTTGACAGCGTTTGTACTGCAAATGTTCTATTTCTTCAATATATTCCTACACACATTTAGAAGTTCAGTGAGGTGCGCAAATTTCGTGTGAGCCTCCTGTAGCATATTCCTGAAAAACAAAATTAAATATTATAAGAAACCGAGATTATTGCCACAATTTATTTTTATTTTTGCACCATATAAAATTGTAGATCACGATTACACTGGAGATGTTTTTCGTGTCTTTTTTTCCAGTACAGCAAAGAATATTCAGTATTCTAATTCTAGAGGATTAGTTCGCTAACTATTATTGTAGGAGAAAAATGAGGTAGGTAGGTCCTAAAAATAGTTAAGCCTCGCGTTGAGATTTTGCAGGAGAGTTTTTAGCAAATTATAGAGATATATATTATAGATTATAGATTTTTTTTTTCATTGGCGGCGCTATTTGTGCCTACTACTGGGCCTTAAGCCCCTGCTATACTTGACTTGAAAACGGCCTTGGTATCGTGACCGCAACTATTTTCGACGAATTTCACTACGAAAAGCAAGATGCCGGTTGGTGTCGGGGTGTCGTGCGTGCGGTATCCAACCAAAGATCCTAAGTATCTGTTTTTACAGGTTAATAGCACCCGGTGATAGGGATCACAACCTAAATATTTTTTTGCTCTATGACGTTCCATTGATTTTTAAATTAATAAAATGTGAACGCAGTGGCGAGAAAAAGGTCTTTTTTAAAATATTTTTTTATTTTCTTTCACATTTTTTAACACCTTGAAGCTGCGCAAATGCAGCTAAACACACAAACCTATTTTCTAATTTGAGCTAATACCGAAAAAAAAGTTAAAAAATAAAACTTGTTTTTCAACTTTTTTCCTGTTGACCAGGGGCCTTACTTAGCCTGTAACACAATGGCTTGTCAATGGCGTCCCAGGTAGAAGGACAAAACCGGGATTTTTTCGTTGCTCTCCTACAACCAGCGAACTAATCTTCTAGAATTAGACTCATAATATTATTGGCTTTACTACAAAAATATTAAAAGGACCGACACTGGACCGACAGCATTAATAAATCGTAATTAAAACCGTCAACCGGGAGCCCATTTTGGCACCATTTCGTTACAGGCTAAAGGCCCAGTAGGTTACACCCTGTAAAAAGAGTTAGGATGTTTTGTAACGCGTTGTATTGTAACTTACCGGCACTTAGTGCAGAAGAGTCGCAGACTGTCCACATCAATGACGCTGCTATCGATGGATATGAGCGCCAGACTCGACTTGAACACCGCCTCGAGTCGCGCTAGGTGCTCGATGAAGTCTGGGTCCGAGTCGTCCGTGTCCAGTATACTGGAACAATGATATGACAAATTTACAAAATAATAAAAAAAACCAACCAAGTGCGAGTCGGACTCGCGCTCGAAGGGTTCCGTACAATTATCTATAAAAACGGCAAAAATATCACGTTTATTCTGTTTTCATCAACAAGTTTTTTGGGCAGTGCCACTGCTTCGTAGACCAGAACACATAATCGGCTGAATTATTGTTGTTTTGTTGTTAACACTAATGAAAAGAATACAATGTTATTGCCGCGAACGAAAAATCGCTGAAAGGCTAAGGTTTAAATAAATTAAAGATTTTCTTGGCTCATGCTTTGTTGATTACATTATTGTGACAGTTTCCGATGACAGCGATTTTTAAGTAAGTAAGTAAGTAAAATGTTTATTTGGTACCAAATTATTACGACTTCCTAACTGTTGTTCAACGTTAAAGCTTACTTGCGGCCTTTTTGGTTGGTCAAAATTCACCGAAGCTGTTTTGTTGGATTAAGTAAACAAACAGTTACCCCTGTATACAGCGCGTGAAGTCGTAGATGTGACTGCTGAACACACTCCATTTGCTGGTGAGGACCGATAGAGGCTCTTCGCTGTTTATCTTGTCCTCCACATCGTGGCTTATGTCCAGACCGGACGCTAGCTTGGCACTGCGAAAGGAGACACATTATATTACATACTAGCTTTTGCCCGCGACTTCGTCCACGCGGACTTAGACTTTTTTCCCGTTATCACAATAAAAAATAGCCCTCAGCTATAACGTAGCTTCCCATTAGTGAAAGAATTTTAAAATCGGATGAGTAGTTTTGAAGATTACCCCCTACAGGATGGTATAGGTGCTGGGCAAGCCTGCTAAATATAAGCAATGTCCCAAGCGTCCGAGTAGTTGCTTCACCCATCTAGTGTGAGTAAAGATGCCATTGATGGACGCTGTATAGATCATCTCACTACGTAGATGCAAGGTGCAGTTTTTATCGTGCCGCCATCTTGCTTTGAGTAGTAAAATAAAACAAAATGGCGCTAGTCTATAGAGAAGAAAATCATTTAAATCCAGTAGTTTTTCATGTTTCTTTTATATCAAACCACTAAGACATTTCTAATCATTGAAGATACTAGAATGCGCGAGAAAAGTGTAGGAAAAAACTTAGAAATAGGCATTTAGGTCAGATGATACAGCGTCTGCACTCACACTAGATAGGTGAAGCAACTGCTCGGAGGCTTGGGACATTGCTTAGATATAGAAGGCTTGCCCAGCACCTATACCATCCTGTAGGGGGTAATCTTCAAAACTACTCATCCGATTTTAAAATTCTTTCACTAATGGGAAGCTACGTTATCAGCTGGTGTAATTGAACGAGCGAGCGAAGCGAGCGAAGTTCTCCGAGTCTACTTGAACAATCCGGCGTTTGTATGTATGTATGTATGTATGTATGTATGTATGTATGTATGTATGTATGTTTGTATGTTTGTATGTTTGTATGTATGAATGTTCGTTCGACGATAACTTGAGTAAATTTAGTCGGATCGTCATGAAATTTGGTAGGTGGGTAAATGAGGCAAAGAGAATTTTTAAGTTCGAACATGAGCCAAATCGGTCGAGGGGTTGCTGAGATATGGGGTCGCGAGTTCGTCGTTCGGAGCGAACCACTAGTAATAGTAAAGTTCCATACCAGTAGGACGAAAACACGGTCCAAAGGGTCTCAAAGGCCTCTATAAGCGCGATCTCGTCAACCTCGGGCGTGGTCCCTCGTGCTAGTCGCTCCACCGTCCGTTTCGCCAGCTCCATGTACTCGGGTATGATCTGACACTTGGAAGCCACTTCCAGGGAAAGCTCCTTGAAGTTTTCCACCTCGGAGCTTCGCAGCGAGTCTGGGCCTGGAGAAAAAACCAATTCAATTGGTTGTTATACCTTTTTCTTTATTGAACGAGCGAGAGAAGTTCTCCGAGTCTATTGGAACAATCCGGCGTTTGTATGTTTGTATGTATGAATGTTCGTTCGACGATAACTTGAGTAAATATGGGCTGATCGTTATGAAATTTGGTAGGCGGGTAAATTAAATTAAAAGAACTTTTAAGTTCGAACATGAGCCAAATCGGTCGAGGGGTTGCCGAGCTATAGGGTCGCGAGTCACTGTTCGGGGCGAACCACTAGTTATTTTCATACAGATGATAAAGAAGAGGCAGCGGTATTTTCGTATGGATTTGGGCCAAAATACGCGTTTTTGTAGGCGCATTATTGGCTATTTACGAACTTTCTTTTCGCTTTTAAACGTCTAGTATAGCGGACGTAGTTTAAGCAAACATTGGAGCACGTCGGTAAACACCGCCAGCAAATGTTTGAACCAACATTGCGAGATTTGAACCAACAAGGAGCGAGTTGAATTTTACCGTCATGAACCTACTCACCTCTGTGTTCTAAGCTGGTGACCGTGTTTTTGAGCTCAGTGATGAGATGCTCGATCCGCGGGAACACCTCGCTGAACACCGCCAGCCAATGTTTGAGCAAACATTGGAGCACGTCGCGCAGCGTCCACGGCGGCGCCTTGAACAGTACGTGCTGCCACAGCGTCGCGTACTTGGCCCGCATTTCATTCTGCAATGAAAACACTGAGTTACTACAATAGTCTAGAGAGTGGCTGCAATCTCGCATTCGACACATCTCGAAGGAAAAATCTGATTTTGCGGCAAATGTCACATCTCCTAATCTCACGAAGTCATCCTCGACATAAGGCACGAGAATTCTGCGAGATGTTTGCCCTTTTGGCTCGACATGATTCGAGCGTTCGGGAGCAGTCGAAATCGAAATGACATAAGATTTTCCTTCGAGAAGGGTTGAATGCGAGATTCTCGAGAATCAGCCCTTAGGAGAATGGCTAACGCGCCAGGGGAAGGGCATCAACCAGATGGTCTGATGCGATAAAGGCATCGGCTGGAGGAAGCATTCACCGGGCAGGGGCTTTACTGTCTCTACCGCAATGGCGTGTCGATGGCGTCTCAGTAGAAGGACAAAACCGGGGTTTCCTCGTTTTTGTCCAAACAGCGAACTAATCCTCAATATGATTTGCTGTACTACGAAACCATTAAAAGGACCAACAGCATTAATAAATCGTTATGGAAGCCGCCAACTTGGAGGCCATTTTTTCGCGTTTGCCATTGCGTTACAGATTTAGCTCACAAAATGTCACGAGAATCGGTATAGAAATGCGAGCTGTATGAGAGATCAGCCAGATCAGGCGGACATACGAAAGCATTTTTGCCCAAGATGAAACGGAGACCCTTCGCTCGCTCAGTCAATATGTGCGAATACGTAACTTTTTGCGAAAGTGACTTTGCAAATGTGACTTTTTGCGAAAGGGTGTGACTCTCTTCTCTTCTACAGCCTGTCGGCACCCAATGCTGAGTGTAGGCCTCTTCCATTGCACTCCATTCCTTTCGGTCTTGGGCTTTTCTCATCCAGTCTTTTCCTGCCACTTTGACTAAGTCTTTGTGTGTGATTACCTCCAAGATTGATAACATAAGAATAGAATAGAATAGAATATTCTTTAGTGTACTAGAAAACATTTTATGGACAGACATTTTTAATACATTAATGGTACAAATCGGCGGCCTTATTGCTAACAGCAATCTCTTCCAGGCAACCACTAACCACCTTCCAAACGTTAACAATGTTATTTAAGATCTTATACACTTATGGTTGCAATAAAGTATTGAGTATTGAGTATTGAGAGTGATTACCTCTAAGATATTGGCCAGCAGCTGGTATATGCTGGACTGGTAGTGCTTGAGGCTGCTGTGCAGGTCGGGGTCAGGCGACTCTGGCTGCTTGCTCTCGAGCAGACCCTTGAGCTCCAACAGACCAATGCACTTGACGCCATTTATGATCGCCTTGCTGCACAGGTTCTTGTCGTTTGAGAGCAGAATCTGGAAGGTTAGAAGTGTGGTTATTGTTAGGCACGCCGATGGTCAGTGGACTGTAGTTGGATGGCGTTGGTATTTGGGGTACGGCGTGAATAAAAGACACCAGTATTACGTAGCTGGAGAGACTTGTACGGGCATCGTAGCCAGGCTTTTTACTGTGCGCGAGCCAGAGAGAATGAGTCGTTGTCTAGCCGCTCGCTATTTATATAACCGATCAAACCACTCCTCTTTATTTCAAGTGAGAACCTGTCGCGCACTCGCGGACTGACCTATGACATGTTTATTCCTGAATCTCGGCGCAAACTTGTTTGCGCGGGTGTCTATCGCGAGTTAGAACATGCTTTTGTGTACCTACATCGAGCCTACATGTTTTGTCCTGCGATGACGCCCCGTAGTGCAGGACACGGCAGGTTCCTATTCTATTTTTATTCATACAAATATCTTACTATGCTATACTAATCTATACCTATACTACTTATTTATAACTATTCTGTCGTGCACAGTTATAATGGCCCGTTTTCAGAAAAAAAAACGTAATTCTTTTTTTCTCCACTGATGGCGCTCATAACACGGCACTATAACGGCAGTCAGTTGAAATTTCATCAGTGTTGCCAACGGTACGACAAATTACCGTAAACTGTAATGATCATAACCAGAAATACAATTCATTGCTTGCATATCGCATCACGTAGTTGATGTCAGTATCCTACCTACCTATTCTATATTTATCCAAAACGTTTTTGAATTCAAGAATAAAAAAGTCAAATATATGACACGGCATTTTTACCGATTGAACTTGGCAAGCCTGATTCTTATCTGTGGTGTTTGTGTATCTTTATTAGTACTTTCTAATCTGTGAATCTGTGGGAAAAAGCGTTATTTGACTGCCGTTATGTAGCCGTATTTTCTGCGCCATCTAGCAAGCATTTTAAAATCAGCTTTTAACTGTCAGTTGAAAACGGCTCATTATGCCGTGTTTAAAAAGGCGATTCTTATAGCTACATCTGTTTCATCAATCGTTAATCGCCAAGCCCTCACCAATAGGGACGAAAAGGAACATTTTTTTATGACTTTTATGGGTACCATTGCTTTGGCGACAAAAAAAAAAACAAAATGTGGTGCGTGGTAAAAAAAACCGCACGCAAAGTCAAGGTAGACGCTGGGCGCTGTAAAGGAAAAGGACCCTTGGTCGTCTACAACTCTTTTGGTGATAGTACAGTGGGCACTGCCCGAATCGATGAAATAAAAAAATACGGCTGGAAAACAGTGAGCGTGATTCATGAGCTATATCTTCTTCTTCTTGTAGTGCCGTCTCCTATCGGAGGTTGGAGTTTCTGTTTGAGGCCGCCAAACGGAACAAGGAGCTCGTGGATGAGCTAGATAGGTAGATACAGGGTGTTAAAAGACCGCCAACAAAGCGGGAAACCACGTATTGTCCTCATCATAATAAACATTTTCGCCTGGGAAATCAACGGTTTCCGAGATAATGAGGTTCAAAGTCGGACTTTTCAAAACTTTTTTTTTGCTGAAATGTATTCAGTATCTAATTCTTAACATATCCTCTCAAGAAGCCATATCAAAATTATGAATATTTCTTACAAAAAACGACGTTAAAATTGCAACCCGCAATGTATTCTAAACATCGGCACTTCAAGGTTAAGTAACATAAACTTATACCCACGGTTGCGCAATATGACTTCTGTGCGTTACACGTCCATTGCGTAATAAAATATTTTTCAAAATTATAACCTAAAAAACCAAAATCATTTCCCGGCAATAATTTATCGAAAAAGTTCTTTGTTTTGGTGTCTAGTATACGTGGCTTTCGGGTCTGTTGGCGGTCTTTTAACACCCTGTATAATCAAAACTCACCACAGACTTGCCCCGCTCCGATTGCTGCAGGCAGCAGTTGAGTATCTCGTCATCCGGCACCTCACACGGGTAAATATGCGAGTTGGCGTCGCGCAGCGATTGCCCTGCAACATTAATGAGACAACTCGTTTTTAGAAAGAAAGCTAGTCAAGAATTAAAGTGACAATTTAGCAATCGCATTGAATGGCATGGCATTGAATATTTTAGAAAACTTAGGTCTAGCGCTTATGCCTATTACAGGATGTGCACAGCATTTTTAATCGGGACAGTTAGGCACTTAACAATAAAACTAGTTTATCGAACATGCAATTACATTAAATTAAAAATTATATGATCAAACTCATTTCATTTACATACAATTATTTTAGAAAAATATTTAAAAAATAAATTTTTCCATTGTCAATTGAAAACAAGCTACTAGTTTACAAAGCAATATTAAAACCCATTTGGACCTATGGAATTGAACTCTGGGGCTCTGCTAGCAACTCCAAAATAGAGATACTTCAAAGATTTCAAAATAGAGCTCTACGATCTATATCAGAAGTGTTTTTTGAGAAACACAGAAATACATGTATATCTAGAGATGCCAACGATCAAAGAAGAAGTGAAAAAAAGCTGCGAATGATACAAACAAAGACACACCAATGACCTGGCCAAAGACCTATTAAACACCCAATGAAATATAACACGCCTAAAAAGATGGCAAATACTCAACCTTGACAAAAGGAACTGAGAGATTATTAGTCATGCCAAATAACAGAAGATGATCAATGGAAAATCCTCTGATAATAACATATCCCGACAATGACCTCATCTAATTATGGCCAAAAGGGCCGATTGTACAGGGTGCACTTTAATTCGATAGCGGAACTTTAAGTAGGCTGTCTATGATCAATACAAACAACTTGTACTAGGTGGTGAAAAAATGGAGCGAAAAAAATATCAGCTGTTTCATACATTTGGTGCAGTGCTGAGTCGACCTTTTGTATGGAACAGCTGATATTTTTTACGCTCCATTTTTTTCGCCATCTAGTACAAGTTGTTGGTATTGATCAGTAGACAGCCTACTTTAAGTTCCGCTATCGACTTAGAGTTCACCCTGTAGTTGGTGGGTTTCTTTTTTACATTTGCGACGTTTTGTTGTTGCCATTAATTATTACGGAACGATAAATGACGGAACAAAGCGTCAACCCATCCTGTGATCTTAGCAATACATTAATTTCAGTTTTGATATCAGGCTCACTCAAATTCAGCCAAAAAAGCTATACCTACTTTGGGAGTCAGCAATAATGCAACAATGTACACACGACAGCACGTCGCGTCAACCCTTACACGCTAGCACTCTATCCGGTTACGTTACGGGCGACTTTGCAAAAAAGTGTACACTCTGACGTGCTGTCGTGTGTACCTTCATTATGGCACCTACCTTCAATATTTTTTTTTATTTATAGGCGCTCCAATAGCACACACGAATATATGGCATTGAATATTTTACAAAACTTAGGTCTAGCGTTTATGCCTATTACAGGACGTGCACACCATTTTTTTATAGGACAGTTAGGCACTTAACAATAAAACTATGATATGATCAAACTCATTTCATTTACATGCAATTATTATTCCTCATCTTCTTCTTCTTGGCATGCCTCTCCATTAATGGAGGTTGGCCGTCAGCTCTTCATATTCTTCTGTGTTCTTTGCACAAGCACATGTCCTAGGTAGGTAGATTATTATAGTGCTTTACTTCGGGGATTTCGTGGGGGCGCGAGAATTTATAGTGGACTGTATTACGACGGTTGCCTGTAGATCGCTGATGTGTCTTCAAGAATTAAAGTTAGGAAAATCGAAAGGACTTACCAGATCCGACAGCGAAGGGGGTCAGAGGTCGGCGTACCTTTGGTAGGAAGCTGCTTCCAGCTCCTCGACCGATTTACCTTCCACAAGCCGCCCACCTTGAGCAGCGTAGCCCGACCTGACGACGATCTTAACTGGCGCGCCCTTCAGCTTCCTGTAGTATTTCTTGTACGATGCGTTGGTACAAGTGAGTGATCTAACCGATACTTCGCGCGATAATTCGATAGGCGATCGATAGTAAAAATGGCGATAAAATCGAGAGGAAATCAAAAGGGCTGTCGACTCGATAGAAGTTTAGCACGAACAGAGAGGGTCGGTTGACAACAAAAATCTACCTAACCGAATTTCCGAATCCCAGTAGTGGGGATAATGTTGCCGTTCTTAAACAACAAAAAACTACTAAATGAAAACTAAACATATAGAAAAATATTGAAAAAATACCTTTGATCCGGTTGTTCTCTGGCAGCGACTGGTAGAGGTAGTCCATGGCAGCTCGAGCTCGCTTGCAGATGGCACCGTTGCCGTTGTTGTTGTCCTTAAGCCGGTCCAGCTCGCTGATCACGCGCCATGGGACCAGCAGCATCGGCTGCTCGGTGTAACCTGGAAACATTCGAGACACAATGTATGGAGTCTAATGAAACGATGTCCGGCACTAAACCAGTTCAGGGCAAGATTATATACTTATTCAGTACCTACCCACGTTCCTTTAATACAAAATATGTATAATTTTTTTAAGCACTAGGTACCTAAAATGTGAGATCCTTGGAGTTTCTTTACCATGCTTCTTCTCCAAGAACGATCAGAGCTAGTGAAGCTGGAGAAAAAAAAGTAGCTAGATACTTACTTAGTATTAGATAGTAATAAGTATTTGATTTACATACTTCCTTTTACTTTTGATAATACCTATTTTCACGTTCAATGTAAATAATTTATTTATGGCATATTGAATAAAACCCTTTGACTTTGAGTACACCGAACTAAATCTCATAGAATCCGCATTATGCATAAAATCATAATAAAAACTTGTCCCTACAGAAACAAATGGTATCAGCAATAGAACAATACGAAACATCATTTCAACCATACGTCTAATATTCGAATGTCAACCTTATTGCATTAGTGTACAGCTTGACTTTAATTGCATAGACTACGAGCAAATAAGCTCCCAAAGAGGATTTGGACATCTAATTTTCAAGACACATTTCGGAGTTCTATGCACTATCTTGTTTTATTCTTGATCGAAGTGCAGAAACAAAATGGTAGCAGCAATAGAAAAATACGAAAAATCATTTCGACCATACGTCTAATATTCAAATGTCAACCTTATTGCATTAGTGTACAGTTTTACTTAAATTGCATAGACTACGAGCAAATAAGTACCCCTAGAGAATTTGGGCATCAAATTTTCCAGACACATTTCAGAGTTATACATATGTACTATCTACAGGGTGCACAAGTCGATAGCGGAACTTTAAGTAGGCTGTCTACTGATCAATACATACAACTTGTACTAGATGGCGAAAAAAATGGAGCTAAAAAAATTTCAGCTGATTCATACATTTGGCGCAGTACTGAGTCGACCTTTTGTAGGGAACACTGATATTTTTTTCGCTACATTTTTTTCGAAACCTTGTACAAGTTGTTTGTATTGATCAGTACATAGCCTACTTAAAGTTCCGCTAGAGTGCACCCTGTAGTTTAATCCTTGATCGAAGATGGAGTAGGATATTTTTTTAATGCAACAACTTCTTGATTATTCTTGTTATGGTCATAAACACAGCACTGATTTATTCTTCAATGTTTGAACAATAAAGTTGTTCTTGCCCTGGACCTTCACTTGTAAGTTGGTGCTCTATTGAACGAAATGCAACAAGCGCTCGCCGAGCGTCCGTTTCGTTTCATAGAGCGCCATACATTTTTGTTCAGACAATAAATTCAAATTTAAAGTTGGAGACTTCATTCTGGTCGGTCACCGGCCTCCTGTTTCCACTGCAAAGGTTATCAATGCTGCACTTTTTCAAGTGCCGATTTATTATGAAGATTACCTAAAGGTCAGCTCTTCTTTTCATATAATATGTGAAAGATTTCTTACCATTTATATGTGAATTCAACACGTTCTTTATGACATCCAATTCATGAATGAATATGTTGGTATCAACAACTAATATCACATTGTCTTTCTCATTCTCCTTGCTATTTGTACTCATATTATACTGCGGCTTTTGTGAGCTTGGTTTTGGCTGAAAGTACACAATAACATCATTTAGACATTAATAATATCTGACGTAATGTTTTTCTCATTAGTTTGTTGTGAGGAAATTCGCTCGGGACAGGACTTGAACCTTTTTTTAACATTATAAAAATAATTATGTTATTAGCACAGGTAAGCACTTTAGAAAATATAAAAAGTGATTAGTAATAATCTTTTATGCCCATATTATAAAATCTAATATGAAAGAAATTGAAATAGCACCATTATCCAATATTACAAAACACTTAAGGTACAGAACAGTTTTGATTAGAGATTAGTGTTAGAATGAGTCTGGGCTGGGTCTTAGTGAGTAATAGTTTCTTCAAAATGGGTGTGGACGGTTTATTATAGCAAAACTAAAATGAAAATCTTATTTTATTAAGTGGGGAGCAAAATTTTAAATAATATCTTACCTCTTTATAGTCTTCTATCTCCATATCTTCAATCGGAGATTGCTTAGCAGTCTTATTCTCACTATTTACAAATTCCCTATCAGCATCATTTATTTCAACCTCAGCCTCCTTCGTCAAACTCATTCTGAGCGACTCTAACCGTTCCTTAGCAGACGCGTAAGCTTTGACGTTGACACTATCAAAGTGTGTCAAACTTTTAAATGCTAACTTTGACTTTATTGCGGAGACTATTTTACTAGCCTCTGAAAACTGTGGTGGCGTGGCAGGGTGCTTAGTGGATGGGTATTCAGGGGTCTGATTGCAAATGGCCTGATCAATATCGGCAAACATGTCCTTTGCTTTTATTTTGTTATGGTACTCTTCTGGTAGCTGTGCCTTCATTGAACAGAGGATTTTGTTTGCTGCAAAAAATTGTGACGGTGACGGAATGGATTGTAAACTATCACTACTGGGTGACTGGGCGGTCTGACAACGTGATTCATTGAAAGTAGGACTTTTTAAATCTAACGCATTACTTTTGCTACTTTTAGGTGTTTCAGTCTTAGGGCTGACTTTAGTCTGGTTGTTTTTTAATTTGGATGGTGATTTCATTTGTTCTTTGTCCGTTGTTTCATCTTTATGAGGGTCTTCAGAGAGTCGTTTACGGAGTAGCTGTAATCTTTTATTTGCCGAGTTTTTGGATACTTCTGGTGGCTTTGAAGGTGGTGTTTCTTTCGTCTGCTTTTTCGATTCTGGCGTTGGTTTCTCTGGAACTGAAAATTTTATTACTCAGATAGGTATACACGACGAAATCTGGGTTATTAAAGAATATAGCCTGGTTTAACAGGTTCATAATCAATTAACCCTGTCAACATTCCACACAAATCAACAATTGAGCAAGTAACATCAGTCATTATTCACACTGGAATGTATTTCTGTACAAAAAAAAAGAAGGCTGTCTTTTTATGTAATTTGTATCTGAAATGCGTTTAAAACTGTATTCAAGAATAAACCAACTAATTCTACATTGCAATTTTCCACACAATGTTGGTTAGTTGACCTTAACAGTCAACTTCAATCATAAAAACAAATCAGAGACACACAAGTTTTGTCAGCATCTGTTTACCTGCAGTGGTACGTTTCTTAGGTGTAGGTTCCTCATTCTGGGCGTCACTCTTGCGTTTTAGGTTTTTCTTGACAACTTCTTCCTTTTTACACTTTTCCTTTTGCGCTTTCTTTGTACAGCGAAGTTTCTCTTCGACCTTGGAAGGGAAAATAAAACTATTGATCAGCAAACTATGTTAGCAGATATTACCATGATCCTGCGCCGAAATTACTATGAAGAACACGAGACAGATCCCCCAAGAGTCTCTGTTATCGTAATAGTTGAAACCAGTTTCCTGCTAATGAGTAATTAGCACCTAGAATTAAGAATATTTTAGAAATCTACCTGTGGTTTGGTCCATGACGATTTTCCAGTTTTCTTATTGAAAAAATACATTCTGCCCGGATTGGACTTTGACTGGCACTCAACCCAGCCGTCTGGCAAATCGTCGTCTTCATTTTTGCTGCTACTCATAACGAATTTCAGTAAAATATGGAAAATAAAAATAATATCACTCCATCATACACATCAACGAAAAACGTATGTTTGACAGCTGTATTGGATAATTATCTTGTCTATGGTTCCGTGGGTAGATCTTGGGCGTGGGGTCAGTTGGAAATAGTTAGGAATTTGGGATATACCTATGCTGTGTAATGTTTTATTATTTATTATTGATTTCACGTTGGTTTTACGCCAATGGACAGGCAATAAGCCGGCCAATGGAACGTTAACAAATGAAATACCTAATGCTAATTTTCATTAGGGGTCTAAACTGCGTCTCAAGTGGCATACTCGTGACGGCAGGCGGTCGGTCCGGAAGTTGCGCCTTCAACTGTTTTGTGTTTTTTGCGCGCGTTCCTAGGAGCGGTTAGAAAAGTTGTATTTTTATTAAAAAAGTTTTCGTCGCAAAATATTGTAAAATAAACTGTGGGTGGCGTGGGTTGATTGACCGTGTGTAGTAGGTAAAAAACCTGTGGGTAGAACCACAGAGCAATGGATCGACCTTAAAGAAAAAGCTGTCTTTGACATTGACATCTTGTAATCTGTGTCTTGTAAACATTTACAGCTGATTTCTAACCTCAAAATGTTCTAAATTGGTTTTTTTAAATTATTTATTAATATGGAACGGCTAATTAAAGTAAGTAAAACAATTCGGACAAATTGGAAGAAGTCTCTTTTCGGAGCTGGTGTTATTTACTATGGCGCCGCCACAGTCAAAGAGAAAATTGAGTAAGTGTTGTATAATATTTTTTTTCAAAACGCCTTCTTTCTCTATTTCGTACACTTGCTAGAACAATATTTGGTCATTTCTCTCGATCGATTGCCTACATTATCCAACTTGCAAGGCGTCAAGACCGGACAACGGGTTTCTGTAATTAAAAATTATTTAAAAAACTACTAAACTCGACATTGGCAGAATCCGAAACATATTTACATGTCCAGGATTGATTGAAGTCAGTCCGACCAAATGTTTACCTACTACTTTTATTTAGCACTTACCATATTATAAGTAATTATATTTCCATCCATCCAGAATCAACATTCTAATGCGGGCAGCCTGCAAGGAGGCAGTACAGTACGGCGACGCTCTCATACCCATGGACCGTCAACCCACCTTAGTAACCGTCATACTCAACCCCGTTGCGAACAAGAGGAGTGCAAAGCAGGACTATGAGAAGTACTGTGAACCCCTTCTCCATTTGGCCGGGCTGCAAGTGGACGTCATACAGACGACTTCTGAAGGAAATGCCAAGGAGATTGTGGAAACCCTCCGTGGGACTGAAGCTATCATAGTGGCTGGTGGCGACGGAACCCTTTCTGAGACTGTTACTGGTAATTTTGAACTTTGTTCTAATAAATCTCTTATCTATACTTAAATCTAAAAATCCAGAGTATCGTTTGACAGACATAACGTCAAATTCTAGAATAATGTTGCCCTATTCTAGAATTTGACAGTCAAACGATACCCCGGATTTGTGGATTTAAGTATATATTTTTTTTTTTTTTGTTCTTTGATTTGCAATCAGTCCGTAGACTATAAGCATGTGCGGGCGTCTTAAGTTGAGCAGAGTTTGATCCTCCTTTGAGGATCTCTCTTCAGTTTGAGTAGTTTATAAACTACTGAGGTTGTCTTATGTAGTTAGGCATCGTCAGTTGTACTGCGAGACGGTTCGGGTGATTTGCCAGTCTGTGCTTGTATCTATCTGCGTGTATCCTGATTTCTTCTGATACTGTGTTCATATGTAGATGTTCATGAAGCTCAGTTATTCTGATGAACCAAGGTGCACCGGACAGGGTTTTTACTATGGTATGGATTTAAGTATAATAATATGTTAAAATAATAATAGTAGTTTTTAGCCTAAAACTGCCCCCGTTACCTCATTTCTTTGTGCTGCTGGGCCACAAGAATAGCCTGTTCAATGAGTTCAGTGTGAGTGTGAATGTGAGTTAAGAGTGCCTCTTGACAAAGGCCTCCTCTAATAGTTAGAGAGCTGGTGACCAATCGAGATATTTTTTCGTACAAGGCTAGGAGTTGGTAGGCTGATAGAGTAGACTTCGCTGAGTCTGGGAAAAATATTTTTTTGGCACGGTCGCGGTTGAAAGTTAGATTTTTTCGACTTTGAAAGTTTAAATGTATGGGTTCAGTATATTTTTTTTGTCGTACAAGGCTAGAAACTTCTAGGTTAGTTGTTGAGACTCCGTTGAACAAGAAAATATTTGTTTTTTTGGCCAAGCGTGGTTGAAAGTTTGATTTTTATAACCCAAAAATTCACACTTTCTAGGTTATAAAAAACAATATTTCTACCGCGTTTGGCTCGTAATAAATAGTGATTTCGTGATCAGCGGAGACTAAAAAGGCAGCCCAAAAACTCCCAGCCTTGTAGACAAAAAAGAAATGACTCAACCCATACATTTAAACTTTCAAAGTCGAAAAAATCTAACTTTCAACCGCGACCGGACCAAAAAAATATTTTTCCCAGACTCAGCGAAGTCTACTCTATCAGCCTACTAACTCCCAGCCTTGTACGAAAAAATATCTCGATTGGTCACCAGCTCTCCAACTATAACGACTTACACTTTTTAATAAGGTTAAAAAATTCGCTGAACAGGACAGGATTTGAACCTGCAACCTAAACAGGATTTGAACCTGCAACCTCTTGCATTTTTTTCCCTAGCATAGGTTAGTGCTTTAGAAAAATCCAAAAAGTGAACTTACACTTTTTTCTCTCTCTGCCTGAGTATCAATACTTGAACAATGAACATGACGATCTTGGAGCATGATTCTTGAATCTCATCTCCGTGCTATTTAAACATATATTGTCTTTCCAGGTCTTCTCAGACGAAACGATGAAGCCAACCGGTTCCCTCTTGGAGTTCTTCCACTTGGTCGTACCAACACACTCGGAAACATCCTCTTCCCCGGAGGCAAAGGGGTCGACAAAGTCAAACAATTAATTGATGCGTCAATGGCCATCGTGAAAGGACACACAGCCTGGAAAGATGCCATGAAAATAGAACCGATAGCTACAGATGAAGATGAGACACCAAGCAGACCAGTCTATGCTGTGTCCTCCGTTGAGTGGGGTGCATTCAGAGACACAATGGCTAAACGCGACAAGTATTGGTTTTTGGGATCACTAAGAGAACATGCAGCATTTATATTCAACGGTTATAAAAACTCTCTTAGTTGGGTCTGCAAAGGAACGCTTAAATTCACACCACCTTGTGCGGGCTGTAGCAACTGCGTGCATAAGAGGCTGGAAGTCAAAAGGAAGTGGGCATTCTTCATGCCTTCGATGCAAGCGGCACCCAAGCAATCAGACAGAGACAGCCTACCCAACCCTGATTGTGTGACAGAGAGTGAACTGTGTTTCAAGACGTGCGATTTTAAAATTCATACTTCAAATCTTGAAAAGAATTCAGAGTTGCCAGCTTTGAGCATTTCTCTTGGGAAACCTTACTTATCATACACAGAGTTTGTGTCAGAAGGCTGGCAGCGATTGAAGGGAAAGACCCAAACTACGGAAGTAATATCTGTGAGAACAGTAGAGTTGCTTCCAGAGGATACGAAGGAAGGGGTAGTTATAGAGATTGATAAGGAAGAGTTTGATGTAAAGCCTGTCAAAATCACTTTGCTGCCGAATGTCGTTCGGTTGTTTTGTAATTCGAAATTAAATAGCATTTAAATGTTAAAGGATAAAATTTATTTTAATTAAAGAACAAAACTTAACTTCTTATTCTATGAAAGGACCCTGCATAATCCAGGCCTGGGACTGAAGAAAGCCTTCCGGACCATTAGGTTGAATTCTCAAAATGTTGAATTCCTATAATGTTGAACTCTCACTTAGTTGAATCCCAGAATGTTGAATTCTCATAATGTTGAATATGCAAGCACGATTCATTTGGACAAAGTGTGTTGCTCGGTGTACTGCCAGACGAATAGGGCTGCAGTCACGTGAACGTTCAGAGACCGGACGAAGCCTTGCTGCGGTATCTCCACGAAGTGGTCGGTTAGCAACAGCAAGTCGCTGGGAACGCCTTCCTTCTCGTGCCTGAAAAGAATATGATTAATTATGTTTATTGTTAAATGCTTCGATAAAGAAGTAGTTTCGTGGCTATCATTAAGGTGAAATACGTCTCACAACTAGCGCCGCCAATGGAAAAAAAATCATATCTTTTTTTTGGATGCGTTTTTAGCAAAAAACGCTCCTGCGATTTCTCAACGCGAGGCTTAACTATTTTTAGGACCTAAGGTTTGGATTCCAGATCCTAGAACTTAAGAATGCAATCGATTCTCGCCAAAAGTGGCCACTTTTGGCGAGAATCGATTGCATTCGTAGGAAATCCAATCCTGGAATCCAAACCTTAGGTTCTAAAAATAGTTAAGCCTCGCGTTGAGGAATCGCAGGAGCGTTTTTTGCTAAAAACGCATCCAAAAAAAAGGATTGATTTTTTTCCATTGGCGGCGCTAGTTGTGAGGCGTATGGCGTCTTAATGACGATAATTCATCCCAAAAGACGGCAGCGGTTTCCCGGTCGAGAGGTGGCAGTTCGATTCCCGCGAACTAGAGCGTTATCATGCTACGGCCGCGGCAGTCAGTTTGTACAATAATATGCTGCAGAGGTAGGTAGCTCGATTCAGTGAGTCGAGAAGAGGCATTAGGGACTGGAAAAGATTGAATTTATACAGCGCCCAGTGGCACCTACACTCACACTAGATGGGTGATTGGACCACTCGGACGCTGCAATGCCTGGGACATTGTTTAGATGAAGTATGCTTGCCGAGCGCCTATACCGTCCTGACAGGTTAGTCAACAGGAAAGACAAGTCAATACGTGCGGAGATAACTAAGTCGCGGGTTTCCTCACGATGTTTTCCTTCGCGGTTACAGTAGTAGTAGCAATCCCATAATAGGTAATGACAGGTTGCAGGCTGGCGTAACAGAGAGAGCGGGCAGGGTGCGCGTAAGAGTTTTATAGAGATCAAAACTGACGCCACCATCTGACTGTCAAGGCGGAGGAACTATATGGTTAGGTAGCCCTTTAAACGCGTAGCGTTTCCGCGTTGAAAGGATAGGTGGCGCCTTACATAGTAATAATGTTCGTAACTAGGTGGCGCTAAACACTGACTGACCCCAACAAAAGCAGCGTCTTCTTCGGAAACTTGAACGACTGCAGCGGCACACTGCTCGAAGTTTGCTCGGCAGCCACCACGGAGTACCCTTCAGACTTCTTCCTGAGAAGGTATTCCTTCAGGGGTTTCCCCGGTCGGACCTCCTCGATGTCGACCCAACGCTCCGCCGAAAGACTGAAAAGATGACAAAAGATTGTAGTAGGTGGATAAACAAGAAAAGGGAGACGACAAGTTTGACTTGCACCTTTCGCGGAGGGATGAGGATGGGCGGGTTCAAGTCCTGTCCCAAGCGAACTGTTTAACCTTCTAAAAATCTTTATAATCTTCCCTAGCACGGATTAGTGCTTTAGAAAATACAAAAAGTCTTAATCATGGAGGAGGGACGAACGTGTCGTTCGTCCCTCCTCCATGATTAAGACTTTTTGTATTTTCTAAAGCACTAACCCGTGCTAACACGGCGTTCATCCGCTCACTGCGGGCTCGTTGACGATGCGCCCGCGCCGACAGCTCCGGTGCGGGGGCGAGGGGCGGGAGTGACCGGGAGTGACTCGTCAAAGAGCCCGAGTTCGTCCCTCCTCCATGATTAAGACTTCCGGACGAGGTCGAAACATGTCGGCTATTCCGACAAAATGAAAGTAAGTGAAACCGTTAAATCGATATAAAAATGTGCAATGCTTACGAAAGTTTAAGTTGTAAAAATATACAAAAAGTATTTAAATATTAGCCAGTTATTTCTCTCTCTGGCTATGGTACAGCAGGCCTCACCCAAAGATACCCCTTTTTGTTCGATTGGCGCCCTTATGCTGCGCGCGTTAAGAGCTGCCATGGGGTATCCGTGACTGTGGGCGACCGTACATAAGGTACAGCCCCTAGCGTATGAAAAGTAGCACCTCACCTCAAGCCCTGAAACTGCCTGTCCTGCACGTGCCTAAGGCTGTCTATTACGTAGGTCTGTACGCCGAACACCTCGCTGGTTCGCGCCAGACCGCCCAGGTTCGGCAGCTTGTCGATCAGGGAAGCTACCACAATCAGCCCACTGGTGTTCTCCGCCTGCAAGTTTGTTTAAATAAAATGGACGCCATTTTGGTTTTCAACTGTCATGTTTGTTATTGTGATTGCCGACAGAGGGTGCTGAATGGTATGTAGATGGAACTAGATCAAAATTACAATTCTACGGGACCATAAACAGATATCTATTTCTTGTGTGTTTAGACAGATTTTCGGGGACTGATCTATAGCGGTATCTACTCGATAACTTTATTATGCTCACCTTTTTCTTTCCTTCTAAGCCATCAATATCGGTCATGTTCCTCCAGGGTATGTATTTCTTCTGTATCGTTCCCAATGCCTCTACTTTTTCACTGTCCCCCACTTCTTTTGCTTCTTTGCTCCACAATGTGCAAAGTTCCGTTACTTCGTTGTCATGCTTGGGATCCCATGACAGGGTCACTTCGCTCTCTGTTTTATTATTTTTTATGTACTCTTTGCATTCATCAATTTTGGGAAGAGAAAAAACTTGGATATCACTGGGTTCATCGCCCAACTCGACCGGTAGGAAATGGTATATGAACTTCGGTGTTAAATGTTCAATGATATCGAATTTGTTAACAAAGAAATCTTCCTTTAATTTGACATAGTTCTTTTCATTTTCGCTTTCTTTGAAATTCTTCTGTATTAAATTCAATGTGTAGTCGTAATTTGGACGCATACTACAATCGGCGTATTCCATAGTTTCCTCTACCTCTACGTCGATTTCCGAAGCTAAATATTGTGCGTGTAACCGAATGTTGTACTGCTGACCCATGGTGTGAGATAGGAGGTATTCCATCAGGAACCACTGTTCCTCCAGTTCAATACAACCGTTAAAAATCCTGTGCTTCACCACTTGATAAGGTATCATAAATTGGGACAGCAGTGGTACAGTTTTGAGCCGACACTTTTCAATATTAGCTTCGTTCACCTGCAATTCCTGAAAATGTACAAAAATCTATGAATAGGTACCTACACTCAAGGTGGGTCTAAGTTCGATCCCGATGGGTCGATGACATAAAGCTGTGCAAGAGACTAGCAAGGAAGGGACCTGGGAATTTGGCGTAAGAGGGAAGAGGCCTTTGCCCAAGTGGGCGTCATTCATGGGCTGGATGGTTACCCCTGTAACTCATGGATAAGTGGAGAAATCCACGAGTAACAAAGCAAATGCGGAGGCGGCAATACATGTGGATTGTATAGGCACCTTGTTTATGCCCTTTTCATAAGCGATGGGTTGATAATGTTGGTATGAGCAACAACAGTATGAATCTCCATGAAAAAAAAGGAAATGAAAGATCAACGCAACTTACCTCCAGGCAAAAGTACAGTGCAACAATCCACTCCAAGCAAGCCTTGACGCTGGGTTGGTGTGGGATCTTCCTCAGCATGTCCACACACCAGTGGACCACCTTCAGGTCTATCACCGAGGGTTGTATGATGAGGATCAGCAGGGTATGCTGAAGGGTCGCTAACAGCACTCTGTGGTGGTGGGAGTTGCCGTGGTACCTCTGTTTGTTCTTGAACATAACGTCGACTTTGCTCATCATCGCTTTGAGGATTTCCGCGAAGATTTTCTGGTCGGTTATCTTTAGGAGAGTGCTCGCAGCAATGTGTTGGGGTGAGTCTAAATCTTTAATGTGGGCTCTGTAAATGTTTTTTGTTTTGTTTAGAAGTTTAGGTTATGTGTGGAGGTCTGGAGAGCTGGATAGGAGATTTTCAGTAAGTATCAAAAGTGTAAAAAAACTTACTCGCGGTTCGGTAGACTGGAAATGATGTCGAGAGTAGCCATATTCGTGATCCTGAAAGAGAAATACCATTCTATTATTTGAAGTTGAAAATATTTATTTGGCGCAAAATCTGTAAAAGCGAGTGGTTTTTACGTAAAATTTACATACCCTCGTACTCATATACCCTTGTCCAAGATAATAACGACTTATTGAAAATATTAAATATGTTCTCGAGTTATGTGCAAGTTTAAAAAAAAGCTGACCGTTAAAAAGCATTTCATAGATGGCGCTTATAGGCCTGACCATAGAAGAACCGTGACGCGAAATTTTTTGAGAGCCACGTCCCAGTTCTTCTATGTTCAAGACTGTAAGCGCCAACTATGAAGTGCTTTGAATTCAGATTTTATCTTTCAGTTGAAAACGGGCCATTGCGCGCCCTTCTTTGCTCTTATCACAAGCAAGCGGTCACGCGTGACTCCGCGTGAGTATAACGCAGTGAGCCTTCACGCATTTTTAATTTGGATGATCCACATCTACTCCTCTAAATAAATACCTAAATTATAACTTGCCTTTGGTCTCTCCGAGGCACTGGAGAAAATAATAAAATCTCCGGCAACAAATACACGGCACCAACTTCGCTTGTCATGGGTAGCGTGGCCATCTTCCTTGCCAATATTATCAGGGGCTTCACTGATGTCTCTCCCATCTCAATGATCTTTTGACAATAGTTGGTGATTACGCCGTAAATAGTACTGTTGCACATGGCTTTATTCAACAATATATCCAGTAGAATGTTTATAAAGTCTTCGAGGCATGTTGTGTATTGATGGTTTGACTTCAACTCTTCAGTTTCCTTCCACATTCTGTCGATGAACTTTTTAATATCGTAGTTTATTTCTTCGGTATTTATTGTTGGTAATATTTTCCTCATTATTTTTAGTATCCACTGAAGACATCCGTAGCCACCGCGCTCGATAGAATTATCGATAAAATTAATCACCTCATCTTCAATGTTTGAAATATTAGGTTTTTTCAATATTACTAAATTTACTGTCTCACAAAGTGTTTGATAGAAGTTGTTCAACAATCTGCTACGGTTGTCTCGGTCAGTCTCGCTTTTATTTATTTCTGTACACGTTGCAGCATTGACTAAATCTTTTAACCTGATACCTTTTTCTTGGTTCGCATTCAAAGATACTTTTAAGATATTCATGCAAAATATTTTTCTAGCTATGTCGCTATTTTGATCTTTGAATATTGTCAAGCTTGTATTGTTAATTCTCTGAATAACTTGTTTTATCTCCTCATCTTGAGATGCTTTTTCAAATATGGGATATAAGTTGTTTTCCAATAATGTGATTTCATCTTCAGTTGGTACTTTGTCATTCAATAACAGCTCCAATATATATCTTGCCAGTTTATGGAAGTTGACTTCAATAAGTTGTCTAATACATTTAACTTCGGAACCTTCTGTTTTATCATTGTAGAGAAGGATTAAATATGCTGCAGCATTAAAGCACTCCAGTTTATCACAGTACTGTCTATTTATCACATTATTGATGATATCAATTTTGTTCACTACTTCTTGTGTCAAATCTTTCCATTGAGCCTCCTCTTCATTTAAGGTTGCTAGAATGACATCTAGATGATAGTATTTCTCAGATACATATTTTAGAACATCATCTTTTTCATCAGCAATATTTTTCTTGAGCCATGTGGCCAGAATTCGACCAAAGTCTGCAGAATCATCAAGTTCAAAATCAGTTTGCATCACAGACATTATTTTAGTGAGATCTTCTATTGAAACAGATTCACAGCATTTAGTTAGCACCTTCAAGAACTCTGTGTGCACTGTAGTTCTAATAAGTACATTGTTGCAAGATATTTTTATAATATTACATAAGGTATCAACAACATCTATTGAACCCAAAACTTCTGCATTTCTCAGTACTTCTGAATTTTTTGTTAGTACTTTGCTAGTGTAGTACAAAGGTACCGGTGACCAGTTGACCGATGAAAATGCTTTAAACATGTAAATAATTGTATTGGTATCATTATGAAACATTTTCTCGATGTTTGAAGTAATGTTATTGATGTCTGCAGTCTTTGCATATAGGTTGATGTCATTCAGAGCTTCTAACAATACTTTGGCTTCAGAAAAATTGTCCAGTTTAGCCTTCATTCGGTATTCAATACATCTTTGTTTGATTTGTGTATTGGGATGTTTAAGACCAATGTTGTATGCTGTGTTTAACCAAGCTTGGCCCAAACTTTGTATAGCATCAAAGAGTTTTAATGAAGGTAACACAATGTTAGCTTGCTTCTCTTCTAAACTTTCGATTAGTATGAAGTAGTTATCCCACATCGACTTGTGTTCTTTTTCCTTGGAAGTATCCCATTGGAATAACAACAACCCATTTTCTTTTACAATTTTAACACTTCGTTTTATATTCATGAAGCATTCAATTGATCTTTTCGCTAAGTAAATTGCAATTTTCTTACAAGCTGGGTCACTTTGGTCTATTCCAAACAGAATTATTTGCCAAAACTCTTTTGAAAGTTTTATTTCAGACTCATATTGGACTCTGTCATCTTTATCAGCTATTGGTAGGTAATACTCGGACAGTGCAATCAACATTTTTAGTGCTATACGTGTTTTGCCTTCTGTAAGGTTCTGGATAAACTCCCATACATGATCTAAGATGTTATACCCCAAGACAGCGTTAAAAAGTCTTGGAACAGTGTTTATTAGAAAGTGGCTCTTCAGTTTCTCGTCGCTAGTGTCCAGTATAGTTTCTAGGGGAGTTTCTAGGAATAACAGTGAAACTTTAACTTTGTTCTGTAGAGCAGCGTCCAGTATACTGTCACAGACTTTCAATTTCAAAAGAACTTGCTCCCCTCTGTCGTGCACAGTATTCTCGTTGGTTTCGAACAAATCAGACAAGATCTGCTGCAGTAAATGCTCCGCTTTATTATGCAAAGTGCTAGGATTGAGCCTTAGAACTGTGTTGGTTATTTTACAAACATGGTCAATGTTTTCTTGACTCAATTCTGTTAAAAGCTTGGCGATAAAGTTGATCTCTTGATCATTGGCACAGTCGGAGTCTTCTCGAAGGTTTATCAATAGTTTATATTGAAGTAAATGCAAAGAGTTCGACAGGTGTTTTATTGAATGCGTGTTTCTCACCATAAGAGAGCTCAGGCGCTTGTCGATGACTTCTTCGTCTAGATCCAGCAAATCCAGGAAGTTGAGTAGATCTTCCTGGGTCATCGAAGCCAAAGCCATGTTTCCAGAAAATAATACAAACGGAAAAGATCGCAACGTGCACGCACGACTGCACGTTCTCTTTAATCTCTTTTGTTTATTTATTTCGCACAGTGACAGTTGACAGTTGGTTGGTTATGTTCACAGAATTCTGTGGTTATGTTCCAGAACAGAAGACTGTTCAAAATTTCAAATTTGACTTACAGCTGCAGCTGCAGATTCTCTTTGGCTGCAGTTGCAAAAATAAAAATTCAAGATTTTGGACAATATTTTGTAAACAAACACTGAGAGAAAATAAGGAAAAAAAACTACGACCCAACCAAATCATTTCCGCGGAGTATTTCCGACAAAACAGAGGTAAAATCGGAACACAAATCTTTCCGTTCAAGAAAGTTGTAGGTTTTTGAACGCCATCCGTCCGTCAAGCAAGTGTCAAACAAAAATTTTAATCTGTGAAACAAATTGTCAAAGGAAAACCTCCATTGTATTTCGCACATCTTTTTCAGTTTCGTTTTCTATATTTTAGGTGCTGTAAAGTAGGTAAAATCATTTTTTATTTCATTGCTTCTGATAGCCGTTGTCAACTTTTCATTAAAGTTCAGTTTTTTGTGCCGCAGCAACTATGGAAGACAACTCAAGCGATGACGAAATTCGAGAGGGTGCACTTAGCCCTAAATTAGGTGGCAAAAAGCTGAAAATGAACGACGGCAGCTCGCAAGAGAGCGTGAAGGATGCAGGTAAAGATCCCCCACAGTCCGTTCCTCCTTACAAGTGGACTTAAAAAATTCTATGACGCTTTTACTTTGTTTCTCATGAAGCTTCGACGAGCAAAGGTGAAAAAGAGGAGAACGTGGACAGTGGTGTGTCTGTTGACAAGTCTGAGAGCACTAGCAGCGAGGACCGCGCTGCGGGAGCGGCGGAGGGGCCGTCCAATGAGGTTGTTAGCGTTGCCCCGTCCAGCAGTAACGTTCGGGCCATACTCCTGGACATAAAGAGACCGAGAAAGGGAAGGAACTACAGAAAGATCCGCACGCCTGACCTGGACACTGACAGTGATTCCTCAAGAGACTCTGATGATAATTCAGGGGATGAGGCAGCAGCGTCAGGGGTGCCGCAACCACATACGGACAATTCAAACGAGGAAGACATGATGTTGAGCTTTGATGAAGAGCAAGATCACTCGGATCTCTCTGCATATCTAGAGGAGGTAGAGAGATTTTCTACGGTCATGGATTCCGATGGGAGCGAGTAAGTTTTGTTTGTGTCTTTTATATAGATTGCCACTAGTCATGAACAGTAGAATATGTCTAAACTAAGGCCTTTGCATGTATGTAATGAGATGTTTTATACAGCGTCCAGTGGCACCTTCACTCACACTAGATGGGTGAAGAGAACACTGGGCGCTGCAGTGGGACATTGTTTTAGGTGGAGTAAACTTGCACAAAACGTATACCATCCTGACACTCCACACATATTGACACAGGAAAGACAAGTCAATATGTGTGGAGCCAACTAAGCCACAGGTTTCCTCACAATATTTTTCCTTCACCGTTAGCGATTGCTTTATTGCTACCGGTGTAGGAAAAAAAGGAATGTAACTTTGAAAAGAAATAATGTCATAGATACAAGTCTGCGCTGAGAATCAAATCGGGAATATTTTATCCGCTCGGTTGGTATAAAAAAAATCCAGTACCCTCAGGGCGCCTATGAGCCGAAGTAATACCAATTGGTTAACTTGGCTTTCATATGGCTGTACTTTCTTTGCTTATGCTCTTTGATTTTGGTAGTACTTTCTTTGTTTAATCTAGAGTGCTTATTGTATTTACATAGCTCAGTCTAAAATAGACAAGAGCGGTTTCCTCAAATAAGATCACGTTTTTTTGTTGCTTGCCGAACAACTGATCTCAGTGGATTATCAAAAACGGCTAAAAAGACACAGCATACGGGATCTGAAAAATAGATGCTAGCATCAAGTGAAATATGAGGAGATGGTCTTAATACAGGGCACACTCTGTTAAACATTGAACATCAACGCACCTGATCATAGTCCAAGGACTGATAGCTGATAATCTGAAAACATAAAAAAAATGGTTTTAACTCAGAAGATATTGGAGATAATGTTTTTCTAAATAGAAAAAGACTTGAAAACTGCCTTTATTATTAATTATTATGCTTTCGACCTACAGCAGGCATTATTATTATTTTTTTTCCTTTGTTCTTCTTTTATCTACGATCAGTCATTCATAGACTTTTATTAGATTTGTTTGTGTATTATTTGAGTATTGTAGGTGCTGCGTTCAGCAACGCAGTCTCCCTGTATCTTTAAGTCATTTAATTTATTTAGTTTGTGTCATTCCATCAGTGGTGGACGCTTCAGCCTGTGTGCATTGAGTAATGTGTCTAGCAGGATCGATGCCAGTTGCTTTGGATGCTTCAATAATCGTTGCTTGTAGTTTTGTGTTCTATTTTTGATTTCTTCCTCCACTGTGGGCATGTTGAGGCATTCATGGATCTCAGTGTTTCTAGTAAACCAGGCTGCACCAGAGATAGATCTTAGTATTTTATTCTGAGCTCTTTGTAGTATCTCGACATTGGAGTGGCTCGCTGTTCCCCACAGTTCAATGCCATAGGTCCAGTAAGGTAATTCGGAAGGCAAAGTTTTTTGTTGCTGCTTATATTGATGGATTTCCTTGAGAATTATTATGCTACCCCTATTATGGGCGACAATTCGGTACGCAAAGTTTTTTGTTCCAAAGTCCGTTATTGTCTTAATCTTATCTTTAGACAATATTGAGAAACTAATTTCAATATTTTTTATTTTGGTCCAGTAGTTTTGTTTTTATGCGCTTAAATGTTTTGTTCCTATGACCGCCAACAGTATGCAGACCGTCGCGTGACGTCATAAAACCGTATCTTTGAAACGTTGTAAAATCCAAACTACTGAACCAAAATAAAAAATATTTAAATTAGTTTCTCAATATTGTCTAAAGATAAGATTAAGACAATAACGGACTTTGGAACAAAAAACTTTGCGTACCGAATTGTCGCCCATAATAGGGGTAGCATAATAATTCTCAAGGAAATCCATCAATATAAGCAGCTCTGTATTGTGGAAAGTCAAGGTACTCTTTTGAGTAAATATAAAAATATACAGGGTGTTGTTTTGGTCAGTGAGTGACACCCGACTCAGGGAAGATAGTTTTAGTACTGCTTAAAACTAAAAGGAAGTTAAAGGACCATGGGCACATTGGGCCCACTGACAGTTGACATTTGATGAAAAATTTTACATTGTCGGACCTCAATAAACTTCATGTCAAATGAAAGCTCTTGAAGAGTACTTCAATTTATTCTATGGCGACGTAGTCAAAATCGAGCGCGAAAGTGGTGTTTTGGGCACATTTGTCCCATTTTATAAAGATTGTCGGACCTCAATAAACTTCATGTCAAATGAAAGTTCTTGAAGAGTACTTCAATTTATTCTATGGCGACGTAGTCAAAATCGAGCGCGAAAGTGGTGTTTTGGGCACATTTGTCCCATTTTATAAAGATTATCGGACCTCAATAAACTTCATGTCAAATGAAAGCTCTTGAAAAGTACTTCAATTTATTCTATGGGAGCTTAGTCAAAATCGAGCGCAAAAATGTTGTTTTGGGCATATTTGTCCCATTTTATAAAGATTGTCGGACCTCAATAAAATGTATGTCAAATGAAAGCTCTTGAAGGGTGCTTCAATTTATTTTATGGCAGTTTAGTCAAAAACGAGCGCAAAAATGGTGTTTTGGGCATATTTGTCCCATTTTATAAAGATTATCGGACCTCAATAAAATTCATGTCAAATGAAAGCTCTTGAAGGGTACTTCAATTTATTCTATGGCAGCTTAGTCAAAATCGAGCACAAAAATGGTGTTTTGGGCATATTTGTTCCATTTATGAAGATTGTTCGACCATGCGTGATGAAACTGGTGTTGAATGAAAGCTCTTGAAGCGTGCTTCATTTTATTCTATGGCAGCTTAGTCGAAATCTAGCGCGAAAGTGGTGTTTTGGGGATGGGCATATTGGGCCCACTGACAGTTGACATTGTTGGACCTCAATAAACTTCATGTCAAATGAAAGCTCTTGAAGCGTGCTTCATTTTATTCTATGGTAGCTTAGTCGAAATCCAGCGCGAAAGTGGTGTTTTAGGGATGGACATATTGGGCCCACTGACAGTTGACACTGTCGGACCTCAATAAACTTCATGTCAAATGAAAGCTCTTGAAGAGTACTTTAATTTTTTCTATGGCAGCTTAGTCGAAATCTAGCGCTAAAGTGGTGTTTTGGGCACATTTGTCCCATTTTATAAAGATGGTCGGACCTCAATAAACTTCATGTCAAATGAAAGCTCTTGAAGAGTACTTCAATTTATTCTATGGCAGCTTAGTCGAAATCTAGCGCGAAATTGGTGTTTTGGGGATGGGCATATTGGGCCCACTGACAGTTGACACTGTCGGACCTCAATAAACTTCATGTCAAATGAAAGCTCTTGAAGAGTACTTCAATATATTCTATGACAGCTTAGTCGAAATCTAGCGCGAAATTGGTGTTTTGGGGATGGGCATATTGGGCCCACTGACAGTTGACACTGTCGGACCTCAATAAACTTCATGTTGAATGAAAGCTCTTGAAGAGTACTTCAATTTATTCTGAGGCAGCTTAGTCAAAATCGAAACAAAACACCACTTCCCCAAAAAACCACTTGCGCGCTAGATTTCGACTAAGCTGCCATAGAATAAATTAAAGTACTCTTCAAGAGCTTTCATTTGACATGAAGTTCATTGAGGTCCGACAGTGTCAACTGTCAGTGGGCCCAATATGTCCATCCCTAAAACACCACTTTCGCGCTGGATTTCGACTAAGCTGCCATGGAATAAAATTAAGTGCGCTTCAAGAGCTTTCATTCGACATGAAGTTTATTGAGGTCCGACCATCTTTATAAAACGGGACAAATGTGCCCAAAACACCACTTTCGCGCTGGATTTCGACTAAGCTGCCATGGAATAAATTAAAGTACTCTTCAAGAGCTTTCATTTGACATGAAGTTTATTGAGGTCCGACAGTGTCAACTGTCAGTGGGCCCAATTTGCCCATCCCCAAAACACCACTTTCGCGCTAGATTTCGACTAAGCTGCCATAGAATAAATTGAAGTACTCTTCAAGAGCTTTTATTTGACATGAACTTTATTGAGGTCCAACCATCTTTATAAAACGGGACAAATGTGCCCAAAACACCACTTTCGCGCTAGATTTCGACTAAGCTGTTGTAGAATATATTGAAGTACTCTTCAAGAGCTTTCATTTGACATGAAGTTTATTGAGGTCCGACAGTGTCAACTGTCAGTGGGCCCAATATGCCCATCCCCAAAACACCACTTTCGCGCTAGATTTCGACTAAGCTGCCATAGAATAAATTGAAGTACTCTTCAAGAGCTTTCATTTGACATGAAGTTTATTAAGGTCCGACAATCTTTATAAAATGGGACAAATGTGCCCAAAACCCCACTTTCGCGCTCGATTTTGACTAAGCTGCCATAGAATAAATTGAAGTACTCTTCAAGAGCTTTTATTTGACATGAAGTTTATTGAGGTCCGACAATCTTTATAAAATGGTACAAATGTGCCCAAAACACCACGTTCGCGCTCGATTTTGACTAAGCTGCCACAGAATAAATTAAAGTACTCTTCAAGAGCTTTCATTTGACATGCAGTTTATTGAGGTCCGGCAATGTAAACTTTTTCATCAAGTGTCAACTGTCAGTGGGCCCAGACTTCATACTAATGTGCCCGTGGTCCTTTCTTCTTATTTTTTTTTAAATCACAAATTACCTTGTTGAACGAGCGAGCGAAGCGAGCGAAGTTTTCAGACTCTACTGGAACAATCCGGCGTTTGTATGTTTGTATGTATGTATGTGTTAGGTTTCCTTTTATTTCAATGTATTTTTAAAATCAACAGTATTTTTGATAACTAAACTGTTTGCATTTAAAACAAAAAGGAACGAATTTGAATGCGGCCGCCACGCCAATGCGGCTTATAAAAGAACTTGAATTGGGCTGGCGGCGGCATTCGGAGTGTGACCGTTCGACTGAACGGACGTGTCTCGTGAAATCAATATTGTGAAATTAATATCAAATAATAAGTGAAGTGAATAAACTAAACATAAATAAGTGCCACGTGTGTTTGACTCTGCTGCGGAGTGGAACCCCTATTGGAGGACAGAACCCTTATACTTCAGAAGTGGGATCCAAGGAACGAAAATTCGCGTAAGTACACGCCCATGTTATATAATCTAGAATATACATAGTGTGGATTGCTAGTCTCGTCCGTTTTTAGATTTTTAAACGTCTTTAGACGCTTAAAGAGTCTAGTGGTGGCTTCGCCAATCTAGTGTGAGCTGAGGTGACTCTTAACACAGTATAAATGATCTAAAAATTGAACCTACGGTCGATTAAGATCTTATTGCTACAGTGTTTATAGTAAAATCATTGGAAGAATTTTAAAATACCTATAAACGAAACCCATTATTTTCGATATCACAATTATGGATTAAATATAAATTTTGCTAGTTAATAGGTTTTAATCACTACTAGAGCGTCCTTAGGGACTGTCCCATCACTTGTTTAGTAGAATGTTTCTTAGTAATCTGTGCAACCAAGCGCTAGTCTAGAAGTCCGTAATACCTTGTATTCAATCATATTCACCTTTATACATGTACGCCAAATTTAAGGGTCTTCAGCACCTTTTCCGTTCAAGTAGGTAACAGCTAGTAAATAATCAGTTTAGTCATCCGGATGCCGAGAAAATAAATTTAGTTGCGATATTTCCCTACCTACTTAATTTCGAGCGATTTTCTTGACCAGTAACCTTAAAACTCTGTTTATTTTCTCTCCGAGGTGAAGATCTGCGTCGGCTGAATATGCCGGCACGTGCTGAGTCGAGGATCCCAGCCCAGCCGATCTCGCAGCCGGTCTCGGAGCCGCAGTCTTCGCGAGCGAGAGCGTGAGCTGGAAGTCGATCGATTGAGGTAGAAGGAGCGAGAGCAGAAGAGCGCCGTCGGTGGCCCGTGCTGAGTCGTCTCACCGCGTCGATGAAGTGGATCCCAGCCAAGCCAGTCTCGGAGCCGCAGTCTTCGCGAGCAAGAGCGTGAGTTGGAAGTCGACTGATTGAGGATCATGGAGCAAGAGGTAAAAAAATGATCATGAGAGCATTTTCAAGAGATTTTTAATTGTACAGAGCACCCTCTGTTAAATTCCGTACCTACCGATCAAGTTTCGTTGGAAGTGCTTTCTTAAATGATAGGTTAGTAGTTGAACCAGATCAGCAGTAGGTACCTGCGTTGTTGTGGTGGAATCTACCAAGCTTTTAACGGTTTTATAAACGTTACCGTCATCCATTGCCATGCACAGTGTTTCTTGCATAAAGATCTCTTGCTGTGCCATCCGGAACGGGTAGATCTCGTCGAGTCCTTTTATTAGAGTACCGTGAACCGTTTAGGAGCATTTCGAGCTTTTTAGAAGATATTATTATGAGAAGTTAAAGTTTTGATACTTTTATCTCGTCGAGTGTTTTTTTAGAGTACCATGAACATGGGGTCTACCATTAGCCGTTTGAGATATGAGCACTTAAAGTTTTGATAATTTTATCGAACAGATCTCACCGAGCCCTTTTCTAAGAGTACCATGAATATTAGTCTAACGTCAGCCATTCCAGAGATATAGCCAAAAGAAAGTCAAAACCAACCAAAGACCTCAAACTCGAGGGGGTTACCAGATTTAGTAAACCACCAAGAGTCATTCCATGATTGACCTGTGCATTGACTCGATATCAATGCCTTACGTAGAAAATAATAACATAATTCAGACATCGAGTTTCGCAGGCATCAGATATAAAGATCTTCTTTTGGTGCAATCCCCTGTCAAAGGTCTGCTATCGTTATGGCCACTAGCGCCAGAAACGTTGAAGCTCTGAAAAGTTGTATGACTTGGGTTGAACCATGTTGCGAGTTTTTGAAGCTGTTAAGTTTTGGGCGTCAAGGTCTTCTACAGCCTTGTAATTTTCATTGCAGGCTAAGTTGCAGAAGGTTTCACTGCTTATAATTTGCGAACAAATTGTAAAGTTTTATGATTTTATCAGTTTCAATTACTTCTATTATGCAGTACTACTACAGTATTTATTTTTACTTTTAAATGTGCAGTGCTTACGAAAATGTCAGACGTAATATTATGGCTTACCCAGTTTTATGGCCTTTAAGACCTCTGGGCCCATGCATAAATGATTCCCAGGTGTTTGCTACTCGATTCATCTATGATAATTCCAGCATTTTCTTCTACATACCCACATTTTCAAAGCTTCTTACCATTTCCACGAGGTCTGTGTTAGTGTCCACATATTGGCATTTTGTGCAGAGCTTGAGTGTTATGTTACAAAGAACATGACAGATGACATTTAGCACATTGCTCTCCTGGATTTTCTATGCCGTATCTGACTTCTAATGTGATCTTCTTGGTCGTTAAGCATACATCTCTACATCCATATAAATGTACTGCTGGCTGGTACAAGTGGCTGTTTCTTAATGCTGACTTTTAGCATTGATAGACTCAACACGATTAAGCAGTCGCTGCAGATCTTCCATTCAGCTAGCAAGTAGAATGGTATCGGCTGATATCCGATATGGTTGATGGTTGAGATTGCTTACAACATTCCCTTCGGTTGCGTCTTCTAGATCTTCCGAGAATATTTTTTAACATAAACGTTGAATAGTAATGGCGATAAATAGTATATCTGCCGCACCCCTCGGAATACCTCCACATCATCAGTAAGATCGTTCGCTCGATGGTACGTTAGCTGTCTGCTGCCATGCCAGTACAGATGTTCAATTATAATATAAACTTAGCCTTTGGAGTCGAGGCCTATATTGTATTATCTGGAATAGTTCATAGCTTTTGCCTTCTCATAGTAAATGAAAGAGATACAAGCACGTCGATCTATGTCCCAGCAGCGTTGCATCAGCACTTGGTAACCAAAAGGCGCCTAACGTGTTTTATAGCCTTTTTAAATCAAGACTGAAGTGTTTTCCTTAGATTTTCGCTATGAACTGAAGGTATTATGGGTTTTGGATGGCTAAGATAGCTGGCGGATGGCTTTGGCAGTGAAATGAAATGTCCAGGATTAGTTTCGTTAAAACACTGTTGAGATTGAGCGAGCGGGCACTGACAACGAACAATATTTTAGAATCACATTTGATAGCGATCGTGCTGGGTAGATCGATCATGAACGAAGAAGGGGGATAAATTGTTGCCAAGACTATAAAATGTTGAATGAACAACTTTTTGCAAGATTTTCGGGACGTTACTCGTCAAAGATTTTCATGTAGAGGATGATACATGAAGTTACTTTACCAGCTACTGTTATAGATTTGAGAGAAGCTAAGAGGGTTTTTCATTTCACCGGTTCGTTTTTCCCCTCTAATTTGCTATGGCTTAGGAACTGAACGGTGAGTCTTTGGAATATTCCTTCATCGGAAGTCCAAGGATTTAAATAATGGCCTCTTAAATGAAACGTGCTAAATTAGTAAAACGTCTAGATTCAACTAAAATAATGATAGAAATTATACATACTATTATTATACTTTATTGCATACAAAACACATGACCGGAATCAATTATAAGATAAAATAATAACCTAATTGTACCTAACAAAGACCCTCGACAAATACAAGTTATATAAAGACATAAATATGGATCTGTGTTGGTGACAGATAAAAACTCAAACTAAATCATTGAGGATGTTGATTTGGTGTAAAGAGTATTTTAGTACTTTATTTTAAGTGTACATAGATATATGAAGGAGTACTTTTGGATAAGTTTAGTTAGTCGATGTATATCTAGATGATTAACGAATATACCATCGAGTTGACAGCTGTGAGAAGGAAGGTTCACAGCTAGACTGGTTGGTATTGTCCGTGAGAAGGAAGGCTACGCGGACTTTAGAGACCGATCTTATTAGTGACCAATCTTAATGTGTGTATTTTTGTGAGAAGGAAGGTTCACGAAATATGCACATTAAGTTCATTATAATCTGTGAGAAGGAAGGTTCACAGCTAGATTGGTTGGTATTGTTCGTGAGAAGGAAGGCTATGCGAACTTTAGTGACCGATCTTATTAGTGACCAATCTTAATGTGTGTATTTTTGTGAGAAAGAAGGTTCACGAAATATGCACATTAAGTTCATTATGATCTGTGAGAAAGAAGGTTCACAGCTAGATTGGTTGGTATGGTCCGTGAGAAGGAAGGCTATGCGGACTATAGTGACTGATCTTGATGTGCGTGTTTGTGTGAGAATGAGGGTTCACTAAATATGCACATTGTGTTTATAAATTATCTGTGAGAAGGAAGGTTCACAGCTAGATTGGTTGGTATTGTTCGTGAGAAGGAAGGCTATGCGAACTTTAGTGACCAATCTTAATGTGTGTATCTTTGTGAGAAGGAAGGTTCACGAAATATGCACATTAAGTTCATTATGATCTGTGAGAAGGAAGGTTCACAGCTAGACTGGTTGGTATGGTCCGTGAGAAGGAAGGCTATGCGGACTATAGTGACTGATCTTGATGTGCGTGTTTGTGTGAGAATGAGGGTTCACTAAATATGCACATTGTGTTTATAAATTATCTGTGAGAAGGAAGGTTCACAGCTAGACTTGTTGGTGTTGTCCGTGAGAAGGAAGACTAATATGACAATGGAATTGATTCAAGATTTATTGGAAGTGATACTAGTTTAATTTTTATGTGAGAAGTTTAGTTAAAATGTGTTATGTTAAAATGTATTTATGATCGTTGCGGCAAGAATTGAACTGGTTTGCTGCAACGAATTGATGTGATTTGAGGAATCTGTACAAATACTCATCTTGAGAATTGAATTGGTTCAAGATGTGGCCCCAATCATGAGAATTGAATTGGTTCACGTATTAGCTGCTATAGTTTGTACATGTACCTAATACTATGTATCTGCTTCACGAGAATTGTATTAGCTCGAGGCGTGATACTGGTTTTTGAATTTGATTAATGATCGTTGTACAACTTAAACTTTGAAATAATATAAAAATATGATCTTTGTGCCAAGAATTCAATGGGTTTGCTTTAACGAATTGATGTTATTTGAGGAATCAGTACAAATTACTCATCTTGAGATTGAATTGGTTCAAGATGTGGTCCCAATCATGAGAATTGAATTGGTTCACGTGTTGGCTACTAGTATGTACCTGTATCTACTACTATGTATATTGTTGAATTATAATTGATATAATTTAATTGGTTCGAGGAGTGATACTGATTTTATGTAATAATTGAGGATACTTATATTTATAATGAAACAGTTTTGTGTGGGAAGTTTAGTTGAGCGACATTGGAGTTTTAGTTTAGTGACATTTGAAGTTATGTTAAAAATGTATTTATGATCGTTGCGGCAAGAATTGAACTGGTTTGCTGCAACGAATTGATGTTATATTTGGAATTGGTATAGATTACACGCCTTGATAATTGAATTAGTTCATTATGTGGTGCTAATCGTAAGAATTGAATTTGTTCATGTATAGCTGATTTGTATCCTTATTTCATTCTACGTATTTGCTTCTCGAGAATTGAATTAGTTCGACGAGTGGTACTGGTTTTGGTAACATTTGAATTATCCACATGTAACAGTAATAAAATAAAAAAATATAAAGAATAGAGTTGAAATGTTCAGATATGTGTAGAGTTAAAATGTTTAGATGTTTGTAAACAGATATATAGATAGATAATTACACTCAATTGTATGCCAAACAATACTGAGGCAAATATCATCAATGTAATTTGCAAATTGACCGAGTGTTAGGTTATCACTTGATCAGTGTATGAGGACATACACGATGTCAGGATGGTCGAGTGTTAGGTTTCCTTTTATTTCAATGTATTTTTAAAATCAACAGTATTTTTGATAACTAAACTGTTTGCATTTAAAACAAAAAGGAACGAATTTGAATGCGGCCGCCACGCCAATGCGGCTTATAAAAGAACTTGAATTGGGCTGGCGGCGGCATTCGGAGTGTGACCGTTCGACTGAACGGACGTGTCTCGTGAAATCAATATTGTGAAATTAATATCAAATAATAAGTGAAGTGAATAAACTAAACATAAATAAGTGCCACGTGTGTTTGACTCTGCTGCGGAGTGGAACCCCTATTGGAGGACAGAACCCTTATATATGTATGTATGTATGAATGTTCATTCGACGATAACTTGAGTAATTTTGGTCGGATCGTCATGAAATTTGGTAGGCGGGTAAATGAGGCAAAGAAAATTTTTAAGTTCGAACATGAGCCAAATCGGTCGAGGGGTGGCTGAGATATGGGGTCGCGAGTTCATAGTTCGGGGCGAACCACTAGTTATTTTTAAATTAAAATATGGGCCGAAGTACCTCCTCCTTTTTTGAAATCTGTAGAAAAAACATGGATACTACTGGTTCGCCTATGAACTCGCGACCCCATATCTCAGCAACCCCTCGACCAATTTGGTCCATGTTCGAACTTAAAAATTCTCTTTGCCTCATTTACCTGCCTACCAAATTTCATGACGATCCGACTAAAGGTTTTGTTTCTTTCTGGGCCATTTTTTTTTTTTTTTAATTTTGCAGTCGATTTAAAGTTTTTGATGACCCCTCTATATCAAAGAGAAAAATCCCCTGAACAGTATCTGCTGCCTAAAAGATTCTATTTCAGTGTTATTTTCATGTACGAACAGTTTCTGTTTTCATGAAAGTTCCATTATAGGCGTTCAGATACTGCTTTACACGAGCGAGGTAAATGCTTTTGATTTTGAAACACAATATTTTTACTCAAAATACAAACAATATTCAAATAAAACGTAAAACTTGCCATTCGAGATATAGACCCTCATTATTTATTATCAAACATTTTAAATGCGATCATTTCTTAAAATCGATTTTCTACCAACCTTTATGTTCTGGTTTTGGAACGTTTCCCTCCGTCGCGAATTTTATATTCTGTTGTGTTTCGTTCGTTGCGTGGGGAGGGGTGTTTTTGAAGTTTGTTTCACAGACTACAAAAAATGAGTTTTTTTGTGTGTGCTGTGTGATAATAAGGGCGATTCTGTCTAAAACTATACTAATCTGACAGCACTAAAAGTGACAGATAATGTACTAAAGTGACAGATTAGTAATAGTTTTAGACAGAATCGCCCTTATTGTGTTCGTTGTTTGTTCTGTGTTGGTGACCGGTGCGTTTCAAAAGTGTTTTGGTTTTGTTTGTTTCACTGCTCGCGTAGCATGAGGTGGTGTTAGAGAGTATCTATGGCTTTAAAACTATATGTATGTACCTATCTCACTCTTTTGTTTGAAGTAGAGCGGGATGGACAGAGTCCTATCACTCTAACACCTATCTAACACCATCTCATGCTACGCGAGCTGAATTAATTCTGTGGCTTTGACAGCTCCACTATTCTGTGCACACACCACCACAGAGTTCGCCATTTTGTCAGTGTTGGTGTTGACTGCGTGTTGCATTGCGAGCAAATGAAATATTTTTATACATGGGAACTAATGAAGATATTGAGGAGTGGTCGTTAAAAGGTGGTTTAGCAGTAAACTATAGTCTGTTAAATCAAGTCCTCATTTAAATTTCAGTCTTAGCCTGAGCCCCATACTATCGAGAAACGACACCTTTACTCAAGTTGTCGTCGAACGAACATTCATACATACAAACATACAAACGCCGGATAGTTCCAGTAGACTCGGAGAACTTCGCTCGCTCGTTCAATTACCTTGGATGTTATCAAAAATCTGGAACCGTAACCGGTTCTGCACGCCCTAGTCCAGACAGAAGGCAAAGTTTTTTGTTCGAAAGTCCGTTATTGGCTTAATCTTATCTTTAGACAATATTAAGGGCGATTCTGTCTAAAACTATTACTAATCTGACAGCACTAAAGTGACAGATAATGCACTAAAGTGACAGATAATGCACTAAAGATGACAGCTATCTGTCACTTTAGTACATTATCTGTCACTTTAGTGCTGTCAGATTAGTAATAGTTTTAGACAGAATCGCCCTTATTGAGAAACTAATTTAAATAATTTTTATTTTGGTCCAGTAGTTTTATTTTTATGCGCTAAAATGTTTTGTTCCTATGACCGCCAACAGTATGCAGACCGTCGCGTGACGTCATAAAACCGTATATCTTTGAAACATTGTAAAATCCAAACTACTGAACCAAAATAAAAAATATTGAAATTAGTTTCTCAATATTGTCTAAAGATAAGATTAAGCCAATAACAAACTTTCGAACAAAAAACTGGTAGACTCGGAGAACTTCGCTCACTCGTTCAATTACCTTGGATGTTATCTTGCTTCCCCTCTCAGTTCATTTCCACGTCCTCGTCCGCAGCAGGGTCATCCCGTTGGACTTCGCGAGCAACTCGGACAGCGACGACTCCCTCCCCGCGGCTCGCAGCGGCGGCGACGGCGGCGGCGACGGCAGCGACTACAGCCTGTTCAACACGGGGGACGAGGACGCGGAGGATGAGGCGGAGGCCAAGCCAAAGCCCCCCGTGCTGGAAAAGGAGCGACCTCCCCACCGCTATGTGCTGCTCAAAGGTCCGTATTGTCTCCTGGGGCCTTAGCCTGTAACACAATGGCGTATCAATGGCGTCCCAGGTAGAAGGACAAAACCGGGATTTTTTCGCTGTTCTCCTACAACCAGCGAACTAATCCTCTAGAATTAGACTCATAATATTATTTTCTGTACTACAAAAACATTAAGAGGACCGACACTGGACCGACAGCATTAATAAATCGTTATTGAAATCGTCAACCGGGAGCCCATTTTGGCACCATTGCGTTACAGGCTAAGGGCCCAGGGGCCTTAGCTTGTAACGCAATGGCGTATCGATGGCGTCCCAGCAGAAGGACAAATCCGGGGTTTCCACGTTTTCTCCTACAACCAGAGAACTAATCCTCTAGAGTTAGAATCAGAATATTCTTTGCAGTACTACACACACAGGCTCAGTATAAGGCTAACTAGCGCCACCAATGTTGAAAAAATCATACGTCCCTTCAGAAGAAGTTTCTGACAAAATCCTAAGATGAGCTCATGCGCCATGCTTTTCTAGATTTTTAAGTGTAGGTACCCAACTCAATTTCTAGTCTTAAGCTAAAAAAATTTCGATAACTGCCAAAAACGGCCGCTTTTGGCGGTTATCGAAAATTTTTTAGCTTAAAAGTAAATTTCGTAGAGGGTATATACACTTAAAAATCTAGAAAAGCATGGCGCATAGGCTCATCTTAGGATTTTTTCAGAAACTTCTTCTAAAGGAAGATATGTTTTTTTAACATTGGTGGCGCTAGTTAGCCTTATACCGAGCCTTAAAAGGACCAACCGCGTTAATAAATCGTAATTGAAGCTGTCAACTGGGTGCCCATTTTGGCACCATTGCGTTACAGGCTAAAGCCCCTGCTATAGCAAAATAAAAAAAAGTTTTTTTTTTAAGTCACTTCGTAAAAGTTATTTTTATTGATCAGTAGACAGTCTACTTAAAGTTCCGCTATCGAATTGAGTGCACCTTGTATAAGCTTTTTCCAAATATTTTTTATTTCCTTTGTTCTAGAACTGAGAAACCGAGAGATGGGCATGACTTTCACGTGCGGAAGAGTAGCGAAGACTGACGCGTTGTTCGAAAATAGGTTCTATGGCTCACTGAATACGGTCTACAGGCTGAAGAAGCAGCATCTTCTCAACAAACACAGAGGCTGTGTTAATTCTATTAATTTTCACCCTGAAGGTATGTTGTCTTTGTCCACACAATACAATTGGTCTATTTATAAGTTTAATAAAAGCAATGGTTAGGTTATCGTATGAGGTAGTGGCCACCCTGTCAGAGTTTTTAGGCCACCCAAAGGGCCTTTGACATGGCTTAGCGATGGTTATTAATAAACAACAGCCGGGGCCAAATTATTGTTGTTCTGTTGTTTGCAATAATGAAAAGAATACCATTTTGTTGCGGTGAACGAAAAATCCCTGAACAAAAATAGCACAGTTTAGCTTCAAAATTTAAACCACATTGTGAAAAAAGTTAAATTTTCCGCCACGCTGCTATCGTTGGACCTTAAGGCCCATTAGTAGGCACAACTAGCGCCGTCAATAAAAAGAAACATAGGTATAACCCGAGTTATTAAAGAAAACATTTAGGATGAACTTCAAAACACTCGCCCTCTCGCTCTAATTAATACAGTCAAAGCGAGACAACGCTAGGTTTTTAACTCCGTTTTAAATGTTTTTTTTAATGACCCGGGTTATACCTATTATCTTTTTTGGATGCGTTATTTGCTATAAACTCTCCTGCAAAATCCCAACGCGTGGCTCTATTTCTACGACCTAAGGTTTGGATTCCAGATCCTAGATAGAACCTTCGAATGCAATCATTTATCGCCAAAATTTACTTTTTTAAGACGACGTACGTCTCACAACTAGCGCCGCCAATGGAAAAAAAATCATATCTTTTTTTGGATGCGTTTTTATCAAAAAACGCTCCTGCGATTTCTCAACGCGAGTCTTAACTATTTTTAGGACCTAATGGTTGGAATCCAGATCCTAGAACTTAAGAATGCAATCGATTCTCGCCAAAAGTGGCCACTTTTGGCGAGAATCGATTGCATTCGTAGGAAATCCAATCCTGGAATCCAAACCTTAGGTCCTAAAAATAGTTAAGCCTCGCGTTGAGAAATCGCAGGAGCGTTTTTTGCTAAATACGCATCCAAAAAAAAGATATGATTTTTTTTCCATTGGCGGCGCTAGTTGTGAGACGTACGGCGTCTTAAGCCTCGCGTTGACATTTTGCAGGAGAGTTTTTAGCAAAAAACGCATCCAAAAAGGAGTTGTGATTTGTTTTTCATTGGCGGCGCTAGTTGTACCTACTATTGTGCAAGTCCGTGAATATTTCCAGGTGAACTCCTAGCGTCCGGCTCGGACGACCTAAGCGTGATAGTGTGGAACTGGGCCCGTGGCACCCCGCTGCAGACCATCAAGACCGGCCACAAGTCCAACGTGTTCCAGAGCAAGTTCCTTCACCTCAACGCGCGCAGTCAGCTCAACATAGTCACATGCGCCAGGGATGGTCAGGTAGGCTCAGGATTTTGTTTCTAAGGTCCAAGGTTCTGAGGTCGAATCGCACCTTATTCATCCCGACATTTTGGGTGCGTTGCAGCGGCCATAGTCAGGGATATACTTGGTAGGTAGGCTCAAATTATTTGAAACTAAAATTAATAGCTCTGATTGGCTATCTAAAGCCGCCATCTTGTTTGAATAGCTTTTATATTGTCCGGTTCGAGGGATGGACAGGTAAAGACTTACTGGCTCACTGACTCATTGACCTAAGTCTGATCAGAACCTCAGATCTAGGTCTGGTGAGAACATCAAGACCGGCCACAAGTCCAACGTGTTCCGAAGCAAGTTCCTTCACCTCAACGCGCGCAGTCAGCTCAACATAGTCACATGCGCCAGGGATGGTCAGGTAGGCTCAGTCACAGGTAGACTAAATAGATAGACTCAAATTACTTACAATGGCAACGCAAAGCTAAAATTAAAAGCTATGATTGGCTATCCAATCCGCCATCTTGTTTAATAACTTGTCTATTGGCTGGTTCGAGCGATGGTCAGCTAATAAAGACTTACTGGCTCACTGTCGCATAGCATGTAGAGCAAAATACATAACCGAGGTCGGTACGGAACCCTCAGTGCGCGAGTCCGACTCGCACTTAGCCGGTTTTTAAACTTCATGATGAAAACCATGTTCCACTTGCCCTCAGGTGCGCCTCCTCCAATGCCCGCCCAGCGGCGGCGCGTCGATCTCCCGCCGACGACTCGCCTCGCACTCGCGCGCCGCTCACAAGCTTCACGTGATGCCGAGCGAGCCACACGTCGTCATATCCGCCGGCGAGGACGCCCTGGTGATGCAGTGTGACGTCAGGGCCAACAGGGCTGACAAGTATGTTTTACATACATACAACCTGTTACAAAACATCCTAACTCTTTTTACAGGGTGTAACCTAGTGGTGAACAGTATGTCAAATCTGTAAAAAAAATTGAAAAAAACAATTTTTATTTTATAACCTCAAAGTTGAAAAAAAATCTTAACTTTTTTGTTTTTGGTATTAGCTCAAATTTTAAAATATGTTTGTGTGTTTAGGTGCATTTACGTAGGTTTGAGTTGTTAAAACATTGTGAAAGTCAATGAAAACAATATTTAAAAAATACTTTTCTCCCGCCACATCGTTCACATTTAATAAATTTAAAAATTAGCGGAACGTCATAGAGCAAAAAAAAATAATTACCTTGTGATCCCTATCACCGGGTGCTATTACCCTGTAAAAAGAGTTAGGTTCTTTTGTAACACCTTGTATTTCAAACAGATGTTCAAAACACAGAACACAAGTACACAGACACATTCAAAATAACGGGCAGAACATACTTGACAAAGACTTTTAATAGGAATTTTTCCTAGTGTCAAATATAGTTGAAATCGCTGTCACACTCAGTCTATTAATCTGTGGTTAATATGGAAGAATCCCCATTAGTCCACCAGCGCACTATTTGCAATGGCCATAAACATGCTCTGACTCAGCATAAGCTACTGGACAGATACCCGTAACCTTGGTATTGTGTCAGGCTCTGACAGAGAACGCCTTACTGATGCAGTGTGACGTCAGAGCCGACAGGGCTGTCAGGTATGTTTAGACACACAGCCACACGTGATACCTAGCGAGCCACATCAGATCAAAATCGGTTCAGCCACTGAACAGACTTTGATAAAAAATATCTAAGAACAATCGCTAGAAAACGTGCTTTCAAACTAGAAAAACCGCATCAAATTCGGTTCACCCGTGTAACCCGGTGCCACAGAGCGACCGTCAAACGTATAACACCCCTCTTTTTGGATCGGGGGTTAAAAATAGCTGTCAAACTGCCAAACTTTCTTTTCCTGCCCCTTAATGTCAAGGTAACTCCACAATTCACCACAAGTCCGAAGCGCTCACAGCCTAGTTAAACTAGCCATTCTTAATCGATTGGCGAAGTGAAGAGGGCGTTAGAGCACCATTTTCCCATACAAACTTAGTTCCGGTTTAATTTCTAAACTACAGGCTGGATTTTACTGAAACTTGGTTTATATCAGTAGATGACCAATACGGAGGTTTGCAAATAGTTTTAATAATAAAAAAAATAGCCTGAAAGAAATTAGAGCGATGCGTTTTTCGCGCCGAAAAAGGGGTTACTTTCAGCTGTTATTTACTTACATTATTACACTGTCTATTGGAGTCTAACTACCTTGGAAACATCAATAATGTGTTGTATGTGTCAGTTTTTTTTTTAATACCTAATAAAATGTAGAAATGGCAGCGGAACTCGGAAAAAAATTGGGAAAATAGATCTATTACATTACAACTACAACTAGATACTCGCGAAAGGACACGAACACACGTAGACTCGTACAGCCGCATTGCCTCTCACTTTTCCCGCGCCCCGTCTCGCTCTGTTTGAAACAGCTATAGAAAACAGTGTTTCACGCGCTTGGCCGTCACTGAGTTCCCACGGTCCTGAAGGGGCCTCTTACCCCTTGGCCACAGTCACCTGCGGCGCGGTTTGCGGCGCGGTCTGCGGCGCGCAAAGCAGCGAGCGCCAAAAACAAATTGAGCATATTGTATGAAGTATGCCACAGCTATCGGCGACGCGCATTGCGGTGCGACCTGCGGCGCGGTGGCTAGCCGCGCGGCGGCGGCGGCGGCGGACTGCGTGGCGTGCGAGTGAAACAAATGCACTCGGTAGTATCGAGGCGGCCACAGCTCACAGCGGCGCGCGCAGCGGCAGTGGTGGACCAAAACAAATAATTTTGTTTTTATCGCGCATTGAGCTCATATAAAATAATGAATACTGAACAATTTATTAGTGAAATACTGAGTAGACCAGCAATATGGATGTCAAAACATCCACATCATAAATATAGGCATGTTATAATAAAATTATGGGACGAAATAATACATAATAAAAACTGTGAAATTCGCCAAATTCTCTCCTTTTCTGGTTAACTGGGTGCGCTCCTATTCTTGACTGAATGGAATTTCAAGGCAATACCGTGTCACTTTTGATAGGGCCAGTATAATAGTTCTCTATACTCTAAATACGTCCACCGCTGACGCCGCCGCGGTCGCAACCGATCGAGCTGTGGCATACCACCGCAAACCGCGCCTCTCGCAGCCCCTCTCGCCGCGCCGCGCTCCGCACCGCCAGAAACTGTGGCCAGGACCTTAAGTAACATCGGGCGCGGTCAGTCCATGGATGGGTGACGCTAGTGGCAATAATATCTGAGCACTTCCGTGCTTCGGAAGGCACTTTAAACCGTTGGTCCCGGTTTTTGTTAAGCCATGTCAGAGCCCTTTGGGTGGCCTAAAAACTCTGACACCAGAGGTGGCCACTATAATTCGCGTGGAATCAGAATGGGATAATACCTTTTGGAACTGAGACGCTCGCGGTCCGCCTGTCAGCTGTAGCGTCAAACTCTAGTTTTCTATGGAAAACTCGCGTCGAAACTTGCTTGTGTTTTCTGGGCGCGTGGGTGTCTGCTCGAGTTTTATCACGTTTTATTAAATTAATGCAATAACATTTAATCCTTTTAGACTACAACCATTAAACCTTTTGTTTATTTTCAATTTCATAACCCTATGATAGAACGTAGAACTAACCATTTTTTTACTGACGCTACTCGAGAACTGTCATTTTCGGTTCAGTTCCAAAAGTTATTATCCCATTCTGATCCCGCACGGATTATACCTCATACGATTACCTACCTACCTACCACAAGTCCTCTTTCGCAGGTTATTCCAAGTGAAGAAGAACGGTCGGTTAGTGCCTCTCTACAGCGTGCACGGCCACCCGCTGGACGCTAAACAGCTGTGCGTGGCGGGACGCGACCGCTTCGTGCGCGTCTACGACCGGCGGAAATGTGCGCGTCCGCTCGCCATGTACTGCCCCGGGACCTTCCAGGATGATGTGGTAAGTTAGAAGACCGCGAACAATCCGGAAAACCATGTATTGTCCTCATCGTAACGAAAATGTTTGCCCAAGGAACTATGCCTGGGAAATCAACGGTTTCCGACATGAGGTCCAAAGTCGGGATCTAAAATGTATGTGTAATACATCTATTTTCTATGGGGCTTGTATCCATTCGCCCGGACGCCTTCCAAATGGCTAGCTTAAGAGCACCCGATGTGCGATGCTTGTCCTCATCGTAACGAAAATGTTTGCCCAAGGAACTATGCCTGGGAAATCAACGGTTTCCGACATGAGGTCCAAAGTCGGAATCTAAAATGTATGTGTCACATCTATTTTCTATGGGGCTTGTATCCATTCGCCCGGAAGCCTTCCAAATGGCTAGCTTATTAAGAGCACCCGATGTGCATAGACAGAGGTGAGTAAAGCAACCCGCTGGACGCTAAACAGTTGTGCGTGGCGGGACGCGACCGCTTCGTGCGCGTCTACGACCGGCGGAAATGTGCGCGCCCGCTCGCCATGTACTGCCCCGGGACCTTCCAGGATGATGTGGTAACTATACAAATGTTGTTAAGGCCCAAACCTAGGCACAACTAAAAAAAAACTCTTCATTAGGTTATTAACGCGAGGCTTATTTTTAGGACCTAAGGTTTAGATTCCACATTCTAGAACCAACGAATAAAATTTTATTCGTCGGTAGCAAAAACGCATCCAAAAAGAAGATAGGATTTTTTCCCATTGGCGGCGCCAGTTGTGCCTAGGTTTTCACTGTGAACAAAGCGGAAAATATAACGAACATTTTTGCCTAAGGAACTATGCCTGGGAAATCAACGGTTTCAGTCATAGTGAGGTCCTAAGTCGGCATCTAAAATTTATGTGTCACATCTATTTTCTATGGGGCTCGCCTTCGAAATCGATGTGCGATGCGACAGAGGTGAGTAAACAATCCGCTGGACGCTAAACAGCTGTGCGTGGCGGGACGCGACCGCTTCGTGCGCGTCTACGACCGGCGGAAATGTATGCTTGCCATGTACTGCCTCGGTAGCTTCCAGGATGATGTGGTGAGATTTTGAGGACCTAAGGTTTAGATTCCACATTCTATAACCGACGAATAAAGTTTTATTCGTCGACAGCAAAAAACGCATCCAAAAAGAAGATATGATTTTTTTTCCTAGGGTTTCGCAGGAAATGGTCTGTTAAAGGAAAGTCCCGTCCAGGATGATGTGGTAACTATACAGGGTGACTGATATAATGCGCGCGGGATGAGAATGGGATGCGACCTTTTGGAACTGAGACGCGCGCGGTAAGCAAACTCGCGTCGAAGCAACCTTGTCAAAGAAAAATAAGGTCTTTTGACACAGCGTGTGCCTTCGACTATTTTTAATTGCGAACGAGTTATAATGGTAATTGTAAAACGGGCTGTTTTCCGCAACTCGACGTCTCTACTTGCGCCTATTTTGCGTCAGGTGGGATTTCTCATCCTTGCCAACCCAGCTCCTCCATGAAGTCCAGCAGTCCACGAATGTTCTGGAGCACTTCGGGGAGCGACCCCGGCGAACCGAGGTGGGTAGCCCGGTAGTTTGCCAGCTCCCTGACGAGTAATAATAGAACCCCCTTAGAAGCATTGTTTCTGTTCCAGAACGCGCAAAAGAAGAAGATGATGGTCTCGTTGACGCATCTCACGTGCGCCGTGTACAACCACGACGGGTCTGAGATACTCGGCTCATACAACGACGAAGATATCTACCTGTTCGACACACAAAACGATGTCTTTGACAAGTAAGTGCTACTCAATCTACAGAATGTTAAAACGCCGTACGTCTCACAACTAGCGCCGCCAATGGAAAAAAAATCCTTTTTTTTTTGTTGCGGTTTTAGCAAAAGACCCTCCTGCGATTTCTCAACGCGAGGCTTAACTATTTTTAGGACCTAAGTTTTGGATTCCAGGATTGGATTTCCTACGAATACAATCGATTCTCGCCAAAAGTGGCCACTTTTGGCGAGAATCGATTGCATTCTTAAGTTCTAGGATCTGGAATCCAAACTTTAGGTCCTAAAAATAGTTAAGCCCCGCGTTGAGAAATCGCAGGAGCGTTTTTTGCTAAAAACGCATCCAAAAAAAAGATATGATTTTTTTGTCATTGGCGGCGCTAGTTGTGAGACGTATTTCACCTTAAAAGACCGCCACAACCACACAAGAATGTTAGAAGAACAAAACGCGAAACCACGTATGGTCCTCATCATAACGATCATTGCCCAAGGATCTGTGCCTGCGAAATCAAAGGTTTCTGAGATAATAAGGTTCAAATTCGGGCTTTTCAAAAAAAAAAAATTTTTTCGGGATTCTGTTCAGTATCAATGGACAATGTATCAAAATAATTTGAAGCTGAAATAAAAAAACCGTTTCGAGATTGAGCTTCAAGGAATACAAGAAAAATACTCTAAGATTTTTGTGCAGTGTTATTTTAGAGAAAATTGCAAAATTTAAAAAAAAGCTGCCACCGCGGCTCTACAGCAGCCTTTGCCAGAACAAAAAAAAAATGTCAAAAAACATAAAAACGCTTGGCAGCTGGGGAACAATATCAGAATACTCTATGACGCACCTTACGTGCCCAGTGTACAACCACGACGGGTCTGAGATACTCGGCTCATACAACGACGAAGATATCTACCTGGGGCCTTAGCCTGTAACACAATGGCGTATCAATGGCGTCCCAGGTAGAAGGACAAAAACGGGATTTTTTTCGTTGCTCTCCTACAACCAGCGAACTAATCCTCTAGAATTAGACTCATAATAATCTTTGCTGTACTACAAAAACATTAAAAGGACCGACACTTTACCGACAGCATTAATAAATCGTAATTGAAACTGTCAACCGGGAGCCCATTTTGGCACCATTGCGTTACAGGCTAAGGGCCTTGTTCGACACACAAAACGATGTCTTTGACTAGTGAGTGCAACACAATCTATACCAAGTAGTGGTTCGCCCCAAACTATGAACTCGCGCGCGACTCCATATCTCAGCAACCCCTCCACCGATTTGGCTCTTGTTCGTACTTAATGTTCTCCTTGCCTCATTTACCTGCCTACCAAATTTGATGACGATCCGACAAAATTTACTCAAGTTATCGTCGAACGAACATTCATACATACAAACATACAAACGCCGGATTCTTTCAGTAGACTCGGAGAACTTCGCTCTCTTCGCTCGATCGTTCAATAAAACGATCCACGATTTGCTTCGTTACACTTTTTCTCCACTACGGAAGTGCCTGAACTTCTGCCATATAAACGCTCTGAGTATTCCCGCACACTACACAGATATTCTTTCCTCCTTCACCAGCAACAACATCCACGGGTGCCTTGTCGGTGAAACTCTTCTCAAAACTACCCTATCCTCCACTTTTTTGCTTTGCCTGGTTACGTTCTTATAGTTTATACTTACTTTGTTGCACACAAGAAAAATTATAACACAAGTTACCAAATTTCATGACGATCCGACTAAATTTACTCAAGTTATCGTCGAACGAACATTCATACATACAAACAAAACATGCATACAAACACACATACATACAAACGCCGGATTGTTCCAGTAGACTCGGAGACTCTCGCTTCGCTCGCTCGTTCAACTAAAGCCTGCAATCTCCTTCCAGGGACTCTACAAAGGACGGGTTCACGCACCGCTACTCGGGTCACCGGAACAGCGCCACTTTCAAGGGGGTCGCCTTCTTCGGACCGAAGAGCGAGTACATCGTATCCGGGTCCGACTGCTCCTATATCTACATGTGGGAGAAGCAGAGCGAGGCGATCGTGCAATGGATGCAGGGAGACAGCGGCGGCGTGGTAAGTATACACGGCTATTTTTAATTTTTTTTTTTAAATCGCCTAACAAAAAATAGCTCAGTTTAGCTACAAAATGTAAAAAACTGTGAAAATTTTGAATTTCCCGCCACTATCTTCCAGCCTTAAGATTCGCGCGCCCACATCTTCGACCGTGGTCTTCTGCCGAATTAAAGACTTATTGTATGTTATTTTCAGGTGAACTGCATAGAAACGCACCCGCGCTCCCCGATAATGGCGACGAGCGGATTAGACAAGGACGTAAAGATCTGGTCGCCCAAAGGATACAAGGACCCAGAGTTCAAAGGATTAGAAAGGGTAAGTAGTACTTTGATTAGTACAGTAGTACTTTGGGAGTTTGGTCTGGTTTCAATATGAAACGTGTAAAGAAAGTAACCTCTATTCGCTCCCTGAATGCCGATTAGTTGGGAAGAACATTTTTACAGCATTTTTCATCTGTGGTGCCGTATACTTAGCACAGATTAAACATGTAAAATAACATATATTTTCTTAGGTTTTCACGAGACCGTTGTCTCTTTTATTGCTGACTGCTGGGTATCTGCTATGACCACGCAACTGTTTCTTACAATTGTGGAAATTTGCTCGCGCGCTTTTGCACTAAGATTACCTATACCTACTCGAACCACTAGTTATAAAGGATTTTTTTACTGTAAACCTAATTTAACACAATTTTAACGGATTTAACCCTCCTATTATTTACTTTTTCCCAACGTTAAAAGACTTTTTTAATACAGTTGCTCAAAAAGTGGCGTATTGCAGGGACGTATAGCGTTCGGGATGTGGGCTATTACACACGCGTGCTTTTTTTTTACCTTTCCCGCACTCGTGCGTTCTCTTTCCCAACTGTCAAAATAATGTCTATTAAAAAGAAAAACCAACCATGAAGTTTTTACTAAAAAAGTTTTTATGATTCATGCAAATACGTATATTTCTAAAAAGAAGCTACTAATTTGTTTCAATATCAGATTTAATGATTTGATTGAATGAGTTTGGTTAGGTTTCATTTCATTAAATTTCATTTTCATTTCATATCAATAAAAAACTTCTACTGAAGACTTGGCTGTATGGGCATAGTTGCCTTTGCCTACCAGAATGGGTGAAGAAAAAAAAACTCTGCTTATATTCTACGGTTGGCGCCATTTTGATTTTTCAGAAATTTTCTTTGTTTTACCTAGTTGTTTGTTGCACAAAATGAGTAATTTCGACCCTAGTTTTTTTTAATTAACACCACCGGAACTCAGTATAATTGCATAAAATGCTTCGGAGAACATTTTACCGGAAAAGTCAAAAATGTTAAGTTAGTTGAGTTTATTGTGTTTTTATTATTTTATTAAATTGCTGCATTTTTTCGCAACTGTATTAAAAATAGTCGTTCAGTACACGTGCGGAACCGTCATTGCAACTTGTTCCGACTGTCAACCCTCGCCTTCGGCTGCGCCTCGGCTCGAGTAGCCATTTGTCGGAACTCTTTGCAATGACAGCCTTTCCACACTTGTAATGAAATATACTATTGCAGGGCTCGTTTGCAGGCCTTTTAGGTATATTACCTATGTTTTTTGCGCCTTATGTGTCTAAGGCCCGTAAGATCAATCACAGTTTAAACTCGGACCATAGATTAAACCGCGCATTTTGTATAAAAATTAATCGACAGATAGGGTTTAAACTAGCCTTTTTTGTTTAAACTGTGATTGATCTTACGGGCCTTAAGGCTGGAAGATAGCAGCGTGGCGGGGAATTCAAAATTTTCACAGCTTTTTACATTTTGTAGCTAAATTGAGCTATTTTTCTTCAGCGATTTTTCGTTCGCGGCAATAACATAGTATTATTTTCATTATTGTAAACAACAGAACAACAATAATTCTTTTTCGTCTACGACAAGTTTTTTGGGCAGTGCCACTGCTTCGTAGACCAGAACACATAATTGGAAGAATTATTGTTTTTCTGTTGTTTACAATAATTAAAAGAATATTGTTTTATTGCCGCGAACGAAAAATCACTGAATAAAAATAGCTCAGTTTAGCTACAAAATGTAAAAAACTCTGATAATTTTGAATTTCCCGCCACGTTGCTATCGTCCACCCTTAATGATTATATTTTTCTCGTCTCACCAGGTGGTCCGCGAGAACAGCGGCTCGGCCCGACGCAGCCCTCTCTTCAACGACTTCCTGCCGGCGATCTACAGCGCGTGGCGCGGCGAGAGCAGACGCGGCGCGGGCGCACGCGACGGCGACCCGCACAACTACGGCGGAAACGTCGAGTTCGACGGAAACGTCTGCACCGCCTTCTAGGAGGGTACAAGACTTTAATTAAGACCTGGGATTGAGGATGGAGGGATAATGTAAAGACTAGTGCTAGCGATGGAAAAAATGGACCTGGACTATTATGTAGCGGTTAATTTAAGAGAGGGCATTGTTACACGGAGCTAGTTTTGGGCCGGCGAAAATTTTATAAGTGCGATAAATAGCCGCTAGAAAAATTCAAACGATATATTCTATACCGCTGATGACTACGGTGGGAACGTAGAGTTCGACGACGGAAACGTCTGCACAGCCTTCTAGGAGGATATAAAATATAAAAGGATATAGTTAAGACCAAGGATTGAAGATGGAGGACTAAAAAAGACAAATTATCTACGAATTGAAGATTACACTGAGATTTCTCTGGCGGCGATGTTTTCTGGCAGAGTGCTGTCACACAAAGCCCCGTGTCTATAAAGGATATTTTTGTCCGACAGGTTTCAAAAGAGCTGTTTTCATTACGTAAAAGTAGCACTTTACGCTCTCTCCACAAAATATTTCCGATATTCGAGTGCGTGCATTGAAAACAACGTCGATCCTATAGATAGAAGCACAACTAGGTGCCTTATAGACTCAAAAGAGACTAAAGACTCAATAGGCTCTTTTCAACGACTTCCTCCCGGCGATCTACAGCGCGTGGCGCGGCGAGAGCAGACGCGGCGCGGGCGCACGCGACGGCGATCCGCACAACTACGGCGGAAACGTCGAGTTCGACGGAAACGTCTGCACCGCCTTCTAGGTGGATAGAACACTATTGTTAAGACCTGGGATTGAGGGATGGAGGGAAAATGTAAAGACTAGTACTTGCGATGGAAAAATTGGACTTGGACTATTCTGTAGCGGTTAAGAGAGAGACCATTGTGACACGGAGCTAGTTTTGGGCCGGCGAAAATGTGGAGAAAATTTAAAATGTTTTATTCTATGTATAGCGCTGATGACTACGGTGAGAACGTAGGATTCGGCGGAAACGTCTGCACAGCCTTCTAGGAGGATACAAGACTATAGTTAAGACCAAGGATTGAGGATGGAGGACTAGAAAAAACTAGTACTAGCGCTGGGAAAATTGGACCTGGACTATTCTGTAGCGGTTAAGAGAGAGGGCATTGTTACACGGAGCTAGTTTTTGGCCGGCGAAAATGTGTTCTATAAATAGCAAATGTTTTATTCTTTAGCGGTGATGACTACGGTGGGAACGTAGAGTTCGTCTGTCTGTCTTTTAGGAGGATACAAGACTATATTTCAAGACCAAGGATTGAGGATGGAGGACTAGAAAAGACTAGTGCTAGCGGCGACAAATTCTCTACGAATTGAAGCGAGCGAATGGTTATACGGAGATTTCTCTGGCGGCGATGTTTTCCGGCAAAGAGTGCTCTCACACAAAGCTAGTTTCTTGCCCCATGTCTATAAAAGATATAATTGTACGACAGGGTTAAAGCGGTCCAAAAGGGCTGTTTTCATCGCGTAAAAGTAGCACTTTACGCTCTCTCCTCCAAATACGTCGGATATTCGAGTGCATGCATTCAAAACGTTGATCCTATCAAAAAATTGTCGGTTAAAAATATCAGCTGCTCCCTGCTCCATGCATTAGGTACAGTAGGATAAATCATTAGGTGTTCCTAATGCTCCATGAATTAGGTACAGTAGCTCCTGCGATTTCTCAACGCGAGGCTTAACTATTTTTAGGACCTAAGGTTTGGATTCCAGATCCTATAACCTACGAATGCAATCGATTCTCGCCAAAAATGCCCACTTTTGGCGGGAATTACTTTACGGGAAACACTTTAGGATCTGGAATCCAAACCTTAGGTCCTTAAAAATAGTTAAGCCTCGCGTTGATAAATCGCAGGAGCGTTTTTTGCTAAAAACGCATCCAAAAAAAATATATGTTTTTTTTCATTGGCGGCGCTAGTTGTACGTTGTATTTCGTCTTAAGGGTCCGTATAAGGCTAACTAGCGCCACCAATGTTGAAAAAATCATATCTCGCTTCAGAAGAAGTTTCTGACAAAATCCTAAGATGAGCTCATGCGCCATGCTTTTCTAGATTTTTAAGTGTGGGTACCCAACTCAATTTCTAGTCTTAAGCTAAAAAAAATTCGAAAACCGCCAAAAACGGCCGTTTTTGGCGGTTATCGAAAATTTTTTAGCTTATAAGTAAATTTCGAAGAGGGTATCTACACTTAAAAATCTAGAAAAGCATGGCGCATAGGCTCATCTTAGGATTTTTCCAGAAACTTCTTCCAAAGGAAGATATGATTTTTTCAACATTGGTGGCGCTAGTTAGCCTTATACGGGGCCTTAAGTATGGAACAGCTGTTTTTTTTTCGAGATTTTGCACTTGATCCCGTAGTAAAAGTTTCCTAAACGACTCTAGTTTTAGAGAGCCCTGGACCCATTTGGTATCACACTTTTCTCTGTTGAATGATATTATTTGGGCCAGTGGCCATATCCGAAAAATACTATGGTGTCAGTTGTTTTTTATTTGATGGTTGCAGATGGATTTCATCAAAAGCATTATTTTGACCTGATTATCGTAATTAAGTAACTATGCCCCGGTTTCGGAGTTGTAGAATTTTGCTAAGCAAATGGGTAAGTATCGTCCTGTCTCTGCAGATTTCTCAGAAAAGAGCGTGACAGTGCGATACGTAAGTATGTGCTTAGTAAAATTTTGCTAAGGAAATACTTTACTATCGTTATGTCACGCTCTTTTGTGAGAAATCTGCATAGACAGGACGATACTTACCCATTTGCTTAGCGAACTTCTCAATTCAGAAACCGGCAGTATGTATAATAAATTAAAATTAAAAAGTGCCGACAACTAACTCATAATCAACAATACCCATACTGGTTTTATGATACCTAAATATTATAATACTTATTGCAAAAGCCTGTGATATATATCATTTTTTCGACCCGTGTAATAATGTAAGTAATTATATTTATAATAATATATTCTAATTTTATTGTAAAGGCCGGGTGGGGTAATAAAGGGTCGCTCAATTTTAATGTAGATTATTATTAAGAAATTAAAAGCAAAGTAGAATAAGGCTTCGATTATCCATAAAGTAAAGAACAGAGGTCACAGAGCCTATCATTTGCCTTTGTCCTTTGCTACATTATTTGGTATCGATGCTCTGAAATCCTATGACACCTGCGTCTCGAAAATGGCCGCCGACCGCATACAATTAATTGAATACGAGGGCTACCGTTAAAGTGGTCACTAGTTGGCGCCACTGTCGAGTAAGGTCATGAAGTGTTAGATATTTCGGACGTAAAATAAAGTTTACTTACATTCATATGTATTACTTACCTTAAGACTGTACCAATAAGTCCCGTGTCGGGCAAACCCGGTTTGTTCGAAAAAAAAAACCGAAAAATAAAATACTCTTTTAAAGTAGTAACGGGACGACTATTTGCCATAATTAATATCAGGTATTGCAAAATAGTCACAACTGTTTTTATGGGTTACGTGGAAATAAACCCGCGTAGGCCGCGTAGCCCATACAAACAGTGACATTTCTGACCTTACGGAACATTAGCGCCCCTACCGAAAAATCCAAGCGCGGTAGCCCTCAGCGCCATTTTCAGACCGTTTATAATATTTTTAAACTTAAACTTTCGTGAGCACTGCACATTTTTCTATTAAATCACGGTTTTACTCACTAGTAATTTGTCGGTGTAGCCGACTAGTTTCGGTTCTCATTCGGAGACCTTAATCATAGAGAAACTAGTCGGCTACACTGACAAATAATTACTAGTGAGTAAAACCGTGATTTAATAGAAAAACGTCTATAATATGTTTGTAAATTAGTAAACCAATCTAATATTGCCCTTAGCTTCTCCATGGGTGTTACTCCACCTGTCTTCCTTTTTTATATTTATTATTTATACTCGTAAGTTAATTGTTTACAATGTGAGAAGTTAAAAGAGCCTGGGGCCCCATCCAATAGCGCCCCAATGAAAAAAATCATATCTTCTTTTCGATGCGTTTTTCGAGCCGTTAAATGAGAATCCCGTGGCTTAACTATTTTTAAGACCTAAGGTCTAGATTCCAGATACTAAGGTCTAGGTTCTAACTACGAATAAATCCCGCCACCGACAAAAGTGGCTGATTTTTCTCCATTGGCGGCGCTAGCGTGCCTTGAAGTGACTTGGCCAACGGAATCTATGAAACTAAAATACTGACGATAGACTACGTTTCACGAAATAAGTTCTTTGAGTTGTTGTACCAAAAAGTAATGTATAATCCGCGTGGGATGAGAATGGGATGGAACCTTGTCAAAATCTGTCGAAAATATACATTTTACTTTGACAAGGTTGCTTCGATGCGAGTTTGCTTAGCTCGCGTGTCTCAGTTCCAAAAGGTCGCATCCCATTCTCATCCCGCGCGGATTATAACGAGAAAATCAGCTGGCGTAGCACAAGAATGGGAAAGGCCATATGAAAAAGATAGCCTCCTGCCACCTTAGCACGCTACCATTTTGCCTACTCTCAACTGTCACCTTAGCCACTTAAGAGGGAACGCGGGTAACCTCAACTCCATACAAAATGGGAGACCTGTTTCCTCCCTGGATAATTGTTTTAGAAAAAATATGTTTATGCCATTCAATCTATATTTACCTCTGCCATGTCCCTATGTTTTCCTTTTTTTATTATTTTAATTATTTAAATAAATTTTATTAAAATAATTTTTTTTCTAAAATAATTATCCAGGGAGGAAACAGGTCTCCCTTTTTGTATATTTTGTATGGAGCAGCCGGCTACCCGCGTTCCGTCTCAACACTACTGTACGGGCAGCATGGTAAGCCCGAGATAGGCCCTTCTCTATGCAAAACTGTCAACTTGTCAATTTTTTTTTATTAAAATGGCAATAACTACCTTTTTTCGACATGACCCCAATCTATTGCCATCTCGAGTCCCGCCTACCATGCTCGCACAATAGACATGGCACGTCTGTCACTCGAGTTCGATAGAGTCTCAAAACGACCATGCTAAGCATACTGAGGTGACAGTTTATAGTAGGCAAAATGGTAGCGTGCTAAGGGGGCTGTAACATAGAACTTGTGCCATCAAACAGTTCTTCAGCAAAGTTCTTAAATCTTTTGCACTAAGAACCAAAATACTTTGGGACTTCTTTCTTGGCGCGAGCTCTGCTGTCATGATGTTGTATGACAGTGTTGCCCTTCTTCACCGGACAACTTACGTAGGGTGGGTGTTGCGTTAACCAGGGGGGTTACCCTTGACGCTATTGTGATCAAATTGAAAAAGTTTTAAAATTAATTTCTCTTTGAATTCGCATAGTAATGCTATGATTTTAAATACTTTGTAATGTTAATTCAAAGATTAGGCTGTTTTATTCAATAAAAACACAAATTGCGTCTTAATATGTAAAATATGAAATTTTGTAAATTGCGCCATATTGCGGCCGTATTGGAAAAATGCGTCAAGGGTAGAGGGGCAGGGCCCTTAGCCTGTAACGCAATGGTGCCAAAATGGGCTCCCGGTTGACGGTTTCAATAACGATTTATTAATGCTATCGTTCCTTTTAATGTTTTTGTAGTACAGCAAAGAATATTATGAGTCTAATTCTACAGGGTGCACTCTAAGTCGAAAGCGAAACTTTAAGTAGGCTGTCTACTGATCACTACAAACAACTTGTACTAGGTTGCGAAAAAAATGGAGCGAAAAAAATATCAGCTGTTTCATACATTTGGTGCAGTACTGAGTCGACCTTTTGTATGGAACAGCTAATATTTTTTCGCTGGTTGTAGGAGAACGAAAAAATCCCGGTTTCGTCCTTCTACCTGGGACGCCATTGATATGCCATTGTGTTACAGGGTAAAGCCCCAGGGTTAGCCAATTAACTCTGAATTAATGTCAATAATTGTATAGAAATGTCAAATTAACTCGGAGTTAGTTGGCTAACCCTGTCTGATACTCACAGGGTGACTTTAGAATAGACAAAGAATTTACTTTTTCCCCTGCTCCGGCAGTTCAGTTTTGATAGTTTATTTGGTTGATTGAAACCCGAATCAAACATGGATTCTTTTAACAGAAAACAATGTAAAGTAGCTAACTGTATAATTTTTTAGGTTAGTAAAAAATAAATTTTAAAAGGCTTACATATGTTTTTTTTTTTTACTCGCCTTAATACTAGTCCGGCTACTACAGGGTGCACTCTAAGTCGATAGCGTTTAAGGCCCGGTTTCTAAGTTGAGAATTTTGCTAAGCAAATACTTTACTATCGTCCTATCACGCTCTTTTGTGAGAAATTTGCAGAGACAGGAATACTTACCCATTTGCTTAGCGAATTTCTCAATTCAGAAACCGGCAGTAAGTAGGCTGTCTACTGATCACTACAAACAACTTGTACTAGGTGGCGAAAAAAATGGAGCGAAAAAAATATCAGCTGTTTCATACTTTTGGCACAGTACTGAGTCGACCTTTTGTATGGAATAGCTGATATTTTTTTCGCTCCCTTTTTTTCGCCACCTGGTACAAGTTGCTCGTAGTGATCAGTAGACAGCCTACTTAAAGTTCCGCTATCGACTTAGAGTCCACCCTGTAGGGTCGAATACAAGCAGGTTTACAGGGTGGCCCAAACATACACGCCAAGCAAGAAAATCTAGACAGCTGACACAAAGGGCTACCCGAATCATCCCCACATGTTCGGCAATTTTTGTCGCTTAGAATTCTTTTTTGTTTAGATTCTCTTGACTTTTCAGAGATATTTTTTATTCTTTAGGGTTTCAGATAACTTATCTAACATCAAAAAATAATGATCGGCGATCAAAATTTTTCAACTTCTAAATGTGATTTCCAACAACTTTCGTTCTACGACCACCTCACGCCTCACTCACTCTTATCGCAGTCCACTGCAAGCGTAGCATAAGAATGGGTTAGGTAGGCATAATAAGGGGGTTATAACTTGCATCTCTTTTGTTTGGCGTAGAGCGGGATAGGTAGAGTTATAAACCCATAGATACGCTCTATCTAACCCATCCTTTCGCTTCGCTTGTAGGAAAGATAAGGTCAATACCTACGTGCGGAGCCAACAAAGCCGCGAGTTTCCTCGCGAAAGTTTTTCCTTCGCCGCAAGCGAATTTTACCTACGTAGTCCAACATAGATCCTCTTCCTTTTTAGGTCCGTTATTTATTACTGTAATAGTATAAGTTGGCAATAAGTAATAAGTTGTATAAGTATTTTAGGCCTGAATAAACCTTTACTTACTTAAACTAAGGTCACATTCGCCACTACGTACCTACCGGACTCCAGGCAGATACCTAGGCCCGGTCGTCGCTAGCAAGTAGTAAAATAGTAGGTAGAGTGCACAACAAGTGCAAAGGTCGAATTGCTGTCGACTGGGCTGGGACCTCACGCTTTTGAGGCAACGGTTGTATCCATTGGGCTACCACCAACAGGCAGGTAGGTACAGTCGGCCAAACGCTAGGATACCCCTCTTTGTTCGATTGACGCCCTTATGCTGCGCGCGGTAGAGCTGCCATGGGGTATCTGTGACTGTGGCCGACCGTACTTATGCAAGCATTCTACTAAAAGTAGTAAGCCATACTCGGTTCATAAAATTATATAGCCAATGGTTTTCGATCGAACCTTTTACTTAAATCCTACCTGCCGGCCCACCTAACTTTACCTTACGAAACCGAGTCAACTAAAGAGGTCAACGACCGACAAGATTAAAAAGAAATGGGGCGTATTTAGGTGAAAGTGGCGTGCGAAAACGTGGGATCCGCCATCGTAGTATTAAACGGTTTTTAATTTCTCCTCTAAAGCTAATTAGTCTTGAATATATTGACATCAATAGTTTTATCAGTTTATAAACAAACAAAAGCGGATTATTAGGCACCGTGTTATCGCTCGTAAATAAACAGAGTCGTTTCAAATTAATTAAATGCTCCACATACCTACATTTCTGTTTCGTTACCTTCTTCAAACCGTTTTCGGTTCGATTACCCAACCCTCTATAAATATAGAAAACACAGCGATGGCTTCCTGAAAACTTCAGACTTCAATGATTCTCTTTGCGCGCCATAACGGCCTCCTTGCGACCGCAGCGCCGACAATGGTGACATTTGGAACTAATTGAAGCCCGCTCCCCTTATTTTGTCAATTTGACAAAATTGAGACGTTTAGGAGTTAGACAGATTTTTTTATGTGAATCTATCTGGGTTTTTAAATGTTTTTCTACAGGTTTTGTTGTGAAAAATTGCAAAGTGCAATAAAACATTGAATCCACATGCGAGGCTTGGCCTGCCATTGGCTGGGCCTGCGACCAATCAGCGGTGGCGCGTGTGCAAGCCCGCGCCATCTTCGTTTTGAACTCGTCCCGTGTTGCCGTTGCCGGTCAGTCCAGTCGCGCGTCAGACCCGGACAGTTGTAGATACCTCGATAATTCTAGTAATTAATTAGTACCAAATCAGAATAATCATGAGCACCACAGAAAAGAACAGTGAAGTGGCGGTGGACAAAGTCGGCGATGAGAAGGCGGACCCCAAAAGTGACCTAAAAGGAACCAAACGAGCGGCGGAGGTGAGTGCACATGTCTCACACGAATTTATTCATTTTATTTAATCGCGCGCCATTTTATTGGACGCCGCAATCTAAGAGACATTACAATAATTCGGCTATATCCGTGTTCTACCACGTTCTATTCGTTGAGGTTATTATGGAAGTAGGACTCTAAAGGCGGGCGCACGCCGACTCATACCGGCGTATTTTTGGCCATCTTTCTCGTGTACGATGTATTTAGTTTTTATATGGGCCAATCGATGACTCAATGCGACTATGCTATATAGTTTTTGGAGCATGAGATGGACTTCTTCATTGCGTGAATGAATGGCGTCCGTCAGTAGCTTTGTTTACCCGTTTTCGTTACGGAGACATGACCTTGGTAGAAAAAAAAACATGGCGGGGAACGTACGCGGCCCTAGCGGCATGACACAGATAATTAATTGAAAAGCCAATTCGGAGTTACAACTTTGCTTGGATTTGCTAAAAACAAGTTTTAATTACACGTACTTTTGCTACAGTGGACTTTCTCAAGGGTTTATGCTCATGGAAGCATGACGCGCGATAGGTAACATGGCCGATGGCCGGCAGACAGTCCTCATATTTATGCTGTCATTCGTTACAATAGGTACTACAAGTTGCACACTAGATTCTAACCTAAAAATCTAGTCTGCTATGATATAACTAATAGTTACTGCTTATGTTATGCAAGTCTCTCGAGTAAATTAATCAATCTATAGACTCGAGTGACCCGGCGTTATTTGCATGAGACATGTAGGTGTTTTCCAATGTAATAGATGCTTCCTTTGTTCTACGTGTAGAGAATTGAGTGCACAAGGCGTACACAGTCTCTTGACACGAATAAAATTTAGCGGGAATAGTGGAAAGTCATTGAATTTCATAAAATGCGGGAATATTCATCGTCTGTCCCTTTCTCGCGAGGTAACCTACAAGCTTGCTCGGCCGAAGCGTCTCTATTTGACGCGGCTAACCTAACAACACTTGGGAAACTCTATTTTTGAAGCAATTATAAGTTACATCTTTGCTTTTGTGGCAATATAGAATGATTGTTAGTTGTTTATGCTATTTAATAAAGACGCTGCGTCGTAACTGTGAGCGTTGTGTGCGCGGTGACCGCGTTCTTTGAAACGTGCCAAGCGAAAACCGGCCGTAGCGACGCCAGGCAGGCCTCGCGTCGCACGGTATGTCGCTCTTTCCCCCTACTAACTGTAACCCACGCCTCTTTATCGTACCGAATCTTTGTCACCTGCGTCTTTCATTATCTTACCCAAAAGCGATCAACGATTTCACCGAAATATCAATCTTTCCTTTCTAGTCTATCTGGCCCGCAGCCAATTATTAGTTGTCGAAATGATTATTTTGATCTTTTAACACGTCAAGGTGGGCTGCTCTCAAGATTGATGTATCAATTTCCGCCATTAAAGTTGCACCGTTTCTTTTAATTCTAGGAGAAAACAGCGGAAGCGAAAAAGGCGCGAAAGGAAGAAAATGGCGGCGGCGGCGCCGACGAGCCGCACAGTGACGAGGAAGAGTTAGACGGCGAGGGTGAGGGCGACGACGACGATGACGAGGAAGTTGAGGGGGAAGAGGGTGAAGACGACGAAGAAGATATAGGAGAGGGGGAGGATGACGATCTCGAAGGTACAAATTAATTTCTAAGCAAACTAATCTACTTACAGCATTTCAATGGCAATGTCTGTCTGATTGTAATAATAAGTACATTATTAGTATAATTATTATTAATTATGTGTATGTGTCAAGTTATAAGGTAGTTGATAATGCAGCTCTCGATTAGTGCTAAGATTCATATATTATATGAGAATTTTATGATTTCTAACAATAAGTCGTAGTTTACAATACAATTGGGATGAAATAATTAATGTTTGGACGTACCTTTAAATTATTAACTGCAATATGATGTAATTGAAAACACTGTTTCAATGAAATAAAAATTATTATATCAGTTACAGACATTTTGCTTTTTGATTAGTCTCCTTTACCAGACCAGTTCCTTTAGAATAATAACTTAACAAAACTTTTTTAGTTGTTTAGAATAACAAATTTTATAAACCGCTTCATATTAATTGCATGTCCTTTCCTCACACCATTTCTTAAACTAAACTTTTTTACTTTTCTTACAGACGAAGAGGTGGAAGAGGAGTTATTAGGCGAAGAAGAAGAGGACGATGCGTAATACGCCTCGAGTCTCTCTATGGACAATGTCAGTGATGTGTTAGTGCACGTGACGACGTGGCGTCGCCTCGCCTCAACTGCCCAGTTCAGTTCTACCCGATCTGAACAACCTCCCCTAAAACAGAACAGTTGGGAACAAGCGGGGCCACAGCACTAGCTCCCACCTAAAAAACGGGTGCAGTCTAATTTAAATTTAAATGACAAAGAATTATTAATTTTATCATCAATTGCAATTTTCACCTCCCCATGAATCAACGCAGAACATCTGCCGTTTTAATATTTTTTTACTGTTTAAGTTGTGATACCGATGTCGTATCTGTTTTTTTTTTTCAATGTCCATCGCCGCGATGCGTGTGATAAATTAATGAATTAATTAAGACTTAGTAGAATGTGCTGTTGAATTTTGTCATGAAATGTACAAATGTGTTTATTGGAAGTAAACTCTATAAGTAAGTGAATCTACAGCTCTGTATTCCAGGTTTACCTCCGGAGGTCCGTATAATTATTACCTAATGGTAAAATTGTGATATTTTTCTATTCTTGCAATAGAACAGGATATCGTTACACTAATAGTAAGCTGAAGTTATGGCTAATGTATTAAATACGAAGGGCGTCACAAAGCTCAATCCTTCGTTTACTTGTTAACGATGAGTGTGTACATATTTTAGCGTAAGTGAAGCCTGTGATTTTATTATCATGAACCAAACATTAATTAATAATACTTTGATTTCAACATAATTTTACACAATATTGTTCCCAAACAAATTGCATTTTTCGAGACACTCTTTCCTCTCTTAGAACTCTGAATGTTTCGGCGGGTCTGATTTTAAGAATTAATTTATAGTGATGATAACTTTTTATGAATTGATATTGAATATAATATGTTGACATACGATGGGTTGAAATGTTTCGAGTTCTTTGCAGGTTAGAGTGCCATACGGTCCGATATTCGCCTCGTAAATCCGAGATTCACCACATAAGACATTTTCATCTTCAGAAAAATATCACAATTTTGCCTTATCTCGCGGGCGATGCGCGGCGCGCTCCCGCTGTTCGTCTGAAATGACTGATAACGTGAATGCGCCTCTTACCGCGCCACGATAACGCGCAACCTAAAAAATAACCGACAGCTTTTAATTTTTGTCCATATTGTTAACTAGCGTAGGGAAATCCTTTAATTTTCGGTATTCCAGTGTTTAGAGACGTGTAGATTACGAGATTCCTAGGTTAAAGTAATTTAGTGTGTAGGATGGAGCATTTTTTATAAGCTGTGGCGCTTCGGGGCGCGGATCGAAGCGGGAGGGTGGGTGCGGGGGGAGCGCGTCACGCGTCCCCCCGCCCCTCAGGCCCCCGTTCGCCGGCGCGTGGCCTCGTTCGATTTGCCGCGCGTCGGGCGTCGGTCCCCCCTCGGCCCGCGCCCCGCCGCCGGCCGACGATGCGGCCGATACCAAGCTGCCGCCACGCGGTCCCCTACCGTGGAAAATCACTCGTTGCGCACCGTACAACGCTGCTCGGGTAGAGTGCCCTTTGCGGGCCGGGCGTTGCAAGCCTGCAATGTATACGCTCACATCGTGAGATGACTAGCTTCGTGTCGCACGTAGGTAGACGCCCATTATAACTCGAGTGTTTTGATACTTCTCGTCGAATCTACCGTTTTTGAGCTGATTGTTCACGTGCGCGGTCCGCCGGGTACCTCGTACAATATTGATACTTAGATACACGAATCTGTAGAAAAGCCTCTATTTTTCCGAAATGCCCACCCTAGGGACGGACCGCGTCACGGAAGTGCTAATTTCGAATGCCAAAGGGAGCAATGTTACGTTTCAATACAAACGGCGACAAACAAACGAAGAAATTGAAATTAAATTTATCTTATGAGTAAAATCCTAACGTCCCGCCTTTTCATTTTTGTGGTAAGAATGAGATGTCGCTATTGTTTACTACTAATGTGAATACCTTAGTACGATTTTATTTATTTGTGATGTTGAACACTTGATTTTCTACAATGGACGATGTGTAAATACAACCGATTTTGAGTAAAAGTTATTTCGTTTTTTCATCCTAACCAAGGGCTCTGTATGTTTCTCTTTAAAAATACTCTCTTGTAACGAAACTACTTGTGGCCTCCCGCCGACTCATCGACGCAACTATTATGCCACCATAGAATGCTACAAATTATAAATAAATATGGCGTCGTTGTAGGTAGATAAAAGCCCCCGATTCCCTGCGCTTTTTAAATGATCTGATATCGAACTTTATGATTAAATTTATCCCTCTAAAGTAATTTTTTCACCCCAGACCTCGGGATACGACCCTGTTTTCTTTTTTTTTTACTATGCGTGCGTGCCGGCCGGCAACTTTCTACATTATTGCATAACGTCGCTGAAATTCCGTTACATTTTTTTAGAAACCAAGGTGATAAAGAGCAAAGTAAATAATACTCTAGTTCATGAAGTAAAATCCTATTCATAACTACTTTTTAGTTTCTAGGTTATATGACGTCATAATTAGTTATTGACTCCATCGTCAATCGACATTCTCTCTTTCAGCCCTAAACAGCAAATGAAAATACCAGCCCTAAATAAAACCAACGCTTTTGAAAATAGTCCCTGCATTACAAAGGGTGGAAAATTGTCGCTACTAAACCTAAAACATTCTTGATTTTAAGAGCTTTATTGATGACTCTCAACAATGAAAAGTTTGTGCAAGTAGCGACATCTAGTTAAGGAATATTGCTTAGGTTGGTACCTCCTTGGCTTGTTAGTTTCTCATTAATCCAAAAGATGTCGTTGGCAAAAATGTTAGAAGGCTAGGTACTAAGCACCGGAAAGGTTACTTTTATTTCTTACTTTGAATTTGGATATTATATCAATTCAACCTTGAAATAATTTGCAGGACTTACACGTAGGTACTCGTGTACAAAAATGTTATGTCGTTCACACCTATGGTATAATGATAACATCGTGTGATTTCTTAGGTAGGTATAGGCGTTCTGTGGGTACGAGCCAGGTACGAGCACATAATATATATAACGAGTGTTGAATCCGATAAAAGTGTAGTTAAGTTAATAAATAATTAGTGTAGGAGGTACTAAAGTTGCCAAATTCAGCATAGAGGTCCGTGAAACTTCTCGGTTCAGATCAATATTGCGTCACGATCGACTGCCATTATTTCAGGATCTGAGATGCACTGTTTGAAGAAAGTCTATAAGATACCTACTTACATGATATTACCTACCTATCAATATAAAAAAATACATAAGTAGAAAAATATTCCTCTATTAATGACTTATTATTAGACAAACAGCAGAATCAGTTGACGCAGTGCAGCGCCGCCTGCCGCTGTGCATTGGAACAGTGATCAGTGAACCACAGATGACAGATTACAAAACAGTGAACAATCGTACGCGACGCAGGCTTCACGTGCGTCCGACGACCTATGGGGTGCTGTCGTAAAATAATACGATGCACGATAACAGATTTAATTGAATAGATAACTCTGAACAGTGATTTTTATGCGGAAAAAGTTACCCTGCTTGTTGTATTTTGTGTTCGGCGTGGCGTTGTTATTTGATTTAAATGTTTACAAAAGTTTTTAAAAGGTAAGTTCTTTCTTATTGTACCTATGTGGAAAGTTTAATAGTGACAAAACTGATTTCGTCTTTCACTTGCTCAGCCAAACAAGGAAAAATGCTCAGAGGTATAAACACAAACATATCCTTCCTTATACCAATTAGTTAGGTACCTTCCTACATATAGGTATTAGGTACTGCCTATCATATGAAGTGGAAGCGACCGAGGCAGGTTTTCAAGTGATGCAAATATAAGTAAGGACATAAAGGTGTATGCATGTAACACCACGAATGTCATCATTATTTTAGATAAGTTACTTAAAAAAAACTAGGAAGGATTAAACTTTATTTTTGAGTGTTCATCATCATCAGCCTTTTAAAAGTACTGCTGAGTAAAGGCCTCTTCAAGCTCACGCCACCTCTCACGATCCTGCGCCAGGCGCATCCACTGTTTTCCGGCCACTTTGGCTCTTTGGCTTTGATTTTTGAGTGTTTTTAAATATTTATACAGTATACAGGGTGTTTCAGAAAGGTCCTGTGGCACTGAATGGAGTCGCTTAACTCGCCAATACAAGCAACTTTTACTATGGGACCGAGTGCGAAATCTCGGAAAAAATATCAGCTGTCCTGTACAATACTAAAATTCGACACTGCGCCAAAAATTTACGGGAGCCGCTGTTTTTTTTGCGAAATTTCGCCGTTGGCCCCATAATAAAAGTTGTTTTTTTTTTGTGTGTTAGGCGACCCCTTTCAGTGTCACAGGACCTTTCTGAAACACCTTGTATACATTTTTTTTAATATTAATCCTAGATCCCGTAGGTACCTAAAGATAGCAGCACATAATTTCAGCAAAACGACACTGGTAAAAATCTTAACAGCAATTTTTGCCAGTTTTCCGGCCTAGATAGATAATGATTTTCAAAGTAGGTACCTAGGTAAATAAGGATTTATACAATTTATTTTAGGTATTGTACATAAATGCTTGTTGACATGCACGTGAGTCGCACGCACGCAACTCGCAAGCAAATTAGATAAGTAGGTATAAAAACACATAAAAAATATAGTAAAAAAATAAATCACATCACATCGAAAGTAAGCGCTCACAGCCTAGTTGTACTAGCCGTTCTTAATCGATTGGCAAAGTTAAGCAACAACGGCCGCGGTCAGTCCATGGATGGGTGACCGCTAGTGGCAATAATATCTGAGCGCTTCCGTGCTTCGGAAGGCACGTTAAACCGTTGGTCCCGGTTGTTATTGATTAATAACAATCGTTAAGCCATGTCAGAGACCCTTTGGGTGGCCTAAAAACTCTGACACCAGGGGTGGCCACTACCTCATACGATTACTTACTTTACATCGAAAGTACTGCAGAAATGCAGACAGATACAAAACAGATTTTTTTAGCTAGCGTGCGGGAAATGCAAAATGTTCAGAGGTTTTTCCATTGTGTAGCTAAACTTTGCTATTTTTACCTGACTGAACCAAAAGGAGGGTTATGTTTTTGTATGCATAGTATGTATGTATGTACCTATCCTCCTAGCGCCCAAAGGCATAAAAAAAATCCTTCTACAAGTTAGTGGTAGCCGCCCAGCGCTCAGTTCGATTTCATCCGCCAGACGCCCGGGGGCCTTTTAAAAAGCCCTCATTTTCAATTGCCCATAAAGTATCAAATTTCATGTGGAATGATAGATATTGGTTTTCGAACGTTTCCGGTAATGTCTGTATTATCGATGGACAGTCAGCGGTGCCAACAGAATCAAATTTCATCTGTCATTTTCGACGAAACGAGACCGAAGGTGGAGGCATGCCGTAAACATGAATATTTATTCATAGTTTTTCTTTGCCATCTTTGCTATATTGCTTGATTTTTTTGTATTGAAAGTGGTACCAATGAAGTATGTTTTCATAAAACGTTTAGATTTTCGACTAAATCCCAATAGTTTTTTTTATATAGCTTCTTAAATTAAGAAGACCTTTTGGAAGGTATCTGGGTTTCAACATTACCCTAGATTTTAAAAGCCTTATGGGTTCCTACATTTGCTTAGATTTTAAAAGGCTTATGGGTCGTAAATAGTTGTAATATTATAAAATATATGTTGCTACAAAGTATCAATAATTTGCTTATTTCTAGAAACAACCATTAGGTTACCGTTATAATATAATAAATTGAATTATCCTTGAATTATGACTGATTCACGGATAAAAAAAAATAATATGCGCTACGTAACATTGCTATACTTTTAAAAATCTTGCGGGCTTCTATCACAATAAGAGCTGTTTGAGCCCCTCTCTAACAAAAATTTAAAATATTGTTATCATTAATTTATTTATTCAAGTGCTATTTACTATCACCCTAAAGGTTAGTTATTCAGCTATACATTAAATAGTATTTAATGCCAATTTTACTTGAAAATTAGACAAATATTACCATTTATTTGGTTGATGGGCAGATTTGAAAAAAAGATTTCGATGAAAAAAATACAAAATTTATTATTTTGTGTTTTCTGTGAATTTTTACCTCATACTTTCGTGAAAACCAACCGTTCTTCAGTACATACACTCAAATAACTTTAAAATTGACGAAAATACAAAACTCATTTCCACTAGTGATTGCGGCCCAGATGCATTTTAAAAGGTTGTTATATTTCGGCTTTTTTCCTAGCGTAAAACCGTCTTTACACATCCTTTATCCACCCAAAAAAATCCCCCGTTTGTATGATCAGTTTTAAGTACATTTTCGAATGTCGACATCTCTGGGCGTCTGCCATGTGAACCTTTTAAAAGTGCTTTGGGCGTCTAGCACTACTTGGGCGAAAAAATCCTGGGCGTTAGGAGGCTATGTGCAATTATTTGGCACGCCCTGTAGGTTTTTAATTTTTTTTTTTTTTCTCAAATGGGTTTTTTTAAATATTTGATTTTTTTTTTGTTCAGTTTTTTTTGTTTTACAACAGTAAAATTGTATTATTTTCATTATTTTCCAACTAACAAATAATTCAGCAGCTCAAACTACTAGTTTGTCGAGCACAAATCAGCATCAGCTTAATAATTGTTGTCCTGTTATTTAGAATAATGAAAAGAATACAATTAATTATTGTACTGTCGCAAAACAAAAAATGCTGAAGAAAAATATCTTAGTTTAGACACAAAATAAAAAAAAAACTGAAGGGTTTTCCCGTCATGCTATTTCTGTTGAGTTTTTTTTTTTTTCATTTAACTAGGTACTGCATCAAAACCACGGTTATGAAAATTTTAAAGTCCATGCTATAAACTTAATAAAACATCATTCGGGCTTTTTATCGCCAATCTCTCTTAAGGCTGCGTATAAGGCTAACTAGCGCCACCAATGTTGAGAAAATCATATCTTCCTTCAGAAGAAGTTTCTGAAAAAATCCTTAGATGAGCCTATGCGCCATGATTTTCTAGATTTTTAAGTGTAGGTACCCTCTTCGAAAATTACTTTAAAGATAAAAAAAATTCGATAATCGCCAAAAACGGCCGTTTTTGGCGGTTATCGATATTTTTTTAGCTTGACTAGAAATTGAGTTGGGTACCTACCTACACTTAAAAATCTAGAAAAGCATGGCGCATGGGCTCATCTTAGGATTTTTTTAGAAACTTCTTCGGAAGGAAGATATGATTTTTTCAACATTGGTGGCGCTAGTTAGCCTTATACGGAGCCTTAAATTTGAAACGATCGGCAGGCGGCCTTATATGGAATCTTGTTGCCGGTCGGCACATTTCAACCGTTCCTTGACACACATCTTAAAACAAATTACAAAACTAAGAAAATAACTTTACATAGGCGGGGAGGTAGCCAGGAGTTTTTGATGTCATAAGGACACTGCTTAGGTATTAGGGTAATTATTTTTTGTGGACCTCTACAATTGCGACAGATGGCATACGGCATATCTACTAAGGCAGCGGTTCTCAATTTTTTTTTGTGACTGATCCCTTTTGGAAAGCGAAATACTTGACGGAACCCTACAATAAAACAATAGTATTTACCCGACTGACCTAGAGGTTATTTTTTCGAGTGTATGTATGTAAGGGTGTATGTACTACACTATGACTAAGTTCGGCTGTTCCTCGTGAATCGTGGTACGCCGCGTAAGAACGGTCTACCAGAGAGAGGTGTTTTGAATATTTTTTCTAAATTCTTGCGGAACCCCTACAGGGGAACACACTTTGAGTATGACTGTACTAAGGAATGAAGACCAATACAATATTTTATATGAATCTCTTGTTCTTGTTTTCCATTATCGTCACAAAAATTGCGCCATTTTCCTCTGAATATTGGGTTGATTAAACCGACAATTTGCTCATTGGATGATGACGTGCGTTCTTGTTGTATTCAAGTAAAGTCTGTTTACTGCATTATGAAAACTGTCGGACACCCAAGAACCCTAGAATATCCAATCGGTAGATATCGAATAGATCTTTGTGTAAACTATCAAGTTTTCTATTATGTTCCGTTTTGCCTTTTGAGGTACGAAACCCTTATAAATAAAAAATATGTTAAAGGTAGAGTGTCATGCTCTTGCATGGTCCACGACGCTAATAAAGTTGACCTTCACCGTAAATTGGTAGTGACTCGGGAGTGCAACACCGACATTTTAGTCAAGGAAAACTAGTGTTCTACAGCTTTTTGGACAGACTTTTTTTTTATAGTTGGTGATAGTTTTTCTTAATGCTACTGTGTTTTTTGCCCTATAATGGCAAGGCATCATAACACGTGATGCAGGGCAGAGCAGTGTCAGTCATTTATGCGAAATGTGTTCTAGGAAAATATTATTTCTTATTTCTAGTTATAATACCTAATAACTAGTGGTTCGCCCCGAACTTTGAACCCCATATCTCAGTAACCCCTCGACTGATTTGGCTCATGTTCGAACTTAAAAATTCTCTTGGCCTTATTTACCTGCCTACCAAATTTCATCACGATCCGACTAAATTTACTCAAGTTATCGTCGAACGAACATTCCAGTAGACTCGGAGAACTTCGCTCGCTTCGCTCGCTCGTTCAATTACTCACTACTTAGATTACGATTGTTTATTTTAATTGCGCGAATTAGAAGAAGAAAATTAGAAGCGCTCACAGCCTAGTTGTACTAGCCGTTCTTAATCGATTGGCAAAGTTAAGCAACAACGGCCGCGGTCAGTCCATTGATGGGTGACCGCTAGTGGCAATAATATCTGAGCGCTTCCGTGCTTCGGAAGGCACGTTAAACCGTTGGTCCCGGTTGTTGTTGATTAATAACAATCGTTAAGCCATGTCAGAGACCCTTTGGGTGGCCTAAAAACTCTGACACCAGGGGTGGCCACTACCTCATACGATTACCTACCCATTTTAATTGCAAATAGGTAATTTTTCGTAAGATTTTTCGATTTATTGCTTATACACGATGAAGTAATTGTACAGAATGTCTTGATATTCAACGTAAGGCGGGAACTGGCTGGGTGATAGGGCAGGTCATAACGGTACTAATAAAAAAATATTATAACCCTGTATCTAATTATTATTATAATATTTTATAATTCATTAGTATCAGTACCCACTTACCTACTTACCTAACTATAAATTGAAAATTGTATAGGGCAATAAATTGAAAATTGTATTGGGCAATAAATTGAAAATTGTATTGGGCAATAATTTTTTTTCTGTCATTGTTATGCAGGCCAATGCCACTTGTCTGTAAAGTTATTTCATTAGTTATTCATTAGTTATGTAAGTTGTACCTACTTAAACTTCATATTTAAATACATAATTCTAAACAATAGCTAGGTATCAAACGCAAAATGAAGTGTTGTAAGTTTGACTTTATATTTTTGAATGGCACGTGAAGTGGACCCATATTTTATAGTAAATTTTTAGGGTTCCGTACTCGGAGGGTGCAAACCGGACCCTATTACTAAGTCTCTGCTGTCAGTCTGTCTGTCCGTCTGTCACCAGGCTGTATCTCATGAACCGTGATAGTTGGATAATTGAAATATTCACATAACTAGCTTTTGCCCGCGACTTCGTCCGCGTGGACTACAGAAAAATGATAATATGCTTTACTTTGCTCCTAAGTGTAAAAGCGTGGTAATATGTAGCCTATGTGTTATTCTGATGTCTAAGCTATTTTTATTCCAAATTTCATCCACATCCGTTCAGCCGTTTCAGCGTGAAAGAATAAGAAACATCCATCCATCCATACTTAAAAACTTTCGCGAATATAATATTATAGCTTTTGCCCGCGACTTCGTCCGCGCTGACTAAGATAAAAAGTTGTAGCTCTATTTTCCCCGCGCCATCGACGTCAGTCAGGGGAAAAGATATCAGTTTATAGTTTATAGCTTGTGGCCGCGACTTCATTTACGTGGATAAAAGAAAAAGGATATTAGCAATGGTACCTAGCATATTTTTGACCACGTTGGCCCAAGACTTCGTTTCCATGGACCACGAGTTGTTATCTGCTTTTTCCAACCTCAACGGAGTAAAGATGCAGATACCTACTGTTACCGGCGACTAACTGATTGAACGTGGGTTACCTGCATTTCAAGACACACTTGAAGATTATCTTCTCTTTTTAGCCTTATCCCATAATTTAGAGTCCGCTAATGTGCTGCTGCTGACTGCAAACTTTCAGGCTGGGTTCTCTCTCTGTTCAGTTGGTCTCGCTCCAAGTCTTCTAAGTATTTTTATGCAAAAACTACGTGCCTCTGTGGCCTTTGTGGACACTGCCTCTCCCGATGTTAGAGAGCCCTAATGGGTAGTTTGAAACCCAAGTACATACATCTCGTTAGCTTGCGCAGTTGGGTGAATGAATAGTCAGCATTTGCTGCAGTACGTTACAGGTCTCAACAGAGACTCAACAGAGTTACAGAGCTAGTTAGCGTTACCTACTCGTATTATAGGCACTTATAGAAAACTAATTGAAAATCCGTATGTTTTTTTAATTTTTTATTTTGCATCATATTATATCAAAGAGGCCGATCATAATAATTGCGTTCTGGCACCAGAAAATATGTGATAATATCAGGAGATACTTAAAATATTACGTCTATCACATTGAGTAGTTTTTTTTTCTATGAGCGGCCCTTCTGAAACACCAAACGCGTATTCTTAGCGTCTACGATACCATAGTCTGAAACAACGGTTTTAAATCGTCAGTCTTATTCTTCTTTCGTGTTGAATGAAACCATCACACTTTGCTGTCCCAGAAACTCGTTAACTTTATCGCGCTGAGGTCACCTCTAGAGAGATCCTATCAGCTGCACTGTGGAGCATCAGGACAGGTATGATCAGGTCAGTCAGTACAGTTAAGATTGGCACGAAACATCGGCATCTGCCTCTTCTGGATGTATTCCTCACATATCTTTCATGCCGGCAACACCACCACGCAGGCGGTTCGGGGATTTCCACATGCCAGAATGAATATATAGGCGACAATGAAATTATGTAAAAGTTCACCTGTCCAGTCCTCCTAGGTACTCAATAAGTACTTAATGGAAATGAAACGGTCATGGTGCTCATGTTACACCATCAATGACTGATGTTATGCGCCTATGGTCGCTCAAGACTCTATAATGTTTTGCACATTTGCACAGTACACAGCGGATTTAAAAAAAAAAACACACAGCGGATTTTTTTGGTCAGAACATCGTATCTTAACTTTCCTTCGAGGTCTCCATTCAATTCAGTCGTTCCCTCAATGCTGAGGATCGTGACCATCATTGAAGGGGGCAGAGAGAAGAGTTCTTCATTGCGCTCTATGACTCGCGATGTGGATCAGTTCATGCAGGTGTTTTTGTGTGGATTTGGTCATAATATCCGTCCATCTTCGAGGTCTGGTGCATCCTATTCTTCCCTGAATAACCAGCAATCAGCAATGCACTCAACGGACGTTCCATCTCTTCTGGTCAAAAGATCTCAGGATGCAACCGCAACTTTGTAAAGAGCTTTGATAAAATTTTAAGTAAGGATTTATTGGCTCTTTCAGATTGTAAGTAGCTATCACTGAACTTATGTTTTTTGCCTGTTTTGAGTAATTAAACTTGTAGATTTTTCCTTTATTGCTTTGTTGATATACCATTTTTGTGACAGTGACGGATGACAGCGATAATTAAAAACAACTTCTTCACGGTTGTTCATCGTTTGAGTTTTGCGGCACATTTGGGCCTGTTTGGTGCACTAACATTCACCGTTGTTCAGTTTTCGATGGATTTACGAAAGTAAATAGCTCAACGCTACGTGATGACAGAGGGTCTTTGGTAAATGGTTGTGTCGTTCACTTTTATACAAATAGCCACTATATGATAATCTTTGTGTGTTTATTTTGCTCCTAAGCACCAAAGCGTGATAATATGTAGCCTATATGTTATTCTGATGTCTCAGCTATCTACATTCCAAATTTCATCCAAATCCGTCCAGCGGATTCAGCGTTATAACGTAACAAACACACTCACTCACTCACTCACTCACAAACTTTCGCATTTATAATAAAAGTAGGAAGTAGGATGTTACGGAACCCTTCGTGCGCGAGTCCGACTCGCACATGGCGGGTTTTTTTTTATAGCGGTACCGTAAAAACTAGAACCCTACGACAGTGATTCGCAATTGGCCGGTTTTTTTTATAGCGGTACCGTAAAAACTATAGAACCCTACGACAGTGACTTGCACTTGGCCAGTTTTTGCTCTCGCGAGTGTAGCTATAATACACACCGTGCAATTTTAGTGGTTTAAAGCCGAAAGTATTTTGTTGCACTGGTGATTCTGAGCCAATTTACATATTCCAAAATGCGCGAAAAAAAAATTCACTTCTCCATACAAATGGTGTCGATTGGCGATAGCCGTTTGTATTGGGAAGTGTTTTTATTTTCGCTCGTTTTGAAGTAAAATTTTGGAATTTGGCTCAGAATTACGAGTGCAACTAAATAGGTACCTTCGGCTTTAAAACCACTAAAATTTCACGGAGTAGGTAGTTGCAGTTCTTTGTAGCTGCACAGTGCACAGAGTGCGTGCAGTAATCGCAATGCTATTATGAAAGAGCAACGACTTCTGCGTATTGTGAAATCTCTAGCACATCTCGTCTTGCGCCCACGTGGTGGGAGCCACTCTACGGAGCTCTACCCCCCTCATTACCTAAGGAGGTACCTAGTTGTAAAGATGACTATCGTAATTAGGTAGGTAGGTACAGTCGGCCACAGTCACAGAATCCCCCTTTTTGTTCGATTGGCGCCCTTATGCCGCGCGCGATAAGAGTGCCATGGGGTCTGAGATTGTGGCCGACCGTACTCCAGCCCTTAGAACTCCTGGTATCCGCAGGAATTATGATATGCTGAGCACGTCACATTTCAACAACTTGTACGTATCTACTACAGGGTGCACTCTAATTCGATAGCGGAACTTTAAGTGGTCCATCTACTGATCAATACAAGCCACTTGTACGAGCGAGGTGGCGAAATAAAATGGCGTGAAAAAAATATCAGCTGTTCCATACGAAAGGTCAACTCAGTACTGCGCCAAATGTATGAAACATCTGATTTTTTTTTCGCTTCATTTTTGTCGCCACCTAGTGCAAGTTGTTTGTATTGATCAGTAGACAGCCCTGTAGGTGGCAAAAAAAAAACTGATCGAAAAAATATCAGCTGTTTCATACATTTGGTGCAGTACTGACTGAGTCTACCTTATGTATGGAACAGCTGTTTTTTTTTGTTCCATTATCTTTGCCACCTCGTACAAGATGTTTGTAATAGGTGATCAGTATACCTACACAGCCTACTTAAAGTTCCGCTATCGAATTAGTTTTCACCCTGTAGATAAGTAACTACCTAGGTATCTCTGTAGAGTCATCTAGTGCATCAGACCCACTCGGTAGGTAGGTATTATGTACCAACAAACGTAACGGATCTGATATCTGGGGGGTACCCTTGACGCCATTGCGTTCATATTTACAAAGTTTGAAAATGTATTTCTCTTTTACATCGCATAGTCATCCTTTGATTTTATATACTTTATTCAAAGGTTATACTATTTTGTACAATACCAATATAAAATGAGTCTTAATTCGTGAAATATAGAATTTTGTAAATTCCACCATATTGAAAAGAATGCGTCAAGGGTAGAGGGGCTGGCTTGAGTGCAGTTGCATATGAGGCGTTTGCTCTATTACAGTATGAATAGGAAGCAAGATGAGTGTTTGTCAGTGTTGAACACATTATCTTACAGACGCAGATTACCTTAAGCCGCGTGCAGACTACGCGCAACGTAACATGCATGTAATGCAACATGCAATGCAATATTTTTCATACATTTTTTCGCGCAGTGCGCTCGCGAACATATTAATATCTGTGGAAAATGTTCCATTACATGTTACGTTGCACCTAGTCTGTACGCGACTTTACTAGCAGAATTCCTAGCTTAAAAAAGAAAGCTACATTTAATAAGCTTTGACTCATTTTTGTTTTATATTAGTGCCGATTTATTTTTTATGTTTGTTTAGGTACCTACTGCTTTTTATTTTCGTATTTAGGATGAAAAACGATAATGTCCACCACGAAACCCACTATGTAAGATTAAATTAATAAACCAAAGTAGGTATTTGAAACCGGATTCACCCATTTATTAACTAAATGGTAGGTAGCTACTCAAATATTTTTTACATGTGGCATTGTCAAGGGCACACTATGGACACACGTGGAAGCCAAATAATAACTCTGTCGGTCTTCGGTCCAGTGTCGGTCCTTTTAATGTTTTTGTAGTACAGCAAAGAATATTATGAATCTAATTCTAGAGTATTAGTTCGCTGGTTGTAGGAGAACAACCAAAAAATCCCGGTTTTGTCCTTCTACCTGGGACGCCATTGATATGCCATTGTGTTACAGGCTAAGGCCCCTGTTTTTGGACGCCCCACTCTGTTGCTGCCCTTGTCCACCGGCGACGTAGCCTACTCTTTAATTTTCAAAGGCACAAAAACCCTTTGAACAAAAAGGGGTATCCTAGCGTGTGGCCGACTGTACTTAGCCCAGAATGTAAGGGAGGCTCAGCGAAAACGGGCATAAGGGCGCGAAGGAATCAAGTCAAAAACCAGTTCTAATATTTAATGTTGTCCGCAACAACTAACAAGCTAGTTATGCAACCCCTTCAACCCTCTACTAGTAGAGTACTTACTGTTAGAGCTGACTCAGCCTAGAGGCGTCAGCAATTTCACTAGAACTAAGGTGTGTAGACATAAGGTACTATTGTAAGTAAATTGGTCAATACATTAGCGCTCTCCGCATCGAGTGGACGTATTCGGTAGTTTTATTTTTATATTAATCTTTTTAAAAAGCTCCTTGGCTCCCATCATAACTTGTCTGGCGCAGCCGGTAGGATCCGGTTATCCTAGCTGCGCAGACCTCGCGAAATACCGTCATCAGACTCTGGCAGTTTCCGCGAGCCAGTCCGCGCGATTCGCTAAAAAACCGCGATCCTCGAACCAAAACAAATACGACAAGGAGCAGCAGCCGCAGTCGCTGAGCAGCATCACGGTCCAGCCAGGAGACGAGCATGGGATTGGCGTTTGGGTGGTGAGTGAACTTTTTGCCGTCCTCTCCTGTCCCATACCTCATTTTGTTACCTTGAGATAGAACTTCTCTCATTTTAACGCTAGTTAAGAAACGTAAAAATACCTAATTAATTAAGTACAATTTAAATATTAAAGTGATTAAGTTAAATAATTTTCCAAACATGGCGCCGAGCCCCACCATTGGTCCAAATCCCAGCAGTGAGTCAGGCCCAGTCATGGAACAATTGACAGCAGTGCCCAGTGAAATGGTTAAATTGATTCCCGTCTTCAGCGGTGATAAAAGGCACTTAAACTTATTTTTAAGAAAAGCCGAGTATATAATAAGTAAATATAGAGGCGGGCATGCTCAAAATACATATTTGTATCACATAATTACAAGTAGATTGGCAGGCGACGCCGCCGCTTTGTTATCGGAAAGAGAAGACATTGTGACGTGGGACGAACTAAAGCAACTCATGACCCAGCACTTTGGGGACCCGCGCAGCGAAGACTGCATTGCCATAGAGCTAGAGACGCTCAGAATAAGGCAAGGTGAAAGTTACTCAGATTTTTGTAACCGCATACAATCTGTAAGATCAGTACTTTTCGCAAAAGTGAACCAAATCGACAACTTAAACATCAAACAAAGTAAAATAGCCATTTATAACAACGTGGCCCAAAATGTGTTTTTACATAACCTTTCCGAAAACATGGTTAGGATTGTAAGACTAAAAGGCCCCACTTCATTAGAAGAAGCCTTGAGTGTAGTGCTCGAAGAAGTTAATTTCTTGGAGCAGTACAATGCAAGAAATAAGCTTCTTGGTCACAGGCAGAGCCTAAGTAACCCACAAGTCTTCCAACCCAAACCACAGCATCAGTTCGGTTTTAAGCCACTTTCTGGCCCCAACAATATGACACCAATGGGATATCGCCCCCAATTGGGCCCTCAGCCGCATACATCAGGTTTCCGCCCAAACCAGTCTGGCCCTCAGCCTCAAGCGTCAGGTTTCCGCCCAAATCAGTTCGGATTTCAGCCCCAGAACTCTTTCGGATATAAACCAAATTTCGGAAATTACCGCCCTCAACAATTTGGCCAACAGCCACAGCCCCAGTTTGGTTACAAACCGCCCCAGCAGTTTGGCTACAAACCGCCCCAGCAGTTTGGTTACAGGCCGCCGCAGAATTTCGGTTATAGGCCTCCCCAACAGTTTGGTTACCGACCACCTCAACCTAACCAGGCATCAGGCCCAAATCCCCAGACCACGGACGTGTCTATGAGAACTGTAGCACCGCGAGTGCAATTGAATGAGCTTGAATTAGAGCAGTGCGACTCTTATCGGTATGAGCCCGAGACATTCAATAATAATTATTGTTATGACGAATGTGAGTACGAGTATGATAATGATAACTCGCTACCGTCGCCGTATGAAAGTGTGATAGAGGATGAACAGATGGCTCACTCAAGTGAAATGACGAAAGTTGAAAATTTTCACATACTAGCCTCGGAAAATCCCCAGAAATGATATCAATAAATTACAACGCAAATCTCAAATTGCCGTATGTATATTTCCCGGAAATAGACGCTCGATTTATGATCGACACGGGCAGTACTCGTTCGTTTATAAGTCCCCGTAAAGCACAAGAGTATTTTGCAGACCAAAAGCGACATGAACCTTTCGAGGTCATCAGTACACATGCCTCGAGTAAACACAGTGAGGTCATAGACATCCCCTTGCTACCATCCTTTCAAAGCAATGGCCGACACAAATTTTACGTATACGATGTCGATGTACGATACGATGGATTGATAGGTCTAGATTTGCTCAAAGACATCGAAGCGACCATTAATATCAAGGATAAAGTCCTTTTGACCAACAGTACAGCCTTACCCATAAATTATGACCACTCAGACTACAAGGTTATCCTAGCTCCTCGTAGCGAACAACGAGTCAAACTACCAACTGATTTATACACAGGTAACGCTATACTAAATTACAAACAGTTTTGTGAGGGAGTACGAATGCCAAGTGCGCTTGTAAAGTGTGAAAACGGTTATGCATGTACTGTCATCCAGAATGTTACCGACAAAGAACTAACACTAGTAGTCACCTCACCGTTCAAAGTTACAGAGTATGTAGAGACTGAAGTTCAGGTTAACAGTATAAGCGACGTAGAAATGAATGACCTGGAAGTCGACGACATGCTAAATGAGAATTTAAACAAGTTGCGCCTGGAACATATGAACGAGGAAGAGCATGAGAGTATTTTAAGGCTATGTAGAGAATATAAAGATATATTTCACTGCGACAAAATTCCACTAACTTTTACAAGCCAGGTAAAACACCGTATAAGAACTAAAAACGAAGACCCTATTTACGTAAAACCCTATCGACAGGCACCTACACAAGCGGCAGAAATAAAAAATCAAGTAGAACAGCTTCTGAAAGACAACGTTATCCAGGAGTCTCACTCACCCTGGAGCGCGCCAGTCCACCTGGTCCCAAAAAAAATGGACGCATCCGGTGAGACTAAATACAGAATGGTAATCGACTATCGTCGACTAAATGAGATCACAGTAGACGATAAATACCCTCTCCCAAACATCTCAGATCTATTTGATAAACTAGGTAAAAGTTGCTATTACTCGACATTAGATCTAGCGAGCGGGTATCACCAAATCGAAGTTGCCGAATGTGATCAACCCAAAACAGCCTTTAGCACACAAAATGGTCACTACGAATTCTGTCGAATGCCCTTTGGCCTCAAAACGGCCCCCGCGACATTCCAGCGTACTATGGACAATGTCCTCCGCGGCCTCCAAGGTATACATTGTATGGTATACTTGGATGATATCATCATATATTCGACCAGCTCGCAGGACCATTTGGTGAAGTTACGCAACGTTTTTGACAGGTTACGAGCTACCAACCTTAAGGTACAGCTAGATAAATCGGAATTCTTTCGAAAGGAAGTACTGTACCTAGGCCACAAGATCACTAAAAATGGCCTCCAACCTAACGATGACAAGATAAGGGCAGTCCTCGACTTCCCCTTACCTAAGACCACCACCGAAATTAAGAGCTTCCTTGGTCTGATAGGTTATTATAGACGTTTCATTAAAGACTTCGCGAGGATAACACGACCCTTAACCGCATGCTTAAAAAAGCGCAACAAAATCGTCATTGACCAACCATACATAAACGCGTTTAACACGTGCAAGGAGCTCCTAACTAACGCGCCTTTGCTCCAGTACCCTGATCCGGATAAGCAGTATATCCTCACGACCGATGCTTCTGCAGCAGCTCTAGGTGCTGTGCTGTCACAGGGTACAGTAGGCAGCGACAAGCCCATTGCCTATGCCAGCAGAACATTGAGCGACACTGAGTCCCGCTACAGTACTATTGAGCGCGAGCTTCTAGCGATAGTATGGGCTACAAAGCATTTTCGACCCTACTTGTACGGACGTAAATTTGTAATTTATACCGACCATCGCCCTCTAGCTTGGTTAAATTCCCTTAAAGACCCGAACAGCAAACTAACCCGTTGGCGGTTACGTCTTCAGGACTTTGATTTCGAAATTATCTACAAAAAAGGCAAACAGAACACCAATGCGGATGCCTTGTCCAGAATTAAAGTAAATGCCATCGATTCAGATTCAGATGACGAACCACTTTCCATGAAAGTTAACGTAGATAAAAAAGAGAAAGCCCTTCAGGCGTATTTAGGCGAGGTCACAGAGCAAATAAAAGCGTTAGCAACCGACAAAAGACACTCCTCATCGACTATATCGAGATCGGACGAGAGTCGTACCGCGACAGCTAGCCCGATAACTATAAATGACTCTCTACCATCTGAGAAAGACGACGACAGTGTAGTATATCCTGTCCGATCACTCTCGAGCAGTGCTTCTGCGACTATCCACTCTGTGAGAAATATGGAGTCAGAAGGAATCCCTATATTGAGTGACGCAATAGATACAAAGCATAATCAAATATTAGTCCACGTTTGGTACAAAAATGAATTACAGGTGCAGGACCTGTCTCGTGAGAAACAGAAGGTCTTACAAATTTTTGTTCCACCAAATAATGATGACATTGTAAAACAGTTTTTGAAGGAATATATAAAAGGTAAAACCAAGTACTTTATTTGGTTCGAAAGTGAAGAACTAAGAAAACAATTCTCAAAAATTATCATAGAACTGTTCAAAAAGAATGCAGTGGATTTTTATGAATGTACAGAGAGAGTAGTTTTTGTGGAAGACGAAAAAGAGCAAAAGGCTATTATATTAAAACATCACATGGGTAAAACATGTCACAGAGGTGTAAAGGAAACCATGGTGAGAATACGCCGAAACTACTTTTGGCATAATATGCAGGATACTATTTCAGCGGTACTGAATGGATGTGACGCATGCAGAATGATGAAGTACGATAGGCACCCCATCAAGCCAATATTGCAACTAACCCAAACTCAGAACGCCCCTTTTCAGGAAGTGTTCATCGACCTCTTCTCTATCGAGGGTAAACACTACCTTACTCTTGTAGACGCTTTCAGTAAGCTAGGCCAAGCTTTTGAGCTAGCAAACCGATCAACCCCTGAAGTCACCCGTGCCCTTATAAAATACTTTTCGTTTTACGGCACGCCTAAGAAAATAAGCAGTGACCCAGGCGCGGAGTTTAATAACGAACTCATGAGAGAGCTGATGACAATGTATAAGATCCAGCTTCATATAGGTACACCCAATAATCCGAACTCTATGGGTATAGTAGAACGATTTCACTCTACCATCACTGAAATCTATCGTCTAGCGAAATACGAACAGAAATGCACGGACGCAGCCTCTATTATGACCTACTCCATTATGGCCTATAACCATACTATCCATAGCGCGACTAACCTTACACCATTTGAAGTCGTTTTCGGTCACACCGACTCCGGTAAAACTTTTGATACAGAATTCGAACGAAATTACCTTCAACAAATACTGAAAGATCATGCTAAAAGAACCCGGTGTCTATACGACCATTTATCCCAAAAATTAGTAGAGCAGAAACAAAAAGTTAGAGAAAAGAAAGGAGGAGAAGTAGAAGAGAATTTCCCAGAAGGAGAACCGATATTTACTAAATTAGTAAATAAAAGAAAAAGTAAGGATAAACAGCGATACGAAAAGGCAATTGTTACAGGAAAGGCAAAACACAATGTAGTCCCTATAAAAATAAGGGAGAGACAAACTAAAGTCCCAGTTAAAAATATCAAACGTCCTCCACAGGTGGTGCTTGCTCGTGCTGAGCATAACGAGCCTAAGCCAAGCACTTCAGCTTCAAAGGATTGACAAAAACCCCGGCATCTTACCTGTTAAGAAAGGTCAAGCTGTAATCCAGCGAGACAAGTGGTTAATTATTAAGGCATTAGATTTAAGTGGCTTACAATATGATCTTGCTTTCAACGTTTTAAAATATAGTGAATTTAGTAAGTTAGTTGACGTAAAGAAGCCTCATTTATACGAGTTTTCAGGGTTAAAAACACAGACAGACTATTTAAGTGACATAACGATTGATAAATTCCAACAACTCATACCCACGCGTCGTTTCAAGCGTTTTAAACGAGGAATCTTAGACCCTCTCGGTTCTCTAGTGAAACTTGTGACCGGTAACTTAGACCATGCTGATGCCATGCGATATGACAGTCTTATAACCAACATGAGAACGCAACAGGCTTCCATGGCAGGAAAACTGACGCTGGTCACCAAGGTGCTGGACAACTTCATAAATAGTACGACAGCTTTTAACCATAACTCAAAATTACTGAATGAACGACTAAAATACGTTCAGAAAATTGTTACTCAGCTTATGATCAAAGAAAATAACACCATGTACTCAACATACGTACTGAGCCTGTATAATCTATTCATAAGTAACTTTCGAACAATTTACATTAAAATAAGCGAAATTGAAACCGCTATTGCATTTAGCAAAGTGTCTGTGTTGCACCAATCCATTGTTAATTCCACGGAATTACTCCATCACCTGAAACGTATATCTGAAACTGAAAATTTAATGTATAAGGTAATCTTAAGTAATATAATTAAGTTTGAAGAATCTATAACTGTGAAATGCTATATGAAGGGTAATGAAATAATGTTTATAATGGAAATACCGTTAATTGACAAAAATACGTATAATTACTTTAAGGTGTATCCTCTGCCCATTTTCCACGAACCTCAAAATAAGACCTTTATAATTATCCCCAAATACCCCTACTTACTGGCAAAAAGTTCGACATACTTACCCCTAAACCAGCCTTGTAAACGCGTAGCTGACGACAGCTACCTCTGCGCCGAAGAAAACCGAGTGCTCTACCCGAAGGAGACCTGTATAGAGCAACTCATGCGTTACGACGACAACCTCACGTGCTGTTTCCAGGTTCCGGTACGAGTCGAAGCTACAAAGGTACAACAGATAAGCCCAAATAACTGGATACTATATGCGAGAAATAAGAACACTGTCATAAAGAGATGCGGCACTGACGTCACACGGGAGCATGTACTTGGAACATACATCTTATCTATAGACGAGCCTTGTGACGTTTACATCGATGACCTCCACCTGCATCGTGAACGATCATACGTAGAGAACATGACCTATGTAAGAGTCCCCATCATCACTCTACCAGAACTAAAGCCCAGTGATGTGCCTAGCATTCCCACTGTAAACATGGAAGACATCAACTTAGACGAGCTGAACATCCTGGCGTATGCAATGAAGCAGAAGGACATCTTCAGTGACCGTGAAAGTGAAACCCATAGCGAAGTGATAGTGCAAAGCATAAGTCTCGCTACTATAGTGTTATATGTGTTTTTAGGATTAACCATTATGTGCCTAGTTATATATAGATTTAAGGTTAAATTGATAACTTGTTGGCGAAATCCCCTATGTCAAAATCCATCGGATGATTTCGCTCTTAAGGAGGGAGGAGTTATGCAACCCCTTCAACCCTCTACTAGTAGAGTACTTACTGTTAGAGCTGACTCAGCCTAGAGGCGTCAGCAATTTCACTAGAACTAAGGTGTGTAGACATAAGGTACTATTGTAAGTAAATTGGTCAATACATTAGCGCTCTCCGCATCGAGTGGACGTATTCGGTAGTTTTATTTTTATATTAATCTTTTTAAAAAGCTCCTTGGCTCCCATCATAACTTGTCTAGCTACCATCGCACTTACGTAGGTAGGTAAGTGGTCTTTACTTTAGCATAATGAATGAGGGCTACCGTTTTAGTGGTCACTAGTTGGCGCCACTGTCGAGTACGGTCTTGAAGTAGTTAGTTACTACATTAAAATCATATTTAATCATTAAAACTGTACCAATTAAACACATAGAGTGGGTACCTAAGCCCCGTGTTGTTCGAAAAAAAGTAGAACACAATTTTCCGAAAGATAAAACTGTTACAACAAAGCAGTGGTTACTAGCGGGACAACAACTATTTGCTATAATTAATCTCAGGTATTGAAAAATACTAGCAAAGTAAAACTGGGAAGCAAAGAGGAGTCAGGCAAGGAGATCCCATTTCACCCGAAATCTTCATCGCAGTTGCGGACGGTTATGGAAAAGTACATTGGAAAAGGACTCTACATGTCTGGTCACTACCTCAACTGTCTTAGGTTCGCAGACGACATTGCAATCATGACAAAAAGCTTTGAATACCTACAGGAAATGCTACATTCACCAAATACAGCCAGCAAAACAGTTAGCCTGGAAATGAACATGTCAAAAACTAAGCTGATGACAAATAGCACACACAACAGCTTAAGCCTAGAAGAACAACCGCTAGGTAGACGAATATCTGCCGGTTTCTGATTTGAGAAATTCGCTAAGCGCGGATTTCTCACAACAGAACGTGACAGGACGATATAGCGAGACTAGAGGATGGCAGATGGACCTTGACTGCCACTAAATGGCCAGGGACGGCAGGCAAACGCCGACGAGGCAAACCAAACGCTCGCTAAAGCGACGACATTGCTAACTTTGCCGGCAAACGGTAACGGTGGATGTCAGTCTCAACTCAAAGGACAGAGACAGGCAGCCTAGTATAACTAGCCGTTCTTAATCGATTGGCAAAGTTAAGCAACAACGGTCGCGGTCAGTCCATGGATGGGTGACCGTTAGTGGCAATCATATCTAAGCGCTTCCGTGCTTCGGAAGGCACGTTAAACAGTTGGTCCCGGTTGTTGTTGATTAATAACAATCGTTAAGCCATGTCAGAGACCCTTTGGGTGGCCTAAAAACACCAGGGGTGGCCACTACCTCAAACGATTACCTACCTACCATTTTTTTATTTATTATTATTGCAAAATATTCAAAACATTATTCTTAGAAATAAACCCGCGTACACTGAACAGTGACATTTCAGTGACGAGTCAGTGACGACCTTACGCAACACGAGCGCCCCTAGCGGCAAATCCAAGCGGTAGCCCTCATTGGATAGGTATAATCCGTACGAGATCAGAATGGGATAATACCTTTTGGAACTGAGAAGCTCGCGGTCCTGTAGCGTCAGCATTTTGGCAAACTCTAGTTGTCTATGGCAAACTCGCGTCGAAACTTGCTTGTGTTTTCTGTGCGCGTGGGTGTCTGCTCGAGTTTTATCACGTTTAATTCAATTAATGCAATAACCTTGAATCCTTTTAGATTACAACCATTAAACATGTTTGTGTATTTCCCATTTCATAACCCTATGATAGAACGTAGAACTAAAATATTTTTTACTGACGCTACTCGATAACTGTCATTTTCGATTCAGTTCCAAAAGGTATTATCCCATTCTGATTCCGCACGGATTATAAGTACCTATGATACATACATAGGTGACAATGACATTCTAATACAAATAAATGTCATTGATAGGCAAGCAAGAACAAAGGACAAAGGATTATGATAGTCATTCAATCCAAACCTAACCTGTCTGATGCGTAAACATTTCCTTATTATCAGTAGATAAGTAAGTGTTTGATTGTTTCTCAACAATGTGTGACAAAAGGTCCCGCCCAACTCTTTTTGTAGGGTGTATGTAACCTACTGGATAACGGGATGTCATTTCTATGAAAAAATCACAACGTAAGAAAACAAAATACAGTTTTTGTTTTGGATTTACTTAGTTGAAATTCAACAACATGAGTGTGTACGTAGATAGTACATATGCATAGTTTTAAGTTTATAAAACATTGTGAAAATCCATGAAAGCATATTTAAAAATATTTTTTCTCCCGTCACAGCACTCACAGCGCTTAAATTTAATTAATTTAATAATATACGGAGCAAAAAAAAATTGGCATGTGATGTAAGGACCTTTTGTAACACCTTGTATTTACAGAGAGACAAAAATTTGAAAAACCATAACTGAAACACGGAAAAAATGCTCAAATCTCAGACTAAGGAACAATACTTTTACTTTTCTCAAAAAGCACATCCATCACCCACTCTCGTCTCTCGTCTTCACCTTCATTGATGTCGCGAAGGTACGGTCGGCCACAGTCACAGATACCCCATGGTAGCTCTTACCGCACGCGGCATAAGAGTGCCAATCGAATAAAAAGGGGTGTCTTTACCATGCTTTTCTCCAAGATCGATCAGAGCTAGTGAAGCTGCAGAAAAAAAAGTAGCTAGATACTTACTATTAGATAGTAATAAGAGTATCTGATTTATATACTTTTTTTTACTTTAGATAATATTTTGACGTTCAATGTAAATAATTTATTTATGGCATTTTTTTTTAAACATTCTTGATTTTGATTCTTGATTCTATCCTAGCGTATGGCCGACTATACCTACATATTTCTACACGCATCGATGAATCGACATTTGGCGGGTAACTTTAACTTCACCATAGAATGGTCCAACCAAAACCATGACCATTTTAACTACGCAGCACGCCTGCAAGTTCAAGGTCCGTGAGTTACGTGACCATGACACAATCACTTGTGTAGGTAACGACCGCGCTTACTTCCACGGGTTCCTAGCCTGTAACGCAATGGCGTATCGATAGCGTCCCAGGAGAATGACAAAACCGGGGTTTCCTCGTTTTTCTCCAACAACCAGGGAACTAATCCTCTATGTAGAATTAGAATCAGAATATTCTTTGCTGTACTACAAAAACATTAAAAGGACCGACATCATTAATAAATCGTAATTGAAGCCGTCAACTGACAGCCCATTTTGGCACCATTGCGTTACAGGCTAAGGCCCCTGATTGCTTTCTGCCGAGCGCTGCAGACTTAGCTACGATTGTTCGCGCGAGACGATTCTATCAAGACGAGTACGGTCAGAATAAAAAGCGTTACTTTATTGGTTCATTTGACTATGACCGACTCCAAAGTCTGTCGGATCTCATGCCATCCGCATCCACTTCTTTCCAGAGTTTCCAGCCTTTCTACTTTGATTTGTGCGCTCATAGCCAAGTTGGACTAGCCATGGTCAGTCTATGGGTGGGAGGAATTTTACAAGTAATGACCTCTCCCGTGATTCGGAGGGCACGTTAAACCGTTGGCCGAATGGCCGCCATAGTTGTTATATTGATGAATGATTGGGCTCCCTACTCTGACGCCAGGATTGGCTAGGACCTGCCTTACTTTGCACGAATAGCCACTCAGGCTTGACTTTGTTAGACCATCAGATAGCTAGGCCTCTTTATCATGAGTCATATTATGCCTTTAGGTCCAAAGCCATGCGTCACTTTGTTGAATTTACATTATCTAGGTTCGTTACGAGTTTACGACAATATTTACACATTATTATAGATAAGTACTATTCATATTTTTTTAGTGCATTGACGTCTCCTGATAATAAATAGCAATCCATCGATCGGCTAACAAAGAGATGGAATAAATAATATCGCAATAGGTAGATAAGTAGGTTCGGCTCACTGCGTAGTACAGTACCTACCTGCTAAGCTCAGGAGCTGTTTCACAACTTTTATTTACCTAGTCAGGTACAAAGTTTAACCGATACAACATTGGTCTCCCGTTCTAGGTCCTTCTGTGGTTTTTTGTGGGATACAGGTCCAAGGGTAGGTACTCTGAAATGTGGAGCAGGCAGGTAGATAAACTGTTTCGTATATCTCAGTGAATTCGTCCTACTTCCGGGCAGAAAATACAAATGTGTGCATCTATATTATGATCTAACTCAGGAACAATGAACTTGAGTCTTCAATGTCGTTAACCCCGCGTCTCTCTCAATTGTCAATTAATTTGTCACTTTCCGTGATGAGTTTATTGATTTATTTGATAGCAAGCTATGTAACCTCTGATTAGCCTCAGCAGGGCCCTTAGCCTGTAACACAATGGTGCCAAAATGGGCTTCCGGTTGACGGTTTTAATTACGATTTATTGATGCTGTCGGTCCAATGTCAGTCCTTTTAATGTTATTGTAGTACAGCAAAGAATATTATGAGTCTGATTCTAGAGGATTAGTTCGCTGGTTGTAGGAGAGCAACGAAAAAATCCCGGTTTTGTCCTTCTACCTAGGACGCCATTGATACGCCATTGTGTGACAGGCTAAGGCCCCAGGAGTAGAAAATGTTGCGGAACTTCCCATGCGGGTCAGATGGCCCGAATATTGAAAACGGTCTTGTATTTCCTCCCATGGAAGGATAGTTTGTGTGAATAAGGTGAGGAACTGGGAACAATAAAACCCTTTCCCTTCGGACTATCCTTTAACCTATCACCAGTGGAAGCCATTAACCAGATCAAAGCGTTTCCGTTTGAAAGCAAGGACGACCAATGGTCAACACCAAGCATTCGCAAGTCGCAACCAAAAGTTCTTAGCTTGCTAGATTTAGAAGCCAAAATCGCATGAGTACTTTCCTACATGGATCACCTTAGTACCCATTTGTTATTCAGTAGCTAACGTTCGTTCTAGAACGGAAGAACGTTCAATGCCATTGTTCTAGGTGTGATAGGAATCGCAATTATTTTAAGATGACCTGCAAATGTGTCATTATTGTGTAGATAGCTACTACTGTACGTACCTACTGTTCAATACGCTGTTCCGGTACATAGTTACTTACATTGTGAAGGTACAGTTACATTATGTGTATAGGTCACCTGACTAAGCTGTCCGGATGGTATAGGTGCTGGGCAAGCCTGCTCCATCTAAAAAACAATATCTCAGGCACTACAGCGCCGAGTGGTCTTCTCACCCCTTCTAGTGTGAAGGAAGGTACTACTGGACGCTGCATAGATCATCTCATTACGTAGATGCAAAAAGGCCTTTACTTTAGGTGGGTACCAGGATCAGAAATTGCCTGGTAAATACTTATGATCCTCAAGTCTCTAATGGAGACAAAAGACCATCCTTATTAATAATGATCTCACCCTAACCTAACCGTACCCTCTGTTCCTACCCAGGTAGTCTCGCACACACACAAGCATGCTCCTGCTACGGTGGCTGTGCATCGTGACGTCACTGGCAGCTGGGCGCGCGCTGCGAGTCGGCGTCGGCATCGCTGACGTCACGGGACCCCCCGCCGAGGTCACCTTTGTAAGTTTGGGGATTCGGAATTCAAATTCTTAAGGCGCTGGGCATAGTGAATTAGCACGCGCGCAAAAAAAATGCACAAAAACGATTCCTGTATCAAATACACTAAAAAAATCGAAAATGTTCACATATCAAACCCTAGAATTAGGTGAGAGCTATCTAAAACAGCCAGTTTTGTGTTGATACCCATTACAGATTGCAAGATATTTTGTTTGAAAAAAAGTGCGCCGCCTATTTTTTTTCATCAGAAATATCTTCAAAACGTTTATGAATGTCAACACGAAACTGGCTGTTTTGGATAGGTCTCACCTAATTCTAGGGTTTGATATGTGAAAATTTTCGATTTTTTTAGTGTATTTGAGACAGGACTCGATTTTGTGCATTTTTCTTGGCGCGCAGGCTATTCACTATGTACAGCGCCTTAAACGATGGCAGATCTCATCTTAGAATAGAATAGAAGATGTTTATTCATTTCCATTTTAACTTACTAAACACGAACATAGTACTCACAAAATTAAATACAGTAATATTTTATGTGTAAACAAAAGGGCATATGTCTCGGCTTGTAATTAATGTGCATCCGTAGGTGCAATCAGTTGCCGGTTTTCGGACATGAACTGAACTAACCTAAAATATACCTAACTAACTAACCTAAAATATACCTAGGTATAATTGTTGGCACTAAGGATCACAATTTAGAATACTTCTTATGAACACGAGGCCAGGCTTAGAGCCCAAACACTTGGATCCAGTGGGATCTTTTGTGTCACCCCCATCCTTATTCCTTTTCAGGACGTGCAAAGTTAAGCTTTCATGCTTTCATTCATACGTCAGAATAACGTCACCGAGGTTATGGATCTTATATTCTTCCGGTCTAGGATATGCTATCCGGAGAATACCTACTTTTTTCGTTTTCTAGCAAGAGCATCACGCAAAAGTCTAACAGAGAGATTGTAGAGATTGTAGCATATCAGCCTTGCCATAAATGCAAAAAAACCCTCATAGGATAGTTAGTAAGTATCAAATCAATTCAATTCAATTCATTTTAGTGTCATAAATTATATGTAGGACAAAGGTGTTCTTATTGTATAAGTAACAATATAATTTTACCAATTATTAGGCATGACAAAGATAAAAGTATTCACAATATAATTAATTACCTATCAGTCAGATATATGTCAGTTAATCGGACCCATGGCATACTCGTTTAGGAACGCCGACACCATATAATAGTTTTTTTCTAGTAAGAAATTGAAAAGTTTGCGTTTAAAACTGGGTAAATTGTCGACATTTCGTATACTCTCCGGTAATTTGTTAAACATTTTTGATGCCATTCCAAATATGCTTTTGGCAAATAAAACTGTTGTGCCAGGCAACGCTTTGATTGAGTTTTGTTTACGTGCGCTTTTCGATTTTTCGAAAAGTCGGTATCCTTTCTTCTTCATCGATAGGGCTAAGGATCGCGACCCATGTCTAGAGATGGGTAGTGGGTTATAACCCAAACGACCCAGTTGGGTTAAAACCGGGTTATAACCCAAATCACCCAGTTATAACCCATTATCGTCTTTTTTGGTGGGCGATAACTAAATACACTCTGTTACAAGAGGTAAAACGTATAACGCTATCAAAAATCCAGTTCGGCGTGCATCGCCCGCCTATTGGTTTGGAATTATACAGGGTGGCCCAAACATAGACGTCGAGCGAGAAAATCTAGATACCTGACAGCAAGGGCTACCCGAATCACCCCAATGTATGTTCAGCCATTTTTTAGGGTTCCGTACCTTAAAAGGGTAAAACGGAACCATTATAGGATCACTCGTGCGTCTGTCTGTCCGTCTGTCACAGCCAATTTGCTCCTAAACTACTGGACCGATTGAGTTGAAATTTGGAACACATGTGTAAGTCGGTGACCCAAACAAGGACGTGTAACGTAAATCAATAAATTTTAAACAAGGGGACCACTTTTGGGGGGTAAATTGTAAACTCACTAAAAAGTTTTATAAAATATATCGTGTGACATCAAATGAAAGGGCTCGTTTTAAGGATCTCAAATATATATTTTGTTATAGTAGTAAAATGAACAGTTTTGAAGTTATTTAATACGCGAAAATTTAAAATTACCCCCCTTATCTCCTAAAATTTTGAAAAAAAAAACAGGAAATAGGTATTTTTCCATAGATTACTGAAAAAACCTATAAGAAGTTCATGGTGTACAAAATTACTAAGGAAAATATTAATTTTGTTCTAGTAGCATTAGTTCCTCAACTCAGTCAACAGATATCGCTCCACAGTCCTACATCGCGGATCGCGGTATGGTTCGGACTTTCGATTAATGTATCTTAGTAGACTTTGTATGAAGATCTTCCTATGTTCGTTCGTTCGATCTTCCTCATTGTACGGAAACCTCTCAACGCGAGTTAAACTCTAACTTGTCCGGTTTTTTTTGTAAGGTTTTGTAAGGTTTTGTTGTTTAAACTGACAGGATTTTTGTACCATGCTTTGCGGAAGTTTTTGAAGTCAATAAAAAGTCCTTCCGACCTCAACTTTTTTTTCCCATACAACTTCAGTTTTCTCATGTATTTCATGTTTTCTCGAAAATAACATTAATTGGGGCAGCCCTTGATATCAGCTGTATAGATTTTCTCGCTTGACGTTTATGTTTGGGCCACCTTGTTTGTATAAAATTATAAACGCGCGCGCAGCGCGCTCAAATTTGAAACGATCTCATAGAAGCGCGCGGACATGCGGGCACGCATAGTTTAAAAAAACTTCTGACTTACAAATAAAAGTATGCCAATGAGTTCTCATCAACATTATATTTTAAAAGTACGTCTTGGTAATTTTGTGTGAAACGTATGTTTACTTAGTTATTTGAGCATATGTGTTTTTTTTGTATGGGAGCGAAAACATTTTATGACATTACTCTTCAACTTGCTTCACTTTCTGGAGCGCAGCGCACTCAAATTTTCACTTTTTTAAAACTTTTTTTACGATTTTTTACGATATTCTCGGAATGAACATTTTTCATGTAAGTAAGACGAACGACGCGGGCCGAAAAATCACAGATTTTTCCCTTATATTTCAGGAACACTTTAGACAGAATAAACACACACTCGTAATTTCACAAATGTTTCCCGTAAACAATATGGTAATTACGATTTCTCAGGAGAATTGGCAAATGCGCGCGCAGCGCTCGAAAATTTGTCGATTTCAGACCAAATTGATCAAATAAGTTTGTATAACATAAAATCATTCAGTTTCTTGATTATTTATGTTTGCATTGCCAGACCCAATAATGGGAAAGCTGACTGAGGTCCCTAATGATTAGCCGGACAAGTAGCGTAAGAGTGACATATTGCTTTTTAGTAAAAACACTTTTTATTTTTAACAAAGATATTTGAAGGTTTTGCATTCGTTGGTTTTTATGTTCGGTCTGAACCACCATAATATTGAAATCTGAAGTCATTAGTGAGAGCAGATGGGCGCGCAAAGTGCGCCCCGAAAATTCACTCTTTCGTAAGCAAATAAATGAAGGTTGGTAACTATTACAATTATAATAAAGCATAACAAAAGATTTTCGGATGCTTATACTGTCAGTAACGTATGGGCACGCTCCATTTAAGTGGATGGACTTTAAGGGAGCCGCTCGTCTTGCTTTGCTCCGCGCCCGGCGGCGGCGCACAGTAAAACGATCTCATAGAATCGCGCGGACACGCGAAGTTTACAAAAACTTCTGAATTACAAATAAGAGTATGCCAATGAGTTCTAATGAACATTATATTTTAAAAGTACGTCTTGGTAATTTTGTGTAAAACTTATGTTTACTAAGTTATTTGAGCTTATGTGATTTTTTTGTATAGGAGCGTAGACATTTTATAACTACTCTTTGCTTCAACTTGCTTCACTTTCTGGGTTTAAAAATGGATATAGTATATTATTTACTACATATCACCCAAATATACTACAAACCGCAACGGACCGAATTTGGGAGTAATAAAATAACATATTTTGTGTTCTACTGTTACTTTTTTTACATTTAAAAAATTTTTGTAAACTTTTAAGTATCTTATTTCCCACCATAAATTGTATGATTATGAAGATGACCTGCTTATGTGCTACGATTTTCATCAGATAAAAGCTGGTTGAAACTTAAATACGAATAATGTCAGGTTATAAAAAAAAACTTCTTAATTCCAAACAAAAGTATGCCAATGAGTTCTAATCAACATTCTATTTGAAAAGTGTCTCTTGGTAATTTTGCGTCAAACTTATATTTACGAAGTTATTTGAGGTTACGTGATTTTTTGTATGGGTGCGAAAACATTTTATGACATTACTCTTATTCTTCACTTAGCTTCACTTTCTCGTTTTGAAAAACGGAGTAGGTATATTATTTACCACATTTCATCTAAACATACTACATGCCGCAAGTACCGCATTTGAAAATAATTCAATATGTTATGTTATATTGTTGTTTTTTCGGGCGTTGAATCTCTTAAAACTGTAGTTTAATGAGTATAGTGCTCGTGAAAACTTAAAAAACATCAGAACTACATTATTGAACAACTTTTGGTGAAAAATTAGTCAAGTAAAGTAAAACAATAACAGTTTTTAAGGTAAAAAACACAATAAAACATAAACTATTTAATTATTTTTGAATGCGGTAATTTGCGGCATGTAGTATATTTAGATGAAATGTGGTAAATAATATACCTACTCCGTTTTTCAAAACCAGAAAGTGAAGCTAAGTGAAGAATAAGAGTAATGTCATAAATTGTTTTCGCACCCATACAAAAAAGCACGTAACCTCAAATAACTTCGTAAATATAAGTTTGACGCAAAATTACCAAGAGATACTTTTCAAATAGAACGTTGATTAGGACTCATTGGCATACTTTTATTTGCAATTGAGACAGTTTGGGTATTTTATTGTTGTTGTTTTATTTTTTAAATATCGTAGAACTTCCCGGAATACCTTCACAGTATCAGTTCTATTAATAAAGAACTAAACGGAAAAGAAAACCGAATAGTTTTATCAGTAGAACTGGACGAGTAGAACAGTCCAAACAGACTTTAGTTATCGCCCACCAAAATGGGTTTTAACCGGGCGATAATAGGTACCACGTGGGTTATAACCCACCGATTGGGTTATAACCCGGGTCGTTACCCATCTCTGCCCATGTCGTACTCGGTTCCTGACGGAACTTGACGGGCGGCAGTTTTAGGGGGCGCCAAAATAATTAAAAACCCGTGGATATCCGGATATCTGCGTGTATCAATGTGGCACGATCACGCCCGTAAAACTTTAAGTACCCTATCGAGAAAAAATCACGATGAATGCATTTTTTTAAAATTTATTTCAATCGCTGGTAAGAGGGGGCGCCACCATCAAGTCTTCACGTCCACGCTTGTATGAATGAATTTGTGTCGCAACAACGCAAGTGGATTATTTCCTATTTAGCTGGACAACTTTGGATGATGTATAGCATACAATTCACTACATTACTAACACAAGTTACATACAAACAATGTCAAAAATACATTTTTTTTTGCATATAAAGTACTTCAAACAAACGCTTCGTCAAAAAGTTTAAATAAAATAAACATGTCACAAAGAAAAAACCAAAAAACAAAATCAGAAACGCACACACACCCTCGCACACAAACACACACCCTCACATACCATAACCAAATAAACCACTCCGGGCCATCTCCGACACAAAGTTTCCCATAACGCATGAAATAAATAGACTTTGAAGTTACATCCATCGCCAAGCATGTAGCATGTTGGGATTTCGTATTTAATAGACTAACATTGAAGCTAATGAAAGTTATCAAGCTGAGTTAATGCATTCTTTTGTAATTAGCAATAATAAATCTGCACTCAGGTAAATAAGGTTTGTCTTATAATTTTGGTTGCTAATTAATGCCACCCTGGTGTTTCTAAATAGGTACATAAAGACCTTGATTATTTTTTTCAACTGCGTGTTAAAAATGTAATCATGAATATGGAAAGTCAAGGCACACACGAAGGTACAGAGATGTCGAAACATTTAAATAATAATTATTTTGCTTTTAACGTTATGATAATAAATATAAATTAGATAAGTCCTAAGTCCTGACTATTATAAAATCGTCAAAAATATAACATAGAAATAGGTTTTCAATGACCAACGGATGCGGGCTACCTTACGCTACGCTACGATTACAACCATGAACTTGAAAAGAAAACAAATGCACACATAATTTTTTGCTTGAGACATAACAATAACACTCAAATTACGTGGGAGCAATATAACAAAAGGTCCATTCCAGTTACGGCACGGCCAGGCCATGTGTAGACATACGAGTGGGAACTAAAACCAGCAACGCTTAAGTCACCAGGTGGGCAATCTAGTGTGGCTACAGTATATTATTGCAGAACTGGGCCACTGTCTATGTTTGATGTATAAGTAGTTTGGAACCGCTTTGGACACCGTACATATAGGAACAGATGGATGGCTGATGCCGAGGTAAACGGCATCAATTCGGAGTGTGTGCCTCTGAATTTAGAGAGGCTCCTGTCCTGCCCGAGTTCTGAGTCATAAGGGGCAAGCGAGAACTTCGATTTTCGGTTTTTCTACGTTTACGTTTTACGTTTACGTTGTGATATACAGGGTAATGGAAAAAAATGCACTTTTACCAAAGTCTTAGATCAAAAGTTGTTGGAAATCACTTTTAGAAGTTGGGGTTGGAGGGAAAAAGCTATTTAAAAATTGCGTAGACAACAACATGTGTGCTCAGTAAGCGGTAGGGCCTGGCTTATATATAACCACGATAAAAAGTGTAGCTCCAACTGGAACTCAATTATTCGTCCGTAATGGACTTCAATAAAATAAAACAATAAAACTTCAATAAAATCTCTGTTTTGTGCAATGAGCCGTTTTCAGCACAAATTAATAAAGCATTTCATAAATTTCTCTTAGCACAGATTAATTTTGACAGTCGTATTCCGGTTCTATGGCCACGTCTGTAGGCCGCCTGAATCTGTGCTGAAAACGGCTCATTGAACAATGTCAGAGCTAGACTTCTGCACGTAAATATCTATTTACTTAGCGCTTGGACCGACTGAGCAATCTTGGTTGGCCCACAGCTTGCAAGGTCACACAGTGGAATGTTAAAACAAAATACGTCGATTGCTGGTCATCATTGTTCAGATGATGCATTGACATCTTAGCCAATATGCAAAGGTCGTTTTAATAAGTATGTGTAAATTTGAAAATTTGCAGTTCATTTAGCTGTCTGCTTCTAGGGTTAGGCAAGCTTTGGTATGATGAATGTCTCATGAATCTGCTGTGGCTATCATTGTACTATCTGTACTGTTCGTCGATTGTTTGTTTTTATATCCACCCTTGTTCATTAGCAGGATATTACATTCACTCGATCTTATTCTTTTAGAGGATACTTAATTATTATATCCACCCCATTCAGGTCCAAATAATTGTTCTTCTCAGGATGTTATGCAAACCAACATAGTATTTTAGGAATATTATAATTTAACCTTGGCTTTTTATACTCAGGATATATCCACCGTAAAATGCCTTTTTTGAGTTTATTTTTTCAACCAACTTGTTCTTTTCATAAAATTTATTTTCTTTAAGAACCAACTGAATTTTCTTTAAGAATATTATTCACCCATCTTGTCAGCATATTATTTATCCCCAACTTATTATCTTCAGAATAATATTTCCCCTTTCTTCTTCACGGTATATTATTCATCCCTAACATATTCACTTAAGAATATTTTTTCAACCAACTTGTTCTTCTTTGTTAACTTTGTTTTCTTTATATAATTTTCTTTAAGAATATTATACACCCATCTTGTCAGCATATTATATATTTATCCTGAACTTATTATCTTCAAAATAATATTTCCCCTTTCTTCTTCACGGCATCTTATTCATACCCAACTTATTATTTTCAGAATAATATTCCCCCTTTCTTCTTCACGGCATATTATTCATCCAACTTATTATCTTCAGAAGAATATTTTCCCTTTCTTCTTCACGGTATATTATTCATCCCTAACTTATTAACTTAAGAATGATATTCCCCCTTTCTTCTTCTCGGCATAGTATTCAATAGTATTCATTCCCAACTTATTCTTCACAATAATATTCCCCCTTTCTTCTTCACGGCATATTATTCATCCCCAACTTATTATTTTCACAATATGATTCACCCTCCAACTTAATTTTCTCTTCTTATTTTTCTTAATTTCAGGATATTATTCACCACCTTTTCTTCTCAGCATTTTATTTATCCCCAACCAATTAATTTCAGAACATACTTCAACTCCGACTTATTTTTATCAGAATATTATCCACCCATCTTCTTATCAGCAAATTATTAATCGCCAACATATTATTTTCGTAATATCATTCACCCCCAACTTATTGTTTTCAGAATTCACCCAATCATCTTCTCAGCATATTATTCATCGCAGCTTATAATTTTGGGAACATTTTTAACCCCAAGCTTGTTCTGCTCAGGATATTATTCACCTCACCATATTGTTTTAAGGCAAAGTTTTTTGTTCGAAAGTCCGTTATTGGCTTAATCTTATCTTTAGACAATATTGAGAAACTAATTTCAATATTTTTTATTTTGGTTCAGTAGTTTGGATTTTACAACGTTTCAAAGATACGGTTTTATGACGTCACGCGACGGTCTGCACGTCTGTTGGCGGTCATAGGAACAAAACATTTTAGCGCATAAAAACAAAACTACTGGACCAAAATAAAAAATATTGAAATTAGTTTCTCAATATTGTCTAAAGATAAGATTAAGCCAATAACGGACTTTCGAACAAAAAACTTTGCCTTCCGAATTATCAGAATATTATTCACAACAAACGTATTATTTTCAGAATATAATCAGCCCCAGCTTATTCGTCTCGTGATATTATTCCCCTCCAAATTATTATTTTTAGAATTTTTTTCTTCTCGCTTTATTATTCAACTCCAACTTGATTTTTCGCCGTTGTTCTTTCTTGAAATGACCACCGAGCTATTCTTTCTCAGGATATAAAATTATATTCACGTTTTTTCAATTGTTATTCAACCCAAACTAGATTTTTAGCTATTATGTTTTTTTTTAATATCCACCACTGAGCTGTCTTTTCAGGATCCTACTAATATTATATTCGCGAAAGTTTGTTAGTATGGATGAATGGATGGATGGATTTTTGTTACTCTTTCACGCTGAAACGGCAGAACGGATTTGGATGAAATTTGGAATAAGATAGCTTAGACATCAGAATAACGCATAGGCTATATATTATCACGCTTTTACACTTAGGAGCAAAGTAAAGCACATATCCTTTTTCTGTAGTTCACTCAGACGAAGTCGCGGGCAAAAGCTAGTATAAAATATATTCACTCTTTTATTTCTCAGATGGGCTACGCAAACTTCAAGCAAGTCGGGCACGGCATCCATCTGCGGCAATTCGCCAGAGCGTTCGTGTTCGAGCAGGATGGCAAGAAGTTCGTCTTTGTGTCCGTCGATGGCGCCATGATGGGACATGGAGTGAGGAAAGAGGTACGCTGATAAAAAAAAAACTTTTTTTTAATGGACGGAGATAGCCAGCCAGCTTTGAACATCTATTAAGATGAAATGCGTCTCACAACTAGCGCCGCCAATGGAAAAAAAATCATATCTTTTTTTTGGATGCGTTTTTAGCAAAAAACGCTCCTGCGATTCCTCGACGCGAGGCTTAACTATTTTTAGGACCTAAGGTTTGGATTCCAGATCCTAGAACTTAAGAATGCAATCGATTCTCGCCAAAAGTGGCCACTTTTGGCGAGAATCGATTGCATTCGTAGGAAACCCTACCCTGGAATCCAAATCTTAGGTCCTAAAAATAGTTAAGCCTCGCTTCGAGAAATCACAGGAGCGTTTTTTGCTGAAAACGCATCCAAAAATAAGATATGACTTTTTTTCCATTGGCGGCGCTAGTTGTGAGACGTATGGCGCCTTAAGGAACAGAAAATATATGAAGAGCTGACGGCATACCTCCATCAGTAGAGAGGCACCCCAAAATGAAGAAAATGGGTGTGCTTAAAAAACAATATACGACTATTCATAGTATCGTAATGCTGCTTCCAGATCATAAAGCGGCTCCAGAAGCGCTACGGCAACGTGTACAACGAAACCAACGTCATCATCAGCGCTACCCATTCGCATTCCACGCCTGGAGGTTTTATGATGGACTTCCTCTTCGACCTGCCCATCCTGGGGTTCGTGAGGGAGACCTTCAACTCCTACGTCGTTGGCATCTATCGGGTATGAACAGTCTAAGTGCAAAAGTTCAACTAACTCACCACTAGATGGCTCTGATTGCAGGAATGTCAAACGTCGTCGTTGGCATCTATCGGGTATGGACGGACAATCTAACCTAAGTACAAAGTTCGACTAACTCACCACTAGATGGCGTTGACTACATTCTACATCGTCCACTTGGGTGTAGGTAGGACTTTTCCCCCCGCATAGATAGCGATTGCATAGATAAGTATGCGTATAGAAAGCAAGTATAGAAACAATACAGCGCCTTAAAATAATTCGCGGAGTGACTCACAAGAAGAAAATGCTTAGAAAGTAATATCTGGTTAAGGCCTTGTTCCCATGACAGGCGCTTAACGCTAGGTTTAGCTCAAGTTTACACGTTTAGGTACACGGAGCGGCAGTAAGGCGGATGGTCGTTCCCATTTGAAACATGTGTAGGTATGATCAACGGATTGATCCTTATACAGGGCGTCCCACGGCTATGCCACATGGAGGGAAAGTACCTTAAATATTGTAGATGGAACATTTTACTGAAAGAAGACATTATTTTAATTTAAAAAACAATTTAAACTGCATTCATAGATATTGAAATAATTACATGGTTGAACCGGGAATCGAACCCGTTACATGAGAAAAAATTATTACCCTGTAGTTTTATCATACCGATCGAAAGGCTTCATGATAAGGATAATTTTTTGCTAAATAACATAGTGTCAGAAATAAAAGGAAGACCATGAATATTAACATTTACCTGGTAGTATGCAACAAATCGAGCCGTATCCTGAGCCGAAAGACGCGTAAAATTTTGTCCATCGCAATGCGGCTGGCTGATTATAAAGAAATAATTCAAAAATGTGTTTAATTTTCACACTTTTAATCTTTTGTTACTGTGATTTTCATTGATAAATTGATTAATGTTGTATTAAAAATGTTAAAATTCATGGTCTTCCTTTTAATTCTGACACTATGTTATTTAGCAAAAAATAATCCTTATGATGAAGCCTTTCGATCGGTATGATAAAACTACAGGGTAATATTTTTTCTCATGTAACGGGTTCGATTCCCGGTTCAACCATGTAATTATTTCAATATCTATGAATGCAGTTTAAATTGTTTTAGAAATTAAAATAATGTCTTCTTTCAGAAAAATGTTCCATCTACAATATTCAAGGTACTTTCCCTCCATGTGGCATAGCCGTGGGACGCCCTGTATAGTAAAGATGTACAAACACGGAATGTAGTCAGCAAAGCATTGTTTTTTGACAAAAAAAAAATACGCACCTAATCAGTAAATGTGACCGACCACACTTTCATTCACAGAGTATCGTGATAGCAGACATGAATCTGAAGCCGGCACGTATGCTGTATGGAGAAGGCGAGTTGCAAGACGCAAACATCAACAGATCACCCTCCTCCTACAAATTGAATCCACCTGAAGAGAGGGCTAAGTAAGTATATCACGACTCCGTAATAATAAGCCTAGCTATGTACTGTAATGATTGTAACCTCCGCCGGACTACTGGCCGATATTAATATTCGAATTAGATAGGCTTTTGAACGAATATGTTACAATATTGTAAATAAGAATGTCACTTAGACTAGATCCGCCACGAGGCGCGGATTGAAGTGTTTATATTTATTATTAAAATATAAAATATAGGATTATTTCAAAGTAATATTCGTTTTTTTTAAGCTAGGAATAGCACACCAGCGCTACAGTACACACGACAGCACGTCGACCTTTACACGCTAGCACTCTACTCGGTTACGTTACGGGCGACTTTACAACAAAAGTGTACAGTCTGACGTGCTGTCGTGTGTACTTACATACAACTGTCACGATGAGACAAAGATAGACAAAGATAGAGGGGAAGGAGAGAGAGATAGGGTGTAAAGATTTGACCAGATATGCAACATACCTACCGAAATTATTAACGAAAGAGTCCAGATAATAGCTAGGCTAGCAGTGGGATTGCTGTTATGTTCCGCTCGCTGGCTTATCTATATAATTATATAAAAGGCTTAGGTTGACTGACTCATCACGCTACAGCCCAAACGGCTGAACCTATAAGTATGAAATTTGGACAAAAGTTGCGTTATATGGTGGAGGGTTCATTTAAGAAGCGATTTTTTTTTATTTAACCCTTAAGTGGGTCAAAATAGGGCTGAAAGTGTGTATGGGAAAAAATTTTTTTTTGGTCTTTTGTTCTTAAATCTTGCTTTTTTGTACTTTTTTTTTAAAATGACTTGACACCTATTTCAGAATTTTCTCATTTCTATGTTCTTAAGGGTTAAAATGGGTGCCAAAGTTTTTCGATTTTTTTCACCAGTTACGATCAATGCTGGAACAAAACCGCTTATGCCACAACAGTGAAAATTTGACAATAGTTGTAATTTGTAGACACGCTAAGGGTTAAGACAGATTTACTTCAAGTTTAACCCTTAAGGCGGTAAAAATGGGGTCCAAAGTTTGTATGAAAAAAAAAAAAAATTGTCCGGATTTACTTGCAACTAAGAATTCGTATATTAAATCAAAAATAATTTAACACCTATTTTAGCTTTTTTCTAATTTTAGCAGTTTAAGGGTTAAACGAGGTTGAAATGTATGAATATTTTTCGTGATGTAGTGTCAACGTCGGGCCCAAACCGTTTAAGCTACAACTATGAAATTGAAACTGCAGTAGCGTTTTGTAGCAAAACTACCCACCATGAAGAAAAAAATATCATTTTAACCCTTCAAATGCCCAAACCGGGGTTCAAAGTTTGTATGATATAAAATTTTTTTTTGGTCCGATTAACTTGAAACTTAGTATTTGTATATTAAATAAGAAACAATTAAACACGTGTTTCAGCGTTTTTCAAAATTCTGCCCACTAAAGGGTTAAAAGGGGTAGAAAAGTTTGAAGATTTTTCCTGATTTAGTATCAATGCCAGGCCTAAACCATTAAAGCTACAATTATGAAATTGAAACTGCAGTAGTGTTTTGTGGCAAAACTACCTACCATGAAGAAAAAAATATTATTTTAACCCTTCAAATGCCCAAACCGGGGTTCAAAGTTTGTATGAAATAAAAAAATTGTTTGGTCCGATTAACTTGAAACTTAGTATTTGTATATTAAATAAGAAACAATTAAACACGTGTTTCAGCGTTTTTCAAAATTCTGCCCACTAAAGGGTTAAAAGGGGTAGAAAAGTTTGAAGATTTTTCCTGATTTAGTATCAATGCCAGGCCTAAACCATTAAAGCTACAATTATGAAATTGAAACTGCAGTAGTGTTTTGTGGCAAAACTACCTACCATGAAGAAAAAAATATAATTTTAACCCTTCAAATGCCCAAACCAGGGTTCAAAGTTTGTATGAAATAAAATTTTTTTTTGGTCCGATTTACTTGAAATTAAGTATTAGTATACTAAATCAGAAAAAATTAAACACGTGTTTCAGCGTTCTTCTCATTTCAGCCAATGAAGGGTTAAAATGGGTGGAAATGTTGAAGTTTTTTTCCTGATGTAGTAGCAATGCTGGGCCCAAACCATTGAAGCTACAACTTTCAAATTGAATGTGCAGTTGCATTTTATAGCATTACTACCCACCATCAAGAAAAAAATATAATTTTAACCCTTCAAATGCCCAAACCGGGGTTCAAAGTTTGTATGAAATAAAATTTTTTTTTGGTCCGATTAACTTGAAACTTAGTATTTGTATATTAAATAAGAAACCATTAAAGACGTGTTTCAGCGTTTTTCAAAATTCTGCCCACTAAAGGGTTAAAAGGGGTAGAAAAGTTTGAAGATTTTTCCTGATGTAGTATCAATGCCAGGCCTAAACCATTAAAGCTACAACTATGAAATTGAAACTGCAGTAGTGTTTTGTGGCAAAACTACCTACCATGAAAAAAAGAATATAATTTTAACCCTTCAAATGCCCAAACCGGGGTTCAAAGTTTGTATGAAATAATTTTTTTTTTGGTCCGATTTACTTGAAACTAAGTATTCGTATACTAAATCAGAAATAATTAAACACGTGTTTCAGCATTTTTCTCATTTCAGCGAATGAAGGGTTAAAATGGGTGGAAACGTTGAAGATTTTTCCCTGATATAGTAGCAATGCTGGGTCCAAACCATTTAAGTTAGAGCTTTGAAATTTGAACTGCAGTTGCGTTTTATAGCAAAACTACCAACCATGACGAAAAAAGTAATAATGTTAACCCTTGAAATGCCCAAACCGGGGTTAAAAGTTTGTATGAAATACTTTTTTTTTTGTCTGATATACTTGAAACTAAGTATTCGTATGCTAAATCAGAAATAATCAAACACGTGTTTCAGCATTTTTCTCATTTCAGCGAATGAAGGGTTAAAATGGGTGGAAACGTTGAATATTTTTCCCTGATCTAGTAGCAATGCTGGGCCCAACCCAAATAAATAATTCTGATTCTGATTCTGATTCCCATTTAAGTTACAACTTTGAAAAACTACAGTTGCGTTTTATAGCAAAACTACCAACCATGAAGAAAAAAGTAATAATGTTAACTCTAAAACGGCCAAAACGGGGTTCAAAATTTGTATGAAATTATCATTTTATTGGGTCAGATTAACTTGAAACTAAGTAGTCGTGTATTAAATCAGAAATAATAATTAAACACATGTTTCAGCATCAAAAAGGATGGAAACATTTTAAGAGTTTTCCTGATGTAGTATCAATAACAATGCCGGAACATTTAAAGCTACAACTATTCAATGAACATTTAACTACAGTTGCGTTTTATAGCAAATCTACTAAGCATGAAGAAAACAATAATAATGATACACCTAAAACGGCCAAAAAGGTTCAAAGTATGTTTTTTTTTTCTTGGATTCATTTGATCTTTACCAATTTGGTCACACACATACACAACACATACACTTCCACGCTGAAACTGCACGACGGATTTGGATGACATTTGGAATAGAGATAGCTTACAAAAATACACACCCATGACTCTATTCATGCTAATTTGATAATGGTGAAAAATGTACCCAGGCAACTTCTTATAAGTCTTCGCGGACGAAGTCGCGGGCGAAAAGCTAGTCATGACATAATTTTTTAATGTGATAATGCCTTCACTTAATAAGGGGATCCTGATGAACCGATGAGTTCACTGAGATCCCCTGGGGGATTGGGCTAGGGGATCCTGGTGGCCGACTTCTAGATTATTGCCCTTACTTCAGCTCCTATCTTTACCGGATTCCAGATACAAACACGACACCGACAAGACCCTGGCGCAGGTCAGGTTTATCTCGAAGGACGACAACAGAATTCTTGGTGTCATCAACTGGTTTGCCGTCCACCCGACCAGTATGAACAACACTAACAAGCTAATCTCGTCCGACAACGTTGGCTATGCGGCCGTGCTGATGGAGAAAGAGCTCAATGGGCAGAACACACTGCCTGGGAAGGTATGAAATACAGTTAGCTGCAGTAGAGCGAGACAGAGTACGACGAAATCGCAACTCGACGCCAGATCGATTTGTGCCGTAGGGACTGGAAACTCAGACAACAGTTTGCATAAGACATTGAAACCGTCACAGGCAGCGAAATGGATCATTTTACTATGGGGCTAAGGCAGACGAATTCGGAACCCAAAGTTTTTTGTTCGAAAGTCCGTTATTGGCTTAATCTTATCTTTAGACAATATTGAGAAACTAATTTAAATATTTTTTATTTTGGTCCAGTAGTTTTGTTTTTATGCGCTAAAATGTTTTGTTCCTATGACCGCCAACAGTATGCAGACCGTATCATAAAACCGTATCTTTGAAACGTTGTAAAATCCAAACTACTGAACCAACATAAAAAATATTGAAATTAGTTTCTCAATATTGTCTAAAGATAAGATTAAGCCAATAACGGACTTTCGAACAAAAAACTTTGGGTTCCGAATTCGTCTGCCTTAGCCCCTAAGTAAAATGATCCATTTCGCTGCCTGTGACGGTTTCAATGTCTTATGCAAACTGTTGTCTGAGTTTCCAGTCCTTACGGCACAAATCGATCTGGCGTCGAGTTGCGATTTCGTCGTACTCTGTCTCGCTCTACTACAGCTAGTCAGACTGCGTTAGGTTAAAGCTCATGTCGCGGCATCATGCAAGCCGGGCAGATGCTCATAATATCATCATCAGTTTCTGTCATCCACAAACAGAGATATAAAAATATTCTCTCAAAACAGTTTTCAATTTAAGTCGTTAAGGTTCCTTCAACTCAAGCTCAGATATGTTCATTCATGGGATGTTTGCTTCCAGTCCGTAGTGTCTCTTTTAGGAGGAGCCGGTGATCATGCTCCTCGACTATAAAGGGAAATTTCCCGCCACGTCTTGTGGCACGCAATTGTACAGATATAAAAATGTTAATGAAATAGCTAATTGTGCTTCTGAGTTTTTATTAAAGACATTGTCTAGCCGGCCACACTCTCATTCAGCAAAAGTAATCCTCCTCAATCCTTTCCCCAGGGCAGGATAGTGTGCGCCTTCGCCTCGACGAACCTCGGCGACGTGTCTCCCAACACCCGCGGTCCTCGCTGCGAGTTCTCCGGAAAGACCTGCGATAATGACAAGCTGCTGTGCAAGGGAAGTGGAGAGAAGTGCTTCGCTTCAGGCCCTGGGGTGGACATGTTTGACAGCACCAAGATCATCGCCACGAAGTTGTTTCAGACTGCTATGGTAAGGATATAACAGCTCCGGTACCTTCCTGGAGAGAAAGCAGTGGAGGCTCCGATCTACTAGCACGAGTATCTAAGCGTAGGCGGCAAGACCTACCGCAACTGGTCTAGGCCACCCAGCTTCGGCAGGGTGTCGCTAAAGGGACCAAATTAGAAAAATTAGGCACATGCTATGGTAGGGAAGGTTCTCCAGCAAGCCCTTCCATAATGGGAAGCGTGTGCAAGGGAAGTGGAGAGAAGTTCTTCGCTTCAGGGCCTGGGTCGGACTTGTTCGACAGCACAAAATCATTGCAACGAAACTGTTACAAGGACAGGAAATCGCGAAAGACGATAATTTTGGCCCAGGACCGAAGTCTGGACTGAAGTGGGGGAGGCCTTTGCCCAGCAGAGGGACACTAGGACAGAGGCTACATAAACATAAAACCTATTGACCTTGACTAAGACAAACTTCTGACCGATAAAATTGTATATATCACCCAACACTCACCTGGTGGTGGTGTGATCTTTAAAAGGTATACGTAGGTTTAAAACTAGATGTTAATAAATTGTTTATTATTTGCAACACTTCTCAAGGTGGCCTCCAAACCAGCCCCTCTACCCTTGACGCTATTGCGATCCAATTGAAAAAGTTTAAAAATTAATTTCTCTTGGTATTCGCATAGTAAGGCTTTGATTTTAAATATTTTGTAATGTTTATTCAAAGGTAAGGCGGTTTTATTCAATAAAAACACAAAATGCGTCTTAATTTGTAAAATATTAAATTTTGTAAATTGCGCCATATTGCTGCCGCATTGGAAACATGCGTCAAGGGTAGAGGGGCTGTTCTCTATAACCGATTGAGGTATTACCCAAACGTTCTGGTTAGGAAGTGGACAAGGTCGCCCGGAGGGGCTTTGAAAATCATATTGAAAACCAAAAAGCTATGAAAGTAAGTTTTTCATGCTGTATATTTTGTTTTATTCCTCAGGATGTCCTGAACAAACCCGGTAAAGACCTGACAGGTCCTGTGGGGATGGTGCACCAATTTATTAATATGTCAACTCAAGAAGCGTTTCCCTATGACCCAGTCACACAAAGTTTTAATAAAGTAAGTTTGATTTACGATAGAAAAGTCCATGGTCTAAAAGCAACGGTTGGATGAATGCACGAAACTAAAAACATGGTTTGTGAAGGTTTTCAAAGTTTTCTTGAAAACGGTCTGTCTTTTCTATTGACAAGCGGCGCCCTCTATAAGCATTTTCTAAGAATATTGTATCTCTTACCGAGATCATTAACCACGTAGTTCATTAAGACAACACTATAGATGGCGTGTATGTTTAAGTTCATACGTTGATAACTAGATGTCACTGTCGCACCCTTAGGGGTAGACGATAGCAAGGTGGCGGGAAATTCAAAATTTTCACAGTTTTTTACATTTTGTAGCTAAACTGAGCTATTTTTGTTTAGCGATTTTTCGTTCGCGAGAATAAAACCATTATGTGTTCTGGTCTACGAAGCAGTGGTACTGCCCAAAAAACTTGTCGTAGACCAGAACACATAATCGGCTGAATTATTGTTGTTCTGTTGATTACAATAATGAAAAGAATACGGTTTTATTCTCGCGAACGAAAAATCGCTAAACAAAAATAGCTCAGTTTAGCTACAAAATGTAAAAAACTGTGAAAATTTTGAATTTCCCGCCACACTACTATCTTCCAGCCTTAATGGAAACCATAAACTAGGAGAGCTCATGTCATGAGTAAAGGCTGTGCTTTTTATAAGAATCAAATTAGAATAAAGTGAATAACTTCACAAAATCTTCAAGAAAGCTGTCCTTACAAAAAAAAAACAATACAATATGCTTTTTGCAGAGTACTAAAGTACGCGGATGTCTTCCAGCCATGGGCTACAGTTTTGCAGCAGGCACCACGGACGGACCGGGCGCTTTTGACTTCAAACAGGTGAGATTTTATTGAGAGTAATAAAGAAAGAGAGAGAGAGATATATAGAGAGAGAGAGATAGAGAGATATAGAGTAAGAGGGACAAAGTGAGAGGTTAAGAAATAGGTAGAGAGAGACAAGAAGAGAAAGACACAGACAGGAAGAGAGAGGTAGAGACAGAGAGGAAGTCAGAGAGGGAGGCAGAGAATTACAGCCACTTGATAATTTTTTTTTAATAGAAAACTCTTTATTGCACAACAGAAAGAATATTACAGATAACTTCTTACAACAAAATACAGTACAAATGACGGCCTTATCGCTAAATGCGATCTCTTCCAGACAATCTTGGGATGGACAGGGCTAGATGCGGAAATCAAAGTAGATGCCATACAAGACAGAGACATGATAGGATTAAAATACTAAACAAAATAAAAGAAATAATAATGAGAGACATCATACACCAAAGTTTATGTTTACACAAAGTTTTAAATGTGTTTTGTACCCAGGGCACTACGACCAGCAATCCGCTGTGGAACGCCGTGCGAGACTTTATCGCTGAGCCCACCGAAGAAGACATCGCCTGCCACAAGCCCAAGCCTATACTGCTGGCTACAGGGAGGGTAAGGATACTCGTTTTGTTTTGGCCATTTTCTACAGTTTTAATTTAACGCGAATGGGAAGGCCAAAGTTGCCTTGCCCCATCTTTTGGAAGAAGCAAAGCTCAGAATAGAAACCACTTTTGCAAAATGCGAAAATCCAAGGTTTCGGACAGAACTATTCGTGGTCTCGGTAGACTGAGCTTTGTCAGTCACAGAAGTTCTCACTCACTTGGGCAAAAAAAGTTTCAATGCAAAGCTCTCACAAATTACGATTCTATGCCAAGCGCACAAAATGTCTTTGCTGTACCCTACTCTCGTATCACTAGGTACTTCAATCGAAGCGCTCGCTGGCAAAGTTCAGCAGCATCAGGCGGGGTCGGTCAGTCCATGGATGGGTGACCGCTAGTGGAAATAATATCTCAGCACTTCCGTGCTTCGGAAGGCACGATAAACCGTTGATCTCGGTTGTTGTTGATGAATAACAATCGCTAAGCCATGTCAGAGGCCTAAAACTCTCACATCTGTGGTGGCCACTGCTATTTCAATATGAGTCCTCGTAAATTGTTTAAACCGTACCTACACCTCATTTCCATTGCTTTCGTAACACTTACGTCACGTGCCTTTCGTAGTCATTTTTAAGACTGCTAAATTAAACCAAAACCTCTCGCAACTTACAGGCAAAGTTCCCGTACGAATGGCAGCCCAAGATCGTCTCCTGTTCAGTGGCTCGGATAGGAGGCCTCTTCATTGCGGCGGTGCCGGGTGAATTCACCACCATGGCGGGGCGCAGACTCCGCCATGAGGTCTTGAAGGCCACTGGAGGGGAAGGCAAGAGGGTCGTGGTTGCCGGGCTGTCCAATATCTACAGCGACTATATTACCACGCCCGAAGAGTATCAGGTATGTTCGGAATAATTTAGAGTTGTAATATCAATCCGAGTTTAAATTAATAGGCTGCTTTAAGTCTTACATTTTGATACGTAGAGAGAAATTGAGGTACAGGGCTTTAGAAGTAAATAATAAGATCTATGTCAGTCGCAAATACTTGAGTTTAGACAAAGACAATAAAGAAGTGTAATAGAAAGTAGTAAAACTGCTTAGGACGGTAAGTTCGGTGAAAAGATATTTCAGAGATATTAGAAAGAGCGACGGGTCTAGGACACTCCCTTGGGGAAGTCTAGTTTTCAAGTTTAAAGTTGTATCAAGTTGTACGTTAAGGTGTTAGGTACTAACCGTTGTAAAAAAATCAATATATCTGCTTTTTCTTCCAGGCCCAACGCTACGAGGCTGCGTCGACGATCTACGGGCCGCACACCCTCGACATTTATTTAAACGTTTATGTGAAGCTAACGGACCAGCTGCAAAATGTAGGTTATGCGTTTAGTAACGGTTTAAAAACATGTTATATATTTTCTCCAAACCAAACTCTGCTAAAGGCTTTTCGTAAACAGAAGGCGGTCAGATGGTATTAATAGATTCGCAAGAAAAATATAACAAAGACGACGACCCTTCGAATTACTGTTAATCAAAGATGAATGTATCCAGTACTAGATATATTTACACCAGAATATGATATCAAATGGGTTAGAGTCTTGGATCTATGTTAGACTAGTGGTTAGCCCCGACCTATGAACTCGTGACCCCATATCTCAGCAACCCCTCGACCAATTTGGCTCATTACCTGCCTACCACATAACGTTACCGTCGAACGAACATTCATACATACAAACATCAAACTCCGGATTGCTCAAGTAGACTCGGAGAACTTCGCTCGCTTCACTCGTTCGTTCAAATATTTTAGTATGAAGGCCGAAGGTTGGCCTTCTTGTCTTAAAGTTTTTCTCAGTCACCGTGAACCTAAGACTTGTTAAACTCGTCTATCTCATCTTCCAGGGTGTATCTCCGCACCAAGATATCGAGCCCCCAGACTTCAGTGACTCCCTCATTTCGCTGGTGCCACCGGTGCTGTGGGACGCGGCACCCTGGGGCATGGAGTTCGGGTATTGCACGCAGCAGCCCCAGAAGGAATACAGCCACGGGGACTCGGTAGAGGCCATATTTGTAAGTAGTTTTGAGACCAACTACTGGGACCTGGTGGTGGCCAAATTTTTAAGTAGTTTTGGGACCTGGTGGTGGCCAAATTTGTAAGTACGTACGTTTGAGACCAACTACTGGGACCTGGTGGTGGTCAAATTTGTAAGTTCGTAGTTTTGAGACCAACTACTGGGACCTGGTGGTAGCCAAATTTTTAAGTAGTTTTGAGACCAACTACTGGGACCTGGTGGTGGCCAAATGTGTAAGTAAGTAGTTTGAGACCAACTACTGAGATCTGGTGGTGGTCAAAGTAAGTAGTTTTGAGACCAACTACTGGGACCTGGTGGTGGCCAAATGTGTAAGTAAGTAGTTTGAGACCAACTACTGAGATCTGGTGGTGGTCAAAGTAAGTAGTTTTGAGACCAACTACTGGGACCTGGTGGTGGCCAAATGTGTAAGTAAGTAGTTTGAGACCAACTACTGAGATCTGGTGGTGGTCAAAGTAAGTAGTTTTGAGACCAACTACTGGGACCTGGTGGTGGCCAAATGTGTAAGTAAGTAGTTTGAGACCAACAACTGGGACCTGGTGGTGCACAAATTTGAAAGTAGTTTTGAGACCAACTACTGGGACCTGGTGGTGGCCAAAGTAAGTATTTTTGAGACCAACTCCTGGAACCTGGTAGTGGCCAAATTTTTAAGTAGTTTTGAGACCAAATACTCAGACACACCAAATACGTGGATTTGTTTGCGAAGAGACAGATTTGGAAACATCACGAGAGCAAATTGGTTAGTAAAGGTTCACTTCTGCGATTCCTAGATGAACGTTGGCAAACGTTAGTGTTAGTGTTGGATGCAAGGAGTATGGGGACGGAGTGCTGCAGTCGCAGACAGAATGGTGGTGGTGAAATTTGTAAATAGCTTGAAATCAAGGGGCCAATTCTCGGGGATGTAAGATGCGCACTGTCGAAGGAAATCTGGAAGTCCTTCCTGCACGCGGGTCAGGTTTTCCAGACCAAATAATAAATACAAGTAGCGGATACGGTAGGAACGTGAGGGATCACGTAGTTTTTCTCTTGCCGTAAGAAATATCATTGTTTTTCATGTGAGCTGCATTCAGAAAGAACTTGAGGAGAGGGTTCAAAGCTTTGTCTATAGGTCAATAAGCATAAATAAACATGCGACTGTACTTGAGTAGCTAGGTGTTGGGCAAGTCTACTTTAAAACGATTTCTATTGTCTTCAATATTCATTTTGCTAATCTAATCGAGAAGAGTGGCGAGGTACAGTAAAGCGCGCAACATGCAGCCTCTGAGGGTGTCTAATAGGATCACGACTGCTCGGTCGTAGTCTGGAATAAATTAACTAACTTAATTAACTTAGGCCCGGTTTCTGAGTAGAGAAATTCACTAAGCAAATGGGTAAGTATCGTTCTGTCACGCTCTTTTGTGAGAAATCTGCTGGGACAGGACGATACTTACCCATTTGCTTAGTGAATTTCTCAACTCAGAAACCGGGCCTTCCACTTTTAACGAACCACCATTGTCTACTTTTAGGTTAAGAAAATTCTTGTAAATAATATTTTTTTGGTGCACAATAAAGTGGTACTATCAAATCTATCTGTCCAGAGTGAAACGAAGAAGTAGAACAAGTAAAGCGTAAGTCTGTTCAATTATTCAGGTATCCGGCCATCCGCGCAACAACATCCGGCACGGTCGCTGGTACGCGGCGGTGGAGAGGCTGGAGTCAGAGCAGGACGACGCCTGGACCGTCGTCGCGACTGACGCTGATTGGGAGACCAAGTGAGTGCGGTGGGAGGGGCGGTCAAAGACCGCGGTCGTCGAAGACAATCATCACACAATCCAAGTAACTAGTGGTTCACCCCGAACTGTGAACTCGCGACCCCATATAAACTTAACAACCCTATATATCGGTAAGGGGTCAGTCGCCTCGTGGTAAGCCAGTTGTCAAGCTGGTCTAATTTGGCAACCCATTCAGATGCACCGATACTAAAGGTGATGAATATACACATATGTCCTACAGGCGCAATGCCAATACTCTCTCAACACTAGTAACCCCTCGACCGATTTGGCTCCAAATTTACTCAAGTTATCGTCGAACGAACATTCATACAAACACACATGCATACATAAAAACGCTGGATTGTTCCAGTAGACTCGGAGAACTTCGCTCGCTCGTTCAAAAATCAAGAATAACACACACCTCTGTATTATTGATGAGATTTTCCTAAAAGGTTTGATTTGAAAAATCTGTGAACTTTTAAGAGCTTCGTAACTAGTGGTTCGCCCCGAAATTTGAACTCGCGACCCTACATCACAGCAACCCCTCGACCGATTTACAAACATACAAACGCCGGATTGTTCAAGTAGACTCGGAGAACTTCGCTCGCTCGTTCAATGAAATGAAATGAATTTATTGTGCAAATTACAACGTAGTGTGTGTCATTTCGACTCACATTGGTTGAGTACACCACTCGGGCGACATTTGTTCTTCTACTTCTTCAACATTTATTTATCCACTGCTGGACATGCCTCTTCATGTTTCTTCCATTGTGGTCTAGGTTTAGCCTAGGTACTGCGGCCTTGATGTCGTTGGACCATCGTGCAGCTGGTCTGCCCACTTCGCGTTCATTTGTCTGTGACATTTATTTTGATTTCATTCGGTTTATTTTTACCCGCATTGTGAGGTTGAGATTACTTTTTACATTTTCTAAAGCACTAACCCGTGCTAGGGCACATTATAAGTGCAAACTATCACACTAGATGGCGCCCCATCGTCCGTAAGACGAGTATCAATGAGGTTGAGAAATTCGCATCGACAGTTCCTTGACTCGTAGCTCAATCGGTACAGCGCCTGCACGGTATGCAAGAGGTTGCGGGTTCAAGTCCTGTCCCGAGTGAATTTTTTTACCTTATAAAAATCTTTATGATGTTGAGATTGTTTTGGGGGCGTCCATAAATTACGTGAGTTGTTTTTTAATTTTCTGTGCCTCCCTCCCCCCCTGGTGAGATGTCGTGAGATTTTATTCAACCCCATCCCCCAATCTCACGTGAGATTTTTCAAAATGTGGGTTTCTTACGTAAACGCGTTGGATTGTTATTGCAAAAAGAAAAAATAAATTGCTTCGTGCTTTTATTTTCGACTAGTTGAACCGAGCTGAAAAACCGAGCTGTCAAGAGATAAATAAATGATTGGAAAGACTATAAATTGAGCTATTTGGTATAAAACAGTCCGCTCGCTGGTATAAAACAAATATGGTGGTTTGATAGTCAGTAGATGTATAACGTCGAAGTATGAATGAAAGTATTTTCTTTCGAACGAATTAGTGAATGATTTAATTTTATCCAGATCCAGATCCATTTAATCCAGATTTAATCTTAAGCGTAATCGAAATACGATTAAGATTAAATAAATTTATTAAATCTGGATTAAATGGACCAAAATAGTATAATTTGTTTTTGTTTTAATCAGACAAAAAAATTCGCGATATTTGCCGAGACCTACCCTCTCTCCAACGTAAGATTAGATGAGATTTGACTCGACCCCCTCCCCTTAAACATCTCACGTAATTTATGGACGCCCCCTTTCCAACATTTCCGTTCCAGGTATATCTGGGAGCGTAACAACAAGGTCTTGGGCACGAGCCACGTCAGGGTCGTGTGGGATATCCCGGCTGGCACCCCTACGGGGACCTACAGGATCCACCATTACGGCAACTACAAGTACATCATGGGAGGAATCTATCCCTATTCTGGCTTCTCTGATAGTTTTGCTGTTACGTAAAGTGAGGGTTTAGGATAAGTGACTTTTGTGCTCAACCGCTGATCTGTTTTCAGCTAAATTTCCAAAGTAAATTTTACTCTGCTGCGTTGAAGGGTTTTAATGGTGCAAAAAGCTTTATGTAGGTCCTTGTTACTTTCGTTTTCGTGTTACAGATTGGTATGTGAAGGTTTATCAATAGGTAGTATATGAAGAGAGGGTATTCTCAAACGATAATTTAACTTTACGAAAGAGATAACTTTGTTATTTTCATACCAAAGTCCAAAGTAGAACGATTATTATTTTTAGTTGCTTTTTTAGTTTAAGGTAGGTTACCCTACCCAAATAATATTTTGATCAGTTGTTTCACTAGTCGCTTTAGTTATTTAAGTACTTATTACATTTTGTATACTTGCCTTATACTTTTTATACGTAAATTAAAAATAATATAATGCTATATTTCATTAAGGCCCGTAAAATCAATCACAGTTTAAACCAAAAAGGCTAGTTTAAACTCTATCTGTCGATTAACTTTTATACAAAATGCGAGGTTTAATCTATGGATTGAGTTTAAGCTGTGATTGATCTTACGCATAAGTATGTTAAGTTAATCGTGTCATTTTATAATTTACAATTAAGATTGATAACATTAAAGTGCCAGTTATTATTATTAAACAATTATTACATTTAATTGCCTTACTAAGCGTATTGTTTTGCAGATGATTGGCGGCGTATTAAAATATCTGCATAAAAACAAGAACGTTATGATAAGTGCATGATACGCAGATAACCGATATGGTTCCTACGTAGGCAGGTATAGAGGAACCATAATTATCTTTTAATTACCAATACGATGGAAGAAAATTTGTAAGTGTGTTAATAGCAGATTAATTAATCAATAGTGTCTCGCAGACCTCGGATCATAATCCAAACTGACATGTCATGTGTCAATTTAGCTAACACTAAACTGGTATAACCGCAAGAAAATTATTTCACATTCCAGAATTATTGAAGGTTTATCTTAGGGCTTTAGGGGTGACGGATGGAGTTTTCTTCCTCGAGCAAATCCTTCACGGGAGGCAACAAGAGAGCGATTAACGAACAAATACTGCAAATTATTCTTATTATCTAGCGGATTATCTGATAAAAGTACGAGGGATTTAACAAAATTGAATGATAAAATTTGATTGATAGTTAATTTCGTATTATCCATTTCAGGCGCGTCTTTGAGGAGTTTGGTAGACTGATTTGAAACGTGAAATTCGATATGGTATTTTAAGTGACATTTTTGTGGAAATACCTGGACAAATAGTAAGTTGTAAGAATTTACACGATTATTTATTTATTATAAATGTTTCAAAAAAATTATTAAATTATCTATGATGTTTTAAACTTAAACTGAAGATTAATTACCAAACTTATACATTCCTAAAAAAATTCGGCACTAACATCGTATGAAGCCTCCAAAAATCTGGCTTGGCAGATCAGTGCCGTTTCAGACTCAAAACCCAATTTTCCCAACGCTTTCTCAACACCAATCCTACATTTCAGACTAAACAGACAAAATGGCGTGCACACTAGCGGCAAAGCTGGTCATGACGGTGGTGACCTTAAGCGTCATCGGCGGCCTGACAACCGTGACCGTTCTGGTCATCCGTGACAATGAAGGCACCATCAAGGATGTTGCCACAACCACAGCCTACCCTGAAGAGACTACTTCTCCAACTGTTGAGGGGCCAGGCGATGGTGATGCTGTGGTCACGGAGCCCGCAGAGCCACCGGTCATGCATTACGAAGTCGGCGTTGGGATCGCTGATATGACGGGGCCGTGCGTAGATATCACTTTCGTAAGTACAATGGTGACTTTTTGCAACATTGAAAAGAAACACGCCACAACCTAAATGTGGATGAAGAGACACATATCAGGACCGTGGCAAGTGGCCAACTATTGTCGGTATCTGCCACTCTCGGAAAGGGATAGTGTATTGTTCTGAAGTGAGACTGAACAAATATTCGTACCTAACATGGGAACTGCTCTGTCCAAAATCTGCGAATAGAAATGAAGAATCTGCATAGGTAGTGGTAGGTACGAAACCAAAGATTCTGGCCTGATCGAACCATAAAGACGAAAATGTTGAAACCCCTGTCTGTTTCGCCAGTCTCAGAGAAAATTAGAGAGGGAGAAGGAGAGAGTCAGAAAGAAAGAGATAGAGAGAGAAGGAGATAGCGAGAATGAGGGAGGGAGAAAGATAAACATACAAAGTTTCCTATTTCCAGATGGGCTACGCGGAGCTGGGCCAGCGCGGGCGCGGCATTCACATGCGCCAGTTCTCCCGAGCCTTCATCTTCGTTCAAGGCGACACGAGGATCGTACTGGTGTCAGCTGAGGTGCAGAGCATCGGCATCGCCGTTAGACGAGAGGTAAGACCGGTCACCACCCTGGTTAAATGCCCCATTGTTAAGAGGGCTGGCTGCCGCGCTCACGCCGATGAAATCGTTTAAATTAATTCAGATAATAGGTACTTATTCACGGGCAGCGAAACGTTTTCTCCATTTCTGTGGGCCTGCCTCCATTTGTGTGAGAACGGTAGCCAATCCTCTTAATGTACTTTTGTAAATATGCAACTAAATAGCTAGATGAAGAGCAGGAATAGCCGTACCTAGATATAATTTCCTGAGCACCAACCATAGGGAGTCCGAATGTTTTGGTTTGACGTAGAACTAACCAATATTTTAACAGTAAGCGACCCGCCAACCTACCATATGCCTATGATGGCACTTGTAACGCGCGACATAAGAACGCCAATCGAAGAAAGGGGTATCCTAGCATGTCGCTGACTGTACGCACTCGAGATTCTACACGTTTGCCTATCGATTTCAGCATAGGGAAAGCAACCTTATAGCATGGATGGGAAAGACTCAGGATAGTGCAGCGTAAGACTGCCTTTTCTACTTCACAATCGAATTCAGCATCATCATCAGCCCGCCTCTGCCCACTGCTGGGTATAGGGCTTTCTCCCCTCGCGCCACCTCACGGTCCCTAACCATCCGCATCCATGGACCCTCCGCCGCCTAACAATATCATCCGACCATCGGGCTGCTGGTCTTGCCACTGATTGCCGTCCAGTTCTCGGCCGCCACTCTAAACCAATATATTTAGTCGACAGCACATTGACCTTTACATGCCCGCAATTTACTCGGTTAAGATACGGGCGACTTTACAACACTCGTCTGATGTGCTGTCGACTGGACTTGTAAAAAAAGTTGACGTTTTGGGAAGTGGACATTCTAGGAAGTGGACCTTTTGGGAAGTGGAAATTCTGGGAAGTGGTCCTTTTGGGAAGTTGACGTTTTACGCCTAAAGGGACACTAGCAACAATCATGCTGATGTATTCCGAAACACTGCAGGTGGTCCAAAGGCTGCAAGAGCTGTATGGAGACCTCTACACCCTCCGCAACGTGATCCTGACTGGAACCCACACGCACAGCACCCCGGGAGGGTACCTGGTCGACTTCATCTTGGACGTGTCCATACTGGGCTTCTCGAGGGAAACCTACGAGGCCTATGTCGAGGGGATCACTAGGGTAAGAGACGGTTTACTTATTTTATACGTTGTGAGTTATGAGGTATAATCCGCGCGGGATGAGAATGGGATGCGACCTTTTGGAACTGAGACGCGTGCGGTAAGCAAACTCGCGTCGAAGCAACCTTGTCAAAGTAAACTAAAGTATATTTTCGATTGACTTTGACAAGGTTCCATCCCATTCTCATCGCGCACGGAGTGTAAGTTGTGAAAGTTACTTATGAATATTGTAAAGCAAACTTGCCCGTAGGAAATAAATGTACACCATAAGATTTGTAATTGAGAAATTTTGGCGATTATTCTGATGAATGTGGGGTTTTCCCATCGCTGGATGAGTCACACAAGCGCCTTATCTCGGTAATCGGTGGACTTACTCGTAGATATCCTACACTGAGTTTTTAATAACAAACAACAGCTGTGGATAACAATGCAGCGCGGCTACTGCAGGCAAAATCAGGCTTTATGTTTGAATAGCATAGAATAGAACTTTATTTGTCAAACATAGATAAAAATATAAACAGATGATTAAAAATAAGATGTCCTCTATGTTTTGCCGAAAGACGTGCAAATTTGGTTATAATGCATGCAGATTATATGCAGATTATTGCAGAGTCATTATTTACAGGGTCATAATTAAATCAATAAGAACTATTGTATTAATATAAAGTTTATGTTATGTCATTAAGAAATTCTGTGATAGTGTAATAACACTTTGACAATAGTAATTTAAGCAGTAGCCTCTTAAAATTCATTATATTTTCTAGTTTTATAGAGTCTGGTGGGCTATTGTAAATGTTTGGTCCCATTATAATGCAGCGATTCTGCATAAGAGCTGTCGTACGTTCAGGTATTGAGAGATTATTCATATATTGAGCTATATATTTGTCACCGCATGACTGAATCGCTTGTGGGAGCGGCAACCCCTGGTGTCAAGAGTTTTTATGTATCAGAGAGGTTCTTGGATCTATAGAACCAAGAATAAAAGTGTCAGAAAAAATATGCCATAACTGCCATAACAATGCATACAATATCAGGGTTTGGTGTCGTTTTTTTTTCGCAGAGTATCATCCGAGCCCACGAGAACATCGTGCCAGCCCGCCTGTTCATAGGACGAACTGAAGTGCCGAACGCTCACATGAACCGGTCTCCATATTCATATAACTATAATCCCCCAGAGGAGAGAGCCAGGTGTGTATGATCGAAAGCCATGAGATAAGAGTAGGCAGCCTGCGGCCATAATACATTTTAGCTGCACTGCGCAGCCTCTTTGATTTGAATAAACGCCAAGTGCCGCAGAGCTCATGTTCAGGACTCTACTTCCCGTAACTATTAACACGTTTTCAGACAATCATTTTTTAAAGCCCATTAGGTGTGCGTCAGCTGTCTGACAACCTTACATAGCTCTTGCAATAACTACTACAATCCGTTCGTAAATTCAAATCTGCCGCAACGCGAAACTCTTATACCTAGTGAATCCTACAGATCCTCCGGATATTGCAGCTTTGAATCCCACTCTCAGTCTCAGCCTAAATTCTTTCTACGTCAAATATTTCCAGATACCCAACGGACACAGACGACGTACTCACCCAGATCCGCGTCGAGAGGGCTGACGGTTCCCTCCACGGCGTACTCAACTGGTACGCAGTCCACACGACCAGTATGAACATGACCAACCAACTGATCTCTTCAGACAACCTGGGCTACTCCGCGCAGATGCTGGAGAAGACGCTCAACCCGGAATTGCCTACTGGAAAGGTACGAAGATCCATTATAAACTATTTTAGGGTGTTACAGAAAGACGATTGTAATATTTAACCCCTTGAACTCAATACAAAGAACTTTGGAAGTAACGACAAAATAAAAACTAAAGAAATAAACTACTCCAGTTGCAGCAAAAGTTAAGCCTGATTTGGATTTGGTAACATACTGACAAAGCAGCTTAGGTTCTGGTTGGACCTGAGCTTTAAAATGTTTGACCCCGTTGTAAGATATTACCAGAAAAGCAAATACAGCCTCAGATTCTGACACAGAACCAATAGATGCCTAACTTCATAACTGTAAAAAAACCTGTTCAACAACTGCACCAAAACCAGCGAAATCGAAACCCCAAACTCCCTTCTCCAATTTCAGCCCCGAATCGTGGGCGCATTCTTCTCCTCAAGCCTCGGCGACGTCTCGCCGAACATCCGTGGCGCTCGCTGCGAGTTCTCGGGCGAGCAGTGCGACAACCAGTTCCTACTGTGCGACGCTGGCGAGCGATGCTACTCACTGGGGCCTGGAGATGACATGTTTGAAAGCACCAGGATTATTGGACAGGCGGTCTTTGAAGGGGCTCTGGTACTTACTGATTTCTTGTTCTTAGCGTATCTATGACAAAACTCACTGCGTTAGCACAAGCCCGCATAAGCTCCTCCTGGGGGCAGGAGTTGGGACACGCAGGGCATGAAGTCAAGTGAAACATAGTTTAAGTTGTTGTCATCTGACTGTATTTTCCTTGCTTCGGCCGAACTGAGTCCAAAGACTTGAGGGGCACCTTAGATTGCGGATGTTACGAAGCGATGAGGTAAAGCAAACTGTACCTTATCTTAAGAGGCCCCTCCAGGACCGAGGGAACTCAGTGACGGCCAAGCGCATGAAACACTGTTTGTTTTCTATAGCTGCTTCACCCAGAGCAAGACGGGGCACGGGAAAAGTGAGAGGCAATGCGGTTGTATGAGTCTACGTGTGTTCGTGTCCTTTCGCGAGTATCTAGTTGTAGTTGTAATGTAACAGATCTATTTTCCCAAAAATTTTTCGTAGTTCAGCAGCCATTTCTACTATTTATTAGGTATTTCAAAAATCTTTATTTTTTTTCTTTCAAGTACAACACATTATTGATTTTCCCAAAGTAGTTAGACTCCAATAGACAGTGTTATAATGTAAGTAAATAACAGCTGAAAGTAACCCCTTTTTCGGCGCAAAAAACGCATCGCTCGAATTTCTTTCAGGCTATTTTTTTATTATGAAAACTATTTGCAAACCTCCGTATTGGTCATATACTGATATAAACCAAGTTTCAGCAAAATCCAGCGTGTAGTTCAGAAATTAAACCTGAACTACTCGTACTCCTGCACCCTCTTAATTAACATTGTTGTATTACAGGAAGCGCTGAACTCCCCCGGTGAAGAGCTGACAGACCATCTGGCTGTCATCCACCAGTTCATTGAAATGCCTGAAGCAACAGCCTACAAATATAACCCTGTGACGAGGACTTTCGACACGGTGCGTAAACTTTTTAACTAGACAGTCAAAAGCATCCAGACTAGATGGCTACTAAACCTGGCCTAAAAGTTTCGGTAAAGTACCATCTCATTGTTTCGTCTCAAAACTTCGGAGATCGACCAAACACTGCACACAAAGATGAATATTACAGTTTTAACTCTAAAATCAAAGACTCTCCCTATGTAGGTACCTAATTAAAAAACTTCTCGAATCATTCAAACTGTACGACTGGCCCGTGTGGCAGTTTTTGAGCGGTGACTTGACACCTTTATGAAAGAGGAACCGGCACAATCTTAATTCCGAAAAAAATACAATAGACCCGTGTCCCAGCGAGTTGAAACAATGACCACTTTCCAGAACGACGTAGTCCGCGGTTGCGTGCCGAGCATGGGCTACAGCTTTGCGTCAGGAACAATCGATGGAGCCAACACACTAAACATCACTCAAGGAACTATCGAAGGGAACCCCCTTCTGGACACGATCAGTGGCATCGTCGCCAAGCCTACCGAGGAGGACGTCGAGTGCCACGCGCCGAAACCCATCCTACTGGCTACTGGAAGGGTAAGCTGTCAAAAGAAAAGTCGTGAGCCGAAATTATCAATTTTATTTACAATTTTCTATCTGTACAATGGTTCCACAAGACATAACAAAATTAGACTGGCGGTTGAGCCGAACAAAAGTATCTAGCAAACTATTCAAATTTTGCCCAAAAAGTTTCGTGCTCCACATTTTTATCAAAGAGGACTAGGAACAAGAGGGTGGGAATTTAAGATGGGGCGGCAGGAACAGCCACAGCCATATGAAATATCTTGAATGTTCACGGTCATACCTCTAGGTAGAAGCCCGATTTGACATAACTTTCTTTCTTGTAAACCTGTAAATCATTCTCATAATAATAAGAGAGATAAAGATAAAGATAAATTTATTTCGCAATCCACAAATTACAAATATTTACATTGGTACACGGAAAAAAAGATAGATAAGAATTTGTGAAAAGACTGGGGCCTAAACTGGATCAACGATCTGTATTTTAGGTCTCCAGGCCTCCCAGAGAGATATTCTATCTGTAAAGTTGAGGGCGCTACTTTCTATCTCAAGTGACACACCAGCTCACTGAGCCGTATGAAGGGAAATGCTGCGGTCGGATGAGAATGACCGATGACAGAAAGATATGATGTGCTGTCGGAAAAGCCTAGGTATGTCCAGCATTTGACGATTTGTCGGCTGATAGTAGAACACGAGTCATCAAGTAGGTACTTACAGAACTTCCAAAGAACGTACTAGGTATACAGTGGTGTGGAGTTAGACGCGAGGAGGGATGCACTGAACGCCCGTCCACCTGCGGCGATCAACTATCACCATGTGAACGGTGTGCTCGCATGTCCGCTGTGTGGCAGGACTTTTACAAAAAGATCGGCTATGTAAGCCACATGCGTGCACACGAACGCCGGAGTTGATGCAGTCGCCGTGGCCGAAACCGGCCGGGAAACATCATCATCATCACACTATTTCTAATTCACTACCGTTGATCCTCAGGCAAACTTCCCCCTACCCTGGCATCCGCGCACGGTTTCCGCCTCGGTCATCTATCTAGGAGGAGTCTTAGTGGTCGGCGTCCCTGGGGAACCCACAACGATGGCTGGGAGAAGAATCAGGGATGTCGTGAGCTCGGCTGCCAACGTGGACCCTGAGAAAGTGCTCGTCTCCGGGCTTACGAACGAGTACACGCACTACGTGGCTACGTATGAGGAGTACCAGGTTCGTTATAAAATTGTGAAGCGTAGAGAGGAAGAAAGAGAGCAAGCGACACAAATATAGAGAAAGACAGAAATAAACAGTAAAAGAGAGTGACAGCTAAGAAAGAGAGAGATAGAGCGAGAGATAGAGATTGAGGGAAGGGGAGAAAAAAAGATAAAAAAGTGGTCCTTTTAATGACAGTCCCTAATGATGAACCGAAATGATGAAATGGATGATGATGACAGATTTACGTCATGCTGTGCAGAAAAGGTATACGAATATCTACAGCAGTACTAACCGAATTTTGAGAAAATAGTGCGAAGTGATGTATCCCATGTATTTAGCGGTCTTTAAGAAGTAACTTTTCTTTGCAGGTCCAACGTTACGAAGCCGCCTCCACTATTTATGGACCACACACTTTGGACATTTACCTGCAAGCCTTCAGGGAACAAGCAATAGCTGCTCTTCAGGTAACCTTACGCAATTTCCAATATTATCGTTTCGTTCATATTGCCACAGTTTATCTGCCGTCGATAAATACTATTTCTTCCTTAGTACTTTTCTTTTTTTATTCCATTCAAAACCATTCCTAGAAACATTGGTATCGCATCCATGTCGATTTAGTCAGGTTCATAAGATCGAGGAGAAGAGGTGTGTTAAAAGAAGAGGAAGTCGTGGCTCAGAAACACCAGGGAATAGACAGACGTTGTCAGCGTTGAAGATCTAATTCGCTTGGCAAGAAATAGAGAAAAGCACGTGAGCTGATGACCAAAGAAGAACACCATATTGAAGAAGTTTGGCAAGAAAAGATCCATTAAGAAGACTTCCTTTTCAGAACGGCGCCGTCCCCGCCGGCCCCGAGCCTGCGGACAATCGCAACAGCACTCTGTCGCTGATCCTACCAGTTGTGCTGGACACATCTCCCCTGGGCAGCAGCTTCGGGGCTGTCTTGGAGGAGCCCGCGTTGGAAGTGCGGCGGGGAGACACAGTCAGTGTCGTTTTTGTAAGTACTTGTACTACCTATACATTTCTTGCCGACAATCGCAACAGCACGCTCTCGCTGATCCTGCCGGTTGTGCTGGACACATCTCCCCTGGGCTTTGGGGCCGTTTTGGAGGAGCCCGCGTTGGAAGTGCGGCGAGGATACATAGTCAGTGTCGTCTTTGTAAGTACCTATACATTACTTGCCGACAGTCGCAATAGCACGCTGTCGCTGATCCTGCCGGTTGTGCTTGACACATCTCCCCTGGGCAGCAGCTTCGGGGCCGTCTTGGAGGAGCCCGCGTTGGAAGTGCGGCGGGGAGACACAGTCAGTGTCGTTTTTGTAAGTACTTGTACCTATACATTTCTTGCCGACAATCGCAACAGCACGCTGTCGCTGATCCTGCCGGTTGTGCTGGACACATCTCCCCTGGGCTTTGGGGCCGTTTTGGAGGAGCCCGCGTTGGAAGTGCGGCGGGGAGACACAGTCAGTGTCGTTTTTGTAAGTACTTGTACATACATTTCTTGCCGACAATCGCAACAGCACGCTCTTGCTGATCCTGCCGGTTGTGCTGGACACATCTCCCCTGGGCTTTGGGGCCGTTTTGGAGGAGCCCGCGTTGGAAGTGCGGCGGGTAGACACAGTCAGTGTCGTTTTTGTAAGTAGTTTTATACTCTTCTCTTCTTCTTAGCGCATCGATGGCTGACTGATACACTTTTCTCTCATCCAGCCCACTGGTTTGTCCCTAAAGCAGCTATCCGGCTATTTCAGCTATCCCTGAAATAGCCGGTGTGGCGTTGTTAGTATTGTGATGTGTCGAATCTGTTACGAAGACTTTTCAACTTTTTAAACACTTTTCATAGTTTTTAAAGCACAAAAGTACCATAGTGCTTCCTAGATTTTTCCAAAAGGAGTAAGAGTAAGGAGAAATGATCACAAGAGAAGGTCAATATTTGGCCCACGCCAGGATGGGCAAGGTTGAGGGGAAGAGGCGTGCTGGTAGAAGAAGAAAGTCGTGGCTCAGAAACATCAAGGAATAGACGGAGATAGCCAGCTTTGAACATCTATTTTGCTTGGCAAAGAACAGAAAAGAATATGAAGAGCTGACGGCCAACCTCCAGAAGTGGAGAGGCACGCTAAGAAGAAGGTGGGACTATAGGACCAAGCGTGGCTTAGGTACCGTTACCAGGAAGATGTCTATATCGAGGAAAAGGCGGCAGTGGCTGAAGATCGTCATTATTGTCCTGTTTTTTTCAGGTGGGAGCAAACCCGCGCAATGATCTGAGGCAGGAGTCATCGTATTTGATCGTCGAGAGATCCGAACTTGGGCAGTGGACTGAGATCGCCAACGATGCCGATTGGGAGACCAGGTAGGGATACCTACATTCATAACCGATAAACCTTGCTAACCAGATGTGGTTGGACTTACTTTTGAACGATAACGATAGATTCTCTAACAGAGAAATAAAATACGATACATGTAACACTTGTAGATGTCCACTGGGTGGCGTATTGTAGGTACAGTCAGCAACAGCTCGTCAGCCCTTTTTTGATCGACTGACTTACGTCCAGAGATGGGTAACGACCCGGGTTATAACCCAATCGGTGGGTTATAACCCACTTGGTACCTATTATCGCCCGGTTAAAACCCATTTTGGTGGGCGATAACTAAAGTCTGTTTGGACTGTTCTACTAGTCCAGTTCTACTGATAAAACTATTCGGTTTTCTTTTCCGTTTAGTTCTTTATTAATAGAACTGATACTGTGAAGGTATTCCGGGAAGTTCTACGATATTAAAAAAATAAAACAACAACAATAAAATATCCACACTGTCTCAATTGCAAACAAAAGTATGCCAATGAGTCCTAATCAACATTCTATTTGAAAAGTATCTCTTGGTAATTTTGCGTTAAACTTATATTTACGAAGTTATTTGAGGTTACGTGCTTTTTTGTATGGGTGCGAAAATATTTTATGACATTACTCTTATTCTTCACTTAGCTTCACTTTCTGGTTTTGAAAAACGGAGTAGGTATATTATTTACCACATTTCATCTAAACATACTACATGCCGCAAATTACCGTATTCAAAAATAATTAAATAGTTTATGTTTTATTGTGGTTTTTACCTTATTTTTTACTTTCCTTGACTAATTTCTCACCAAAAGTTTTTCAATAATGTAGTTCTGATGTTTTCTTAAGTTTGCACGAGCACTATACTATTAAACTACAGTTTTAAGAGATTCAACGCCCGAAAAAACAACAATATAACATAACATATTTAATTATTTTCAAATGCGGTACTTGCGGCATGTAGTATGTTTAGATGAAATGTGGTAAATAATATACCTACTCCGTTTTTCAAAACGAGAAAGTGAAGCTAAGTGAAAAATAAGAGTAATGTCATAAAATGTTTTCGCACCCATACAAAAAATCACGTAACCTCAAATAACTTCGTAAATATAAGTTTGATGCAAAATTACCAAGAGACACTTTTCAAATAAAATGTTGATTAGAACTCATTGGCATACTTTTGTTTGGAATTCAGATTTTTTTTTTAATCTGTCATTATTCGTATTTAAGTTTCAACCAGCTTTTCTATCTGATGAAAATCGTTGCACATAAGCAGGTCATCTTCATAATCATACAATTTATGGTGGGAAATAAGTTACTTAAAAGTTTACAAAAATGTTTTAAATGTAAAAAAGTAACATTAAAAACACAAAATATGTTATTACTCCCAAATGCGGTCCGTTGCGGTGTGTAGTATATTTGGGTGATATGTAGTAAATAATATACTATATCCATTTTTAAACCCAGAAAGTGAAGCAAGTTGAAGCAAAGAGTAGTTATAAAATGTCTGCGCTCCTATACAAAAAAATCATATAAGCTCAAATAACTTAGTAAACATAAGTTTCACTCAAAATTACCAAGACGTACTTTTAAAATATAATGTTCATTAGAACTCATTGGCATACTCGAAATCGACAAATTTTCGAGCGCTGCGCGCGCATTTATCAATTGTCCTGAGAAATCGTAATTACCATATTGTTTACGGGAAACATTTGTGAAATTACGAGTGTGTGTTTATTCTGCCTTAGGTGTTCCTGAAATATAAGGGAAAAATCTGTGATTTTTCGGCGCGCGTCGTTCGTCTTAATTTCATGAAAAATGTCCATTACGAGAATATCGTAAAAAATCGTAAAAAAGTTTTAAAAAAGTGAAAATTTGAGTGCGCTGCGCGCGCGTTTATAATTTTATACAAACAAGGTGGCCCAAACATAAACGTCAAGCCAGAAAATCTATACAGCTGACATCAAGGGCTGCCCCAATTAATGTTAATTTCGAGAAAACATCACTGAAGTTGTATGGGAAAAAAAAGTTGAGGTCGGAAGGACTTTTTATTGACTTCAAAAACTTCTGCAAAGCCTTAGTCCTCAGAATGGTACAAAAATCCTGTCAGTTTAAACAACAAAACCTTACAAAACCTAACAAAAAAAAACCGGACAAGTGAGAGTTTAACTCGCGTTGAGAGGTTTCCGTACGATGAGGAAGATCGAACGAACGAACGTAGGAAGATCTTCATACAAAGTCTACTAAGATACATTAATCGAAAGTCCGAACCATACCGCGATCCGCGATGTAGGACTGTGGAGCGATATCTGTTGACTGAGTTGAGGAACTAATGCTACTAGAACAAAATTAATATTTTCCTAAGTAATTTTGTACACCATGAACTTCTTATAGGTTTTTTCTGTAATCTATAGAAAAATACCTATTTCCTGTTTTTTTTTTAATTTTAGGAGATAAGGGGGGGAATTTTAAATTTTCGCGTATTAAATAACTTCAAAACTGTTCATTTTACAATTATAACAAAATATATATTTGAGATCCTTAAAACGAGCCCTTTCATTTGATGTCACAAGATATATTTTATAAAACTTTTTAGTGAGTTTCCAATTTACCCCCCAAAAGTGGTCCCCATGTTTAAAATTTATTAATTTACGTTACACGTCCTTGTTTGGGTCACCGACTTACACATGTGTACCAAATTTCAACTCAATCGGTCCAGTAGTTTAGGAGCAAATTGGCTGTGACAGACGGACAGACAGACGCACGAGTGATCCTATAATGGTTCCGTTTTACCCTTTTAAGGTACGGAACCCTAAAAAATGGCTGAACATACATTGGGGTGATTCGGGTAGCTCTTGGTGTCAAGTATCTAGATTTTCTCGCTCGACGTTTATGTTTGGGCCACCCTGTATAATTCCAAACCATAGAATAGGCGGGCGATGCACGCCGAACTCGATTTTTGATAGTGTTATACGTTTTACCTCTTGTAACAGAGTGTATTTAGTTATCGCCCACCAAAAAAGACGATAATGGGTTATAACTGGGTGATTTGGGTTATAACCCGGTTTTAACCCAACTGGGTCGTTTGGGTTATAACCCACTACCCATCTCTGCTTACGTCTATGTTTATAATCATACCTACCTTGATGGTGAAGCGGTGTCTGCAATTTTGCATGAAAGTACGGAGAAACAAAGACGCGAAGGAAGTCTATCTATAATAGATGTACTTACTTAAAAGCCTAATAATAATTTTCTAGGTTCATCTGGGAGCGAGTCTCAACGATTCTGGGCACCAGCCGAGTGACGGTGGAGTGGCAGGTTCCTGCCAACGCTCTGCTCACTCAGCACAGGATCAGATACCTCGGGGCTTCAAGAAGCTTAACCGGCACGATACAACAGTTTGAGGGCGCGAGTAGAGTGTTTACCGTCGTTGGGTGATGGATGACTGATGATAAAGAGACTAGTAAATATAAGGCTAATTTTTTGATAGTTTGTTGTTTAATTTTTACGAGTGTTACCAACACGGCTGGCAGGGAACCCGGGGGGGGGGGTTGAAGTAAGAAAGAAGAGGCCTATGCCAAACAGTGGATAGATAGACCAAGGCGGAGATGACGGGACGACCTCAAAACCTTTCTGTAAGGGTGGCAAGTGGCAACTAGTGGCAAGAGGTGGCGACAGAGACAGGGATGAGTGGAGGGTGAAAGGGGAGGCCTTTATCTAGCAGTGGGACACAAAAGAGGCTAAATAAAACGGTACCCAATGTTACCAAGAGCCTAATCATCATTTATCCCTATAATAGCAATCTATAGGACTCGGCTTACGTAGTGATGTTGCCTAATTTCACCACCAAAGAGACTGTCTGTCTGTACAGATGCTCTATCTCACGAAGTCCGTTTGGTTATGAATGTTGTCAGGCGTGCATGTATACAATGTTTAGTGTGCGTTAGCGCGGCTGAGCGTGACTGAGCCGCTGCCGCGCTTACGCACACTAAAAAGCATTGTACAAGGTGTTACAAAAGTACCTAACTCTTTTTGCAGGGTAATAGCACCCGGTGATAGGGATCACAACCTAAATATTTTTTTCGCTCTATGACGTTCCGTTGATTTTTAAATTAAAAAATAGGTAAAAAAACTTTTTAAGTTAAACGGTTTTATGTTAAACATACATTGCAATGTTTAAGATAAATGTACTAAAAACCAAAAAATAATAAAATAGATACAGTCGTGGGAATTATAAACATATGCATAGACTAGACTAAAATAAAACCGTGGGGCACGTCAATTGTCTACAATCGTTGATTAAAATGTTTGTTTTGTAATGTTACACTATAATTAGGCAGTTGACGTGCCCCACGGTTTTATTTTAGTCTAGTCTATGCATATGTTTATAATTCCCACGACTGTATCTATTTTATTATTTTTTGGTTTTTAGTACATTTATCTTAAACATTGCAATGTATGTTTAACATAAAACCGTTTAACTTAAAAAGTTTTTTTACCTATTTTTATTTTCTAGTTTTTAGTTTTTATTTCGCATTCTGTTTAATTCATATAGTACATTGTATTATACTGGTTGAGCACTTTCATTTGATACCCATATTGATGGGATTGATAAAACCTACGTTATCCGCCATTTTGTAGCGGCCGCCATCTTGTATTTCAATTTTTTATAGTATATTGTATTCTGCTTGTTGAGCCCTTTCATTTGATACCCATATTGATGGGATTGATAAAACCTACGTCATCCGCCATTTTGTAGCGGCCGCCATCTTGGATTTCAATTTTTTATAGTATATTGTATTCTGATTGTTAAGCCCTTTCATTTGATACCCATATTGATGGGATTATTAAAACATAAATTATCCGCCATTTTGTAGCGGCGGCCATCTTGAATTTATAATGATAATGAATAAACATAATTGTATTGTCACCAAAATCCAAAGTGTATACAAAATTTCAGATTAATCGGTTGACAGGAAGAGGGTGAAATTTGAATTACTAAATTTGACCCAAGAATAAATAAAACAAACGGGGTGAGCTAAATAAAACCGTTTAATAAAAAAATATGAATGCTGTGCGGGAGAAAAGTATTTTTTAAATATTGTTTTCATTGACTTTCACAATGTTTTAACAACTCGAAAGCTATGCAAATGCACCTACATCCACAAACATATTTTTAAATTTGAGCTACTACGGACTTCGTGAGATAGAGTATCTGAACTACTATAACTAGTGCCACATAAATAAAAATGAATTGGTGTGTCGCCCAGTATCTGCCTATTTACCAACACCCAAAATTTTCAAGATCCTTATAAGGGCTTACCATAGACTTATTATAATTCTATGGGGCTTACTATGAAATGACATGTTGCGGGTTCAAGTCCTAGGTATTTCTCGAACTCCGGAAATATTTTAAAATACCGTATCCACTATTATTTTACATTACAATAGCAGTAGCAACAATGATGCTGCTACGCAAATGAATGCTGCAATGAATTTTATGAATGAAAATTACTATGCATATACCTATTCTGTCATAGGAAAATACACTCTAGTTGTAAGATAATAAAGTCCTCTATAGGACATCGGCGTATACCGCTTAACTAATTTACCCTTGTGTCTAAATTAGTCTTCAATGCCTCTGTCATCCCGGCTACAGATTAGTTACAGTATGCAAACATCACCTTACGAGTAGTTGATGCACGCACACATAATTAAATGCAGTGTATGTACGAGGTGTGTGTTTGTGGTTGATGGAAGATCATGTGATGTTGCATACTGTACGTTTGTACAGTCGTTTAGAACTAGAAAATTCTACGTGCATTTTCTAATCAGGTTTTATGATTGATCCTGTTCTGAACTAGGTTGACTTGGACTTACTTTCTGGTGTCAGGTAATATCAGCTAAGTGATATACAAGGTGTTACAAAAGTACCTAACTCTTTTTACAGGGTGTAACCTACTGGTCAACAGGATGTCAAATCTGTAAAAAAAAGTCGAAAAAAAAATGTTTTTCTTTTATAACCTCAAAATTTAAAATTTTTCATAACTTTTTTGTTTTTGTTATTAGCTCAAATTTAAAAATATGTTTGTGGGTGTAGCTGCAATTACATAGCTTTAAGTTGTTAAAACATTGTGAAATTCAATGAAAACAATATTTAAAAAATACGTTTCTCCCGCCACTTCGTTTACATTTTATTAATTTAAAAATTAACGGAACGTCATAGAGCAAAAAAATATTGTTTGTTATCCCTATCACCGGGTGCTATTACCCTGTAAAAAGAGTTAGGTACTTTTGTAACACCTTGTAGTTGTTGTGAGTGTGACACCCATCGGATAGCTTTATAAATATTATACGAGACAACTTGGATACCTAATCCTTCTGCGGGAATAATATTTCGGACCTAGGTATTTACATATTATGTTGTGGCATTACAATTTGTCGTACGAATAACAAATAACGGGCAGGAACGGCAGAGTAGAATACGCGGCAAAAAAAGTATCTAAATACTTTTCTGTCCGACTATACGTAAATGACACAATAAAGATAATCTGTCTGTCCAAATGATCTGAACGCGCGGAGGACAGTATCGCATCATATCTTACAATAAAAATAGGTAAAAAAACTTTTTAAGTTAAACGGTTTTATGTTAAACATACATTGCAATGTTTAAGATAAATGTACTAAAAACCAAAAAATAATAAAATAGATACAGTCGTGGGAATTATAAACATATGCATAGACTAGACTAAAATAAAACCGTGGGGCACGTCAATTGTCTACAATCGTTGATTAAAATGTTTGTTTTGTAATGTTACACTATAATTAGGCAGTTGACGTGCCCCACGGTTTTATTTTAGTCTAGTCTATGCATATGTTTATAATTCCCACGACTGTATCTATTTTATTATTTTTTGGTTTTTAGTACATTTATCTTAAACATTGCAATGTATGTTTAACATAAAACCGTTTAACTTAAAAAGTTTTTTTACCTATTTTTATTTTCTAGTTTTTAGTTTTTATTTCGCATTCTGTTTAATTCATATAGTACATTGTATTATACTGGTTGAGCACTTTCATTTGATACCCATATTGATGGGATCGATAAAACCTACGTTATCCGCCATTTTGTAGCGGCCGCCATCTTGTATTTAAATTTTTTATAGTATATTGTATTCTGCTTGTTGAGCCCTTTCATTTGATACCCATATTGATGGGATTGATAAAACCTACGTTATCCGCCATTTTATAGCGGCCGCCATCTTGGATTTCAATTTTTTATAGTATATTGTATTCTGCTTGTTAAGCCCTTTCATTTGATACCCATATTGATGGGATTAATAAAACATAAATTATCCGCCATTTTGTAGCGGCGGCCATCTTGAATTTATAATGATAATGAATAAACATAATTGTATTGTCACCAAAATCCAAAGTGTATACAAAATTTCAGATTAATCGGTTGACAGGAAGAGGGTGAAATTTGAATTACTAAATTTGACCCAAGAATAAATAAAACAAACGGGGTGAGCTAAATAAAACCGTTTAATAAAAATACAGTTCACTTTGTTGTTGGTTTACCGACACTTAAATTCACTAACTATTTACTTAATTAGGTACAGTAGAAGGTATTTGGATTGGCTTCTTCGAATGGTATTGCTTCATGAACGTATTTAGACGTGTATTGTTCCACACTTTAGGCCTATGCCTAGACTATTATCAAGAAAGCAAAGGTCGTAAACTTTAAACCGAGATAGTGAGATTATCATCACACAAGAAAATATTGTTGTTGGTGGCTGTGATATAATAGTGTTGAGTTTAGCGGTGTTTTGGGGACTGTATTTGTGAGTTTGCTGGAGTGTTCAAAAAGTTTTTTGTCAATGTAAGTGAAAAGTGTAAGAATTTTAATATGTGACTGGTCAAAAAAACTGGAGTTGTTTAAATACTTATTCAATCTTACTCATCTAATAATGGTGAATACACTTAAGGTTAGATGAATGCCTTTTTGGCTCAGGATAAGTCGCTTGCTTACCTAGCTGCTGTAGGTTCGACTCCAGAGGGAGCTAACTTAAAACTGGACATTCTCACTTGAAGTACTAACACTAATCGATAATTTAGGAATCATTAGGGATATAATCTTTACATAAAGTAAGCTAAATAAAACAAAAATGACCCAGCGAAAGGACAATAAAGTTGTAAGAGTAAAATGCGTTATTTGTACCATCTTATGTTACACCAGAACCATGGCGAGCCGCAAACAAATAACTAAGAAGCTGATCAACACCCCTGAGACATGCGTGGACGACAACCTACGAGGTGTCCTGGCGATGTACCCTCGCCTGCACCTGCACCCCAAGCACAGGGTTATCACCGTGCAGATGAAGGTAATAAATGTGATAGATAAGAAAGGTTGAACGACCGAAAATGATGAGAGAGCTAAAGACAGAAACAAATTCGAGCGAGATGGACGATTCGTGTAATTGATACCATTTTATAACTTCCCACAATCCCTCTTCTAGTTGATTGCCACCATACGTTTCTAATTTTCCACTCTCCCCCTTCTAGTCTGGTTGCCACCATAACGTTTCTAACTTTCCACTCTCCCTCTTCTAATCTGATTGCCACCATACAGTTTCTAACTTTCCATTCTCCCTCTTCTAATCTTATGGCCGCCATACCGTTACTAACTTTCCACTCTCCCTCTTCTAATCTGTAGGTCACCATACAGTTTCTAACTTTCCATTCTCCCTCTTCCAATCTTATGGCCGCCATACCGTTACTAACTTTCCACTCTCCCTCTTCTAATCTGTAGGTCACCATACAGTTTCTAACTTTCCATTCTCCCTCTTCCAATCTTATGGCCGCCATACCGTTTTTAACGTCCTACTCTCCCTCTTCTAATCTGATGGCCACCATACAGTTTCTAACTTCCCAGTCGCCCTTCTAGTGAAATTACCATTTATACCGTTAATAACTACAGTCTCCTTCTAGTCTGATTGCCACCATACCGTTTCGAACTTGTCAACAGTCTGACAGCAAACGCGTGGCGGTGCTCGGCGGCGGCGGCTCGGGTCACGAGCCCTTCGCCGGCGGTTTGGTGGGCGCTGGCATGCTGGACGGCGCGGTGGCCGGCGGTGTCTTCGCGTCCCCACCCACCGGACACGTGCTGTATGCGATCGCACAGTTACACAAGTACAATACTGGTAAGGCCAGCCCGTGGGGCATGTCTACATCGATGACGTTCTTAAGGGGATATCACAGAAAGGGGGCAAGACCCGAACAGACCAAACGTAGTCCCCGATTTCCTCCCTGGATAAGGCACTAGAACAAACATTTTTGGTATGCTGGGACATCTCCACCCCCGGACTGTTTAGATTTTTTCGATAAATTATTGTTAACAGTTACTAGGACCTACCGAAATAAAAAAAAATGCGTAACTTGTCGGAGATTTTTCCTTTTTTAAATTCGTTATAGCTGAAAAGTATTATTTGAAAATGTTACAGGATACAGTGATCATTTTTTTTAGACTTGTAACTAGATAAACGTTATTCTTTCAGGTGGTGTTCTAGTAATCCTTGGCAATTACACTGGTGACAGGCTCAACTTTGGCAAGGCGATTGAAAAGGCGAAGATCTCTGGAATAAAGGTGAGAACAATCTTAGACCACAGTACCTGATTTACCAGAATGTTTGGATTTTTTGGTGCGGTTCGTAAATTGTACGATAGTCTTCATTGCCAGTGACAAGTTGTGATGGAATGAGTACCAACGCGACAAAATGTGGCCTCAATCCAATCGTTGATGAGTGCGTCGGCATCGGCGTGAGTGTCCAGGCAGGTAGTTTAAATTAGAACCAAACTAAGTCCGCATCTTTATTTCCTTCAGGTGGAAGGACTGATCGTCGGCGAAGATGTGGCGTCCAGCCACAACAAGACTGGAGGGAGGAGTATGTGCGGAGAAGTGTTCTTCTACAAGGTAAGTCAAGTAAATCATGTCCAGTGAAAATCAGGGTCCAAAATGGGCAAACTTTGTGATGTGCAGACCTTTGGACTGATTTCTTAACATAAAAGTATAGTATTTTAAACTCCAACAAATTGTTGTCCGATGTGAGTAAGCTTCAAATAAGTCGGCTGTGCAATTTTAAAACCTCGCAAGCGAAAAAAAACTGTTTATTTAGGTGATGCATAATCAAAACACCCGTATTTACCATACAATATTTTCAGCTTTGCGGTGCCATGGCTTTAGAAGGGTACGACCTGGTCACAATGAGGGACCTTGCCGTCGAAGCCAACAGAAATATGGCCACTTTAGGAGTGTGTCTGAGTGCCTGCTCTTTGCCAGGTAAGTTGTCAATCAAATCAGCTTTATAATAATTGGGTAAGGTTAGTATCTAAGGGACACTGTCGATTTACAAGGGGTCGTATTAATAAAAAAAACAATAGACAAAATCAAGCGTACCGATGGCAGATGGACAAAGTCCATTGAGGAATGGCGACCTCGAGAGGGGAAGAGATCGGTTGGCAGACCACCAGCCTGATGGTCTGACGACATAGCCCAAGTAGCCGGAAAACAGTGGTTGCGCCTGGCACAGGAAAAAAAACCTTGAAAAAAAGATTCAACGAATTATGAAAATTTTACTCTAACAAGCACATGTTTCAGGTCAACCACCACTGTTCGAGATAGCTCAAGATGAAATGGAGCTAGGAGCCGGAGTCCACGGGGAGGCTGGCATCAAAAAGATGAAACTGGGAACTGCAGCTGAAGTTGTCAAAATGATCGTTGATAAGGTAAAGAAAGCCATGCACACAAAGTTAGGTCAACATTTTGAACGATATGGTCTAAAAACAGTCTAAACTCATCAAAACGCAATGCCCATTGGGGATAGAGAATCCTCAAATAAAAATACGCATACAATTTCTCAAACATTACATACAATCTTCAAATCTCTTACAGATCACAGATCACCTGAAACTAGTCGCAGGAAACAGAGTAGCAGTGATGATTGACAACTTAGGAGGGACGTCCTTTATGGAGATGAATATCTTGAGTGCCGAAACTAAAGCTTATTTGGGTAAGACAAATGGTTCTCCAATCGCGATATTATATTAACACAATATGGGCTAAAGAAGCTCGATCGTGAGATAATTAACATGACTAGCCGATAGAAATTAGTCTGTAATATTGCATTTAATCATTCCAGAAAAGAAACAGATTAAAGTGGAGCGAATCTACGCTGGGCATCTGAAAACTTCGCTCGAGATGCACGGCTTCCAAATTTGCCTGTTGCATTTGAACCCTAAACACGGGGACGCATGGTTTAGATTCCTTGACACGCCGACAGAGGCCGCTGCGTGGGTTGGGAGCGCCCTTTCTATTGGCACTGGCGAAAGAAACGTTGGAGACGATGATGTCCTGCTAAAGAGCAGTACTAGAAAGGTTGGTCGATGTAAGAGTACATTTGAGTTATGGTTTCTGAAAAAACAACAAAGATCTAACCACCGATTTCACTAAAAACCAAAACCACTTAGGCTCAAACATTGCACACAAAAAAATATGATAATGTTACGGAGTCTTATAAGTTAGGTAGGTATCTTGGAGCTCAGCTTCTTTATAAACATACCATTGACATTTTGACTGACAAGTTTTTCCTTTTCAGATCATATCCGGGCCTACACTTTCTCTACAACAACAAGAGCTACTAAGTGGGAGCTTGATTAAAGCAGCTGAAGAACTAATCCTCAACGAAGAATCACTAAACCGATTGGACTCGGGTTGCGGGGATGGCGACTGTGGAAATACGCTGAAGAAATTCGGACAAGGTAAACTAATTCTTATGACATAGAAATAGGAGGAAATATTAGAGGAGAAACTTTAAATATTTCCACAACTATCACTCAGGTCGATCACAAAATAGATAGGACGTTAGAAAAGACAAATTTCTCAGCTAAGACTGCACTCTTACCAACGGCGTCCCACAGTGCTGTGTTCTAGGCCCAATACTGTTTCTATCATACAGTCCTTGAAGCACCCCATCAAGCGGTCTGTGAAACTTGTAATAAATGGAAAATTAAAGTCTCTAATTCTTGTGTTGTGGTTTACAGCTATGTTAGAGTACCTGAAGTCAGCCCCCTTGGAGTACCCATCGAACGTTCTATGGGACCTCTCAGAGATGGCTGAGACGGACATGGGCGGTACAAGTGGCGGAATCTACAGCTTAGGACTATCGGCCGCTTCGCAGACTTTGGCTAAGTACGAAAGAGAAGGGAATAAATATTTAAAAAATCTAACTAACTTAATGAGATGGTTGATATAGCGTCCAGTGTCACCTTCACTCACACACTGGGTGGGTGAAGTGACCATTCGGAAGATACAGAGCCTGGAACAGTGTCTTGTATTTCCTCTGGACTAGGCCGACTAAGTTGTCATAATGGTATAGGTGCTGGGCAAAACTACTCAATAAAAAAAACAACTATAGCTATTGAAATAAAGAGACACACGGAATTACCAATTTGTGAAAGTTACAGGCTAGTTGTTATAATCTAACGCAATGGTTTATGTTTTAGTTCTAAATCAATTGGACCGTCAACGTGGCTTTCTGCTTTGGACGATGCTATGGAAACTATCACCAAATATGGGGGTGCAGAACCTGGCGATAGGACTATGGTAAGCTTGCTTTTTAAGAAAGTTCATATAAACTTCAGCGTATTTTTAATATCTTCTCTTTAGTTTTGAGGTAGCTTGAACCGCATATTTTCTATTCTATATTGGAAATAGCAAGTCAACAATGTTGACCCTATGTTACGGATTCACTTGACGATGATTTCTTGCAGTTAGACTCCTTGAACGCCGCAGCGATAGCTTTCAAGAAAAACCTGACCGCAGACATCAAGACACTCTTACAAGCCATCCTGAAGGCAACTGATGAAGGCGCCAAGTCTACAGCCACCATGACTGCTAGGTGATATTAATAGAATTAAACTTACCTTGCAATGGGATACTGCAATTAATTTGCAGTGGCATCAATTGAAAAATGCTATTGTAAATTCTGATGTATTTGAGTATCCCACTTCTGATTTCCCGGTTTAGTTGTTAGGACAGCCCGGTTTTACTTTTACAATGCTGAACCTATCAAAACTATAAACGGTGTTACAGACTTGAGTCCCTACTGTTGTGATTTCTGGTGTTTTTGAGGATCCCATTTCTGATTTCGCAGTTAAAGATGAAAGTCACGTAAGAGATATAAATATTGCTTTCAACACTCACCAGCCCCTTTCATAATAAGTAAATCAACCTTAGTGGTTTGTCTTGTTTATCACCACCTCAACCATAATATAACACCCATTATAGCATCATACAAAACTAATCGTCACATTGTTGTCAACAGAGCCGGCCGCGCTTCCTACGTCTCTAGCGACTACGCAACGGACGAAGACGCTGGCGCGCGCGCCGTCGTTGTCTGGATGTCCGCCATTTTGAACTTTATTGCCAATAAAATCTAAAAGTGAAAGTATTTTTTTCCCATGACAAGTATTTTTTTAAAATTCCTGGGTAAATTAGACGACCGTTCCAACCAAAGAACAATAAATTAATAAATTAATTCATTCAAAGTTGACTGATTATTATCAAACCATTAATGCTGGACTTGAATACAGCCTACATATAAATTCATTTGATTGATAATATACAGAATAGAAAGCATCAATAAATACATACACGATGATATCAACAAATTAATTATTTTAATAATCACAGTGGCATGAATAATGCGTTCTAAAAACAACTACATAATTCTAATAAATATATAGATTGTACAATAATCATCATTACTTTACACCCTTTACATGCGTGCAGCGGCAAATAACTAGCAAGTGGCGTTACTTTTTCACATCACAGCATTGACAGGACTTTTTGATTAAACTATGGCAGGGTGATTCATACACATCAAAAGTGTCTAGGAACCAAGCACGTTTTTGCTTGTTTAAAAACCATTTTCCACCATCTTCAGGGTGTTTTAGAAAGGTCGTGTGACACTGAAAGAGGTAGCTTAACTCACCAATAAAAGTAACTTTTACTATGGAACCAAGTGCGAAATTTCGAAAAAAATATCAGCTGCTTCATACTAAAATTCGATACCTACTGCACCAAATGTATGGAGCAAACTGAACTTTCTGACCTCTTTCAGTGTCACAGGACCTTTCTGAAAAACCCTGTATATTAGTGTATATCTCGGCAGTCATACTGAAATGTCACGATACTGAAATGTCATCGCCGTTATATCTGTAGCGCTATCACTTTTCCCCTCGGAGAGAGAGTTTTTTTTCTTCGAAATGCCGTATAGTATTCCACACAAAATTAAGGCTCCGTATAAGGCTAACTAGCGCCACCAATGTTAAAAAAATCATGTCTTCATTTAGAAGAAGTTTCTGGAAAAATCCTAAGATGAGCCTGCGCGCCATGCTTTTCTAGATTTTTAAGTGTAGATACCCTCTTCGAAATTTACTTTTAAGCTAAAAAATTTTCGATAACCGCCAAAAGCGGCCGTTTTTGGCGATTATCGAAAATTTTTTAGCTTAAGACTAGAAATTGAGTTGGGTACCTTCACTTAAAAATCTAGAAAAGCATGGCGCATGAGCTCATCTTAGGATTTTTTCAGAAACTTCTTCTGAAGGAAGATATGATTTTTTCAACATTGGTGGCGCTAGTTAGCCTTATACGGAGCCTTAAGGATTTCTAGACACTTTTGATGGGTGTATTTTAGGCACCACAGCAAACCCGTCGTGTTCGTAGATACCTACATTCTTAGTCGCTAGCTTTGTCACCGCCATTTGTCGCTCTCCACGATACAATGGTTATAAGGGCCAGTTTCACAAAGTGCAGTTCAATTCATATTGTTTGCCTTCTAATAGAAGTTTTGAAAAAAAATATAATCAGCGAATTTCATTCACTGGCAATAATGCTTTTACAAAATTAAATATGAACGTATTCCATTCTCAATAAGTTTTTTAAATTTTAGATCGTTTTGGTTCATATTCGTAAAACACTCAAATATTCCCTTGCAATTTATTGTTAAGCTGATTTGTGATTTACCCAGTTTGATCACCTTGTTCTGAAATTGGTCCTTTAGCATGTTTCTTTAATAATATAACGTAGTGGTAAGTGCTATTATTGTCTAATCGCTAGAAATCCCATTCGGTCGTCTTTTCTATTTCCATTTGCGATAGTTGTTCCTCTAAAAGTAGCGCTGACAGGTCATCTAGAAAACCAAATTACATTATTTTAAGGCTGGATGATAGCAGCGTGGCGGGAAATTCAAAATGTTCACAGTTTTTTACATTTTGTAGCTAAACTGAGCTATTTTTGTTCATCGATTTTTCGTTCGCGGCAATAACATAGTATTCTTTTCATTATTGTGAACAACATAACAACAATAATTCAGCCGATTATGGTTCTGGTCTACGACAAGTTTTTTGGGCCGTACCACTGCTTCGTAGACCAGAACACATAATCGGCTGAATTATTGTTGTTCTGTTGTTTACAATAATGAAAAGAATACTGTTTTATTGCCGCGAACGAAAAATCGCTGGACAAAAATAGCTCAGTTTAGCTACAAATTGTAAAAAAAAAATGAAAATTTTGACTTTCTCGCCACGTTGCTATCATCCACCCTTAAACCCACACCCAAACCTTTAGCTATATCAATACATAAATAGACAGTTATACTGATTGATAAGACATGCATCTGAATTTTATTGTTTTCTTGATTCGATTAACTACATACCGTCTTGGCGTGGGGTAAATTGAATGAAACTTGTTAAACTTAGGCCGACTTGCACCACTTTCTTAAATGTGGCTTAAAAAGCATTCAACTAAAACCATACAAAAGTCGATTTAAATGGCGACTTAAATAAATAATAATAATAAGCCTTTTTATTCTGAACTTTACAGTTGAGTATAAATACAAGTTATGTTCGTGTAGTGTTAATTTATAATATATCCCGAAGCTCAGTTTGCCTCTTGGCATAGGCCTCCTCCAACATTAACAAAACATTAACAAAATGTTGGAATGGCGACTTAAGTGGCATTTAAGAAATGGTGCAAGTCGGCCTTAAATTAGAACACCGCATAAAAAAAAATATCCGGCAGTCTTTTAGTTTGCAGGTATTGCAAAACATTAGTAGTATTCATTGTCGAGATTTAGGAATTAAAACGTTTTTTTTTAAGCACATTTCCCAAGACTTAGTTCGCGTCGCGCGGTACTTACTTTTATTTTTATTCAGACACCTTTGGCCTGAGCATTCAGTATGAACAGCAGTTGAAGATTTATCAAGAAGATGAACGAACAAATATCACGAATTAATGCATGCAGGACTGACTCAAGTTACCCCCCGCCACGGCCACCGTAAACTGCACCCTACTCCACAGCGACAAGACTCACCGGGGCGCGACTTTATAGGCTTGACCCGGTCGATGAGGCTAGGCAGGAAGTCAGTCTTGCAGATCTGTTTGAAGAACGAGTGCGCGAGCAGCTGCGCCGCCGACGGCCGCTTCTCCGGCTCACTGGAATGTTAGGGGCACGAGGTGAACTGAGGTTCAGAGGGCTTAAGGCTTCCCTTCATAGCCAAATCTCTAAACAAAGGTGGTAGTCTTCTTGTGTCGTCTACAGGCTACTAATTTCCAGTTTTTTTACTCCTTAGTCTTGTCATGATGTATATCGATGTCGGTATCAGCTCAGAAAATCAAAAAAAACATTTTAATATTTGTAATTATCTCGAAAGATCATGAAAATGAGCCCACTTTCGCCTCGTCGTAACAATCATATCTGAGCGAACTTGTAAAAACCAATCCAACACCGACACCGGGACATCTAATGTAGATATTGATAATATTTTTTTTATTATGCAATAATGAAAAGTTTTTTCACAATTAGACTACCCCTGAAGCATGTCCAAGAAAAGTAAATGCGTATGGTGGCGACGAGCGAGGTATAATCCGTGCGGAATCAGAATGGGATAATACCTTTTGGAACTGAATCGAAAATGACAGGTCTCGAATAGCGTCAGTAAAAAAATTGTTAGTTCTACGTTCTATCATAGGGTTATGAAATTGGAAATACACAAAAATGTTTAATGGTTGTAATCTAAAACGATTCAATGTTATTGCATTAATTGAATAAAACGTGATAAAACTCGAGCAGACACCCACGCGCAGAGAAAACACAAGCAAGTTTCGACGCGAGTTTGCCATAGACAACTAGAGTTTGCCGAATTTCTGACACTACAGGACCGCGAGTGTCTCAGTTCCAAAAGGTATTATCCCATTCTGATCCCGCACGGATTATACGAGGTGGATGCACACTACCGAGAAAACACTCTCCAATTCATTATTTTTTTAAGTGCCAACTCCCTACATGATGCCAAGTAAGGCAGATAGCTTTTAGGCCAAGCCCGTCGCTAAGTTCGCGGTCGCGTGAAGGCCGCCCTTAAGAGTAAAAGTAGCCTGTACAATTGTACATGTCCCACTAGCTGGGCAAAGGCCTTCTCTCAGAGAGAGTTCGAGCTTAACCACCACGCGTGCTCAATGCGGGTTGGCGATTTTCGCGTTTGAGGGTATAATGCCTCATACGCTCCGGTTTCCTCACGATGTTTTCCTTCACGGTTAGCGAGTGGTATTGCTACTATTAATTCACAAATGTACGTAACTTTGAAATGAATTAAAGTCATAGGTACAAGCCGGCACCGGGAATCGTACCTGGGCCTCTCGCTTCCGCATCAGAGGGCTTATCATGTTAAAAAATCCGCACTCAAACCCTGTTAATTTGCTGGAAAATAGCTCTTGCTGATTTTTTTTTTGACAATTTAACTTTTAACATATCTCACTATCCATTTTACGGTTTCATGGTTATGATCTTTATCGAGATCGCATCTCGACATATTTTTGCTTTATTTTTGAGATTTTGTTCACGCAATAACTTCCAATCTGCAAGGGAAAATCCACGGTCACCGAAGACCTGGCCGCCCAAAAACATCATGGCTGCAAAATCTCGCAGAATGGTTCAACACAAGCCACTCACAACTCTTCCGAGCCGCAACATCACGGGCCAAAGTGACCGTAATGATAGCCAACCTCCGATAGGAGATGGCCTACACCCCGTTATCTAATGCTCAGTTTGGGGGCAAATAGTGATGTTGCTTCACATAATTAGTCGATTCATATTTATCTATAAAGGGTTGTTTGTCAAAATAAAATCACACCACTGCCTGCCGGGTACTGACGGAAGACCAGCGCTGGAGTGGTACGCCTCTCCAGCACATGCTGAGTCAGAGCCCCTTTGCAATTGCCACATCCACATTTCTGTCCAGTACTTAGTTTGTTTTCTGATAACTCAATTTGTCATAACTCGTTTTAAGTGTATTGTTTTTGTGCCTCTATGTTGTCTGTTTTTCTGCTGTACAATGTTTTCTTTGTTTTATTCTGTAGTCTCTGTTATGTGTGTGTGGTTTTGCAAATAAATATTATACAAATTTTACAAATACAAATTACAAGGTCGTGATAAGGAGTCGTACCGTTGAAGACACAGTTCGCTGAGGTGATGGAAGGCCTCGCTAAGTTTCCGTTGAGAGTAGAGTTGCCGTGCGCGCGACGTACCGTCCGCGCTGTCACCGACGCCGCTGTCTGTGTTGTACATACCTGCAGATAGACAGACGCAACGTTACTTCCACTTGTCAGGTATTGAGACCCAGGAAGTTCAACTGTTACTGGGACTGCGATAATGGTTGAGCGTCTCTGTACGTGCAAGCAACGTTCGTGGCGCGTATCTGGGAGCGCGATAAGCGCAACGCTTGACAGAACTCTTTCTACAAACTTTGTACTTTCTGTAAAAAAGTTTTGAAAAAAAAAAACTTTATTTTTGTAACCTCAGAATAGAAAAAGTTTTCTAAACTTTTTGTGTTTGGATATAGTTTAAATTCAAACAAATGATTTTGTGCTTAGGTGCATTAGCATAGTTTTAAATTGATAAAACATGGTGAAAATAAATGAAAAACATACTTTTAAAAATACTTTTCTCCTGTCATAGCTCTTACATTTTATTTATTTAAAAATCAACGGAGCGTCATAAAGCAACAAAAAAACTAAGGGTGTGATCCCTATCACCGGGTGCTATTACCCCGTTAAAAAGAGTAAGGATCTTTTATAACAGCTGGTATACTCATTGGACAAATGATTAAAAATTACTTTACTCACTCTTCATCTCAGTGTCTTCTAGTTGTGGCTCGGGGAAGGTGGTGCAGTCAAGTAGCTGCGGGCGACTCCCGCGCACCTTCTCAGTGAACATGAGCGTGGTGGGGACGTCCGCGAAGGGCACGGCGCCGTTGCCCAGCTCGCAGGCGAGGACGCCCAGCGAGTAGACGTCCGAGCGCTCGTCGTACCCTTTCAGGTTCTGCGGAGGTGGAGGGACCATGTATAGTTCAGTTACAGTAAAGTAAACATGGCTTTTCTCTTTTTGGTTTATATCGTCATTCATCATCATCAGCCTGTTAGCACCCACTGCCGAGTAAAGGCCTTCTCATGCTCACACGATTCTGTGCCAGGCGCAGTCACTATTTGGATCGCCATAATTTTTTTCTCATCCTTTTTGTTATGGAGCCTTCAGAAGTCTAGCTTAGTGCAATCGAGGGTAGCCTTCAGTTTCATCAAGTCAAATTCAAATAAATTTTATTGCCATAAATTAATGTGAATTACATATTTAAGTATCTTTATAACTAACTTTAAAGAAACCGAATAAGGATTATGTCCTTTTTATGGCAGTTACGATACGGCAGGCAGGAGTACATGTTATTGTGTGTTAAAGTAATTTATAATTTGTATACCTGTTGTAACAACTCTGGGCTCAGCCAGATGAGGTCTGTGTGGTCGCGTCGGGGTGGCGGTAAGCTGTAAAAGAAAACTTTAGTTCGTTTTACAAAATTGTGTACATAAGTCAAATTATAATAGCAATACCTTTCACTAATGGTGAACAGGGGCTTAAGTCTGTAACGCAATTGGGACGACAACCTGGGTTTCCTCGGGGCTACAACCAGCGAACTAATCCTCTAAAATTAGAATCAGAATATTCTTTGCTGTACTACAAAAATATCAAAAGGACCGACCGCAATAAATCGTAATTGAAGCCGTCAACTGGGAGCCCATTTTGGCATCATTGCGTTACAAACTCAGGTCCCTGGTTTCCTCACAATGTTTTAAAAGGCATGGGAGAGTGGAAGTGAATGTTAACCTGTGAAGTTCTTATCTTGTCTTATTAGTATGGGGCCAGGCTGAGAGCCCGGGAAACTTCGACCCAGCGGGATCTTTTGTGTCACCCCCGTCCTTATTCCTGCTCAGGACGTGCAAAGACCGAGGTCATAAGCTTTAGAACTTCATCATCATCATTTGTATTTAAGAGTTATCCTCTTGTCGGTGCAGCATTCTCCATGCACTTCGATCACAGGCCAGAACACCGAGGTTAGAACTTCACCGAGGTTAATATTCTTCCAGTCTAGGATATGCTATCCCGAGAAGACTCATGCGTTACTAGCTAGCTAGAGGATCGCAGTCACACAGAACGTGTTCCATGGACTCTGGCGCCTCTTAAGGTGGAATGATAGCAACGTGGCAAAAAATTCAAAATTTTCAGTTTTTTACATTTTGTAGCTAAACTGAACTATTTTTGTTCAGCGATTTTTCGTTCGCGGAAAATACAAAGTATTCTTTTCATTATTGTAAACAACAGAACAACAATAATTCAGCCGATTATGTGTTCTGGTCTACGACAAGTTTTTTGGGCAGTGCCACTGCTTCGTAGACCAGAACACATAATCGGCTGAATTATTGTTGTTCTGTTGTTTACAATAATGAAAAGAATACTTTGTATTTTCCGCGAACGAAAAATCGCTGAACAAAAATAGCTCAGTTTAGCTACAAAGAGTAAAAAAACTTTGAAAATTTTGAATTTATAGCCACGCTGCTATCATCCCACCTTAACAGGCCCTGCAGTGGGAGTCATTAGACAGCCCCATGTGAAGCCAACCTGTGAAGTTGCTTCTGCCGCCGACCCCGCACCATGAGCGAGGCCGCGCTCCGTAGACCGGACAACTGGACCGTTCCATCGGCGCCTAGCAACACGTGCGACGCTCGGACGCCTCTGGAAATTAAATCATTCGTAAATAACCACGTTTTGTATTTTCTAAAGCACTAACCCGTGCTAGGGTAAATTCGCAAAGACAGTACTTGACTCGGTAGCTCAATTGGTAGAGCGGCCTGCACGGAATGCAAGAAGGTTGCGGGTTCAAATCCTGTGCCGAGCGAATTTTTTAACCTTTTAAAAATCTTTATAATTCGCAAATTCCAAACTGGATGATACTAGATAAAAGAGGCCATACAATTAACTGGTTATACGGACCCTCGGTGCATGAGTTGGACTCGCGCTTGACCGTTTTATTGAATAAGCCCTATAATTTTGTATGTATTACCGTTTTTGCGATGGAGCAAAAAGTATAAAAACATGTTTGTTGCATGGGGAGCCCCCTTATTGTTTTATATTTTTTTATGTGATGGTAATCCGTCATAATAACACATAATCGTGAAAATTTCAACTGGCTACCTATAACTGTTCCAAAGATACAGCCCTTTAAAGTAAGGACAGACAAACAGTGTAGGCAGAGTAATAGGGTCCCGTTTGACACCCTTCGGGTATGGAACCCTAAAAACAAAGAAATTGGGTAAAAGCAAACAACTCACAAGTTGCCTTCGACCAAGGATAAAACTAGATACAACATAGAACTCTGAAATGTGTCTGGAAAAATAGATGCCCAAATTGCCTTTGGGAGCCTATTTGCTCGTAGTCCATGCAATTAAAGTAAAACTGTACACTAATGCAATAAGGTTGACATTCGAATATTAGACGTATGGTCGAAATGATGTTTCGTATTGTTCTATTGCTGATATCTTTTGTTTCTGTGGGGACAAGTTTTTATTGTGATTTTATACGTAATGCGGATTCTATGGGATTTAGTTCGGTGCAAGTTGCCTATAAAATATCTAGAACCTTAGAATAGAAAGTGCAATAGGGCAATAACTGGAGATCAGTTATCAGATAAAACGGTGACAATGAAGAATACCATCAACTTTTGATTTTTACCTTACCATATACTCTATTAAAAATGGAAACATTGAGTGAAAAATTTTTTTTGATATGTCTTATAGTTCTCGAGATATTTAATTTTAAACAGCTGTGCGACGGGCGCGCGGTCGTCAGCTGCTGTGACGTCACAACTCAACACGCACCCGACACATACACCGTAACACTCATTCAAAGGGCTGTATCTTTGGAACCGTACTAGGTAGCCAGTTGAAATTTTCAGAGATTATGTTTTATTATGATTGATTACCAAAGACATAATAAAATTTAAAAAGTTAGAGGGGTCCCCATACAAAAAACGTTGTTTTATACTTTTTGCTCTATAGAAAAAACGGTAAGACATACAAGCAACAAACTTGGTATGATTATAGGGCTTACTCCATAGTATAACAAAATAATATAAAAACCGGCCAAGTGCGAGTCGGACTCGCGCACGAAGGGTTCCGTAAGAACGGCAAAAAAATCAAGTTTGTTGTATGGGAGCCCCCTTAAATGTTTATTTTATTCTGTTTTTTAGTATTTGCTTTTATAGCGGCAATAGAAATACATCATCTGTGAAAATTTCAACTGTCTAACTATCACGGTTCATAAGATACAGCCGTGACAGACGGACGGACAGACGGACAGACAGATGGACAGACAGACGGACAGATGGACAGCGGAGTCTTAGTAATAGGGTCCCGTATGGAACCCTTCGGGTATGAAACCCTAAAAACGGTCAAGCGCGACTCGGACTCACGCGCCGAGGGTCCGTATAACCAGTTTAATTTTATTGTATGGCGGTAGGGAACTCTCAGTGCGCGAGTTCTACTCGCACTTGGCCAGTTTTTTTGTGTGTTTAGTCAGGTCATTTTTCATTTTTCAAAGCCGTCATCCATAGCTAAGTAAGAATATATTTTTTAAAGTACAAACCCGTGCTAGGGAATATTTTAAACAGAGCTTGCGACTTTAAAACCTGTCCCTAGCGAATTTTTAACATTATAAATAAGTAATATTATATTAAAACACTACTGTAACACTGAATAAACACACAAAAAAACTGGCCAAGTGCGAGTCGAACTCGCGCACTGAGAGTTCCGTATCTCCATACAATAAAATAAAACTGGTTGTACGGACCCTCGGCGCGTGAGTCCGAGTTGCGCTTGACCGTTTTTTATATTTTTTTGTTATACTATGGAGTAAGTCCTATAATCATACCAAGTTTGATGCTTGTATGTCTTACCGTTTTTTCTATAGAGCAAAAAGTATAAAACAACGTTTTTTGTATGGGGACCCCTCTTATTTTTTAATATTTTTTTGTTTTTATTATTTCTTGGGTAATCCACCATAATAAAACATTATCTCTGAAAATTTCAACTGGCTACCTAGTATGGTTCCAAAGATACAGCCGTTTGAATGAGTGTTACGGTGTATGTATCGGGTGCCTGTTGAGTTGTGACGTCACGCGAGTTTGCCGCGCTCGCGCGAAATACTCCAAAAGGACGGAAACTAAAACCGTCGTAACTTTAAAACTACTGGCTCGATTTAAATGAAACAAAAACAGGTGTATTTCTAAATGTTTAGGCTACACGGTCATAAAGTTTCAAGTGATTTAACAGACCCACGGACATTCTTCATTGTTAGAGGAGTCTTTTGCCAGGAGTCACACTGTACTAAGTCATTCAAAACTGATGGTATGGGAGGTACCAAAAGGCCCTCTGTGCCAAAAGGCCTACTACAAAATCAATGATTATTTAAATAACAATGATGACTGACACTAAACCAGTTCAGAGCAAGATTATTACTAATTATATACTTATTCAGTACCTACCCAAGTGCCTATATTACAAAATTTTTATTTTTTTTTTAATCACTAGGTACCTATAATGTGAGATCCTTGGAGTTTCTTTACCATGCTTCTTTCCAAGAACGATCAGAGCTAGTAAAGCTGGAGATAAAAAAAAGTAGCTAGATACTTACTTAGTATTAGATAGTAATAAGTATTTGATTTACATACTTATTTTGTCCTTTGATGATACCTACCTATTTTTACGTTCAATCTAAATAATTTATTTATGGCATATTGAATAAAACCTTTTGACTTTGACTTTGATAGCCTATTAAACCAATAAGACCACTCCGAAGGCCGATGATCACAAAACAAACCTGTGAATGTAGAGCTGCCGATGCAGATAGTGCAACGCCTGCAAGACCTCTCGCAGTATAATCGCACACGCCAGCTCCGGCAAGCCCTCCGGGAAGTCATTATTGAGCACGTCGCGGCACGAGCCCAAGCTCATGAGCGGAGACACCACGTACAGGTCCTGACCGTAGACGAACGAGGTCAGATACGGCAGGATGTTGGGGTGCTGCAGCTCTTTTGTCGTGAGGATTTCTTGCTGGAAATGGAGGAAGTTATTTGGATCAATATCGTAGTTAGAGATATAATAAAACTAAAGAACAAAAATAGTTTTGTTGAAGAAAAAACACAAACGTAGCATAGAAAAACAGTACCAATGTAATAGCTATCAGCTTGAAAATTCAACCAATAATGTAATTAAAATGGGTAAGTTCCCATATATTTTAGGATACACAAAGTATGTAAGTTGTACATAAAAATTTAGACAAAATATGTAGGTTATAGGTGAAATAAATAAGTGTACTCTGGCATCAACTGAGACATTCATCCTTCATCTCATGCACAAAGTGTATCTCTGCACCGCAACAAGGTAGTCGCCATCTATAAATAGCTCACAATAACAAAATAAACAAACCTGTATAAGGCTGGCATTCTCTTTATCCTTAGTTTTGTCCACGAAAAACCTCTTGATGGCTACATCCTGCGAGGTGGGTTTGTATTTACCGGAGTAGACCACCGCCTCGCCGCCGCAACACTCCGTTATTATTGAAGTCAGCTGGTAGTCACTCAGATCTGGGTTGTACATCTTGGGCGTTTTACTCGTTTTTCAGTTACAAAAACATACTTTCTTTCTAAGGGGACTTTGAGCGAAGGCTTAGCATAGGTATGGACACTGGTCGTGTGAAGCTAGATTCGCTAGGTAGATTAGATAAATTATATTGTTTTATGAAATAAATTATTAGTTCGATGATCAATGCAATGAAAAGCAAGATTACAAAAAAGATGAAAAGCAAACAATTTTCTTGGTTGACAGTTGAGCACAGACCATCACAGACACACGACAGTTGACAGCTAGCACAGATTATAGAAAATCAAAGGTACAACTATCAGCAGCGACACCACCCCATCTCGTGTAGCATGAGGCTGGGTTAGAGCGTATCCATGGATTTATAACTGGCTATCCCACTCTACGTCAAACAAAAGAGTGAGATACATATAGTTATAGACCCATAGATACGCTCTAACCCAGCCGTATGCTACGCTTGCATGAGTGTGGTTTAAAAATCAATCCACCTTCATGTTACATGTAAGCCTGAACAATGATCATCATCAAGCAAGCACACAATAATTATCACATTAGAAACATCCGTCCTCCTCACCGCATTGAGTTTTTATTTTATTTTATCACGTATAGTATAACCCGTGCGTGTCACTAAAGAAAACATTTAGGACGGAGTTAGAAACCTAGCGTTGTCTCGCTTTGACTGTATTAATTAGAGCGAGAGGGCGAGTGTTTTGAAGTTCATCCTAAATGTTTTCTTTACACAGGTTACATACAAAACAGACAACACGTCAACCCTTACCTGCTAGCACTCTATTTGCTTACGTTACGGGCGACTTTGCAACAAAACTGTACACTCTGACGTGCTGTCGTGTGACGTGTGTACGTTGGCCCCTTCTACACTACACTGCACGCCCGTTCCCACAGAACACCTATACCCAAGCCACAGCCTTCTTTATCTCTCCAAGCCCGATACACTCGTAGCGTTTATTTGTTACACCTTGAGTATTTTTTTCAATACAAAACTGACTTCGCCCCAAGCGTGCACGGTATAATACGTCTATGTTTCTACAACTCACGGTCACACGCCACACAACACACAGAAGTGGAACAAACTGTCTGTAGAACAAAGTGCTCTGTGATCTCAGTCTGTGATTAAAAAACAAAATGTCCGTCAGCCGAAATGAAATGTCAAAAAGTTGTGGCTTTTGTTTGGCGGCAAAGATGAAAATTAATTTTGGTTTTAATTCCTGGAAGATTTACAAATGCAGTTGAAAGGAAAGAAACCTCAAAGACTACAGAAATTTGATAATGGTGCCCAGTACAAATCTGGTAAGTTTTTTCCCCATTGTACGACTTGATAACCAGCATCTTATCTTTCGTTTTTTTGTGCGTCCGTCGTTCAATATCATTATCATTAGCCCACAGCCCACTTCTGCCCACTGTTGGGGGGCAAAGGCCTTGTACTTACCCCTCGCAAGCCGCCACTTCCACGGTCTCTCGCCATTATGGACCACAGAACAATTAAACCCAAGTTATGGACCCTCGGCCATCAAAGCGATATCGTCGGACCATCGAGTCTTCTTACACGGTTGGTGGGTCAACGCCGCTGTCTTCGAATATTCCGATGGGATTGGGTTGCATAAACTTGGTAAGTATGTTTCACTAAAGAAAAGATTTCCAGCTTGTAGGTTAGTTGAATGATTGGATCTGGCTGGCATGAATGCAACTGTGCATGTCTACAGAAAGAAGTTAGGAGAAAATCATCAAATCAAAGAGCAAGAAGAGAGTTACCTATAGGTTGGCAGGGAGAAAAAAACTAAGGCTGTAAACACAGAATTTTTGCAAGAGCTTTTCCAGGTAGGATTAATGTCGTGAACTTTTGCCGCTAGAGGTCTCTGAAATCGATATTAATCTTTATTGTATTTCCAGAAAATCAGTAAGTGAATGAAACTTTTTTTCCAACAGGACCTTACTGAAAAGATACCAGGGCCCTTAGCCTGTAACGCAATGACGGGTCAATGGCATCCCGGCAGAAGGACAAAACCGGGCTCTTCTCGTTTTTCTCCTACAACCAGAGAACTAATCCTCTAGAATTAGAATCAAAATATTCTTTGCTGTACTACAAAAACATTAAAAGGACAGACAGCGTTAGCAAATCGTAATTGAAGTCGTCACCTGACAGCTCATTTTGGCACCATTGTGTTACAGGCTAAGGGCCCTGGTATCTTTAATTCGAATACAACAGCACTTTGACCACCACTGGGGGTTTAGGGTACAGTGGGCCACACGCTAGGATACCCCTTTTTGTTCGATTGGCAGCCTTATTCCATCCATGGTAAGAGCTGCCATGGGGTATCTGTGACTGTGGCCGACCCTACAATGAAATTTGTTGTATTGGCTTCTCCCCCAGTCATCGAGGGGAATAACAAGACTTTTAACATCACTGGGTGATGCTTCCATGAGGTCCTATCAGCTACCCTGTGGAGCATCAGCATAGGTTCAGAAATGCTATGTTGTCTGTGCAACTCTGCATAGGCACAAAACGTCTGTCATTCATGGTTTTTTTGTAGATTTTTAATTCAACAATCATTGCAGTGCAGAAACGGTAGGTGTTGTTTTACAAAACATCTGTAATTCTTAAAAATATTTTTAAACACTAATAAATTCAACCACAATTATATTATAATGACTATTAACTGAAATAGGTAAATAAATATAATTATATATCCGACAAATAATACGATCATTTGTCGAAAAAAATAAGTTTATTTCGATAAGGGTTATTTTCCCGCAAATAAACCGGGTTTGAGGACTAGCAACTGCAGATTTTTTTTTTACAAAATAACACACTGGGCAGGTGTCTGCATCAAAACAAAGAATATTCTCGAGGCCGAAAGCCAGAGAGCTAAGCTCGGGCGGACGCGGCCTCTGCACCAAAACGAAGAATACTATTCTCGAGGCCGAAAGCCAGAGAGCTAAGTTCGGGCGGACGCGGCCTCTGCACCAAAACGAAGAATACTATTCTCGAGGCCGAAAGCCAGAGAGCTAAGTTCGGGCGGACGCGGCCTCTGCACCAAAACGAAGAATACTATTCTTGAGGCCGAAAGCCAGAGAGCTAAGCTCGGGCGGCCACGGCCTCTGCACTAAAACGAAGAATATTCTCGAGGCCGAAAGCCAGAGAGCTAAGCTAGGGCGGGCGCGGCCTCTGCACCAAAATGAAGAATATTCTCGAGGCCGAAAGCCAGAGAGCTAAGCTCGGGCGGCCACGGCCTCTGCACTAAAACGAAGAATATTCTCGAGGCCGAAAGCCAGAGAGCTTACCTCGGGCGGCCACGGCCTCTGCACTAAAACGAAGAATATTTTCGAGCCCGAAAGCCAGAGAGCTAAGCTCGGGCGGCCACGGCCTCTACACTAAAACGAAGATTATTATCGAGGCCGAAAGCCAGAGAGCTAAGCTCGGGCGGGCACGGCCTCTGCACCAAAACGAAGAATATTCTCCAGCCCGAAAGCCAGAGAGCTAAGCTAGGGCGGCCACGGCCTCTACACTAAAACGAAGATTATTATCGAGGCCGAAAGCCAGAGAGCTTAGCTCGGGCGGCCACGGCCTCTGCACTAAAACGAAGAATATTCTCGAGCCCGAAGGCCAGAGAGCTAAGCTAGGGCGGCCACGGCCTCTACACTAAAACGAAGATTATTATCGAGGCCGAAAGCCAGAGAGCTAAGCTCGGGCGGGCACGGCCTCTGCACCAAAACGAAGAATATTCTCGAGGCTGAAAGCTAGAGAGCTAAGCTCGGGCGGGCGCGGCCTCTATACGCAAACGAAGAATACTATTCTTGAAGCCGAAAGCCAGAGCTAAGCTCGGGCGGGCTCGGCCTCTGCACCAATTTGAAAAATACTCTCTAGGTTGTAAGCCAGGTCTCCCGAAGAGCAAGGCTCTGGCGGCCACGGCCTCTGCAACCAAACTAAGAATATTCTCGAGGCCGAAAGCCAGAGAGCTAGGCTCCGACGGTTGCGACCTCTGCACCAAAACGTATAATATTCTCTAGGTTGAAAGCCAGATCCTCTAAGCGCTCGGGTGGGTAGGTACGGCAACTGCACCATACGCCAAAAATTTTTTAAGAAGATCGAAAGCCTGATCTCGCGAAGAGCAAAGCTCAGATAGGCATACACGGCACGCCATTTGCACCAAAACAAAGATTATTCGCGAGGTCGGAAGCCAGGTCTCGCGAAGGTCGGCACACTAAAACTAAGAACATAGATAGGTACGCTAGTTCGAAAGACAGGTCTCGTCTCGTGGCCAGGTCAGTGGAAGGGGGTGCTTGATATTTGCTCTTGTTAAACCAGCCATCGACATCGCATTACCTCTATAACCCTCGTAGCGTCATAGATGCACACGGCGCGGCGTTTATTTTACATACGCGCCGCTTCGATCCGTGGTTTGTCTTTTTCTGCACGAGAATGAATTAGCTCGATAATTATGGCCTCTGACAGCTTAATTTATCTGCGCGATCTGCCTTTTTGCCAGACTGCAGCCAAGTCCAAAAAGAGGTAGCTCTGCGTTTACGTTTTACCAGCTTTATGTAACAGCAGCCAGCTTCTCGCTTCATTATGGGGGAGCGTGAAGAACCTGTAAAATCCAGAAGACATGCGCATGGTATCGAATGTGAAAGTTACGTAGAGTTGGCGTTTATGCTGTGTCAACTCTGATGCAATACGAATGTATGTGGATCCGATTCAGTTGCAATGTTTACGCCCTGCACGTCAAAATATTGCATCAGAGTTGACGCACCGTGATCGGAATTCAACTACCATGTGTTAACTCTACAAACATACCTAACTTCCACATTAGCTTCCACACGTCTCCTGGATAAGACAGACTAATGGTGGAACTGCTCTGGCACTTCACGCCCCCAGTGAGAGTGGGCGAGTCCCACTCGCCTTCAGGAGGGCTGATGACGCGAGACAGCTTACAATGTGCAGAAATACAACTGTACCTAACGTAAAGCTGTAAAGGGCAGATCATGGACGCAGATAACTGAAAGCAACAAATGAATGGATGCGTAAAGACTGACCTAGGAGACGCAGATGTTAAGAAAGTGTTGGTTCAGGGATTAGTTTTGTGGGGACAAAATTTGTGGTTTTTGCATAGGTGGACTTAAGAAGACTGTCTACAGTTATGCGATTTTTACAATCATCGCAATAAAAAGCTGTAATTCCTATATATAAACAGGCGACCGCATCTCGGATACGGTTTATACGCGATGTACTCACTTCTATATAAAACCCGGGAGAGAGCCAAATTCTAAATATAAGGTGGAGTGACGGAGCCGAGCCGTGCCGAACGCGCCCGACTCCGCCCGCCCGCCTCAGTTCACCGCCGACTGCCGACAGGATTCCTAAAAGCATCGCAAACCGCGCTATTACGAACGCTTACTACTTTGGTAAGGGCACACCATAAACGGCAATACGTAATTCGAAAACAACCTAAAACCCAAACACAAAAATACAAGGTGCATCAAAAATTCACAGTGAATTTTCAAACAAAAAACGTGCTTTAAAAGTGAGAAAGTGTGTGGTGTACCAAAAAGTATTCATAGTAAACGGTACGGTAAACTGGGGTTTTTACAAAGTTTTATCTTTACGGATTTAACGCTTAACAAGTTCGTTACGATAGTGCGGAAGCCGATCGGATTAAGCGCACGTGCTGGAATTGAGTGTTGAGTTTCAATATGTCCGCTATAATGTTCCAGAAAGTTTTTACCATTAATTTTCCATCGCATATCATTGGAAAACACGTGGAAATCTCGACTTTTCATGCTGATTGCCGGCTTTTTAAGCTCTAACCTTTACGCCTGCGATTTCACTAACCATGACCCGTCCTATCTTAACTTTTGGTAAAGTTCATCACTTCCTATTTAACAGTTGCAGTTTTCATTAAATTTCATATAAGTTTTCCGCATTGCGCTAGCTCCCAGATGAGGCGGAAGTCTGTTGCAGTGCAATAGTAGTACAGACAGACTGGCTGGAGTCTGGAATATTGATCAGTGCTCTCTTTTTTGCTTTCTCCTTGCCTAATGTGTTCTTACTTTATCCTGTTAGGTCGTTCACTCCGTAATAAGGTAGGTACTGTCTATATTTGTTGGCTTATTGTTGACTTAACTTTTAGTTCATTTTGATGGTTGACGCAACAGTCCGAATTATGGTAATTGATGACTACTATTTTCTGAAATGCAAAAGTTTTGTTTAAAAGCTCTTATAGTTTATTGTATTTTTAACGCTGCAGTGACCATCTCTTTGCGATATATCTAGTCTAGATAACTTTTTGATCGATCGATCTCATTACGTATAATAACACCTTCACCCCTTATTCCTTGCCTTCAATGCATTCTCATGCATAGGGGGTGTTAGAGTTCACTTTTTAGTCATAATCTGTTTGTCGCTCATGAAATTTAAAATGGATATTGCTTTAGTAACTGGACATGTTTGTTAATATTTGGAAAATGTGTCTTGCTTGCACAGACAGGGAGAAAATAGAAGATCTTCGTAAAGGTCGAACAGCTACTGTTGTACGAAAGTTTTTTTACTTTGACATTTAGAATTACCTGGTTAGTAACTTTAACAATTTGATTTTGTACTTCAATAAAAAGATTAAGAAACATTAGTACCTACCTACAATTTGAGAATTCAGAAAAAATATGAATTTATATAACTATTCCTAATTATCATCGTTTTGCTGTACGTATACAACCTTGCATGTTTAGTTGTGCAGATTGCAGATACTTAGGTACCTACATAGCTTTTTTTTTATTGAAGTGAAGCTGAAGTTCAGAAGCTCCGGCCATCCTCCACTACCGCTGGCTTGAAGCCAAATAAAAAAAACATACGCATTTAGTGTTTCATGTCGCAAATGAAAAATGACTTCGAACGTTACCGTTGGTACGTCTGGGAGAGTTCGGGGAAAGCTCTCGGGAAGATGCTGTAAATCTTTCACTTTACGACTGGAATTGGTATTACGCGAGATCACTACATAGGGCTTGGGCAACAGCACTTTCCTTGGCAAATGGTGCGGGAGCAATGAACTTGATCGACTAGGAATACTACGCGATAGCCACGCAGTGTTTAGTCCAAAAGTTATGTCAAATTATTAGGTCGAAGACGATAGCAATATGTTTTTGTTTGATCCGAAGATAGTTTTTCACCAGTACTGCGTACATTCGTAAGCGTTACCAATTAATATTTCATAATATTATCCATGAATGAATCTTCAGAGTTCCGCTATTGGAGTACGAAGAATTATTGGCTGTGCAGTTGTGCACATTGTGAAAGGCTTTCTGACAACAACCAATCTACTATACACTCTTTGCCGAGAACTAACAAATTAACAACAATAATTAGTGCGCCTTTTTTCCTCTGTGGAAGGATCGAATAACTTAAAGGCGACTTAAAAATGTGAAAATTGTGAATGAGAAAATCTCCCGGGGCAGAGCTTTCAGATCATGAAGTAAATTCGAAACCACAAGCAATCTTGACTGGAACAAAGCTGGAGTCTTTATGGGCAGGCTAAGGTATCAGCTATTACTGGAGTAGTCTAGACGAATGGTCTAATATTAGTAGCGACGCACGCGGTTGCAGCTAGTGATACAATCGACAGATTTAGATGCAAAAAGTAGAAGCCAAAAGTCTGATCGATGATGAATAAATACCTTGACTTGTATTGATGAACTCACGACTGATGTATGCCCGGTCAAAGTTTAGGACGAACCAGCGCAGTGTTATTTCGATGCTGCCAAAAGCATGATTGTCTTCATGAGAACAAATTCCTTATTGTGATGAGCGAGATCATCAAATCGGTTGGAAAATTTTAAAGTTCCGAAAAATAACCTTGTTAAAAACTTATTCCTACATAACTTTGGCCTGAATAAAAATAGGAAAACGTATTACAAGCTCGCCAAAGTTGAGGTTACCCTGCCGTCTGACGAAACAACTTTTATTGTAAACCCATTTTTTTCGCGCTTTTCTAAAATGTCAGAATAAACGTTCAGCATCACCAGAAGAGAAAAGCTTTTTTGCCGATTTTTATTCTTCCAAATAATTTAAGGTGGAAAGGTCAGGGATGTTGATGTGTTTTTGTGGATTCTTGTTTTTACAAGAAAACTTACGAAGTTAGTTTGCCTTGCAAGTTCAGAGGTCAAACTACTCCATGCTCCAGATTAAAAAAAACTGGAACACTACTGCAAGTGTTAGATACTTACTTATAGCCTGAAAATGATTACTGGGTGGGTATCTACCCGAAGAAAAAAAACCAAGAAACGGAAAGAACCGCATGACTTGGGCAGCAATCCTAATTGCGTTCCATGCTTTCAAAGACTACGCCTTAGGTAAGGTTAGTTAGGGTGATCATTAGGCTAATGGCCAATGTGTTATGTAGGTGAGCTAGGTGAACTTAAAAGTTCATTACAATGCTGCTTTTAGATTTGAGGTTCGTCTCACACGTATGTTTCGAAAGATGAATTAGAATCTGGAACATTGTCATCATTTCACTGCACCAACGAAAATGATTACGTCCAATATTTTTTTTTTTAAATAGGAAGATTTTGGCAGTTGGCAGTGTAGAGCCCTTTAAAGTTTATTTCCAAGTATTTCGCGAACAGTTGGTCTATTGTTTATATTCAGAATGTTCTGAAGTGGTCTCGCTTCGTTTGTAATGATTCTATTTTCGTTGATATTTTCATCTTGTTGCTTCGCTATTTCGATTCCTTCACGACGCCCACGTCAATTTTGAAATATTTTTATTATGGTGATTGGCATATCTCTCACGGACCACTAAACGGGGTGATTAGGTGTGGTGATTTAGACGATGTTTAAGTTGACGCTAAAGACGTCTTCGCTTCACAGACTTCTGAAAATCTAACAACTGTGAAATATTGTTTGGTTTGATTTATACGACCATTTGTGCCAAGGTCGTACACTTTCTCTGTGTTATTCTTAATCTTTTGGCATGGTAATTTTGCTAGGACAATCTGAAGGACGTTTTCCATTAGCATATTAGAAAAACACGAGCTTCTATTTTATGTTTCCCACTATTAATTTCAAGTTTCAACGACCCCATTTTGATTGTGTCGTCAATATGGCATTCGGCCAAAAAGCTAATGCAGCTAGTCTTCTGAAACAATCAAGTTAGTGCCTTCTTTTGATACAGTAGCATCATTATACCTGACATAATTCTGGCTCTCCCATAATTTCTCCATTGTCACTTTTTTCATATTTACCGTGGCTGTTTACCATATGACGTACATCCCTTTTCATCACGAACATTTTTCATACTAATCTGGATATTATACGCTCCGTTGATCCAACTGAAAGTTTCAGCGAAAGTGTGGATAGAGATTGAAGGAACTCTTTTTTTGCCGAACACTGGTCTGACATTGGCATTTGTCCAACGTTATTAATTTAACAGTTATGCTTTTCAAAATATTATACTGCAACAGGCGTGCAGACATCAAGGCTAATCACATTATTTGGGTCTTGTAAAATTAAATTAGTGAAAACGTGTATTTTCGACGTAATTTTGGAATTATGTTTTGTTTTATCTGGTTCGTCATCTACAGAATTTAATTCTTCATTGTTTACTATCTTGTTTGCGGCTTTATCAATGTCACAGAGAGAACTTCTCTTTCGTTGCGTAAGACCTAAGCCCTTTTCGTATTTCGTCTTTAGGTTCTTTCAAACATTGTAACTAATATTTCGTCTGTCAAAAATTGTTTCGTATTTTTTACTGCATGATAAACAACAAGCAGATGCTACTCTATTTTCATATTACAAATATATTTTGGCAAATGAGTCAAGGACCATCCGAGTCTGACACACTTTTCAGCAGTAGACGAGTTGCACGTTTCTTCGTTTTTACAAAAAGTGCAGTGGGTGAAAATTTGTCTTGATTTCCAAAGTATCAAATTAATTATTGCTACAATTACCTTCTCTCTGACCGTAATAAATTTGAAGCATGATTACTTACCTATATCAAATTTTATTAGAGACCCAGGAAGATTCTTAACTAAGCTAGTACAATTTTAAAAATCAGCACCACTCTAAACGAGTAATAGCAGATCTATTTCCATGCCAATACAGAGAACCCTTCTGGCAGCAGTTCCCTAAAATAGATCTGATACACAAGACGGTGAAGATAACAGATTTATGTAGAGACAGGTGTAGTTTTGCCCCGAAACTTTGTTAGGATAAGCTTTTTTAATTTCTTTGAAACACGAAATTCTGACAGCACAGAAGTTATAAGTAGGAAATTTATGTAGATGTTACCGTTGTTATTACCCAAATTATGTAAACTGACCTTAATCAAAACTCGAGTTCCCCGAGAAGACCAGAGTTCAACGATTAGCCACATTTTGACTGATATCATAGGGCGCCCGCACGCACTAACCTATCAACGTATTGTTTCAGCGATGCACATGGTTGCGTGACGCCGGGTTGACACGCATCAACTCGCGAGATGTCCCAACCGCCGCCGGGGCGCGGGCGCGCGCGGCTCCCGGGCCCCCCATCCCCCCTCCACTACCGGCCACCCTCCCCATGGGCCCCTAGTCCACCCCCCTTGATCTCAGGCCCGAGACACTCCACTGCCATCGTCTCACCGCCACCCGTCCATCCCTCACCGAAGCCCTTCCGTCCTCTACACTCTCCACACTCATTTCGACCCCATTCACCGACTCCCAGCTCACATTTCTCCATATCTCCCTACCCCATGTCCCCGACTTTGGGTCAATCTCCGGAATACTATTACTCGTCGCCGTACGAGCCAATCCGGGAGTATGACTACGCCGGAGTGCCTTTGGAGCCGCCGCCGCCGCCGAGGCCGATGATCTACGAAGAAGAGGAAGAGAGGGGTCCTTCTACTGCCGAGATCATCGCGAGTCAGTCGCAGGAGGGCTATGTGGACGAGAAGCTTGCTGAGTACCAGTTGACGATTCAGCTGCTGCAAGGTGAGTCAATCATGTTTTAGTAGTTCTTAGGGTGGTATTCTAGAACGCTACTTAAACTCAGTTTAAACAGAGTTCGGACTGTCGATAAAACAGTGCATGTTTTGATATGAAGGGAGGGATATTCAAATCAAAACATGCACTGTTTTATCGACAGTCGACACTACTTAACTCTACTTAAACTGAGTTTAAACAGAGTTAGATAGATAGATAGATAGAAAACTCTTTATTGTACACGAAAATAATTTAACAGAGTTCAAGGAGCGTTCTAGTTTGAACTGAGTTTAAAAAGAGTTTAAGTAGCGTTCTAGTTTTAACTGAGTTTAAGTAGCATTCTAGAATACCACCCTTATGCCCGTTTTCACCAACCACCTCTAATTTTAAAAGATCTTTTAACAAAAATTATCTGGACTTCTGCAAGTCTAGGGGTTATGGATGAAGGACCATACGAATTCCACTCACAAGCTTTATGAGTTGAATTTGTATGGTCCTTCATCCACTTCATCCACTCACGTAGTTGGTGAAAACGGGCATTAGAGTCTTAGACTGACATTAGTAACTGTTTGTTTAGTTGCGTGCGTTCCTCCTTATGACGCCTTGGACTTGGAACTTAGTTAATGTGTCTTACAGAAATATGTTTGTTTTACAAATTAATGTTATTTAGGGCGTCCACGTTCGAAATAACACTCGGTTTGCTCTCATTCATTCACTCCAACTTGATATATTTGGTCAAAGCTAAAATTACGCATAAACCGAGTGTTCAATGGAATCGGTTAAACAGGTCAGCTGAATCGTAAGTGTGGCCCCACAACACAAAGCAAAGTTTGATAAATACAACGGAGCCCGTGTGGAAATGCGCATGTAGATCGGGAGCACATCAGTGCTACCAATGAATCGATTTGTAAACAGAACCTTTTCCTCAAAGAATCTCTGGGTATGTAATTAAACTACGCAAATAGCGTAGAAGTCGGCGATGTATTGTTTATGTAGCCAAGAGTGCATGACATCTATCTACCTATGTCGCAACATTTTCCTCTGACATGGCTTAACGATTATTATTAAACAACCAACGGGACCAACGGTTTAACGTGCCTTCAGAAGCACGGAAGCGCTCAGATATTATTACGTATTGTCACTAGCGACCGACCGCGCCCAATGTTTTTAACTTTGCCAATCGATTGAGAATGACTATTCCAACTAGGCTGTGTTAAGGAATAAGAAACGTTCAATAAATAAATCGAAGTCGTAGAACAAAAGTTGTTGGAAATCACATTAAGAAGTTGACGTGTTTCAGGAATAAAGCTATTTAAAAATTACTCTGTATAGCTGTGTGTGACAATGTTTTGTAGTTTGTTCTCTTATCTTGTCTCCATCGCCCAACATCATCATTATATTTAAGAGTTATCCTCTTGTCGGTGTAGCATTCTCCATGCACTTCGATCCCAGGCCAGTTCCTTTGCAGCCTGGTACGTCACGACATCCACCTTCTCTTTAATTTGGTCAAAGTAGTTTCTTCGTGGCCTTCCTCTACCTCTCTTTCCTTCTATTATGTTGGTTATGAATTTGTCGTGACGTAGCTAGTGGCCTAGCATCTTTCCTCTTCTGCATTCTATTGTCTTCATCAACGTTCTCCTCATCGCCCAACGGTCAACGATAATAACGGTCAACGATAATATCGGGTCTAGTAATCTAAAGATAATTTAGATGTCCTATTAGCTTTCGTATGCACTGAGTATTAATTAAATTTAATTGTCACTTTCAATCGAGTGTAGCGACGTCATTAGACGCTCAATCTAATGCTATCTAACGAACATTATTTGATGCGTTGTGGTGTCGGTACATGTGGAATTTCTAGTGATCTGTGGCTAAACAACCGAGAAGATGGTCTTCTCGCTTATTATCATCTTTTGAATGTACTGTGACAGTATATATAAATAAATTAACAAATAAATGTGTAATGTCAACATTTCATTCCAGATTTCAGGAAGTAGTTTCTCTTTGAAGCTTGGGTTCCACCCTTGTCTGGCTGTAAATAAAAGGCACTGAAAACATTGATCAAACGGTATCAGTCTCCCCTGTCGCATTATTTACATGTAACCCCCTAACGTAAAATATTAGCCCTGTATTACAAATAAATTGCTTAACATCGCGTGACGGTTAGCAATAGGCGGCCACGACATTGATAGTTGATACGTATAAAAATACCTTTTCTAAATCCAACGCCGACTACCAGTACCGCTACCAAGCTTACAGCGGTGTCATTTTAAGTTCTTTAGCATCTTAGCGTTGCCTGTTTCATTTCTCTTGGTTTCTATGGTTATCTTGGTGAGGTCTGATCTTGAGCATACCAAAAGAAAAGTTATGTAAAAATTGGTATGCATTGCACAATATCGAAAAGCCATACGTCATAGGAACAATATCCTCTGTCAAATCTGGCACAAGGTGGATGATCTCACGGGCAACGTTGCCAGTAGACGTTCACTGTTACAACTAACATACAAACGCATGTATATAGAACATTGTTTATTTTGGACCGTACACTAATCGCTCGGTCGACGCACTGAGATCTTCATCTGTTCAATTGCTTTTTAATTTGAAGACTTGGCCTCACAGTAACCGCCCTAAACCCCTAACAATAATTCAAATACTGTTGCTAATGCACAAGCGCTGGAATAACAATTTGAAACTTGTAGATGTAGAACATCAATACAAGAGGTCCTATCCGGTCACCCTGAACCTGAACCACATACAATATGCCTAGATCTACATTTGAAGAAAATTATCTTTGCGTATCCCTACTTAGTGCAATCGTATGCGGTCGGTGCGGTTTTATGACGTCTGTGACGAAGAATGGGCCAGTTACTTCATGTTACATGTCGGTTGTCTTTTGAGTGGCACATGCATCCGTGGCACACCCGAGCGCCCACAAAATTAAATCATCTTGGCGTAGCACCAAGCTTTTACATTTTACGCTAAAATCTTCGCTTATTGACAGTGCAATTTATTTTACGGTTCCAGTAAATCTTCTTTGCCTTATTTTGTCACTTTAGCACTAAAGATTCATTGCCCGACGTAAGTTATTTTTTGTCTCCTTCAAATAGGATTTTTGGCAAGACCACGGCAAGACATCTAAACTAAGATGTTCAAAATTTTAACTATAGGTTTCACAGACTTCTAAGACTGAAACTTTTTGACTATATTGAGAGAGTTACTACAGACATAGACAGAGAGCTCATCATCATCATCAGTTCCTGTAATCCCTAATTAGGGGCATACATGATTAGTCTCTCAAAACTGTTTTCCATCGTTCCTAATTTAAGCTCGAAGATATGTCATAGATTTTGCCATGTGCAACATTCGGGACGAAAAGCGTTCCTAGTGTTAAAATCAGCTTCGTCCGTCTGGCCGTGTTACAAGCGCCGGCGTCGCCTGTTGCATCTACGGGCCAGTCTTCTGTCTCCTGGCTCCTGGCCAGCCAGACGTTTTTCCGTTAACTTCATTCAGTGCCTAGAAAAATTCTAATAAACTCCACGCTTAAGCACTACCCTGTAATTGAGTAAAGATTCTTCGAGTCCTTCGTTTTCTATTTTGGCTCTGTTTGATTTTCTACAATGTAGAGTCCGCATTGTCCAAAGCACTGCAGCGCCGAGTGGTCTCTTCACCCATCTAGTGTGAATGAAGGTGCCACTGGACGCTGTATACATCATCTCATTACGTAGATGCAAAGGCATTAGTTTTAGAGTCCACATAATAATAGTATGATGCTTCGGTTATCGTTAGCTTATGTAATGTTTTTTTGTTACGGACCGCAAGCGCTTGACAATGTTAGAATACGAGTAGGTCCAACTTGCAAGAACTGTAACTTTTAACTACTCATTCCATGCCATTCATAACTCATTATGCCACATCAACGTCTTGGATTATTTAACCCGTACCGCATTACTATTCTGATATCCATCCGATGTCTGGTTCCAATTCGGTTCTTGCGTCAAACGCCCGCGCCTCTACGTCATAACTATCATTGATGCTTATTAATTGGTCTATTTGTCCAGGAATTAGTGGAGTGTGTGATATATATTGTTATTATTCCTACCACAGCTTCTACATCCAATGTACTGACTGACGCCGTGGTCGCACCTTGTGATCTAGCGGCGCGCGAAAAATTCGCAACCGTTAGTTATGTTTGTTATCTAATGGAAAAAATAGTTTTGTCATATCATCAGATTAACAAGCCTAGACAGCAAAAAAACTTGGCTACTAACTTCGATCAAGGATAAAACTAGATACAACATAGAACTCTGAAATGTGTCTGGAAAAATAGATACCCAAACTGCCTTTGGGAGCTTATTTGCTCGTAGTAACTGTACACTAATGCAATAAGGTTGACATTCTAATATTAGACGTATGGTCGAAATGATGTTTCGTATTGTTCTATTGCTGATATCATTTGTTTCTGTGGGGACAAGTTTTTATTGTGATTTTATACGTAATGCGGATTCTATGGGATTAAGTTCGGTGGCTACCACGATTTCTACCACGATTTAATTTGATTTGGAAGTATCCGATATTCGGTTAGTAGGTATAGCGGGTACCCAAGGTCACGGGGTTAACAAAAGCTGAAGAGATTAATGTAAATGTCACTTCGGCTGTGCTCCAAGTGGTTTTGCTTCGATAAATCCATATTATTACGTTTTATATTGCACGTGAGCTGAGCAGACCTCCTCTTCTATTCAGTCCACAGAACTGCGAAGAGAGTTATTTACCAAAATCAGCTGCAACTTCACTAGTGGTAAAAGTCAATATGCTCAAAGTGTAGCCAGCGCAACCGACTCAAAATAGAATTTAGCACATTTCTCACTTTCAATTTGCGGTGTGTGATGTTTAGATCTCGAGTCGCATGTGTTAAATACATCTATTTCGGTATTTCTTGTGACCTACTTGCGAATGTTTGATTCTCTGAATGATCGGTTAGGCTCTCTTGAGGAATTTTCGTTCTTTTTCATGATTTACTACTTCTTGTTCCTCCTTTATTATCGTTATTTGTATACAACGTGTTACAAAAGATACTAACTCTTTTTACAGGGTGTAATCAGCTGGTCAACATAATGACAAAACTGCAAAAAAAAGTTAAAAAACACAACTTTCTTTTTTATAACCTCAAAATTGTAAAATTTTCAAAACTTTTTTGTTTTTGGATTTAGCTCCAATTAAAAAATATGGTTGTTTGCTTAACTGAATTTTAATAGCTTCAGGCTGTTAAAACATAGTGAAAGTCTATGGAAACAGTATTTTTAAAATACTTTTCTCCCGTCACAGCGCTTACATTTTAATTATTTAAAAATCAACGGAACGTCATAGAGCTAAAAAAATATTTTGGTTGTGATCCCTATCATCAGGTACCATGACCCTGTAAAAAGAGTTAGCATCTTTTGTAACACCTTGTATAGCCTTTTACTATTGAGTAGAAATGAATCATATCGTCCTAAAGGGCCAAAATCTGCGCGATGTTTTAACCCTTTGCTTAAATTGGTCAGCCCAATTTGATGTGCTCCGATTCAGCAATCTGAATAGCGCTACAATTAGCAGAGGCTAAAAAAATTTCCTGTATCAATAGGTATTCTGTACCAATAGGCACATTATATTTTAATGGATTGCTATTTCTTGCATATCTTTTGTAGTTTAAGAAGAGGCTATCTCATAATGGATACTTAACATAGATACGAGGGTGTGATAGTATACCTATATTTAGATCGGTTTAATGGGGATCGGTTTATAGAATCTTGTTAGGTTATTTTTTTGAGTAATGTAATTTTTCTGACCTGAAACTTTTCGATGTGAAAATTTTGATTCGTTGGTTTGATGAAGACGAAAATGCTATTTCCACATTCATGAAACTTGCTACCTGCGTGGGAGATTTTTTTATTAGACTCTGCAGTAAATCTCAAGTGATATGTCGTTCTTTTTATGACGGCTGACGTTTGTTTCTAATCTTTATGTTGGATTATTATGTGATTCCTTTTGAAAAGAGCCATCTGGAAAGTGTTGCATATAATGTTCAGTTAAAAGTAAAATGTTAACTTCAGCCTCCATTATAATGACCATTCAATTTAAAAGGAACGCCTTAACGCCCTTCTTTAACACGTTTTACGAGCCTTTTGTTGCGCTCTTAAAAATGTTCCTCTTCGAAGAACAACACGAGATCTCTTTCCTCAGATTAGTCATTATCTCTATAAATAAACTCGAGTGCCGTTCCTGTTTGAACGGCGCGAGGTAGTAAAAAGTAGTCATTGTCGATCAATCTTTGACTGTCAGTGTCAGTCCATTCAAGAGTTGGACACTCTTCGGTCGCTGGCCCAGTTGCGACGAAGCCACGCCACGCCCAGACGATCTAGCTCTGACCAGGTGTCTGAGATTTTTTCGCAAGAATAGCTCTTTGTTAACACAAAAGAAACAAACGAGATCGGTATTAATAGGGAATCGCAATGGTTCCACGAAAAGTCCCATCCTGAAATGCATTGTCACTTGTCAGTAACAGAAAACAAAACAAATGTCTTGGCATAGGTATTCGTTCGGTGCAGGAGAGCGCGTCGCGTCTATTTGTGCGCTTCCGCGTCAAATTCTTGTCATACCGTCGCTCTGGAGATGCAGGATCGTCATAATAGAACATGTTTTGGGATCGGTATTCGGTATTGAATTCAGTTCAGTAGTTGAAATTTTCAGGTCGCAATTATTCAGTTTACTGCACTTTATAAAGTCCATCGGGTTACATCAGGGCCCTTAGCCTGTAACACAATGGCGGCTCAATGGCGTCCCGGCAGAAGGACAAAACCGGGCTCTCCTCGTTTTTCTCCTACAACCAGGGAACTAATCCTCTAGAATTAGAATCAAAATATTCTTTGCTGTACTACAAAAACATTAAAAGGACAGACAGCTTTAGCAAATCGTAATTGAAGTCGTCACCTGACAGCCCATTTTGCGGTTATTTTTTTTTCGGAAAATCACTCTGAAGTGATGATCTGATCTGAGTATTATAATTCCAATAGCACCTAAAAATAACATTGAATATTTATTAACAAAGTCGCACATTCGATCGGTACCTAACGTACCTATCATCTGCTATTATCGTCTTGTTCTCTCTGATAATGAACTCCAAATCAGACATCACAGATCAAACTGAAGATTTCAGCTTCCCAAACACTTCAGAAGGTGTGTCCGAGGTCAATGTCCCAGCCCTCACGAAGATCCGCTCAAAAATAACAAACACAACGGAAGTAGAGGTGACACCGACAGAATGCGGTCAACACGATGACGGACAAGGGTCTCTTGGAGCGCGCGTAGTTTTATGAATTAGACGATCTAGGAAAGTGGGACAGATGGGTGGAAATGCGCGGAAAGTCTAGTGTATAGACATATGTAGGTAATGCTTGTAATATTACAAAAGACATATTACACAACGGTGTCATGAAAGATTACACGAGAGAATAAAGCATGGCACATAGCATTTCATTACACTAGATGACATGAAACATGACACATGGCATTTCAGCACACTGTACGTACTGCAATGAAAGTGTGCTGAAATACCATGATGTCATGTTTCATGTCTGCAATGAAGAAATACCATGATGTCATGTTTCATGTCTGCAATGAAGAAATACCATGATGTCATGTTTCATGTCTGCAATGAAGAAATACCATGATGTCATGTTTCATGTCTGCAATGAAGAAATACCATGATGTCATGTGTCATGTTTGGTGCCATGATATAAGGTAATATCACGCGGTATGAAATGTCATGAACTATATCATGACTTCGAAGTGCACTGTTTCGCGCATGTCTACTAGTGTAGCTGGTGGTCCTGGGTTGAGTTTGACAGTTTGGAAGTAGAGCGGCTTGAGCGATCGAACGTAGAATAGTTGGTCCGTATCGTGCTCGAGTTTGACGATATGAAATACCAATCATTATTCGATTTTGTGACTGGCACGTTTCACCTGGAGTGCAGTAAAGTCACCGATCTAAATGGTAAACAATTATGTACGAACGACACCGTTGGTTTGCCTTTGGTCATCGTTTATGTTAAACCTTTTCTTGGATGGTTGGCGTTACTGGCATCTTCTCAGATTGTTAAATTCCCTTGCCGGGCTTCATGTTTTGTTTGTTACATTGTTTATCGTACAAAGTTGGCTTAGTTAGCTTCTATTTATAACTTGCTTGCATGTAGTCTTATCTTGACGTTCCTTTTAGATGCCGGTTATCCTTGGCTTGGTGCATACGATGATCTCATCGAAAGTAATAAATGGCTTTATTTCTAAGCATCTATAAAATAATCTTTGACATTGCATTTTTTGTGCTTATAATAATTATTTTATCTACTGCAAAAGTAAAATGATAATGATAATGTTTATTGTTTCAATACAATGGGTACACGCTGTTTTAAAGTAGAGGAGCCATAGATATACATTTTTTAAGTCTGGTATTCTGCAAACAGCATATCAGGTTCACTACATCCCCGCGCTAGTCAGAGACTGGAGTAGGCTCCATCCTTGCTAGTTGGTACAATAAGTTCGTAAGTATACTATATATATTTTGTAAGCCAATCAGTTAGTTCAGTACCTTAAGAAAAAAATAACTTTAAAACATAAGGAAACAGCAGAATATGATAACTAAGTGACAAAGTAAAGTGACAATGACAAATATTCAGTGTCTATACAAGGTATGTACCTACCTAGCCCTACGATACAAAAATCTTGGGATCAGTTTTGAACTGCTAGGAGGCTGACATTTCAGTGTTGCCATAGACATCACAATTAATTAGGTGGTACATCAAAATAAAATTAGACTTAAAGATTAGATAAAACTAATTGATTATTTCTAAAGACGACAAAGGACTAAGCAATATATTTCAAAACACATTCATTTTCATTGCCATTTAATTTCCTATCGAAGTGGTTTTTGTATGACCTTTTTATTACTTTAAATAATAATCATACTTCACAATGTTCTGCATAGAATTTGGGTCTATGTAAAATATTATTAAGTCATCATCATAACTTTCAGTCTCTTTTTGGTAAATTTCTAAGTATATATTTCCACTATTTCACTATTGTCACTATTTCCATTAGTTAGGACTGTATGCTTAGCATGGTCGTTTTGACACTCTCTCGAACTCGAGTGACAGACGTGCCATGTCTATTGTGCGAGCATGGCAGGCGGGACTCGAGATGGCAATAGATTAGGGTCATGTCGAGCAGAAAGTAGATATTGCCATTTTTAATAAAAATGTTGTATTTTTGTCTCCATCGCCATGTTGGCGTAGTGCCAACTCGAGCCCGACCGACAAGTTGACAGTTTTGCATAGAGAAGGGCCTATCTCGGGCTTACCATGCTGCTCGTACAGGTTCGCTGCCTCCGTCTCTCGTCCAGTTACTTCCTGCCTGCTGCCAGATGTCATCCACTCTGGTGCTTTGCCATGATTTGCCAATACATATTAGGTTCTGAAGTATACAGGGTATTTTTTAAATAGATTTATTCCTGAAACACGTCACCTTCTAAATGTGATTTCCAACAACTTTTGTTCTACGACTTTTCGAAAAGCTCGATACATTTTATTTATTGATCGTTTCTTATTCTCTCAATCTCTCTCTACCTTTCCAGAATCACCTGCTCGTATTTGTTACTCTGACAAAAAAAAAACTTTTTTTTTTGCATTAATAAAAAATGCTCTTTTGTACCAAAGTCGAACATAAGTTGTTCGAAATAACATAAAAAGTTGACGGGTTTCAGGAATATAAATGATTAAAAATAGCCTTGCTTCATCCACTTCCCTAGTCTAGGGTTGTCCGTAAACCACGTCATCGCGCTTGCAAATATTTCCACATTTCCTGGAAATTCATGCGAACCAAACAGCCGATCGATACTTCCTCAGTTCTCTAGATTTACGTGACTGAAACTGGAGCAGGAGTCACGTACGGATCTACTTTGCAACATGGTTATTAGATAGACCAACATAGACACAGGTTTCCATTTTCTTGTTTCTACGACTAGAGACATTCTGAGATAGCTCGTTTTATTCAACTGCGGGCGGCGAAGTCCATAAGGAGTAGTGATGTTGCGTTCCCGGAAACATTGCCAACCGCTGGAAACATAATATAAGATATAGAGATAAAAGATCATTATTTAAAAACCACATAGATTTGTCAGCTACGTTTCCCAAATGGGAATTTACTGGGAACTTTGCTTTAAACTTTAGATATTTCAATATTTGTTTACTGAATTGTATTTTTATTCTCTATACCTACACCAAATAATAAGTTACTAAAAAAACCCATGACATTGAAATTACATAATTCATACGAATTTGATTGGTAGTACGGATTTTATACACGGTTTTTTTTTAAATGATAAGCCGATTCCATGCAGTCTCTGTATGGGCACACTGCAAGGACAAGAGTCACGTGACTAACGAACGCGATACTTCATGAATCAGCATAAATTATTTAAAAAATGTACTGGGAATTTATGGAAACATTTTGGAAATTTTCAGGAATTATTACCAGTGGAATCATTGCCGGGAATGGGAATGTTTCCGAGCGTACATCACTAATAAGGAGAGTTATTTATTGTCTGATTCACCGACTTATGCGCCGCGCGATCAATCCTACAATGGGGTAGTACGTAGGTGGCTATGTATTGCTGACCGTACGAAGTCGCGATTCGCGAGTTACTTTTGTTGTCGCCCGTAACGTAACCGAGTAGAATGCGTGTAAGGGTCGACGTGCTGTCGTGTGTAAACAAATTTCTGAATTTTCCGTCATTTTATAGTACAACAGGTTGTCTATGTTCTGTGGTCTATTCTTTATTCAGATTTCAGTATCTTTCAGTTCATCCTCGTTCACATCATTTAAAGACCCTACTAGTTCTAAGCTAGTTTTCTTCCGGCATCCGGGTATTCGCTTGTGTTACCGGGGCACCAATTTGCTCCCGGCGTTGTTCTTTCAATGCTCGCTCGCGCGGTGAGGTAGGCAGTTAGACTAAAGTCTGTGTGCTACAGTTTAAACATTTTCGGTCCCAGGTAGACTCAGTAGTATCACTTTAAAAAAACTATACAACAGTCTCGAATCACGTTAGCGAAGCTCACACTATCTGTCTAATGACAACCGTAGACATGTATGGAGGTGAGTAACGTCCCTATAATGTTTTCTAACATGGCCTAGATGACCTAGTCTACCCAGTTGGCTCCTGAGACAATGGGGTCTCGGATTTCTCGACAGCCTTGCACGACCGGTTGTCCTATGCGCATGCCCATCTCGAACTTATTTTATGCATTTTCTAAAGGCTATGTTATGTTGCATGTAAAGATTGTATACTATGTTGCATGTAAAGATTGTAGGGTGACAGTACAGTAATATCCGCTGGATACGAAGAGAAAATCTCTGGGCTCACCACCAGCCTTCTTTCCAACTTGAACGCCACTCAAAATTTCCTCGTGATGTTTTCTTCTCATGTACCTCGACCCTCGTAACTTGACTTTCTTAGGTAACTAATTTACTAACTTATATGGCTCGACTCTACTACATTTATTATGGTCGATCTCAAACGTTACTCACTAGAGGGCACAGGCCTTCTCCAGCGTGCATAACTAATTCTATGTAAATACATGATTCGTTGGATGTACAATAAAGAGTATTATATCTAACAGGTAGTATCGAGCTAGATTGCGCTCGATACAATGCCCTCTCCGCCTCTTTTGATTTACATAGAGAGGTATTACATTGTTGTATCAAGCTGTGAAAGTTCGAGGAAGAGTTTACTACCAATGCAAAAAGTCACTTGTCAGGAAACAGTCTCTCTATTATTATTCAGTTACCAAAAGCTTTTAGTCACACACAGGCCTTATACCTGCAAGTAACTAGCTAGGACAATCTGCAAGCATGAGCTGTAAACCTTGATATGGCCGATCGTGCTAAGCTTATCGGTCCAAATGCTAAGCCAGTACCGGTTCGGGATACAACGCAAAATGTCACTTAGTTCCATTTTGCAGGGTCAATGAACTGTCCTCTATCTTATTCAGTTACCAAGAGGTCTGAATCACAAGCCTTAAACCGCAAGTACCTAGGACAATCTGCACGCATTCTTTAAACGACGCGTGGGCGCTAACAGCCCATGCTCAGATTGCAGAAGACTCGCCTAACCGGATCCTTGCATACATACATACGAAATACACGAATCTCCTTTGAGACTTGGGACTTGGGAGTATTGTAAGTACCTACGCAGGATTGTAACTCGGCCCGTGTCAGTTTATTAGCCTGTACTGGTTATTCTTGCTTTCCTGTAAGCTTGTGATAGGTGTGGAACTCACACACAGTGCGTGAAGTCTTCACGTAAAACAGAACAAACGCGAAATAATTTTTCACCTTTATTTTATTTTGTTCAGAATGTGTAGCTCTAAGCCATTTAAAGTATCAATTCAAAAGACCTATAAAAACTTCTAAAACCTAACATTACAGGTATCATCCATTTACTGCTCTATGTTTTGTGAACTTAAACACCATACTTAGATTTAATTTTTCCCTTTCTACGGCAACATACTGTTTGGTAATCGAATCTCTTTGTCTCCATCTCACTCACCTCAGTATGTTTCTTACATCAGACTGAGATCAGTTCAACATACTTACATACACGACTGAAATATGAGGTGTTCCTACCAGTAGGATCTTCAAGCTGCATTAATTTAGTGCAAATCTAATGTTTATTATTTGAAAAGTGCACTCTACAAACTAACATGTGAGTCATTCATAAATACCCTTTGTCTCGTAGTAGGAAGGGCCAAATTTAGGTCACAGTCGAGTTGCGCAGCTCCCCAATTTAGGGCGCCAGTCAAGGGCAGAGCAGGGCTTTGGCCCTTTGGTTAAGAGTGAGAGAGACCAACGAAGAAATAATAATTAGACGGAAAAGGACAGAATTACTCAGTTCGTATTTTGGCGCAGCTGATTTTGGAAAACACTTCTGGTTTCTTTTTAGAATCGTCTTTCGCTATCAAGTCATAAATCCGCTTTCTCCAAAATATCCTTGGCATTTAAGCCGGTTGGAACAAAGCGATAAGGCTGTATATCAAACGACGTGATCGTGAGTGAAATTGTCTGAGCATGAGCAATAACACTAATCAACCGAAGGCAATGTTCAATAATAACTGGGTCACGCAGAGGGGACGTGCCTTTATTTGTAAGTTTTTGGCCCGTGTAATTTATATTTGAGATATTCTTGGAAATCGAAACAATAGCTCGGAAACAATTTTAAGTTAACGATGCGAAAGTTCGTTATATTTTCGCGCGTTCAATTCACGACAGGCACTAACCCTCCCGTAACTCTCTTTTGTCTCTACAAAATCCGGATGCGAAAGTTTTTCTTCCGTGACTCCTTGCTATAAAATCGAATTGATATGAGTCATACAATATGTCTACTACATACAATATGAACGCACGCATAAAGATATTTCCGTGTATCACAAAAATCTAGGCAACGATGAAAGTTACACAAACATTAATGATAACGCATTGGCATTACTTGATAATCTTAACTCTTGATACCTACTACTTCCACTAAACTTCCTAACAGTTAGGAAGAAAGAAAGCCAGTTATCATGAACTTTCAAGTTCTAGAAAGCTAACCATCAACGTCTAGCCAATGTCTGGGCTGTCAGATAGCACGTGGGAGGCCAGCGGGCATGCGCAGAGCTTAGCAGCCTTCGCTCCGCACCATAACATACATAAGTTGAACGCACAGTATCGAGCGAACCTCCACGCCGTGAGGTCATGTCGCGATGTCGAACGGACGCGACTCGCCGTCGCAGCGCGGTCTCCGCGACAGAGTCAACTTCTTCGAGAAAGTCTGGTCTGGAAGCACCAGCTCCGACACAGTCGACGCGACCACCGACGTAGAAGAAATCGAGAGGCGAATCGAGCAGCGCAAACAAACAGCTGATTCGCCGAAAATCGAAGTCAAACTTCGTCACACTGAATCTCCGAGCAGGACCTTTGAAAGGACTGAATCACCGACGGCGTTTGCCAAGTTGAGACATGTGGAACCTGTGGAAGAGGTCGAAAGGTTCGAGCGGCAGGTCGAAGAGGGCGACCTCGCCGCTGGGGTTAGATTTGTTAAGTTTGAACGTATGACTGTGAGAAGGACCGTGACGGAGACCAGAAGTGATGTGATTGAAAGACCGGATTCTCCTCAGCATGAGTGGTATTCGGAGTACAGGCATCAGGCGCTGCACAATGCACCGCGAGTGGAGTACGTGAGGAGCAAATCGGAATATGATTCCCATATTGCGGAAATTCGAAGTAAGTGTTTACTCATGAACTGATTCGACATAAATCTGCTAATTATTTTAGCACTCAAAAATACACATCTCTTATCTGTCTTCATCTTGTTTTTATAGTGTGGTGTGCAGTGTGCATTTTGCAAAAAAAATTAGAGATGTTCCATTAGTTGGACAAATATAAAAAGTCGCTGATATTTGGGTTTAATATGCAAAGAAGAATATCCAAAAAGTCCACAAAAAGTAGCTTTTTCACGTCAGCTATTGGATATTACTTTGGATTCTAGGAATCCGCAATAGTTGCTAATTCTATGACAAACTTCTTTTAGATATAGCCTTGAAGATCGAGACCTTGTTTGGTAAAATTTATGGCTTCATAATTTTCGGTTGGAAACAATTTTATTTATCGGATTATAGGACTAGAGATGGCAGCAGTAGCTAGACTGGTTGCTTTTCAAACAACCCGGTTCGATCCCCAGCGTGTGTTTATTACTTTGATATCTAAGTGGATTTGTGGATTTCTAACACAGAAAGAGTTAGGATGATGATTTTGCATATTTCAAAATATTTTGGTATTCGTGACCTTCGTCAATCTTCGTCGTGATAGTCGTTCCTGTACTTTCTATTCATTTAAACATTTCGCTTTGTATTGTGTAGTCTAATCGTGTAAGAATTAAGAACGCGGATTCATCACAATATTTCAGAAATGCCGAGCCCGCTATCAGTCAGTATAAACAATTATAAAAAGAACTCAATGTCAAGATAATGGAGTATCTTATCTCCAATGACTCGAGTTGATATTTACAGATATAAAACGTTGCAAATCTGTTGTTAAAAGTGCATTCAACGCATTATCTGTACGTTTGTACATTCCTTACTGAGTTAACAAACATAACCAGTGGATGATACATTATTATATAATTTACTCTACATTTTAGCTTGCTGTTTTGTTTTTTTTCTGAATAAAACTGAGACTGGATTCTCTCTGACCTTTGATTGACTTAGGTAAGTGCTTCCACGGATAATATGCATTATAAGCACTAAGAGAATAACTGCATTTAAATAAACATCCAATTAACACCTTTAATAGTCTGGATTCAGACTAAGCCGAGCTTGCTTACATTAATGTTGTCTTCAGTCAGAAACGATGTCATGGAGCCAAGGAATGACATCACCTTCCAGCAATTACCATAAAAACGTGTGATTCTTTACTTTACCTACCAAAGAACTTGCCTAAGCCCAACAAACAAGATACAAGTTGAAGTTTTAAATTGGGGTGTGGCTATTGCAGAAATATCCCTCTTTTGATGGGTAAATTGTGCTGACACAGTCAGTCATAACAAAATGGGTTTCAACTTGACTGAGCAAATGTATCGCAGGTGTAATTACATTGACTACGACCTATACCCACTAAAGTAGCCATGATTGCTGATTGTACCTATAGAACTGAGATTAGTATATTTCTATGAAATGTTATTGATTTGCTTATAATCTCCTGGTAAAGATTTCATTTAAAAATAGGGGTAGACCTCATATTCGATAATCATGGAAACGTTTGATTAATTTTGTTCGAAATCATTGCTTAGAATAAAAAAAAAAGTTTGTATCGTTTTACTCTTATCATTTCCTTCATTGCCAGACCCTTAACTTGAATCCTTAGTTGCCCAGTTGATGAGAAGTTGGCCATTTGAGAAGTAGACCCCTGGCGCCCAACGGGGTGTTAATGGTACATCTTCCTTAGTCTCGGAGAAGTAAATCCCATCAAACGCTTGGTCACCATACGCGCAACAATGAGCCAGTGTCGTGTACCTAACCATTAACCGCAACCGTCGGCCCGTCTCAATGCCTAATGCTTATCCAATTCATGTATCCGCCTCCGCCATGATTCTAACTCAAGCTGTATTGGAATACCATTAGAAAAGACTCGCTTTGTCCCTTTCAACTCGTATAGAGTAAACGTTATCAGAAATATCAAACGTCGTCGATGTTGAAATGACGTATAAGGATTGGTAAGCTGATCCATAATTCGCTCGATTGGGTTTATGTGGAGCGTTGAATTGCAGCAAACCACCTAGGATATGACGCTGAAATGGTCTTTCTTGCATGTTTGAATATATTCCTCGCCGCATATTTTATGTTTCAAATAATTTACACCTCGACGGGATGGCACCAAAGTACGCATTTTTTTATTGCTCTTCCACCGGGCAAGACCGCGTGTCGAATGCCACATTTCCATGCGTCTTTTAAAAATGTTCATTGTTCTGTGTTTGCTTACAGAAACTGGTAATTTTCTCTACATTGTAAATTAACTGCATTGCCGCAGTCCGATTGCAAGGCAGACGGTCCCGTAAAACAAAATAAAAATACAGTTTGTTTAACTTATTGTGTTACTTACTACGTTAATAAGGTCAACATTCCCGTTACTAATTTCAACGAATCATAGGCCCATGCAAAAATAAATATTTATAGAGATCATACTTGTAAAATCGTAATTATCAGGTTTTTCTACAAGCTAACAGAGATTTATCGAATAGAATGATTACCTAAGTACTTAACAAACAGCATGAGATAATTGTCAGGATGATGTCAACCACTTGGTTTTATTAATAGCAGGCATACCTACGGCTCCAACTGGTATAATAGGTCATGAATATGTTACAATTTACGAATTGACATTGGCTATCGTCTAGGGGTCACTTGGTCGCTGATAAATCTGATAATTTATTGAGGAGGTGAAGATCCAAAGCGGTGCATTGGAATATCGCTGCATTTTTTCCTCACATAATTTTGTGGTTCGATAAAGTTTCTATTTTGGTTTGGTAGAGTCAATAGGCGATAATGTAATTTTCAAAATGCATAATTGCGCGCAAGCGCTGCCTGTTACCCCGACAGAGTTGAAGTAAATAAGTAATAAATAAAAAAAACTAAATACCCCCGACATTTTAGCTTTAAATTAGCATATCTCATAAACGGCTGTACCGATTTTGATAAAACATCAGCTTTCAAATCAACAAAACCGCATCCAAATCGCTTCACCCGTCTAAGAGCTATAACGGTGCCGCAGACAGACACAGACAGATAGACACACTTATATCTTTTTTTGTATCGGGGGTTAAAAACGGCGGTAATATTTTTGATTACCCACCCTTAATTGACATTAAAGCCTAGCGTCCATATGAGGCGGATCGGGGCGGGCCGGGCCGGGCCGCAACGCAACGCAACGTTGGGGTGCGTCCATCTAAGCGCATCGGGGCGGATCGGCGCATCGGCTCGGCGGATTTTTTGGTGTTGCCACTTTGTCTAGTCACAAATATTGTAACTTTTGAGCCCTCGTTGTGACTTTTTGTGACATTGCCTAAATTGTAACTTTTAGATGCCTAGTCGATTGAGAAATTTTCAACAGATTGAAATTATTTTGTATGATTGAGACTGAAATTTTCAGTCGCGCTGACGCGCGCTCATCTCACTCTGAATATACTATGGGTAAAATAATTCTAGGGTATGGTAAGTACCTACCTATAGTTTCAGGTACGGTCCGCTTTTATGCCATTTTGGCTCTATGTGGCCCTTGGCTGCAAAAAAATTGCCAAGCCCTATTCATTCATGCCAAAATTACAGACTATTTTATATTAGGGATTTCATGCACTCTAAACTAATAAAATTGATGATAAATACTCGATGACATTTTTTTTTTACTTACCGAGTGAATAACACCCAGTATACGTAATATTTTTTCATTTCAATATTTAGTTACAAAAAAAATCCCGCGTTGAGTTACGTCCAACCTGCGTTCAATCTGGATCCGAAACGGAATAATTGAACGAGCAAGCGAAGCGAGCGAAGTTCTCCGAGTCTACTGGAACCATACGGCGTTTGTGAAAACAATAAACTTAACAAAACCAAAAATCTACTTCTAATACTTCTGCTGGTATTTCTTCATCATCATGATCGGTTAAGGGTGGACGATAGCAACGTGGCGGGAAATTCAAAATTTTCACAGATTTTTACATTTTGTAGCTAAACTGAGCTATTTTTGTTCAGCGATTTTTCGTTCGCAGCAATAAAACAGTATTCTTTTCATTATTGTAAACTACAGAACAACAATAATTCAGCCGATTAGTATGTGTGCTGGTCTATGAAGCAGTGGCGCTGCCCAAAAAACTTATCGTAGACCAGAACACATAATTAGCTGAATTATTGTTGTTCTGTTGTTTACAATAATGAAAATAATACTATGTTATAGCCGCGAACGAAAAATCGCTGAACAAAAATAGCTCAGTTTAGCTACAAAATGTAAAAAACTGTGAAAATGTTGAATCTCCCGCCACGTTGCTATCGTCCACCCTTAAGGTTGGACGATAGCAGCGTGGAGGGTAAATCAATTTTTTTACAGTTTTTTTAATTTTGAAGCTAATCTTTACTGAGCTATTCGTACTAAGCGTTTGTTCAGCGATTTTTCGTTTACGCCAATAGCATAGAATTCTTTACATTATTATAAACAAGAACAACAATAATTCAGCCGATTATGTATACTGGTCGACAAATGGCAACACTCGCGCGCATTCGCATGCGCGAGCATGCTGTTGCCCCTGCGTCCACTAGGCGCATCGGGGCGGGTCATGCCGCCGGCAAAAATCCGCCGGCAAAAATATTGCGTCGCGGCCCGCCCCGCCCCGATGCGCTCTAGTGGACGCACTTCCATACAAAATATAGGCAGGCGGATTTTTCCGTTGCGGCCCGGCCCGCCCCGATCCGCCTAATGGACGCGAGGCTTAATAGGTTAGTATTAGATTGTTGATAGATATTGACATTCAGATTCAATTCAACCCTGTAAGTATCCAGCTCCATTGAATTCAAACATACACCGTCTTTTCATTCGCGCTTGTCACCACTTTAACAGGTTCAACAAAAACTAGAATTTCCATACTAAGCACACATCTTTATGGTAGCCCCTGCCTAGAGACATTGACAACTGATTGATTCATGCCCATGCAATAAAACTCCGTTTAGATTGGCTTTAAATACGGCCAAAAATGGCAGTAGGGGTCATTTAGACATTTGCTTAGTGATAGTCGGGTTTTTCTTGAGTTACGAGTAACCTCATGTGTAAAGGGTTGTCAGATATAATATCACCTTTTCCTCCTCTTGCTAGTAAAGTTTAATATCCACATTGCTTGCTTTCCTTTCTTAGGTCCATGTAAATCGCAGTACCGGCACAGATATTTTCGAAAACCACTTTTTGCAAATGTATTGTACTATTTGTATTTCCAACGTAGTCAGAGATAGCACCTAATGTTTATATTTTTATGAATCTGGTAAGACCGGCCCTCAGCGTTTTAGCTTTAGTTTTCTGAGTAACTTAATGCTAGCGTGCATATTCGTTCTTCTTGATAGAGATGTCGATAAGGCATGTCCGAACGTTTTATGGTGTACTATAAAACAATGTGAGCGGTGCCCCGAGGTTCTATATTCAGCCTATGTATTAGGTTAGTTAAAGTTTGTTCTGGTTTGATAAGCAATGGCCCAGATAATAATAGCATTCGAATTCTGGACTTAGTTTCGCGTAAGCTTATTCACATGAGCTTAAACAGGGCTTATCCACGATACACTAGAACGGAGTTAAAGTTATCCGCGTTTTTCTGTACATTCGAATCTTCTTCTTCTTTCTTCATCCTATAGCCACCCAATGCTGAGTGTAGGTCTCTTCGAAATGATTTCACTATTTTATGGTATCTGACAAGGTCGTCCATTTACTTAATAATTTATCAATGAACAAATTCTCATTGTTTTTGCCACAATCCCAAATCTACGATTGCATCTCGACCTCGGCCTTGAGGAGTTCCGCATCGATTGGCCGCGCGACGGCTATTCTGGTGGTCTACTTTTAAAATTGAACGTTTGAAATGGAGGGCCACTAAACACTACAGCAGGGCTGGCCTTATTCGGTGGCCTTTTAAATACTTACATAAAACCATGTAATAGCTCCTAGTATTATGGTGGAGTCGGTGAAGGCGTAAGAATAGAGTATGCAAACGCACACATTGATCAATCGTTCGTAGCATGATCGTAGTAATTAATTGCATGGCAACGGGTGTGATGTAAACAAAAACAAAAGAATGACAGTAATATTCGAGTACTTATGCTTTTCAATGGAACTAGGGCATGCATTTCAATTGTTCTTTTGGAGCTGCCAAAAAAACATTTGAGTTTTTTTTGTGACTTCACAAGTAGTACCTACTTACGTAGTGCCTAAGCTTTATAATGTTCTCCTCATACTCGACAAGCATTGCAAAATCGCTTGCTAATGATTTCAACCTTACCCTAGTCAAAATTATTGATGTTAACTAAACCAGTAATGTGTAACCCACAACACTGAATGAACTTGTACTACATTTGCACAAACTTAGGTGAAGACAGTAAACAAATTATCGTTGCAAAATTTTAATCACCGAAACTTGTAAATATGTATGCAAAAGTAATGCTTTAGCAAAACTTGCAACCTACATCTTTTCATGGCCCTTTTGTACCGCTGACCTCATCCAATGCTCATGTGAAATTATCTCTACTTGTGCTGCTAGCAAACAACTTTTATCGTGTTTGCAATAGAAGTCATCAGCGTGGATCTTTGTGCCTTGTTGGTCGGTTTTGATATGTTAAATTGGTAAAACGACGACCTCTGGTACTTTATGGCTTAGTAACATGGAAATACTTTTGTTGTTGTCGTTCAATAACGCGATTGTAGTCTGGACGCCAGTGTGTGACCATTCTTCCCATTTGTATTAGCTCTTAAATTATGTTATTTAGCTTTAGAATTGGGTAAATGACTTCTGCCTGAATTACATTCAGCCATTGTACATTATCATAGAGAGTTAAAGGGTTGGAAGTTTGGAACCAAGGAAATCTAACAAAAAATAACATCAAATTGTTACCATCAACATGGACGAAGATTTATTTTGCTGTTGTACTGACGAAGAGGTAATTTTTTATTTATTGCAAATTAACATAATGATATAGATTTTACTGATATTTTAGTTGCCAAGTACCAATTTACATTTAACGAGCGGAACATGGATTTTATGGTCTGCGTCTACATATTTTCATTATACATTTAAGCACTGTTAGTAATTAATTCTACAGTTGCAAAGCTGTCATATTTCAATGTGATAGTTGGCAGAGCTTTTGGTATGTCTTCTGACATAATGCCATGTAATGTTCTGCTCAGCATGAAGATGATTTACTATCGTTGTAAAACACCTTTGGTAATAGGTACTTTACACACGCTACCTTTGGCAATAGGTACTTTACACACGCTACCTACCACTTTACACTGATTTCTTCTGACCTTTAAAAGCTCCTATCTAAAGCAAGTAAGTAAGTATTTCTTTAGCAAATACTTTCCAATACGACATTCCACAAAGACACCTTAGTTTTGAAGTCTAGCCTTATTCGCCCAAGCCAGAAAGCCTGTTCTACCAGATCCTATGTATTCAGCTAAATCAGAAGTATAACCGAGTCACTTTACCCACCTTGATATAGAGGTCAAAATACTGATGTTGCTCAATAGGTCTACCTATACGAAGTCGCGACTTCGCATCGAGACAGGAATGCAAAATGAAGACGGAGAAGAATTTCAAAGTGTTTCGACCAATAGTGTTCGTTTATGCACTACGTTAGCTGTTGCTATGGATGCGTGTGAGGAAAATGGCCTTTTTGCCGTGGGAGCTATGCTAAAAATAAATCTGAATAGATTACCTATTGCCTGTAGACATTTTGTACAAAAATATTTTTGGAGGGTTTTATTTCTGATTTAAACAGATAACGATGTCGTTGAAGTGCGCCTCATAACAAATGAAGTTAAAGTAATTCCATGAATATGTAGAAATGCCCATTTAATTAATTCGCTATTATTCATTCATAATTATTAAAATAATAATATCGAGTGACTGAGGTTGAAAAGATGAGATATAAAATGGACACCGATTGTGGTAATAGCTAGGCTTGAACTCTGGCATAGGTAACTGAGAAACGAAAACATCTATTTATTTCTCCACAAAAGGATTTAAAATATCACCAAAGCGGATTTTAATGTCACGTTCAAGTGTTACGTAAAACCGGCCAGAAAACTTGGCGGTGACCTCATGGCTTAGATTGTTATTGAAAAACACGGGATAGGGGCAAACACTCTTACTGGTTTCAAGTTAAGGTTGCTTCTAGATCAGCATACTATTTTTAATGAAAAAAAAAATGTAGGTATTAAGTATTATTGATATGTTTATCATAGAATGATTCTCAAAATCAATGCATTGGTTGAATTTGCATTATTTTGTCTTTAGTGTCTGTTTTCAATAAAAACATGATCGATATCGACGAATAGTTTTTCGATTAATCGTACCATTCGGCCAAAAGTCATTAGGTTAAAATCGACGAATCGTCATTCGGCTCGTAGTGGTTCTACATGGCGTACGAAACTTGAACATATTCTTGCAAATACTGTCTTCTGTTTTCAGCTGTTGTGCTTATTCATGAGTAAAACAACACCCTTACTAAAATATGACGGACTGTGATCATAAAACCGCTTTATTACTCTTGTGATGTCACGTTGCATAATTCGGGACTGTTTCAAATAATTGTTTTACAGTGCCAATTAGATTTTTATTTTCTCCAATAGTAATTCGTTTGATATGGCTAGCCCTTCATTAATTTTATAATAGCAGTGACAATTTTCTTATACGTATTTTATTACTTCTGAACTTGGGATTTGTTTACTTCGTTTTAAGGTTATGGCGTCATCGCTTTTCATTCCTCAATAAGAAAAAAAAACATTATTCATTAAAATAAGCAGGTATACCTATATCTTGTAGAATTAATTACAATTCTAATCAATTAAATTCAATGAGTGTACCTACTTATCAAGGTAGCATCAGATCTTGGTGACCATCCTATTGCTATGCGAAAGTTAAATGTCAGACTCTACAATAACCTATTCTACAATAACTACGGTCTAAAGATGTATCATCAACGGACAAACATTCATATCAAGACCTAAAAAAAAAACTCTAGGGGTAGCCACTACCTCCTATGATTACCTACCTACCATCAACTTGGTAGTATCAAGACCTATAGGTACACACGACAGCACGTCAGACTGTACACTTTTGTTGCAAAGTCGCCCCTAACGTAAGCGAGTAGAGTGCTAGCGTGTAAGCGTCGACGTACTGTCGTGTGTACCATAAATTTACCTAACAGCCCGTTTAGTCGGGACTTAAAATCCGAAATTAAAGTTTACCAATTAACAGCAGTTTACACGCGATGCCGCTCGTAAACAACAATTTGTAATCGATTTTGCGGAGCCTGACCCCTTTTAGGTTCATTCAAGCGTTTTCCAAATTGAGAATAGTGCGGTCGATGTTCAAAGTTTTATAATAATATGGTCTGTAAATTGTGTATTTGGTCTCTCCCTTTTTGCATCGGTATCCTCATCACTAAGGTGGTGATTGATCCGGAGCAACCTTTCTAGTACCACGCATTGCCAGTTGTTCCCCTCAACGGCTATAGAGCATTGTAGACTGATGTGTTTGCCCCTAGGCTTCAGAAAGGGCATATCCTTATGTTATGCAGCCTGTGTTGTAATGTCCCACTGCAGGGCAAAGGCCCGTCCCACTTTCAGCCCAGATTTTTCGGTCATGAGCTACCTCCGACCACTCCGGCAAATATTTATCAAGATTGTCACGCCATCTTCTTCTCGGCCGGCCTCGTCTGGTTGGCCAGATCCAGAATAAAAGGTAACAGAAACGGCGGATCCAAAATGCAAAATTCTATCCTCAATTTCCGCACAAATCACAAATGACGTAAGAACCACTAACGTCAACGACCGAAGGGCCAGCTTAGCGCCAATGGTGCCTTGGCACTCATCCGCGTGTCTCATTCACCCACCGACAGGTGTGAGCCGACCGGCGCTGACAGAATGTCATCAGCTCACTGATTTAAACGCTCCACTAATGTACTGTGGTTACACGGTCAATTTGCTGATGATGATGTCTCCGTCTTGGGGGTTTTGACATGTATCATTTGGCTGGAAAAACACTTAGGTATTCGTAGTTTCATAGTTGTAAAACTATGTTGTGTGTGTCACATAACGTTTGTTGTTTGATCGAAAAAGTAGGTATTTGTATTGGTTTCCTATGTTCTGTAGAACCTAAAATAGTGACCGTAATTTTGAACTATTATTATAACCCAATGGCAGAGAGTCATAGTTTTTTTTTTTGCGTCATTGTTTAAAAATTCTGCACATATTTCCTTATCATGTGCCTATAAATAATACTCGTAAACTGTATGAAGGAAACGATTGAACATGCCTGTTTTTGCCATCGATTTTACGTCTTTTCTCTAGAACTTCTCTTTTTTTCAGACTTTTTCGTCATAGAGCTGAGCTTTTAAAAGTGTTCACCTTTTCCTCGTCATCATTCTTAGCACGATTTGTTTGTTTTGTTAAGCAGACCGCCATACCGCCGACACTTACGACCGTACGTAGCATCTGTAAAGGTCTGAATTACCTACTGTCTGACACAAAAAAAATAAAGTTCCTTCCAAAATGTCTTTAAAAACGAAAGCTTTTAAAAAATCATATCGTTCGATACCCTTATAATTCCACTCAAGCCAACAGTTCCCTGATTCCTTTCTTCAAACGCCAACCCCAACATACTGTAGGTATTGTTGGCCGTGCCGATATTTTGTCGTTCGTCACTCGATACACGGTCAAGCCGGTGTGTTGTGTGCCAAGGCCGCGGCATTAGATCATCGCACGAGTTGTGGTCACTTCGCTCTGCAACTTGTTTACTTTTAGCTTTTAGCGCTCGCTACTGACTGACTGACTTACATGAATTTATTGTTAATACCTTTTCACTATCTAGACATGTTGCCGTGACCGTATTTGGTCGGATAACATCATCGTTATCATCAATACTTACATAAGGCGGCTCCGTAAGGTTCACTAGCACCGGTAACGTAAAAAAAAAGTTTTCGCAAAAAGTGGTTTCCGAAAATGATACCGCTGACTGCAATTTTTAGGACTTAGGACCTTGATCCTCCAGGGCAGTCACCCTCACCCAGGAAACGGACGTTTTTGTTATCTAGTTTAGGTTCTTGGTCGGGACGGGTGGCATTACATTACGTGCCTTATCATTTTCGTCTGTAAGACTTGCAAGGTTTGTTTGTGCAATGTGTAGGTATTGTGCTATTCATTATACTACTCTATCTCATGTGGTACTTGAATCATTATCGTTATTGTGTACATTTAGTTAGCGTTTCTTCATTCACAGTACACTATCCAAGGAAAATCTGATTTCGATTTTTTCACAATTTTCTCAGTGAGCAAAGGGGTTTGATACTTGTCGTGCTTGACGTTGTTTAGCTTGACTTTCCTTAAAACTATCCCGCAACGTGTAATCGTGAACCGGATGTGACTCTGTAGACAACGATGTATGTGTAATTGCGTACTTTCGTATAATGTAGACTGTATTCGGAGTATTGTAGAGTCACGGTGTATTAAGTACGTGTGAGTTTGGTATTAGTGTCAAGGTCACTGTTTTTTAGTTAGCGTATGTTTGTTGCTTGCGTCTTGATCGCTGTTAGGTACATTTTCAAACAGTGCTGGAGCATTTTCTATTCAAGGACCGAATTTCTAGACCCTGAACCACTTTGATAAAATTCAAATAAGGTGGAATTTTTGGACCTCATCGGACCGTGTTATTTATTACCTACTTACATAATAATATATTATTCAAATAATAACGTCATATTATTATTAAAAAAAACAAAAATAGTAGGTACTTGATGATGTCATTTCTAAGGAAAGGACTTCAAATTATAAAATGGCTGCGGTTTCTAAAACACCCATAAACAGCGAACGGAAAATAAACGTAATAGGAGCGAATGGCATTGACATTGTAACCATTGGCGCCATTCCGATATCTGTGGGCGCCATGGTAATGGTCAGTTCTATGACGTCACATCACTATCATAGCTTGATTTATCAATTAACGTTCCATCCACGCTCGTAATTAAAACAGCATTGGTCAGATTTTACGTCTAGATTATCAATTGTTGGAGCTGGGATATTATTATATCCAATGCATTGTTAATGAAGACGCGGCTATAAAGCTGTGGTATAGCATTACAAATATATTGAGACAAAGTATACTTAATACTTTTGATGTGAAGAAAACCTTTTCCCCTCGATTACCATGGTTGATAAAACTTGGATACTTATTGATTTTATTGACAATACTTTATGTAATTCGTTAAAGTAGAATTTGTTTTGATCCAGTTAGTCAGCAGACAAAACAAACCATTAACCATGTTCTGGATGATAGTAAGTAAATTACTTACATCCAACCGTTCGTTATCCGTCACGGAAAATTCATGGCGATCAATAAAACTGAAGGCAACCTGGAGGCAACGCATTAAAACTTAACAAACATAACAGCTATACAATTAACAAAATAAAAAAACCGACTTCACTGGTGAAAATGTGTCAACACTGTTATTAAGGCGCTGTACATAGTGAATAGCCCGCGCGCCAAGAAAAATGCACAAAATCGAGTCCTGTATCAAATAAACTAAAAAATCGAAAATTTTCACATATCAAACCCTAGAATTAGGTGAGACCTATCTAAAAAGGCCAGTTTCGTGTTTGAAGATATTTTTGATGAAAAAAACTAGGCGGCGCACTTTTTTTCAAACAAAATAACTTGCAATCTGTTTTGGATATCAACATGAAACTGACTGTTTTAGATAGCTCTCACCTAATTGTAGGTTTTGATATGTGAACATTTTCGATTTTTTTAGTGTATTTGATACAGGAATCGTTTTTGTGCATTTTTTTTGCGCGCGGGCTAATTCACTATGCCCGATTCCGAGTGATCTGCTGCTGTCCGTTCCGTTTTCTATCTCTGAAGTTCTTCATCGGATATTCACCATTTTATGGGACCACAGGGAAAGTATGAAAGGGTTTTCAAACAAGAAAATAATCATCAAAATCGGTTCACCTTGAAAAAAGTTATGAGGTAAAACACATAAAAAAACACGGGTCGAATTGAATACCTCCCCGTTTTTGAAGTCAGTTAAGAAGAACATAGTCATAACATAATGCCTTTGACTGCCGATGACTTTTTAAGTTTTGGTGTGCTCTATTGCTAACAATAATACCTATATGTACGACAGTAGTATGCCCTGGGAGATAGAGGTATGGATTGTGGACTCTACATTGTGAGGCTTGGCCACGAACGCAAAGGAAATACCAACATACAATAGCATACCTATGGGACGTGGTATTCGCCTTTAAATTGACAGTGTGTTTTAGCAATTTAAAGTGCCCAATAGAGACAAGTAAATAATGCCATAAACGCACAAAATGTTTTAGACAGATTCAAAATCCAGATAAAACTGTTATTCAACTACACTTTGTCTAAAGAGTTAACCATCTAAAGGCTTTAGCATCACGCGATAGTACGAAACTTCGATGCTTCAGTGGGGCGTTTTTATTCGCTGCCTCGTAAAACGAAATATGGTCGGAGTAAACTCCATTTCATGGAATTTTAAGGCTTTGACGTATTAAACCAGTACCCGGTTATTATAAGTCAATTTACGGTTAGGGTTGTGAGTGAGGTAGCAACGTCTTCCTTTTCTTTTAATTTAAATCGTTGTGAGGTTTTAAATAAACTCGCGCTTTTGAAGGAGTAAGCAGAGGCCCCAATCTAGCTCCAATCGTTAGAGCTTGTCTACGCAACTTTCTAAAGCAGTGTTTCGATATCTTATGCCAGTCTAGAGGCAACTTTTGGACACACTAGCTGAAGTATCTGTGAAAGGTTTAGTGTTTACCTACTCGCTTGTTGCTATCCGGGTATTCGGCTAGAGCTACTTACTACTCAATGCTCGGCGACTCGAAGTAGATCTTGGCCTCCGCAACAAAAAAACGCCATCTCTCTCGGTCTTGCGCCGCTTCCCTCCAATCTTCCACTTAAAGTACGCGCAAGTCTTTTGAGACTACGTCAATCCAGCGATACTTGGGACGACCAACTGGTCGGCGACGTCGGGAAGGTTGCCCTTCGTATGCTTTTTCACGAACGATGCTAGTTCATAATTCCACAACTCTACATCTTAACGTAGGAAGGAGCCAAACCATTCCAGCGCTTTCTCGTCGTGACAGCCCTATCCAAGCACATGGTATCCCGTACCGTCTCGTGCCACGTGCGTGCAGCCCACTGACAGAACGTCCGAATGCGTGACAGCTGACTGGGGGCGCCTTCGGGAAACGAACGCGACCCCTTTTACTTCAGCTCCGACTTTTGGAAACTACTTGGGAGCAGCGTTTTAGGGAGAGTGAAGGAATGGTTTCGGTTTTTCGGGATATTCGTTTCATTATTATTTCCGTGTAGAAATAATATTCAATACTCAATATTTTATTGCATCCTCGCTCGGTAAATTCTGGAAATAGTGGTTTTGTTGTACGGAATGTAAATAAATTTCATGGTGATGGGTGACCTATTTTTTACCCGACTACGCGAAGCAAAAAGGAGAATTATATAAAAATAAAAATTATCGGATACCATCGTCATGGGTATCAAATGAAAGGGCTTTAAAAGAACTTTTCAAAAATGTATAACACATGTAGCGTCAACATAACAAATAGGACAAAAAATTCCAAAATGTGTTTTTTTTTGCCCTTCTTGGTTCTATTCTGGGTGATCGTCCAAAATGACTTACTAAAAAGCTCAAAAAAAAATAGAAGTTAAAAACTAAAACCCGACTACTAAAAGGTTTAAAACAAGACCTGCTTATCCTTAAAATAGACTCATAGATAATTAATCGTAGTCGGAGGACACCACATTCGCATTTGATAAACCGATGGCCTCCGACTACGATTAATTATCTATGAGTCTATTTTAAGGATAAGCAGGTCTTGTTTTAAACCTTTTAGTAGTCGGGTTTTAGTTTTTAACTTCTATTTTTTATTATTTGTAGGTTGCATGACATCATGTTAACGTGATATTCCATTGCTTGGTATCACGCAGTAGGTCTGTAATTGTTTTCTTTTGACCTTTTTATGTTGATTGTTTCTTCCTTTAACCATTTAATTCGTAAGTCATCATGTTTTCATCAGATCAAAAGTTTCCTACTTCCGTATTACTAAAAAATGCGCTACTCGTATCAAAACTGTCAGAGCTTGAGTACCTATGTGCGAACATTCTCCGGTCCGACTACAACACTCAATAAGTCATCCATGTGTGTCGAATTTTACCAAAACACTTCGTTTAAAACGCTACCAAGGCCGTCTGGCCGTCTCAAAGCGAAGTATGAGATCACTCTCCTCGAAATTGTTGCAAAATTACCAGCGCTGCAATTGTATTGTGTTACAGAGTGTGTCGGGAGTATTAACTTACAGCTAGACATTGTTGCTTTCTTGAAATTGAGGTTGGGTTAAATTTTGTTGATGCTAAAGGTCAGGATATTCGCTGTCGAAATTGTGTTCATTTCGTTGTAGTTGAAAAGCAACGTTTTCAAAGACCTAGGTGATATTAAAAAAAAGCGCCGTAAGATTAAGGCTCGGTATAAGGCTAACTAGCGCCACCGATGTTGAAAAAATCATATGTCCCTTCAGAAGAAGTTTCTGACAAAATCCTAAGATGAGCTCATGCGCCATGCTATTCTAGATTTTTAAGTGTAGGTACCCAATTCAATTTCTAGTCTTAAGCTAAAAAAAATTCGATAACCGGTAAAAACGGCCGCTTTTGGCGGTTATCGAAAAATTTTTAGCTTAAAACTAAACGAAGGGGGTATCTACACTTAAAAATGTAGAAAAGCATGGCGCATAGGCTCATCTTAGGATTTTTTCAGAAACTTCGTCTAAAGGAAGATATGATTTTTTTAACATTGGTGGCGCTAGTTAGCCTTATACCGAGCCTTAAGCACCCAACGCTAAAACTACTACAAGGCTACAACTAAAGTGTGAGTGGTGTACCGATATTGTCACTCGGTGACTCCTACTTTTGATTTCTAGTCCACGGTAATGGGAAAGCTCAATCCTTTGGTGCACTTTCAAAAGACCTGTCGTTTTGACTGTTTGTTTGTGTCTTCGATTCCTCACAAGGCACAAAGTCATCTCATTCTTTTCATAGTCTGAATGTGTAGGTACTCAACGGTGCAGGAAATATGAAGAAATATAAGTAACACCGAAGTGCGTATAAATATGAAATCCAAATAAACAAACAGATTTTTAATTCGCCTATTTAGACAGGGCTATGAACTCATAATCTATTTCTAGCAACTATCGTCAATCGGTACGCGTGCATTTAAATTCCACTTCCGATATTTGGCAATTGCCATTATGAGTGCAGTGAACTTGCCAGATTCTCGAGTTTGGCTCGTATTATAGACGGAATCAAAATTTAAGTATGAAAGTACAAGTCCACAGCAATACTAAATCACACCTGCCTTTTAATATGCGTCAAATAATAGTTGATCAAGAAATTCCCCGATATTACCTGTGTAGTTGTCACATTCTTATGCCGAACAACTCTCTATCTGGAGACCTAAAATACAGATCTTTTGGTCTAGTTTAGGCTTCAGCCTTTCCACAAATTTTGTCTCATCTATGTGCTTGTCCATGTTACCCTACTTTTAAGAAATTTGTGATGAGAAAAATAAATTTATCTTTATCTAAGGTGCATATCTCATATGTTCTGCCGTCTGTAATATCATTGGGATTTGCGTTCAATCTTCTTCTTTGTTCCAATTACTTCTACGCGGTTCTCTCTGAGACGAAAGAGACTTGAACAATTTTGGCAGATCTGCCCTCCCTAGCTATGAACAGAAATAAATTGAAAGCCCTTGCATACATTACGAACGACTTTTCAGTGCCACTTTCCTCCACTGTACCATTTGGGAGTTGTGGATGTTCGGCATAATACATAATGTGTTGCACTGTCTCCGAGTATAATAACATCAAGAAGTTATTTATTAATCTACTAGCTTTTGCCCTCGACTTCGTCCGCGTGAACTACAGAAAAAAGATATGTGGTTTACATTGCCCCTGAGTGTAATAACGTGATAATATGTAGCCTATGTGTTATTCTGACGTCTAAGCTATCTCCATTCCAAATCCAATATTAGTAAGGATATTATGTAGTTGACAAATACTGAAGTCCATAAATGGGCAGCGGAATATGCCCGGTGATTCGTTGGGCTATCACTGTCAAAAGCTCATAATATTATTTCTATGAGAATCCTTGGCAGGGATGAATATTCCCTTATTGTTAATGCCATTGACAACTCGAAATATCATGTTCCTCAAGATTATATGTTTGCTTGTTATTGTTACAGATGAACAAGAGAGGGTGCAGAAAAAGACGTTCGTCAATTGGATCAATTCACATTTATCGAAGGTAAGTACATTTACTCAAAAAAGCTCGTAATGTGGACATTAATTCGACAACCTTCTTTGAGCAAAGTCGGACTTGCGGGCTACTTGGATTAGGCGCCAGAAAAGTTGTATGGAATTTCATTAATGTCTTGTGTTTTGCGGCCAGAAAAACATTAATGTCGAGTTTTGTTTCATAAATAGAACTCAAACATCAGGTGCAAAAAGTATTTATTTAGAATTAGGCTGTATGGGTACTGGCAGTCGACACATTGCACAGAAAAAAAAAGCGCGGCCATATTGTTTTCGACTTTTCGCGCGTTGTTCGAAGTGATTTTTTTCTGTGTTTTTGTTGAAAAAGTGAACTCTCAAAGCGACGAATCCTCGGATTTAATGTGTTTAACACCGCCGGACATTCAAAATCAAGCGAAATTAGTAATTGGAAATTTATTGCCACCGAAGTCAAAAGAAAAAATACAAGCAAGCTTACCAACAAAAAGTTTGCGGAATGGAAAATCGACAAAAAGTACTTAATCTACGACAAATGGTAAGCTAATTAAATTACTATGTTAATTACTATTCTAATTAATATTTTAATTACTCGCATTGTTTGAGTAAAGCACTATACAAGCCTTGGTCTGCAATGAGTGCGCTTCTGGCCACGCTATGATTGCCTCGAGCTTAGCTTAGCTACGCTCTCGGCCCTCAAGTTTGGTCATCATTGCAGCCCTTGCTGGCCGCGCTATAAAGGCCTCGACCTTCGGTCTCGACCTTCATTTCAGCTTGTCCATCAAGGGCTGCAATGCTGACCGCACTGTGAGGGCCTTGAGCTGCGCTACGCTGCGCTCTGTCGGCCATCAAAAGCGCGCCAGAAACGCACTCATTACAGATCGCGGCAGTAATGTACTATTACATTTCCACACATTTTCCGTTTCCATCCGGCCCTACATTTTATTGCACTTCTATCATAAAATCTACAGGGTGCAATCGAATTCGATAGCGGATAGCGGATAAGGTAGACTCAGTAGGTACCGCACCAAATGTACCTATGGAACAGCTGATATTTTTTTAGCTCCTTTTTTTTTTTTAGTACACACGGAAGCACGTCAGACTGTACACTTTTGTTGTAAAGTCGCCCGTAACGTAACCGAGTAGAGTGCTAGCATGTAAGTGTCGAGGTGCTGTCGTGGTACAAGTTGTTTGCAGCGTAGACAGCCTACTTAAAGTTCCGCTAACGAATTCGATTGCGCCCGGTAGTAATAGTCTTTCTCCTTTTTGGCTTTGCCACTGTAAAAACCAGCCAAGCACAGAGAGTTCCGGTTAGTGCACTTGGTTGTCTTGCAACAATGAGCTCTATTACAGCGTGTGATGATCAACTTCTGCAGTGTCTGTCCGCTCTTCTTCTTATTCGTGTGAGTGTCAAAATTATTATAAGGCATGCAGCCAGTGCTTCACGACCGCTATGGCTTTGGGTGTCGCTTTCAGCAGGTCTTCGGTAGTGCACGTGAATGGAGAGTCTGGGCACCGTAGGTGGTGTTGGGTGATATGGGTCTGGCCGCAGACGCAGTTGGTGCTGGCGTCTGGTGGCAGGAATCCCCGTCTTTTCATGGTGTCCCGTGTCCGTGCCACTCCAACTCTGAGTAGGTTGAGACCCTTCCACATCGTCTATTTCTCAGACGCCCCCGCCGGTAGATGCTCAGCTGGTGCAAAAAGTTCGTCCTGCTCCGTCAGTTGCGCTTTCCATTTTTTGAGGCGGGCTTCTTGTGGCGTTGCTAAAGTCTAAAGGCTAAAGTCTGTCCGCTAAAATCGTGCTAATGCTTTGTTGCAGCGTGTACCGCCAATGCGCATCGATGACCTGATCCACGACCTGCGCGATGGCACCAGACTGCTCGCCTTGCTGGAGGTGCTCTCGGGGGAAAAGCTTGTAAGTCTTACACATTTATAGAAATATCACGTAACTAACTCCTTTTTATTAAAATTTATAATTTATCATATTAAATTATCTCGATTTCCTAGAGCCCTATTATTTAAGCTGTAATGAGCCGTTTTCAAAGCACAAATTCAGAACATTTCATAGATAGGCGTGCCCAATGCCCATAAAAGAACCGGAACACGACTGTCAAATTTAACTTAGCCCAGATTAATTTTGACAGTCGCGTTACGGTTCTTCTATGATCACGCCTGTAAGCGCCATCTATTAACTGCTTTGAATTTGTGCTTTAAAAACAGCTCAATAAACTTACCAAGAAACTAAACTTCGCTCCGGACTCGTGGTTCCCCCATTATCATTTTGGTTTTTTATTTCTTTTAAAAACACTGAACGGGTATGACAAGACCCTTGTTGTAACACCCTGTGTTAACACATTTTGGAGTCGAGTTTGATCCACTTAACTATTTATCGCGGAATAAAATAAAAAGCGACCCTTATACGGAGAAAATAAAGCACGACAAATTAACTCATGGAAAGGCTTGCAAAATTAACAACAGTTTTAGACGTGTCAAGTGGAGTCAATTACCAGCATTACACCCCCCGCTTAACGATCAACGTTTGATATTATCCAGACTGCTAGTAGCTGTTTTTAGCACTCTGTCAAACATTGCTTGATCTTGACGTTCTCAGAGTTTCTGAAGCATACAAAATACCTAGCACACACGACAGCACGTAGACGCTAACACTTTCGTTACAAAGTCGCCCGTAACGTAAGGTAATAGAATGCATAACGTAAGGTAATATAATGCAGGCGTGAAAGCTTCTTCGTGCTGTCGTGTGCACTACCTTACAAGTAGTGAATACTATTCGTATAATATCACAGCTAAATGTGGCATGCAGCCGTGGTCCGAACTTATCACCGTAAAAAAAAGCTTTCGCCCATGATTTCTTCCGAGCTTATCCCGTTGATACCCACTTAGAAGTTGATTTTCAGAATAGTATGTAGGTACTTATTTTTCATGTTTACATCTTCAGTGTTGTCGGTTGTCAGCACCTGGCCGAACCAATACCCTCTACGGCAGGGGTTCCCAACCTTTTTTTGTCTACTGCCCACTTTAAGAATAAATTATCGAGTCGAGAGCTCAGTCGGTGTCTAAGAGTCTTCCTAGCTAGGTAGATGAAATTATAAATCGACCCCAAAGCCCTACACAACGCTCCCTTTTTTTTCTGGGTTCTTACCGCCCCCCTTTAGGCCTGCAGCGCCCACAAGGGGGCGTTATCGCCCACGTTGGGAAAGACTGCGGCTATTGGTTTCTCCTGTTATGACAAAACGTTATCATCACGCAGTAAGATGCACGCACTTTCTTAGACCTGAAATCATATCATCCAAATCCCAACGTTAGGTGCATTCAGACGTTCGGCGGCAGAGTCACATTGCAATCCTTTAGATTTCGCTGCTCCTGTGCTGGACATTTAGGATAGTGGACTAACAGGGAAGTGGACTATCAGCGAATGGACGTTCAGGGAAATATCCTTAAGGAACCGACTGGACGTTCCGGTAATAAGACCTTACATGCTGAGAGGCATCCGTCTTTGGTGTCTTATGGTTTTGTTCTCTCCTCGCAGCCAATGGAGCGCGGCCGTGTGCTCCGGCGCCCGCACTTCCTTTCGAACGCGAACACGGCTCTCCGGTTCCTGGCCGGCAAACGAATAAAGCTCGTCAACATCAACGCGGCTGACCTGGTCGACGGGCGACCGGCCGTCGTCTTGGGACTGATATGGACCATCATACTGTACTTCCAGGTAATGTTTCGATGCTTTCCCGCTCAAGGTAATTTATAATCCGCGCGCGATGGGATGCGACCTTTGGAACTGAGACGCGGTAAGCAAACTCGCGTCGAAGCCACCTTGTCAAAGTAAAATCTTAATAAAACAAAGTCGTGTTTTTATAACTCGAAAACTGGTGGACCGATTTTTATGATTTTTCATTTGTTGGATTTCTCTCCGCCCCGAATAGCAGAATAACGATTAAAACAACGGAAAAACTCACGAGAAAAAAAATAAGTATGCGCGGACGAAGTTGCGGGCAAAAGCTAGTAAAGTATATTAATTGCGATTGACTTTGACAAGGTTCCATCCCATTCTCATCGCGCGCGGATTACACCTTAGGTAAGCTCCACAGATCCGCATCAGACGAATCCAATGCGGACCTGTGGACGCTCGCCTTTAGAATAAAATGGGTCCGTTTTCAACTGACAGTTAAAAGCTGAATTCAAAGCGCTTCATAGATGGCCGGGACTTGACTGTCAAAATTAATCGGTGTTAAGGGTAGACGATAGCAAGGTGGCGGGAAATTCAAAATTTACACAGACTTTCACATTTTGTAGCTAAACTGAACTATTTTTGTTCAGCGATTTTTCGTTCGCGAGAATAAAACCGTATTCTTTTCATTATTGTAAACAACAGAACAACAACAATTCAGCCGATTATGTGTTCTGGTCTACGACAAGTTTTTTGGGCAATACCACTGCTTCGTAGACCAGAACACATAATCAGCTGAATTATTGTTGTTCTGTTGTTTGGAAAACATCGTGAGGAAACCCGCGGCTCAGTTGGCTCCACACGTATTGACCTGTCTTTCCTGTGGGCTAGGCCGACTAAGCTGTCAGGATGGTATAGGTGCTGGGCAAGCCTACTCCATCTAAAACAATGTCCCAGGCACTGCAGCGCCGAGTGGTCTCTTCACCCATCTAGTGTGAGTGAAGGTACCACTGGACGCTGTATAAATCATCTCATTACGTAGATGCAAAGGCCTTAGTTGTTTACAATAATGAAAAGAATACGGTTTTATTCTCGCGAACGAAAAATCGCTGAACAAAAATAGTTCAGTTTAGCTACAAAATGTAAAAATGTGTGAAAATTTAGAATTTGCCGCCACCTTGCTATCGTCCACCCTTAAGCGAAATTTTACAGTCGCGTCCCGGTTATTCTATGGCCACGCCTTTAAGCGCCATGAAGTGCTTTGAATTTGTGCTTTGAAAACGGGCCACTGAATCAGGGTTCTTCAACACGAGATGTTTGTGGGGACCAAAAATACATGAATTTTGAAAACAATCATTAGCTGGCCTTACAGATGCGTGCTATCTTCCTTTTTTCGAGCAGAAAGTCCCTATTGTGTGGTATAGGTGCAATTTAGTTTAGAACTAACTACGAATGTCGTGTTGCACTCACATTTACTTGTACTTAAGTAGAACTAACTAGTATGACGAGTTAAGGGTCCTTTTGAGAATCAAGCTTCGAGTATATTGTATCAAATTTCTTTAATATCACCTTTGGTGTTATTCCTGCTTAGTTTTCTGGGAGAGTATGCTAATTATTGTTACTTTTATTTCTACAGGGTGCACTCTAAGTCGATAGCGAAACTTTAAGTAGGCCGTCTACTGATCAATACAAACAACTTGTACTAGGTGGCGAAAAAAGTGGAGCGAAAAAAATATCAGCTGATTCATACATTTGGCGCAGTACTGAGTCGACGTTTTGTATGGAACAGCTGATATTTTTTTCGCTTAATTTTTTTCACCACATTTTACGTACAAGTTGTTTGTATTGATCAGTAGACAGCCTACTTAAAGTTTCGCTATCGACTTCGAGTGCACCCTGTAGTTATATTCATGTAAGAAGATACTCGGAGATTGAATCTATTCATTGCATAATCTTAATAGCCCTTTATGTAACGTTAGATAGAGGAGCAGCCAATAGCAGACTTATAAATACCCATCCTATATTTACGCAAACTATTTATAAGCTTTGCTATTTGTTTCTATGATTTTTCATCACTATGTTGGAGGTATTATAATAATCATAATTAATGTAACTAATATGCACTAATTGGCCAGTTAAAATGAGTGGGTTAACCCTAACTTTTATATACCATGATTCTCTAACTTCTTGTCTTCCTAGCAGTGATTCTTGAAGTTGGGTATCTTCATGAAAATAAGGATAACCTGAAAGTAAGGAAGAAACCTTGATTTATTTTTATGGAGACTGTCGAAGGAGTTTTATTCAAAATTCTTTGTCTAAAATATATCCCTTTGACCGCCATTTGTACTGTTATTTTTAAATGTTTATTTGTAAAATGTTTTCGTTTGTGCAATAAAGAGTTACTTACTTACTTACTTACTTACTTTGCCATATCAAAGCGCTCCTTAACCGTATGTACGTTTTATTTGACTCGACGCTCTATTTATTACCCTATGTATTCGTGTTGTAAAGTCTCATTTTAATTGGCTTGAACTCAATTTGTTTGCGCAAGCTTCGATCTGTATGTTGGACCCACAGGGAAGACGACACAAGGTGGGTAATAGCTTCACGGCTGTAGACTTTATTATTATTATTATTATCCATTTATTATTATACAGGATGCTAGAAAACGAGGCCATCAGCGCCTCTATTATCTAAGAAATCCACTCAACCTATGAGCTTCAAAACACTCGAAAGTAGCCCTTATTGAAATGAGCATTCTTTTTTTTGACATTTAACAACGGTTATTTTTACGGTGGATATCTTAGAGAATACAGGGGCAGGGGGCTAATTATCGGAAATCTCGCATTCGACACATCTCGAAGGAAAAATCTTGACCTCGCCTGCTCCGGACCACTCGAGTCATGTTAAGCGAAAAAGGCAAACATCTCGCAGAAATCTCGTGCCTTATATGTCGAGGATGTCTTCGTGAGAATAGGAGGTGTGACATTTACCGCAATATGAGATTTATCTTTCGAGATGCGTCGAATTCGAGATTCCCGGGAATTAGCCCCCAGGGCGTTAAAAAAAACAACTTTATTCCAAGTGAACTAAAGTTGTTGGATTTTTCCCCTTTTTTTCTTGGTGCAGTAAGCATAAGTAATTTCAGGGTTGGCTCTCATCATGCAAATAAATTTGCCGACACTCCCACTAGGTACTACTTTCTAATATCCTGTAGTTGTATTGCTGAATCGTAGATCGCGGTCGTCTAATAAACCAACCATCTTTCAGCGATATAATCCGTGCGGGATCAGAATGGGATAATACCTTTTGGAACTGAGAAGCTCGCGGTCCTGTAGCGTCAGCATTTCGGCAAACTCTAGTTGTCTATGGCAAACTCGCGTCGAAACTTGCCTGTGTTTTCTGTGCGCGTGGGTGTCTGCTCGAGTTTTATCACGTTTTATTCAATTAATGCAATAACATTGAATCCTTTTAGATTACAACCATTATACATTTTTGTGTATTTCCAATTTCATAACCCTATGATAGAACGTAGAACTAACAATTTTTTTACTGACGCTACTCGAAAACTGTCATTTTCGATTCAGTTCCAAAAGGTATTATCCCATTCTGATTCCGCACGGATTATACCACTTATATTTTTATTTTATCTCTTACCTACACGTTTTCTTACTTTACTTTTACGTACTTACTTATTCTATCGATGATTTTTGTTCCTTGCAGTCACCTTCTGGGTAGTTATGATTTTTATCACGAATATGTAGACGCTACAATAACTGCCGGTTTCTGAATTGAGAAATTCGCTAAGCAAATGGGTAAGTATCGTCCTGTCTCTGCAGATTTCTCACAAAAGAGCGTGACAGAACGATAGTAAAGTATTTGCTTAGCAAAATTCTCAATTCAGAAACCGGGCCTAACTGCCGGTTTCTGATTGGGATATTCGCTAAGCAAATGGGTAAGTATCGTCCTATCTTTGCAGCTTTCTCAGAAAAGAGCATGACAGAACGATAGTTAAGTATTTGCTTAGCAAAATTCTCAATTCAGAAACCGGGCCTAAGTTTTATAAAGACAACTCAACCTTTACTTATCTTCAGTATTTCTGCTATCGGCTGACTACTCTTACTATTGAAGTGGTAGAAAAGTCGGCACTTGTATGCTATCACTAACATTGATCACTACATAGTTTCACGATAGATCACTTGTTTCAACTATAAATAGAAATAAGATCACCGTGTTACATTGTGCACTGATATCACAATAACATAGTTGATTTTGTAGTCCACATAATATCTATGTACCTACATAAAAAAACATACGCGTTGAATTGAGTCGGAACTTTTTTGAAGTCGGTAAAAAATGTGTTTAAATTGATTCTGAATGTTATTTAAAGTTGGTGGTGGAGCAGTTGTCAATAAGTTATAGTTACACCTTTTACGCACTTACAGCTGATGTTGTCGGAGGTAATTAATTACGTGTAATATAAATCACAGTTTAACCTGCCTGCTCAGAATCTGGAAAAATGTGTTCGTTATTTTAGTGCCGCCATGACACCCCTGTTCGTAATAGAAACTTTAGAGGATTAAAAAACATTTTTCGTAGATTCTATAAAATCGGATAATATTGAGGAATAGCAAAACTGATATTTTATTTGCGATAAACAAATGTTCTTAAACTGAGATTTATATTACGGGCGTAAGTAAGTACGATAAGTATCCCAATGACTTTGCATGCCGCAACCCGCATTATAAAGGCCTTTTTTGCATCTACCGTCACTCACACTTCACTCACACTAGATGGGTGAAGAGACCACTCGGCTGCAGTGCCTGGGACATTGTTTTTAGATGGTGTAGGCTTGCCCAGCACCTATACCATCCTGACAGCTTAGTCGGCCTAGCCCACAGGAAACTCGCATTATACGTTCTATTCCATTCCCCAACAGATCGAGGAGAACAGTCGGGCGCTGGAGTACCTGGTGGGGTCCCGCTGCGCCTCCGCGATGTCGCAGGAGTCGGGCTCCGCCACTCCGACCCACCGCGCTGAGGACCGGTGGAAGCAGGGCGCCAAGAAGACGCTGCTACAGTGGGTCGCCAACGCGCTGCCCAAGTAAGTATAACGCTCTGTCTCTGATACAAGAACAATCGGGTCCCGCCACTCCGACCCACCGCGCTGAGGACCGGTGGAAGCAGGGCGCCAAGAAGACGCTGCTGCAGTGGGTCGCTAACGCGCTGCCCAAGTGAGTATATACCACTCTCTCTCTCTGATACAAGAACAGTCCGGCTTCGCCCCTCCGACCCACTGCGCTGAGGACCGGTGGAAGCAGGGCGCCAAGAAGACGCTGCTACAGTGGGTCGCCAACGCGCTGCCCAAGTAAGTATAACGCTCTGTCTCTGATACAAGAACAGTCGGGTCCCGCCACTCCGACCCACCGCGCTGAGGACCGGTGGAAGCAGGGCGCCAAGAAGACGCTGCTGCAGTGGGTCGCCAACGCGCTGCCCAAGTGAGTATATACCACTCTCTCTCTCTGATACAAGAACAGTCCGGCTTCGCCCCTCCGACCCACTGCGCTGAGGACCGGTGGGAGCAGGGCGCCAAGAAGCCAAGAAGGCATATACCGCTCTCTCTCTCTATCTCTCTCCCCCCCCCATCTCTCTCTCTCTCTCTCTCTCTCTCTCTCTTTCTCTCCCTCTCTCTCTCTCTCCGATAAAGAAAAGTCGGGCTCCGCCACTTCGACCCACCGCGCACTAGGTGGCTAAGCCAACTTAACGTACATTGTTTCAGGGACTCGAACGTGCTAGTGAGCGACTTCGGCCCGTCGTGGCGCGACGGTATCGCCTTCCTCGCCATCATCGACGCGATCAAGGCCAACCTCATCAACCTGGCTGAGATGCGCCGAAAGACCAATAGGTGAGATCCGCAACTAGGTTCTACTATTAAGACGCCGTACGTCTCACAACTAGCGCCGCCACTGGAAAAAAAATCATATCTTTTTTTTGGATGCGTTTTTAGCAAAAAACGCTCCTCAACGCGAGGCTTAACTATTTTTAGGAGCTAAGGTTTGGATTCCAGGATTGGATTTCCTACGAATGCAATCGATTCTCGCCAAAAGTGGCCACTTTGCATTCTTAAGTTCTAGGATCTGGAATCCAAACCTTAGGTCCTAAAAATAGTTAAGCCTCGCGTTGAGGAATCGCAGGAGCGTTTTTTGCTAAAAACGCATCCAAAAAAAAGATATGATTTTTTTTCATTGGCAGCGCTACTTGTGAGACGTATTTTATCTTAACTACTAGTTTCCCAACCGTTACATTGATGGAACAGGGGTTTAAGTCTGTAACTCAATGGCGTGTCGATGGCGTCCCAGTAAAAGGACGTACCGGGGTTTCCTCGTTTTTCTCCTATTAGCAACCAGCGAACTAATCCTCTAGAATTAGAATCAGAATATTCTTCTTTGTTGTACTACAAAAACAATAAAAGGACCGACAGCATAAATAAATCGTTATTAAAGCCGTCAACTGGGAGCCCATTTTGGATCATTGCGTTACAGACTCAGGCGCCTGTTGTCTATTTCTTTTCTTTTTCTTTGCGTGCCGTGTCCTATCGGAGGTTGGCGATCAGTTTGGCTATCTCGTCCTTCGAAGCCGCCAACCGTAACAATGAGCCGGTGCTTTGCCCGAACCATTCGCGCAGATTTTGCATCCAGAGAAAGTATTTAAAATTTTAATTGACCCGTAACACAGCGGTTCCCGAATGGTGTTCCGTAAATGGCTCTCAGGGATTCCGCGAAAATTCTTTTCTTTCTCTCCTTTGATATATTTAGGTATGGTAATCTTATAAATGGACGTAATTATTATCCAGTTTCAATTATCCGCATCCAATTGTCAGACATAACACCTGACTTCAATGTTATTTTGACAAAAACTATGAAAAGATTTCATTCATCACATTAACTTCATCTAAATAAACTAAATATCTTTTTGTTATAACTATAAATAAATATTTTTATCTTAAAAAGTCTTTCTTTTAAAGTCAATGACTTACAAGATGCGAACACCAAGCTGAAAAGCCTCAGTTTGGTGTGATTTCACGTAAAAAAAACAAAGTTACAGTTAGTTTACTTCTTACTTGAGCTAGGGTTCCGCACAAAAACGGTGTACCAAACAGGGTTCCGTAGCCAAAATAATTCGGGAACCGCTGCCGTAACGTATTATCGACTTGCGGATATTCATACCTGCTTGTGACCAACAGGCAACGTCTGGAGCATGCGTTCGATGTGGCCGAGAGCGAGCTGGGCATCGCGAGGCTGCTCGACGCTGAGGATGTGGATGTGGAGAAACCGGATGAGCGGTCCATCATGACCTACGTCGCGCAGTTCTTGCACAAATACCCCGAGCCTAAGGTATGTACTTACACAAATGCCCTAAGCCTAAGGTATGTACTTACACAAATACCCTGAGCCTAAGGTATGTACTTACACAAATACCCTGAGCCTAAGGTATGTACTTACACAAATGCCCTGAGCCTAAGGTATGTACTTACACAAATACCCTGAGCCTAAGGTATGTACTTACAAAAATACCCTGAGCCTAAGGTATGTACTTACACAATTGCCCTGAGCCTAAGGTATGTACTTACACAAATGCCCTGAGCCTAAGGTATGTACTTACACAAATACCCTGAGCCTAAGGTATGTACTTACATAAATACACTGAGCCTAAGGTATGTACTCACACAAATACCCTGAGCCTAAGGTATGTACTTACACAAATACCCTGAGCCTAAGGTATGTACTTACACAAATACCCTGAGCCTAAGGTATGTACTTACACAAATGCCCTGAGCCTAAGATATGTACTTACACAAATACCCTGAGCCTAAGGTATGTACTTACACAAATGCCCTGAGCCTAAGTTATGTACTTACACAAATACCCTGAGCCTAAGGTATGTACTTACACAAATGCCCTGAGCCTAAGGTATGTACTTACACAAATACCCTGAGCCTAAGGTATGTACTTACACAAATGCCCTGAGCCTAAGGTATGTACTTACACAAATAACCTGAGCCTAAGGTATGTACTTAGACAAAAACCCTAAGCCTGTACTTACCATGCAAGAAGGTGAGCAACCTCTCGAGCATGGTTAGTCTGGTACTTATACGTAGGTGCCACTGGACGCTGTGTAAATCGTCTCATTACGTAGATGCAAAGGCATTACTTTTTTATATCAGCTGAACGATATAAGAAATATTTATTCTGTCGTATTCCCACGATGTTTTCTTCACCGTTACCGAGTGGTTTTGCTATTTCAAATTCACAAACTTTAAAAAGAAACAAAGTCATAGGTACGGTCGGTCACAGTCTAGGATACCCCATGGTAGCTCTTACCGCGCGCGGCATAAGGGCGGCAATCGAACAAAAAGGGGTATCCTAGCGTGTGGCTGACTGTACATGCCTGCACGGGGAATCAAACCTGCGTCTCTTGTTTCCGAGTCCAATGTTCCGACCATTAGGCCACTACCGCACACCGTTATATTTCGTCCATTCCATTGCAGACGACGGGCCCGGACGCCGTGGCCGCTGTCCAGGAGGAGTACGAATCTCTACGCATGTGGCTCACAGAGCGAGTTACCACCGTTCAGCGACAATACGACGCGCGCACCCTCTCGAGACGATACGACGACTACGCGCGCGCCGAGACCGACCGTCTGAAGCGCGAGCCCACATACCAGAAGCTGGAGAAACTCATGTCCACACAGTCCCTCGTCTCCATAGCCCCAAAGTCCTGGCGCGAACTCGTCACACTCTGGACAGAACTCGAACGACTGCACCGCCGATGGCTCTGGCTCCTGGACTCAGAGCTACCCGGCGATTTCAGCAACATAGGCGAGTGGCTCGCCCGCGCAGAGTACCTTCTGTATTTCGACGAAATCCCCACGAGTTTGGACGAAAGAACCGCCGCCGTCATAAGCGAAAAGTTGGAGGAACACACCGAGTTCTTCGCTGGACTCCCCGAAGCGATCGAACGGTTCGAAGCCGCCTTAAGGTCAACAGAGGCCAGTCAGATACCTTCAGACAGGCTGCAAGACACGAGGGAGCGCCTCCAAGCCGTAAGCATCAAGGCGCCTCAAAGGAAAGCCAGGTTAAAGTTCCTAGAACACAAATGCTGCATCGTGGCCTTCACGGAGCTGACGAAAGCGAAGCTAGCCACTTGGACGGGGAAATACGGTAGGATAGACCACGTACGTGCCTTATTAGACGATTACGACAATTTTGTTACGAAGAACAAGATCTTCCAAGAGTTCGACCGCGCCTACGTTGATATAAAGCAGGTCGCGGAGGAGTACAAGCGCGTCTGTGAAGTGGACAGAACTGAAGCGCGAGACATCGACAGCTTCTTGCGGGAAGTGTCGGAAACATGGCGCCGCGTGGCTTCGGACGTCCGTTGCGCACGTAGCGTTTTAGAAGAAGTGATAGCGCATTGGGAGAGATGGACCGGTCTTTCCGACGAGTTCACCGCGTGGCTCGACCGGGCGCAGACGATGCTGCGGGTGTCAGAGGATGAGAAGCTGGAGTTCTTCCAGGACGTGACGGTGTGGCGCGAGAGGCACCAGATGCTGGGCGAGACGGCAGGGTTCCTCGCCGCCACCTGCGGGGATGAACAAGCGGCTGAGGTGAAGAGGAAGTATCAGGAGATCACGGAACGGTGGGAGCGCGTCTGGGAAGAAGCGGAGCGGTGAGTCGCGTTTTCTTTCAGAAATGTATGGAGACTAAAATTTTCGCTCGAGTCGGGACATGAACCAGAGCAACTACTTTAGTCCCTCAAAGCCTCATTTTTTTTCTAGATTTACTAATAGGAAAAACATAAAATTTGTTGTTTTATCTTAGCTAATAAACGATATATTTTTATCTTGACACTCCTGATAAAAAAATTATTAATTTTCTTGGGATAACATGTCATAAAACGTAAAGTGTATTCTATCTATCTAAAACATAAGAGTAGGTATGTCTGCGCTTTCTGAGGAAGAAAACTTTTAAGATCACAGTCTGTCGAACTGTCCCGAGTTGTAAGCCTGTTTATTTTATTTTTATGATTTGCTATATCCACACATTATTTTGGTTCGAAGCTGCGTTGCAGCGGCCGTAGTCTGCCCGTGACCTTACAGCGTCCAGTGGCACCTTCACTCACACTAGATGGGTGACGAGACCACTCAGCGCTGCAGTGCCTGGGACATTGTTTTAGATGGAGTAGGCTTGCCCAGCACCTATACCATTCTGACAGCCCGTAACCACGGCCGCTGCAATGCAGCCGAAACGTCGAGCTGATAAACGTGCTTCGATCTGTTTCAAACCAAAATAATGAATAAGTTTTATTTATTCGTATGTATTCCTGAATTCTTGAGCCTTGTTTCTAATACACCCTTTCCTCACCACAAACAGCTACAGCCGTGGAGGCGACGCGCTCCGCAGCCGCCGACAGCTCTCCACCGGCGTCCAGCAACTAGACCAGTGGCTGGCCTCGGCTGAACAGCTGCTAGGCCATCAACCCAGGGCCAACACCAACGACATACAGACTTACATCGAACAACTGTTGCAGTTGAACTCAGAAATAGAGGAGCGAGAGGAGCTCTTCAAAAACATTAGCAGGTAAGAAATGTCAGTATTTTTAAAGAAATTTCGACTAGGGCTATGGGCAACTAGACCAGTGGCTGGCCTCGACTGAGCAGTTGCTAGGCCAACAACCCAGGGCCAACACCAACGACATACAGACTTACATCGAACAGTTGTTGCAGCTGAACTCAGAAATTGAAGAGAGGGAAGAGCTCTTCAAGAATATGAGCTGGTCAGAAACTTCAGTATTTATAAATCAATTTCCACTAGGGACTAGGAATAACTAGACCAGCGGCTTGCCTCAGCTGAGCAGTTGCTAGGCCATCAACCCAGGGCCAACACCAACGATGTACAGACTTACATCTAACAACTGTTAACCCTAAGCTTAACTCGAAAATTTAACAAAGAGAGGAGCTGTTTAAGAACATGAGCAGGTCAGACACATCAATGTTTTAAAAACTATTTTAACTAGAGGCTATTAGACTACTAACTAAAGGCAACTAGACCTTTGAATGGCCTCGGCGTAACAGCCGCTAGGCCATCAACCCAGGACGTTACTGCTTAATAAATTCAGAAATTGAAGAAAGAGAGAAGCTCTTCAAGAACATTAGCATTGGAAACAATGGTGTTTTTGTGACTTTCCAGCACTTTACACCGGCCTTACTTTACACTCTTTACAAGGGCAACTAGATCAGCTTTTTTCGAAGACTACTATACGATGATTACGTTGCGAATTAAAAAATATCTCCTCTGTTTTATACATATAAATGGGATGCATCGAAATGACAGACCCTCTTTGCTTCAAGTAGGTACGGTCGGCCACAATCTCAGATACCCCATGGCAGCTCTTATCGCGCGCGGCCTAAGGGCGCCAATCGAACAAAAAGGGGTACCTGAGACTGTGGCCGACTGTACTAAAAAGGTTTGGTAAAAATACAGCTCTTTTCGGCCGTCAAATCTTTCCTCAAACTTAACTTGCATTCAAATTTACGAGTGCGCGCTCCTTTTCCCTCTTCCCTATTTGTGAACTGAGAAATAAAACTTTCTTGTCTCCAACCACAGAACCTTCCAAAACGCGATCGCCGAGCTTCCGCGCGACGAAGTGGAAGCAAACATGGCGAAGCTCAAGCAGCAGAAGGAAGCTTTAGTCCGCGTCCGCGCGACCGTCCCGGTTAAACTGCACCAGTACAGACAGCTCCTGGTGCAACATGAGAGCTTGGAAACCGGACAGAAAGAGATTGGGCAGTGGCTGGACAAAGCCGAGGAGACACTGCAGACTGGAGGAGAAACTACAAGGTAAAATAACCCCTATTTTGTCCCCAAACAGATTTACTTACGTTTTTATATCGCTTTAACGGTTTCACTTACTTTTTTGCGTCGTCCATCCCTCCTCCATGACTAAGACTTCCGGACGAAGTCGAAACATGTCGGCTTTTCCGACAAAATAAAAGTAAGTGAAACCGTTAAAGCGATATAAAAATGTGCAGTGCTTACGAAAGTTTAAGTTTTAAGATTTACTTACGCTTGGTGGCAGGAGAAATGAAGACCATCTGACTAACTTGGCTAAAGAGGCATCACAGAACCCAGGATTCGTTACCGGAACTCTATTCGAAACATTGCCTTGGATGAAAATAAAACAAAATGGCCGACCAATCAGAAGCCTTGGCTTGCTTGGACTGTACTCTTCGTTTTACATAATTTGACTGTGAGAACGCGGCTTTAGTCTTTGTATGTTTTTGTTCCTTCGATCAAGGATAAAACTAGATACAACATAGAACTCTGAAATGTGTCCGGAAAAATAGATGTCCAAAATGCCTTTGGGAGCTTATTTGCTCGTAGTCTATGCAATTAAAGTAAAACTGTACACTAATGCAATAAGGTTGCCATTAGAATATTAGATGTATGGTCGAAATGATGTTTCGTATTGTTCTATTGCTGATATCATTTGTTTCTGTGGGGACAAGTTTTTATTGTGATTTTATACGTAATGCCGATTCTATGGGATTTAGTTCGGTGTTTTGTTCCCTACCTTACCCAAGCTTTGTTCTCGACAGGGAGAGAGTGGAGGAGCGCTACGAGATCCATCGCTCGTTCTTCTCCCGAACCACTTACTACCGCTCGATGTTGGAGAGCAAGAACAAAGTGTTCCAGAACATTGTGCGCAGCGCTGACTCCGACAAGAGCGCTGACGTCAGCGACCAAGTGCTGATGATGACACATCTGAATGAAAGGTTAATATTCGTCGGAATAGCTGACATGTTTCGACCTCGTCCGGCGTAAATTAGTCAAAGCAAACCAGCTGCCATGTCGTGAAAGTTTGATTTTTGACCCGACCACCCCCCCAACCCGCGAGGTTAAGGTGAAAACCAAGGCTTAACTAGCGCCGCCAATGGAAAAAAAAACATATCTTATTTTTGGATGCATTTTTTTTTATATGATTTTTTCCATTGGCGGCGTTAGTTGTGTCTAGGTTTGGGCCTTAAAAGCCGAGCTGTAGTAACTTTTTCGAGGCCCCCAGCGTAAGGCCTAACCAACCCGCGAGGCCGATGGCCGAGACGTAATTTTTTGCGAGGCCGAAGTCCTAACTCTGATTTACGAGGCCAAAGGCGAGTGAAGCTCGGCACTAGACGCACTCGTCAAAGGCCGAGCTGTAGTATTTTTGCGAGGCCGAAGTCCTAGCCCCGTTTCACGATGCCGAAGTCCGAGTCTTGTGTTGAGCAAAGCTCCTACCAAACGTCCCAACCCCGAGGGCGATTTTCCCTACATTTTAGACCCAGTGGGACGCACAACTAGTGCCGCCAATGAAAATTAAATCATATCTTCTTTTTAGATGTGTTTTTTGCTAAAAAAAAAAGCATCCAAATCTCATCTCCTGCGATTTCTCAACGCGAGGCTTAACTATTTTTAGGATCTAAGGTTTGGATTCCAGATCCTAGAACCTACGAATGCAATCGATATCGGTCGCATTCTTAAGTGGCAGGATCTGGAATCGAAACCTTAGGTCCTAAATATAGTTACCTAAGCCTCGCGTTGAGAAGTCGCACGAGAGATTTAGCAAAAAACGCATCCAAAAAGTTTTTTTCCTTCATAAAACTATTCCCCCAGATTCGCCCACGTATCGTCGGAAGCGACCCGCCGCGAGGCCGACCTGCAACACTTGGTCCGCGCCTGGGAGGACTTCGAGTCCAAGCGGCGGACCGTGGAAGACTGGGCGGCGCGCGCCGACGCGCTACTGGCTGATAACAGAGTAGACAGCAAGCAGGCCGTCGACTTTCACAAGCGATTCTTCCAAGGAGCCGATGAAAGGGCCGTGGCAGAGCTCGTGCGCTCTGGCAGGGAACTTATAGAAGTAAGTTCATGCGACCATTCATCCCCATTTTCAATCCGTTCGTCCCGGCTGTTTTTATTAATGAGTAGCTTTTGCCCGCGAATTCGTCCGCGTGAACTACAGAAAAAATATATGTGGTTACATAGCCCCTAAGTGTAATAGCGTGATAATATGTAGCATAAGTGTTATTCTGATGTCTAAGCTCCATTCCAAACATCCGTCAAGCCGTTTCAGCGTGAAAGAGTAACAAACATCCATCCATGCTTACAAACTTTCGGGTTTATAATAGTAGTAGGAAGGAATATCGTTAAGCCATCCCACTATCCTCATACGATAATCTAACCTATCCTTATTTTCGGGGACTCTGTTCTGCCATTGTTCCGCATTATACGTGACCTTGGCAGCCTTTCGCCCGTCGATTGGGACCTCTAGCAGGGTTATGTATGGGTTATGACGCGCTATTGGCTGATAACCGCGGAGACAGCAAGCAGGCCGTCGACTTTCACAAGCGATTCTTCCAAGGAGCTGATGAAAGGGCCGTGGCAGAGCTCGTACGCTCTGGCAGGGAACTTATTGAGGTAAACTGCGCTCCAATTTCCACCAATAAGACAAAAATCGCCGCTGGATACTAACACCCGTATTCCAAATCTTTCCCTGACTCCAAACTCAACTCGACTAAGGAAAACGGTATTACTCATTGGAGTACACTCAAAATAATGACTTGTAATACCACCTCGACGGAGTCACTCGGCTACCTCCTCAACTGAGTTTGAGTCGAGAAATAACTTGGAACATGGGTGTAAAGCCCGTTCTAATAATTCGTTGCTGGTATTCGCTTCGTGTGATCCGAGGATTTACGCACCTAAAAACTATAGCGCTGCGGCCACAAGGTCGTAGGACGTAAATCAAAGCGGCTTGTAGCGGTCCAATAGACTTGAATTACTTGCCAGGTCATTGGTCAGTCCACCTAAAACGGGCCGTACTATTTAAAATACACCTTTTGGACATAATTATCTGTTACGAGCAACATTCTCCTGCATGCTATTTAAAAGCTTCTTCAGCAAGAAGATAAAAACTGTATGGTCATAGAGGGTGTTCCGTACTTTCAATTTTTCTATTGTGAAGCAGCACAAAACAGGATTGATTTACGACCGAAATATAATCCATTTCTTTCTCCCAACAGCTGGTCTCCGAAGAAGAGCGTCCACTGATCGTGGAAACCGTTGAATCTCTGCAGCGCCGCTGGCTGTCTCTACTGAACGCCGCGCCGCCACATCTCATGCGACTTGAGTTTAGGCTCGACGAGGCGGTCCTACAACACACCGTCAAGGAAATTGACAAGGAGATGGTCTACGAAGAACAGGTTAGTGTGCTGAGGAAAGAGATAGAGATAGATCAGCCGCGTATCGTAAGGAGAGACAGTAGAATTTCTCCAGCGCCGCTGGCTGTCTCTACTGAACGCCGCGCCGCCACATCTCATGCGACTTGAGTGTAGGCTTGATGAGGCGGTTTTACAGCACACTGTCAAGGAAATTGACAAAGAGATGGTCTACGAGGAGCAGGTTTTTGTACGATGAGAAATGAAATTGAAATGTTAAGTAAAATTAAGAGATGATAATATGGACGAATTCCAGTTGAAATACTACCGCAGCGCCATCTTTTCGCAAAATGGGAAACTAATAATAATGATTTGCATAGCGACGTTCGGTGAAAAGGGATAGTAATCAAAACTAAAGCGTACTGCAGCCTCGCAAACAATTTAGTTGTAACACATAATTTGGTTTCAACGAGTCCAATCGCGGTTATTTTTGTAGGTAAATTAATTGTCTTATTTTCCTTGATCCATTTCGATCCAAATCATAGGTGAATATTGCGAATCAAAAGTTACTAAGGGAAATTACAATTTGGTGCCGTGACCAGGATGTACAATTTACAATTTAATTATTTTTTATTACAATTGCACAGGAATGTTTACAGGCGTTTAATCTTCTTTTCCCCACCCACAGTCGTACAACCAAAGCGACGACGCCGACGCGATCCTCATCCGAAACGAAGAATACTTCCGCAAAGAAGGCAAGGTCATGCAAGTGGAGCACTGCCTTCAGAACCTGAAGACCATTGCTGCTAGCTACACGCAGCAGACGAATGATACCGTGTTGGAAGAAGCTGTGAGCCGGTGCGAACAAGAATGGGAAAGGACTGTCAAAAGGTAGGTCTATTTGTTTCCATACAAACTCTTTGTTACCATAGCTAAAGAAATACGGGGTTATTTTTTAAAACCTTTATTCCTAAAACGCGTCAACTTTAAAATTTGATTTTCTACAACTTTAGTTCGACGACATTTTCCATAGCTCGATACTTTTATTTACTGAACGTTTATTATCCTTTAAAAGTTTGCATTTAAAAGCTTTGTTTTTTTTTAATGGAGCTACCGAGTCGAGTAACTGTCGATGCGAATTTCCGAACCTCATTGATAGTCGTCTTTCGGACGATGAGGCGCCATCGAGTGTGATAGTTTGCACTTATCTACAACATACCCAATGCGTTCATCTTTGCAAACGGAATGCTCTTTGGGTTTTTTTTTTAAACCTAAACTTTCGTGAGCACAGCTCATTTTTCTATTAAATCACGGTTTTACTCACTAGTATTTTATTGATCGAAGATTTTATCGGTGTAGCCGACTAGTTTCGGTTCTCATTCGGAGACCTTAATCATCGAGACCGAGACGGCCCTCGCGACGCCGTGGCTAGTCTCGAACGAACCGCGTTTGAGTAGCCGCTGCGCGCGCGCCGAGAGCTGCGGTGCGGTAATCTCCATGATTAAGGTCTCCGAATGAGATCCGAAACTAGTCGGCTACACCGACAAAATACTAGTGAGTAAAACCGTGATTTAACAGAAAAAAACATTGGAAAAATCTTTTAAACATTTATAATAAGTTGAAAAAATTCACTCGGGACAGGACTTGAACCCGCAACCTCTCGCATACCGTGCAGGCGCTCCCAATATTCTCTAGCACGGGTTAGTGCTTAAGAAAAAACAAAAATTGGAAAAATCTTTATAAATTAATTGAATTCCCAGGGTCGAGAACTTCCGCCAGCAGCTGCAGCGCATCCCGGCCAAGTGGGACGCGTACCGTCAGAAGTTCGCCGCGATGCTGCAGTGGATGGAGCACGTCGACGTCACTATGGACAGTATCGTGCGCGAGGTCGACTCCGCCGAGGCTTTCGAGCGGGAGAAGACCATCTTCCAGGTATGTGGTCACGCTTAAGACCGTGTAACAGTGTAGACAAATCTCGTGTGCGCAAATACTGAGCGAAAGCGAAAACATTCCTCCAAAATCTGGTACGATAAAAAAATCACCACTCATGTCACAAGAACCTACTTGAAGTCGGACAGTCTTATTCCCAGGCACTGTAGTGCCTGGGATACTGTTTTAGATGGAGTAGGCTGGCCCAGCACCTATATCATCCTGGTATCCAAGTCGGCCTAGCCCACAGAAAGGACGAGTTAATAAACTACCCTCTTAATATTTAGGTGTTCCGCACAAAGAAAAGTTGTTTACGGTTATCAAAGTCGTACAAAAAAATAACTGACAATTTATTGTTTATTAATGTACGGGTAACTGTGCTGTTTTTATGCTGATTAATGGTTATTACTCAAAAAAGCTCGTAATGTGGTCATTAATTCGACAACCTTCTTTGAGCAAAGGAGGACTTGCGGGCTACTTTGATTAGGCGCCAGAAAAGTTGTATGGAATTTCATTAATGTCGTGTTTTGCGGCCAGAAAAACTGTATGAAAATCCATTAATGTCGAGTTTTGTTTCAAAAATAGAACTCAAAAGTCAGGCACAAAAAGTATTTATTTAGAATTTGGCTGTTTGGGTGCTGGCAGTCTACAAATTGCAGAGAAAAAAAAAGCGCGGCCATATTGTTTTCGCCGTTTCGCGCGTTGTTCGAAGTGATTTTTTCTGTGCGTGCTGTTTTTGTTGTAAATTAAAGTGAACTCTTCAAGCAACGAATCCTCCGATTCAATGTGTTTAACGCCGAACATAAAAAGGAAGCGGAATAAGATATTGAAAGGTACCTATTGCCACCGAAGTCAAAGGAAAAATACAAGTTTATCTACGAAAAGTTTGCGGAATGAAAAATCAACAGAAAGTAAACTAAGACAAAAGGTAAGCTGGTTCTATTTAAATTACTCGCATTATTTGAGTAAAGCACTATACAAGCCTTGGTCTGCAATGAGTGCGCTTCTGGCCACGCTATGATGGCCTCGAGCTTAGCTTAGCTACGCTCTCGGCCGTCAAGCTTGGTCATCATTGCAGCCCTTGCTGTCCGCGCTATAAAGGCCTCGACCTTCGGTCTCGGCCTTCATTCCAGCTTGTCCATCAAGGGCTGCAATGCTGACCACGCTGTGAAGGCCTTGAGCTGCGCTACGCTGCGCTCTGTCGGCCATCAAAAGCGCGCCAGAAACGCACCCATTAAAGACCGCGGCAGTAATGTACTATAACATTGTTATTTTTCTCTGTCATTCTTGCAACAGTTGAGGGAACTTATGGTAAATATGGTTTCTGGTCTTGTATTGGCGTATATTAACGCCAAGTATTTTATCACTTTACTTTGTATTTAAATGCAAATTAAACAAATTGCTATCAAGAATAAAAGTGTAACAATAATTTTACCTTGCCCAAATGTATTCGAAGTTTAGCAGCTAAACTCCAAAATATTCCAAACACATCACTTACGTCTTCATAAGTTTCTTCTTTTACCCGTTCACTTGATCACTTACCAATTATCTTCTAGAACATTTGTCGCGAGGCCGACAAGAAGCGCGAGGACATGAAATGGCTCGTGCAGACACTAGACATGCTCTCCAACCACTGCTCCGAGGCCGAGGCCCAGGAGGAACAGATACGGCTCGAGAACCTCATCGCCCGGTACAAGAATCTCATCCCCACCATCGAGATCACCATGATCAAGACAGAAACGTACACCCGCTGCTACACCTACCGCAGAGAGGTCCACGAGGTCATCTGCATTCTCGAAAGCGCCAAAGAACAGGCCATGATCGAGCCAGAACCGCAGTCCCTCCAACACGTCGAACAACTAGTCCTAGAACAACAAGCGGCCGTTCAGAAACTAGACAGGCATCGCCCCTCCGTCATGTCCATGCTACAGCGCGGCAAGGATCTCATCAAGGACGCCAACGCACCCGCGTTCGTCAGAGAAGACGTCAGGACCCTAGAGACCGGCTGGAACACCGCCTACGAAACTTCCAACGACAAACTCCACAAGCTTCGTGACACACAGAAAGTCTGGTCCAACTACGAGTATCATAAAGATGAGCTGATGTCGGACATAGACAGGATTGAGGAATACGTCGCTCATCCCGGCGTGGAACTTGGCGTTACGAACATCGGCAGGGAGCTGCAAGAAACAAAGACTATTCACACGGATATAGAGAAAGCCAAGACGGAAAGACTGCCGCAACTGCAAAGCGCGTATGCTGAATTACGCTCGCTGACTGCTAATAAACCTAAACCGGTCATTGAACAAGATCTGCAGAACATTGAACATAAGTTAGAAAGAGTCCAAGATGAGGTACAAAACAAAGTTGAGCATCTCGAGAAGTTCAACCAGGAATGGGTCAAGATCGAACACAAGTTGGAGCACGTCCGTGAATGGATCAAGAAAGAAAGCCCAGCTTTGATTTCCGAGATCAGATCAGAGAACATAACTCCCGAAGAAAGAGTTATCAAGTCACAAGCACTGCAAGGTGTTATTGCAGAAAAACTGGAGATAATCAAAGGTGTCGCCGAGCAAGGAACCAAGTTAGCAGTCGAACACCGCGTCCAAGACGCAAACAGACTTAAAGGAGAAGTTGCTCTCCTTGAAAAGATGATGGCTGACTTGCAACGCTCTACAGAACATCAAACCCAAGTCGTAGTACATGACCTCGCCAGTTGGCAAAAATACCAACGTGGTGTCGCAGAAATTATACCCTGGATTGAAGAAGCCGAGGTCAAACTGGGCAATGTACCTAAACCGATGACACTGCCCGAAGCCCAGCAGTTGCAACAGCAATCCAAAGCTCTTGTCACAGACTGTGATAAGCAGCTGATGAATCTACAAATTCTGTCAAGCGTCAGTCACCAACTGTCTGGCAAGACCAATGCACCTGATGAAGTAGACGCCATACATTCGCGGTGGGCCGTCGTACATGACTTGGCTAGCCAGTGGAATAATAAACTAGACAAACTCGTTACCAATTGGGAGAACTTCGAACGCGATGCCGAAAAAATAGAGAGTTGGATCGAGGATGGAGAGAAACTACTTAGCAGTCGTGGAGTTTCTATGGACACCCCTCAAGTAGAGAAGTTAGATCGCGAACTGAACAAGCTAAAGTCGTTCGGAAACGAAATCTCACAACAGCAAGCTAAAATAATAACGTTGTCTCAGACTTGTGATAACATTTGCCACAACATTCAACCAGAAGGCGCTGCGCTAATCAAGAACAAAGTATCAGACATCAAACAACGCACAAATACTCTAGCGGAAACAGTTAGGACGAAGGTCAACGAGCTATCGGACAAAATCATCGTCCGTCAAGAGTTCATGACCAAGCTGCATAACTTTGACAACTGGATTACAGACTTTAGAAGGAAAACTGAAAGCTACGATCAAATAAGTGCCGATAAAGTGGAGCCTACTTTGCAATCCATGCACGTGCTGTTACAAGAGCACGCAGCTAAAGAACCAGAGTTTACTGACATTTATAACGAAGTAAAGAATATCACGCTCATGTCACACCCAGATGAAACAAAATCGCTTAGCGAGACCTACTCGAACATTGCATACAACTATCAGACAGTCGAAAGTAATATCCAGCAAACCAAAAGCATACTGCAAAAATGGTCTGACCTCCTAAATTGGTATGAAGACACTAAGCAACAACTTGGGCATATTCAGTATCAAATTGACGGTCCAAAGTTGACACCTGAAAGTTACGAGAAACTGCGCCAGGAGTTGGTCAATATAATCACTAAAGTGCCTGAGTGGAAGAGCAATGTAGCCCTACTAGATGGACCTTCGAAAGTCAAAGTCACAGATCAGAACACCGGCAGAATAATGTCTCCTACAAGCTTAGTCAAAGAGATCGAAGTGAAAGCCGAAGCTTTGCTCAACCAAGTCACGTCCAAGAGAGATTTGGTACAAAAAGTCGGTGCCAGATGGGACAAATTCAACGTACAACACAATGCCTTGGCTGACGTCTTGCATAACGTACAGAGTGTGTTGAACGAAATGTCGCAAAAGCCAGTGCCATTGACTGAAGCGTCAATCCAAGATATGACAGAGCAGCTAGATAGATTGGACGCAGAATTGAAAGACAAGCAAGCGATAAGGAAAGAATTAAGAGAGGAAGGTCTGCATTTAATGAGAGAAGACCAACCGAACATGGGAACGATACAGAATGCGCTGTCTGCTGCTGACAACAACTGGGACCAAGTTGTCAACTCCGTCCGTGACACCAAGAACAAGTACATACTCCTGTCGTCAACACTACAGGAGCTGAAGAACTTCACTATTGCCTTTGACAGAGAAATGACGAGAGCTGAGCAGCTGTACAATGACTGCAAGGATGCTCCCAATGATTACGTTCAAACAGTCCAGGCTTTAGACAAAGCGAAAAAGGCACACGAAATCCTGAAGCGTTCAAAGAGTCTGCTAGACCAAATGGATGTTATAAAACAGTCTGTTCTGAAACAAGCATCTACTTTAGGCGGATTTGACACTACTCAATTAGAAGAAGCTTTCTTGAACTCACAAACTCATTGGGAGAAAGTCAATGACGCAATCATAAAGAGGATACAGGATTTGGAATCCCAACAAATAGTTTGGAGACAGATCGATGACACCAAGACCCAAGTTGTCACATGGTTGAGCGAAACAGGCCAGAACCTAGCTAACGCTTGCGATAACATGGAAATCAGATTCGGGCAAAGCCATTTGACGAAGTACAAGGAAGAACTACCTATCTACTTGGGGTTGAAGAACAGTATCACTTCCAAATGTGAACAAATTACCAATTTGAATAAGAGCATTCCCTTGGGGCAAGTGAATTCAATCATTGAGTACCTTGACAATGAATTTGAAGCACTTAAAAGTTTGGCTGATAACCTTGAAGGAGCTGTGTCTTCATTGGGATCAAAAGAGACACAACTCAAGGACAACATTAAAAAGCTGTCTGATAATGTCAGCAAGATCCGTGATGACATTATCAAATGTGACGACATGACGGGTGACAATGCTAAGATATTAGACCGTCTCAAGAAATGTCAAGCCTGCAAAGCCCAGCTGCAAAACTTGAGTGATGAAATTGATAACCTGTCCATGAACGTCTCTGAGATGAATTCCAACTATCCTGGTTTCTACGAGTCTCTAGTTCCGAAAGAACTAAGCGGCTTACAAAAGAGATTTGAAAGCGTCGTCGTACATGCTAACAAAACTGAGACGACATTGCTTACGTTCCTACAGAAGACATTTACGGATAAACTAGGCATGTTTAATAGAAATCTTAAGATTTTGGATGATAAGACAAGATGGTGTATGCCTGACGCAGGCAGTGACAAGTACAACCTTGAAGTTAAAATGGCTGCTTTGATTGACGTCGAAAATGGAATAGCTGAATGCACGGGTAAAATCAGAGAGTTGAAGGAAGCCAGTGACATATTGAAGGTAGTAGCCGAACCCTCTTGCGCCCAAGAAGCCGAGGCGCAAACTGAAAAAGCCCAGAAAAACCTTGACGTTCTCGCTGCGAATTATAATGAGATCAAAAATAGGTTAAAGGAGAACATCGATGCCTGGCAAGACTACGAAAATTCACTTGAGAATGTTTCCGAATGGCTAAAGGATAAAGAAAACAAGGTTAGGCAAGAAGCTGCTAATCTACTCAGCTTAGATGATATCGACGGCAAGATAACAGAAATTGAACAGCTGAATCATGAAATACACGATTATGGTAGTGAAATCAATAAGCTCAACGAAGTTGGCGAAAAAATACTGGCTAAAAATCCTGATTCTCGTGTCACCCAGTACATAAACCATCTGGTAACCAGATATCAGACCGTCGAAAAATTCATTGATAGCCATTTAGCTAGACTAAAGGACTTGAAGAATAACAAAGGAAAGTACCAGAAGTCTATTGCCGAGTTCAAAAACTGGCTTCAAGACGCCAATGGCAAGATCAAAGACTTGGCTTCTATGCAAGTAGCTAAGCCCACACCAGCAGATTTGGCCGAGATGAAAAAGCTCAATGACAATAAAGAGAATGGTCAAAAGTTGTTAAATAACGCTATTGAAGCCGGTGAAGCGCTGTTTAGCGGCATAACACCTGAATGTCGCGAGCAAGTCAGAAACGAACTAAGGGCTTTGAGAGACGGTTTCGAAGATTCCGTAGATTCTCTCAACAACATAATCAAGGACATTGAAACTACAATCAATAAGAGGTCCTCCTTTGACGACACATTCAACCAAGTAAACAAATGGATTGGTGACAAAGAAAACGAACTCGGGGAGTTCAAATTGTGTCCAACTTTACCTGAAAAGAAAGCACAACTCCATTCGAATAAAATCCTTCACCAAGAAGTAGAACTACACCAATCTATGCTAGGACAACTGACTGAGAAAATTAAGATGATGCCAGATGAAGAAGCGGAAAAGAGTCTGTCCAAAACAGTAGAGAGATACCAAAATATGGAAAAGGAATTAGAACGTAGAGCCACAGCTAGCGAAGCTCACGTCGCTGACCATGAAAAGTACGTTCAGATGTTTGAAGACTGTCGCGATCGTCTGAATCACATTGTTGCCGAAAACAGTCTTTTGACCTATAGCGTGGTAACTCAGAAGGAGGATGTCGATTCCAAGTTAGCTGTTATCGAGAAAGTTAGTGCCAAAGCACAAAACATTGAAAGCCTACTCGGTGGTCTGAAAACACAGCTCCATACAGTTTTAGAGACAACCAGTTCAAACGGCCATCCTATTTTGATCAGCGAATTCGAACAGTTGAAGAACACTTGGGGTCAATTTGCTACACAGTGCAAGGAACAAGATAAAAAACTCAAAGAGACACTGAAACAGTGGAACGAAAGTCAGAAAACATTGGACGAACTGGAGGAATGGCTGAATGTTAAAGAGAATCAACTACGAGATCAGAGTTTGAAGAGTACATTGGAAGCTAAGATTGCACATCTTCAAAAAGTCAAAGAGATTCAAAACGAACTTGCATCCCGAAGTGCAGACTTTGCAGCCTTATCTGAAAGCCAGCAAAATGTCGCAGGTGATTCTGATCTCATAGGCAAAACATCAAAGCTAGCCACCAGGTACCACACTCTAAACAACGTGGTGAACGAAAACATCTCCAAATACGAAGTGTTTGTCTCAGAACATCAAGCGTTCGAAGACGAATACGACGGTATGGAGAAATGGCTCAACGGTATGCTCGGCGAACTACAAGACTTGAATGAAATCGTCGGTGACTACGCCGTTCTGCAAGAGAAACAGAACAAGGCCAAAGAACTATATGAGACTAGGAACAAAAAGACACCAGCTTTCGAGGAGTTCCTAAGTCTAGGTGAGAAGTTATACACGCATACTAGTCCCGATGGCAGAGAGGTCATCCGTCAAAAGATCCGTAAGATCAGGACTCTGTGGGACAGCTTCGGTGACAGCTTCCAGGAAACTGTCAACAAGTTAGACCAGTGCCTTCTTCAGTTTTCAGACTTCTCTCTTGCCCAAGAACAATTGACCAAATGGCTAAAGGACGTTGAGAGAGCCATGCAACGCCATACTGAACTGAAGGCGTCTTTGGAAGAAAAGAAGGCGCAACTGCAAAACCACAAAATCATGCACCAAGAGATAATGACTCACCAGACATTAGTAGAATCAGTATGCGACAAAGCGCAACAGCTTGTCGACCAAACGCACGACGCTTCGTTGAATGTCTACTTGCAATCCATCAAACAGTTGTTCCAAAACATAGTCACAAAGTCACAGAACCTACAAGATAATTTGGAAGACTGCGTGAAGCGTCACGAAGATCTAGTTAAGCTGATTCAGCACTACAAAGAATGGATCGGATCTCAATCGGAGAAACTTCTCGACATCGAAAACGGCACCGGAGAAAAGCCTGAGATTATAAGGAAGTTAACGTCGGCCGTCCAAATGAGGGACATTGAAAAGACAGGCGCAGCGAAGTTGGACGAAATCAGAGCTGTATTCTCAAATGTCAGCAAGAGTACTTCTGAGCCTGGCAACGTAGCCATCAAAGCTGAGATTGACAACTTGCACGACCAACTACGCAATGTTGTCGGAAGCATCAGTACCTGCGAACAAAAACTCAAACACACCCTTGAGATTTGGAACAAGTTCGATGTTTCTATCGAGACTATCACCGAATGGCTCAAAGACATGGAATCGAAATGCCGAGACCAAAGTCTCTGCTCAACCTTGGAGGAGAAAGAAGCTCAGCTGCAAAGATACGTTGACCTGCGCAACAACATCAATGCTAAAGAAAAAGAGGTGGACGCTTTCGTTGACGAATCTCACAGCCTTATCCAACTAAGCGGAACAGAACGACTCAAACCTCTAGTTACACAAATCAGCAGTCGCTATCAACAACTGCACGTGATTTCCAAGGAAATCGTCAACCATTGGTCAGAACTTGTTGCTGACCACAAGAAATACGTCCAGCAACGTAACGAGTTCGACGCCTGGCTGAAGCCTTTGGAGGAACAACTGTCTCAGATGGTTACCAAGGAAGACAAACTCAGCATCGAGAGCAAAGGAAACAAACTGCAAGTGTTCTTACTTGAAAGAGATAACGGAGAACACAAGATTGGTATCCTAACAGCAGCCGGCGACAAAGTCCTGCCAGAGACAGCCGCCAACGGCAGAGAAAACATTCGTGCTGAAGTCCGAGCCCTTAGGGAACGATGGGACAAGCTAAATGACACCATATTGCAACAGCAGAAGGAGTTCGAATCTCAAACGCTACAATGGTCAAGTTACCAGGACGTACTACAGCAAACGCTTTCTTGGCTTGACGAGAAGGAAAAGGTCGTGGAAGCCGAAGAAAAGGCCGTCCTCAACTCGTCGCAGGAAATTAAATCGAAACTGCTGAAGAACAAGACTTTGTTGCAAGAAATCTACTCGCATAAACGCGTCATAGAAACCGTAACAGAAAAAGCTAAGAACGTAGCAGCTACCCTACACTCCGGCAAAGACAAGAGTGATGAGATGACTGCCATAATCCAATCCGTGTGGGACCGGTACAACGCCCTAACCAACAGACTGACAGGCGTAATAAACAAGCACGAAACAACTTTCGATATCTACCAGCAATTCGCCGACCAACAGAAGTCTCTTCAAGACAACCAGAAACACCTATGGGATCGCCTGCACTTGCTTTCCGACTTCTCGGGCAACAAATCGGCTCTGCAAAGCAAACTGACCAAGATACAAGAGTTACTCGACGCGCTGCCTACTGGAAACAATAAGCTAAAGATCCTATCCGACATGATTGAGAATAATAGCGCAAAGTTATCACCAAGAGGCAAGGAAGGCATGTCGAGAGAGCTCGCGTTACTAAAGGCTGACCTCGAGAAGTTCACAGCGACAGTCCATGATGTCAAACGAGGTATTGAGGACAAGATCCAGCAATGGATCGAGTTTGACAGTGCAAATGATAGGCTACAGCACTGGTTGACCGATACTGAAATGAGCTTGAAGACCTACACGCCCAAAGCTACGCTTGAGGAGAAAGTTGATCAACTCAACAAATACCAGGTATGTTCATGATTTTTACACTTAAACTTTCGTAAGCACTGCACATTTTGTATTTCGTAAACGGTTAAACTTACCCGCCCCCGCTGCCGCCCCCGCCCCTTCCCCCGCACCGGAAATGTCAGCGCGCGCGCGGCGCCTAGTGACACGCAGTCTGAGACTGGCCACGGCGTCGCGAGGGCCGTCTCAGCTCCATGATTAAGGTCTCCGAATGGGAACCGAAACTAGTCGGCTAAACCGACATAATACAAGTAAGTTTAACCGTTTACGAAATACAAAATGTTCATGATTTATTTCACTCATTATGTACAGTGTGAAGTGTACTTCATCTTAAAATTAGGTCGCCGAAAGCAACGACCGCTGTAATTCTCAAGTTTACTGTGAACATTTTTTTAAAAGTTAGAGACATACAATGTCGGTACTTTGGGCTGAAATTAAATATGTAGATGAAATTTAAATTGAATTAAATATGTAGGTTAAATTGACACTATAGTAACTTTCCAATGTTGTACAGGATCTGTGCAAAAAGATTGATGCACATGAAAATGAGATAGCAACGCAAATAAGTGCTCTAATCACTCTGGGTGAAACCCTGGATCAAGTAAGAATAAAGAAAAAAATATTAGTCATTTTTGCAAGCACTTTTGTAGTTAGGCTAACCGCCTTTTACTTCAGTAGATCTTCTAATTTCACAGACAATAAAGATTATGTTGTTACAAGAAACTAACATCATTACTTATGTACCTACTTCTTTGAAGATTTAAGTACTCTACTCCATGGGATGGGACGCAACGTTTGAAACTAATGTAACGAAAGCCCTAGAAACGGCTTAAATAAATCTTCTCACTACTACTTTGAAAGACGTAGTCTAACCAGAACACTCAAAAATCTAAACCTAACCTAACTTTAACCGTAGACGTTGTAGTTTAGTCTAATTTAAGTCAAACTACAGTAATGATAAAGTACAATAGGGGCTAACATAATTTACCCTTCCAGGCAATCTTGGCAAATCTAAAGAAGACAGAGAACGATGTCGACAAACTCACAGACGAGTTCAGTGATCTGATCGAAAACTGCAATGACACTCGAATCACTATGAACCTTCAGCAGATGACATCAAGGTTCCAATCTGTCCAATCAACAGCTAAAGAGCTAGTGAAGAAGTGCGAGCAGGCCGTCAATGACCACACGGCTTACCAAGACAAGTACAAACAATGCACGGATTGGCTCAAAGCAGCTCAGCTCAAATTCGATGAATGCAACAAAAATTTAGCCAACACTCCCGAAGGAATCAAGGCTAAGAGGGAAAGTCTTAACGATTTGCTTAGTCAAAGACGCAACGCTACCCTTCTGGTCAACAACACATTTGAACTGGGAGAGAAGTTATATCCATCGACTTCCCCTGAAGGAAAGGAGCTGATTGAGCAACAGCTGCAAGACATTCAACAGGCTATCGACAACCTGTACGATAACATTACCAAGGCGGAAAGGGACTTGGATTCTGAGCTCAATAAGTGGTCTTCATTCGAAGATAACATGAAGGGCGTCAAGCAATGGCTCACGACAGCCGAGAAGAATCTTCCGAAGGAGATCGAGCTAAAAGCAACGTTAGATGAGAAGAGAAACCAACTGAATGTCTACAGAAGTTACTTGCAAGATGCCATCGCTCATCAGCAAGATATCGCCGACCTTGAAGCCCGTGCGAGCACTCTGCCTGACACTGGAATAACAAAAGAAATTAACCAGTTGAAACAAAGGCATGGAAGCGTACTAGCGAGAGCGAAATCCTTCGTCGAACAGTACGAAGCTATTGTGAACAATCACCAGCAATACACCAAGGCAGTTATGGACTTGCAAGAATGGGTCGAGTCGACACACAATACTGCTCAACTTTGGGGCGATGTCAACTTGGAACGAGTGTCTCTGAGCAGTAACTGCGAGAAGCTCAAATCTTTGCAGTTGAGTTTGCCTGAAGAGAAGAGTCGCATTGACAAAATACGTTCTCTGGGAGAGAAGGTCTTGCCAGGAACCATCAGCAACGGACAAGCGAATATTCGCAACCAAATCGACGCCTCACACCAAGAATGGGAAGGACTTGTGTCGTTCATCAATAAAACTATCGAATCCCTCGAGAATAAGATCCAACAGTGGAATGAGTACGAAAACATGAAGGACCAATGCCTGGCGTGGATCAGAAACACGGATACCCAAATTTCATCCGTAGACTTGAAGGCTACTTTGCCAGAGAAGCAAGAACAGTTCAACAAATTCCAAGAGCTACAAGGCGAGGTCAGAGCGAAGGAACTCGAAATTGACAACATCACTGAAAAGGCTCAGCAACTGTACGGTGTTTTGGGACCTCGCGGTTCCCAAATATCCGATATTTCGGTCAAATATCAAGGCTTGTCACAGAAGGTGAAAGACCTGACCAACAGATGGCAGCAGTACGTTAAGACACACCAAGAGTTTGCCAGTAATGTCGCTGAATGCTCTCAATGGATCGAGGAACTTAGAGACAAGTTAGACTTCTGTGCTGACCTGAGCTCTAGTTCCCAAGATGATTTGGAGACCAAACTAGTGTTGATTCAGAATCTCCTGCTAGCTAAAGATGAAGGATTCACCAAAGTACAATCTTTGGTCGAGTTGGCCCAAAACGTTATGGCCAACACGGCACCAACTGGCCACGAAGCTATTAACAACTCCTTAGTGGCTCTACAGGAGCAATGGTCAGCATTACTCTCCAGAATGATCGAAACGAAGAACATGCTAGACGACTCCGTTACCAAATGGGCCGGATTCCTGGAACAAATACAGCTGATCGACAAATCCAACGTGTGGCTCGAGAACATGCTAACAGAGCTTAGTCCTTTTGAGACTTCGATCACAGAAAAGAGAGCGCAGTTGGAAAAGCTGAAGGAAGTAGAAGAAAAGGCGCGTTGCGATCGTCTAGACGTCGACACTTTGAAGGCTAAAGCCGCAGAAATGATAGCTAGCGGACAACAAAACGAAGTGGCCTCCAAAGCCCAAGAAACCCTAAACAAGTTTGATTCTCTATACGACAAAGTGAAGAAACTACTGGCTGACCGCGAAGAACAATACAAAGACCACAGGCTGTACAAGGAAGCCCACGATGAGTTGATCCAATGGCTCGGCAGGGCTAGAGAAAAGGTGCCCTCGCTCAAATCCAAACCGTTGAGTGATAAACTGGCTATAGAGAACTCAGTGGCACCTTTAGAAGCTCTTATCAACAAACAAGCTCAAGGTGAGTTACTGTTAGAGCATCTGCAGCACACAGGAGAAGTTGTCCTGGCAAGCACATCACCCGATGGCCAAACAATTATTAAAAACGAACTGAAGGCGGCAAAGGAGTGTTTCAATGACTTGTTCAACGAAATCAAGAAACAGAAGAGTCAGCTAGAAGATACGGTTAACCAGTTCCGTGAATACAAAGATGAATACGAAAGACTGGCCGACTGGCTGCAACAAAAAGAGATTCTAATTAAAAACCATAAGTTAGCGCTCCTTGGTACGGCTAAAGAAAAGGGAGCTCAAGTCAATGAGGTCAAAGAAATTGTCGACCAACTGCAGAAAGGAAAGAAGGACATTGACAAGTTCAACGCCTCAGCTGCACCCTTACTAGCTTCCCATTTAGACTCGTACGTGAACAACCAGCTCAGACTCCTCAACTCAAGATACCAGGTACTCGTCAACATGGCCAACGACGTCCTCAAAAAGGTGGAGACGAACTACGAACAACATCAGACGTACGATGACAACTACGCCAAGACCAAGAAATGGGTCGACGATGCTTGGGAAATAACGAGGAGCGGAAGCGACGCTGGCAGCAACAGCAGCAAGGAAGCGCTCCAGAAACGTTTGGAACAAATCGAAGACCTACTCAAGAGAAGAGAGGAGGGTCAAAATCTGGTGCACGCTACCGTGAACAGCGGCGAAAAGGTTCTCAGAAACACCAGATCTGACGGCAAGGACCGGATCAACACTGAACTAAAAGAGCTGCAGAACGAGTGGGATCGCCTCGTCAAGAAGATGACGACGGCCAAGGTCCACCTCGAGACGGCTCTGCTGCAATGGGCCGACTACAGCTCGAGCTACTCGCAGCTCCAGCAATGGATCTCCGACAGAGAAGCGAAGCTACAAGAAGTGTGCGAGCAAAAGGTCGCCAAGTCCAAGAAGGGGCAAGACAGACTTGCCAGCTTAACCACGGGGCTAAGCTTGGGCGAGCGCAAGGCCACGCTCCGTCAAACAAACAATATCGTGCAAGATATCGTCTCGTTTGAACCAATGATTCAATCTGTCACTTCGAAAGCTTCAGAATTGATGCAGTCGGCTCCCGCCACAGAAATCACTACCAAATACGAGTCTCTATCCAAACAGGCTAAAGACTTGTACGAGAAACAGAAGGAAGCTGTCGAGCAGCATCAGGCATTTATAAACGCAGGCGCGGACTTCGTGCAATGGATCCGTGCGGCGCGTGAGAGACTCGGGAAGTGCTCAGAAGCGACCGGCGACAAGGAATCCCTCAGTAGTAAGATCTCACAGCTCAAGGTGCTTGAGAGCGAGCTGCCAGAGGGGCAGGCCAAGTTGCAGAAGGCTCTGGAACAGGGCGAGATCTCCTGCCAGGTGGCTGATGATGAGGACAGGGAGGAGATTGAAGAGGAAGTCGCCCTCATGCAGGAGGAGTACGATACCTACGTGTGAGTACAATTTTATCGTCGCATGTTAATTTAAGCCTTTTGCAGCCATCTTAGATTATTTATGCAGCGGCTAGTGGTATCTCCACTAACACTAGATGGGTGAAGTGACCACTTGCAGTGTCTGGGACGTGTTTTAAAGGAGGAGTCATTATAATTCTTTGTATATCTATGTTAGATGATTCATACAACATTCAGTGGTGACGGTAAATCTTTTGTGTGTATAAACTAAGCAGAATTAGGAGTAACATCAAATTTTTACCTCAAAGGTTTTGATGACTGTCGAATAGCTACGCAACATCACATTGCCTGATACTAACACTTTTATCGGCATGTAAAATTCAATTTTGAATTTTGGACCCCAAAGTTACTAAAGCCCAAATTCCCTCCTCACAGCGAGCAACTAAGCAAGATCAAGGCACTGATCGAGGGTGGCATCGTGAAGTGGACAGAGTACGAGGAGCAATACAAGGAGGCTCTGGACTGGCTCTCCAAGACGGAGAAACTGGTGCAGTCCTTCAACAGTCTGCAGAACAGCCTGGAGCAGAAGAAAGTAGTGCTGGAGGAGTTCCAGGTGAGTCTCAGTACCAGGAGAAGTATGTATAACTAAACCAACGAAATTCCCCGGTTATTAGCTATTAAAAGTGTAGCAGTATTTCGCTCGCTAGCGAGGCATGTTAAAGGGCCTACCACACGCATAAGCTTCACCACAGTTTTGCATGCGGAACCCTGGCTTGTACGCTGAACACTGTGCGTCCACACTCTGGCGCATGCTACCGTCTTAACAACTACACGCGCAGTGTTCATTAAACAAGCCTGGCTTGCGCATGAAAAACTGTGATGAAGCTTGTGCGTGTGGTAGGCCCATTAGACCCACGGTTTTACAAAAACTGTGAATGTGATTGATTATAGCGTATTGTTAGAAAAATCACGATAAATAAGGTCAATAAGGCTCTGGTGATAAGTTTGTTCTTGGATTCTTAAGTCTCGGTATAAGGCTAACTAGCGCCACCAATGTTAAAAAAATTATATCTTCCTTTAGAAGAAGTTTCTGAAAAAATCCTAAGATGAGCCTATGCGCCATGCTTTTCTAGATTTTTAAGTGTAGATACCCTCTTCGAAATTTACTTATAGGCTAAAAGATTTTCGATAACCGCCAAAAGCGGCCGTTTTTGGCGGTTATCGATTTTTTTTTAGCTTAAGACTAGAAATTGAGTTGGGTACCTACACTTAAAAATCTAGAAAAGCATGGCGCATGAGCTCATCTTAGGATTTTGTCAGAAACTTCTTCTGAATGGACATATGATTTTTTCAACATTGGTGGCGCTAGTTAGCCTTATACCGAGCCTTAAACGCCGGTTTATACATTTAAAAGTGCACTACGCAAATACTAAATTATCGTGAAAGTAAAAAAGTAAAAGTTATGTTGGTGAAATTATCTATTCAGTAACTGGCAGATGTTATGCTTCTTTTTTACTTTCGTTTTTTTGTAAGAATCCCGTCTTCTTACAATAATTCTGGCAGATATTGTTCTCCATGATACTCTAATCGTTTCATCGATCTCCCAGGGCCACCTCCAGACGCTGTTCGACTGGCAGAGCGAGCTGGACAAACTGAACGTGCATGCTCAAACCCTACTCGAGACCTGCGCCGATACCCGCGTCTCCAACGGAATCACACAGCTCACTACCAAGTACAACGCTCTGCTGTCGCTGGCCAAGGAAGTCATGAAGAGACTGGAGCTGCATTACCAGGTCAGTTGGGAATGTACTAAATTCAAATATAGTTACCTATAATAGGTAACCATATTTGAATTTATAATTGGGCATCATAGGTAAGTCAGTCGACATATTGGTCTAGATTATGTCCGGCAACTCAGATTATGCCCTTGTAGTGTCTCACAGTGAGAAACTATGCCCTTCTCGAGACCTGCGCCGATACGCGCGTCTCCAACGGAATCACACAGCTCACTACCAAGTACAACGCTCTGCTATCGCTGGCTAAGGAAGTCATGAAGAGGCTGGAGCTGCATTACCAGGTCAGTTGGGAATGTCATCATCATCATCATCAGCCCACCTCTGCCCACTGCTGGGTATAGGCCTTTTCCCCCTCACGCCACTTCTCACGGTCCCTCGCCATCCGCATCCATGGGCCCTCCGCCGACACAACGATGTCGTCCGACCATCGGGCTGCTGGTCTGCCCACCGACCGTCGTCCAGTTCTTGGACGCCACTCTGTTGGGAATGTACTAAATTCAAATGGTCACCTATTGGTCCTCATACGGTAGAGGTAAGCCAGTCGACATGCTGGTCTAGATTATGTCTGGCAACTCAGACTTGTGGTGTCTCACACAGTAAGCGCTATACATTATTAATATGGAAACTATACCTTGCTCGAGACCTGCGCCGTTACGTGAGTCTCCAACGCAATCACACAGCTGACTACCAAGTACAACGCTCTGCTGTCGCTGGCCAAGGACGTAATGAAGAGACTGGAGCTTCTTTACCAGGTTATTGAGAAAATATAGCAAGCTTAGGCACTATAGTATGTAATAAATTATTTATTTAAAAGCGCAAGGGCGAGGCATGACGCACGCAGCGAGGTTTGTGCGACTGTAAGCACCTTCGATCAATAATAAAACAAGATAGTGCATAGAACTCCGAAATGTGTCTTGAAAATTAGATGTCCAAATCCTCTTTGGGAGCTTATTTGCTCGTAGTGTATGCAATTAAAATCAAACTGTACACTAATGCAATAAGCTTGACATTCGAATATTAGACGTATGGTTGAAATGATGTTTCGTATTGTTCTATTGCTGATATCATTTGTTTCTGTAAGGACAAGTTTTTATTGTGATTTTATACGTAATGCGGATTCTATGGGATTTAGTTCGGTGGTAAGCACACACGATTCACGCACGGGCTACTAACGTGGACTACTTTGTCTCGCATGAAGTTTTAATACGTTTAAAAATCCCCTAAGTCTAACTAAGGCCTTTGCATCTACGCATGAGATGATTTATACAGCGTCCAGTGGCACCTTCACTCACACTAGATGGGTGAAGAGACCACTCGGCGCTGCAGTGCCTGGGACATTGTTTTTAGATGGAGTAGGCTTGCCCAGCACCTATACCATCCTGACAGCTTAGTCGGCCTAGCCCACAGGAAAGACGAGTCAATACGTGTGGAGCCAACTAAGCCGCGGGTTTCCTCACGATGTTCCCCCTAAGTCTATCTAGGCCCTAAATTCCAGGGAGTAGGGGCTAATAGAGACACAAGACTAGATATTATTTCCACTAAAATATGTACCCTTTTCTCCCAGGAACACCAACAACACAATGCCCTCTACGGCGAGTGCCAAGACTGGCTCGACCGCACGCGCGAGAAACTGAACCAGTGCGCCAAGATACCAGACACTTTGCAGGAGGTCAACAACAAACTGAACACCGTCAAGCTACTGCGACAGTCTTTGGGTAAGTTTTATACAACACCAACAACACAACACCTCTAGAGAGGCTCAACCAGTGTGCCAAGATACCAGACAATCTACAGGAGGTCAACAACAAACTGAACACCGTCAAGCTACTGCGACAGTCTTTACGTAAGTTTTATAACAACACCAACAACCTCTATACTCTATCCACCGAGACAAGTTAATAGGGAAACGTCAGCGATGACGGTGAATGCAGTATACAGAGTACGTGTACATTTTAGCCTGTTCGTGGTACCCGTACTGTGCAGACGCGCTGTGTGCTGTGCATATTTTATCCGTATCGTTATTATTCCGTGACCTGACGTGTTCTTTGGACTCATTGTTCACTGGCGCGGTTTTTCAAGAAATTAGTGAATGATTCATCGCAGACGATAATTAGCTTTTACGACACTTGCTGTTTTTATTTCTGCATTTATTTATAGAAACAACTGTCACAAAAAAAATACAATTTCGCTAAATACTCTCGCAAAAAGTAGCTCAGTGTGTACGAGCATTCAGAAGGGTTTACGCCCACTGTCTTTTTTTGTCTTTGTCATTTGTATGGTATTACGTAACATAGAGAACGCTATATTAACTTGTCTCCGTGGATAGAGTATAGAGAGGCTCAACCAGTCCGTCAAGATACCAGACACTCTACAGGATGTCAACAACAAACTGAACACCGTCAAGCTACTGCGACAGTCTTTAGGTAAGTTTTATAAGAACACCACGCCATCACGTCCCTCGTTTTCCTCATAGATTCTACCTATACAAGGTGTCCCACGGCTATGCTACAAAGAGGGTCAATTTCCCAGAGAAATAATGAATTATTACCTAATTTAGTCGGCACTTTTGGTTTCTGAGCTTTCAGAGAAAATGATGTTCATACTGCAGTCCAGTTACGTGTTGATTACTCCACTACATAAATGTACACGGTAAGAACATCAACTTGCATAAAAACCATAAATAAAAAAGGCCACCAAAATTAGGTAATAATTGCTCTTTCTTGTCGGCGTTCCTTAATTAAATTAAATAAATAAACTCATTGTGGACAAGATATTGACTTTTTAAAACAAACTGGAGACATCATTTATGTTATAAGTAGTTAAGTAATACAAAATTGAAAAATCATCTTTGAGTTTTTTTTTTTTTTTTCGTTTTAGAACAAGGCCAGAACAAACTGCGCTACCTACTAGAGCTGAAGGAGAAAGTGATGATGAACACGGAACAGTCTGGCGCGGCCAAGATACAAGAGGACACCGACAGCTTGAAGCAGGAGTTCGACAAACTGATCACTGATCTGCAGGATGTGAGGGCTAAGCTGGCTAACCGGGCTAGCCAATTCGATGATATCTCTAAGGTAAGCTTTTAAGCTGGTACCACCGAACTAAATCCCATAGAATCCGCATTACGTATAAAATCACAATAAAAACTTGTCCCCACAGAAACAAATGATATCAGCAATAGAACAATACGAAACATCATTTCGAACATACGTCTAATATTCGAATGTCAACCTTATTGCATTAGTGTACAGTTTTACTTTCATTGTATAGACTACGAGCAAATAAGCTCCCAAAGGCAGTTTGGACATCTATTTTTCCAGACACATTTCAGAGTTCTATGTTGTATCTAGTTTTATCCTTGATCGAAGGCTGGTACATACTACAGCACGTCAGTAAGTAAGAGTAAGATGTAGCCTTTACAGTCGGCCACACCCCTTTTTGTTCGATTGGCGCCCTTATGCCGCGCGCGGTAAGAGCTGCCATGGGGTATCTGAGATTGTGGCCGACCGTACAATTGTACATGTCCCACTAGCTGGGCAAAGGCCTTCTCTCAGAGAGAGAGTTCGAGCTTAAGGCTCCGTATAAGGCTAACTAGCGCCACCAATGTTAAAAAAATCATATCTTCCTTTAGAAGAAGTTTCTGAAAAAATCCTAAGATGAGCCTATGCGCCATGCTTTTCTAGATTTTTAAGTGTAATCGAAATTTACTTTTAAGCTAAAAAATTTTCGATAACCGCCAAAAGCGGCCGTTTTTTGCGGTTATCGAAAATTTTTTAGCTTAAGACTAGAAATTGAGTTGGGTACCTACACTTAAAAACCTAGAAAAGCATGGCGCATGAGCTCATCTTAGGATTTTTTCAGAAACTTCTTCTGAAGGAAGATATGATTTTTTCAACATTGGTGGCGCTAGTTAGCCTTATACGGAGCCTTAATCACCACGCGTGCTCAATGCGAGTTGGCGATTTTTGCGTTGAGGGTGATGATGATGATGATGATATCCTTTTATCCCTTATCAGGGACATAGGGCTCGAAGAAGGGATCTCCATTTTTGGCGGTCTTGCGCGGCGGCCTCTAGCTCCTTCCAGCCAAGTCCAGTCGATGCAGCCTCTTTGTTAACTGAGCGCCTCCAGGTAGCGCGGGGGCGTCCCGGCCGTCTCTTGCCAGTAGCTTGCCACGTCAGTCCTTGTTTGGACAGGTGACTGTCTGGTCTCCGCAACGCGTGTCCGATCCATCGCCATCTAAAGTCTAATTCTTCATTCAAGATAGTACACTGACGTTTACGGTGTGACCAGTCTCTGGCGAAAATTAAATAGTGTGGTGACAAAAAGTTTCACATGAATCGAATTGCTTAATCGATATAATCGATTTATAGGCCGATTGATGAAAAGCTTATTATATGAAATTAACTAAAAACTTATTAATTAGTAATGAGAAAGTGTGTTTTGGTCCACTTTTTTGAGGAGTGTTAAATGCGTGAAAAATTGTGTTTTTTAAATGATCTATGGAAATATTGTGTTCCGAACGTTTTTTTTTTCGTCCGGAATTCCTGACGCACGGGCTACCATGCGGAATTTCGTATTTCGCTTTTTTTTTTGTGACTGAGCTGAATCGCACAACGAGTGGAATGCATCACTATTACAATAAATATGGCAACATTATTTTGCAAAGTGACAGTTAGCATCTGTCAGTTTACTATCCTGAATAAAGAATTAGACTTTAGTAAATCTATTACAGTCATTAAAATGTTGGCTTTATCCTGAAGAGCCAAGAAAATACTACTCAATAATACTCGTAGCAAAAAATATATATGTGATGTTTCTTATGTTTGGCGCAATGGCTGCTGTGCTGCCTCATATTATATGGAACAGTTAATACAAGTTTTGTCCCGATTTTTTTAGACACGTGGTAGAAGTTATTTGCAAGTATAACCCGTGCCATTAAAGAAACGATATATAAATGGCGGACACTCACGCGCCCTCTCGCTTTAATCATATCTCCGTCTATACTCACACGTAACGTTAGCAAAGTCATTTTAGGCAGTCCTGATTAGTCACCTACGCTTGGCTAATAAAACACGCCAAAATACGTTCGCCTCTTATTGATTTTTTAATGTTTGTCGAGTTATTTCAATATTGTAGTTTACGTTAAGTGTTCTTATTTGTTGAGGTTTGTATTATTTATTACGTTTTAATATTTTTGATCTTATTTTCATAAAGATTGTTGTTTAATCACAAACCTAACGTAGAACAATTACCTAAACAATAAAGAAAGTATCGTAAAACAATATTTCCTAACCAAAAATGTAAGAAAGTTTTAGGTATGAACCGAAATCGTATTTTCGTAACCTCTTTTTCAAACCTTACCATAGGTACCCGCCGCCATTTTTATATCGTTTCTCTATTGGCACGGCTTATAGGTACATATTAAATAGTGTGGTGTAGTTTTCGTGCAAACCTAATAAAATAATATATTTAAAATAAAATTATTGAGTCGTTTCACTCAGTCATTCACTCACTTTCACTGTACAATATACAACGTTTCAAGATCTCCCACAAATGATCTGCCCCATAGATCCTCAAGCTGCTCGCGGAGTGGCTCGACGACATCGACCAGAAGATCCAGTCGGACGACTCGCTGCTCGACGATCTCTCCGAGAAGAAGGCCAAGCTCGAGAAGTTCAAGACATTCAGCCGAGACATCGACTCACACAGCGACCTGGTTAAGAAACTCAACGAGAAACTGGCAGAGGATGCGTCGCTGAAGACAAAGGAAATCCTAGATACCCTGAAGCGATATGAAGATATTAAGAAGACTGTCAATGACATGATTGGGGTAAGTTCTTTATTTTGGTAGGCCTACTCCTTCTAAGTTAAAGACATTGGTTCACATAGTGACTTGGTAAAGAAGCTGAATGAAAAGTTAGCAGAAGATTCCTCATTGGAAACAAAGGAAATCGAAGATACGCTGTAACGCTATGAAGATACTAAAAAGACTGTTTATTCGGGTAAGTTCTTTATTTGGTAAGCCTGCTCCTTCTAATTTCAAGACATGCAGTCGAGACCTTGACTCACATAGTGACTTGGTAAAGAAACTGAATGAAAAGTTAGCATAAGATCCCTCATTGGATACAAAGGAAAACGAAGATAGCCTGAAGCGATATGAAGATATCAAGAAGACTGTTAATGACATGATTGGGGTAGGTTGACTAATCAGACTATAAATAGTATAGGTTCTGGGCAAGCTGCCTTCGTAGAAACTAAATAGACTCCGCTAGAAAATAAGCTATTCGGGGTTTTAGTATTGAATTATCGAGGCGGTCGATCTCAGCAAAATCTTGGTAACTCATCTATATTTTGGCTCTCGTAAACTTGTTCAATCTCGCGGAATTAACATTTCCGACCTCGCGAGATCTCCGCTTGGCCAAAATCTCGTGGGATTGCATTCCCTAGAGAGATAAAGAGAGAAAGGGAAAGAGAGAGAGAGAAAGAACAGTTTATTGTACACCAGAAATCACACAACACACTAACACTAGATCTAGATTCTTATTCAAACCCTTTTCTCCACCCTGCAGAAACTCGACGACCACGTGAACTCGCACATCCAATACAAGGATTCATACGACAAATTCTACGAATGGATCCGCAACTGCAAGATCGAGATCCAACAGTGCTCCGACTCCCACGGGGAAAAGGATCAGGTGCAGGGAAAACTCAACAACGTCAACAAAATAGTCGCTTCCCTCCCTAGGTAATTGACATTACATTCTTTTCTTATCCTATCATTGAAGTATTTTATGATTTGATGGTGCAGGAGTGGTGCACCTAGCAGGGTTGCAGCAGGGATTCGTCAGTGAAACGCCGTTGTTGGTGGTACAAGAGAGTGTGTCTATATTTAGGTTGTAATAACATTTATAGCATTGACTTAGATGGTTCAGGTCAGGGCCCTTAGCCTGTAACACAATGGTGCCAAAATGGGCTGTCAGGTGACGACTTCAATTACGATTTGCTAACGCTGTCTGTCCTTTTAATGTTTTTGTAGTACAGCAAATAATATTTTGATTCCAATTCTAGAGGATTAGTTCTCTGGTTGTAGGAGAAAAACGAGGAGAGCCCGGTTTTGTCCTTCGGCCGGGACGCCATTGACCCGCCATTGCGTTACAGGCTAAGGGCCCAGCGTTATTCGCTTATGTTGCAGTAAAACCTTATAACTAATCATTTTCTAAAGCTACCATAATACATCATATATTTATTAGTGTGTATCTGCTGCTACTGTGTTTTCGCTCTCAGTCCTGTCCATCCAAAGGTGGTCTGGAAGAGATCGCTTTTATAATAAGACCGCCATTTGTACTGTTATTTTTAAATGATTATTTGTAAAATGTTTTCGTTTGTGCAATAAAGAGTTACTTACTTACTTAGGGGCGAACAACTGCTCAAAAAGGCAGTCGAACTAAGCGAGGCCGTCATGGAAACAACAGGGAACGAAGGCAAAGACAGTATTAACCAGGAAATCAAACAGCTGAAGATAGAGTGGGAGAACTTGCAGCAGATTTGTAAGGACACCAAGAAGTTGCTGGAGAAGTGTCTCACGGCTTGGTCCGACTTTATGGAGACGTCTGACAAGATGTCACGGTGGGTCAAGGAGTTTGACGCGAAGCTGAAGCAAGTGCAGAAGGTGGACAAGATCACGCCCGAGCATCTGGACAAGTGTCGCGTAAGTGTTACACATTTTAAGCTTTTTTTCTGGATGCAATTTAAGAGGAAATAGGACGCACAACTAGCACCGCCAATGAAATCCTTTTTGGATGCGTTTTTAGCAAAAAAACGTGGCCACTTTTGGCAATCGCATTCGTAGGTTCTAGGATCTGGAATCCAAACTTTAGGTCCTAAAATAGTTAAGCCTCGCGTTGAGAAATCGTAGGATTTTTTATCACTGGCGGCGCTTGTTTTGCATAAATTAATTAGCCCGCGCGCAAAAAAAATGCACAAAAAACATTCCTGTATCAAATACACTAAAAAAATCGAACATGTTCACATATCAAACCCTAGAATTAGGTGAGAGCTATCTAAAACAGCCAGTTTTGTGTTGATACCCATAACAGATTGCAAGATATTTTGTTTGAAAAAATGTGCGCCGCCTATTTTTTTTTCATCAAAAATATCTTCAAAACGTTTATGCATGTCAACACGAAACTGGCTGTTTTAGATAGGTCTCACCTAATTCTAGGGTTTGATATGTGAAAATTTTCGTATTTTTTTAGTGTATTTGATACAGGACTCGATTTTGTGCATTTTTCTTAGCGCGCGGGCTAACTATGTACAGCGCCTTAATCGCTGGAAAGTGAGAAAGTGTCTGCCTCCTGGTGATTCACAACATCTTTTTTTCTGACACTGCGCTAAATAAAAGTCGGTTCCCCCAATGACATTCTAATACAAATGGACAAACTGTTCCGTACAATAACCAAGTCGAAACATGGCACACGCTAATTTCACCCTATTATGCTTCGACTGACTTTTTATTTCTACATTGCTGCTGACACTTCAAGCCCTCAAAATGTATTGTGTCACTAAGCGGAAATGTAAATCAATCACGCAATTTGAAGCTACGTAAGTTGATTTTTGAAAATTTTTGGAATAAAGATAGCAGTGGAGTAGCAATAGCCTATTTTAGTTTTTTGTTATGGGGAAAAAAAATCTGTTAAATGTTGCGGATATTATTTTAAACAGTTTATATTCAAAACTATGAAAAATAGGCAGGTAAGTATAATTTGTAAATAGCTTTTTTCCTGAAACATGTCAAACCCTAAATGTGATTTCCAACAAATGTTGTTCTACGACTTTTCGAATAGCTCGATAGCTTCTAGGAAAATAATAACAGCGAAGTTTAAAAAACCAGGTGATACAAATCTACTTATTTATCCAGCCCATAAATAAAGGCCACTGCTGGGCATAGGCCTCTTCCTTTTCACGCCAACCCCCTCGGTCTAATGCCAATCTCGTCCATTGTCCTCCCGCTGTTTTGACAATGTCATCGAGCTTTCAGTCTACACACCGACCCTCGACCCATTCTAGGCCACCATTCCGTGACGCCCTAGTCCACCGTTGGTACTCCCGCCTAGCCAGATATCTTCGACTTTGGTCTTCTGCCGAATGAAGAGGATGAAGTATTCGCGTATCAGTGTGGCGGGGCCTGGGGCCTGAGTCTGTAACGCAGCGGTGCCAAAAAGAGCTCCCAGTTGACAGCATCAATTACGATTTATTCATGCTGTGTCGGTCCTTTTTTTTTGTTGTAAGTACAGGAAATATTATTCTGATTCTAATTCTAGAGGATTAGTTCGCTGGTTGTAGGAGAAAAACGAGGAAACCCCTGTTTTGTCTTTCTACTTATACTGGGACGCCATCGACACGCCATTGTGTTACAGACTTAAGCCCCTGGTAGTTTTTTATATTATTTTAACTAAAGCCTATCCCATCATCTTACTCAGTAAACTGGCAGGTCGAACTGTCATGTTAGTGAAAATGCCTGCCCCTTTTCAACTGACTAAGGATAGAGCAAGAACTGTGCGAAAAATTTTAGTCCTTAGAATTTTTACTTTACAAAAGGAGTCTCCATTGTTTTCTTTTCTGACTATGTTCTTGAAGCATCATTTTGTCTATCTCTTTCTTACCCGCGGGAGAGAAAGAAACAGGAACATTTGTTTACAATCAATGGTTTTTATTGAAAATTTAATAGTTTCCTCTTAATATTTGCACCTTTTCTCCTGTTATCATATGTAAATAATATTAATTAACCGATGGTAGGTCACACCATCTTTATTTCGCATCGTCAAGGTGTTATTTCGGCACTTTTTTGTACCACATTTTGGCATGTTGTCAGCTGCGTAGTCATCAAACGTCTAATGAAAATATTGTGCTTACACTGAATTTAAGCACAATTTTTCAGTTACCGATTTCGAGCGCCTATGAGTTGTCCATTTGTATTGGAATGTCATTGGGTTCCCCATACAAATTGAGGCGTCAGTCGACAAGGTTCAGTATGAGTAACCAAACTACCTAACTTTTCTTAGCTCATAATCAAGTATTTTAACAAAGATTTTTATAAGGTTAAAAATTTCTCTCGAAACAGGACTTGAACCGACAACCTCTTACACGAATTCCCGAGCGATTTTTTAATCTTTATAATGTTCCCTAGCACGGGTTAGTGCTTTAGCAAATACAAAAAGTTGTTTTAACAATGTTAAATCTACGTATACAACGTGTTACAAAACATCCTAACTCTTTTTACAGGGTGTAACCTACTGGTCAACAGGATGTCAATTCTGTAAAAAAAAGTTGAAAAAAACAATTTTTATTTTATAACCTCAAAATAGTGTTTTTTAAATACCTTTTTTGTTTTTGGTATTAGCTCAAATTAAAAAATATGAATGTATGTGTATGTGCATTTGCATAGGTTTGAGTTGTTAAAACATTGTGAAAGTCAATGATAACAATATTAAAAAAATACTTTTCTCCCGCTACAGCGTTCACATTTTATTAATTTAAAAATTAACGGAACGTCATAGAGCTAAAAAAATATTTAGGTTGTGATACCTATCACCGGGTGCTACTACCCTGTAAAAAGAGTTAGTATCTTTTGTAACACCTTGTATTTCCCTACACAAAAGTATTGTTATTATTTTCTATGTAAATAACCCCATTCTTCACCCATAGGAACTCCTAGCCGAAGCGTTAGGCAACAAACACGTGCTAGAAGAACTGAACGACAGATGCGAAAACCTCATGGAGCTCAGCGCATGCGCCTGGGTCCGAGACAACACGGTGACCCTGCAGACTGAATACACCACCCTACTCACCCGGATACAAGGTCTAGTCTCCAACGGCGAGAAAAACCTCTCCGATCACACAGAGTTCATCAAAGCCAAGGAGGACCTCAAGCAATGGCTGGAGACCGCCCACGGAACCGTACAAGACTCTATCGGCGTAGGCGATATAGACACCACTAAAGACAAATTGGAGACTGTAAAACTGGTCAGCAACAGAATGACCGAGGGCCACCATCTACTGGTCGTCCTCCAAGAAGCATTCAAAAAGGCTCTAAACAACACCCCGCCAGAAGAACAAGACAGTCTGAGAAACGACGTCCAAGTGCTGCAAGAGAGCTGGGACCAACTGAAGATAGATCTCAACTCCATCACAGCCCAGCTCAAGGCTGCCATCGGCAAGTGGGAGGACTTTGACGAGTCCAAGAACAAGATGAACAAATGGATCAAGGACACTGAACAGAACTTGGACAAAGTACCGCCCACGGGCGGCGAGTTCGGCGAAATGAAGACGCTGCTCGAGAAATACAAGCACATAGAAGACGAGATCGACAACAAGAAGCCGGAGTTGGAAAGACTCAAAGGCGAAGCCGCGGAACTAAGCGGCTGGGCCAAGAAACCGGCCGTCAAAGAATCCGTCGTCGAAATCGAAAAGAAGATCAACGCTCTCAGAGCCAAGTGCGCCGCGAAGAAAGCCGAACTCGAATCCGAGATCAAAGACTACAACAAATACCACCAGTCCCTACAAGACACCGAAAAATGGCTGCTCCAGATCTCCTTCCAGCTAATGGCTCACAATTCACTCTACATTTCGAACCGCGAACAAACCGAGGAGCAACTGGCTCAACACGCGGTCTTACTAGACGACATACAGAAGTACCGCTCCACTCTAGACGAACTGGAGGGCAAGGGACGCGCCCAGATCGAGCGCTACCAGAAAAACACTCCATCCATCAAAGACACTGTCGGGAAGCAGCTGAAGAACGTAAACGACAGTCACAAGTCCCTTCTGGCCACGGCGCTGCAGATCGAGCGGCGACTGAGGGAGGGTTTGGCCAAGTTCAAGGAGTACGAGGATACGCTGGAGAGTATCCTGAACAACTTGGACGAGTGTGAACCGGCTATCACGGAGCTGGATGTGCCCGTCGATGGCCTGTCGCACGGACGGGATCTGCTGGACAAAGCAAGGGTGAGTTTTTTTAATTTTTCTTTTCATGTTTATTACGAGACGTTGTTGTAGAAAACCGGCTTCTTACCAAGTTTATTTTCCCTTTGTTTAACGATTTCTGAATTGAGAAATTCGCTAAGCAAGCACTTAAGTATGGTTCTGTCTCTGCGGATTTGTCACAAAAGAACATGACAGGGCGATACTTAAGTATTTACTTAGTAAAATTGTCAATTCAGAAACCGGACCTATGGCACCGACTAATTGTGAGTCAGACCTCTTCTTAAACGTGTATAAATCCAGTTTTCTCAATAATGTCTTGTAATTATAATTGAGTTGTTACTTATAATTTATTCTTCGAACTCTATCTGCCAATTTCTGAATTGAGAAATTCACTAAGCAAATACGTAAGTATCGTTCTATCTCTGCCGATTTCTCACAAAAGAGCGTGACAACGATATTTAAGTATTTACTTAGTATAATTCTCAATTCAGAAACCGGGCCTGTTTTCTGGTTCTTTTTCCCTACAAAACGTAAACAACCAATCCTCATAATTTTGTAACTTTCCCTTTGATATAAACCTTTAAAGTTAAAGCTGTAATGTATCATACAGATGTTAAATGAAAACAACTTCTATTTGATGAATAGAACCGCCCTTCTATAACTGTCCCTAACCATTTTTTGTTTGACAGTGTATTGCTAGTCTTCTCTGTAAAAGAGGAAACATCTGTGGTTACTAATATACATGGTGCCTACCATCTTGGAACCACACTCACATCTACAGGCGCTCCAGAACAAGCCGCAAACAAGGAAGGGAAATTCGCCATCTTAGATTCTAATAATTATCCAAGTGGTAAAACAATTGTGTTATGAAACAAAGTAACGCTTTGTGATTTAGTTTTACGAATGATATTGAAACAGCCACAGAAAGAAGAAACATTAACTGCCTATTTCTGAATTGAGAAAGTCGCTAAGCAAGTATCATTCTGTCTCTGTAGATTTCTAAAAAAAGAACGCGACAGAACGATAATTAAGTATTTTCTTAGTAAAATTCTCAATTCAGAAACCGGGCCTATGTGCACAACAATATTTAGTACAAATCATGGCTTTGATATTGAATCTCAACCAACGTCATCATTTGGATAAATTGTACCTGTTTTGAACATTAGATCACTAAAAAGGAAAATTCTTGCTTGTGTTCATAAGATACGGTTCAATATCATTCGAAAACTATTAAGCGTTAGCCAGCTAACTCTGAGTTAACGTCAATAATTGTATAATCAATGTCAAATTAACTTAGAGTTAGTAAGTTGACTAACCGTGACTGACGGAAGTCCGCTTAAGGGTGGACGTTAGCAGCGTGGCGGGAAATTCAAAATTTTCGCAGTTTTTTACATTTTGTAGCTAAACTGAGCTATTTTTGTTCAGCGATTTTTCGTTCGCGGCAATAAAACAGTATTGTTTTCATTATTGTAAACAATCAGCCGATTATGTGTTCTGGTCTACGAAGCAGTGGCACGGCCCAAAAACCATTGCGTTACAGGCTAAGGCCCCAGAACACATAATCGGCTGAATTATTATTGTTCTGTTGTGTACAATAATGAAAATAATGTTATTGCCGCGAACGAAAAATCGCCGAACAAAAATAGCTCAGTTTAGCTACAAAATGTAAAAAGCTGTGAAAATTTGAATTTCCCGCCACGCTGCTATCTTCCAGCCTTAACTCGACGTGAACGGAGTTTCTTTTAACCACGGTTTGCCGAGGAGTTTTCTAACACTCCCAAAAGTCAGGTCGTCTAGTTCATAGCGTCACCCGGTTGCCAAAGCCAATGGTACAAGCTTGGAACCAATTCCGTCCACTGCAGGCGCTGCACAACAAGCTGCAGACCGAGAAGGGTCGTCTTTCGGCCGCCGTGGCCGCGTGCTCGGCCGCCGCCGCCTCGGTCTCTCGGCCTTCGTCCCCCGCCGACTCGGCCCCGCTGCCCGTCCCGCCGAGGGAGCTGTACGTGCGAGCAAGGCTCGAGGACCTCATTGACCAGGTACTGGCTATGTCGGGAAAGGTGCTGGGCTCGGATGTATTGATGTCGTTTTGAGTTGACTTCGTGTGATGGGTGTTGTGTTTCTAACAGGTGTAAACTGCAGGGTGCACTCTTATTCGATTGCGGAACTTTAAGTAGGCTGTCTTCTGATCAATACAAACAACTTGTACTAGGTGGCGAAAAAAATTGAGCGTTAAAATATTAACTATCAGACTCAGTACTGCGCCAAATGTATGAAACATTTTTGGCGCAGTAGTGCGTCGACCTTTTGTATGGAACAGCAGATATTTTTTTAGCTCCATTTTTTTAGCCACCTACTACAACTTGTTTTTATTGATCGGTAGACAGCCTACTTAAAGTTCCACTATCGACTTGAAGTAACCCTGTAGATGGGGTACAGTTCGGTCAATATTTGTGACGGATGACAAGCTAGTAAAATATAAAGGCCGCTAAAGGGATCACATTCCTGACTGAATCCGTGTAGAACCGCTATCGCCAAAAAGATTGAATCGAGCTGTATCCGATGTCATAGGATATAACCAAACTCTTGGAGCATAAAAGCAGATATGTTTAGGATATAGCACAGTTAAACTGGTTTTGATGAAAACTTCATGCAATACGGAATAAGTGTTGCATGAATCCGTGCTTTACCCGCTTATCTGCATAACCTTCGGGTAAAAAGTTCTTCACTTTTTGACACGAAAATCAATTTGTAACCAGTCGAAAGTTAATGAAACTTTGTAGTTTAAATTAATGCTCTGATAGAAAAGTCCTTGCCCTGGTGAAGTTGGCGGGCTTCGCTTAAGTTTGAAGGCTTCTTAAAATACTTTTTGAATTTCAATGGACTTTTCTTTTAACATGGTGCGAATCTAATTTTTGTTGAGTTTACCAGGTGTCCTCGAAAAGAACAGATCCAACGAATTCAGGTCTTGAAAGTACATTTTAAAAGTAAATTTTACTATGTAGTTTAATACTTACACTTAGATTAATCAGTGTTTCATAGTAGAGCTAGCGGTAGTTAGGTAACATTACATTACAAGCAACAATGTATAAAGGCTTTCGTTGGCTCAGTCTTTTTACTTGCACCTGGTGAATTTAGCAAAGAAATTGAATCAAGATCATTCATAATATCAATTTAATGATCATATTTACCTAAATTAAAAATCGAGTCCACGGAATGACAGTTGCTACTGTCAGATAAAGCCAATGGATGGCCAGGGATGTTAAACAATCGATCGATTATCATAAAAACCATTTAAGTATTGGAATAAAAGATGACTTCACTTACTGTAAGTTCTTTGAAACGTTATGAATTATCTTGACTCATTAATATTAGGCACTAAATCGCACCATCCGATAGAATGACACCAAACTGTGAATCACATGAGTTTTGCTGTTGAGTGTTTGTGTGAATTAATAAGCACTTTTATTATCTTAAGATATTTTTGCAGTGCAGTATTTACTTAGGTATGTGGTACTCGCTTGACTGATTTCAAAAGTAGGTATCGTATTTTTAACACCAGTCAAGTTACGAGTACCGTATTGCACTTTGTTATATCTTTCTTTGAGACAGAGTTGAATTTTGAGCATACACTTGTCTATCTATCTATCCAGCCAATAAATACAGCCCACTGCTGGGCAAAGGCCTCTTCCTTTTCACGCCAACCCCCTCGGTCTAATGCCAGTCTCGTCCATTGTCCTGCCGCTGTTTTGACAATGTAATCGACCTATAGAGCTTTCGGTCTACCCGTCGACCCATTCTAGGCCACCATTGTTTTTGTGTTACACTTGTAACTCAAATGTTTTCCCAAATTATTCAAAACAGGCCACAGACTGGCTGCTGTTCTATGGCTGACTCATGCAGCGCAAAAGTAAGAATAAGTTCAAACAAACATCAAAAGTGTCTCGATCCCAAGCACGTTTTTACAAAAAAACAATATTTTAAATATATTTGAATATTAGAAAATTACGTAATAATTTTCTGGTTAGCTACGTTATCTCATCTCTTCATTGCCGATATATCGGAACGTTATCCCTTTTCCCCTCGGGGCCAGAGTTTTTTTTCCGAAAAGCAGTTTTCCTTACAAAATTAAAATATTATCCCTAGATCCTACTTTTGAAGAGTGTACTTATCCTCAGCAAAATGCGCTGTAAAACACATCCGCCAAAATCCAGCTCTGTCGACCACTAACACGCACCCTTTGCTCGTGTGTCTGTCTGTCACGCATGGTTTGTCTCTTGTAGCGATCTGTAGCCGACGTGGGGGCGCAGCCGCGCGTAGATGCTATACTAAAGGGCGTGGAGGAGCCAGAGTTTCACAGGAAACTGAGGGATGTGGAGCTGCAGGTTAGTGGCTTTGCATGGTTGAGCTGGAGCTTCGTAGTGTTGAAAGCTGTACTTATGCTAAGGTGGCCACTTTTGGCGAGAATCGATTGCATTCTTAAGTTCTAGGATCTGGAATCAAAACCTTAGGTCCTAAAAATAGTTAAGCCTCGCGTTCAGGAATCGCAGGAGAGTTTTTAGCAAAAAGCGCCTCCAAAAAGAAGATATGTTTTTTTTTTCTTTGGCGGCGCTACTTGTGCGTCCTATTGCGTCTTAATGAACGTTAATTCTCGTTCGTAGTGAACCGTCTGGTCAAATTATTTGGAAATTGTAATGGGAAGGAAAATAAATCACGTGAACATCAAAAATCCAAAAAACCCACCAAAAAGCTAGGCTACTGAGTCATGGATTTATTTACAAGTTACGCTCTATTAGGCCAAGAAAAGGTTTTTGCCCAGCTAGTGGGACATGTACACTTGTACAGGCTACATCTTACTTACTTTACGCTCTATTCTAATAAGAGAGCTGGCTACCCTTTTAGTATTTCAGTACGTAAATTTCACATAAATATATAGATTTCACACTAAATCATTTGAGACCAACGATTCTGCACAAAGTGCACACATTTTCACGTAGACGACCAAATGTAGAGGTAAAAGATTCTTCTTATTGTAGTACCGTCTCCTATCGGAGGTTGGCAATCATCTTGGCTATCTAAAAGCTAGTGTCACATAAACCCTACAATCAACGCACGAAACCTTACCATTTACCATCTCTCCAGGTCCAAAGCCACCTCGAGACCCTCGGCCTCGCCGTCCATGACATGGAGGAAGCCATGAAGCAAGTGACGGAGATCCAGGAGTGGATCAACGCGCACAAGGCTCTGGCACGCGATTGGCTCGCCAACCCGTCCAAGTTGCGCCCTGAAGCGGCCAAGCAAGACATGGCGGCCATGAACGACGCGCTAGTGTCTCTTGGAGAGAAACGCAACAGGCTGCTGACCGAGATACCTACTGATGGTGAGTGTTATCAATAGATCCAGGAGTGGATCAACGCGCACAAGGCTCTGGCGCGCGATTGGCTTGCCAACCCGTCCAAGTTATACCCGGATCCGTCAAAGTCCGGAGAGAAACGCAACAGGCTGCTGACTGAGATACTTACTGATGGTTAGTGTTGTCAATGAATCCATCTATATGTGGAGTGGGTGATCATGCTCCTCAGTATATAAGAACATTTCCCGCCAGTCAGATGTTAGAACCATGGTCCAACCGACCATGGTTTGAAGTTGTCTGTGTTCTCAGCTACGAGAATTGTCCTGCTCCCCCATCAACCTCCCAGGTTCTTTATTTTCCAGCAGCAGTCTTATCTAGGCCACCACTCTGTGACCACTTTTTTTCCATCGTCCGTCATCCCGCCTTGTCAAATGCCCTGCCCAGGTCTTGTTTTCAAGTATCTAAATAAAATATCTAATGCATTTTCCCTTCTCTTAGGGCTAGAAGACGAGATCAACCTTGAGGAAGAGCTCGACGATCTAGAGCAGGACATCCTCAAGGCGATGGAGCGAGAGAAGGGTAACCAGAGCACCATCGACGACTTCCGACACAGATGCCAAGAGATCCACGACTGGTTCGATTCAACCCTCAAGAAGATGTGCCTCGCCGACAAGGGCTCCGGCCTACCGTGCCCGCAGAAACTGGAGAAACTGAGGGAGCTAGCCAACGAGTTTGAGCAGGGCGGCAAGGATAAGGTCGAGAATATCAAGACGGTGGGGTCGAAGGTCATCAATATCGTCAGCAATTTGGAGTCGCAACAGGTTGAGGAGCAGGTGAGTCTTTGGATTGTTTGTTTTAGCTCCTGCTTGAAAACCTGCAGGAATAGATAAGATGACCCTGCCATATTTACCATCATTCTCTTGTTTTTTGTCTGAATAAATTCGTCCCAGGGACAAGTCAACTAACGAATTCTTGTTCTTTTACGTCTGGGGTTTTTAAAATCCTGCTCGATCTAAACATGTCCAAAGCTCTGCAGCGTCCGTATGCACATCATCAGTCTAGTGACAATATAGGTGGCACTGGACGCTGTACAAATCGTCTACTTTAGATGCAAATGTCTATACAGGGTGGATTTTTGAGACGGGGCAGTAATATAATAAGACTTTTGATCCCTACTTTGTTTCAAATCATGGATACAGGTAGATAAGCATAAAAAAAAATATTTTGGTATTTTAGCATTTTTCTTGCTGACTGTATTTTTTTTCCAAAATCTGTGAATGCAGTTCATAATATCTCAAAAAATTATGGATGGTCTCGTGGAAACGTTTTCCTGCAACTGTAATGATTAAGATTAAGCCCTTACTGTCCAGTCTCTAAAACCAGTATAATGTATAATTGAACGAGCGAGCGAAGCGAGCGAAGTTCTCCGAGTCTACTTGTACAATCCGGCGTTTGTATGTATGTATGTATGTATGTATGTATGTTTGTATGTATGTTTGTATGTTTGTATGTATGAATGTTTGTTCGACGATAACTTGAGTAAATTTTATCGGATCGTCATGAAATTTGGTAAGTGGGTAAATGAGGCAAAGACAATTTTTAAGTTCGAACATGAGCCAAATCGGTCGAGGGGTTACTGAGATATAGGGTTGTTAAGTTTATATGGGGTCGCGAGTTCACAGTTCGGGGCGAACCACTAGTAAGTATAATAAGTTTTATGTCTAGTTTACAGGTGAGTCATCCCAATTTACCTTTCAGATGAAGTCAGTCGAGAGGCGCTACAATGACATCGCCAAGCGCATCCAGCGCAAACTACAGATGCTCGAGATCACATACAAAGCCATCGATGGAACCAAGAGCGAGGTCAAGGCACAGAACGAATGGATGCAGAAGGAGATCGATCACATCGTCCACCCAGAGCCTCTTGGATACGAGAGCAAGTCCTGCAAAGAACGACAGAAGAAGATCGCCAACTTACTCAAAGAAACCGATGGCAAGAAGACGGTCATAGACTCGCTGGAAAAGAAGGTCAGCAACATACAAGCCGAACTTGAACCTTCCGAACAGACGCAACTAGAGTCTGAATTGTCCGAACTGGCCTCCAAGCAAAAGCAACTTGCGTCCCTAATTAAACAAGAGATCGAACGACTAGGCACCTGCTCCGAAGACAGGAAGAAACTCGAGAACGATATCGAGAAAACCCAGAAGTGGTTGAAGAACAAACTCGCTGAAATTAAGAAACTTGGCGGCTCAATACCACTTGAAGCAGCCAAGGTGGAGAAAGAAATCGCCATTCACAAGAAACACCAGAGTGAACTAAACGACTTCCACAACGATACCTTAACAGAAGTCGTGAGGCAAGGCAATGCGGTCTCTAAAGACTGCACTCCTGAAGATAGAGCCAAGCTTCAAGCCATCTTGGAAGACCTTAACAAAATGTACACTTCAGCTAAAGTCGATATCGACGATAAACTAGGAGCTCTCAATAAACTGCTACAAGGCAGAAACGACTTTGAAGCCGAGGTAGCCAAGTGTCAGAGTTGGTTGAACGAGGCAGAAGTAGCTGCCACGCCGGAGTTGAGAACCACTAGTCTGCAACTCTTGGAGGAACAACTAGCCAAGTTTGAGAAGCTTAGTAAAGAGGCTGAAGATGTTGAAAAGAATATTGGCAAGATCAAAGACAAGTCAAAGGACATAATGGATTCTCTATCAGACTCAAACAAGCTACAACTGAAGGAACAAGTCAATATCTTATCCGATAAGTTTGTTCGAATTAACGCAATAATCAACGACAAAAAGAATATCCTTTTAAAACATATCAAGGAATACAAGGATGCCGCGGCCAAGATCGCTGCGGCTCTAGAGTTCCTCTCCGACATACAGAACAAACTAAAGGCATTGAACAAACCTATCGGAAGCAAGGTGGAAGACGTGCAACCCATCATACAAGCCTACGAAGCTATTTTAGTAGACTTGAAGAAAAACAAGGCTATGTTGAACGAACTACAAGGCGGAAACCTTCACGACTTGCAAGACATCCTAACACAGCAAGACGATCTAATGAACACCATCGAAGACCAAATATCCAAACTAAAACAGCTGCTACTACTTAGAGAGCAATTCTTCGCGCTAGTGAAAGAAATCAACGAGTTTATCGCGAAGTACACAGACTTGACAGCGGAAATTGAAAGGTCCAATGACTCGCTCGAAGACAAGATCAAACGCTATGACGATATCATTGGCAAGATCCAAGGCTGCGAAGCTCTGCTGGCTACAGCCACCGACAAAGGACAACAAATCGCTGCCGAGGGCACTGTCATCGACAGAAATAACATTACCGAACTTCTGCAGTCGTTGAAACAACAGCTGTTGAACCTAAGAAGAACTGTCGAGTCCAAACGCCAAGAGCACGAGCGAGCGGCGGCTGAACACAAGAAGATAGCCTCAGACCTGTCCGAAATACTTCAGTTACTACACAACAACGAAGCCGCGGTGCACTCGAGACCTCTACTCAACAGAGACGTCGCCAGTGTCGACAAAAAGCTAATAGAACACGCAACATTAGCCAAGAACATCCAAGCATTCTTAGACAAGCTAACAAAGATCACCGATGTAATCAAAAACGACGACGGCGTTCCCGGATCGCTTTTAGAAATGGTCTCCGAAGCGAACTCTCTGAAAACGTCCCTGCCAGCCGAACTGGCTAACAGAGAAAAGTACCTACAAGACAACAAGAAGTACAGACAACAATACCTGCAACTGGTCGAGAAGTTGAACATTTGGGCGAACGAAGCCGCCATCCGGCTCAACATGGGCAAGAACGGAACCGACTTCGAGAACATAGAATCCGATTTAGAAGAGCACAAGTCCTTCTTCAACGCTTCAGAGCCCGAAATGAAGGACCTCGTTGGCAAACGCATGCAGGATATCGTCGACAAAATCTGGCCATCTTTAGCGGGCTCCGAACAAGACGAGCTGTCCAAAGAGCATCAGAAACACAACCAGCTGTTGAAAAACACTCTGAACTCGGCGAAATCAAGACAGGCGCAACTTGAGCAAGACCTAGAGATCTGGAAGGACTTCTGCCAGCTCGTGGAAAAGATCAAGGCGATCCTTGACAAAGATGACGTCAAGGATGAGCCGATAATGTCGGTGGACGCGCTGAGGCTGCATGTGGAAAAGCTGAACCACGCGAGGAATGATTTGGAGGTGAGTGTTTCCACTTTTTGTTCTCTTGGTGATAACAGTAAAACCTTATTTTTGTACAGTCGGCTACACGCTTGTATAGGTACCCCTTTTTGTCTGATAGACTAATTTATGCCGCGCGCGATAAGAGCTAATATGAAGCATCCAAGCGTGTCGCAGACCGTACTTATTACTCATGTGTTTGATACTTTATCGAATATTCGTAAATTCTAAATTATTTCCATATTTTTAGAATTATTTCAGCGGTTTTACGGAGTTTTACCCAAGTTTCGGGCCTTAAGTTAGACTGTAGTTCAAAAAGTTGTTGCCAATTCCAATTTAAACCTGCCACCATGACGTAGCACCAGTTATCAAGCTTAGCATAACCGAATTTAATAAAGTTAGAATTTAGAATGAATAGGGTCCTCCGATTTGAATTCATAGGGATTCGATAGAGATAGGACAGAAAAAGGAATAGCGCTATATTACACTACAATCTAGTTGATGCCTACTAGATATATCGCATTATAAATAAATACTCAGTCGATGTGTACTCTTCAATCAACTGTCGACTGTATAAATTATGGTCCAAACAATGTCATTACCATTTTAAATCAATGAAAACTGCTTCACAATACACTGGTTTAAATTAACATTTGGAGAAATGCAGCATTGTCTCTTTGCTGTTGGAAAATAGACTCTATTGGAAAGTCACAGCAAGATACGACTGATATTTCAAACGTTGAAGAAAGAATAGCAATCTTAAGAGCTATTTCATCTTCCAAGACATTGCTATTACACAAAAGGTTGACTGTAGATACTACTGTTAATGTTGAGGTAGGGGCTTGTAGTTTTAGTCCATAAACTTTTATTCAGTTATACATAACAGTTTCCCCAAGTGAAAACCAACTCCGTAGATACAAATGGACGCCAAGCACGCTCCGATATTTCACCACCTAAGTAGAGTCGTAAATGCGATAAGAAGACTGTGACTTTCCATAGGTTTTGAAGATAGGTTTACGAAGACATTAAGAAAATAATGTGCGAATTACTTGCATGTGTGTTGGTTAGTTTTGATAGAAGTATTTCTTTTAAAAAATTCCTACGGTGCACAAACGCTGCAACCCATCATCAGAGGATCATAATTAATGCGTCTTTATAGGCACAACTAGCGACGCAAATGAAAAAAAAATCATATCTTCTTTTTGGATCCGATTTTTTGCGAAGCATTAAATGATAATCCCTAGGCTTAACTATTTTTAGGACCTAAGGTTTGGATTCCAGATCCTATAAAGATACATATTTGAATTGAAATTACTCTTGTCTTTTCTAGACACTGAATAAATCGTAGGTAATAAACGGAAAGGCCAATGGGTAGTTTTTACACAAGCACTTTAAAATAAGTAGCCCCAGCCTACATCAACTTATCAGTATCGCCTAACAGTTGTCAGATACCAATCATCACTGTAGGAATAAGCGACCAATTAATTTATCACTAGATCTTCGTATAAGGAACTGTTATAAAAACCAAGTGAGGACAGAAATCCTAATCAGAATTCTCACGACGAGCGGAGCTGCCCACAGCTGGGAAATATACAGAAGTTTAGCTCACAGCTAGGAAATATACGGAAGTTTAGCTCACAGCTAGGAAATATACAGAAGTTTAGCTCACAGCTAGGAAATATACAGAAGTTTAGCTCACAGCTAGGAAATATACAGAAGTTTCTTCGCTATCTTCTCCTACAAGGTGTTACAAAAGTACCAAACTATTTTTTACAGGGTGTAACCTACTGATGTGCAGGATGTCAAATCTGTAAAATAAAGTTAAAAAAAAAACAATTATTATTTTATAATCACAAAATAAAAAAAAAATCATAACTTTATTGTTTTTGTTATTAGCGGCGTTTTACCTTAGAATAAAACGCTTATTAAATACTTACCTTACATATTTGAAGCTTACATTGCCAAAGCCTCGGGCTTCTATGTATGCCCAGCAAGAATTTATTCTCTCACAAATACTGAATAAAATTCACATACTCCTGCAGATAATTACGGTTCCTATTGGTTTGTACTCACGACAGCACGTCAGAGTGTACACTTTTGTCGTAAAGTCGCCTGTAACGTAATCGAGTAGAGTGCTAGCGTGTAAGGGTCGACGTGCTGTCGTGTGTATAATAGTCAACCCTTGTTGGTATTGCATTCACAACCAGAACTTTGCAGATATACATGCTCAGCAAACATAAATTTGAATAAAAAACAGATACTCTCGCAGATGTACAGGATGTCAAATCTGTAAAATAAAGTTAAAAAAAACAATTATTATTTTATAATCACAAAATGAAAAAAAAATCATAACTTTATTGTTTTTGTTATTAGCTCAAATTTAAAAATATGTTTGTGCGGGTAGGTGCATTTACATAGCTCTGAGTTGTTAAAACATTGTGAAAGTCAATGAAAACAATATTAAAAAAATACTTTTCTCTCGCCACATCATTCACATTTTATTAATTTAAAAATTAACGGAACGTCATAGAGCAAAAAAAAATATTTAGGTTCACCGGGTCCTATTACCCTGTAAAAAGAGTTAGGTACTTTTGTAACACCTTGTATAGAAATCTGATGAGCCTATGCTGGATTATGCCAACCTAGTGCTTCCTAAAACTGACTGTTGCACCGTTTAGGTATTTGGAGCAGGAATGAAGAAATGGCGTTGAAATACCTGCGTATAAAATCAGCAGCCGCTTGCAGTTAACTTTGACGAACACTAGTTTATCTGTGTATGGAAAAATTTCAAAGACCATGGTGGGCGACAAAAGCCACTTTATTTTATCCAGGTTCTTTAGCAGCAGATTCTTCAGCAATTTCTGGTTCTCTCTTAGGGGGTTCTGGGCAAGGCTAATGTTCAATCAAGGCACTATAGCGTAGGTCCAAACAGATCGTAGTCTGCGATGAAATTTTCTTCCACTGAATGGATAGAACCCTCTGTGTCCTCGGTTTTTGCTGGTGATGCTCCGAGCATTGTTAAATTGGCATGACTAATAAACTCGGTCCCCGACGAGCTCTTAAGGTGCGATAGTACCATTTGGATGACAGCTGTTTTGTTACTTTCGTTATAACTACATATATCGAGATAGCGAAACAACTGATAATGACTTGTCGTAGATACCTACTTTAAAAACCCTATTTATAAAACGTTACCAGGGGTGGCCACTACCTCATACGATTACCTACCTAAACGTTACCGTGACACTGACTGACAGACAACAACGAACCACCGAAATGACTGAACTAACGTGAAATTTCGAACATAACTAACTATGTTTTTTCGTGGTGTCGACTGTAGAGGTGAACTAGAACAGATTTCCTGAAAATCTTCCCTAAAAGGGTGAAACGGGGTCCGTAAGTTTGCATCAGAAATGTTCGATAAATGGGTGTAATATTCCTGTGCAGACAGTTTCCAGTCATCGATCGTTCGGTGTTTCTAGTGGCCGAATAGGTGGCAGCTTCACCGTCTAAAGGCCCAGTAAATAGTCGTCGTCGTCTATGATAACAGTTTCCATACGCAAAGGATGTGGCGTACCCTGTCGTGGTGATGGATGATGTAAGATCTGTGGACGTTAGGTGATGACTTGGTATTATTCTTCTTCTTGGCGTGCCTCGCCACTACTGGAGGTTGGCCGTTAGCTTTTCATATCCTTTTCTGACGCTGGCTATCTCAGTCCATTCCCTGATGTTTTTGAGCCACGACTTGGTATTGCAATCAACAAAATGGCAATACATTTTAGCCAACTTAAAGTGAAGCCTCCCCTTAAGTGAGGAATGACATAACACGCTCGTCGGCCCCAACCAAGGTCCTCGTTCAGTCGTATATTGACATCATCGCAATGAGACGCTCGCACCAAGCATACTCAACTTTTCATTACACTTTATTGTTGTGCAATTGTGAAATTCACATTCCTACCTAGATAGTGTGCTGTGAGATATTGCGGACTTTATAATTTGCTAGTTTAGTTTTTACTTTGTAGTTTTTGTCGTAGCAAAAATTCCGCGGAAGAGGAAGGTGAGTGCACGTGGGTCGGTTGTGTGTTTGTAAACAATAATTTATGCAAGTACATACTTACCTATCGATAGGTGATATTGGCCCGATTTCTGAATTGAGAAATTCGCTAAGCAAGCACTTAAATATAGCTCCGTCTCTGCAGATTACTCACAATAGAACGTGACAGAACGATACTTAAGTATTTGCTTAGTAAAATTCTTAATTCAGAAACCGGGCCATTGTGTACAAGGAAATACAAGTTTAGGATTTGTGTACGAATATTTGAAGTGACCAACATTGTAAAGTATACTCTACCTACTACTTCACATAGCTGTGCTGTCCAGGAGGGGTTTTGACTTAAAAATTTGTTTTTGCTCACCCTTTACAGGTGTAACTATGACAATATTTTGAGGGTCTTTTCAAAAGACTTGGATAAATCTGCCATCTACCAAGACAGAAATTTTAGAGTCTGACACATCATTTAGCTCGATTTTCGCAATTATCTTAGATTTCTTAGAATTATCAAAGGGTGACGTTATGAGATATAACCCGTGTCATTAAAGAAAACATTTAGGATGGACTTCAAAACAATCGCCCACACGCTAGGTTTTTAACTCCGTCCTATTTTTTTTCTTTAATGACACGGGCTATAGTATCTCCCGTGCTAGAAGTTGCCACAAAAAGCCGGTAACACGTGCTCCATAGCCCAATTAGTCATCTTGTTACAAAGTCTTCACAGACTGTTCTAACATCGCTAACTGTTCTCTAGTTTCCCCGAAGCGGTGTGGTCTCTATAAATAACTATGATAACAAGTGTCCGGTAGGAAGCTGGTAGGCTATAATATTAGTGTTTCCGTTCAGTTATAATTAATTAATATCACGTTTTCGCAATATTTTTCCTCGACTATCGACTAACTAACCCATACCTACTCACGAGATAAGTTGAGAATATTATTGACCTTGACACTTTATTAATGGGTCAGTCCTTCTGACCCGTGCTAGAAGTTGCCACAAAAAGCCGGTAACACGTGCTCCATAGCCCAATTAGTCATCTTGTTACAAAGTCTTCACAGACTGTTCTAACATCGCTAACTGTTCTCTAGTTTCCCCGAAGCGGTGTGGTCTCTATAAATAACTATGATAACAAGTGTCCGGTAGGAAGCTGGTAGGCTATAATATTAGTGTTTCCGTTCAGTTATAATTAATTAATATCACGTTTTCGCAATATTTTTCCTCGACTATCGACTAACTAACCCATACCTACTCACGAGATAAGTTGAGAATATTATTGACCTTGACACTTTATTAATGGGTCAGTCCTTGAGGCGTATGTAGACTGAGTAGGCAATGACTGCGATATACCTGCATTTATAGATGTTACAAGACTATGTAAGTAGTTATGACAATATTCAGAATTTACTGAATGTCACTGATCCTAAAGTACCTCTTCCATCCATTCAGTCGTTCCCTCAATGCTGAGGATCGTGACCATCATTTTAGTTGACAGAGAGTAGAGTTCTCCATTGCGCTCTATCACTCGCAATGTGGATCAGTTTGTGCAGGTGTTTATGCGTGGCTTTGGTTAAAATATCCGTGCATCTAGCGGGTGGTCTGCCTCGAGCTCTCTTTCCCTCCACCTTTCCCGTCATAATTTGTTTTTCCGGGCTATCAGGTCCTCTACGGGCTATGTGACCGTAAAGTACCTTTTAAAATACTTACAATGTTTTAATTGGTTATGGAGTTTATAATGGCCATGCAATCTAGTTGAATTTGCGTTTATCAGAAAGCGATTATCGGTTTTATAGCACTGTAAACAACATTCCTGTTAACCGTGTTTTATTGACCTAGCGTTACTTATTATCTTCAATGACTTTCCATCTTGTCTTGATTAGTTATGCATTTTTGGAAATCTGAAACATACAACTCTGAACAGACACTGATTAGCGTCTGCGTATGCTGTATGTATGAGAATCAGTATAATGCTAGATAATGTGCTAATTAATAATGATTATATGAAATATGCATTACTTTCTATATTTTGCTGTAAATTAGATGGAGAAAATACTTTGATATTTAAGAAAATACCTATTTTCTTTCATCATCCTCACCACTATGAAACTTGTAGTGTATCTTTATCTTCTTGTAGTGCCGTCTCGTATCGGAGGTTGGCAATCACATTGGCTATTTCTTCTTTTGAGGGTGCCAAACGGAACAAAGAGCTCGTGGATTGTTAGAACCAATGGCGTAAGTTCTCAAGCCAGGATATCTTGGGTCTTTCAGGTCTCCTCCTGCCTGGTATTTTCCCTTGGATGATACGTTAAACAAGTTTATAATGGGTATTGCGCAAACTCTAATACCAGGGGTGGCCACTACCTCATACGATTACTACTACTACATGGCCAAAATACTCAAGTTTGCGTTTTTTTTGGTCTTCATTACCTCAACGTTTTTTGTCGTCCTCTGGAGCACGAAACAATAAAACGAGCATAAAACGGATAGACAATAATAAAAACGTGATGAAATGCTTTTTATACTTATCGCATGATGACTGTACTGGGTTTTCTATTGTTATCATTAAATAAATGATGTTACAGTGGCTGAGTTTCGTCACTTACCTAGGTATTTCTTTTTTCACGCGGCGTAAATTGGCAACAGCTCCGAATCTCGACAATTTCATGAAACATTCAACGTTTCTCCGCGAGCGTGAAATCGGATGTAATTTTTGGGCTATTGACAGAATAGATAGAAGTAGAACAGTTTTTTTTTTGTTGTATTTCCAAATACCCAATCTTTTTTACTATAGTAAAGGGGACAACACTGAAGTCTCAAAAATATAATAATAATTACAATATAATTCGATAGGTATTGCACAAAATGTATGAATCTTTTTTTTTCGAGTGAAATGATGGGTTCAATAACCTCTTGAAAAGTAATGACAGAATTTACTCGTTAATTAAAAATTTACATACCATATTTCAGAAAAAAAAAACCTACAGTTTACCTAGTAACTGCAACCGCTCTTTTGACGTCAACTCTCCACCATCGTACACACGAAAGCACGTCAGAGCGTACACTTTTGTCGTAAAGTCGCCCGTAACGTAACCGAGAAGAGTGCTAGCGTGTAAGTGTCGACGTGCTGTCTTGTGTACCAACTACCAATGAACCCACTTTTCCTCATGTCAGAACCAGCAGCCTCTCCTCGACGTGGTTCGGGAGAGGGCGCGGGAGCTCTGCACCGGCGCAGACGCAGCGAGCGGCGAGCGCGTCGAGCACCGCACGCGTGACCTGGCCGACCGCTGGTCGCTGACCTCAGAGACCTTGGCCAAGCGGGCGTCCACTGCAGAGCAGCAGCTGCAGCGTTGGAGCCAACTGTTGGACGTGCAGAGAAGCCTTGGCGCTGCAGTCACAGCTGCTTCAGACAGACTGCGGCAGTTGGATGCGCATCCCAGTACAAGGAGGAAGGCGCTGGATACTAGACATGCATTGCAGGTTAGTTATATGTATCAAGGACATACTTGTTTGACCGTTTAGGCTTTTGAATTGTGCCTAGGTAAGTGTCTTTCAACTTGTTGGGATGGATTATGTAGGGCCTATTACGTACCTATATCATCTGCTTATAGTCGCTCATTCTAGAAAGAACCAAAAACGAGACGTTGGACACCAGACGTGGATACCACTCGTTACCTGCAAGCGTAGCATAAGCCTGGGTTATAGGGTATCTATGGGTATACGACTCTGTCTATCCTGCTCTACGTCAAACAAAAGAGCGAGATACATATAGATGAAACCCCCTTAGGTACTACCTAACATAGCCTTATGCTACGCTTGCTGTAAAGAAAAATATTGCTTAGAAAATCCGCAATTTTTGTCTCTCACTCAATACCTCTTTGAACTCATAAATGTCTAGTGTGAGTGAAGGTGCCACTGGATGCTGTATAAATCATCTCATTACGTAGATGCAAAGTAATCTATTACTCTTTTATAAATGCCCGTTTCACATTGTTGATCTTCGATCTGACCCCTTTGTCTCTCCACCAGGAGCTGCAAAGCGATGTGCAAGGCCTGGAGGAATCCCGCGATGAACTGCTAGAGCAGGCCGATTTCGTCCTGTCGCTGTTGAAGCCACATTCGCCGGAGGCTGCTGCCCAGACCGAACAGTCGGTCAAACAGCTCGTGGAGGCCTATGAGAAGTAAGTGATGTTTGTGTGTTTGTCTTCTTCTTTGATCCCTTTACTCCTTTGTGGAGTCTGGGGCTGACACAAAGACTTTCCATTTATCTCTGTTCTTGTCTTGTGCTACGGGTTTTTGTTTTGTGATCTGCCACAGTTCGTCATTGTGCTGTGCCTGTATCCTACAGTTACTAGAGCTATTAGATTTCGTCCTGTCGCTGTTGAAGTCACATTCGCCGGAGGCTGCTGCCCAGACAGAACAATGTCGGTCAAACCAAACAGCTCGTGGATTATGTGATGTTAGTGTGTCTGTACCACAGAATACTAATTGTGGTTAGCAACGCTTGAGATACCCCGGACCCTGGACCGCCGCCTGCCTATCAATGCTTAAGTTGCTAGGGTACGTACTGCTATGGGACAGAAAGAAGGTTTTTTTATGCAAAGCAGGTATACAACGTGTTTTTTGTTTGACTGTGTGTAGGGCTGCTACGATAATACTGAAGCCTGAAGCGGCCGCTTGTGAGTAACTCCGTAATATATCTATTTTCCCAAAATTTTTCGTAGTTTACCTGCCATTTCTACATTTTATTAGGTATTTCTAAAATCTTTTTTTTTTTCTGACAAGTACATCACATTATTGATGTTCCCAAGGTAGTTAGACTCCAATAGACAGTGTAATAATGTAAGTAAGTAAATAACAGCTGAAAGTAACCCCATTTTCGGCGTGAAAAACGCAACGCTCTAATTTCTTTCAGGCTATTTTTTTATTATAAAAACTATTTGCAAACCTCCATATTGGTCATCTACTGATATAAACCAAGTTTCAGCAAAATCCAGCCTGTAGTTTAGAAATTAAACCGGAACTACGTTTGTATGGGAAAATGGTGCTCTAACGCCCTCTTAATTCGATTGTTTCGCGTCTCCACATCAGATATGTTTTAAAATGCATTTATAGACGGAAGGCAGATGAATTTTGCACAGCAATAACCTTATTATACGCAATTAAAATTCAAGACCGAGCCGCGGCCTACCTTGACCGCTCCATGTGTGTCCGACTCTGATGATGCCATATTGAAACTTGCTCATGACGTAATCTTTTTTTGCATGGCCTTACAGCCCATTTTCCTACGGCAAAACATGATCTTTTAAAATGCCGGTGATGATGCTTGAGTTTTCGGGTAGCGCATTAATACGAAATTGTATTTCAATGCCCACAATTTAGTGTCCATATTTGATCAGCAGTCTAGCCTACCTACATGCGAGTGGTCAAGGCATACCGGTACCACTTAGACATGTCTGTACTTTCCTGATAAATACTAACTTAATTCTTTGACGACCTTTAGTTAATCTGGGGGCACGGCAGTGCCCCCACCAAGTCGAGCTAAAAAGCGGCACGGCCGTACCATACTTTTCTCGAAGCAGTTCAGGCCATTTTCGACCCCCCTATAACTTCGTTTCGGATAAAACTAGAAGCCTGAATTTTCTGTAACCAAGAAACCATTGTATAAACACGAATTATTTCAAATTTCATTCAATTTGAACCAGTAGTTTAAGAATTATAACTAGTCAAAGTTTCGTATTTTGTCACTCACTCACTCACTGATTGATCATCAAAACTCTAAGGCACTTCTAGCATACATAGAAGCTTCAAATTTAGAATACAATTAGTATTTAGTGTATAAATCAAGGCAAAACTAAAATATTTTGCAATTTCAGTCCAGGTTTCTAGGTACACCAACTGCATATATAACTTTGTATTCCCATATAAATATATGGGATTACAAAGTTTTATTTGCATACATGTACAATGCAAATGTAACTTTGTAATCCTATATATTTATATGGGAATACAAAGTTTAATTTGCATACATGTACCCACGACAGCACGACAGAGTGTACAAACGTAACCGAGTAGAGTGGTAGGGTGTAAGGGTCGACGTGCTGTCTTGTGTACAATGCAAATGTAAGTTTGTAATCCTATAATGGAATCAATAGGTGTAGATATGTACCTACATAATATGTACCTACCTACATATTATTATGTTCAAAGGTAACTTGTACAATGGTAAACGGAATGAAAAAGCCAGAATGGGATGTCTTGAAGTTGTACCAAAATCCCGCAAAGTATTAAGTAGATGGACAGAGGCCCGGTTTCTGAATTGAGAATTTTGCTAAGCAAATACTTAACTATCGTTCTGTCATGCTCTTTTGTGAGAAATCTGCAGAGACAGGACGATACTTACCCATTTGCTTAGTGAATTTCTTAATTCAGAAATCGGCAGTAAGGCCCGGTTTCCGAGTTGAGAATTTTACTAAGCACATACTTACGTATCGCTCTGTCACGCTCTTTTGTGAGAAATCTGTAGAGGCAGGACTCAGAAACCGGGCCTATAAGTTTAGTTGCCCGATCGTAATTGAAGCCGTCAACTGGGAGCCCGTTTTGTCACCATTGCGTTACAGGCTAAGGGCCCTGGAAGGTAGAAGACGTACTCGTAGAAGTAGAAAGCAAAAAAAAGTAGGACTATCTACAAAAAGAAATGAGATCCCATCAAAAACAAAACTTGTAAAAAAAACCAAGCCTCGCTGCTCAGTTCTTCTACCGTAAAAAGTTTTGAGATCCATGTAATACCAAGTCGGTTAATTTATTCAGTCCCTACTTTTTAAGGGTCCTTCTGTCTTGAGTAATTTATTACGTAATTAGCTAACCTAACAACATCTTATAGTGACCATATCAAAATTAAACATCTTTTATGTTTTAAATAATTAGATTGACTTGGCAATCTAATTTAATATAATTTGTATTACTTGTGTTTTCATGCGATGGCCAAGTCAATCTATTTATTTAAAACATAAAAGACGTTTAATTTTGATATGGTCACTATAAGATGTTGTTAGGTTAGCTAATTACGTAATAAATTACTCAAGACAGAAGGACCCTTAAAAAGTAGGGACTGAATAAATTAACCGACTTGGTATTACATGGATCTCAAAACTTTTTACGGTAGAAGAACTGAGCAGCGAGGCTTGGTTTTTTTTACAAGTTTTGTTTTTGATGGGATGATTTATTCAGCGCCTAGTTGCACATCTACAGACACGAAGTGACGTGGTAAAGTCGCCACTCAGAGGCTGTAGTTGTTATGAAACTCAAGTTTTTTTATTTATTATTTTATTTGAAAACTCACTTATTCTACCTTTACAGGTTACCCTAATACGATAAATAAGCACACAGTTTCTATAAGCACTTCAGTTAAGTTACATTATCCTATCACTTAGCTTTGCTAGTCTAGAAGTTCATAGGAAGGTCAAGTTCAATTGTAGAGTAGAATTGTAGAATATACGAACGGCGACAAGTAATCGCGTTTCACGATGTTTTCCTGCTAATTTTGCATACAATGTTTCGTTTGACTCTCGATTTTTTTGTAGTGTACAAACTGCGAATTCCCACATTTTATTGCTGGACCTTTTTATTAACTTTGTTGTACGTCAATGAAAATCAAGTAGAAATATCTTGCGTATTCTAACTTGCATAAAACTAAGGTGACCTAAAAAATAAATATTTAAAATACTAATGGTAGTTTAACGCAGTTCCAACGCCAAATACCGAAGCCAAGAAAATATCGATTAGCAGAGGCCCAGTGTAGTAAGAACATGGGGCGTGTTTGCTTTTAAATCACACTGGTAACTGGCAAGCGCCAGCCTTTACACCAATTGGTCTTCTGCCAAAACACTGTTGCCACCTTTACTTCCGGATAGTTTGACAACTCTGTAGATTTTTCAAGAGATTGTCTCAAGAGCATGATGTCTAGTCTAGTCAAGATCCGTGTTGTCTAAGGTCAGGCAAAATAAGTGGAAGGCGGAGATGTTCTACGTCGTTGCAAGCAGATGAAGAGACAGTTATCTTATAGCTTCGCTTGTCACTTTTTAAACGACTTCAAAAAAGGAGTAGGTTTCTTATGTAAGAATGTTTGTTACCTCAGAACATTTTTCTACTGAACCGATTTTGATGATCCTTTTTTTGTTTGAAAGTATACACTTCCCATGTGGTCCCATAAAAAAATGGTGAAGATTTTATGAAGAACTTCGGAGATGGAGAACGGAACTCCTCCACGGACTGCAGCAAATCATTCGGAATCAGTGCAATACCTTATTTAACAGTGTAACTTCACCAGAAAAGTCGGTTTAAAAAATACATACAGGGTGTTAAAAGACCGCCAACAAAGCGGGAAACCACGTGTTGTCCTCATCATAAGGAACATTTTTGCCCAAGGAACTATGCCTGGAAAATGAACGGTTTCCGAGATAATGAGGTTCAAAGTCAGACTTTTCAAAACTTTTTTTTTGCAGAAATGTATTCAGTATCTAGTTCTTAACATACCTTCTCAAGAAGCCATATCAAAATTATGAATATTTCTTACAAAAAACGACGTTAAAATTGCAACCCGCAATGTATTATAAACATCGGCACTTCAAGCTTAAGTAACATAAACTTATACCTACGCTTGCGCAATATTCTGTGCGTTACACGTCCATTGCGTGATTAAATATTTGTCAAAATAATAACCTAAAAAACCAAAATCATTTCCCAACAATAATTTATCGAAAAAGTACTTTGTTTTGGTGTCTAGTATGCGTGGCTTTCGGGTCTGTTGGCGGTCTTTTAACACCCTGTATACCCGAACGACTCTCATACATAGGTATGTGAGTACAAAATCTATCAACAAGTAGTTACAAAGTAATAGAGATTTGATTTCGTTCACATTGACATTGATTCGTGAACTTGAATTTCATAATCGCTCAACTCTACAATAGATTATAGTAGAGCTCAGTTTCTCTGGTTTCTTGTTATTATTATAACTAAAAAGGGTCACCAGAGGTTGTATTATTTGACGATAGTAATTGTAAAGTATAGTTTGCTAGGCGGAAATGGCAATGTCGTCAGAGGCACGCAATCATCCTCGAATGGTTAATAGCGTCCAATGATTTGTCTAAATTTTAACCGCAAATAGGCATTGCGTTGTATCGCAACTATGTGCGAAGTGATGATGATGGTTTATGTACATACGATAACACGTCAGAGTGTACAGTTTTATTGCAAAGTCGCCCGTAACGTAACCGAGCAGAGTGCTAGCGTGTAAGGGTCGACGTGCTGTCGTGTGTACCTACGTACACCAAACTAAACATTTACTGTAAGTATAGGGTCTTGACTATCTGCAAACGTATAAAAACAATTATTTTCTGCATCGTTTCCTTTGAACCATTTCTTTATTAGCCAGCTGAATCATTCGAAATCCGAGTAAAAATAGATTTTTATTTTACTGTTAACCAAACAAACGTTCAAATGATTTAAAACCTACCATTCCAACGGTGGTTAAATTCTGAAATAAAATTCTTTTGCCAAGACCTTGAAGGAATCGTGAATGCAGTGAAAAACATGTCAAAATTGTATAGATAAGTCTTAGCTTCTATGTTGATTGAAATAAGGTCCTATGTTGGTAAACGGTTTAGGTATGATATGTACCTAATATCAAACAGATTCGTTAGAAGCTATGATTGATGAACGGAAACTGAAAAGAACATAGCTGTTTCAACTGGAAATACCTACAATATCGCTCTTTGAATTGACACAGTATTTCATCACAGTCTTCTTAATCAAGGACCATAAAATGCTATTTTAAGTTTCCAAGACCATGATTTCATGTGTCACCGACGCCTCTAGAAATTTGTGAAGTCCGGCCGCTATTATGTCATCGGCCTTTTCGTTATCTTTGGTTATGATTGAATTGCTATTTCATAGTTTACATACTTACACACTTGTTGGAGGTTTATTCATACCAAAATCCCTAATTTATAGCTAAGGTCTTTTTTGGATTTCTCTTTCCGATTTAAGTTTTATTGTAAAGTCTCTTTCGGCCTCACTGTACCGAAAATACAAATAACATTGTTAGAGTTCCCAATGTTACATTACATGCGTTATCCGTAGCATAACTTTATTAGCAGACCGTGTTGAATCAATCAGTTGCCAAACTACACAACGGGAGAGCCCTATAATATTGTACCAAATTACTGAAAGTAAGCTTTACAGCGAAAGTCCTAAAGGTGATATTTCTCTACGTTTCGCCGCAGACAGGCAACGTCGCATGGCGCGTCAATGTAATCGACTTATTCCAACTGTCAGAGTCGAGAATTTCCGACGCCACTGCGCATGTGCGGCGCCTTTATGGGTCAGGGCCTCCCGCTCCATACTAGAACCTGGCACAGGGGATATTCTTAGAACAAAACGCCATTTTACCAAAGAATCCAGCCGCGCCACCGTCCCGTAGGACGAAATGCTTCAAGCATTGAACAGGCACCCAGAAAGAGTTACGAAACGAAATATATTTACGGAGTTCCCCTTCCGCGATCCAAAAACAATGCTGCCGAAACCGTGGCCGAAAATAAAGTGGCTTTAAGGATAAACAGTTTAGGTCGGTTATAAACGGGTCAGCTCGGTTATAAGGAGCCGCGAAAAGTGCCTGGAGACGCGCGCGAAACGAATTAGTGCTGGATTTATGTGTCCCAAATGTGCGCCGTCTATTTTATTCGATTCGGGCGTGAACGAGTCATTGGCTAAGCCTCGTATTTCTAGCCTAGAGACCGCCGCGGCGGCGCATGTAACATTGTACCTAAATAGAGAGTTTTGGCATTCGTTCCCCGTGTTTACCTCGGCCATATGACTGCGGCACCGGCCGGCGCCCCGCGGGCCGCATGAAAAATTCATTAGCGAAACGTCACCGAGTGCGCAGGTGCGGGCCCGAACCTCACGTCAGCTCTAAGGACCGAGAGTCAAGGTCGGCGCCGCGTCACCCGCCCGCCCGCCTGCCATCTCCGCCAGTCCGCCATGTGTGCACAACGTAAACATCTCAGCCGGTGCACTTTGAAAAAACTCGGCCGCACGAGTCTGATGTCACCGTGCAAACAAACCTATCCGATTTTAAATTTAGACGCGATGCGCGAATCTATTGCGACGCTCCATTGAGCGACGGGCGAGCGAGGCGAGCGGCAGCCGCGAGACCGCCGGCGCTAACGAACGAAGAGGTACCGCGCCGCATAACCTACCGCCGTGACCACGCCGCAGCCGCGCTCGCTCGGACATGTGGGCCCGCACCATGTGCGAGCGGGAAGCGAGCGGCAGGGCTTGCCTCGCGGTGATGCGACGACCTTGCACCCGCGTGACGCCGCCAGATTATTTTCGTCGCATTTTGGCAGCGCTCCGCGCACTCCCGCCCCGAGCTCCCGGCGGCGCACTTCGCCTGATACCGTACTAACGTGAATTCCCTTTCCGCAGATTGCGACAGACTCTCGCGGCGAGGCTCGCGGAGATCGACGACATCGTGTCCGAATTCGACCGCGTGTCAGAGCGCATCGACGAGCTCCGCCAGCTGATCGAGGTCTCCATCGCCAAGGTGAAGACTTTCTACGTGTTCGGCGAGGACGACGACGACGGCGTGCGGCAGCTAGCGGCGCAGGTGGCCGAGCTTGTTGGGAGGACCAAGGCGTTCACCGAAGAGAGCCGGAAGAGATACGGCGGCTCCGCGCCGGCAGACGTCGCGCAGGAGTTGTCGGCGCTCGAGCTGTCTTCGGAAGGCTTAGCGGCAGCCATGGAAGAGAAGGAGCGGGAATGGAAGCGGGCGAGGACGTCCCGCTCGGAATACGCGATGGACGTGGAGGATGTCCAGGCGTGGGTGCGCGGGGCCGAGCTGATGGCTCGCGACAGAACCCTGCCGCCCGAGCCGTACAGAGAGCGCCTAGTCGCGACCAGGTCGGAGATACCCTCTGTGTCGGACCGCATGGAGCGTCTGACCCGCAACGCCCGCGCAATAGTGGAAGGCAGCCGCGACGCCAACGAGCGTCAGCTTGTGCAGTCTACTGTGAGCGCGCTATCGGAACAGTTCTCGGCCGTCTGCAGCGAGCTGGAGGCGCGGCAAGCGGCGGTGGAAGACGCCTGCGACGCCGTGGCTCGGTTCCTCACACTGTTAGAGAAAGTCCTTCTATGGGTGGAGACGCAGCGCGCTTTCCTCGCGCGGCCACTACCGCTGGCCGACTTGCAGGAGGCGCAGCAAAAGCAGACTGAATATGGGGTACGGATGATGACCTTACGACCTGCCTCTGATTCTTGGAAGACTGATAAACAAAACTTTTATCAGCCTTTCAAGAACTAGAGGCAAACTTTTAAGGTTGAACTGTCGACTAATGTTTTGGTTTTCCTTTCAGAACGCACTTAAGAGTTGCAAGCAGCAAGCCAAGAACTTGGCGGACATGACCAAGGAGATTGAAACCATTGAGCGTGTCACCAGTCCGGGGGACCTGCCTTCGAGACTGGAAGCCGCTGAAAACAACACCGTTGACGTCGAGAAGCGACTTGCGAAGACCGTCAGTATACCACTGGTGGCAGTAGCGCAAATCGGAAAACTTGGATTTGCGCTGGTGCAACCATCTTTTTACTCCCCGTCTCGTAGGTTTAAGGTCTAACATCCCTTGTCGCGTTTCCAGAACGGCCTGCTGCAGGAACTGGCGGAGGAATGGGAGCGATGTGAAAAGAAGCTGAAGGACTGCGGACACTGGCTGGAGGCGACGGCCAGGTCGCTCGAGGCGCCGCAGAACGCGAAGAAACCGCTCAGAGACCGACTGGCTCTGAGGGAGAAACTCATCAACGACATATCTACACAGAAAACTAAGATCTCCTATGCTGTTGAGAAGCTTAACGTGAGTTTCGGTTTCAGGGAGCTGCTGCTTCGGATCGGTGGCTGTTGAGTCGACGGCAGCCACCTATCGACGCAGCTGTAAGGTTCAATGAAAGCAGCGTGGTGGGAAACACAATTTTCATAGTTTTTTTCAATTTTGTAGCTAAACTGAGATTATTATTGTTGTTCTGTTATTCAGAACATTGAAAAGAATACTGTTTTATTGTCGTGAAACAAAACTTGCTCAGTTTAGCTACAAAATTAAAAAAAAACGGTGAAAATTGTGCAGTTCCTGCCACGCTACTTTAGTTGACCCTCAACCCTTCTTTCTGCCCGCAGGTACACTTCGGTCCGGACGGCGTGGCGGCGCAGTCCCTCGGACCGGAGGGCGTGGAGGCGGCGGCTAGAGAGCTTACGGACTCACTGGACGCTCTGGGCGCGCAGACCGGCGCACAGGCCAAGCAGCTGGCGGCAGCGCTCGCGCAGGTCGAGGGATACTGCGCCGAGCTCGCTCGCTTGCGCGCTCAGCTGCTCACAACCGAGCAACAGCTGCGCCAAGCGACCCAGCCCAACTACAGCCCGCGCGACCCGGAGCGGGCCCAAACACAACAACAGGTAGGATTCTGCTCTCAACACACGCGCCGGAGAGGAGGCACTGAGAGAAGGATTGCAGAAAATTTTAGTGTTGTGGAATTCGGTAGGTACGCAAAGTTTTTTGTTCGAAAGTCCGTTATTGGCTTAATCTTATCTTTAGACAATATTGAGAAACTAATTTCAATATTTTTTATTTTGGTTCAGTAGTTTGGAGTTTACAACGTTTCAAAGATACGGTTTTATGACCTTCACGCGACGGTCTGCATACTGTTGGCGGTCATAGGAACAAAACATTTTAGCGCAAAACAAAACTACTGGACCAAAATAAAAAATATTTAAATTAGTTTCTCAATATTGTCTAAAGATAAGTTTAAGCCAATAACGGACTTTCGAACAAAAAACTTTGCGTACCGAATTGCGTGTCATTTCTCGGTGTTTCCAGCCGGCTGCGCCAGTCACACTCGCACCGACACCCTCAGTAAGTCTCTAGGTGGCTAGCGACACAGTATTAAGGTGCGGTGGCGGCACACAGCCAGGTGGCGGGCACGGCTTTGGGCTAGCACTACACTGGTTAGGGTCGTTGTACATTACCACTGGCTATGCATTCATCTTTATTATTTTTCTGTTGTTCCCCTTCACCCCCGCTACTAACTCGTCAACTGATATCCTCTGTCAGGAGTGTCGAGAGAGAGTCAAGTCGCTACAGAGCAAGATTCAGGCGCGCAACGAACGTATCAAACTACTCGTACAACGCGGCAGTCCCGACGCGGATCCTCTAAGGGACACTTAAATGTCGAAAACGTTCATCTTTTTTTATACTCTAGCTTTAAGTCGAATTTTTAGTTCAACTATTCCTCTCTTATAAATTATTATACTATACATACAAAAGAATATATATTATGTTTCGCAACATCGCAGCCACCGTCGTTTCTTTCCATCGCTCCTCTCAGCTTCATCGCCAACAACAACATTACTAAGCTTTGAGACCCACTCTTGTTAAATGATCTCTTGTCCGTACTTGCGTATCAGGAAGCCACCCGGCGTATCGAAGAGCTGACCCGAGCTATCTACGGGCTGGACCCCTACTGCGAGCTAGCCAGCGAGCGCGACGAGTCGCTCGTGGCTCTGTCCATGATGGTGTCCACGGCTGATCGCGCGCGTCTGGCGCGTCGCGCAAGGGAACCGCTGCGTCGTCCGCTCGTGCAAACATTGGATGTGCCCGAGCGTGAGCAGCGGGCTCGCACCCCCGCCTGGGCCCAGGGTTCCACCACCTATGCAGAGATCGTGCGTGGATGTGGCTCCAGGTCTAGCTCCGTCGGCTCCCGACAACCGAGCGCACAGAGAGATGCTAGCGCTCGCAGACAAGCGACCCCGGCCGAAGATACACCGACCACTCATGAGGATGTGTACCCAAGTGAAGTTCAAAGTGTCCCCGCTCGTTACGAGCAGATCGAAACCAAAGTGTATGAACCGACAGTTCAGTACGTAGAAAGTGAAAGTCGTGTATACGACGATGTCAGTGAAAGTGTTCAGGTTAGGACTGACGTTCACGAGTACTATGAAACTAGTCACGCACCCAAGGATACGGTTATCGAATACTACGCGGAACCGCCAATGGATTACCAACCGGTCGTACAAATCTCTGAGCCGTATCAGGAGGCTGTCACTGAGACTGTAACTCAGTTACGTCCCCCCGAATACCCACATGGCAGATCTCCGAGCCCACGGTCCAGGGATGGCTCGCAGGACTTGTCCTACGCCGAGATACTAGCCCTAGGATTGCGTCGACAGGCTAAAGCGCAGACGATAACATCGTTACCTCAACCTCAGGTCGCGCAAGTGGAAATCGTGCGTGAGGCAGTCGACGAGCGTGTCGAAAAATCGCCGCCGATACAACAATACGCGCCGAAAATAGAACGCAGTGACACTCAGCGTCTGAGGCCCGAACGACCGGCGCAAAGAAGTAGATCGCGTGAGATTCCGAGACAACGGAGGTCTGAGAAGCGGCTCACTAAGGGTCACGATGTGCAGACGTTGAAAAAGAGAAAGACAACAAAAAAGGTCATTGAAGTACAAGACTTCGAGGACGCCCCGGAAGCGGAGGAGGTCGTTGAACCAAGGCCTATTATAAAGCAACAACTGCAAGAAAAGCTTGTAGAGAAAACTCCTGAGGAAGTCAAACAGAAGGACGTTGTCAAAAAAATCCAGCACAGTGCCACAGTGGTCGAGACTGTCACTGAAAAGGAAGTAGTAGAGTCCGAACCGGAAATCGAAGCCGATGAACGCAAGGCTTCTAAAAAGAAACACAAGTCTAAGAAGCCTAAATCTTCCGTTGACGAGATTGAAAAAGCTCTCAAAGAGATCGAAGGCTCTAAGGGCAAGAAAAAGAAAGGTGCTAAGGACGCAACCACTGAATTTATTGCTGTAGAATCAATTCAAGAAAAGGTATTGCCACCTAAAGAGGAACCTAAAGATTTAGCTAGGAAATCGAAGAAAAAGAATGGCTCTAAAGAGCCTAAACAAAGTTCTGAAAATGTTCAAATTATTCAGTTGGGTAACACGACTGAGTTAATCACCGTAGAGACTATAATTGCTCAACAATCTGATAAGAATGCGGAGTCCAAAATAGAAGCTCCTATTGCAGAAACTGTTGACATTGTTGAGACTATTGAAGAACAAAATAATACAAGCAAGGATAAGAAAAAGAAAAAGAAATCTAAAGCTGAAAAACATACAGAGGTCAAAGAAAAACAAGTAGTAGCAACAGAAAATATTGTTACTCCAATAGAAGACATAAATTCGAAAGAATTAGCTCAGCAGGCGGTAGTTTCCGAGACTCCTACGCAGGAAACTGTTACTTCTACAACGAACACTAAGGATATCTCCGCACAGTTCATTCAGAGTGAATCTACTGTAACAGAGACTACCGTAGAAACGCGTGATGTAACACGTCTAGAGGAAAATAAGGACGAGCAGTCAAAGTCCAAGAAAAAGGGCAAGAAAAGTAAACTACAGGTAGCGCAGATTCTTGAACCGGAAACCAAAGACGACGAACCGGAAATAAAATCAGACATTGTTCAACCCGAGTGTAAATTGGAGCTCGAGGCCGAACAATCAAAGTCTAAAAATAAGGTTAAAAAGAACCAACAGCAGTTACAAAAAGTAGTTGCGGTCCCTGAAGCGGAAATAAAAGAGCCTGATGACGAGACCCTATCGAAAATAAAACAAGACGTCACTCGAACCACGACTGTTGAGTCTGAGTCAGTGACCGACCAATCAAAGTCAAAGAAAAAGAAAGGTAAAAAAGAGAGACGGCAAGTGGAAGAATCTATCGATGTTCAAACAGTAACAACAGAAGATGTAACTGAAACTAAAATTTCCACGTTCAATGAACCAGAAATTAAAGAAAATACACCGGAAATCACTCTTGAACCTGTAGATTACAGGATTAAAACAGAGTCGGTAATTGATCAAAGAAAATCCAAGAAACAAAAGGGGAAAAAAGAAAAACAACAGGTAGAACAAACCATTGAATCAGTGGAGTCAGTTATTGTCTCCAGTGAGCCGGAAATCAAAGAGCCTGTCAAATCAGAACGAGTATCTGACCAAAGTAATACAAATAAGGGTAAAAAGGAAAAACACCACTTGGAAGAAATATTAATTGAGACTGCGGTCGTTAAACGGTCAGAAATCAGTGAACCTTCTCCGGAAATTGTACCCGAGGTGGAAATTAAAAAGGAAGCTACTATGGCTGACTCAAAAAAGAAAGGCAAAAAGGGTGCACAACCAAAACACGAGGAAATAGTTTCCGAGACTAAAATAGAACTCACCGAAACAGTATTGGAACCGACCCAAGTCGATGTTAAACAACAGCATGGTTCTACCGTTTCTGAAACTGCAACTGAAAGTATTGAGTCTCAACCTAAGTCTAAGAAAGATAAGAAGAAAGGAAAAAAAGAGGTCAAAACTATCGCTGAATATAAAGATACAGTAACTATATCATCTAATGTAGAATGTGAGATCTCTCAAAAGGAAGTCATTGTTGAAGTTCCTGAGGTAACTCCAGTGACTATCCCACAAACAGAAGAAACATTCGAAGTTACTGAAGTAACTAAAGTTTCTAAGAAATCGCAGAAAAAGAAAGACGAAAAACATGAAAAGTCTCCAGAACTTATTACGCCTGCTGAAATAGTGCCTGAACTGAAATCGGATGCAGTCGTCGAAAAGCCTGTCGATGTTTCAGAAGAAATGGAAAGTAAACAGCAATCTGAAGAACCCAAGTCAAAGAAAAAGTCAAAATCCAAAAAAGCTAAAGCGTCAGCTGATGATGACGTAGACAAGGCTCTGAAAGAGATTCAACAATCTGAGACTAGCAATAAAATTGTGAAGGATAAATCTCAGGAACCTTTAACGCCTAAATCTCAGGGCAAAGACAACAAATCACCAAAAGAATCACCCAAATTATCAGAAGATAGTAATAGTTCTAAAGAAAGTTCACCAAAAATGATTACAGAGGATTTATCTACTGTCGATTGGAATACTTTGATTGAAGAAGAGGAATGTAAATTGAAGTCAAAGCCAGAGCCTATAGTGGCAAAAGTGACTAAACAAGAAAAGGCCAAGAAAACACCTGGAGGCGTATCATCTACAGTTTCGATTGGAAAAGAATTCGAATCATTCGTAAAAGAAGAAAGCCGATCCATTTCTAAAGAAACTGTTACCACAAAAGAAAGCAAAGTCTTTTTAGAAGATAAAGTTTCTCAAGCTGCTTCATTTAGGGAAACTAAACAAAATATATCGGAGACTAAAGAAGAGTCCTCGTCGACAGTTTCAAATGTATCTTGCGAACAAAACAACAATGACAAATTCTTCACGACTGAGGCTTCTAAGGGAGATTCTTACAACATTGTTGAAGAAATAACTCATAATGAACCGATAACCAAAGATGTCGAGACGCGCACGATATATTTAATAACTCATGAAGAAAAGAAATTACCCCCTATTAGAACTGTAAAAGTATTTAGCAGCAAGAGTAACTCGCTGGAAGAATCAGTTTCATCGCCAACTGAGACCCATGTCACTTGTCCGTTAGAAATTTCACAACAAGCTGAAGTTGCTACTGACAGCAAGGTGGAAACTATTGAAGAGGCTGAAACTTTTAAAACAGTGTCACAAGCAGAAAGTGGCAAACAAGAGTCTGTAGCAACAGAAAGCATTGATATCAAAAAATCTTCAGCATCGACAACGCAAAATGTGATTGAAAATATCAAACAGCAAGAATCTGTCACGTCAACGACGCAAACTCAAACCTATCAGGTTGAGACAATCAGGACGCAAACCCAGAGTTTTATCACAAATGAGCTCAAAACTTCTGAAGCGGCATCAGTAATTCAGGAGTCCAGGCCTTCTCAAGTAGGCCTTGTGAAAGAACCTACAGACCTAGAGCCGCAAAACAAGACAGAACCAAAATCCCTTGAAGCAGCCCAAGTTTTCAAAGAGACTACACCTGTCAACGAAAATAAACCTGACGCAGAAGAAATTGAATTAGAACAAGCTATTTTCGGATCGGTTCAAGACCGTCATAAGAAAATAGAGCCAAAGACAGAAACTGAAACTACTAGAATACCATATCTGGAACTTCAAGAGGAAGTAAAGACTTATTCACTCGATTTGGACCACGATCAGCTGAACTACCAATATTCTTTATACATTCAGAATGAACGTCAATCGGTAGAAGATAAATCTGAATCTCCATGTGCCGATACTGTAAAGGAAGCTCCAACTCGAGAACCTAAAGCTGTCTTGACTAAGATTGAAAAAGCTCAAGAAAAACCTATAGTATCTCCTAAAATCGTAGACGAGATTAGAAAGGAACAGATAGTTGAACAGCCACCGAGACATAGCTACCAAGAAATGGCTGATGCTGAGAAAACCTTAGCTTTAACTACTTCTCAATCCCAACAAACAACGGAAGTTTCAAGTACTTTAGAAATTGCTAAGAAGAATACAGAAGCTACTCCATCAGACACTAAGAAGAGTACAGAAGCAACTCCATCAGACACTGTCTTGGTTCAAGATATGCCTCAGCGGGGTCTTCATAAAATATCCGATGCCGACAAATTATTTGCTGCACTAATGCCTGCCTTTTCAAAGACAAATGTGACTAATGTAGTTCAGGACAAACCAACTCAAGATAACATCAAATCAGAACCCTCTGTGGAAATAAACATTCTCAGCCCAGAGATTCCACGTCAATGCTATCACGAAATAAAGGACGCTGAAATTACACTGGCCCATCGTAAGAGCCAGACTCCTGAGAGAACTGTTGAAATAATCAAAGTTGAAGAAAAGCTAGCTAAACCTGTACAGGTTGAGGAACAAACAAAACTTTACCCTCCTGAGTCAGTGCCACGCCAAAGCTATCACGAAATTAAGGACGCTGAAATCGTTTTAGCACACCGTAAGAGTCAAACTCCGGAAAGATCAGTCGAGATAGGTAAGGTCGTAGAGAAGCCTACTAAAACCGTATCGTGGGCTGAAGATACTAAAGAGTACACTGAAGAAACTGAACAACCTGAACCATCTGAAGAAGTTGCAAAGGTTCCCATATTTGAAGCACCAAGGCAAAATTATCAGGAGATCAAGGATGCTGAATATCTATTAGCTTCCCTTACAAAGGAGGTTGAATCAGTGCAAGCTCAAGTTGCCACTGAGCTGAAGGTTGAACCTAGACCTAGTCCTGTACCAGAAAATTCCAAAGAAAAGGCTGTCAGAGAAGAACCCAAACCTTGCGTTAATATTGTGGAAGCAAAGCTAAAGGATAAATCTCAAGAGAAAGAGACTCCGTCAATGGCAGCGCCTCAACCTGAGCCCCAACGGGAACCAATTTATGAAGTACCTCGATACAATTATTACGAATTAAGTGATGCTGAAAATCTTTACGGTAGTTTACAAGTATTAAACGGACCTAAACACTCTCAAGTGACTGTTCAAACCATTGAAACTCTAAACTTGACGCAAGAATCGACTGTGCGTGTCGAAACACAGATGGCAACAAAAGAAGAAACTATCTGGGATACTACACCTGTTGTAACTGCGCCAGTAAAGGAGCAAAGTCCTCTGTTAGACCAGATGCAAATTAACTATCAAGCGCTAAAGGACGCTGAATATAAACTTGGCGTTCTCAAAACACAATCTCAACAGGAAGATGTAATATCAGCCAGTCCTTCTCAAGCAGAGTCTGAACCACTGAAGGAACAGAGCCCATTGTTAGAACAGATCCCATTCTTAGAACAGGAGCAAACTAAATATCAAGGCATTAAAGATGTTGAGTCTATACTTGGTATCATTAAAACTGAATCTCAAACATCCGAAGATAATAAAGCGGCTAGTTCTAAAGTACAAGTGCAATCGGAATCGAAATCGACAAGTGCTCCGCTTCAACAAACTGGTGTTGAAAGCGTTAAGAGCCTCGCAAAAGTGCAGTCAGTGGAAACTGAGCGTAACAACCGTGACAGGACTATCATTCAAGAAACGCTAACGTTAATATCTCAGGAAAAAGAACCTAAGGCTGAAACCAAGGAGGCAATCAATGTAGAGCAACAAAGAGTAGAATACGGAATCGAAATCGATGACCTTTCAGAGACTCCTGCCGTGCCTGTGGTATTCGGAGACGTTGAAGAAGAAGAAAATGTAACTGTTCAAAGCGATATTATTGTATCGGTAACAGAGCATGTACTTGAAGAAACTATACCCACTATTGAATCTACGCTTCAAAAAACTAGTGAACCCGAAAAACTATCCCAAATAACTTCACTTGACTTCATAACACAAGAAGTTTTACATTTAGAGCCGCAATCATCCTCTGCCGATGCTATCTCTTCTAAAGCTGATACGCCCATCGATACGATACCCAAAGCTAGGGATATCCCAAGTACGGAACCCGAAATCACGGATGTAACAAGTAAAGATATTGCGGTAATAACTGAGAGCGAAACTAACGTTCGTACGGAGAAATCTCCTATACATAGTCTGCATGACCTACTTCCAGAGATAGACTCCATTCCCGAGTTCAAACCGTCCCTATCCACCTCCGTTCTATATTCCAACTTATCGGCTGATGCTCCTGAATTCATGCCCTCCTACATGTATCAGTCTGCCGCAGATATAAAATGTACAGATGATGAAATTACTGTCCCTATCATCTCTGATATTCCATCTCGAACCCATTTCCAATTTAATGAACCTCAAATTCTTGAGACTGAAGAAACTGCATCTACCTCTGGACAATTTAGTTACTCGAGCATCCTAAAAACAAAGAAGGAAAAACAATCTGAACCTGAGGCTGTGCCAAGCAAAACTGAGCCTGAGGTTGTGCCAAGCAAAACTGAGCAACTAGACAGAGATAGGCTGCCGTCTTATGACGAAGCTAAGGAAAGCAAAGAGCAAGCAGATGTCGCTCAGGCTAAGCGTAGCAAGAAAAAGAAGAAGAAACATGAGAAACACGAAGATTTCAAAGAGGAAAAACCTGATACATCGCCACCGCCGATGTCTGAACCTCCTGCACCTCTTGAACCCATAAACGTATGGGCCAAATCAGCTGACGATGGAAAATCTTACGCTGAAGTCTTAGCAGAAGGTTTGGCTATCGAGGAACAAATACATAGTGACAGAATCGAGAGAGAACTAACTCCGCAAGTGACTGAAGTAAGACAAGAGGAAATAACAGCTCCAATAGCTCGTGTGACAACTCCGTTACCACGTGAACCTTCACCGCCTCAGGTAGTACCTGATACAGTGACAGACATTGTAGAAGAATACAGCTCTAGCGGATCTTGGGCTAAGATTGTAGCCACGAACAGACCATCGCCTGAAAGAACACCAAGGCCTGAAGTTTCACATCATACAGAACCCACTCACATGTATAAGGCACCAGTAATAATGGTCGATGAGTCTGAGGTTGAACATCATGCACCTTCAGTGGAAATGGATGCAGAAGGTTTTATAACAGTAGAGAGAAGTAGACGATCAAGATCTCGCTCTACAGACAACAGAGGCAAATCGCGTTCAGCTTCGAATGCGTCTCAGCAACGCGACTCCCGCGAGCGCTCTGAAAACCGATTCAAACCTCTCACCACCACTTTGATACCTGAAATTGTTTCGCAAATTGAATCTGATGATAAGCCGTCAGGAACTAAGAAATCAAGAAAGAGTAGATCGTCTAAGTCTAAAGAAAAGTCCATTAAAATTGAAGGAAAGGTACACGAGAAATCCAAATCTATCGAGCCTGAACAAAATGATCTAGAAAAGCCCGAAGAAGTAAAACCAGAGCCTAAAATACCAGAGCAGCTCAAGGAAGTTGAACAAAAGATCCAAGAAGACACAAAACAGCTGTCTAAGAAAGACAAAAAGCGTTCGTCAAAAGATAGGAAACTTAAAACCGAAACGATAGAGTTAGTAGACAAAGTTGAAAGCCCGGTAACTTCTGAAGTAATAGAAGATGCTGTTAAAGTTGAACTAACTCCTGCCCACTTAGAAGCAGCTGCTCCTAATGAAGCAGAAGTTAAACAAAAAGAGCCAGTAAATGAGCCAGTGCTACCAGATAGTAAGAAGAAAAACAAAAAGAAGAAAAAAGATAAAAAAGGAGATGTTGAGATCAATGTCGTTGAGGAAGTAGCCAGTAAATCTAGCAAAGAGCCTAGTACATCTACTGCAGAACCAGTGACCCCTACAGTGTCTCAAGTCACTGAAGTTCTAACAGTAGAAACTAAGAAATATAAAGAATTACAAACCCCTGTTTCGACACCGGAATCGATGCATACTCCAGTAAAAGAGAGGCTGTTCAACGAAGCTCAGTTCTGGAAAGTAAATCCAAGCGGACTTGAAGACGTTAGTAACTTGACTGAAACTATCTCTGTTGAAATAGCTCAACCCGAAGCAGAACAAATTAAGGTTCAAGCAGAGCAGCAGAGATCAACTCAGTTTCCTGATACGACCAAGAAAGACTCTTCCTCATTCATAGCCGAAGAAATCAAACACTTAGAAACAGACAGACAAATCCAAGAACCAGCACCAGCCGTGACTGATGACAGTTCTTTAGAAAGCAAAATGGCTGACTTGCAAAGAGAGATCGAAGAAATGCTCTCGCCCGAAATAGACTCTTCACAAGCCACTGATGATAGTCCTAGAGAGCTAGATGACTCTTCACAGTGCTCTATCGAATCACCACCTTACAAATCTTTAGGTGAAATAACTCCGTCTATGGCTTCTCCAGAACCGGACTTGGCTTTCCACGAGGAAATTCAAATAGAAAAGGCTCAAGAAACACAAGTAGATAGCGTAAAATATGACATTGATAGCAAACATATTAGTGTTAGCATGATAGATTCGATTCTTGACGATGAACCTGCCCAAAAGGTTGAAGTTTCTGTACAAACTCCTGAAGTTGTGAAAGCACCAGCACCTAAGAAGGAAGACAAAAAGGTTACTGAAGCAATAAGCGCAAAAAGGACAGAAGAACAAGTACAAAAAACCCCAGAAGTTTCCGAGGTCCAGCCTACTAACATTTCCGTAGATGCTACTAACAAATTATCCAATCTATCTGCGGACAATTTCTGGACAAACAAATCCATAGTTGACGATGCCGAGCGTTCACTGCATGAATCCAAACCCAAAGTAACGGAAACCGTGGAGCACTCGGTCGACGTCGTGGTCGAGACAAAATCACCCGAACCCCAAGTAGAGGCTAGTCAAGCTATCAGGAAAGTTAGTGTTGAGGAAAATTTACAAAACGACAACTCATTCTGGCCCGAAAAACACTTGTACCACGACGCTGAGCTAAACTACTTCATCTCATTGGCAAACAAAACAAAAACCACGGAAGCGTCCGTCGACAAAATCGAAGCTAAAGACCAAAACGATAAGGACAAAGACCGCGGCGGCGGCTCTGGGCATACCTCTGACTTGGAGGAACCAACTAGAGACTCTAATAGCTCTGCTTACGACTCCAATTACATATCCATGGACCTGCCCGGCGGCATATGTAGCTGGCAGGATCAGAGCTCGTACTTAAGCCTAGAGACGCCGACCGACTCTCTGGTCGATCAGGACACGCCACGTTTAGCCGACTTGCCAGAGGATATACTAACCACCTCACCTCCCGAGCCAGTTGTCCACCCCTCACCCTCACAGGAGTCTTCGGGAGGACCCCAGGAGCAATCTGCAAGGAACGCTAAGGTGACTGACCCCCGGTCGTATTGTATAAGCGAATTTTCTGTTTGGCATGATGACGCTCTTACTAAGATATCGACTCTTATATCGTGTCTCTCTAGAGTGTTGGCAGAATCGACTCCGACATACGTCTTGTAGTGCCAAGTCCTTGGCATGCACTGTAACGTACGCAGTAGCTTATTACGCATTTGAATTTGATGTAGCTTAGTTATTGAATCTAGTAGTGTGTTTAGCAAATCGTAGTCATGTCTAGTCAGATATTTTTCTATAGTAATAATAATAATTAATCATTCTAACTGATATTTTCTCAAACTCTAATGTTTTCTAGTCAGTAACCAAAGATAATGTCGCTATTTATGAATTTACATATACTACTTATATAAAATAAATAAATATTTGTGAGTTTTTTGTTTTATTTAAGAAAAGAGTTTTTTAAAACAGCTACTTAATTTTACCTGTTCTTATTTTTACCTTATTTTATTGGTTTTTGAGATCACAAATATACCTGCCCCAGTTTTTTTTTTTTATTCTGTTTATAAAGTTTATTTTTGATGCCATTGCCAAGAACTTGGCCACTACAAGACGTTTGTTTTCTTTACAGATTTTGCATTTTTTTCTAGATTTTGTTTTAAAATGTTTGATGGGCTTTGACGTTATAAATCCAACCAGGATGAAACCAAGCTTCACTAGAAAGTAATTGTTGTAACCGCTTCTTATTTAAAACTTCAGGTCAGTTTAAATTAAACAAGAGTGACTTGTTTAGTTAAATATAGAGTGCGAGTAATTAATCTTGAAATAGAAGTGCTCAGCCTTTAGTTGCTCGATGGATGTTGTGGCCCGAGAATGTATTTACAAGTAATGTACCTACCATGTATTTGAATGAACACGCTGACAAAAATGTTTAACAAGTTGTAACGAAAAATCTAAGGTACCTAAAATCTAATATCTAAATCTAATACACCTGGTGAACCTACTGAGAAATCAAGTCGATCAGAAAATTTAATTAAACTAGCGTGTTCATTTTATTGCATCTTATTTGTGTAACTTTTACTTTCGTATTATTTTTTGTTTTAATGTTTTTAAATATTCGCCTGGTTGTTTTTGCACACTTGTTGTGAGCCCTTTTTGCCTTAATATTTTTTTATATACACGCATGCCCCCAATTTTGTACTACAGTAATAGGCAGTTACTTTGGCATAAATCCTTGTGTTCATTTTCTAATAATGGCGAACAATATTTTTTATTTATGATATTTTTTTCTGCCAAATGAATCGCCTATTACAACTACTGCGTTGATGATTTTATTGTCTAGCTATGTCTAACATGCCAATCAGTTTTGTTTTTTATTGTTTCGTTTATGTTTTAATTATGATATTTTACGGGTGTGGAAACCATTAATTTACGCCGGACTTCAGGCATTCGTTTCATAATTTTGTTGGATAATTTCTATGAATATGACTGAAGAATTGCTTACCTACTATGTTTGGCTTACCGCCAAGTAGGTCTAGCAATGCGGTGAGCATTATATTCACCAACTACATTACTTACTATGTAGGTATGTGCTTCCAAGACACCGAACTTAATCCCATAGAATCCGCATTACGTTTAAAATCACAATAAAAACTTGTCCCCACAGAAACAAAAGATATCAGCAATAGAACAATAGAAACATCATTTCGACCATACGTCTAATATTCGAATGTCAACCTTATTGCATTAGTGTACAGTTTTACTTTAATTGCATGGACTACGAGCAAATAAGCTCCCAAAGGCAATTTGGCCATCTATTTTTCCAGACACATTTCAGAGTTCTATGTTGTATCTAGTTTTATCCTTGATCGAAGTTCCAAGAATGTCCATTTACTTAGTTTTGGAAACGTGCACGGCACATATGCCTTGAAAAGTTGGCACAAATACTAATTGATTCATAAGTATCACAAAAAGCTTATTCTAAGCTTTATATACCTATTATGGTTAATAAGCACGAACGCTAAATATAGTTATCATCGATAATTACATCGTTTTCGATAGTTTCCACACCCGTTACCACGAAGTATTCCAAAACTTTTCAACTAGCGGGAGCAATCAACAATGATTGACCGATAGTGGAATAAATTGTGGTGCCTAGCTGGTCTAGAACGAAATACCAAACAGTGTTGTTGATCTACACTCGGTATAGTAGATTACACTAGATCTTCAGCTGGTGCCAAAAGTGGAATACTTTGTTGATGTCCGAGTTACGCAAGGCTAGTATTTTGAAGCTAGGATAGAAATCATTGTATAGCTTAGCTCAATACTATCTTCATTTCCAAACAAGATAAAAAGGGCACAATAAATTGAACTTTATCGAGCTTGAAAGTGCAAGCTAGCGGCTTCGAATATTGCTTGTAAGCTCGGTCATCAAAGGTGCATCAAAAATTCATAGCAAGAAACAAATGAAAGCTGTCATATAATAGGTTCTATAGAATTATCTTATCTATGAAGCTTTCAGTTGCTTTCATGCCGTGAGTTTCTTGTAAGAACGCCTTTACAGCCTGTTAATAAGAGAACGTGTCATACTTGAAGGGGTCGTTTAACTTTAAAAGTGTACCTACATATTGTAACTATTATCATGTAGCCAACCATGAAATCTCGAAACAATATCATCAGGGGCCTGAGTCTGTAACGCAATGGTTCAAAAATGGGCTCCTAGTTCACGGCTTCAATGGGTATTCACGGCTTCAATGGGTCATAAATTGAAAACCATTTCGAGGAATAGGGATACTGATTACTATTAGAGGTTTAAATAAGTAAAATTAAAACGGATTATTAATATTTATCGCCAAAAATGTTTACTTCATTTTTCTTTCGATGATGTGATCATAGCCTCTAATGCGGTAGTTCCATTGCCTACAAATAGGTATTTAAAAAAATACATACGTCATCAAGAACTGTCAAAAGTGTCAAATAACTGAGAAAATAATCTTCTTTTTGACTTGACACTGTCATTTGTCTAACGTCAACATATTTTTATTTTTTAAAAGCATGTTTGAATGCAATGTACTTAGTACATAATGCCAGTGGTGACGTCATACACAAAACTTTTAGAAATTTTAAATAATGAATAGAAAAATATTTACATAAAAAATTAAGAAAATATTCAAATTAGTTTCTTATATTGGTCTATATTTTCGATTTATAGAAAAAAAAATTGGATTTGACGATGCCCATTACGATTTATTAATGCTGTCAGTCCTTTTAATGTTTTTGTAGTATAGCAAGGAATATTCTGACTCTAATTCTAGATGATTAGTTCGCTGGTTGTAGGAGAAAAACGAGAAAAACCCGGTTATTTTCTTCTACTCCGAACATTTCGACACGCTATTGCGTTACAGACCTAAGCACTTGGGGCCTAAGTCCGTAACGCAATGACTTGTCGATGGTGTCCCAGTAGAAGGTCAAAACCGGGATTTCCTCGTTTTTCTCCTACAACCAGCGAACTATTCCTCTATTCAGAATATTCCTTGCTGTACTACAAAAACATTAAAAGGACCGACAGCATTAATAAATCGTAATTGAAGCCGTCAACAAGGAGCCCATTTTTGAACCATTGCGTTACAGACTCAGGCCCTTGCTCTCAGCTGTCGGCTGATGTATTTCTTGGGATTTCACTTTGCGCCTTGCACTAAAAGTTTCATGTGTATTTTTACTGAACGCCCCTTCAACTACAAAACTCTCTCTTTCTAACACCCTGTATATTGCAGTGCAACATTTTCCGAGTGCGTGTGTCTAACCTGCGCCCGTGTGTTCTCAGGATGACTTGTCTAACGATATAGAGTCTCTGCTCGAGGAGATACGCACGGTCCAGGCGCGCCTGTCAGACCTCCCTGATGAGAGCCTGGAGACCATGGAGCTGGGTCTGAGGGTGAGTTTCACCACATGGTTGGGGAGACGGGGTGTTTTCTTGCCGAGTGATATTTTGATGTAGATAAGAGTTGCGGGCGTTTTCAATAGAACAAATTTATCCTAAGTTAAAAACTATTTTGATACAAATACAATTGAAAATTTTATTTCGGCTTACGTTTCAAATTCCAAGGATAATGAATGAACCTTCAGATAAAATAATGATTATCTTTGTCTCATTATAGTAAGTGCGAAAATGAGGATGTAGAGTTTAAAAACTCTACACCCACCCATCATTTTCCTCATTACACGCAAATTCAAGTAAAGTAGAGCATCTATCTTGGGTTTCTTAGTCAGTGTCACTTTTGGAAGAAAATACCTTGCCACCGTATACCATGTTACATTGTACATATTATCATCTGGGAAACGTCGTATTAACTGTTATATCCTATTGTCCTTTACTTACGTTTCGATAGAGTTTAGAATCATTATTTTATGCTTATTTTTGGTTTTCAATCAGGTATTTCTTGCTAGAGAGTAAAATAGTGTTTCTATAGGATTTACGTGAATCAATATTTAGATAAAGTAAGTCAACCAAACTTGTAATTGTGACAATGACTAAATAGTTATACTGACGAAATCTGCCTAAATAAATAATACCTTCATGTCACAGGCAATAGGTACTCATAACTACCCATAATTTCATAAGAAATTCCTCTTATCTTGACAAGTTACTATCAAATTCAGGACATCCACAATATCTACAAACAACTCACATAATATTTGTACTCATGTTCTTGTACAAAATTATGCATTTATTCATTTCAAAAGGGCTTTAGGTTCAGCATTACGCCATCACATCAAGTGATGTGTGAAGTACCAAACTGTGAGTAAGTAGGTGCCCATTGTTTTGGACAAAAAACCAGTCGACCTTGACAATGACGCGTCCTGCCATCCTTTACCATAATATCGCTGACGTCACGTAGTGACACCATTCCCCATAGTTGCGACAGTATTGTTATAAGAATAACCGCTAGTGTTTAGTTTGGCACCACTCAGTGGTGCGAGATCGCGTTTCAGAACGCCTGCGCGTGCGGCGTTGAACTTTGTTTATTATTCTGCCTTTGGAAAAGTTTGTTTCTTGTTTTGGAAATCGGAGCTTTTTTGGTGTAAAGGCCCTTTCGAGGCCTTGCGTTAATTGTGATTAAAATAAGTTGTAATTAGATAGTTACAGTGCAGTACTTATTATAGTTTAGTTTAGTGAATGTGCAAGTGGACTTTTAAACGGTACTTCAATATTTTCTACCAAGCCTTAAAGTTTCTATCCAACCAGAAATGTTATTAGCTTCAAATTAGTAATTTCACTAATGAGCAAAAGCTTTTTGTTCTTTAGCCGGCTGGTATTTTATTATCATCGCCTCCTCGCTCAGTCGCTAAAGGAGTAAGCAGAGGCACGATCTCTTTGGATGTCCCACGAGATTTCCCTCGTATGATTTTCCTGAGCTCTCGTGATTTTAACTGAAAACCAAAATTAATTGAATGACTGAATGGTCTTTCATTTAATTATTTACCTCAGTATATATTTTTTCCTTTGATGCTTTCATTTAAGAGGAGCTTAATACGAACTGCTGAAGTGCAACTTTGAAGACAACACAATTCCGTTATTTTCAAAGCAGACATAAGATTTACAACCCAAGAGAATCTTTTACACAATTTTAATGTGCTCGTAAAATATAACGATCCTCCACACAAAGCTTTACAGTTCCGCTCATTCATGTCAAACTAATAAAACGTAAAGTGCATACGTTGGCTTACAAGACGTCGTAAAACAATGAATTTTAGTAGTGACCCTACTAAAATTGGTCCCTAGTGTCATCGCTCGATACAGGTTTTCTAGTGTGAAAAACATCATCGATATAAATAATGCAGATATTTGTTCATCGCATAGTGAGACAATATCGTAATGTTTATTTTTACACTTGTAGCGAAATACCTAATAATATTTGGTTTGTGTTGAGCTTGTTAGTCACGCCTTGCTTTCATAAAATATAATCGAGTTGATGGAAACCGCATCTCTAGCTACATCAAATTAAAGAAGATTTTCAAACGTGGTACACACGACAGCACGTCAGAGTGTAGATTTTTGTTGTGAAGTCGCCCGTAACGTAACCGAGTAGAGTGCTAGCGTGTAAGCGTCGACGTGCTGTCGTGTGTACAAAAGTATTCTTGGGTCATTTTATTCGACAGAAAGTTCCAAGTCGGTATTCTGTCCATTAGATAAGCCCGGTAATTAATTTTAGTCTACACCGACATAAATAAATAAAATATACCAAATGAGCAGTACTTACGAAAGTTGAAATCATTTTAGGCTACAATATTTTAGGTAGGAAATCAGTTAGGATTCTTATTAGCGTATCGATGGCAGAACGATACAGTCTATAAGTAATTTCGTTTAATAGTTTTGGTCTAGAATTTCAGGTCGTAGAAACTTCAGCTATAGTAGTTTCCATTCATAACTCTTAAGGCGCTGTACATAGTGAATAGCCCGCGCGCCAAGAAAAATGCACAAAATCGAGTCCTGTCTCAAATATACGAAAAAAATCGAAAATTTTCACATATCAAACCCTAGAATTAGGTGATACCTATCTAAAACAGCCAGTTTCGTGTTGACATTCATAAACGTTTTGAAGATATTTTTGATGAAAAAAAATAGGCGGCGCACTTTTTTTCAAACAAAATATCTTGCAATCTGTTATGGGTATCAACTCAAAACTGGCTGTTTTAGATAGCTCTCACCTAATTCTAGGGTTTGATATGTGAACATTTTCGATTTTTTTAGTGTACTTTATACAGGAATCGTTTTTGTGCATTTTTTTTGCGCGCGGGCTAATTCACTATGCCCAGCGCCTTAACATTCCACCCACACCATTGCAGGAGGGCATAGCCGTGCTAGAGAAGTGCTCGGAAGCGGCCGCGCTGCTCCACGGTCGTCTTATGGAGCAGCCACAGGAGCCCGAGGTGCAGGCGCTGGCTGCAGACCTGCTCGCCGTCCGGACGAGGATCGACAGGCTGCTCAAGCAGGCCAGGGACGGACTCAGGACCATACAGGTAAACAAGGTCATTATTTACATTTCTAAAAGTGTTGGCCGTCCCAATATTTGATTTCTTCTTTACCATGGATCATGGTCAAAAGACAAATGTCTACGATTCTGTCCTGCCCGCCGTGAATACCAGGATCAACAGGCTGCTACCAAGCCAGAGAGGAACTCAAGACCATACATGTAAATATTCCATCCACAATATTGCACGAGGGCATTAGCTGTGTACTGCCTGCATCGGTATGTTAAAGAATCATGGATCGTCGTCAGACGATAAATGTTTGGGTCTTCGATTCTGTCCTGCTAGCCATGAAAGCAAGCCAGAACGGGACTGAGAACCATTCAGGTAAACAAGGTGATAACTCTTTACATTTCATTATTATGTTTGTGAAACATTGCATAGTCAGCTAAGTATGGACTTAATTTCTTTGTCATTTATGGAACCCAGAGTTATTTTATCAGAAACGCTGACAAATTGGGTGATTTACGTGCCGAACTTGGCACCCTTTGCACATTTATGACATCTATTTGTCCTCTCTGGGATACGATTTTTTCCCGTTGTGGTAGGTAACATGATAGTCACGTATTCATATTTTCATTGATGAAATCATCATCAATTTACACAAACGTGACAAGATGAGGAATGTATCCTGCATAGTACAGGGAAAATATGATGAATAACAGAGATGAGTAATGGAGGACATTGCTTTTATATCGAATTAAATAAATTAAGTTTACGAACATGTTAATCAATGACTAACTTGCTCACTTCCAGGACGTCAAAGTGGAATCGGAGCGTCAGCGCAAAGAAATCGAAGACCAAAAAGAAAAGATCGCGAAACTGGACCAATGGCTCGGAACCATCGACCACGAGCTGAAGCTTTCAACAAACCCTACTGACGCCCTTGCCGAAGAAGACATCATACGCTACATAGAAATATACGAGAGATACATAAGAGAATACGAAGAGTATGAGATACTGCTGAATTCAATAACTGTGATAAGCAAAGACACATCTAGTCAGTCGTTGAGGGAAAGGATAAGTGCAATGCAAAGATCTCTAGTTGAGACCAAGAATCTAGTCATTATCGAGATTGAGAGGTTGAGGCAGGTGATGCTGCAACTCAAGTATGTACCGGAAACGGAAGAAGATTTACAGACAGACAGGACTATCGATTCTACTTCTATGCCCGAGGAAGTTGTCACACCAAGAGAGGTAGTCAAGGAACCAGTAAAGGTAGCGGTTCCATCAGTTCCAAGTCAAGAAGTAACTAAGATTGAAAAAGTCTTAGTTCAAGAGAAACCATCAACAACGATTGAGACTCAAACCGGAAAGAGTTTGATCTCCGACGTCTCAGTAGCAGACAAGTCAGTGATTTGCGAGCCAGAAGTGAAAACCACACACGATGTCTCAATAACTTGTGCTCCACCGAAAGAGGTCGAAGTGCAGACCGGAGAGATTGAAAAACTCGAACGGGAGTTCTTAGAAAACATCCAAATCAGACAGACTACATCAGAAGGCCACGAGACTATAGAAATCGCCAGCCGACCTGTAGTCAGGGACCAAGCAGCCGACGACCAAACATTACAAGTTGACGCTAACTACAGAGATAACAATCAATGCAAAGATTCCCACTTGAACATCACACATAGTCTGCCACAGTCCTTTGAGACCATAATGGTGGAACCAGACGAGACTACCACAGAAGTAGTGGTCGACGCCGATGGAACAAAACGTATTATCGTCAAGAAAATCCGTAAGACTTTGGTGACGAGACAACAGATGTTACAAACACAAGAACACCAGCGTCATATACTGTCCGCAGATGGCGCGGAGCAATCCTTCTCTCAAATCACCCTCAAAGGTGACAAAGGATCGACTTCGACGGTCTTGGACGACGGCGGTGTACAGCACACGCAATACCAAACTTACGGAGGACAAGTAATCTCCCACTTGCCCGGCCAGGAAATGACGATACAAGAATTCACTTCACGACCGGACATGGTGATCAAAATGGACGAAAACATGAAGCCAGAGGAGTTACTTCAGTTGGCCTCGAGTGAAATCCCAACACAGATACAAACATCTTCATCGAGTGTCACGGCGGTCGTGCAACAAGTGACAAAGAGGATAATCAGGACCAGAAGACGCATCATAAGAAAAGTAGTTATCATTGATGGTAAAGAACACGTCACAGAGGAGGTTATTGAAGAGCCAGATAACGTCGAAGTTTTCGAAGAACAAATGCCGAGAGTCACTATCAATGTGAAAGACCATGGCGGGGTTCAATTTGAAGAGGTTGAAGATCCTCACGATAAGGACCAAAAGCCTCCCCTACCCGATGTTGGTAAAGACAAATCACCATCACCACCTCGAGGTGATTTGCCGGAAGAAAGGGACACACCAAAGGAATCCTCTCCTCCGAAAGATCAAAAATCACCACAAGATAAAGAACTTTCTCCTAAAGAATCGCAACAGAGTAGGGAAAGTCCGCAACAAAGTCAGCCATCACAAGATGACATTTTGAGACAAACTAAAGACTTTATGCAAAGAGAAAGCGAGTCGAATCAAACGCAGACATTCCAAACTATCAGAACATCAGAAGAGAGGCAAACACCCGAAGTCCAAGAATATAGGACCACTACTGTGACTCAAACGTCACCTCAGGACGGTAAAGTCACCATTACAACCGAAACTATTTCTTCTGGCCAACCGTTGAGTCAGTTTATCACAGAAACTATACCTTCAGAACCGCAATTCACTGTAACAACTGAAACTCTATCTTCTGACCAACCGCAGAGAGACCAATTTACGATAACTAGTGAAGGCAAGTTACAATCTACACTAGAATCATCCAACATATCGACAATAGAACGTGTCGTAACCAGAAAGATCATGAGAAAACGCATCATAAAGCGAATTACCATTATAGATGGAGTAGAGCACGTCACAGAAGAGGTTATAGAAGAGCCAGTTGAAGAAGAACCAGTAGAAATATCCAGAAAGAGGTTCAACAGACACGTGCAGATTATTGACGGAAAGGAATACGTCACTGAGGGTATTGTTGAAGAACCAGACGATGACGAAGCCCCTAAACAGACAACTCAAGTTGATATCAAACTGTCAGCTCCAGATAACAGAGTAGAATTCACAGAGATAACTGAGCAAGAGCCATTCGAGACAATAGTGGTGTATACCGATAGAAGTAATATTGTTGATGTAAGTAAAGATCTCATCCGCAGCGAGATTCAGCAAAGTGAAGTGCAGCATAAATCTACTGAAGATACAATCAAGACAGTAGTCACTGGTGCAATTCAACAATCTATTCCTGAAATAATAAGCAAACCTGCTGACGATGAACCTAAGGCAGTAGAACCTACAGCTCCACCACAAGAAGACAGTAGAGATTCTAAGAAAAAGAAGAAGAAGAAGGGCAAGAAAGATCCCCCTTCGGTTAAGGAAACCATGGATGTTTCAACTAAAGATACCACGGATTCGTCTACATCTGAAGTTGACGTGGTTAAAATGACTAAAGAAATGCTTGAGAAAGAAAGCATTCACACGGGTGAAGTACACTCTCAAGTAGTAACTAAGGTTGAGTCCGTAAAGGTGGAGCTTCCTGTGGAAAAATCAGAAAGTCCTGAAGAACGACGTAAATACGAGAGACAGACTACTTTTGAAGCTATCGAAATCGTGCCGCAGCCGGAAATACACGAAGGTACCATTTCTATTGACAAAATTATCGAGGAACTTTCGGAACCTCCAAGATTAACTAAGTCTGAAATCCAAAAGCCGAAGGAAGCCATTCTTACGGCCGAAGTTATTTCTGAACCTACTGACTTAGATACCGTCAAACCTTTGGAGCCAATAGGACAAACAGAAGTAGCGACAGCATTAGAAATTACACAAGTTGTCCCACAAGACTCTATTGATGAAACAGAAGTATTACCCGAAGTGATACCGGAACCGGAAATAATTCCGGAAGTCAAGAAACGCACTAAGAAAGGCAAGAAAGGAGCTAAGAAAGCTACAGAAGAACTTTTGATACAAGAAACTTCAGTAAGTGACAAAGTACAGCCTGTGGTTCAAACCTTGGAACAACCTTTAGATATTTCTGTGTCAGAGAAATCGGCCATTGAATCTAATAAATTACTTATTGAAGAAAGCAAGCTTACCAGCACAATAACACCTATAGTGTCAGATATAGATCAGCCTTCCGAAGTGTCAATTTCTGATACCTCACCGATCAAAATCGTGCAAGAATTCGTTGAGGAAGTTGAACCAGAAGATGTGATAAAACCAATTGTAAAAGAGATTAAAAAGCCGTTAGAAGTATCTACTGAGGAAAAATCGCCTATTGAAGCTCAGAAAATTGTCATTGAGGAAAGTAAAGTAACAGATGTAGTTTCTCCGGTAGTCACAGTAGTAGATAAACCATCTGAAGTTTCAGTAACCGAAGAATCGTCTATAACAATCAACAAAGACTTGGTAGTTGAGGAAACTAAAGATGACGTTCTGAAACCAGTGGTCAAAGATGCTGAAAAACCTCTTGAAACGTCTGTGAGTGAAAAATCTCCTTTTGAATCGCACAAAGTAGTCACCGAAGAAACTAAGATTACGAGCACAGTGAAACCTACCGTTACCGAAATCGAGAAGCCGTCAGAGATAGCTGTTACAGACAAATCTGCTCTGGAAATCAGTACGGCATTTATTATCGAAGAATCCAAAGCACATGACGAGCAGAAACCGGTTGTTAAAGAGATTGTACAACCCTCTGAACTAGCAATAATAGAGGAGTCTCCAATTCAACCAAACAAAGACCTCGTTGTTGAAAAATCTAAAGATTCAATCAAGCCTTTAGTGACAGATGCTGAAAAGCCTTTGGAGCTTTCTGTGTCAGAAAAATCGCCAATCGAGTCTCACAAGGTAGTTACCGAAGTCTCCACAATCACCAGTTCTGTTACTCCAGTTGTAACCGAAGTGGACCAACCTTCTGAAGTGGCTGTGACTGAGACATCACCTATCACTGTCAACAAAGAACTGGTAATTGAGGAAAAACCAACAGGCGGCAAAATAACACCAATAGTCAAAGATGCAGAGGAACCTTCCGAACTACAAGTCTCAGAAATTCCTACTGAAGATCAGAAAACTACAACTGCGGTAGTCGAGACCAGCGTAAGTCAAATAATTTCACAGAAACCTGAACAGTGGGCAGTAGAACTGGGTCCAATAGAAACGAAGAAAAGTAAGGTGAAAGGGCCTAAGCTATCTAAAGTTGAATACGCTGAACAAGCTACGTCTATAACTCCTGAGACTGGTAAACCGGAAGAGTTGAAAACACAGGCCAAATCTGATGCTAAGTACGATGTAACTATACTTCTGGAATCTGAAAGATTACACACTGAAGCTCATGGGCTGACACCAAAGATTACTGAAGTGAAACCAGTAGAATCAGAAAAGCCAGAGAAATTGCAACAAACTGTAGACATTTCTCTCTCACTGACAAAAACAGATAGTCAAATCACGGCGCAAGAAAAACCTAGCGTTCAAGTCAACCTTAAAATGGAGGATACTGCCGAGCCTTTGCTTGTAAAGAAAGACATCGACGTCAACCTGCCTAGTGAAATCAAAATCACCAGAGAGCAAAAACCAGTCGTGACAGAAGTGGTGGAAAAGCAAGCAGACGTGGAAGTTTCTCCAGAAGAATCCATAAAAGACCATAAGAGGAGTAAAAAGAGAAAGAAACGCAAGGGAGGCGATTCAGTCAGTGAGTCGCTCGACGAAACTGACAAAAGCATAGCCGACACGGACAGTTCATCTTTAAGTCACTACGTGGAGCTCCCTTCGTCACCACCTGTAGAGTCACCTAAGCCTACAGAACCACTGCCAGAACCAGTGCCTGTAGAACCAGAATCCTCAGCTGTCGAGTCAGAACCGACAGTGGAAGAAAAGGGTTACGAGGCCGAGGAAATGTCTGTTGGTGCACTGACGCCTGAGAAACCCAAGCGTAAGCAAAAGAAACGCAAAGGTCAAGTCAGCGAGGAGACTGAGTATCCTCAGGAAAGTACTGCCGAGTCGGACGGTACATCTGTCCATACTCCTGTAGAAATGGCCGTAGAAGAAAAGGGTAAGGGTAAGAAAAAGAAGGGCAAGAAGAAGCCTCCCACTGAACCTGAAGAGGACGTTGAGGTTAAATCGGAGACGCCAAAAATGGGTGAAGAACTTGAGACTACTCCGCGAGACGAATCCTATGTCACTATGAGTGAAGCCTCCGATATCAGTACCGTAAAGATCGTAGAAGAGTGCATTCAAAGCAGTCCGGAAACTGAAAAAGAGGTCACCACAACAGTTACTTACCCAGTGCCGGTTGTGGAAGTCATTCCTACACAAGAGTATTCCGTACAAACTTCACCGGAACCGGAAACTACTCCTGTCGTTATTGAAAAGGAAACACCCAAACCAGATACGGCTGATAGTGTGTTGCAAACCTCACCAACACCTGTAAGCGAGAGCTTAGTGCAAACAACTCCAGTTGAAGAAAAGGAGGCCGAATCTCAAACCGTTGAAGAGATAATGACCAAGGTTGAAAAGGCACCAACGTTGGATATTGAAATTCAAACGAGTCGAACGCCGACACCACCAAAAATAGAGCAATTGGAAGCGACCACTCAAGTTATTGGCCACGAGATTTCTGCTCCCGAAGAAAAATTCTCGCAAACATCATCGCCTGTAGAGGAACCTAAAGAGGCAAAACCAGAAATTGTGACTGAATCGAGAGAACAACAAACATCGCCACACAAGCAGATCGAACAAGATGAAAAGAGCACTGAAATTATCATCGAGACCTCAGAATCTGATATTCAGACCATTAGGCAAGAAATTGTTGATCAAGAGACTAATACTTCGCCTATCAAACAAAAGGAACTGATTGAAATCAGTAGTCAAACCCCTGAAGTGCCTCAAATCAGTTCTTACACACAATCTGAACCTGAGAAACCTGTAGAGACGGTTACGATAGAAGAAATTATAATACCCGAGACACCTAGACCTACAGAGCTTGATGTCACAAGGAGAGATGTGATCACAATAGATAGTACACAGCAAACCTCACCTAGAGGCACGTATGATGAAGATTCCATCTCGACGTCTACTGATGAGGCTTACGAGGTTCATCTTAGAGCTCAAATTTCTATACCACAGGCTACTAACGAATTTTTGGACTCAGAAAGGCAAAGAGACGATGAACCACCGCAGTCTATTCTCGGAGATAAACAGAAACACAAAAAGAAGAAAAACAAGAGAAAGAACGACACCCCGCAAGCTATGTCGCCGGAGAGTCTATCAGATCCTTTGACCACCGAACTGTCATATTCTGCTACTCCAACTAGTGAGGACTTTTCAAGTAAAGACACTTCTTCAATCGACGAAGGGGTATCTCAGCTCACCAGTTCGCGTCATGAACGAGGTACCAGCCAGCATAAGTTGACCTACTCTGATGTTGTACAAAGGTCAAAGTCCAAATCACCATCGCCTACTAAGAGGTTTATTCCTAGAAACGAAAAGGCGAGATTGCTGGACGCAATTGAAAAGAGGACTCAGTTGATAGTCGAGCCAAGCAAAATCCCTGAAGACTCCATGGCAGTAGCCCTGATAGAACCTTCTGTTGAGAAATCTTACGGATTACTCGTCAATAACGAAATAGACAAGTTGAGAACAGCTGTCAATAGCAACGACCCGGAAAGAGTGGAAAGAAGCATCGTGATCGTCATAGAGACCATCTCAGTGTGGCTGGAAGAGATCCAGTACAAGATTCAAAGGGAAACTGTACAAGGAAAGCCCACGCCACAAGAATCTGAAAAGTTGAAAAAGATTCAAGACTACATCAAGAGCTTGCAAGAGATCATTGAAATAACTGAAGTGAGCGAAGAGATTATTACACTCATAGAAACTCTGGAATTACAAGTCAATGGTGTGACAACGTTGAACAGTCAAAGTTCATCTAAAGCAAAGGAAAGTGAGAAGGATTGGAACAAGTTCTTAGCTGACACCGATAAATTGAACCAATCTGTAGAAAGAGTTAAATCTTCTCTAGATGCCCTTATAATGTCAGACCAACCGACTTCGCAGAAACTGGACAAACTGGACGAGATCGAGACCAACAATGCAGATAACTCCGATGCCATCTCAAAAATGTTCCAGAGATACAGGATCCTAGTCGAAGCAAACCCTAAGAGGGAATGTCCTGAAAAACTATTCACATCCGATGACAACACCAAACACGTAGAAAACACTGTGAATAACGAAAGAGACAGGTTGCTACAGCTTTCAGCTCTGTCGGAAGAGTACGAACAAACTCTACAGGACTTTGGCCAAATAACAGATGTCGCCGAAGCGTTACTCGATGGAAAGATCATCGTCTCGAACCTGGACCATTTGCACGAAGAAATACAGAAGCATCGGAAGTTCTTCGTCAACCTCAGCCATTGCAGGGCAATTCTGGAATCTTTGGAAGACAACTTGGACAGTGAAACCCGAGCTAGATATTCCGCCTTACACACGTCACTCCACGATAGAGCAACTACAATCATAGACCGGGCAGCCAGCCGCGCTCAGCAAATGACTTTGGCTGCCTCCAGATGGGGCACTCTAGAGCACGGAATGAAGGAAGAACAACAATGGCTGAGAGTCGCCCATCAAAGAATACCAGACCTAACAAACGTCACGTCTATCGACCACGAGCAGTACATAAATCTATACCAATCTGTGAGTTTGGACGTGTCGCACCATCACGCGAAAATCCTGCGACTGCTATCTATAACTGACGGTCTACAAAACCTTATAGTCTGCACAGGGCTCGACACCGAATGCTCGATAGCCCTAGACACTCTGTTGAAGCTACAGGAAGACGTCGACTCCAGGTTGACGAGACTCACGGCGTTCAAAGAAAACTGGCTGACTTACGACCACCTGGTTGACCGAATCGAGATCTGGATCAAGACAGCCAAGCGAGAGCTACAATCGATCACTCCTGAAACCATCAACACCACAGGAAATCTCCGGCGTTTCTGGGAGTTGAAGGCCCAACACGAGGTCCACAATAACTTGAAGAACGAGTCCGGCGTCCAATTCGAGAAGGCTCTAGAAATCCTGCCCATATCTGACGAAATGGTGCAAAGGCAGTTCTTCTCCAAGATCGAAGACGAATGGCGGGACTTGTCCAGCAAGATCGGCGTTGTCCACACGACGGCCATACAGAACATTTCAGACCGCGACGTCTCTTCTGGAGAAAAGCTAAACATCTTGGAAGAAGAAATCCTAGAGCTCCGTTCTTCGCTGGACAGCCTGAAAGGCGTCATCAAGAGCGAAGACGAACTGAGTCTCTACATAGAGCGTCTGCAAGTCATGACGGATCGCATCGACCGCATCCAGAACGAACTAGGTCGCCTCAGCTTGCTGCCAACGGCCGAATCTGACCGCCTTGGAACACTGCTTACTCAATCAAGGATTCTGGACGACCAAATCGCTGAGGAGCTTGAACGCAGCTTGTTGCTCAAAGAAAAGATCGTTCAAGTACAGGCTGGAATCACTAGATGCCAGAAGAACCAACGCAGAGGCAAGCTAACGTTGGAAGAATGCGAGGCGGCGGAGAAGTTGGGCAGTGACGTAGTGGAACGAGCGTCTGAGAACTGTGCGCGGTTGTTGGAGGATATGGAGGTGCAATGGAGAGACATACTGGCATTGAGGCAGGCATTGCATACGCTGCCAACAAGCCTGCGTGTGTGTGTTTCGCCTACAGGACTGGAGAGAGACATCTCGGCCTTACAGGTGAGTCTGATTTGTATATTTTACTTTACTTTACTTTATACTTTATTGCACACGAGAAAAAAATACAACATAAATTGCATACAGAAAAGTAGTGGTGTACATGGCGGACTTATTTCTTTTTTATTTTCTTATTTTTTGTGTTTATAATAGCGAAAGCTCCAAAAGTGTCACTCATAAAAAAAACAGTCCAAGGTCTTCGTAGCCGTAGTTGTCCGCCACAGAAAAAAAAATCGTGGAATTTGTCTTTTGATCCTTAGTTTATCACTATCAATCGCTACAATAGCCGCATTTTTCAGTTTCCGCCGTCATCGTCAGTTTCCAAAGTCGTCGTGTTTCACACTTTGCGCCTAAAGGCAACCAGCTTCCCACCAACTAACCGACTCAACTCCTCCGCAGCAAACGCACTCGGAGCTCGAAAGCGCGTGCCACGAACTCTGCGCGCGGCTCCGCAGCCGCGTGCAACTATGGCGGCGCTTTGAGCGGCAGTTGGAGATGGTGCAAGGGGCCGTGAGGGAAGCCGACTACATGGTCGAACTATTGACTGTGCAAGGACAGGTCGACTACGACCGGCTGCTCAAGGCCACCGAGAAACTTGAGGTGAGATTTTACTGTTGGACGTATACTTACGAACAAATTTGCTGGGCCATGTACAGTCGGCCACACGCTAGGATACCCCTTTTTGTTCGATTGACGGCCTTATGCCGCACGCGGTAAGAGCTGCCATGGGGCATCTGTGACTGTGGCCGATCGTACCTACCTACTCAACATGGGGCTCTCTAATGACTCCCACTGCAAGGCCTGTAAAGAGGCGCCAGAGTCCATGTACATTCTCTGTGACTGCATATCCTAGACCGGAAGAATATAAGTTCCTCAACCTCCTCAATAAGTTCTCTGCGCCGCCGTATTTACCAACGTGAGATTTTACTGGTGGACATGTACTTACGATAACTACTCATCCGGTTTAAAAAAAACTTTTACGAATGGAAGTTCCGTTAACGCTGAGTGCTACAGGCTATTTTTATTGTGATAACAGGTAAAAAAAACTAAGTTTGCGCGGACGAAGTAACTGGCAAAAGCTAATATGAAATAATTTTGTTCATAACGCGAGGGTCTGCTGAGTTTATAAATTGCTGGTACAAGAATACATATGCACAAGATTTCCTAGTTCTCTGGTTGCCTTGAAGCTTGTTATTAAACTCAGATCTCGTACTTTGAGCCGTAATGTGCTTTAGATTATATAATAATAAGTAGAATCTAATCTCTAAGGTCAAGATTCTTTAACCTAACGATATCTTCCCTGTCGAAACGTTAAATTATTACGAGTAGGTACAGTGAATCTTTATTAATTCTAGAGATTGTCTAAAATAAAACCGCGTGCGCCTCCAACACAAACTTACACAAAACCCAACGTTTAGCATTGGCATCTACTCGTTAAAAAAACCCCTCGTATAAATCCCAATCAGTCTTTTCCATATCATTAAGCCTTTGGTCTACCCACCAACAGTCAACGCATTCTAGGCCACCAATCCGTGTACTTGCACAAAATACCTAACCCCAAATGTCTCTTCACAGACCCTGAACGAATCTCTCACCCGTCGATCGGGCGAGCTAGTGGGCGAGCTAAACGACGCCGCGGCACCCTTAGAAGCCTCCACTGAGCCTTCGGTGGCCGCCACCCTAAGACGTGAGGTGGACGATGCCAAAACGGCTTACGAACACACTTGCAGCCACCTCACACAGCTTTGTGACAAGTAAGTTCACATTGCGAGCTCTGCATCTTTATAACTGACGTTATTTCTTTAGAGCCATTCTCAACTCTCTACTGGAATTTCAGTGGTTATTCTCCTCCAATTTCGGTTGACGAAATGTAAAGACAACGCTTTGTCAAATCCTCAACTGCAGGTACTTATAAAGGTTTTCAATCCACGAGATACAGCATACGTGCTGATGTTCTTACAACTACGTCCATCCTTTCAACGATTGAGTTGTGTGACCGAGTGTCAATTTACGAGTTGGGAAAGCCTTCAATTTACGAGTTACGAGTTGGGAAAGGTGTCCTAAACACTTCAACCATCGTGTGAGTGTCTTTGTCGCTGGTCTATTTACAGTCGAGGTGCCGATGTTTATTAGAATACATTTCGGGTTGCAATCTTAACGTCTATTTTTGTGAGAAACATTCAATGGCTTCTTGAGAAGAAATGTTAAGTACTGAAAAAAATTCTAACTTCCAACTTTAAACCTCTTTATCTCGGAAACAGTTAATTTTCCAGGCATAGTACCTTGCAAGTAATATGTTCGTTATGATGAAGACAATACGTGGTTTCCCGCTTTGTCGGTGGCCTTTTAACACCCTGTAGTTACAAAGGCCTAAGTAGTTTATTGTCCCGCTCAGGTACCACCGCGCCGTGGAGCTGTGGAAGCGGTACCGGGACGCTGCCGCCGCCGTGCGCGCCTTCGCCGAACAGCAGGAGGGCAGCCTACACGCGCTGAGACCACGCGACGCGCCCGCCACTGCCAAGGTACGTGCACTTTTTGTCAAAAAGTCAGTGTTTTATTCAATATGCCATGAATAAATTATTTACATTGAACGTCAAAATATTATCAAATTTTAGTGTGTATAAGTCACCGAACTAATGCCCGTTTTCACCAACGACCCCTAATTTTAAAAGACCTTTTAACGAAAATTATCTACGCTTCTGCAAGTCTAGGGGTCATGGATGAAGGACCATACGAATTCGAAATATGCGTAGATAATTTTCGTTAAAAGGTCTTTTAAAATTAGGGGTGGTTGGTGAAAACGGGCATAAATCCCATAGAATCCGCATTAGGTACAAAATCACAATAAAAACTTGTCCCCACAGAAACAAATGATATCAGCAATAGAACAACACGAAACATCATTTCGACCATACGTCTAATATTCGAATGTCAACCTTATTGCATTAGTGTAGGTACAGTTTTATTTTAATTGCATAGACTACGAGCAAATAAGCTCCCATAGGCAATTTGGGCATCTATTTTTCCGGACACATTTCAGAGTTCTATGTTCTATCTAGTTTTATCCTTGATCGAAGGTTTAAGTGCTCACTAGTTGAGGTCACTGTCGAGTACGAGTAGGTAAGGTCATGAATACAGCTCTCAGTTACCTATTTCGGTTATATCGGACGTAAAAAAAGTTTGCTTACATTAAAATCATATTTAATACCTACCTTAAAACTGTACCAATAAATCACATCGAGCAAGCCCCGTGTTGTTCGAAAAAAATATCTAAGAACACAATTTTCCGAAAGATAAAACTGTTTCAAAGCAGTGGTTAGTAGCGGGACAACAATAACTATTTGGCAGAATTAATCTTAGGTTTTGCAAAATATATTCTAAATAGAAATAAACCCGCGTAGCCCATACAAACGGTGTCATTTCTGACCTTACGCAACACTATCGCAACAAGAACGATCAGAGCTAGTGAAGCTGGAGAAAAAAAAGTAGCTAGATACTTAGTATTAGATAGTAATAATAAGTATCTGATTTATATATTTTTTTTACTGTAGATAATATTTTGACGTTCAATGTAAATAATTTATTTATCGCATATTGAATAAAAAATTTGAATCTGAATCTTGAATCTATCGCCCCTAGCGGCAAATCCAAGCGCGATAGCCCTCATTCAACGACTATGGCCCGGTTTCTGAGTTGAGAATTTTGCTAAGCAAATGGGTAAGTATCGTCCTGTCTCTGCAGATTTCTCACAAAAGAGCTTGACAGTCCGATACGTAAGTAAGTGCTTCGTAAAATTCTCAACTCAGAAACCGGGCCTATAATAATTATAGAGGTAATCTTGCCCGATTGAAAAACGTCAAAAAACGCTTACCTCTCTACAAAGTTTGCCCTTCAAATCAATGGTTTTCCAATTTTCCTGGCATACTGTTTTGCGTAATGTTAAGTTTTTTCATGGGAGGTTGGTGTATTTTGAGGACAGCCACAGATGATTTATACATTTTGAAGTTTAGCAGCTTTTATTTAAGGCTCGGTATAAGGCTAACTAGCGCCACCAATGTTAAAAAAATCATATCTTCCTTTAGAAGAAGTTTCTGGAAAAATCCTAAGATGAGCCTATGCGCCATGCTTTTCTAGATTTTTTAGGGTAGATATCCTCTTCGAAATTTACTTTTAAGCTAAATAAAACGGTCGTTTTTGGCGGTTATCGAAATTTTTTTAGCTTAAGTCTAGAAATTGAGTTGTGTACCACACTTAAAAATCTAGAAAAGCATGGCGCATGAGCTCATCTTAGGATTTTGTCAGAAACTTTTTCTGAAGGGAGATATGATTTTTTCAACATTGGTGGCGCTAGTTAGCCTTATACCGAGCCTTAAAACGTTTGCCAGATAAGCCATTTAGGTAGGTATTATTTCCCATCCCCTACCAATGCGTGCACTGTTCACCGAATTATGACGACTGTCCGATGTACGTGCCTTTCACAAGCAACAGGAGCTTTTAGACGCAAAGCTATAAATCATACTTTATAGGGGAATCCATAAGCCATAGAGATCTCACGTCTCCCCCTCACACGTCTCCATTCTTGTAAATTAATAAAAGTATGAGAAACGTTCACGGCAACGAAGTAGCGGGGCAAAGTTAGTCTATCATATTGTAGTTCAAACAAAAGTTTGCGTCGTTCTTGTAGGTACAGACGCCCCTTTTTGTTCGATTGGCGCCCTTATGCCGCGCGCAATAAGAGCTACCATGGGGTATCTGAGATTTTGGCCGACCGTACATGGTATGAGTATAAACTTATGATTTGCCCGTAAGTTCATTTTGCTGTTTACTATGTCTACCGTAACGGAACATCTTATATCTCGGTAGAACGCTAACTCATTTGCACTTTGAAGTGTGCAAATATTGAATCCCCAAGTGCAAACTTCTTGAGTCAGCGGCATAGTAAAACCATGGATGGATTGTATTTTTATGTCTATTCATGGACAACATTAAACGTTTGTTCTAATTACACTCGTAAGGAGTGGTGATCAAATTCAGAGAGAGCTCGGAGTGAGATGAGAGCCTCTAGGAGTCTCAATCATTAGGAGTGGGTACAGGTTCCATTCCCGATCGAACTTGGTAGGTCGGTCAGAAGCATTGTGCTATTATTTCTTCTTGCGAAATTGTGATGATCATTACAAACCTGGGGCCTGAGTCTGTAACCCACAATGGTGCCAAAATGGGCTCCCAGTTGTCAGCTTCAATTCGGAAGGCAAAGTTTTTTGTTCGAAAGTCCGTTATTGGCTTAATCTTATCTTTAGACAATATTGAGAAACTAATTTCAATATTTTTTATTTTGGTCCAGTAGTTTGGATTTTACAACGTTTCAAAGATACGGTTTTATGACGTCACGCGACGGTCTGCATACTGTTGGCGGTCATAGGAACAAAACATTTTATCGCATAAAAACAAAACTACTGGACCAAAATAATAGTTATTTGTTATGCAAGAATGCAAAATTATTGTTTGCGGCGAGTGCTTGTATTGAAAACCGAGCTAGCGAAGGTTTCTAAAATTGAGCCACGAGCGTAGCGAGTGGTTCAAAAAAAGAAACCTGAGCGTAGCGAGGTATTCAGAAGCACGAGACGCAAATAATATTGCATTCGTGCGAAACACAAAACTTTTCATCTCACAGAAGCGAGGAAATGACTTTGTTAGCCAAGCGGGAAAAACTCTTTAGACAACTACTTACAGGCAAAACAGGTGAGTCAAATAAGTTCCTTTTAAAAGCATATTTTACTGTAGTTACGGCTGCCGCACTAAAGTTTTGAGCTTCGTTGGTTTTAAAACCATTCGTTTTATTAATAATTTCCTGAAGTTTATTTATCCAGACACAAAAATTATGTAAATAAAAGAATTATTTTTTTCCGGGTGCATTCTGAACTTTTACCATATAATATAAAAAATTCTAGGAGATAAAAAATTAAATTAGTAATATCGTTTGAAAAAATGTATTTAACAAACCAAAACATAATAATCTATTTGATAAAACAGAAGCGAAGCATTTTTTTTATTTACTGGTATTATAAAATAAATATGTGTACAAAATATTGAAAAGACTATAAGAAGAAACTGCGTTTCTGAATGTTCTATTCCGTGACTTTACCTTTTTAAAAGATGCTTATGCCCCATTTACATTCACAGTTTTGTATAGAGAATGGGCACGAACAATCACTTTCGCTGAAGTACGCGTGTAAACGAACTATGAATGAGGCTCTTTTTTCTGCCGGGACTTGGCATCTTCATAAACGGCCAGTGTTTTTTTCTTTTTCAACACCATAGGGCGCGGGAAAGACTGTCCCGGCGTCACGTTCAAATTTCGAAGCGCACAAAAATGCAGATAGTTTAAATCCGGCCTTTACACGATCGTAAGTTACTAGTAACAGCAAACTTTCCGAGCGTGGGAGATGAAAAAAATATTTAAATTAGTTTCTCAATATTGTCTAAAGATAAGATTATGCCAATAACGGACTTTCGAACAAAAAACTTTGCCTTCCGAATTACGATGTATTAATGCTGTCGACCCTTTTAATGTTTTTGTATTATAGCAAAGAATATTCTGATTCTAAATATAAGTAAAGGATTAGTTTGCTGGTTGTAGGAGAAAAACGAGGAAACTCCGGTTTTGTCCTTCTACTGGGACAACATCGACTAAGCCCCTGTATTTTTGAAAGGCATTTAAATTGAGCTCGAATAGGTCGACGACGTGCTATATGAAGTGCGACTCTCTTTTGTTTTTGAGGCTTTAATTGTCTCTAGGTAAATGTACTAACTATGTATTCACTGATCTGTGACACTATCAATCTTAATTTCAAATGGACAGCTATGAAAATCTATGTGCCACGGTTGTCTCGATTTTAAACTAAATTCTCAAGTTAAACTCACGTGGCCTCGTGAGTCATTGTTAGGAGGAAGTTCGAACAAACAGGCAGACATACGTACAGGTAGAGTGCCTTATACGCGAGGAGGAGCAAGTTAACGGTCGATGCTCTTGAATTTGCAGTTTTATGTGTGGTGCAAGTTATAAGACCAGTGATATTCTAGTGTTTTACTTTCACCTATTTCACTGTGACTCCCTTACTTTTAACGGTTTCAAACTGCAACCCTGTAGGACATAATTTTATATTTAGTGACACGGAAAAGTAATGGTGAAAACGGGCATAAACCAAACGGAATTGTATCTGTCTAGGTACCTGTTAATAATTAATTTTCATTGTTTTCTCCGAATGGATCCAGCCATTATTAGGTAGTTAACTTGAGTCCCTAAAATGTGCTGATTTTACTAAATAATCAAACGTAATTTTACTTGTACCACACATAAGGATAGGCTCCAACTTTGGTGCAAGACCATAACAGCTGACATTTAATGGTTTGATGACAGTTCCTCCGTGGCGTTATTAGGCACTGCCGGCCTGCGCACTGGATAAAACTGGTGATTGTCTTTCTTGGAAAAAAAAATCTAACACGTAAAGAGTGTAGTAGAGTGGTTATTCTGTCCAAATTTGAATAAGCATCTAATATTTTGAGCGGTCACTTCACCCATCTATCTATGAAGCTGCCACTGGATGCTGTATGAATATTAGGCCTTAGTGTTTTTTTACCCCCGCCCCAAAAGGTGTTATAAGTTTAACAGCTATGTGTGTGTGTGAGGGTTGGTCTGTCAGTGTGTCTGTCTGCGGCACCGTAGCTCTTAAACCGGGTGAACCGATATGGATGCGGTTTTTTTTAAATTTGAAAGCAGGTTTTCTAGCGAGTGTTCTTAGATTATGTTTTATCGGTTCAGCCGTTTGTGAGATATGCTAATTTGAAGCTTAAATTTCGAGGGTATTTTTTATTTTTATTAGTAGGTTATGTCTTAAATAAAAGTAAAACAACTAGATTTGCTAATGGTGAAAGAAAAGTGTCTTAAAGACTTGTTTATTAGTCCTCAAAGGGTATTGTAGAGCCCGATAATAGTTTAGATAATTAAGGACAAACATAACAACTTACTGGCTAATTACCATTATGTAAATAACAATGGTTTTGTAAACAAGAGTGAACGACCGCTCTCACGGTTCTATTATGTTCGAACTTTACCTCAATCTGAATAACAAACCTAGATTAAAAGGTCAACATAGTATAAACAATAATTAATGTAGCGTTCACACAAAGCTATCACTTGTACCTATGATCTGGCCGACTCTGGCCACAACTTCTTGAATACTCCGTAGTTACCTAGGTAATGGGGACTAAAACGTACCTACCTATATCTATAGTCGTTTCTTATCTGCATGCGGTTCAATAAGGGAAATCAGACATGGCTCTGTGGGCGGTTATTGATTTTAAAACTTAATTCAATCCTCTCTAACCGGATAATCTTGGTGCATTTCCTTTGAATTGCTTTAGAAAATCTTAAAGATAAATGCGTTAACTTGCACACCTGGCTTTCACTCAATGTCTACAAATAACCTGAAAGAACTTTGCAATTAAAATTCTCGGCAAAATGGCGTGGAAAATGGGAATATACCTAAATCTACGGCAGAAAAGTAAATTCGGTATCTGCTTACCTGCCAGATTTACCTACTTACAATCGTGACTGTATGTTGTAAATACTGAACTGGGTGATGATGATCTAAACCAGGAATAAACTTTTACGAGCGAACTGGTAATTTAGATAAAATTAAAAGTCTAATCATAGATTTTCCCGCAAATAAAATCGAATGGTTTAAAGCAGTCCTAGATAAACATGAAATCGCCGCGCGAAATTAAACGGGCCTTTGATAACAACGGCATTGATAAGACAGCGAGTTGACGTCAGGCGTTCCGCAGCCGTCGACGCGAGCGCACGTCTGGACGGAGCCACACGAAAAATACCGCGAAAATTGTAAAAACGAATGTTTGACGAAAACAAAAACGACAATTTATCAAGTAAAAAATTGAGCTAGTGACAAGGTGAATCGCGCTGAGCCGTCCGCCGTTCGTTTGTTCGCAAGAATGCAACCAAACTTGTGTGCATGCATATCGCGCATACCGTAACACTTGATTAGACGCTGATATAATGCAAAACATGCACATGAAACTTACAGGACCTTGATACCCGCGGCCGTGGGAAATGAGTTTTCGAATCGCAGAATTGAGTTTGTTCGCGCGTTCTCGGTGAACGCCTCGTGTTATCGCGGCTCGCGTGTTTTGTTTTTTTTTGTTAAATTGATTATTTATTATTGGTTAATTAATTCGTAGACTATTGTGTGTTAAAAGTGCGGTGTAGAAGTGAGACAGTGGCCTTGAAGGAGTGTCCAAAGATGACAGATTGCGCGGCAGTGATAAGGGAAGTGTGTCGGCGCGTTGGCCATTGAGTTATCAGCTGTCAACATGTCATTGCAAGAGGTAAAGATTGTTATCATGATACCTACCTTTAGGTATAATCCGTGCGGAATCAGAATGGGATTATACCTTTTGGAACTGAATCGAAAATGACAGTTCTCGAGTAGCGTCAGTAAAAAAAAATTAGTTCTACGTTCTATCATAGGGTTATGAAATAGGAAATACACAAAAATGTTTAATGTTTGTAATCTAAAAGGATTCAATGTTATTGCATTAATTGAATAAAACGTGATAAAACTCGGGCAGACACCCACGCGCACAGAAAACACAAGCAAGTTTCGACGCGAGTTTGCCATAGACAACTAGAGTTTGCCGAAATGCTGACGCTACAGGACCGCGAGCTTCTCAGTTCCAAAAGGTATTATCCCATTCTGATCCCGCACGGATTATATCATGATACCTATTACCTACCTTTAGGTAGAAAAACCCAATTTTAGCTCATGAAACATGAAACAAATGCCTGGGATTTTTGTTTTGCTGAGCTACGCGCGGTAAGAGCTGCCAAGGGGTATCCTAGACTGCAGCCGACCGTAACTACCTGGTATGAAGCATCAACGAAGCTTCAGTCCTGAACCTCTTTCTGTACAGTGCCTGAAGTGTAAAAGGTGCCACTAAGCGCTCTACAGACCTATTGTAAAGATGCATAGGTTTTTAGAATACGAGTTAATTGCTTCCATTTTGGTTATATTGTTTCGACGTAAAAGTGAACAAAGGCTGAAACTGAAATTGTATTGTGACGAAAAGTGACCGACTTACGCATACAAGTAACACTGCATTGCAAGGCGACGCATTGCTAACATTTCAATAAGTGGTACTTTGTTAACTAGGCGACTACCTATTCTGTCGAATAAATAGCTAACTTACGCGTCTAACGTTAAAATAAAAAATCAAATTTTTATTAGCTAAGGCCCGGTTTCTGAATTGAGAAATCTTCTAAGCAAATACTCAAGTATAGGACTATACTTAAGTCACGCTGTCACGCTCTTTTGTGAGAAATCTGCAGAGACAGGACGATACTTACGTATTTGCTTAGTGAATTTCTCAATTCAGAGGCTTAAGGGTGGACGATAGCAACGTGGCGGGAAATTCTAAATTTTCACAGTTTTTTTACATTTTGTAGCTAAACTGAGCTATTTTTGTTCAGCGATTTTTCGTTCGCGGCAATAAAACAGTATTCTTTTCATTATTGTCAACAACAGAACAACAATAACAGTCCACCCTTAAACACAGCTGAAAGAATCCGCTTTTTGATTTCGTGTTAAAATCCCCATTATGCAGGAAATAAAATAGTATAAACAAACAAACTGATAGGGTGGGTAATTAGCAAGTTGCCGACTCTTCAAGGACGGCCGGCTTCCTAATAACACCGGTGTTTGTGGTAGAGCTACAAACGCGATAGATAGGGCTCTGACTACTAGGTGTTGTTTTGTAAAATGACACCCGATTCAGGTGATACTAAACCTTCAGGTTCAAGTGACCTACACGATACGAAAGCAAAAAAAAATAATTAAAGCAAAAATCATTCAATTGTTGCCTACCTTACTACTAGTGGTTTGCCGGATTGTTCCAGTGGACTCGGAGAACTTCGCTCGCTCGTTCAACTAGTGGTTCGCCCCGAACTTTGAACTCGCGACCCCATATCTCAGCAACCCCTCGACCGATTTGGCTCATGTTCGAACTTAAAAATTCTCTTTACCTTATTTACCTGCCTACCAAATTTCGTGACGATCCGACTAAATTTACTCAAGTTATTGGCGAACGAACATTCATACATACATACATACAAACGCCGGATTGTTCCAGTAGACTCGGAGAACTTCGCTCGCTCGTTCAATTATACTATCGATTGCGGCCGGTCTCGCAATATCGGGCGACACATTGTGCGCGCGCAAAATAGAATATGAATAGAATTCACGCCTGTAAGCGTCTACGTGCTGTCTTGTACATTGACTGGCCGGTTAGTTACCTAACCTTTTTATTAATACCTTAATGGCTACACAATGTTCATCGAACAGTCATAGTAAATTGTCATTGTCAGTTTTATGAAATTGCCCACTGGTAGGTAGGTACTATTGTGGTGATGAAGGTGACATCTTCGCATAAAAAAGAGGTACATAAGAGGACCATATTATCAGATTTTTTCTGTGACTTAAAAGTCGGACACATGTGGCTCTATGATCCTCCAAACTCTGTGGCGTGCAATAGTACAAAACGTCTTAATTGCGGGTAGGCGCGAAACCTTCCCCCTTGCCTCGGAACCCTGAGGAGTGAACCGAATCTAAACAATCAAACTTAACCTTCAACTAACTAACACACCCTCGAGGAATCAATAATATAAACACATGCCTAGGCTGGCCTTATACCTACAGCAACTACATTTTCACCGATTCTATTGGGCCTAATGGTGATACAGTGTTTGAATACTGAGCGTCTATTTCAGCGTTTAGGCATCGACGATTAAGGCAATGATAGAGAGAGACACACTAAGAAAATGAAAAAAAAAACTCCTTTTTGTCCAATTAGAGGCCTTAGGTCCTTACAATAGTTAAGCCTAGGGATTCTCATATGACGGCCCGTTTTCAGCAAAAAACACATCCAAAAATAAAATAGGTATACCATCGAAGAACTGGCAAAGACAAACATACATTCAAACATAAAACACCATATTATCAAAGCTAGAGACTAACTAACGAGTGAAGCAGAGCATGTCTCACAAATTGCAAAGTCAGAGAGGTCAGTCACATCGCCTTGTGCGGGAAAATGCAATCTTGTCGCTGTTTCTGAATGCAATGTGGGTGACAAAGTGTGTCACACACGACGGTGTTTAATGCTCTCTAGAGAACCGCTTTCCAATTTAGAGCGAAGATGAAGATGCGCTAATCAGAGGTAGGTACCTACTACCTATCTAACTATTGTCCTCTACGTATAGTTGGCTTGAGTTTTACTCGCTAGTTGTTGTTTAATATGTAAACTACACTTCCCTGGGCCATAGGCCTTCTCTCAGAAATACGCATGCCCTGCCCACTGTGGATTCGCAATTTTCGCTTCCGTAATAAAAATACTTCTTACATTGTAGAACACCTACATACAACAACATAATTTCAGCATATTATATAACTACACGTTTATGATTAGCGATGATTTCACCGAGCTGAAATTAAACTAAAACCTACCTGCGTCAAGATTTTCCCGGAAGTTTATGTAAGAAGGAAAATAAAATCCGCGTTGTGGTTTGGTTGGTGAAGAAGAATTTAAAATACAGGATGTTTCATAATGTAGGTAGGTATTCTATCACGTCACGACCACGACAGCTTCCTTCCTTCGCGTGGTCACTTCGCCCATTTCGTGTAAATGTGCGACTACTAGGTTTATACCTAGATGCAAACCTTAGTTACACCGGGGGGAGCATGACTTTTATCGAGGCGGATTTATCCAACAAAATGGCGGTTTATCAGAATTTTTGACGTCTATAGTGGGTTATATATAAGCGATATATAACCCACTATAGACGTCAAAAATGCTGATAAACCGCCATTTTGTTGGATAAATCCGCCTCGATAAAAGTCATGCTACGGGGACTGAGGTCCCTATATCCTATGACTGACTATCACGATACAAAAACTTTTCATAGGTGTCTACGGTGCCCCAAAGTCAACATAAACCTAGTTTCGTAATTAACTGTTTACTCGAGACTTTTGACTCGTAACTCGTAAAAAACGTGTTGTTTAAAACACTGCATTCCATTAGTTAGGAAGTTGCAAAACCCATGGCGTTCTGTTTACTTGCCCTTATTTCTTTTAGTGTTAACTGTCAGGTACTGGCAACGGAAATCTATGTAAACAACCGTACACATAGGCATGATGGATCATAATAATTGTATTTGAAGGCAAAAAGCGAATAGTAAAATTATCGAGGAAAATCTATGTTATTTTAGCAAGTAAATCAGTAGTTTTTCTGCTGAAGCTCTAGTTGTGCCTATAATAACTTATCATGAAATGTTGAACGTTGCACTTTAACCCAGTTAATCTTGCACTTTCTCGCCAAACCATACCCTTTGGCGTGACTAATGCTAAATTAGCACCAATTTCTCAAACCAAAATCAAGCTTACGGAAACGGTATTGCCTACGTGCAAGCGGTGGCGTGTGCCAAAAATTCAGCCTTATTAGATGACACCCCTGGTGAGCTCGTCTTGAAACAAATTGCACGAACTAGGAGGCCATCTTTATTTGGTGGGATACAATGAGTGAAAGCGGGAAAGTTATTATAGTGCAGTGTTGTAATATTGAATTGCAACCTTTCTCTAAAAATGATTGTTGGAATTTTATTGAGCAGCTGTTTGATATAGGTATCTATGGGTCTGCTGATAATGACTTCATGAACGAACATCATGTCATAACACCAAGGCTAGGTGCGTCGTTTGTAGACAACAAACACAATTTTGCAGCTCACGCTTTACGTATAATCTTACTACAGGGTGCACTCTAAGTCGATAGCGGAACTTTAAGTAGAGTGCACCCTGTTGAATATGGTGATTTCAAATTGTGTTAGATCTGGGGGCACGGCAGTGCCCCCGCCAGGTCGAGCGCGAAGCAAACACTGCCGTACCATCCTTTACTGGAACCATTTCGCCGCATTTTCAGGCCCCTATTTGAGAACCTCTGGATAAGACCAGAACGCAGAAATTTTCGTCATCTAGTAAGCTATAATCAAATACTTAAAATCCAAAATTTCAAGTCTGTAGGTCATTTAGTTCCGAAGTTAAGCGAAAGCAAAGTTTCGCATTTATGACACACACTCACTCACTCACTCACTCACTCACTCATGATCATCATAATAGAACTAGTACTTCCCATAAACTCAGAGAGCTGAAATTTGGTACAGAGTTAGGGTTGAATGGCCACATAAAGGGAAAACTATAAAAACTAGGATAATCGAAGATCTGGAGTACCTGGTGACCCTGATTAGAAAACACAAGAGCCCTAATAGAACTAGTACTTCCCATAAACTCAGAGAGCTGAAATTTGGTACAGAGTTAGGGTTTAATGGGCACATAAAGGGCAAACTATAAAAACTAGGATAATCGAAGATCTGGAGTACCTGGTGACCCTGATTAGAAAACACAAGAGCCCTAATAGAACTAGTACTTCCCATAAACTCAGAGAGCTGAAATTTGGTACAGAGTTAGGGTTTAATGGGCACATAAAGGGGAAACTATAAAAACTAGGATAATCGAAGATCTGGAGTACCTGGTGATCTGATTAGAAAACACAAGAGCCCTAATAGAACTAGTACTTCCCATAAACTCAGAGAGCTGAAATTTAGTACAGAGTTAGGGTTTAATAGGCACATAAAGGGACAACTATAAAAACTAGGATAATCGAAGATCTGGAGTACCTGGTGACCCTGATTATAAAACACAAGAGCCCTAATAGAACTAGTACTTCCCATAAACTCAGAGAGCTGAAATTTGGTACAGAGTTAGGGTTTAATGGGCACATAAAGGGAAACTTATAAAAACTAGGATAATCGAAGATCTGGAGTACCTGGTGACCCTGATTAGAAAACACAAGAGCCCTCATAGAACTAGTACTTCCCATAAACTCAGAGAGCTGAAATTTGGTACAGAGTTAGGGTTTAATGGCCACATAAAGGGAAAACTATAAAAACTAGGATAATCGAAGATCTGGAGTACCTGGTGACCCTGATTAGAAAACACAAGAGCCCAACCAAACTATTATAGATCGACATATACCGCCCTTACAAAAAATATTCAACTTGGTGGGCCGCTTCATTTGATGTCAAAAATCTAAGGTCTGGAGTATCTGATGAAGAACCCTCAGCTGGTATCAGCTTTATTAGAGATATTATGGTAATGCCCCTTCTACTATTGGTACATAAAAAAATCGACTGTCATTGCAAAAATCCAGCGTAGTGGGACACATCTTCATTTAATCTAGCCTATAGCGTCCCACTAGTGGTTCGCTCCGAACTATGAACTCGCGACCTCAGTTACAGATGTATAACTTTGCTTACGCCATTCGCGCAGGCGCGCGCGCGCTTTGCATTTAAACTATACAACCCCATATCTCGGCAACCCATCGACCGATTTGGCTCATGTTCAAATTTAAAAATTATTTTAATTTAGTTTACCCGCTTATCAAATTTCATAACGATCCGACCAAATTTACTCAAGTTATCGTCGAACAAACATTCATACATACAAACAAACGCCGGATTGTTCCAGCAGACTCGGAGGACTTCGCTCGCTTCACTCGCTCGTTCAACAAGAAATAGTCGGACGATTAACTTTATTCTACTCCAACGTTACACAAATTTAAAAACTGTGTCAAATAAGAAAATCTAATAAATTTAATCAATATGCCCTCGTTCCTACAAAAAGAAGTGAAATCCCACCAAAAACATTCTGTAAAAACTAGCCAGGTCTCGATGGATCTGCTTGTTTATCTCTAAAAAAGTAATGAAATCTAGACAAAGTCGTGCCAAGTCTAAGGTTCCTTACTGCGATTTCTTTATTATTATAGTTAATGTTGTGAGACTTGGCTGTTGAAGGCTACACAAGGGTACAAAACCAGGTGCTCCATGACACCATTGCACCAATCTGTCGCCAGAACCGCTTGTGTACCCTTCAACGGCCAAGTCTCACAACATTAACTATAATAATAAAGAAATCGCAGTAAGGAACCTTAGACTTGGCACGACTTTGTCTAGATTTCATTACTTTTTTAGAGATAAACAAGCAGATCCATCGAGACCTGGCTAGTTTTTACAGAATGTTTTTGGTGGGATGTGGTTTACTAGTTTTGATACAAATTAATGTCTCCAAAATAATTTAAAACCTTGCTTAAACGTAAATACTTACATGATGTCACCTAGAAAATTACTAGTAGGAAATCAAACGGAAGTTTTGTAACGTTTTATCTATCGACCTTGTGCGATATTTTGACGGTTATATTCGAGATAATGATTATTTTATAACGTCTTAAATTTTATTCAATAGACACGATTAACTTGTTATTTAATATTTAGAATAAGTTGTTGCCTAGGGATCTTCTAACAAATTCGTTATTATGCATTCTACATATTACCATAAGTTAATAAGTAGCAGGAGACATACAGACAGGCATTTTCTTTGTATGTTTCCCGATCACATTGATAATGCCAGATGTTATGGGCTTCTAAGAAAAACGTAGAAAAGTCAATTTTCCGTTTGGTTGCCTTCAAAGATCTCACCTCAGATGTTTATTGGAGTAATTTTCCAATGAAAATTACACCACAGACTTTATCTGCCGATTAATTTAATTATGTAAGCAGGGCACTTGATTCGCTCTCCGTAACAGAGACATCACGCAGCGTTTCTATTATCTACTGGAGTATGTATGAATTCGTCGTGTAAATCGATGCTATTGCTTTTCATGAGTCCAGTGGCACCTCTCACACGCTAGCGGTATTGGATTGCGATGAGGCTAGCACCACTCTAAAACAATAATTAAAGATTTACGCCTTTACATCGTCTCAGCCATCATCCATCGTACATCAGCCTTTACCTAGGTACTGTAAATAATGTTGATATACAGCGTCTAGTGGAATTTCCACTCGCACAACCTAGTCTTCTCACCTTGGTTATTTTAATATAAAGTATTTTACAGATCATTCTAATTAAGTAAATTGCGAATTACAAAATAATGCTGATCCCTAAGTGTGACTTCTTCTAGACAACCTTTCGATGCAAATAGAGTATCTATATCGAGAGGATGCACAATAAACGAAATAGGATTAAATACTTACATTTATTACAATGTATTTGATCAATACCATTCCCCTTGTTTCCCTAGGCCTGCTCCGAGCAGGACGCGCGCGTGGCCGAGCTGCGGTCCCTGGCGGCGCGCGTGGCGGCCGAGACCGGGTCCCGCGCGCTGCAGGCCGACGCCGACGCGTTGGCCCGCCGGCTGCAGCTCGTCGCCGGCGCCGTGCAGGCCTTGGCCGACCTCGGCGAGGCGCGGCAGTCGGCCCGCGCCAAGGCGCAGCTGGCTAAGGAGCAATTCTGCGATATGAGACAGGTAATTGGTGCTACCGACTTCTAAATCTTCGTAGATATTTGATGTACACACGACAGCACGTCAGAGTGTACACTTTTGTTGTAAAGTCGCCCGTAACGTAACCGAATAGAGTGCTAGCGTGTAATGGTCGACGTGTTGTCGTGTGTACCTAAATACATGCGCGTGAGGAAACCTGCGGCTTAGTTGACTCCACATGTATTGACTCGTCTTTCCTGTGGGCTAGGCCGACTAAGCTGTCAGGATGGTATAGGTGCTGGGCAAGCCTACTTTATCTAAAACAATGTCCCAGGCAGTGCAGCGCCGAGTGGTCTCTTCACCCATCTAGTGTGAGTGAAAAATACATGTGGAATCTTCATTTTCGTTCAACATGCTTTGGCATGTTCCGAGGAGGAATCGTTTCGATTAAATGGGAGGATATGTTATGTATTACTTAGGACTACAGGGTGTTAAAAGACCGCCAACAAAGCGAGAAACCACGTATTGCCCAAGGAACTATGCCTGGGAAATCAACGGTTTCCGAGATAATGAGGTTCAAAGTCGGACTTTTTAAATCTTTTTTTTTGCAGAAATGCATTCAGTATCTAGTTCTTAACATACCTTCTCAAGAAGCCATATCAAAATTATGAATATTTCTTACAAAAAACGACGTTAAAATTGCGACGCGCAATGTATTCTAAACATCGGCACTTCAAGCTCAAGTAACATAGAATGATACCTACGCTTGCGCAATATGACTTCTGTGCGTTACACATCCATTGCTTGATAAAATATTTTTCAAAATTATAACCTATAAAACTAAAATTATTTCCCAGCAATAATTTATCAAAAAAGTACTTTGTTTTGGTGTCTAGTATGCGTGGCTTTCGGGTCTGTTGGCGGTCTTTTAACACCCTGTATAGTATTATTTGAACACTACACTCACAACTTTCTCGTGCACTTAACAGAAATTATACTGACACATTCTATTTATTTAATTCATGCAACTGATGTCAAGAAATACAATAAATCACATTATATTTGCCGCAACTATGCAATGGGCTATTATAAGGTCGTAAAGCGTAATTTAATCGTCGCCTGCTATAGATAAACAGGACACGACTGTTTATTACTCCCGGGACCGATTGATGTCACGTACCAAACGACCTACTATCATATGACTCATAAACAGATGCAGAAGTTTCACAGTCAATTTAAGGCCCAGAAGGACGCACGCACAATTATGATACAGATATGATTTTTTTTTCATTGGCGGCGCTAGTTGTGCGTCCTATAGTGCCAGAGTGAAAATAATATGGGCATGGATGAATACTACGACAGAGCTTGCATATTTTCCACGATATTCTAGGACCCGTTCATTTAAAAAAATAAACCTAAACGGAAATAAATTACCTTTGGCACACAACAAAAAATCGAAGCGGATCTTGGTACCTACTTATAGGTACCTACAATTTTTTTTTTAATTATTGTAAGATAACTTCTTACCACGATTTATTTTGATGGATTGCCCGATATTTCAGCACCGTTGCAGGCACCATGGTCACGGCTAGACTCATTCCCGTTTTCTTACAATAAATTATATTTCAAAACCACGAGTTTAAAAAAGAATATATTTTTTATTTCTCCATTATGTGACAAACCCTTGTCTCCGCAGGACTTGGCCCCGGTGCACGAAGACGGCGAGATCGTCGAGGACAAGCTGATAGCGCTGCGAGCGAACCTCATCGCGCTTGGCAAGAGTGAGGGCGACATCGCCCCAGCGCGGGCCGAGCTGCCCGACATCGACCGCGACGTCGCCGGCGAACACTCCATCGTCCGGATACTCGAGCTGTGGCAGGCCATGTTCCGGGACACCTTCCTACACTACCACCGGCTCTCCACAGCCCTCATAAGGTCAGGCGACGCCGCGACAGCCCTCAGACTCTGGCACGAATACCTGATCGATCTACAATCCTTCCTCTCAAGCTCAGTACCCGCCGACTACGAGAATCTGACGGAGCACAGGAGGCTCTGCCGCGTTCATAGAAATCTGTTAGCCTCTCAAAGGTCCGTCCTAATGATGGAGAGCGAGAACAAAGAGACAAGGAACAGAGACTTAGCAGCCAAGTTTGATACGTTGACTAACCTTCACAACGAAACCCTCGCGAGGATAGTGGAGAGACACGACGAGGTATGCTCGCGAATCTCCGCCTGGGACGACTACAGAGAAATCAACACTGAGTTGTCAAGGTGGTTGAAGGAGTTGGAACGAGAAAAGGAGAAGCTACAACTCAGATACGTACACATCAAAAGAATAAACATAGTCGTAGCTAAGATACAGAATCTCACCGACAAAATACCGGAAGGGCGCAAGCAGTCGGAAAAACTGCTCGCGAATCTCAAGAAAGTTCTCGAATTCACCGAAGATGCGTACGGAGCCTCCGTTCGGATGGAATACGCTGGCTCAGTCAAGAGGGTCGATAACCTTCAGGCCAGTCTAGAGACCTGGAGGGACTTCCTCACTCGAATACTCGGCCTCATAGGAGAATACGAAACTATAACCAGTGACTTGCAAAAACTATACTCAAAGACCCAAGACGAAATCCTTTCTTACTCCGACGAGGATCGCATGTCGCGACCTGAACTCAAGAAGGCCATAGAAAAATACACAGTATTGAGGACTCATATAGACAAGACTGAGAGCCAAATAGAGGCGCTCAGTGTCATCCAGGAACAACTGAAAGAGTGCCTGAGTCCCCAAGACGTGAGGATAGTAAACCAAAAGATCTGGCAACTGAGGCAGCAACGAGCTGACTTGGAACATCAGCTGTCCATCATCATCCACAGGCTACAGGAGAGATTAGAAGTCTACTCCATGTTCGAGTCGAGAATAACGCGGTTCACCGAATGGTTGGTGACGTTAGAAACTCGCCTGGAAAGTTCTACGCAAAGCAGTGAGATAGGCGCTCTAGATCCACAAGACCTGATCAGGAGAATCAACTCTGAAGTCAACGCGGAAACGGCTTTGAAAGAGCGAGAATTCGAATGGCTCTCTGAAACCGGAGGCGTTCTAGTCGAACTATCGAAGAAGGATGAAAAATCATACAGCAAAAACACCAACAAAAACCTCAAAGATGTCCGAGAAAGGTGGTACAAGCTCCAAGAGACTGGAAGGCTGAGGATAGTCAAGATCACCGAGCTGTTAGAAACAATATCGCAGTTGGAAGAACGGTTAACGGAAATCAGACTCAAACTGCACACGGTAGAGTCGCAACTGACCACACCAGTTGTCTTAGAACAGCTGACGACTAAGGCTGTAGACGAGAAACTGCAAGACCGTGACGAGATCCAAAAGGGCATCAATACGGAAAGCGGAGAAGTCGGCGAGGCCCTCAACCTTTGCGAACTAGTGTTCAACGACCCTGACGTCATCAAAGGCAACTTCGACCTGCGCAACCTTCGCACCGGTGTCGACATAGTGGAAAAGAAGTGGAGGAACATCTGCGAGATGTCCGAGCAACGCAACCACACGCTCAAAGACGTCCGCAAATCCGCCGAACTGACAAAATCCTTGCTACCCAAAGTGGAAAAGAAATTGGACTCAATAGAGAAGCGCGTCGAGAAAATCGAGACGCGAAAGCAAAGGGGCGAAAGCGAGGACGATTCCGTTTCCAAAGCGGTGATAAAAGAGCTCGACGCGCTTCAAGTGGACATCAAAAGTATTGAAGAAGCGTACAGCCGCGTCGCATCAGCGAGAAGTCTAGAGCTTCGTAACTCTGGGGCTGATGACGCGGCTCGCTTGCGCGCCTGCGTGCGTCGCTGGCAGCAGCTACGCGGTCGAGTGGACGCGGCGGGTGTTGACGCGCATAGACAGTTCATAGCGGCGCACGGTAAAGCGGTTGTAGCGCTGGCTGAAGCGGACGTGCGCTTGACGCGGGCGCTGCATCTGTCGCCCGCGCCGCAGGACAAGGCTGCCACCATGAAGGAGCTGGAGGTGAGAGGCAGTTACAATTATTTTAGACCAATCGCAATCTGACTCTTCTCGAATCCCAGATAAACGAAGCATTGAGTGTATGTAGCTGGAAGTATTTTCAGCACTCGATAAAACCTCTATTTTGATCTACCTCTAAAGACAGCAAGACGACGAACTGTACTTTATCCTGCCCCGGCGGTACGGCGCCTCGAGAATTTTTTTTATGCCGCTATGGACTAGCGCCATCTTGGTTTTATTCACTACCTAAAGCAATATGGCGCCACTCGATAGCAGAATAGTACTATAGTCGCGATGTCATGCTGCCAGGGCTTATATCAAAGTTCGATATGATCCATCAAACTAGACGTTTTGAAGGTCTGTCTGTGGCACCGTAGCTCTTAAAAGGGTGAACCGATTTGGATGCGGTTATTTTTGCTATTTGAAAGCAGGTTTTCTAGCGAGAGTTCTTAGTTATCAAAATCGTTTCATCAGTTTATGAGATATGTTAATTTGAAGCTAAAATGTCTAAATTTAGTAGTTATTAAGACCCAACTAAAGTCTCCATTCCTTCGCAGGGCGTGGAACGCGACCTGAGCGAGTGTTCATCGCTCGTGGATCACGCGGACCGACTGTCGGCCGCCGCCGGGACCGACCCGGGCGTCGGTGAGATGACGGCCGAGTACCGAGCGCTGTTGGCCGACGTGCTGGCCAGGCTCGCCGCCGCCAGGGCTGACGTCGTCGGCGATGTGGACTCTGCTGTGCAGGTAATAAGGGCTAGATCCGCTGTTCAGGTAATAACTGTTATATTCCTTTAGCAAGAACTGTTAGGTCTTTTCCCAACATTGTTACTGGGAAAATCCAAGATGGCAGCCGGATACCTTGCGTCGTTGACCGACGTACAAGCCAGAATCGCCGCTGATGTGGTAGGCGATGTGGACTCTGCTGTGCAGTTAATAAGGCCTAGATCCTCTGGACCCGGGCGTCAGTGAGATGACGGCCGAGTACCGAGCGCTGTTGGCCGACGTGCTGGCCAGGCTCGCCGCCGCCAGGGCTGATGTCGTCGGCGATGTGGACTCTGCTGTGCAGGTAATAACTGTTATATTCCTTCAGCAAGAACTGTTAAGCCCGGTTTACATTATTCCAGCGCTGGAATGCTACTGGAATAATGTGAACCGGTACTGGAGTGAGTACCGACTCATTCCAGTAGCGGTTTACATTATTCCAGTAGCATTCCAGCGCTGGAATAATGTAAATCGGGCATTAGGTGTTTTCCCAATATTATTACTGGGAAAATCCAAGATGGCAGCCGGATACCTTGCGCCGTTGACCGACGTACCAGCCAGAATAGCCGCTGTTAAGGCTGACGTGGTCGCCGATGTGGACTCGGCTGTGCAGGTAATAAGGGCTAGATCCTCTGGACCCGGCCGTCGGCGAAATGACGGCCGAGTATCGAGCGCTGTTGGCCGATGTGCTAGCCAGGCTCGCCGCCGCTGTGGTCAGCGATGTGGACTCTGCTGCATAGGTAATACGGTCTAGATACCTTTAAAACTTGTTTACCTAGCCTGATGTGAACCCAACTGTGTAGATAATAAGGCTCATTTGGCTATTTCGGTGCTGTAAGTTACCGTCAGAGCCCAAACTACAGAAGTAGTAAACTGCGTTAATCCCCTGTTTCATTCAAATATGGGCTATCAGATAGGCCATATTTGATAGATAGCCCATCTATTAGATTCTAACTCCCAAAACCTTGTCACCAGGTCGACACGCTAAAATGGGAGACAGACGCGTCTCTACAAGTGGATACTCTAACCTCAAAGGAGACCTACCGGAGCGAACTACAAGTCGCCGTGAACGAGGCCTCAGACTCTCTGGAACAACTCAGGACATCCTTGATCAAGCAGCCGGGAGAGGAGGCCTCAGGGGATGAGCTAGCCGCAGCTGCTAAGGAGATAGCCCGCGCTGGCGCCAAACCGGCCCAGTCGCTGGAGCTCGCCAAACATCTCTCAGAGCTGTTGCTGACCGAGTGTGATGCCACGGAACAAGAGGCGCTGTTGAAGGAGGTGGAATCGCTTGTGCTGAGATACGAAGACCTGCTGGCGCAAGCCAAGAAGCGGGAGCTCCAGATTAATAACCTGAGGTTGGTACTGCCTTTTTTTTTAGTTTCGCGCGTGAGGTCTGAAGCTATAGACATTTTGAGATGGGTGGTTTTTGTTTGGTTGGATTTCACGCGCGGACTGTGTTTAGTGTGGTGTCTCGGTTTTGAGAAAATGTATCGCTTCTGGGGGCAAATTCTCGGGAATCTCGCATTCTACACATCTCGAAGGAAAAATGTCATGTCATTTCGATCTCGACTGCTCCCGACCACTCAAGTCATGTCCAGCGAAAAGGGCAATCAACTCGCAGAAATCTCGTGCCTTATTTCGAGGATGACTTCGTGAGAATAGGAGATGTGACATTTGCCACAAGATTAGATTTTTCCTTCGAGATGTGTCGAATGCGAGATTCCCGAAAATTAGCCCCCTGGGAGCTCGATTGGGATTACGTGATTTGATGTTGATTTTGAGAAATATCAAATGTCGATCTCGATTGACTCATTGACCAGAACTGAGGCACTTTTGTTACTAATATTTTGTTCAAGGCCAGGTTTTGATGTGGTGTTCCTTCGTGTTTTATTTAAGCACTAATAATGACAAATGAAGTCAATACAACTTTCATATGGTGATGGAGGCTTATGTATAAACACTCTTCAAAGACAGTGGCCAGCAAAAGTATTAATTCTTATTAATTATTCAGTTTGGTTCACTTTTGTCTGAGGCCTTCTGTGCATTATAAATTGACAATTTAATATTTAAATCAGATCTCATGAGTATGCTTTAAATAATGCTAAGCTATTATAGTAGTAATAATTTAAAAAAGAGTTTAAAAACATAGTAGCCAGTCAGTACAATCTCAACCTAAGAACATATTTCAGAGCAAAGCACGTGAATTGCACATTCTATACTTTCTTACTTCATGTGCGACCAAGCAAAGTGTCTCTATACTATTATCTGTCTGTTTGTTTTTATCTGCGTTCAGTATTGTGGATATGGCGTCTAGGTGTAAGCATATTTTAATAATAATTGTAAGCAATGCGGTATCGGAGATGGGCATATACCCGAACATGCACCCAAAAATGGGTAGATAACTGGGCATATACCCAGTTTTTTGGGTATATACCCAGTTATCTACCCATTTTTGGGTGCATATACGGGTATACGCCCATCTCTGGGTTTCGCTTTAATATTTGCGATATCATCATAAACCCCATCGCGAATCATAATAATACAAATATAATTAATTCACTGGTGAAATGGTACACTGTTATGAGGCGATTGAACTAATTCCGAGTGATTTGCTGCTATCCTTTGAGGAGTTCCATTCTCCATCTCCGAAGCTCTTCATCAAATCTTCAGCATATTTTTTATGGGACCACATGGGAAGTATGAAGCTAAGGCCTTTGCATCTACGTAATGAGATGATTTATACAGCATCCAGTGGCACCTTCACTCACACTAGATGGGTGAAGAGACCACTCGGCGCTGCAGTGCCTGGGACATTGTTTTAGATGGAGTAGGCTTGCCCAGCACCTATACCATCCTAACAGCTTAGTCGGCCTAGCCCACAGGAAAGACAAGTCAATACGTGTGGAGCCAACGAAGCCGCGGGTTTCCTCACGATGTATTTCCTTCACCGTTAGCGAGTGGTATTGCTACTACAAATTCACAAATATACGTAACTTTGAAATTAAACAAAGTCATAGATACATGCCCGCACTGGGAATCGAACCGGGTACCTCTTGCTTCAGAGTCCACTGTTCTACCCATTAGACCACCACCCTCGTATGAATGTAACTCGTCCACAATACTGAAGGCAGTACGTGAGCTTCTAACCCGGCATGCTCTAAACACGGCTGTTTTCTGCTCCCGTAGGTTACCACACTCCGCCTCCTACGCGCTTACGTGCGAACAGTGAGTACACACTTAGCTTTATAACTTGAGGGCTCTTCTCACCGACCTGTTACACAATAACGTCGTTAGTAGATAGCTGGAGATAATTGATAAGTTGATATGCAATGGGGAAAACTCTTTTGCACCAAAAGAGTAATGGGGATCTTTCAAAGTGTCAAAAATATAGTTAGAATCGTTTGACAGCGATTTGATCGAAACTAAGTCTATTAATCTATGGTTTATGTGAAAACCATAAATCCACTGATGTGGAAACCACTGATTAATAGACTGAGTTTGGAAGAGACTATTATATTTTGACACTTGAAAAAATCCCTATTGAATTAATTAACAGATTTTCTGTGCTGGGTCGGTGAAGCAGGCCTTATTCATTCTTCATTGTAAATTATAAAATATCGTATTCTCAAGTACTTAGTTCATTTTAGTTTACAGTAGAGTTAGTTGCACTGCACATCTAACTAATAATAACGCATGTTGTTGTTTTATTGCACTTTTTCTTTTTGTTTTCCTTTATTATTGTAATTTATTTTCTACATCTTATTTTGTACTCCCTGTATAATTTTTAATTTATTTTATTATTCCACATTTGTAAATATCTATCTATCTATCCAACACATAAATAGAGCCCAATGCTGGGCAACAGGCCTCTTCATTTTTAAAGCCAAACCCCTCGGTCGAATGGTATGAATGAACCCCCAATCGAGAAAATTTTCATAATTTGTAAATATATTCTAACAAATATCTTTACCATCCTCACCATTTTGTCTTGTAAAAACAGTCCGTATCACAGTAAAATAAAAACTATCACCATCTAACAAGTGGTTGCCTGGAAGAAATTGCTATTTAGCAATAAGGACGCCAATTTTAGTGTTTTTTTATCTTATACTGTGTTTATATTGGTGTACAATAAAGAATATTTTATCTTTATCTTTAACACCTATAACATCCCTGCTACCACTCAACAGTGAAACGGGCCGCCTAACCTGCCCATTGTGCTCTGAGAGGAACTGGAAACAACTGGACAACGACTTGTGGCGATTGGAACAGTGGCTACAGTTCGCTGAGGCGACGGACGAGGCGCGTACCGACCCGCCGGAACAGTATGACGCTTTGGAAGACGCTATACAGGTGAGTTGCTTACATCAGTGCTCTGGGAGGCACAACAAGTTGACTACGACTTGTGGGGATTAGAAAAGTGGCTTCAATTCGCTGAGGCGACTGACGAGGCACGGACCGAACAGTACCACGCTTTGGAAGCCGCTATACATATGGGATATTTACATGTGTGCCTCGGGGGGCACATGCAGCATAACGACCTGTAGCGATTAGAGCAGTTGCTATAGTTCGCTGAGGCGCGGACCGACCCATCGGAACAGTACGATGCTTTAGAAGAACCTATACAGGTGGGTTGTTTTTTATGTGCCCTGGGAGGTACATCTAAACAAAGAGCTAGACAAGTTTTTTTCTTGGACACTGTAAATCACCACATCCTCGATTGATTTTTAGATTATAATTTTTTGATTGAATTACTTTTCGCCCGCCGCCGCATGTACCTAAGGATCTGTTTAGCGTATTTTCCTCCTCCACGAAACAGGCTATGCCTGGTGCCAAGCAAGCTGGGGTCAGCAATAATGTAACTTCGTTATGGCCATAAATGCGTAATGCGTAATGCGTTCGTTATGGTCGATTGGCAAAGTTAAGCAACAACGGCCGCGGTCAGTCCATGGATGGGTGACCGCTAGTGGCAATAATATCTGAGCGCTTCCGTGCTTCGGAAGGCACATTAAACCGTTGGTCCGGGTTGTTGTTGATTAATAACAATCGTTAAGCCATGTCAGAGACCCTTTGGGTGGCCTAAAAAACTCTGACACCAGGGGTGGCCACTCATTTCATTTTAATCTTTTTAACAGGACCACCGCGAGTTCCTTCTGGACCTCGACTCGCACAAGTCCATCGTGGTGTCGCTCAACGTGGTGGGGTCGCACGTCGCCGCGCACGCGTCCTCGGCGACGGACGCGCAGTCGCTGCGCACGCGACTGTCCGCCGGCAACCGGCGGTGGGACGACGCGTGCGCGCGCGCGGGCACTTGGCAGAAGAGGCTGCAGCGCGCGCTTGTGCACAATCAACAGTTCCACGATATTGGTGAGTCTTCAAACATAATAGTCGGAGGGAAAAGAAGGCTTCAATGATGGCGAGCCAATAATACCTTTTATTTTAAGAATAGAATTTGTCAGTCTTCTTAATACAGAATGATAGGTAGGTAGTACATATAATTTTGGCCCAGAATTCCGTAACACTATCATATTGTGATCATAATATCCTCGCATCAGCCGACCTTTGACCTCAGACGGTTTAAATGCTTTCAGGTCGTCCCTGGCAATTTATGTTCCGTGTGTTTATTCTGTAAAAAATAACCGCACAGTTGCTAGTCCACAAAAACGGCTTACTTGCTCGAAAAATCTCAGAAAGAGTTTTTTTTTGTAATTCATTTACTTTCAAAAATAACACCGAATCAACCCGTTTCGTTTAGGACCAAATTATGCGTCAAAGTTGTATCTTAACGTTTGATTCTTAATTTGATATTCGAACATATTTTATAATATTTTTACGATCCTCGCCATTTTTTTTTGTAAAAAAAAGTTCCGTATAACATTAAAATTTTTAAAGTATAAAATATTTGTCCCAACAGTGGTCGAGCTCGTCGCGCGCCTAGCCGCGGCGGAACGCGGCGTGCGCGCGCGGGAACCGCTCCGCTTGACCCGGCCCGCGGCGGAACTACAGCGGGACTTCCGACGCTTCACCGAGCTGAGAGATGAGCTCGAGCGTACGGAACCACGAGTCCTGGCTCTCCACGAGGCCGCACAACTATTAAGGACGGGAGAGGCCTCGACGCACGCTCTGGACATATGTAGAAGGTATGTTTAACCCTTATACATATGGTCGCGGCGTCCTCTACAACGCTTAGGTACAGTTAACAACGGGACATCCGAAGCTTCACCGAGCTCGAGCGTACGGAGCCACGGGTCTTGGCCTTACATGAGGCCGCTCAGTTGTTGAGGACTGGCGAGGCCTCGACGCATGCTTTTGACATCTGTAGAAGGTGTGTATAACCCTTATACGGTCGTGGCGTCCTCTACAACGCTTACAGTTAACAGCGGGACTTCCGACGCTGACATGGCTGAACGATTGTTATTAATCAACCACAGCGGGAACTACTGGTGTCTTCCGAAGCACGGAAGCGCTCAGATATTATTGCCACTAGCGGTCACCCATCCATGGACTGACCGGGCCCGATGTTGCTTAACTTTGCCAATCGAATGACTAGTCCAATCGCGCCTTTATTTACAACGTTTTCCGTTCCCGGCAGACTGGGCGAGCTCCGGCTACGCCTGCAGTCCCTCCGCAAGCTTTCGGCGGTGTACGCGCTTAAGCTGGGCGCGGCACTCGCGCGACAACCGCGCGCGCCCGCCGCCGGCGCGCTCGCCGCCGCCGTCGCCGCCGCCGCGCCGCCACAGGTAAACAACTACCGTCTAAAGCTTTCGTGTTTCTCTTCACACAATATTGTAGGAAAAACGAGCTAAAACTTTGAGGGTTGATTGTGACCATGACCAATTGACCATGGTGCCTGAAATGGTGCAAAATAAAGAAAAAGTTGAGTTCATATGTTCAAAAGATTTTTTTTAAACTAACATACACTTTTGATGTTACTTACTATCAAAAGCAGTTCGACATTACTATTGTAAAGTATTGAATAGAAACTTGTTGATAACACAGCTTAACCTAGTTGTATTTACCACGAAGCACATTTAAATGCGGAACAGTATTTAGGTACCTACACTTGCAAGCTTTGTTTTATAGAAAATCAACTCCTCCATTCCTAAAAGTATATAAATAATATCCCAAGATTGTAAAAGAAATATTAATAATACCCCAGCCAGATAATTTACCTACCCCTATTTTATACAACAACAACAACAACCTTTATTCTGCCGAGGTCGGCTTGCGCCAACGCTATATTTATCCAGCGATTTCATATATTTTCCTACAAGTTTTAATATAACCCCCCCCCCCCCCCTTACTCCTCCTAACACCACAGTACCGTAGTCGCTTAGCACCGTATATTTGACGTTTGGTTCCCTCCGTAGCTACTGGACGAGGACGACCAACTGTCTTCCATGGACCTGCCGCCGCTCACCGAGGACGAGTAAGTAGCTTTTGCTTCGAACGGGCTCGAATTGTGCTCAAAGTTGTAAAGTCACAAGTGAAAATCGAACTAGGAAAGTGCTTCCCGTATTCTAACTGTCAAAAGCAACTGACAGCCCTTAACAGTCGATTAACAACCTGTTACGGTGTACGAGAAATTGAGGGTAAGTTTTGGACCGGGAATTATCTTTTCGCTTCAACTCAATATTGGAATGAGACACAGCATAATAGTGAATTATGAACCCGTGGTCCGACGGATAGATCTACGGACAAAATAAATTGCCCTTGGTACTACCATCTAGTGAAACCAGGCGGTATGTCTATAGGCTGCGTAAGTAGGTAACCGCTTTTGAATTGAATATTAAGACTTGTGACTTATCTTTGAGAATGGTTTGAGGATATAACGTTGAGTATAAGTTGTGATGTAGTTAGAGCTCGCTGTACCTTTATTTAAAGTTGTGCCTAGTTTCAGTAGTTAAATGATTCCTTCCGTTTAAAATAATGTTCAATCTGCACCATTTGATGTTACTATTCGATTTAAAAGAAAAAACTACTTCTTTTTTTTGTCGAGCCTGAACCTACTTTTCTTAACTTCCCTCGCTAACTTGACACCAAACTAATGTAAACTTTCCTCCAACAGCGTGGTCGGCACTGATGAAGAAGAGGAGCACGAGATCTCGCGGCTGCAGCGCGGACTGCGCTTCGTGTCGCGGGTTGCTCGCGCCTCTCTACCCTTCCAGGCCATGCTACTGCTACTGCTAGGGGCGGCGGCCCTGGCGCCTCACGCCAGCTCGGACTGCCGGCCCGGGGGGCTCGCCCTGGAGCCGGTCCTGCGCTATCCCGACGGACCCCCACCACTCTGATTGAAGAAAAAACCCTAAACAATGACGTTCAAAGATGGCCGCCGCGTTCCTCAAAATGGCGACTAAAGTTTTTATTCAGCTTGGTGCTCTCCCCTCTAGAGTAACAGGCGGAAATCGACGCTGATGTCGTAGAGTTATTGAAGAAAATTTCTGTTTAGAGGAAGGCTGTTTGCTACAACGTCAGCGGCGATTTCGAAGACTTGCATCCGCCATTTTGTCTGACGCGCGGACATGTGCGCGCTCTGCATCGCTCTTTGTTGAAAAAATGCAGTGTCTGAGCGACGCGAGACACATTCCACGGTGCTAAGCCAAAATATATTGAGTCACCACGGCAGCTGCTTGTAAATATAACTCTTGAATTTTTGTATATTTGCTACGTTGATTATTTAATTAATACATGAAAAAGACAGCCTTCTCAGCGGCTGACGTGGCATTAAACGAAGTAATCACGCGTCTAAAAGTATATTTAAAGAAAATGTTATTTATTTGTAAAAAAAAAAACCACGGCGCAACAAAAACGGCTTTCGAATAAAACAAACTTATGTACGCATAGTTACTTATGTACTTATTTTTTTGTGTAGATATAAGGACTGTGTACAAGCAAAAGTCAAATAAAGCCTTTGCTTTGATATAACACGCGTTGTATTATTTACGCACATCCACTAAAATTAATTACAATAGTATGTACAGTTGTGTAAACTTATACCTGAAACAATCGAGAGTCAAATGCAGTTTTAGTCTTTAGACTTTGTAGGAAAGAAAAATTCATGTGTATGCAGTGTATGAAACGTCGTATTACCATCAAGAGTTTTAAAAAAATCCTTGAACCTAACCCAGCTAGCTTAGCATAAGCGGAGCGCCATATCTTTGGGTAGCTCGAAGGGGATACATCTACCTTCGATCAAGGATAAAACTAGATACAACATAGACAAAAGTGTCTGAAAAATAGATGCCCAAATTGCCTTTGGGAGCTTATTTGCTCGTAGTCCATGCAATTAAAGTAAAACTGTACACTAATAGAATAAGGTTGACATTCGAATACTAAACGTATGGTCGAAATGATGTTTCGTATTGTTCTATTGCTGATATTTTGTTTCTATGGGGACAAGTTTTTATTGTGATTTTAAACGTAATGCGGATTCTATGGGATTTAGTTCGGTGACATCTACAGTACATTACGGAAGAAGATACTTCAGACAGTGACGATTTATAGGTCTCTTTAGTTAGCGGTATCACGGTGACGGCGAAAAGAGTGCGGGAGGCGTGGTCAAGTCACTTTCGTGGCTCGTATTGTACACACGACAGCACATCAGACTGTACACTTTTGTTGCAAAGTCGCCCGTAACGTAACCAAGTAGAGTGCTAGCGTGTAAGGGTCAACGTGGTGTCGTGCTGTAGATCAAAAGAGTGGACGCTCACTGCTCAAAACACGTATCCTAACTGCCGATTTCTGAATTGAGAAATTCACTAAACAAATATTCTGTCTCTACAAACTTCTCACAAAAGAGCGTGACAGAGCCATACGTATTTCACAGACTTTTACATTTTGTAGCTAAACTGAACTATTTTTGTTCAGCAATTTTTCGTTCGCGAGAATAAAACCGTATTCTTTTCATTATTGTAAACAACAGAACAACAATAATTCAGCCGATTATGTGTTCTGGTCTACGAAGCAGTGGTACTGCCCAAAAAACTTGTCGGAGACCAGAACACATAATCGGCTGAATTATTGTTGTTCTGTTGTTTACAATAATGAAAAGAATACGGGTTTATTCTCGCGAACGAAAAATTGCTGAACAAAAATAGTTCAGTTTAGCTACAAAATGTAAAAGTCTGTGAAAATTTTGAATTTCCCGCCACCTTGCTATCGTCTACCCTTAAGTGTGTATTCTTACCATAGTAAGTATAGTACAGACCAGTCAGGACAGACACGTGTAGGTGTGTGTGCGAGGCCGGTGTCGCCGCGCCGCTCGTGCGCCGACCACCAGCGCTGACACCGCGCCGCTGCGTCTCTGTTGGACCAAAATAACACTCATGTGACCCACTATTAAGATGAAATACGTCTCACAACTAGCGCCGCCAATGAAAAAATAATCATTTTTTTTTTTTTTGGATGCGTTTTTAGCAAAAAACGCTCCTGCGATTTCTCAACGCGAGGCTTAACTATTTTTAGGACCTAAGGTTGAGAAATCGCGGGAGTGCTTTTTGCTAAAAACGCATCCAAAAAAAAGATTTTTTTTTTTTCCATTGGCGGCGCTAGTTGTGAGTCGTATGGCGTCTTAAATAATAAAAAACGGAACGCAACGCAGAAGCGCCTACTAACTAAAGTGGTGCTAAACGAATATGGCCAAGATAGCAAAAAGCCAACGATACGTGCTGTTCCCAGGCGGTCACCCATCCAAGTACTGAACACGCCCGATGTTGCTTAACTTCGGTGATCGGACGAGAACCGGTGTATTCAACATGGTATGAACGTTGGCGATAGCATGGATGAAACAATCGAACACAGTTTATCATGAATGTCTTTTCAAAAGGATGACGTTATTTCATCTGAGAATAAAGGGTACGCAGAGGCACCAACTCATTGAAGATACACTAAAATGGGATCGTCAAGTACGGTGGGTACCACAAAAAGTAAAATTTAGTTACACTAATAAATAAAAAAATTGTTAGCTAAAGCTAAATCAATGAAAGCTTTTGCAATGGTGTAGTAAATCCTGAAATAGATTTTAAATAATCGGTGTTGAAATCGGCAGCAAAAAGCCAACGATACGTGCTGTTCCCAGGCGGTCACCCATCCAAGTACTGAACACGCCCGATGTTGCTTAACTTCGGTGATCGGACGAGAACCGGTGTATTCAACATGGTATGAACGTTGGCGACAGCGAGAACAAAATAAACGAACACAGTCATGAATGAATGTTCGAAGCCAGCAATACGTAATTTTCTCTAAGTTGTGAAGATCACAACCCCAATTTATTCGATTAACGCACTTATTCTGCGCGCGATAAGATCTACCATGGGTATCTTAGGGTTTCGCTGACTGTACCTTACAATATTCAACAGCATACATAATAATATGAAATAATCGACGTAACGATACTTGTAAATTTTAATCAACGGTTTCAATGTGCATTGTTTACTCAACTGGTAGTCTTCGACAATCAGATTTGCACAACCTTCACAGTCAAGTGAAACACTATTATTACAACGTGATTTATTGTATTTGCTTGCACAAGTATGTAGTTATGAGACGGATACCTACAGACAGCGACTAACCCGCGGTAGCTCTTACGGTCCGAGGCATAAGTACAAGTATCGCAAAACTGGAGTTATCCATCCATGTCGCTGGCTGTAGGTGCTGTGATAAAAGTATAGTATAATGTAGGTATGACCAAGGATAAGAAATTTTTCAGTCACCGCTGTTTTCGTCCCGCTTCGTGTAGCGCCATCTTGCTTTTCGTAGTGAAATATAGGTACCAAGTAATTTTTATATAGCTTTTTTCCTCAAAAATCCCAATTACTAAATGTAGTGTCGCGAGCAAGTACCCGCGTCCCACGCCGGCCTCGTCGCCGCTGAGCGTCACTGTGAACAAGTGCTTGGTACCTGCGCCGGTCTCTCCCTGCGCGCCCGTAGTGTGCCAAGCAAGTACCCGCGTCCCACGCCGGCCGCGTCGCCGCTGAGCGTCACTGTGAACAAGTGCTTGGTACCTGCGCCGGTCTCTCCCTGCGCGCCCGTAGTGTCCCGAGCAAGTACCCACGTCCCACGCCGGCCGCGTCGCCGCTGAGCGTCACTGTGAACAAGTGCTTGGTACCTGCGCCGGTCTCTCCCTGCGCACCCGTAGTGTCCCGAGCAAGTACCCGCGTCCCACGCCGGCCGCATCACCACTGAGCGTCACTGTGAACAAGTGCTTGGTACCTGCGCCGGTCTCTCCCTGCGCACCCGTAGTGTCCCGAGCAAGTACCCGCGTCCCACGCCGGCCGCATCACCACTGAGCGTCACTGTGAACAAGTGCTTGGAACCTGCGCCGGTCTCTCCCTGCGCGCCCGTAGTGTGCCAAGCAAGTACCCGCGTCCCACGCCGGCCGCGTCGCCGCTGAGCGTCACTGTGAACAAGTGCTTGGTACCTGCGCCGGTCTCTCCCTGCGCGCCCGTAGTGTCCCGAGCAAGTACCCGCGTCCCACGCCGGCCGCGTCACCGCTGAGCGCCGCGTCACGCGCGCTTGTTCGCAGTAGTTGGCCCAGCGTCACTATGAACAACTGGAACATGCACAATTACAGTTATTATCTGTATTTTTCTGAGCAATAGCCAACGGAAGAAAATTGTTGTAAGCTATGATCCCTTCCTCAAATCGAAATCACTTGCCAATGGTTTAAATATGTATCTGAATTTGCTGAGTTCTTCATCATCATTATTATCAAATTAGCGTCAGTTTAGCTGATCTGCAAGTTTGCCTATAAATTCGACAGTCAGGCTCGTAAACAACCAATGTGGAGATGGGCGGAGATGTATTATGTGTCTTCATCCATTTCACACTGTTATCGGGGGTCGAGTGATGTTTCAAATGTATAAAAAACACATCACCTCTCCGGTTACCTCCCTACAACTACCTCTCTGCCCATCTTTCTTTGGTGTAACGGTTAGCTTGATATGATATGGATTGATACGATGCTCTTTATTATATTGATTTATTTATTGATTGATTGATATAACACGGTTACTGGCGAGTACCCGCCGCGACGGTTGATTGCGTACTGAGTTACTGACTGACTCGATGTTAGTGATAGAAACAACGTGCGGTTGGCTCGTACGGTTAGTAATTCCTAGGCCATCACCGCTCACCTGCAGTATAAAGACGAGCAGGTTGAAGTATTTAAGCGCTAGCAGCGCCTTGGTGAGCGGAATGCGGATCGCTTCCACACACCCGCGCGCGTGGAGCGACGCGGTCACCAGCGGTGAACCTTGCAGCCACACCCCGCGCCACTCGGCCTGCGGATAATTACAAACACTTACTGCCGATTTCTTATTTGCAAGTCGAATCGTGCATCCACTCGCAGAGTACCGAAGCGCAAGCTGAAGCGGCAAGACCTACTATTTTTAGGACCTAAGGTTTAGATTCCACATTCTAGAACCTAAGAATAAAATCCTTTATCGCTCGTAGGTTCTAGAATGTGGAAGCCTCGCGTTGATAACCACATGAAGAGTTTTTAGCAAAAAACGCATCCAAAAAGAAGATTTTTTTTTTCAATTGGCGGCGCTAGTTGTGCCTGGGTTTTCACCGTAATAAAAAAAAATAAGTTATGTCTATTTTAAAACACTTTCGTAAGCACTGCACATTTTTATGTCTATTTTGTTCTTTTTATGATTACTCGTACTTTTCATCAAAACAACGAACCACATCCAGAGTCAACACACAAATATCAAGGTTTGCAAGTTGTCCGATTTGGACTATGCAATTTATTCAAATTCTTATAACAAATGTATTAACCCTCTTCGAAATTTTCTTTTAAGTTAAAAAATTATCGACAACGGCCGCCAAAAACGGCCGTTTTTGGCGGTCGATATTTTTTAGCTTAAGAATAAAAATTGAGTTGGGTACCTACACTTAAAAATCTAGAAAAGCATGGCGCATGGGCTCATCTTAGGATTTTTTCAGAAACTTCTGAAGGAAGATATGATTTTTTCAACATTGGTGGCGCTAGTTAGCCTTATACGCAGCCTTAAGGGTCCGTATAAGGCTAACTAGCGCCACCAATGTTGAAAAAATCATATCTCGCTTCAGAAGAAGTTTCTGACAAAATCCTAAGATGAGCTCATGCGCCATGCTTTTCTAGATTTTTAAGTGTGGGTACCCAACTCAATTTCTAGTCTTAAGCTAAAAAATTTTCGATAACCGCCAAAAACGGCCGTTTTTGGCGGTTATCGAAAATTTTTTAGCTTAAAAGTAAATTTCGAAGAGGGTATCTACACTTAAAAATCTAGAAAAGCATGACGCATAGGCTCATCTTAGGATTTTTCCAGAAACTTCTTCTAAAGGAAGATATGATTTTTTCAACATTGGTGGCGCTAGTTAGCCTTATACGGGGCCTTAAGAATGTACATAATGGACCTGCCGAATATTAAATGGTTCTTTGAAAAAAAATTTTTTAGTTAAATAAAGAGTGTAAAAAACCGCTCAGACAGCGACAGCACCCCACGCCCTCAGTCTCGCGACCTCGGGTGAACGATCATCGACGGCTGGAGCCCACAGGACTGCGCCTCTCTCACGCTCAGGGCACCGCGCCACGCCTCATCAACGCGGTTTGGCCGGTCTCACATGTTGTGAAGATCTCGGGAAGAGCTTACTATAGAAATGATCCTATGAAGTAAGGTCTTGTCGAAAACTGGCCGAGCCGGGGTAGTCATTGAACGAGAAAACATTTCGTTTGCGCGATGTAGATTTAGGGCACAGTGACATCTAGTGTGGTTAATGCGCAAGAGCATATACAAATGTTATATCTATCGCATCGCAGATTGATGGATTTGATCACCGCTGATAAGTTGATCACTCTGCCTGGGAAACGTATTAATTTTGACAATAGATGAGCTCATGTAATAGCTAATGGCAGGATATAATTATGACAGATGCCCCGACAATGTTGTCGTACCTCTGCCATTTACCCGACCGATTAAGGCAGATGAAAGGCAGTAAGTAATACGAGAATATTTTTTTACACACTGCGTAGATAAAATTACCTTTCGAAGTTACAAGGAATAATCATTTTTATTTATGTGCCTTGGAATAACATCGAAACCTTTGAAGAGTTGTAGGAAGTAAATCGAAGTAGAGTTATTCGATAGAAGCTAAACAGCTAAATCTGTAATGTTTTTTAAAGAAATCGCTAGATGGCGCTGCTGTATAAGCATATTTGCTTTGCAAAAGCGGCATCTGTTGATGTGGAAGAAAACTAATATCATACAAAACTGACATAGACAAGACCTTTGCATTTCGTTCCACGTACACATACTCTGCCCCTCTACCCTTGACGCATGTTTCCAATGCGGCCGCAATATGGCGCAATTTACAAAATTTAATATTTTACAAATTAAGACGCATTTTGTGGTTTTATTGAATAAAACCGCCTTACCTTTGAATAAACATTACAAAATATTTAAAATCAAAGCCTTACTATGCGAATTCAAAGAGAAATTAATTTTTAAACTTTTTCAATTGGATCGCAATAGCGTCAAGGGTAGAGTGGCTGTGCAGTTGTTGAGGGCGCCACTGCCACGTGTTTAGCATAGCACCCAAAGAGCATATAATACAATAGCACCCTCGAAGAGATAACTTGGTGGATCGAATAAAATCAGCACGGACGAAACAATCGAACATAGACTAGAAAAAAATATTGTATTTTGTTTCTGTCCTGTCCATCCAACGGTTGTCTGGCAGAGATCGCTTAAAGAAAAGTTAAGTAAGTTTTAAAGAAACAATGTAAATGTATCTTTGGTGTACAATAATATTATAAAGATTTATCTAATCTAACTATGCGCTGTATGTAGCCGTGAATCCAAAAGGGGCAAGCAGAGGCACCAACTTATTGGATACTAAAATAGGAACTTGAGAGATCTTGCGTGACTAAAAGTGAGATTTAGGTTTAGACTGTAAAATTTTGTACAAATGTATGCAAATAAATCAATAAAAACGGAAAAGTTTTGAAATGAGGTCAATCATGAAATAGATTTTAAATAATCGGTGTTGAAATCGGCAGCAAAAAGCCAACGATACGTGCTGTTCCCAGGCGGTCACCCATCCAAGTACTGAACACGCCCGATGTTGCTTAACTTCGGTGATCGGACGAGAACCGGTGTATTCAACATGGTATGAACGTTGGCGAAAGCAAGAACGAATTTTGTCTACTAAATCGTATCGTAGTGTCGTCGTATCACAGTTAGGATGGCAGGACCTTAGTAACGGGCTATGAAAGTAGGTAGGTGGTATTATACCTGTTGCAATGGGTCATGGTAGCAAGCCGCCAGTACACGGGGGGTGCAACACGAGTATGGAGTCACAGGCGGCAGGATCTTGCCATCTGAGCCGGCTAGCCTGGAAAACGGCAAAATTAAAGAAATAATATTTTTGGGCCTGATCCAGTTTGGTAAAAATAGATCTACCAAGAAAAAAATATATCACTAATAATGGATGTGGTCAATGGATCTACTGAGATTGAAGGTATTACAGGGGGTAAGGACTTAGAATGAGAGTATTTGGTGATTTTATGTTTATTAATGTTCATGGGAGGCATAGAAAACAAACTCACTTCATAACCAGGTCAGAGTTTTCGTTAAGGAAGTCCATGCTGATCCAGGGGATCTCGTGCCAGTCGCCGGGCTTCTCTGCGCCGCAGCAGCTCAGCTCGATCTGTTACATTGGTTTAATTTTATCTTAAGGCTCGGTATAAGGCTAACTAGCGCAACCAATGTTAAAAAAAATCATATCTTCCTTTAGAAGAAGTTTCTGAAAAAAACCTAAGATGAGCCTATGCGCCATGCTTTTCTAGATATTTAAGTGTAGATACCCTCTTCGAAATTTACTTTTAAGCTAATAAATTTTCGATAACCGCCAAAAACGGCCGTAAAAAAAAAAATGAGTTGGGAAAAGCATGGCGCGTGAGCACATCTTAGGATTTTGTCAGAAACTTCTTCTAAAGGGACATATGATTTTTTTCAACATTGGTGGCGCTAGTTAGCCTTATACCGAGCCTTAAGGCACAATAGGACGCACAACTAGCGCCTCCAATGAAAAAAAACATATCTTCTTTTTGGAAGCGTTTTTTGCTAAACACTAAGATCTGGAATCCAAACCTTAGGTCCTAAAAAAAGTCAAGCCTCGCGTTGAGATTTTGCAGGAGAGTTTCTAGCAAAAAACGCATCCAAAAAGAAGATATGTTTTTTTTTTATTGGCGGCGCTAGTTGTGGGTCCAACTGAGCCTCAAGCTTGGTTGTTACCTACTTCCGGAATCTACAGGGTGCAATCGAATTCGATAGGAGAACTTTAAGTAGGCTGTCTACTGATCACTACAAACAACTTGTACTTAGTGGCAAAAAAAAGGAGCTGATAAAATATCAGCTGTTCTATACGAAGACAGTTAAATAAAATCTGTTATTTTTACCCGACTGCCCAAAGGGAGGGTTATTCTAAAGTGTCTTTGTGACAGATAAACAGAGTAAAGCCATATATAGTAAAGGAAAATGGTAGCCCTCATTTAGTACCTAAATATTGTAGAGGTAAATCCTAACAGTGGTGCCAACTGGCAATACCGTCTTTACCTTAAGGGCTCTCGGGCCCGTGCCCAGGGCCCCCATCCTCAGGGGGCCCCGAAAGACCGACAATTTCTCTCGCGTTTATTCTCAAAACATTTTTGGCGGGTACAGTTACAGTGAGCAGTGATAAAATTTGCCGACGACATTATTAAATTTGACAGAACACGTGGCATTGTAATGTAGTAAATACAACGTGTTACAAAACATCCTAACTCTTTTTACAGGGTGTAACCTACTGGTCAACAGGATGTCAATTCTGCAAAAAAAAGTTGAACAAAACAATTTTTATTTTATAACCTCAAAATGGAAAAAATTTCATAACTTTTTTGTTTTTGGTATTAGCTCAAATTTAAAAATATGTTTGTGGGTGTAGGTGCATTTGCATAGCTTTGAGTTGTTAAAACATTGTGAAAGTCAATGTATTTAAACAATACTTTTCTCCTACCACAGCATTAAATTTATTAATTAGAAAAAATAAACGGAACGTCATAGAGCAAAAAAAATTTAGGTTGTGATCCCTATCACCGGGTGCTATAACCCTGTAAAAAGAGTTAGCATCTTTTGTAACACCTTGTATATATTTTCCCTTTTCGCCACAAGAATTTGGGGCCTTTTTTCCAAAAGGGCCCCAAATTATTGTATGCCCAAGGGCCCCGCCATAGTTTAAGACGGCCTTGCCTACTGGAGTCCGGTAAAACGGTGATCTCATTTAGTACGTAGGTAACACAAATAAAAAAGATTTTTTAAGAAACCTTAAACATCTATTAATCTCAAAAAGTTATTACAGTATTAATGAATATTTAGATGATAAAATTAATTAATAGTAGCATAAAATAATACATTGTTTAATTTTGTGTGTAAAAGTAGCACTAACTTTGGTTATTTATCTAAAATTGTAGGTTTTAAAACAAAAATAACAAAATGATATTTAATATTTATAGTAGATACGAAAAAATAAATAAAAAATGTTCCTAGGTATTAAATACCAGCCTAGTTTTAAGATAAAAGATCTCAAATAGGTAACTACCTACAGGGTGCACTCTAAGTCGATAGCGGAACTTTAAGTAAACTCTAATTTTTAATTCGAGTCCACGGAATGACAGTTGCTAGTATGCCACTGACACATAAAGCCTTTGTAGCAACTGTCATTCCGTGGACTCGATTTAAAAATTAGAGTTTAGGCTGTCTACTGATCAATACAAACAACTTGTACTAGGTGGCGAAAAAAAATGGAGCGAAAAAAATATCAGCAGTTCCATACAAAAGGTCGACTCAGTACTGCGCCAAATGTATAAAACAGCTAATATTTTTTTCGCTCCATTTTTGTTGCCACCTAGTTAGTACAAGTTGTTTGTATTGATCAGTAGAAAGCCTACTTAAAGTTCCGCTATCGACTTAGAGTGCACCCTGTAGTTTTAAGATATTTCTTTTACCTAGCTTTTAAGTTTTGCTGTGCCCGACAGGGTCCATAGAGTTCCTCACATGTAACAATGTTATTTAAGATCTTATACACTTATGGTTGTAATAAAGTATTGAGTAATGAGTAACGAATGTTAATCCTAACCTGCATGGTGTCCAGCAGACTCTTCCACGTCGGTTCTGAGAGGTACTGAGCGATGCCGATGCTCAGGGAGTAGCTGAGCTCCTTTACGAGGATCTGAAATCATACATTTGGTGGTCAATTTGATGTCAAAGTCGAAGTTAAATGTGTGCATTTAATGTGCAATAAAAAATATACTGAATGTAAAATCCAAATAAATATTATTATTCAGCTATTGTTTTAACCCCCGACATAAAATTATAAGTTTGACCGCTATGTGTGTTTATCTGTGGCTCTTGGACGGGTGAACCAATTTGGATGGAGCGAGTTTTCTTATCGAAATCGGTTCAGCCGTTTATGAGATATGCTAATTTGAAGCTAAAATGACAGTGGTATTTTTTATTTATTTAGTTGTTGTTGTCCATTTTCAATATCTGTGGATCGTTTTCTTGGAGAAGAAGCATGGTAAAGAAACTCCAAGAGTTTATTACCCACTCTTCATTTGAAGTACAAAAATACTTTTCCATCTACACTTTAAATATCTTTTCGTTTTATCTATATTTGCATTGCAGGTTTTATAGATGGATTTTAATTCCTTCTTTGTAGATAGTGTTAGCCAAAATTGTTCTGCAAATGTGGGTCAAACTGAAGATATAGCTATCGATAATGTAGAGTCCAGTATTTTTTTAACACCAGTCTGTGAAAAGGAATTACAATCCATTATAAGTAGTCTGAAAAATTCCAAAGCAGTAGGGCTCGATGATATACGAACTGAGATAATAAAAAATAGCATGCACTGTATTATTTATCCACTCTTGCATTCTATTAACCTTTCGTTAGACCAGGGAATATTTCCAGCAGCTTTAAAGCAAGCTATAGTAAAACCACTATTCAAAAAAGGAGAACCTTGCAAATTAGACAATTATAGACCCGTTACCCTTATCCCCATATTTTCAAAAATATACGAAAAAGTAATGTACATTAGGCTTAACCACTTCCTAGAGAAGAATAAAATTATTAGTGAGACACAAAACGGTTTTCGCAAGCGCAGAAGCACAGCACTTACCACTTTCAAGTTAATTAGTCGTATAATGTCATGTTTAGACAAAAAAATACCTGTGACTGTTATATTTATGGACATGAGCAAAGCTTTCGATTTTGTATGTCATAAAAGGCTGCTCAAAAAACTATATAAATATGGTATTCGTGGCCCTGCAAATGAATGGATTTCATCATATTTAAATAATAGAACTCAGCGCGTAGACACTGTTAGGTACTGTCCTAACACCAAATCTGTCCAAAACTATCAGTCATCCTTTCTTGAAAATTGCTATGGAGTACCACAGGGCGGGATATTGGCCCCTTTACTTTTTCTGACATATATCAATGACTTGCCTAATTCTGTATCCAATGAATGTATTTTATTTGCTGATGATACCACACTTATTATTGAGGGTAATGATATATCAAATTACAATGCAGAATTAAATAAGACACTAGGGCAGACTATCACATGGCTTACATCTAATAATCTTAAAGTTAATATTAATAAAACCAAATATATACAATTTTGTAACAATAAGGGGAAAAAAGAAAATCTTTTAATTGAATACAATGGTGATAGACTAGAGGAAGTAGCAGAAACAAAGTTCTTGGGATTAATGGTCGACAGCCATTGCGACTGGAAATGTCACGTAGAAAGTGTTTGCACTAAAATTAATAAATTTGTATACGCTCTAAGAAAAGTAAGACAGACAGTATCACTTGAGGCTGCTAAAGATGCGTACAATGGTTATATAGACTCTACACTACGCTATTGTATTGTATTATGGGGCAACTCTACTGATATGGATAAGGCATTCAAAATGCAAAAACGCTGTATCAGAGCGATGTTTGGCCTACATCAAATAGACTCGTGCCGTGAATATTTTAAGGACAATGATATTTTACCTTTACCTTGTTTGTATATATTAGAAGTTTGCATATTTGTATATAACAATAGATACCTATTTCAAAACCAACAAGATATCTCTAAACGTGAACTCCGCCCACAATATAAATATAAGCTTTTTGAACCATTTGTAAATTTAGCACTCACTTCCAATAATGCACTCATGATGAGTATAAAGATATTTAATAAACTACCAGATGCATATAAAATTGAAAAATTAAACACATTTAAGAGACTCACAAAAACATTTCTCCTGTCAAAGGGTTTCTACTCTGTCAAAGAATATTTAGAATTTAAGGATTAGACTAGTTTTTGTTATGTCATTTATACATTGTGAACTGTGATTATAGATTTAAAATAATTAGATACCTACCTAGTTTAGTTTTTAAGTTACTTATGTGTTTACTCTTGAAAAGGAAGAGTTTGGTCATGTACATAATTACTTATTTTAACATCTAAATGTGAACCCAAATTCAAACACAATAAATTTCTATTTCTATTTCTATTCTATTTCTATCTGAATGTGTGTGATAGTGTGTTTCTAAGTAGAAAATATGCTACATAAGAATAAAAATGTAATAAAAAAAAATGCTTATAATGAGCAGTTTTGAGCACAAATTCACAAAGCATTTCACAGATGGCGCCTACAGGTGTGGCCATAGAAGAACCGGAATACGACTGTAAAATTTCGCTTAGCACAGATTAATTTTGACAGCCGTATTCTGGTTCTTCTATGGCCACGCCTGTAGTCGCCATCTATGAAATGCTTTGTGATTTTGTGCTGAAAACGGCTCATTTCTGAACTAAGCGACGTGGATTTTTTTCCAGCACCTGCCCTTTCACCCAGTTCATGCTTGAAGTTGAATTTTGGGACACCCTGTACCTCGAAGTAGAAAGTGCCTTACCTGCAGTGTTCCATGGCACGCCACGTACACCAGAATACCGTTGATAGCCATTATGGAGCTGCTCACTGAAAAGTTAAAACGATAAATACAAGGTGTTGTTTTGTTAAATGACACCCATTATGTGTTCTGGTCTACGACAAGTTTTTTGGGCAGTGCCACTGTTTCGTAGACCAGAACGCATAATCGGCTGAATTATTGTTGTTCTGTTGTTTACAATAATGAAAAGAATACTTTGTTATTTCCGCGAACGAAAAATCGCTGAACAAAAATAGCTCATTTTAGCTACAAAAAGTAAAACACTTTGAAAATTTTCTGAATTTCCCGCCACGCTGCTATCTTGCCAATCGATTAAGAACGGCTTGTCCAACTAGGCTGTGAGCGCTTCGGTAGCTCGCAAGTACCCCATTTAGATGCACCGACGAAAGGTGATTGTTTCAAAACAGGCGAAATGCAAATAACTCTTGAATTTATCCACTCCCATTTTGTCCAGAATGATAGTTGTCGCATTCCCAAGAATCAATATCTATGTCAGTGCTACCAACCTAACCAGGCTGAGCACAGCGTGGAGGCGCGGGTCCAGTGCGGCAACTTGAGCAGCCACGTGACCAGACGCAGCCCGGTCGTGTACTGAAGCTTGTGTCTGTGTCAGTGCTACCAACCTAACCAGGCTAAGCATAGCGTGGAGGCGCGGGTCCAGTGCGGCAACTTGAGCAGCCACGTGACCAGACGCAGCCCGGTCGTGTACTGAAGCTTGTGTCTATGTCAGTGCTACCAACCTAACCAGGCTGAGCACAGCGTGGAGGCGTGGGTCCAGTGCGGCAACTTGAGCAGCCACGTGACCAGACGCAGCCCGGTCGTGTACTGAAATTTGTGTCTATGTCAGTGCTACCAACCTAACCAGGCTGAGCACAGCGTGGAGGCGCGGGTCCAGTGCGGCAACTTGAGCAGCCACGTGACCAGACGCAGCCCGGTCGTGTACTGAAGCTTGTGTCTGTGTCAGTGCTACCAACCTAACCAGGCTGAGCACAGCGTGGAGGCGCGGGTCCAGTGCGGCAACTTGAGCAGCCACGTGACCAGACGCAGCCCGGTCGTGTACTGAAGCTTGTGTCTGTGTCAGTGCTACCAACCTAACCAGGCTGAGCACAGCGTGGAGGCGCGGGTCCAGTGCGGCAACTTGAGCAGCCACGTGACCAGACGCAGCCCGGTCGTGTACTGAAGCTTCATCGAGTAAGCGTGGCACACGATCAGGCCGTAGAGTAAGAACACTGTCACCTGTAAAATATTTTACGTAGGTAAAAAAAAGTAAGATGTAGCCTGTTCAATTGTACTTGTCCCACTAGCTGGGCAAAGGCCTTCTCTCAGAGAGAGAGTTCGAGCTTAATCACCACGCGTGCTCAATGCGGGTTGGCGATTTTTGCGTTGAGGGTCTATTGCCTCATACGCTCAGGTTTCCTCACGATGTTTTCCTTCACCGTCAGCGAGTGATATTCACAAATGTACGTAACTTTGAAATTAAACAAAGTCATAGATACATGCCAGCACCGGGAATCGAACCGAGGACTTTTCGCTTCAGAGTCCACTGTTCTACCCACTAGACCACCACCGCTTTACGTAGGTACATACACAAATACTTGGTTGAGGCATAACTGAGACAATGCCCTGGTAAAAACGAGACCGGGCGACATCGGGGCGGCGGAAAGAGTGCGGGAGGCGTTTCGCGTGGCACGCACTCTAGGTACCTATAGTCCATCAAGGCTTATTCAAATTACCTTATGAATATCCTTTAGAAGCGTCATCACGCGCACTGACGCATTGTAGCAAACTATCACAATGCACAGCGAAACCACCAACTGTAACAGATAAACATTTACTTAGTCATTTTACAATGCTCCCTATGTCCGCCGGGCAAGCCTTCTTCTTCTTCTTAAGTTCTTAATAGATTCCTCATGGCTGAGGATCGCGACCATGTCGTACTCGCTTCCATTGGGAGCGGTCTTCCGTCATGAAATTGAAATTGAAAATTGAAATTGAAATTTTTTTTTTTTTTTTTTTTTTTCTCTTCTGTTTTCCGTAACTTGGCAATCTGTTTGCAACAATGGGCCATTCACTTGTCTGTTTAAATGTCTATCTGAGAAAATGCATCCAGTGAGCCTTCCTCATGTCCTGCTGGCGAATCTATTTTTCAGGGTGGGGATACTGTGTCTCCTCAATCGGGTGAATTGCACACTTCCTGTGCCTTCAAGTTCAGCCGCGAGTTCATTTACATGTTTCGATAGTCTTATTTGGTATTTATCGCTATATTTAGCGATCTCTTCCTTTACTGTAGCGATTTTTAGGTCCATCTGAATGTATCTGTTGCTTATGTAGTATGGTATGTTGAACATTTTCCTGATTGTTTTGTTTTGAAATCTCTCCAAAATTTCGAGATTGCTGTTGCTAGCCGTACCCCAGAGCTGGATTCCGTAGGTCCAGATAGGTTTCAGGATTGTTTTGTAAATAGCGATTTTGCTAGTTTGCGATAGTTGTGATTTTGGTCCAGTTAGCCAGTACATGCTTCTTAGTTTATGATCCAGTTGCTTGCGTTTTGTCCAAATATGCGTTCGCCAGGTAAGCCTGCGGTCGAGATGTATTCCCAGGTATTTGGCATTTTCGGCTTGAGGTATTTCTTTGCCATAGAGCTTGACTGGTGGGCAAGTTTGCCTTCTTAGGGTGAAGGTCACGTGAACAGATTTCGTTTGATTTGCCTTGATGCGCCATACGTCCAGCCATTTCTCAATCTGGGACAAGTGGTCTTGCAGTTTTGCAGATGCAACATCTGGCTTCTCGTGGACAGAGAGGATCGCTGTGTCGTCTGCGTACGTCGCGGTGGTGGTTTCTTGACGTGTTGGAAGGTCAGCAGTGTATATTAGATAGAGGACTGGCCCCAGGATACTGCCTTGAGGGACTCCTGACTTTATTTCACACAACTGCGAATTTTCTGTGTTATGTTTAACTTCAAAGCATCTGAATTCCAGGTAGGATTTGAGGATATTATAAAAGGAGTGTGGGAGCATCTTCTTTATTTTATACAGAAGTCCTTCATGCCAAACCTTATCGAATGCCTGACCTATATCCAAGAATACAGCAGAACAGTATTGTTTTGTTTCGAGTGTTCGACCAATTATGTCAGCAAGCCGGTGAACTTGTTCTATAGTCCCATGTTGTTCGCGAAATCCAAACTGGTGATTCGGAATTACTTTGTGCAAGTGCTGGCGCATCCTTTTGAGAAGTATTTTCTCTAACAGTTTACCGCATACTGGCAGCAGGCTGATTGGCCGGTAGGAACTTGCTTCGGGGGGCGGCTTCCCTGGCTTTGGTATCATGATGACCTGTGCTATTTTCCATTGACTGCAGAAGAGATTGAAATTGAAATTGAAAAATAATTTATTTCGGGCTAAAAAACAGTGTTGACACAGAAAATTTTACAAAAGAAAAAATAACATAGAGAACTTAAAGATTAAAATATTTACAAAACAAACAAAAATAATAGGTACTTAAACCCGAAAATGGACTTAGCTCAGCTATAATGCCGTCCGAAGCGGGCTTCATTCGGCGCTGATTTTCGGCTAACCCCATGCCACTGATAACTTTTACATTATTAATAAAAAAAATACATATTTGGAAATAGACACATTTACCCAGGTGGCGCATTAAAAACAATTATTGTAAATAAATATTATCTTTACAAGACCCAATCTTGATCAAGTTGCAATAGTCGCACACAATTCAATAAAAAACAATTCAATAAAAAGAAAACAATTAAGTACATAATTATTCAATACATCACGTTCGAATTACAAGTATATTTTTTACACACAAACTAGAAATTTTAAGGTTTTCAAACTCCTTTTGTAGCTTTAGTAATTTTTGCTTATATTTGAATTTAAACGTTTGGACCGTGAACCGTGATTAATTTGTCTCTTATTGGAGGTGGTAGGTCGTTCCAAATCTTTGCACTTCTGTAAGTAAAGCATCCTCGAAAACCTGCTAGGCTATGTTTAGGTACACATAACATATTTAAATCTTTCGACCTTGTGTGTATGCAATGAGAATCTTTTCTGAATTTAAGTTTGTTGTAGAGATATTCCGGTGTCTTAGTCCATACCACTTTGTGCGTGAGACAAGCCAGATGTAGCTCCCTTCTAGCTTCCAACTTCAATTTATTGTTTTGATTTAGATATGGGGTGACGTGAGTGCGCTTCGGAATTTTATAACAGAAACGCGCGCACGCATTCTGCACCCTCTGGATTGCCTCTGCCGTTTTCCGAGATATTCTAGGTCCATATACTGCGCTGCAGTAGTTAAAGGGGGATAAAATTAGGAGCTCAACTAGAGTTTCTCTCACATCTACTGTTAAATAATTTCGAATCCCGTACAACACTTTCAACTTAAAGAATGCGAATTTGATCTTGTCATGAACGTGCGATTGGAACTCTAGTCGTTCATCGTAAATAACTCCAAGGTTCTTCGCTTCATGTACAAAGGGTATTTTATGACTATCTATAGAAATAACAGGGTTCTGGTCCACGACAGATTTTATTTGATTACTCGTACCCATCACCATACATTTTGATTTGAGTGGGTTTAATACCAAACAGTCATAGTCATATGAACTGCCCGGTGAATGCTTCCTCCAGCCGCTGCTTTTATCGCATCAGACCATCTGGTTGGTGCCCTTCCCCTGACGCGTTTGCCATTCACCTGTCCCAATATTATGAGCTTCTCTAGACTATGCCTGGGCGACCGCATTATGTGTCCAAAGAAGCTGAGGGTCTTTTCCTGGCATATAGTAGATAAGGCAAGATAAGGGCAAGCCTACTCCATCTAAATGGTGTCCCAGTTAAAGCGGCGATTTTTTTTACTGGTGGTGCCACTAATTTAACAATTTGATGTCTGGAGCCCAGGCACCTGTGATATACCTAAGCTGTCCAGGCACGACACCGCGAGAAACGCGTTCATTCCCGACATAAGTATCTAACGCTATCTTGCTTGTTTGTCGAGTTGCCTTGCCGCAGGGGCACATCGCGCAGGCGTGTCTTGTGTGTGTCTAAGAAACTAAGGCCTTTGCATCTACGTAATGAGATGATTTATACAGCGTCCAGTGGCACCTTCACTCACACTAGATGGGTGATGAGACCACTCGGCGCTTGCCCAGCACCTATACCATCCTGTTAGCAAAGTTACATGCATTTGTGAATTTCTAGTAGCAATACCACTCGCTAACGGTGAAGGAAAAACATCGTGAGGAATCCCGCGGCTTAGTTGGCTCCGCACGTATTGACGTCCTATGTCTATACCTGTGCTATCAGCAGAGCTCGCAGCACGACCGCAAGTCGCTCGCGGCCCTCCTTGCTGAATGAGAACTCGCCACACGCCATGCGCCCGCGCAGGCATGGCGCCAACGCATGCTAGCCCCAACACTAAGAAATTAACGAAACAAAGAAAGGTAAGTGTTTTTGCCATAAATTTCTAAAGAAGAAGAAAACAGTGTATTAGCGGTTATTTAAGAAAGAGTAGTAGTTATTTGGCTTACCTCGCTAAAAGCTTGATGTAAGAAGATTAGAAGACACAACTCAATATACAAGTCACTTTCCTAAAACGAATCAAACAAATCGTAGATTGTCAGACACATTCATTCATACGACCACAGCATACGACAGTACCCAACTTTAATCTGTGATCCAAAAATCGGCAAAGAGGCCAGGAAGAAGCCACCCAAGTTCACCCAACCAAAGAGGCGTCTCCGGTTCACAGCCGTGGCCGGCAGCCCCCGTTGCTATGGCAGTCGTTGCTAAGTGCAGATAAGTCAATACAATGCCTATTTATGGGATTTCTTTCAAGAACGAGGGGCGCACTACGAACAAAGGGGCGCAGCGTAAAACCTTAACAAAAATATGGAAGTAATCATGAGAACATCAAGAATAAAAAGTGTAATAAAAACTATTGCATCAAAATAAGAAATTATTGAGCGCGCGAAAAAAGTTCGTTGGCGGGAAATCACTGACCAAGTGACCACCATTCTTTGGCACGAATCTTTTGTTTCCAAAAGTAAACATGTGTGTCATTGAAATAAGTAATTTTTAATTTCTTCTTTGTGATTCGTGTTACATTTGTGTGGTCTTAGTTTTACCTACTGCCGGGTAGTTTTCGCGTAAACGCTACAGTGAGTTTGAGATGTCAGTCCCGAACGTGGCTGAAACTGAAGCGGGGGCGGTGTCCGGGGTGGCGCTGGAGCCCGAGGCGGAGGCGGAGCCCCAAGTGCTGGAGGAAGAGCGGGTGCCGGACAAACGGAAGAAAATAACGTGGAGCGACGACTTGAGCCATGATTCCGAAGAGGAGAGGGGTAAATAGTTCCTTAGACTCGATTTATACTTTCAAGCAACTCCAAGCCAGCTCCAAGCATAGACTTACTCCATTTATCAACCACGGATATTTACCTACCAGTAGTCCGCCATTGTTTTTCTTCCTTTTCCAATTTATAATTTAAAACACTATACCTACCATACCGAGAACGGGAAAGACTTACAAAATTATGTAAGTTAGGGAAGTTGGAAGAATCACTTTAAGGCTCCGTATAAGGCTAACTAGCGCCACCAATGTTGAAAAAATCATATCTTCCTACAGAAGAAGTTTCTGAAAAAATCCTAAGATGAGCCTATGCGCCATGCTTTTCTAGATTTTTAAGTGTAGATACCCTCTTCGAAATTTACTTTTAAGCTAAAAAAATTTCGATAACCGCCAAAAGCGGCCGTTTTTTGCGGTTATCGAAAATTTTTTAGCTTAAGACTAGAAATTGAGTTGGGTACCTACACTTAAAAATCTAGAAAAGCATGGCGCATGAGCTCATCTTAGGATTTTTTCAGAAACTTCTTCTGTAGGAAGATATGATTTTTTCAACATTGGTGGCGCTAGTTAGCCTTATACGGAGCCTTAAATCTCACCCTATTTTTTCCACAGAAAGGCTAAGACAAGCCGAGCTCGAAAGGCTCGCAGCAGAAACGCCCCTGAAGCCTACATACAACAAGGAAGACTTGGAGAAACTCATAGGATACGTCATGGAGATGACCGTTCTGTTCGACCTTCGCGACGAAGACTGGTCCGGCGCAGTCAAACAGACCATAGCCGACTGGCTAATGGAGCCAAGAGACCTGGTCTTGACCATCTTCTTCAGAGGGGATAAACTGAGCGCCCAGACTGACTTCCCAATCTACCCTGTGTATGACTTGACCTACTTCCTGAGGGCCCCGGATTATATTTTCAAGCTGGAAAGCTTCCATGACGACATCGTCTTCGGCAACTTCGTCGATTCGGTCGAGGTCAACATGATCAGCATGCTGGAAATGGTCTATGCTCCGTACTTCTTCGCTATCACGACTTGGCCTGATAGTAAGTACCAGACAGTATGCACGAGGTTGCGGATTCAAGACTTGTCTTGATTCCGCAACCTCGTCAGGTCGACAGGTACCGAGCGAATCTTTTAACGTTATAAAACTCTTTACAAGTACCTACAGAGTTTTATTGAAATTCCGAATACATGTTCACACCACTAACCTGCTTTCAGGTGTAAAAAGCGAATTCTGCAACCAGCTCCACACGTTCATGGCCAAACTAACTGACATGTATTACAAAATGCTGGGCCTGACTGTCCTTTACATACCCCGCGAGGGGCAGCGTATTTCCTTCGAGAAGGCCAGCGCGGATCGCGAACTGGTGAAGAGGTTGGAAGGCGTGGTGGTCTACTGGACTCACCAGATGAAGTCCTGCCTCGAGGATCAGGTGTCCGTGGCTTCTCAGAAAGAGTTGCTGTGTCCCAGTGATGAATACGACTTCTGGATTTACAGACGTTCGTGCAATATTTCAGCATTACTATTATTATGAGTAGTAGGTACTCAGTATATCTTTGTCTTTGTTATACATATTGTGATCCATATTCCCATTTCGTTTTCAGATGAAAATTTAAGCGGTCTGCTTTACCAAATAAAAAACCCTGCCGTACGTCACATTACTAAAATCCTTGTGACCACACATTCGACCTTTATCCACCAATTCCAATACCTGTGCGACGAGATACTCGAAAAGATAAACGAAGCTAAATCGAACATCGAATTCTTGCAAGTTATCAAACATCCTTGCGCGGTGTTGGAATGCGTCGTGGATCCGGACGAGATAACCAACCATGTGCCTCTCATCATGAACCTCTTCCGATTCATATGGATGGAATCCCCTTATTACAACTCTGAAACACGGATAACGAATCTCTTCAAGTCTTTGAGCAATCAAATCATTATCCTATGCAGAAATTACATCAATTTGGAAGAGCTTTTCGACGGTCGCACGAAGAAGGCTTTGGGAGAGTTCGGGATCTGCATCGATTGCTGCAAAAAGTACAGGGAAATCTACGATATCATGGCTGAAGCCCACAATGATAAGAACCCCGGCAGTTGGGAGTTAGATACCGGCTCCATATTTAACTACATAGACTCGTTTGTCCAGAGGTGTTTCGATATGCTGGAAGTGTGCAATTGCATGATAATTTTTGGAAGGTAGGCGTTTAATATAGTCTTTAGTGTCTCTTAGTTTTAGAACAAACTGCAAACATGTTTACGTGCATCAAGGTGATTGGTCCTTATTTGCCCTTATTTTCTTATATCCTGACCATCATGTCTCCAGGATGGACGAGCTGGAAGCGGTGGAAAGGCCCAAGTTTGCCGGCTCGCGCGGAGAGAGCTTCGAGCTGAAATGCGATCAAATTGAGCACATGTTCCATGACGCCCTGAATACCGTGCGCGAGGTCTCTGCCACTATTATGGACGTGCAAGCGCCGTCCTGGTACGACGATATACTGCAGTTCCGAACTGTGATCAAGGATATTGAGGTAACTGATGAACCTAACTGCTACAGAACATCACGTGAAGGTACTCGTGAAGGTATTCGCAGAATCATACCTGCTAAGTTAGCAAAGAAATCTTTAATAACGAGGTACTACTGTTATTTTCGCAGATTATAATAGAAAACCTGGTTGAATCTGTTTTCGAAGGAGTCAACCACGTTGAGGACGCAGTTGTGGCTCTGTACTCTCTGAACAACTATTCTAAAAGGAAGAATTTAAGACGTATCTTCAAGCGAAAGACTGCAGAGGTACTGCACATAATCTTTATCCCTCTATCAATCAACATTATTGAAGAATTCATTTACTATAAATCAGAGACATAGAGCAAAGCTTAAGCTCAAGATTATCCCGTTGTAGTGATCGACGCCAGGTAGTTTTAGGGCTTCCTCTCTTCTTTCATACACGATATAACAAACTGTTTGGTCCTCAGGTCTGGGCAATGTTCAGCGACGAGGTCCAAGAAACTAAGAAGGACATGGTGGCATCTCGGAGCCAGCATCCGGCAGACTTGCCTGCTTTCGCGGGTCGAGCTGCCGTCATGAAGATGAGGAAGAACAGGCTCAGTTATCTGAAGAAGGTTCGTAGCATGCTGGTGTTATTCAGGATTTTCCTAGATTCAGGCAGGATGACAGTCGATGGAAAAAAGAAGCCATAGAGTGGTGGCCTAGAACTTTTCGACGTCTGGTAGGCAGGGCCTATAGGTTGTGATACCAAAACGACGGATGAAAATCAATGGCCAAGGCTATCAAGAGACCGGGGGGATTGTGTGACAAGGAAGAAGAAACAATGCTCAACGATGAGTATCATTGAAGGGCTGGACCGATAGATATATTAGGACTTTCCAGGATTTGCTATCGAGATCCCTGTCCAGGTTTTTCTCGCTTTTCGACTCCTATTACATACTTTGTTACACATTTATCAAATACTGTGCACTCAATTTAAAATTTTAAATATCTTTCTCCTCTATATCGCCCCTCTTCGGGTGCCAAAGTCACCCAAACAATTAGCTAATATTGGAGGGGAGAGACAGAACTCTGGGCTATGAAACCAAATGCTGATCATGAGCTAAAACTGTAGATTGTCTCTTCCTGCCAGGTGATGACTGACGCGGCATGGATGATGCCCTGTAGCAATTCCGAAGACGTGATAATGCACGTCAACCGACTCATAGGTGCTATCGACGTTGGCAGCAGGGAGCTGTGGATTTCTTGGACGGTACGCAGATAACACACATTTTGTGCACAAGGAGCATGACTGACTACCTACATCGAGCAAATATTTAAAACAGTTAGAAACAGCACTTGGTCCCCAAACTTAATCTACGCTGTTGTTCTTGCCTAGAACTGTTGACTGTTGTCGTCTTATTTTGGGGGAAAAAATAATTAACGTGTTTGTGATTTATACGTTTTTCAGCACAATGTGGACGAGAAGTGTTCATTGGGTTTGAACAGAACTCTGATGAGAAAAAGTGTTGAGAATCCAGGCCTGATGGAGTGTAACATCGATATGTACGTATACAACTGGTGCCATACATTATTCGTGATTTGTCGAACAATTTATGTCATTTCGGGCATTTCAGAGACATCCTAGATATTTGCAAGGAATCGTTCCATTGGGAAAACCTGGGTCTGGATATACCGATGCATGCTTATCAGGTAAATCAGGCGCACTTCCCTGTATGTCTCTTAAATACATTACTAACCTACTAAAGATTTATTGTCTGCCAGGTCTACATGAAAGCTAAATCGATAACGTTCGTGTTCGAAAGCGTATTGGCAGTCGTGAAAGGGTACAACAAGATATTGGACTCGCTCTCTGAGGAAGAAAGGCTGCTGTTCAAGCCTCTCATCAATGTAAGTGAAAACTTTACTTTATCACACGAAATAATTTACTTTTCATTATTTTTTTTCTTCCTGTTTGGCATATTACATATTAATTAAACCTTAGACATGAATTGTATTAAAAATCAGAAAAATTAACACATTCTCAACATAATCAAACTTAAACGCAACTTCTTAAATATTAATATCACATTTTAAATCCCCATTTTCTAATAACATATCACGAAAGGCACAGATCCAAATGGTTATTCATATCATCCTGTTCAATCATAGTCAGACAGACAGGGCAAGGTGATTTGGTCCCTGTGGCATTCAAAGTCAGACTTTCATCAAAGATGTCATCCTCGTCATCATCTTCGATTACGATAGTTGAAGTATCAGAGTAACTCGTGGATGTTCCTTCTTCAGGTATTGTTGTGTTATTGTTGAAAAATGCTAAGCATTCCTCCAAATGCTCATCCATTGATTTGTGTATTATAAGTTCGCAGCATGGACACATTTGTGTATTTATTTCTATGACTGGATCCGTATTGTTTATTTTGCTTATGAATGCTGTTAGATCAGCAACTGAGATCGTAGAATCGATAAATTGTGGAGGTTTGGCTATTAATTTGCCTTTAGAATCAATAATATCTTTGAGTGTTGGAGTTGCAGGATGCGAAAGATCTACTATTGATTGACTATCTATAGCTTTACTTGTACTAGGTTCTACTTTGATTTCGCCATTCTTAGCGAGTTTATCTATTTCTTCTTTATTTAGGCATTCATCTATGTGTCGGTTTATATCGTCACTTCTGACTCTCAACTTACAAATTGGGCAATCTACGAAGTCTTTTGGTTCAATAACAGTCTGTCTTTTAACAGGTGCCTTGGGTAAGTTGTTGGATTCGGCTGTAGTATTTTTACTTGTTTCTCCTTTCATGCTTTTTAAGTCATCTCCATAAATGTCTTTTAAAATTGCATTATTTTTTATAAAGTAATCATCTATTTTCATAACTTTTATTGGAGGAGTACTCAGTACATCAGTATTGATTGAAGTTCTCTTTTTATTTTTTGATGCATTTGTTTTGTTACCACCATCAACACTCCCATAAGTTTTGTTTGCCCATACTTCTTTGACTTTTCGCGTAACATCCTCAAGAGTTTTTGTGTTAGTAGTGGCAGCATTTGCTATAACGCTGTGTTTCTTTAGCCAGACATCTCTGACCGTATCAGCTATATTATCCGATGACTGGCTTTTATTTATTTTACTACCGTTCACTACATAACCTTTGCCTGCAAATACTTGTACCAGAGGTTTAACTGGACTGTCCATTGAGCCTTTTTGAGACACCACAGTGGTATTTCCCACATTTGTCTTGGTAAAACCGTTGGTAAGTAAAGTATTGTTGTTTTTAGGACAATCATTGTTATTAATAAACTTGGTAATATCACCCATTGGTTTTTGGACGGGGGTCTTCTTACTATTTTTCCGATTTTCTGGTTCCTTAATTTTGATAAAGTTACCTCCACATTTCCTTATGTGATCCTCCCACCAAAAGTCAGTTGGGCCTGGTTTACGGTTGCATGTGCGACGGACTATACCAAAGTAGGGTTTACTTTTTTGGCACGGACCATCACATCGCCACCAATGTGTTTGATATACTCTTACCTGAAAAAAATTTCATAGAAATGTATCTCTCTAAAAGAAACTTAAGAGGAAACTAAATATTAAGTCCTTGTTCCCATGACAGGCGCCTAGCGCGCGTTTTGGAAACGCGCGTTTACAGCTACATACATAAAACGCGCGTTAGCATGTGTACGGCCTGAAGAAAATGTATGTAGTTATAAACGCGCGTTATGGGATCAAGGCCTCACGGTTCCTCACCTCATCATGAAAACTGTGATAAATAGTGATCTTCACTCCAGCGGCCTTGTTGATCCGATGCATGTGAGCTTGGAAGTTGGGTCCGTGCCCATCTCGGTCTCTGTCGTTGCCCGTGACAAAGAGGAAAGCGTGGATCATCTCGTGGAGAAGGGTCTCCACCAGATCCTTTCTCGGTCGCAGCTTGAGCAGCGGTTCACTGAGGGCGATGTCGCAAAGGCCACCTCTTCCTTCATAGCTGGAAATAAGGCTTGAATTAATTAAGATATAACTGTTAGCCCGCAGTCTTCACACCATGAGATGAGTTTTGGTGAACAAGGTGGAAGAAAACAAAAAATAAGTTCACCTGATCGAGGTGGCCCCTTCAACTAATACCTACCGTGTGAAAACCGAACATTCCTTTAACAGAAGCGCTTCCAGTGTATTTTCGTTCGTAGACTGACGTGAGGAACCCAAAGTCTTGAACCCAAAGGTTGTTATTTACAGCAAAACATAAGTGTTGGTTGTGAATACTCACGAACATATCCCTGCGCATGAATACATCCTTTTGCTCCAGCGGACGACAGCCCTGCTGGCGAGTTTAGTGGTGAAAAACATCTTGTCGAAGTTTATGAACAGCAAATGAATATTCGGCGTAGGATCGATGAGTTCCAGCTCCGGATCCGCAAGATTCATGACGGACGACATGGCAAATACTATTCATTGGAAATTGTTGTGGAATAAACTAAACTTTTGTCAATTTTTTATTTCTTTGTCGTTCAAAATTTTCGCTCCGCCGTTTTTGTTGTGACAGCTCACAGATTACAAAAAAGAACAGATGCGACTCCCGTCATACTAACCCCCGGAAGTTAGTCGCGCTTGACAGCCGATTCCATCACGCTGCCTATATGACCAAAAGTCGATAGTTTTTTATCGATGTACTAGGGATGGGGTTAAAAAAATGTCGATAAAATACTACCCTTGGTAGTTTTATTTATATTTTATTTCTTAGGGTTTAATTGAAGAAAAATATATGTCATTTAAGAAGTTTTATTCACTGATCTTGAAACGTACCAAATTTTTTTGGTCTTCACTTCACTAGCCTATGGAAGAAGAATCTGGTTCTGGTTTCATGAATATGCAGCATATTTCTATTAATACATTAATACATTTCAATGTATGCTTCTTCTAAAGCTAATCATGAAAATTATCGGTCGCTTGTTTCCGTTGCTTCGTTTCATGGCCATGGAGTAAATCGTCCTCTTGGGGTCCTATCGAAGCTTGGCAGCCCTCAAGCGCCGCGCAGGGCGACAGTGTGCGTCCGACGAAGGCGCATGTCTCTCCACTTGGTGGCTGTAAATGCGAAATTAAAAATACTTTTAATAAAAGATAACAAACAAACTTTTAACAAACATAACCCATACATAAATAAAGAAGAGGCATCTTTAATGGTAGACCGTGCCTCACACATTGCACTAATGAACAAATCTGCTAATGGCTTGAGAAGCCGATTGCAGAATTTATCTCAACAAAGACACTCAACTTGTGTCTAAATCACAACCTTTATTGCGCCTGTCTACCTATTCTCTAGGCTAGTCAATAACTATTTGTGATACAAGTATGTAGCATTGTTCGGTGCGCTGACTAATGAACGTTCCACGCATGCTAACAGGGAGCTTCTATAGTATAGCTTGATTTGTTTGAATTAATATTCAATAGTTATAAATACCTTGTTTATCCTGACGAGATGAATTATCATTTTTTGTTCCTTGACTAGAATCTTCTCGGAACTGTATCGCTTAGGTATTGGTATATGACGATTCTTGTAAAGTTGGAAGCTGAAACAAAAGTATTTAATTACTGGTATATAAATGCTGTTACTGCCACATTGGCAATAGAAAGTCACGTTCGTATCATCGAACGCAGAAAAGATGCATCTTTTATAACAACCTTCGGATGGTGGGTCAAGTTGGCATAAACATAACCTCTAAATGAATACTGATACACTCGAGTTGTATTAGATAGTGTATAGTGTTAATTATGTTAGGTACTTACGATATGAATACATAGCAGATGGTGTGGGTGAAGAAAATATCATCAGACAAGAAGAATGTAGTCTTTCGAAAGCAAACATGCTTTCGGTTGAAGTCGGGTATTTTTCTCAATCAAGGAATTGCTGGATACGTTCATTTCAACTTTTAACTATTAGCGTACACGGTAATCATTCCCAAATAAGTATAAACACTTTACGGCCGCGAAATCGCAAAATATAGTTCTATTTCTAATAAAAGTATATTTTCCTTTGATAGCTGCGCGGTGTTGCCAACTATTTTTTTCCGCGACCATGCAACCCCCTAAACCTCCAGAACTCTTTTTTTTGCACCAAACCATTTCTTTTAATATGAGTACCTATTTTGCATTCAAATGCGGTTTTTTGATCAAATATTACTTTAGCACTTCCTTAAATTGCTTTTGTGGTAGCAAAAGGATTTCTAGATTACTTTTGTCCCCACTTGAGATGAATAAAAACATTGATAAAATAATATAAATCCTTCTAAATTTCACCAGCCACATTGATTGTAGGTAACATTGATTTCTTTGCCTACGAGACAGGGGGTCCAAACCACCAACCTAGTGGTGATTCCACTAAGGTGGCAACACTGACGTGCAACACTCAAGTGTTCTCTCTCGCTCTCTCTTTCTCTGACTCTCTCTCATTGCGATGGAATCTGGCTTCACTACCGCTCGTTCATTTGAATGAACGATTCACAGGGCTGTGACAGCTAAACGTCAGATACATCACAGAACCAAAATCACACCAAAATAACGTAACACACACAGATCGCAAACAAAACAACAATTTAGGGTGCTTCTAGATTCTGTCGCTGTGAACACCGAACCGTGAAGTTGCTGTTTCCTGTTTCTTTTTTTAAATTCTTAGTTTAAAACGGACACGTGAACTGAGGGTTCCGTACCGCCACTTTTTTGTTTTTATTTTCAGCACATAAATTGTATGGTGGTGCCGGAACACTCAGTGCGTGTGTGAGTCCGACTCGCACTCGGTCATTTAAATTGTTATCGTAGGCATGCGAGAAGAAAGTGCAACCTGGAATCACAAAATTGACATGGACTTCAACAATGTCTGATGCTTATATTGCGGATTGCGTTACACAAATTGGTGATGTAAGTTTCGAGATTCTACAATCAGAATCCAAAGTTGATCCTACGTACCTACATAAGTTATATTTTTGTTAGCTTCAAGATTTCCTGACTACCTACAAAAACTGCAACGTAAATTTGGCAAAAATTATGGAAAAAGTATGTGACACACCACTTATTGAATTTGATATTTATAATGTTTTTGATATCAAAGAATTACGAGCAATAATACGCAAGATGGAAGCTGATGCAGCAGCAAGAATATTGGAAATGTACAAAGAAATTATAACTTACATCGTTATTGTTTACGAAGGTTTTGAAGCACAAATAACACAGGTTTGTAAAAGGTATTATTGTGCGGTGTAAAATTGAAATCTATTAATTATTTCATTACGCTACTGCTCTTGCGCATTACATATTACACACCAAATTTATTGTGCTGAGTTGGGCATTATATAATTTTGTTGTTTTCTTACTTATAAAGTTCATTTTCTGAATCTTAGATGGCTGAGCATTGGATAAAATATGTCCGAAGATATGACCGTATGCTGGAGGATTCATTACGTCTCTCCCTTAAAGCTACAATGCAGAACATGTACAAATGTGTACATGGAGACGGTAATTAGGATACAAATAGTTTACGCCTTTGTGTCTGTGTAATATTAATACAATACATAATGCTTATACGACAAATTGATTTTTTAGGAACCATGGCGCCACCGCCTCTGATAACAATGAATCTTTATTTAGAAGGAACAAGCATAACATTCCTTCCTGACGAGCCTGAACTAAAAGATACATTTACGACGGTACTTGAAGAGATTATCCATCTAGTTAGCACTATCCCACGACTTTATGAAAAGTTTGCTTTACCCGCTGGAGGGATGAGAAAGTTCTATGAAGTTATAACCATAGACCCTGATAGCAATAAGTTACAATCTCTCATTGATGAAGGTGAGACATTGTTCAATTCACAAATTATTAGGTAGATAGTAACTTTGTTTTTAATAATATATGTTGTTAATCGCTTTCAGAAATTGAATGTAACATTAACCTTATTCACGAACATATTATGATGTGGGAACCTTATGAACACATCTGGAAGGTAAATAGAGACGAATTCTTAGAAAAATACAAAGGAGATAAGCACCCAGCTGAAGATTTCGATGAATTGATAATCAGTTACAGTGATCTGGCCAATAATGTGCAGATTCAAGAAACTGTTAATCAGGTGGGTTTGCAACTATGCAGAGGTATAAGCAATTAAGTAGCATTATACCTAATATTAATATTATTTATTAAAAAGTGTAACTTATTAGACCAAACTTTCCTTTTATGAAATATTTTCTTTTCTTAGATTCATTTTATCACCCTAAACTCAAGTGTACTGAAAAAGTCAATAATAGGTCACTGCCTCGTTTGGCAAACCAAGCTAGCTGAGCTGTTACGCAAGATCACAGAAGAGGACATTGATAGAGTCTACGCTTATGTAGAGAAGAGTAGCGAAGAAGTTATGAAGGTAGACGATCATGAAATTATTATAATTACCACGTTTGAAAAATATATAAAGTTAAAGGGACATTGTTGTAGGTATTGTAGGTAAACAAACAACATACAACAATAATTATAATGATAACATTTTTATGTATCATTTAAGATGCCGAGTACTTTGAAAGAGATGGCTACTTCAATAGCTTGTTATGAGAGCCTGGTTAACGAAGTACCTTTAATTGAAGCTACGTTTCCCCCTATTACGGATCAAATGAAAACACTTGGTGAGTTTAATGATAATATGAGTACGCTATTAAAACTAATGTTTTTAAATTGTTATCATTGGATTTTAGAAAAGTTTGAGGTTGAAGTCAGTTCAGACATGCTCACACGTCAGGAGGAAATCCCATTAATTTGGTCAGAGTACCTAAACCTTCTCGAAGAAGCTAAAAAACAACTCGAGGCGAATAAGGAGAAATTCAAGACTGAATTATTGGAACAAGCTGAGGTAGTTACATTTACTATCTAGATAACTGATGTTATTATTCGTAATGCTATCAGGTTTTCAACTATTTACTTTTATCTAATAGACATTCAAAGAGACTGCAAAAACATTTTGTGAAGATTTCTACAAGAATTCACCAATCAGTGCAGAAATTAGCGGAAAGGATGCTTTAAGTCAACTCAAAGCTTTCAGAGATCATCTTAACATGCTGAGGGAACAAGAACAAGCAATTAGAGATGGGCTGGCAGTGTTTAATTTAACGTAAAAATATTCATTATTTTATGGTTAGATAAAATAAATGTATTGCGATAATAAATATGAGCAGAGTGGTCTTAAATGAACACTTACTATCTACTTAGGTACCTACCTACTTTTTGGAAGTCTTTAAATAAGTCTTAAATATTATTGCTTTTGTCAGAACGCCAGTGAATCTGGATCTGCAAAAAATGGAAAAAGAGTTGGAGAAACTGGAAGAAGTCTGGGGCTTGGTAAACCAGTGGAAAGAGTCGTGGGAAAAATATAAGACGCAATCTTTCTGGGAAATGGAGACAGATGAGATGGAAGATAATGTTATGTTCTTATTCAGGTGATTCTTCAGCAATACATTTATTAGTATTACTCATGGCACTTACTCAGTGACCTTGACCACCAACACATAACCAAAAGATGCCATAATTTCTGTTCTGCTCCTCTTCTATTTCAATGTATTATTTTTTTTTCGATATTTCAGGAATTTTAATCGCCTTTCACGTCAATTAAAAGAAAAAGGCTGGGATATTATAGACGCAACGAGGGTAAAAGTGGACGCATTTAGACGAACACTACCGTTGATAAACGATTTGAAGAACCCATGCATGAGATCCCGTCATTGGGACAGAATCAAAACTTTGATGAATGTGTTAGTTTTTTTTTCAATTTTGTACAATATTGTAAAAAAGTCTCACCTTACCATACTGTACGATTTGGTCACCAGAGAGTTTGATCAACATTCAGAAGATTTCAAGTTGGATCTCATTATGAAATTGAATTTCCAAGCTTATGCTGATGAAATAGCAGAAATATCCAATGCTGCTACAATGGAACTTAACATTGAAACTGGTTTGAAAACTATTAGAGAGATTTGGAAGAATACTACTTATGAAATGCAACATCATAAAGGAGACATGTACAGAATAAAAAATGTTGAAGATGTTATGCAGGTTTAGTTTTTTTTTGTTTTATTCAGATGCTAAGCAAAATATAATTTTACAATTTCAAAATGAAATTGGAATTAAAATTATTTGTGTAATTGATCAATTCAATGGTAATAAAAATTATAATCATAGTTATTAACTTTAGGTACCTATATAAAACTTAACAAAGGCTTTAAATATCAAATTTTCATATTATTATGATTTCCACCTTAGTTCTTAGAAGATCATCAGGTTCAGTTATCCTCCATGAAGTCCACAAAATACGTGGAGCCATTCATAAAAGAAGTGGATTATTGGGAAAAATCATTGGGATACGTAGCAGAATGTATTGAGGTAAAATAATAATTTTATTATTATCGAATATCGATGTTGTGTTTAGAATGGAAATGAAAATGTTGATTCTATTACAATTAATTTCTAAAATATTGTTTGATTCCATAGATTGCCCTGCAAGTGCAACGCCGTTATCTTTATTTGGAGAATATTTTTGGTGGGGAAGACATTAGAAAACAGCTACCAGCAGAAGTACAAATTTTTGATGATCTTTCGAGTGATTGGACCGACATCACTATGAAGTAAGACTGTTGGTTTTTTTTTAGTTTTAAATTAATTATTAAAAACGTCTTTTGCTTTAGCAGACCTCTCGCAAATTCTGATATTTTTTAGCTAATTAGGTAAGAGAACTTTGACCGATGGATACTTTGCACACCCTTTTATTTTTATAGATGTAGGTTCTGAAGTTAAGAACAGAACAGGCTCACCTAACTTCAACTTTATTGCTAATAAGTTTTAGTCTGCTTCATTATATGTATTTTTTATTTACAGTATGTTTAAGGGTGTCAATGCCATAGAAGCCTGTTTATACAAACCAGCACCGTTCTTATTCAATAAACTAAATTTGATGGTCGATAACTTAGATGGTATTTTGAGACAGCTCGAAAAATACCTTGAGACAAAAAGGCAATTGTTTCCAAGATTTTATTTCATTTCCAATGACGACATGTTGGAGATTCTTGGAAACTCCAAAAAGCCACAACTTATTCAAGTACACCTTAAGAAGTTGTTCGATAACGTAAATAAAATCAGGATAGACAAGGTCAGTTTTTTAATCTTTTTATCCATCCATAAGTAAAGCCCGAAACTGGCCTCTTATTTTTACGCCAACCCCCTCGGTCAAACGCCTATGGCATCAGTTGCCCTCCCGCTGTCTTCACAATATTATTACTATCATCAGTGGACGGTGGACTAGGGCAGTCAGGAAATGGTAACCTAGAGTGGGTCGAACGGTCATGTGGGTGGGTAGACCTAAATTTTGCACCATCGTTATAATTTTGTACATAAAAATTTTCCCTTGTTCTGAACCGGTCACGCTGCATCACGTAACTGACTGGTTAGTTTATTTTGAAAAAAACTCAACCAATGGGAGATTTTCTGACAGCTCATAAATTGTAGTTCCAAATTTGTAACTAGATGCCGCTGACGAGACATGTTTTATTGTTATGCCAGTTCGCGCTCGTTGGCCTTCGTAGATACGTCCAAACACATTTAAGGGTGGACGATAGCAATGTGGCAGGATATTCAAAATTTTCACAGTATTTTTTACATTTTGTAGCTAAACTGAGTTATTTTTGTTGAGCGATTTTTCGTTCGCGGCAATAAAAAAACATTCTTTTTATTATTGTAAACAAAAACAACAGAACAACAATAATTCAGCTGATTATGTGTTCTGGTCTACGAAGCAGAGCGGCACTGCCCAAAAAACTTGTCGTAGACCAGAACACATAATCGGCTGAATTATTGTTGTTCTGTTGTTTACAATAATGAAAATAATACTATGTTATTTTAATGCCGCGAACGAAAAATCACTGAACAAAAATTGCTCAGTTTAGCTACAAAATGTAAAAAACTGTAAAAATTTTGAATTTCCCACCACGCTGCTATCTTACAGCCTTATGTATTAGTGTTGGAGCAAAATGAAATGTTTCTGGTTTTACCATTCACTCATACAAGAACAAAAAAAAGTCGTGCACTTTTTCATGTACCAAAATGGAATGACGTCTACGATGATGAAAGATGAAGTCACTGAGTAATGAAGTGAATAAGACTTTTCTCTTTTGTAAAGCACTAATTTACTCTACATGCCGGATCAACGCCACCTGTCACAGCTTTTAGAACTATTTTTTTTAGCTGTCGGAATATCCCTTATTACAGAAACTCCCCAGAATCGTACCTATTTAATTAGTCCGATAACGGTGGCGTAAAGTCCTGCCGCGCGCGACTTCAAGACGACATTAATGTGTAGAGACCTTTTTGTTGTCATATTCTGTGGTTTTCTTTATCTGTCACTTTTTTGGTTCTGTGTCCATTTTGCCGTTTTGCGATTTGCGTGCAGGGTGACCAGATTAGGCAAATTGTCGCCATTTAGGCTACCTAAGGGGGTGAAACGGCGACCATAAAATGCGATCGGCGACCAGTAGCCATTTAGGCTACCTTAAAAAATAGGAACAGGCGATTTAGGCTATCTCAGGATTATTTCCCATTTATTTAGGCGATTTAGGCTATTATCGCAAATTTATTGAACCATTCCTTGATTATTCCTTAAAATGCTTGTAACGAAACGTAATATGCACGTGGAAAGGAGGCTGATGGTGACGGAGAACTTTTGCGGGAAGTTATTATTTTAGTTTGAGACCAAATAAAAAAAAAACAAATTAAAATTATCAGATTTTTTTAAATAATTTTTTTTCTACATGCTTTTTTTTTTGTTTTTATTATTATTTTGGGCTAAATTTAGGCTTCTAGGCTCAAAAAGTTAGGCGATTTAGGCTTAATAGTCAAGAAAAAAAATTAGGCGATTTAGGCTACTCGGAAGACAAAATTAGGCGAATCGAGTTAGCTAAAATCTGGTCACCCTGTTTGCGTGTGTTTTTCTTTTTTGTAATCTGTGGTGTGTTTTGATTGTTGCGTTTTGTTGGTTGTGTTTTTGCTGGTGTTTTTATTTTGTGCTTCTGAGTGAACTGGATAAAAATGGGAAAGAGAAGACCACAGAAACCAGAGTGTTATTTCATGCCTTTGGCTAAAGTGGTAAGTTCTATTTCGTTTTTAAACCATGAAAATGAGGTTAGCTCAATGCTCATCTTTTCAGTGAAAAGTGAATTTCACTCGTCTTTGATTTCAGGAAAAGCTTGTAGAGTTAGCTGCCGCCTCTGCCGCCTCTGCCGCCAACCAACCTGCCAAGAACTATGAAACCGTGTGCAAAAAAAATCTTTGTAGGTTGCAATCACTGAGATCGGTTCCGGGTCACTCTAAGATTAGACATCCAGAAGCCAGGATGGGGTAAGAATACTTATGCTAAATCTTCTATTGCTATAATCCGCGTGCGATGAGAATGGGATGGAACCTTGTCGAAGTCAATCGAAAATATACTTTTTTTTACTTTCACAAGGTTGCTTCGACGCGAGTTTGCTCACCGCACGCGTCTCAGTTCGTCGCGTAATTTAAGAATTATAATTTGTTTTCAGATCCATAGAGCTACAATACCACAAAGCTATAAAAAGGGCCATTATGGCACATGATTGGGACAAGCTGCTGTTCTTACTATTGAAGTGGCCTTTTTCTGAACACAATAGACTATTTCGTAACGTAAATTATGATACCTATTTCAAGGTAAGTGAGGTATAGCATAAAGTATGTTGTTAATTTTAATGTATTTTTTAGTCCATTCAAAAATTTTTAAACATTCACACAAAAAGAAGGGTGTTATAGGTTCAACCACTATGTGTTTGTGTCTATCTTTGGCACATTTGTGATGCGGATAATATGTTTTATCAGTTATCACAAACGGTACAGCCATTTATGTAATATTATAATTTGAAATTAACCGCTCGGTTGGTATAAAATTTTCTCCAATACCCTCAGGTCGCCTATGAGCCGAAGTCGAACCAATCAATGTTGGAGGGTTTTTAAATTTTGAATACTATTTATTTATCTGAAAGTTTTCATTTAAGATGTATCTTGCCATGTTTGAATGCTGGTTTTATTATGTTTTGCAAAGTTGAGAGGGGATAGATGTTTTTGAAATGGTCCTCTATCCCACGCCTTACTCCTGACTCCTGTCCTGACTGAAAGTTTTGGGATATTGTTTGATTTCCAGTATTTATTATGTATTTGTCACTTGCTGATTACAATATTATAAAAAAAAGACGTTAAAAAATGGAATACTATTTGATAGAGACGATGCTCCTTATTGACCCTATAAATTGTATTGACTTGACTTGTCATCCCTCATGGGCTCGAAGAAGTATTCTCCACTTTGGGCGATCTTGTGCAATTGGTTGCCGATCTCTGGACCACGTGGATTTGCCGTTTGCCCTCGGGCAAAATTGTAATACTCAAATAAATAATACATCCACGTCCGTCTCATCCGTTTCCAGGCCTACATGATTCTGATGCTGAACCACCCAACGGCCAAGACCCAGTCGTCGCTCATGGACCATTTCCACATGGTGATGGGCTGCCGGCAGGACGAAGACAAGAAGGCTGCAATGAAACTATTCGTCAGCCTTCCACCAGATAGGATACGGCCCCGGAATTATAGGAGAAAGTTTTTAAAAGGAGATATAGAAGATGATTTAGATGAAGCATCTACTATTGGAGATACGACGTCTTTAAGTAGGGCGGAGAGTGTTCAAGCATTTAGGGATGGAAGTGAAGATATGGAAGCTGGACGAGTGCAGCAAGTGCCGAATGAACTGTTGAGGTCTATGATGGTAATGGAGGATGAATGAGGTGAGGTCGGTTTTCTTGACTTGTTTTGTTTCGCAAGACCTATTCATTGGGCCTATTCATACTTAATATTCATGTTGAATTATTGGTGAGAAATACATAATTTGTGATAATGAAATGTGTATTTTTGTTCAGACTATGAATGAGGCATTAGGCCTCTTTTACCGCCACCCTTTCCGGTCCCTTAAGCATCCGTGATATGAAGCGAATATCTTCTAACAACAAAATAGCCAAACGCCAACCAACCGACGACGGCACATGAAGAAGAAAGCAAGGCGGCATTAAAGTAGCGGGATAAAAACGATTATTCGATATCGATGCATTGAGCTGCTACGGGAGCACAAGGTCACGATAAACGTTTTATCCCACTTTATTTCACTGCGTAAAGCGAGATTTCGCTACCCGATAGCGGGATAAAACTTGTATCATGAAACATTGTGCTCCCCTAGCAGGCCCTCCGGCAAATTGTGTTCGATCCCATGGGATCGAAAGACATTTATTTTTCCTTTTAGATCCCATGGGATCGTAAGAAAATTTATTTTTCCTTTTGGATCCCATGGAGTGTTTCTCCTCACCGCTTTATGCACTCCTGGTACCTACTTTTAAGACCGAACATAAATTTTCAGTAAAACAAGCGTTCCGTAACAGAAGTAGGTTGTACTTGTAACTCATTGTGATTAATTTAAATACATTGAAATAAAATAATAGTGATCATTAACAACTAAAAAAAAAAAAAAAAAACAGTATTCAAAATGAGTTGCAGGCTTTGCAGCGGTTTTAAGTTAGGTTAAAACGAATAGGATCGAAGTTAACTCATGTTTTATTAGTGCACTTAAATCCCATATATTTAGGATTCAAAAGGAAAAATAAATGTCTTTCAATCACATGGGATATAAGTTGCCGGAAGGTTAGCAGGTAGTGCTAACAGTGCTGCTGTGTTTTTCACCTATCTAACACTGCCCATGCTTCTCTCTCTCCCTTCTAACTTGCCATTTCCAGAACGCACTCGGTCTCCCGGTTGCCAAGGCGATGATGTCAGAGGACGGCGAGTGTGTCGAGTGGAAGTACAACCTCGTGCTAGACGGGCCGGCCGAAGTGTGGCTCTTGGGTTTGGAGAATACGATGAGGATCGTGCTCAGAGACGTAGGTGTTGTTACTTTATACAGGGTGTTATTTATTGACCGCAGAGGCAGATGGTTGATCTGAATCGAGAGTAGGCACCTCGCGCGAGAGACTAAGTAGAGTCGATATAAAGATAAAAAAAACTTGGTCTCAGGGTAGCAAAAAGCTAATGACTGCTGCAGGAAATGACTGTTATGGCCTTTCAGTGGTACAGAAAAACTGTGCCAATTTAATAACACCTTGTATTTTGGTAGGTTGCCGATGTAGGTAGTTGGGAGAGTAGTAAAATTTAGGGAACTTGATTATTACATTATGGTGAAGGTAGTTACAGTAGATAGAGTTGCTTTTGAATATTGTACGCTTGTTAGAAACCCGGTACTTAGTTGATTTAGGGGATAAGAAGTAGCTGCAGCCTTCTCTGACTGATGGACATGAACGTAACGATTTTTCCTAAAGAAACCCAGATAGTAACGATGAGGCATCAACCGCGACCCTTATTATGTTAATTATTGTCTCCAGCCGGTCAGGGGGGGTTACCTTGACGCTATTGCGATAAAATTGAAAAAGTTTTAAAATTAATTTCTCTTTGAACTCGCATAGTAATGCTTTGATTTTAAATACTTTGTAATGTTTATTCAAATGTAAGGCTGTTTTATTCAATAAAAACACAAAATGCGTCTTTATTTGTAAAATATTACATTTTGTAAATTGCGCCATATTGCGGCCGTATTGGAAAAATGCGTCAAGGGTCGAGGGGCAGGGCAGTTACACTTGCTTTGACGCTGTTGCGTTAAGACGAAACGCTGGTAGCCGCTGCTCCATACAAAAAATACAAAAAAGGAGACCTGTTTCCTCCCTGGATAATTATTTTAGAAAATATATGTTTATGCCATTCAATTCAATTCCCTATGTTTTCCTTTTATTACTATTTTAATAAAATTTATTATATAATTTAATATAAGGAAAACATAGGGACATGGCAGAGGTAAATATATATTGAATGGCACAAACTATTTTTTCTAAATTAATTATCCAGGGAGGAAACAGGTCTCCCTTTTTGTATGGAGAAGAGGTAACCCGCGATTCCTCTTAATATCGACTTGAATAAGGGATTTTCTGACAGCTCATAAGTTGTAGTTGCAAATTTGTAACTAGATGTCGCTGACGAGACATGTTCTTTTTTATGCCAGTTTGCGCTCTTTGGCCTTCGTAGTATACGTCCAAACACATTTAGGTATTAGTTGTGGAGCAAAATTAAGTGTTTCCGGATTTACCATTCACTCATACAAGAACATTAACAAAGTCGTGCACTTTTTCAAGTACTGTGAAATGGAATGACGGCTACGACGATGAAAGATGAAGTCACAGGGCAATGAAGCGAAGAAGTATTTTCGCTGTAGTAAGCACTAATTTACTTTGTGATAGAAAACTTGTCGTATTAACGCCATCTGTCACAGCTTTCAGAACTATTTTTTTATTTTTTTTAGCTGTCAGAAAATCCCTTTATGCTTTGATTTTAAATAGGTACTAGGTACTTTGTAATGTTTATTCAAAGGTAAAAAAAAGATGAAAAAATATTGCGTCAAGGGTAGAAGGGCAGACTTTAGGAAGCAAAACTTTGGTACAATACCTATGGTATTTCAGCATATGATCCTAACTCGCGCGGCGCTCCGGAGGGCGAAGTACCAGCGTGAAGCGTGGATCAACGACTGGCCGGGACAGCTCGGCATCACGTGCAGCAAGGTAAACTACATACTTACAACAATCTTAGGTTTTAGTAGGAACTACATGGTGCAATCAAATTCGTAAGCTGTCTAGTGTCTATTGATCACTACACTCAACTTAATTGTACTAGGTGGCAAAAAAAAATGGAGCGAAAAAATTATCCGCACCCTACTTAAAGTTCCGATATCAAATTCGATTGCACTCTGCATAGTAGACAGCGCATAATTTTAGTTTGAAACGGGTTGAATCGCGGTAAGTTTAGTAGGTAAATGAATTACCCTTATAATGCCGTTTCAAACAAAAATTATGTGTGAATATCGCGAATCATTAAAAGTTACTAGTAGACAGCGTCTAGTGGCATCTACAAACACACACACTACATGGGTGACGAGTCCTCTCGGACGCTACTTACAATGTCTGGGTGGGACATGGTTTCAGATGGAGTAGGTGCCCTATAGGTAGATAGATACAGACTTCTTCAAATTATCATCAGATTGGAAATAATTACTAAATTTGAATTTCAAATAATCATAAAATATCTTGTAAACGTCTGAACTGATTTTGATGAAACATATCTGGAAAACTCGCTAGAAAACCTGCTTTCAAATAATAATAAAACCGCATCCAAATCGGCTCACCCGTTTAAGAGCTATACCTACGGTACCACAGACAGACACATACACATAGCTGTCAAACTTATAACACTCTATTTTTCGATGGGGGGTTAAAAAGAGTCGTCGGCACAAGAATAAAGCCTCCAATAGTAGAGAGGCACCAGAAGAAGGCGCCCTATCTAAACCATCCTACCTATCGGCTTAGTCGGCCTACATACTAAAGAGAGATGTTATTATCTGTAAATATGTGAAAGAGAGAAATTTTACAGTCGTGGCAATCAGCGCCATCTATCAATCATTTTAAAATCAGCTTTTATCTGTCAAAGGAAAATCGTTTTGTGTACCTACTTGTAGGCCTGTAGGGTGATTCTAATGAAAGAACATTACACTCAGCTGGGTGGCGATAGGCTGAAGAAGAAGAGAGACGGTGATGCTATACGCGCCACTGAAGATGAAACTTGACACACAACGTGGTTTGACTAGCGCAGTAGACGATTTTAGCGGTAGTACACACGACAGCACGTCAGACTGTACACTTTTGTTGTAAAGTCTCCCGTAACGTAACCGAGTAGAGTGCTAGCGTGTAAGGCTCGACGTGCTGTCGTGTGTACCTACATAATATGAGGTCTGAGCGCGGGAAGGGAACGGGCGTTATCGGCGTGGCAGAAAGAGTGCGGGAGGCGTGGTCGAGTCTCGTCTTTCGTGGCACGTACCTATAGTTCAATACTGTCAAATTAGATAAATACCCGATCTTCCACTTCCCCCGCTAACAGATACAATGGACGACCGAGTGCAACCGCGCCCTCTGCCGGTGCGAAATAATGCAGGAGAAGAAACCGCTGAAGAAACTGCGCAAGAAGCAAAACCTCATACTGCTGACGCTGCAGCAGATGTCACGCAAGGAGATAGCCAAGATTCTGCGCTGTAAAGTGAACGCGCTATGCGTTATTGAGATACACTCGCGAGATACGGTCGATAGGATGTACAAGATGGGTTGGTATTTTTGTAACTTGATATTACTCATTTATATCAAAAAGGTAGTAAACGCGTTAGGTAGGTATGAAGTAGTGATAAGATAAAAAAGATAAAAAGGTGTTTTTGCCTCACAAAAAAAAAATACAATAGGATGAAACTTATAACTAATGAGATCAGTGAGGCAAAAGGAGGTGTCTCAGCTTTTGCTGCCCCGGAACCTCATTGTGACCCCGGGGAGCGCTGGTTTTCAGATACCTCCTTTCCCCCTAAGATGATAGGCGCGGGCTAACAATAAGTTGACGTAATAATTATGCTTATATTAAATTAAATTAAAGAAATAACATAAACAATTAGTGGCCACCACTGGTGTCAGAATGCGTTAGGTTAGCGCCATTTGCTGGGACGAAATACAGCAAGAGAAGAAGCGTCTAAGGCTAAAGAAACTGCGAGAAGCAGAATTTCATACTACTGACACTGCAACAGATGTCTTCTATATTTTAGGCCGGCTACATACAGACGGATTTTTTTCGTAACGGAAAAACGAATAGGGATTCCGAACGCCGCAACTGCATACAAATCTATAAAAATTCCGAAACCGAAAAACCGTATGGGCGTGGTAGGTCCATAAACTTGTATGCAGTCGCGTCACTGAGTTCGGAATCCCGAATTCGATTTTTTTCCGGCCGAATATCCGTCTTTATGTTGCCGGCCTTACAGTACACACGACAGCACGTCAGACTGTACACTTTTGTTGTAAAGTCGCCCGTAACGTAACCGAGTAGAGTCCTAGCGTGTAAGGGCCGACGTGCTGTCGTGTGTACCTACAGTACACACTACTAGCGACACCTTCACCTGAGTATATCCAATGCACAAAGAACTACACCTTTCCCGCAGGCTGTATGAGCGTGCAAGCCTTCGAGTGGTTCTCCCAACTCAAGTTCCAGTGGGACCGCGAAAGAGAAGACTGCTACATCCGACAGACCAACACCACGTCCGTCTACACTTACGAGTACATCGGCAACTCGGGCCGACTCGTCATCACTCCCCTGACTGACAGGTAAAGATTCTGCCTACTGCTACCTATAGGTAATCTTTTTTTTTTTTTTTTCTTAATTTATTTATATGTTATTACAATAATACAAAAAGTTTACACAATTTCTCAAAACTGCAGAGCAGTTTGTTGGCGTGACGCTCATTCTACATTAGTGTTAAATTAAGAAAGTAGGTACCAAGATCTTGTGACGACACAAGCAAATATTTTTATACAAAATATATTTTTAAAAGCAAGTAACTAATTTAACAACTTAACATTTCCATTATAAAGTGGTGCTAATTTCATCCAACATTAGATTTTAAGTTTTAATTTCAGGTTTCCTATCTTTAATTTTTTTCTGGAATTTAGCAAGATTTTATATTTATTACATATTTTAGGTGTCAAATATTCTCTCCTTCTTTCTCTTTCTTCTTAGATCCCTTTACTCCTCCGTGGAGTCTGGGGCGGACACTCGGGCTTTCTATTTATCTCTGTTCATGGCTAGGGAGGGTAGCTCTGGCCAAGTTGCTTCCTTCTCTTTCGTCTCAGAGAGAACGAATCTGTTCATGGCTAGGGAGGATAGCTCTGGCCAAGTTGCTTCCTTCTCTTTCGTCTCAGAGAGAACGAATCTGTTCATGGCTAGGGAGGATAGCTCTGGCCAAGTTGCTTCCTTCTCTTTCGTCTCAGAGAGAACGAATCTCTTCCACGTAAGTCCACTTCTTCGTAAGCCTCCGGCGGATTTCCAGTCGAGAGCCATCTTCAGGATGTGGTGATCTATAGGTAGGTATGCACTAAATATAGGATCTCTTTCACGGTATCCACATCCGTAGAAAATATCATAGCCCCGACTCTTATACAAGCAAACAAATTAATTAAATGACTTGTCTATTACTTAATCTCCACGTTCGGTCCTGCCTGTCCATACAAAGGTTGTATAGAAGAGATTAATTTTAGTGGTAAGATCGCACAGGATAAAAAAAGGCTGTTTAATGACACTGTCAGTTATTGTGTTGTTGCTGTCCAATGGTACCCCAAAGGAACGTCATAGAACTTAAAAATATTCGGTTGTGTGTGATCCGTAAACCGGGTGCCATTCCTGTAAAAAGAGTAATCTTTTGTAACACTTTGTATTTAGGTACGTCTGATTCTCACATCGTTACAGGTGTTATATAACCCTGACGACGGCTTTGAACCTGTTCCGCGGAGGCAGCCCGCAGGGCCCCGCCGGTACCGGCAAGACTGAGACAACCAAGGACCTGGGCAGAGCGCTGGCGCGGTGGGTGGTGGTCACCAACTGCTCGGACGGACTGGACTACAAGGCTATGGCCAAGTGCTTCGCTGGTTTGTTGCTCTTCTTTATTTAGCTACAGTTTTGGCGAAAATTTACTATTCCCCCCGAAACTAACGCCGAAACTTCTGGGCCTAAAATGTTGAAAAAAAGCGTGAGTGCCCTCTTACCATTTTGTTTGTATTTAGCTCGTAAATCATAGCAAGGTCCAGTTCATTGTATCCAATGGTTGTGTAGGATTTTGTATGTCTGTATTAGGTCGCCTTGAATAGGTACAGAAAAATCTATCCCAGCTAAACGAAGAAGCCCAACTAACCAGCGAAGCACTTAAAGACTGAAACAACCAAGGACCTGCGCAGAGCGCTGGCGCGGTGGGTGGTGGTCACCAACTGCTCGGACGGACTGGACTACAAGGCTATGGCCAAGTGCTTCGCTGGTTAGTTGCTCTTCTTTGTTTAGCTACAGCTTGGAAGTTATCTAAGGTGAGTACCTAGGCACAACTAGCGCCGCCAATGGAAATAAAATCATATCTTCAAAAGTCAAAAGTGGCCACTTTTGGCAATAAAAGATTTTATTCGTAGGTTCTAGGATCTGGAATCTAAACCTTAGGTCCTAAAAATTGTTAAGCCTCGCGTTGATAACCCAATGAAGAGTTTTAAGCAAAAAACGCATCCAAAAGGAAGATAAGATTTTTTTTCCATTGGCGGCGCTAGCTGTTCCTAGGTTTGGGCTCTAAGAAAGTCCATTCATACATCTATTTGGACGCGCTAATCTCAAATAATGGTGACTAGATCGGCAATGGATAAGTTGAAGAAAGTATTGAAGAACCGCAATATTGAAGAGATCGGTTGGCAGACCACCAGCCAGATGGATATATCCCAAGTAGTCGGAAAACAGTGGTTGCGTCTGGCACAGGATCGTGAGAGGTGGCGTGAGCATGAAGAGGCCTTTACTCAGCAGTGGGTGTTAGCAGGCTGATGATGATGATGATTCTCGCCTCCCCGCAGGCATAGCCCAGAGCGGCTGCTGGGGCTGCTTCGACGAGTTCAACCGGATCAACATCGAGGTGCTGTCGGTGGTCGCGCAGTAGATACTGTCGGTGCTGCTGGCGCTGTCGCTGTTGTACCAGAGGTTCATGTTCTGTCCCCCCCACAGGCATAGCCCAGAGCGGCTGCTGGGGCTGCTTCGACGAGTTCAACCGGATCAACATCGAGGTGCTGTCGGTGGTCGCGCAGTAGATACTGTCGGTGCTGCTGGCGCTGTCGCTGTTGTACCAGAGGTTCATGTTCTGTCCCCCCCACAGGCATAGCCCAGAGCGGCTGCTGGGGCTGCTTCGACGAGTTCAACCGGATCAACATCGAGGTGCTGTCGGTGGTCGCGCAGTAGATACTGTCGGTGCTGCTGGCGCTGTCGCTGTTGTACCAGAGGTTCATGTTCTGTCCCCCCCACAGGCATAGCCCAGAGCGGCTGCTGGGGCTGCTTCGACGAGTTCAACCGGATCAACATCGAGGTGCTGTCGGTGGTCGCGCAGTAGATACTGTCGGTGCTGCTGGCGCTGTCGCTGTTGTACCAGAGGTTCATGTTCTGTCCCCCCCACAGGCATAGCCCAGAGCGGCTGCTGGGGCTGCTTCGACGAGTTCAACCGGATCAACATCGAGGTGCTGTCGGTGGTCGCGCAGTAGATACTGTCGGTGCTGCTGGCGCTGTCGCTGTTGTACCAGAGGTTCATGTTCTGTCCCCCCCACAGGCATAGCCCAGAGCGGCTGCTGGGGCTGCTTCGACGAGTTCAACCGGATCAACATCGAGGTGCTGTCGGTGGTCGCGCAGTAGATACTGTCGGTGCTGCTGGCGCTGTCGCTGTTGTACCAGAGGTTCATGTTCTGTCCCCCCCACAGGCATAGCCCAGAGCGGCTGCTGGGGCTGCTTCGACGAGTTCAACCGGATCAACATCGAGGTGCTGTCGGTGGTCGCGCAGTAGATACTGTCGGTGCTGCTGGCGCTGTCGCTGTTGTACCAGAGGTTCATGTTCTGTCCCCCCCACAGGCATAGCCCAGAGCGGCTGCTGGGGCTGCTTCGACGAGTTCAACCGGATCAACATCGAGGTGCTGTCGGTGGTCGCGCAGTAGATACTGTCGGTGCTGCTGGCGCTGTCGCTGTTGTACCAGAGGTTCATGTTCTGTCCCCCCCACAGGCATAGCCCAGAGCGGCTGCTGGGGCTGCTTCGACGAGTTCAACCGGATCAACATCGAGGTGCTGTCGGTGGTCGCGCAGTAGATACTGTCGGTGCTGCTGGCGCTGTCGCTGTTGTACCAGAGGTTCATGTTCTGTCCCCCCCACAGGCATAGCCCAGAGCGGCTGCTGGGGCTGCTTCGACGAGTTCAACCGGATCAACATCGAGGTGCTGTCGGTGGTCGCGCAGTAGATACTGTCGGTGCTGCTGGCGCTGTCGCTGTTGTACCAGAGGTTCATGTTCTGTCCCCCCCACAGGCATAGCCCAGAGCGGCTGCTGGGGCTGCTTCGACGAGTTCAACCGGATCAACATCGAGGTGCTGTCGGTGGTCGCGCAGTAGATACTGTCGGTGCTGCTGGCGCTGTCGCTGTTGTACCAGAGGTTCATGTTCTGTCCCCCCCACAGGCATAGCCCAGAGCGGCTGCTGGGGCTGCTTCGACGAGTTCAACCGGATCAACATCGAGGTGCTGTCGGTGGTCGCGCAGTAGATACTGTCGGTGCTGCTGGCGCTGTCACTGTTGTACCAGAGGTTCATGTTCTGTCCCCCCCACAGGCATAGCCCAGAGCGGCTGCTGGGGCTGCTTCGACGAGTTCAACCGGATCAACATCGAGGTGCTGTCGGTGGTCGCGCAGTAGATACTGTCGGTGCTGCTGGCGCTGTCGCTGTTGTACCAGAGGTTCATGTTCTGTCCCCCCACAGGCATAGCCCAGAGCGGCTGCTGGGGCTGCTTCGACGAGTTCAACCGGATCAACATCGAGGTGCTGTCGGTGGTCGCGCAGTAGATACTGTCGGTGCTGCTGGCGCTGTCGCTGTTGTACCAGAGGTTCATGTTCTGTCCCCCCCACAGGCATAGCCCAGAGCGGCTGCTGGGGCTGCTTCGACGAGTTCAACCGGATCAACATCGAGGTGCTGTCGGTGGTCGCGCAGTAGATACTGTCGGTGCTGCTGGCGCTGTCGCTGTTGTACCAGAGGTTCATGTTCTGTCCCCCCCACAGGCATAGCCCAGAGCGGCTGCTGGGGCTGCTTCGACGAGTTCAACCGGATCAACATCGAGGTGCTGTCGGTGGTCGCGCAGTAGATACTGTCGGTGCTGCTGGCGCTGTCGCTGTTGTACCAGAGGTTCATGTTCTGTCCCCCCCACAGGCATAGCCCAGAGCGGCTGCTGGGGCTGCTTCGACGAGTTCAACCGGATCAACATCGAGGTGCTGTCGGTGGTCGCGCAGTAGATACTGTCGGTGCTGCTGGCGCTGTCGCTGTTGTACCAGAGGTTCATGTTCTGTCCCCCCCACAGGCATAGCCCAGAGCGGCTGCTGGGGCTGCTTCGACGAGTTCAACCGGATCAACATCGAGGTGCTGTCGGTGGTCGCACAGCAGATACTGTCGGTGCTGCTGGCGCTGTCACTGTTCCACAAGAGGTTCATGTTCGAGGGCGCGGAGATCGGGCTCAATTCCAACTGTGGCGTCTTCATCACTATGAACCCTGGGTGAGCAATCTGATATTACTCATCATCATCATCATCATCAGTATTACAGGGGCCTGAGTCTGTAACGCAATGGTACCAAAATGGGCTCCCAGTTGACGGCTTCAATTAATTTAATTTAATTTAATTTTCTTTATTAGGGATATCAACCAGCGTTATAATACAATTTTTCTAAATAGTCTTAATTCTATTAGAGCGAATTATAGATATCCACGGCTTAATAATTACTCGAGTTACAGGATAGTCTGTTATAGCTATCGCCAATACCAATGAAAAAAAAAACGTTAAATAAAGAGAAACAAAATTGAAAACGGGTGCCCCCCTTGATATAATATATAAAATATATAAAGATACATATCTTATAATATATTGAACCATAATGTATAAATACAAGTACATAAATACGTATTATTAATAATATAACATAATATAGTGTTATAGGTATTTGTATTATGTGATTATAAATGTTAAGATATAAAAAACACACGTAAAACATATTATATGAATTCCATAAAAAAAATAAAAAAAGGTCAGATAAATAGCTTAACTGTGCCAGCACAAGAAAATTTAGGTCTTTGCATCTACGTAATGAGATGATCTATACAGCGTCCAGTGGCACCTTCACTCTCACTAGGTAGGTACACTCCCTCTCCAGACTACCTCTTTTTATTATAGTGGCCCTTTTACCGACAGCCTAGGTCATGACAAGGGCACACTAAGTCCAACAAACGATCGAAACCGAGTGCCGGGACCTATGTGCGGTAGGTCTTGCCGCCTTAGCTTGTGCTTCGGTACTCTGCGAGTGGCTCGTGGATGCATGTTTCCACTTTCCACTACCTTCTGTCCAGGAAGGTGCCGGAGCAGCGAGTCTGCTCACAACTCGCAACCTAGTACTAGGTAGGTACAGTCGGCCACACGCTAGGATACCCCTTTTTGTTCGATTGCCGCCCTTATGAAGCCCGCGGTAAAAGCTGACAAGTCACTGATTGTGGCCGACCGTACTACAGCTCGATTATTATGATGCCTATCTATTAGGCGATAAGTTGATCAATAGCTCATCAAAAGTTTTGTTCACACTGTCGCCAACGTTCATACCATGTTGAATACACCGGTTCTCGTCCGATCACCGAAGTTAAGCAACATCGGGCGTGTTCAGTACTTGGATGGGTGACCGCCTGGGAACAGCACGTATCGTTGGCTTTTTGCCAATTTTGTTAATTTCCACACGAAATTGATTATTTTAGGATTTGCATTGATTATCATAAAAGACATCAAAAGTTTTTTCCTTAAATTTAGTTGCCCTTCTACTATCTTAGTGCAACATTCTTATGTACAAAAAGAATGTGTAGATCTAATTTTTCATTTTAGTCTTACCAGACAATCTACCAAATTCCCATTTTAGTATCTCTCCAATAAGTGACTCTCCTCACCCCTTTGTTTCCTGATGCATTCACGGTGTAGTTTTGACAAAATATTCATGACTGTGTTTGATTGTTTCGTTATTGCTATCGCCAACGTTCATACCATGTTGAATACACCGGTTCTCGTCCGATCACCGAAGTTAAGCAACATCGGGCGTGTTCAGTACTTGGATGGGTGACCGCCTGGGAACAGCACGTATCGTTGGCTTTTTGCTGCCGATTTCCATACAGATTATTTCAAATCAATTTCAGGATTGACCCCATTGCAAAAATTTTCATTGATTTAGCTTTAGGTAACAACCTTAATATTTTATTACTTTTTTGTGAACATAAATATTACTTTTTGTGGTACCGTACTTGACGATCCCATTTAAGTGTCTATTCAATAAGTTGGTGCCTCTGCGTACCCTTTCTTCTGAGATGAAAATCACGTCATCCTTCTAAAAAGACATTCATAATAACTGTGTTCGATTGTTTCGTTCTTGCTACTGCCAACGTTCATACCATGTTGAATACACCGGTTCTCGTCCGATCACCGAAGTTAAGCAACATCGGGCGTGTTCAGTACTTGGATGGGTGACCGCCTGGGAACAGCACGTATCGTTGGCTTTTTGCTACAATTTGCCTTTACTTTGTTTTTACACAGCTACGCGGGCCGGACGGAGTTGCCGGACAATCTCAAGTCGATGTTTCGCCCCATAGCGATGTGTGTGCCGGACTCGCTCATCATCGCTGAGAATACTTTGTTTTCTGACGGGTTCACCGTCTACAAGCTCAATGCTAAGAAGGTACGCCTGCCCTTCCATTCTTGACGCATTTTTTTTTTCAATATTGGGTATTTTACAAAATTCTATATTTTGATTGCATACACGACAGCACGTCAGAGTGTACACTTTTGTTGTAAAGTCGCCCGTAACGTAACTAAGTAGAGTACTAGCGTGTAAGGGTCGACGTGCTGTCCTGTGTACACAATCTGCCTGTTTCTGAATTGACAAATTCACTAAGCAAATACGTAAGTATCGTCCTGTCTCTGCAGATTTCTCACAAAAGAGCTTGACAGCAGAACGATACTTAAGTATTTGCTTAGTAAAATTCTCAATTCAGAAACCGGGCCAATAGCCTATAAAAGCCTTTGAATATGGTCAAGAAAGGCACACGAGAGCCGCCAATGAAAAAAAAAAATCTTCTTTTTGGAAGCGTATTTTGCTCAAAACCAGTGAGACGAATAAATCCTGCACGAGTCAAAAGTGTCCGTTTTTTTCTCCGTTTAAAAAAGCGTAAATGAACATCTACCCTACCCATTCCCAGGTGTTCACGCTATACCAGCTGGCGATGCAGCAGCTTTCCAAGCAGGATCACTATGACTTCGGGCTGCGGTCCATGGTAGCCCTGCTGCGCTACGCGGGCGTCAAGCGGCGCGCCTACCCGCATCTGCCCGAACAGGAGGTGAGATGGTGTTTGGAAGCTGGTCCAGCAGCTGGTCTAAACACGGCTGCGGTCCATGGTAGCCCTGCTGCGCTACGCGAACGTCAAGCGGCGCGCCTACCCGCATCTGCCCGAACAGGAGGTGAGGTGGTGTTTGGCAGCTGGTCCAGCGGCTGTCCAAGCAGGACCACTACGACTTCGGGCTGCGGTCCATCTTATCTTATCTTATCAGTATGTGGCCAGGCTAAGAGCCCGGGACACTACGACCCAGTGGGATCTTTTGTGTCACCCCGTCCTTATTCCTGCTCAGGACGTGCAAAGACCGAGGTCATAAGCTTTAGAACGTCACCGAGGTTGAGGAACTTATATTCTTCCGGTCTAGGATATGCCATCCCGAGAAGACTCATGCGCTTACTTGCTAGAGCATCGCAGTCGCACAGAACGTGTTCCATGGACTCTGGCGCCTCTTTACAGGCCATGCAGTGGGAGTCATTAGACAGCCCCATATTGAGTAGGTGTTTGTTGGTGACTACCAGCTGGCGATGCAGTAGCAGTCCAAGCAGGATCACTACGATTTCGGGCTGCGGTTCATGTCTAGCGGCGCGCCTACCCGCATCTGCCTGAACAGGAAGTGAGATGGTGTTTGACAGCTGGTCCAGCAGCTGGTCCAGCAGCTGGTCCAGCAGCTGGTCCAAACAGGGCTGCGGTCCATGGTAGCCCTACTGCGCTACGCGGGCGTCAAGTGGCGCGCCTACCCGCATCTGCCCGAACAGGAGGTGAGGTGGTGTTTGGAAGCTGGTCCAGCAGCTGGTCCAAACAGGGCTGCGGTCCATGGTAGCCCTGCTGCGCTACGCCGGCGTCAAGCGGCGCGCCTACCCGCATCTGCCCGAACAGGAGGTGAGGTGGTGTTTGGAAGCTGGTCCAGCAGCTGGTCCAGCAGCTGGTCTAAACAGGGCTGCGGTCCATGGTAGCCCTGCTGCGCTACGCGGGCGTCAAGCGGCGGGCCTACCCGCATCTGCCCAAACAGGAGGTGAGGTGGTGTTTGGAAGCTGGTCCAGCAGCTGGTCCAGCAGCTGGTCTAAACAGGGCTGCGGTCCATGGTAGCCCTGCTGCGCTACGCGGGCGTCAAGCGACGGGCCTACCCGCATCTGCCCGAACAGGAGGTGAGGTGGTATTTGGCAGCTGGCCCAGAAGCTGGCCCAGCAGCTGGTCCAGCAGCTGTCCAAGCAGGACCACTACGACTTCGGGCTGCGGTCCATCTTATCTTATCAGTATGTGGCCAGGCTGAGAGCCCGGGACACTACGACCCAGTGGGATTTTGTGTCACCCCGTCCTTATTCCTGCTCAGGAAGTGCAAAGACCGAGGTCATAAGCTTTAGAACGTCACCGAGGTTGAGGAACTTATATTCTTCCGGTCTAGGATATGCTACCCCGAGAAGACTCATGCGCTTACTTGCTAGAGCATCGCAGTCGCACAGAACGTGTTCTATGGACTCTGGCGCCTCTTTACAGGCCCTGCAGTGGGAGTTATTAGACAGCCCCATATTGAGTAGGTGTTTCTTGGTGCCAAAGTGGCTATACCAGCTGGCGATGCAGCAGCAGTCCAAGCAGGATCACTACGATTTCGGGCTGCGGTCCATGGTAGCGGGTGTCAAGCGGCGCGCCTATCCCCATCTGCCAGAACAGTGCCCTTAGCCTGTAACGCAATGGTGCCAAAATGGGCTCCCGATTGACGGTTTCAATTACGATTTATTAATGCTGTCGGTCCGGTGTCGGTCCTTTTAATGTTTTTGTAGTACAGCAAAGAATATTATGAGTCTAATTCTAGAGGATTAGTTCGCTGGTTGTAGGAGAACAACGAAAAAATTCCGGTTTTGTCCTTCTATCTGGGACGCCATTGATAAGCCATTGTGTTACAGGCTAAGGCCCCAGGAGGTGAGATGGCGTTTGATATCATTACGGCTGGTATTGCTAGTTTCGGTCAAAAATCTAGCACTCGCTGCAAACAACTTATTGGTAACGTTAATTACGGAGCACTCAACACTGCGTAAACCTTTGTCATCGTTACAAAGTAGCCCGTAACGTATCTGAGTAGAATGCACAGTGTAAAGGCGGCCTATCTGTGTTGACTGTACTATCTCTATCTATCTATGCAGCCAAGGTATAGGCCTCTCCTTTGTCACGTCAACCTAATACACTATGAGCCTTATTTCTTTTAGGCGTAGCCCACAAATGTCTCACAGTAGCCCTAACTACAGGGTGCACTCTAAGTCGATAGCGGAACTTTAAGTAGGCTGTCTACTGATCAATACAGACAACTTGTACTAGGTGGCGACAAAAATGGAGCGAAAAAAATATCAGCTGTTTCATACATTTGGCGCAGTACTGAGTCGACCTTTTGTATGGAACAGTTGATATTTTTTTCACTCCATTTTTTTCACCACCTAGTACAAGTTGTTTGTATTGATCAGTAGATAGCCTACTTAAAGTTTCGCTATCGACTTAGAGTGCACCCTGTAATATAATACAATGAGCTTTCAGATTTGCCACCAGGGGCGCTGGTTTAGCGCGAGGTCAAAAATGTCACTGTTTGTATGGGCTACGCGGGTTTATCTCTAATTAGAATTACTTCGTGAATATTTTGCGATGCTTGAGATTAATTATGGCAAATAGTCGCTGTCCCGCTAGTAACTACTACTTTGAAACAGTTTAATCTTTCGGAGAGTTGTGTTAAAATTGTTTTCGCACAAAACGGGGCTTGCTTTAAATATGATTTTAATGTAAGAAACTTTCTTTTTCGTACTAACTTTAATAAATATCTACCTTTATGAGATTCATGGCCTTACTCGACAGGGGCGCCAACTATGTCGAAATACTAAGGCCTTTTGCATCTATGTAATGAGATGATTTATACAGCGTCCAGTGGCACCTTCACTCACACTAGATGGGTGAAGAGACCACTCGGCGCTGCAGTGCCTGGGACATTGTTTTAGATGGAGTAGGCTTGCCCAGCACCTATACCATCCTGACAGCTTAGTCGACCAAGCCCACAGGAAAGACAGGTCAATACGTGTGGAGCCAACTGAGCCGCGGGTTTCCTCACGATAACCGCTTAATATCTCACAAATCGTGTGTTGAAGAACTGTCAGGAGACAACAAACTCGTTGCTCGGTAACCTAACCAGTGTCCTCCGACCGACAGGTGGTAATCCTAGCCATGCGCGACATGAACGTGGCTCGCCTCACCGCCAAAGACGTCCCGCTGTTCGACGGTATCATGCAGGATATATTTCCTGAGGTGACCATCCCCACCCTGGACTATGACGTGCTAGAGGCTGCCATCACGGCTGAGATGAGGCTGGTGGGGCTTCAGTCCACCAGGGCGGCCCTTCTGAAGGTCATACAGACCTATGAAACCAAGGTAAGAGTACTATCGACCCCTCTGCTTCTTGTAGTGCCGTTTCCTATAGGAGATTGGCAACCATCTTGGCTATTTCTTCTTTTGAGGCTGCTTTGCTTTGATATGGGATCATGGACATCTTTCCTGAGGTCACCATCCCCACCCTGGACTATGACGTGCTTGAGGCTGCCATCACGGCCGAGATGAGGCTGGTGGGGCTTCAGCCCACCAGGGCGGCACTTCTGAAGGTCATACAGACCTATGAGACTAAGGTAAGAGTACTATAGACCCTTCTGCTTCTTGTAGTGCCGTCTCCTATAGGAGATTGGCAACCATCTTGGCTATTTCTTCTTTTGAGGCTGCTTTGCTTTGATATGGGATCATGGACATCCTGAGGTCACCATCCCCACCCTGGACTATGACGTGCTAGATGCAGCCATCACGGCCGAGATGAGGCTGGTGGGGCTTCAGCCCACCAGGGCGGCCCTTCTGAAGGTCATACAGACCTATGAGACCAAGGTAAGAGTACTATCGGCCCTTCTGCTTCATGTACTGCCGTCTCCTACCGGAGGTTGGCAACCATCTTGGCTATTTCTTCTTTTGAGGCTGCCAAACGGAACAAAGAGCTCGTGGATTAATGGAACCAATGACCCAAGATACCATGGCTTGAGAACTATAGGCCCCGCGCGACACAAAAATTGCCTACTTCAGGCTGACATGTCACTATTATTAAGACAATGCAAGATGCCTTTATTCCCGGCTTTGAATCCTCTAGTCCGGAAAAGTTCTCCTCTCCTGTCTACCACAAACACATCCCAAGACTTAACTATTTTTAGGACCTAAGGCCTAGATTCCAGATCTTAGAACCTACGAATAAATCCCGCACACGTCAAAAGTTTTTTCGTATCAGCAAAAAACGCATCCAAAAAGAAGATGTTTTTTTTTTATTTGGACGTTGTATCCTCTTTTTTAATAAAGATATCTCCAAGGTCCATGGATGCGGATGGCGAGGGACCGTGAGAGGTGGCGTGAGGGGGAAAAGGCATATACCCAGCAGTGGGCAGAGGTGAGCTGATGATGATGATGATCTCCAAAAAATTAACGGTAGTGGCAAATTCGGTAGGTCACGCTAATTATTTTTTTTTTTTCAGAACTCCCGCCACTCCAGCATTTTGCTCGGCGACACTAACACAGCGAAATCGGTATCGTGGAAGATGCTCGCCTGCACATTGTCCCGTTTGCATAGAGAACGAGTAAGTATTATTTGAAAAAAAAAAAAAAATATATACAGGGTGTTGTTTTGGTCCGTAACACCCGAGTCAGGGACGATAGTTTGAGTAACGCTTGAAACTAAAAACAAAATTTTTGATGGGTAAATCATCTTGTTCAAGTTGTTCTATAACAACCGCGACGTGTGGACACCCCCGCTTTCTCAAAGCGCGCGCGCGATTTTGCGCCCGACTCGCCGCTAGCGTTAGTGTAATAGTACACACGACAGCACGTCAGACTGTACATTTTTATTGCAAAGTCGCCCGTAACGCAACCGAGTAGAGTGCTAGCTTGTAAAGGTCGACGTGCTGTCGTGTGTACGGGCGGCCACAATTTAATTATTTTTGGGTATTTTTCACTGCCATATTTTTTTTTTTTTTTTTTCTGGCTTCCGTGTCGTGTAAATAATCACACCTGCCCCTCTACCCTTGACGCATGTTTCCAATGCGGCCGCAATATGGCGCAATTTACAAAATTTAATATTTTACAAATTAAGACGCATTTTGTGTTTTTATTGAATAAAACAGCCTTACCTTTGAATAAACATTACAAAGTATTTAAAATCAAAGCATTACTATGCGAATTCAAAGAGAAATAAATTTTTAAACTTTTTCCATTGGTTCGCAATAGCGTCAAGGGTAACCCCACTGAGCCGGGTGTAACTTTACAAAACAACACCCTGTATATATACTTATTTAAAAAAAAGAGGAGGTTCTCAATGTGTGCTACCGCGCTTGGATTTGCCGCTAGGGGCGCTTGTGTTGCGTAAGGTTAGAAATGTCACCGTATGGGCGTATGTTCTAATAAGAAATACACTCGCGTGGTTTATTTCTTTTAGAATAATGTTGTAAATATTTTGCAATAGGTACCTGAGATTAGTTGTAGCAAAAAGTTGCAATACTACACACTGTTTTAAAACAATTTTATCTTTCGGATTTTTTTTCTGTTTTTTTTGAGCAACCCGAGTTTTGCTTTATCTGTTTTATTGGTACAGTTTTAAGGTAGGTAAGAAATATTATTTTAATGTAAGTATTTTTTTTTACCTTCTAGATACTTTAATCTTCATGACCTACTTTACAGTGGCGCCACCTAGTGAGCACTAAAACGGTAGCCCTCATTAATCGCAAGCGCCAAACCAAATTACATAACAAGATATTGTTCCACACAAGCTTGCCTTGTCAGATAAATGCAAAAATCGTTAGAACCGTCGCCAACGTTCATACCATGTTGAATACACCGGTTCTCGTCCGATCACCGAAGTTAAGCAACATCGGGCGTGTTCAGTACTTGGATGGGTGACCGCCTGGGAACAGCACGTATCGTTGGCTTTTTGCTGCCCATTTCCACACAGATTTTTTCAAATATATTTCAGAATTTCGACCCATTACAAAAGTTTCTATTGATTTATTTGCATACCTTTGTGCAACATTCTACAGAATACACATAAATCTTCTTATTAGTTGTACTGGCCAGACGATATCTGAAGTTCCTACTTTAGTGTCTCTCCAATAAGCTGGTACCTCTGCTTACCTCTTAAAGGATGAATTCAAGGCACGGTTTTGACAAAACAATCTGACTATGTTCGATTGTTTTGTCCATGCTATTGCCAACGTTCATACCATGTTGAATACACCGGTTCTCGTCCGATCACCGAAGCGTGTTCAGTACTTGGATGGGTGACCGCCTGGGAACAGCACGTATCGTTGGCTTTTTGCTGCCGATTCCACACAGATTATTTCAGATCTATTTTAGGGTTGACCCCATTACAAGTTTCCGTTGATTAATTTGCATACCTTTGTGCAACATTCTACAGAATACACCTAAAGTCTGATTTTTAATTCCGTAGAATTCTGACAGCTGCCATTTTTTGACATGTCAGAGATTACAAACATTTTTGGCCGGGCACATTTTTCAATTTCAATACGAGTCTGAACATCTGAGTCTATACATTTTATTTGTCAGTGAATGTACCCATTTTTATTAAGTGCAGAGCTCCAAATTAAAAGGGGATTTACGGCGAGTGATAATTACGTCCCTTTTCATCACAAAATGTAAAATAGTACAAGGAAATAAAACATTATTTTATTAAAATCTCTAATCATCATTAATACTAATATCACTATCACACTAATGAAAATCAAGCAATGTGACAGACGCGGCGTGACAGCATACTTTATTTTTTAAAAGGTTTAATAAACCTGAATTCGTATGGGAGTGTTTCCAGCTAAAGATTGAAATAAAGTAATTAAAATTAATTCGATATATTGTTCGTGATATTGAACTATTTGGTACTTTTGTATTAGTTCACTTGAGTAAGTAAATATTAAGTTTTATCTTTTTCTAGGTAAAATATAAAAAATATCTATTATTTTATTTTTTATTGTCCTCAAATGGGTCAAATTTTTCCCTTTTTCGGTAGAGTGCTTTTCTAGTAGCAACACTTAAGAAATGTCAGGATTCTACGGAATAAAAAATCAGACTTTAAATCTTCTTTTTAGTTGTACTGGCCAGACGATCTCTAAAGTTCCTACATTAGTGTCTCTCCAATGAGCTGGTGCCTCTGCTTACCCGTTATTTTATAAGATGAATTCAAGGCACAGTTTTGACAAAAAAATCTGACTATGTTCGATTGTTTTGTCCATGCTATCGCCAACGTTCATACCATGTTGAATACACCGGTTCTCGTCCGATCACCGAAGTTAAGCAACATCGGGCGTGTTCAGTACTTGGATGGGTGACCGCCTGGGAACAGCACGTATCGTTGGCTTTTTGCTTGCTTATACGATGAGATTTATCTTTTTAGCCCACAGGGAAAATTATATTCCTTGCCGTAATGTATCAATTTGCAGTGCCCTTTGAATTTTCTTGCCGCTGCGGGTGATGGAGTCACCAAAAAACCAATATGGCTGCCGTAGGGCCAATAAATAAATAAAATAAAAAGGTTTATTGCCATAAAAACAGTATCAATTTACATAATGCTGACCCCCACACTAGGCAATGCCTGTCCTGTGGGGGACCCTGTGGCTACTGTCAAAGTGAATTCAACTTGGACATCCAAAACTAGTACAGATGGAATTTTCGCCAGGTTACCGTTGGCAAATAAAATTCCTGTTTGCCACCGGGGTGGTAAACGCCACTGGTTTTACCCAACCACGACCCAAGCCAAGGGACATCGCCAAGGTCACAGTTGGGAATAAAGGATTGATTACAGGTGGCAGGCTTTGAGAACGTGCAGCTCCACCCGATGAATCCCAAAGCGCTGACTCTGGGCGAGCTGTACGGGGAGTACAACTTGTCTACAGGCGAGTGGAAGGACGGGGTGCTTTCTTCCATCATGAGGAACGTTTGTCAAGGTTGGTGTGACTTTAATAGAGCAGGGGGTTAATTCTCGGGAATATCGCATTCGACACATCTCGAAGGAAAAATCTCATGTCATTTCGATCTCGACTGCTCCCGACCACTCGAGTCATGTCGAGCGAAACAGGCAAACATCTTCCAGAAATCTCATGCCTTATGTCGAGGATGACTTCGTGAGAATAGGAGATGTGACATTTGTCGCAAAATGAGAGGCTATCGGGTAGCGGCATCTCGCTTTACGCAGTGAAATAAAGCAAGATGGCGCTGGCCGATAGTGGGATATAACTTTTAGATGAAAGGTGACAAAGCCTCTCGTGGCTATTTTATTCTATTTCAGATTCAGGACTATTCTATTATATTTCCTACACCTAATATACATAAACAACTTTCATTTTAGACGAGTCGCCTGACATGAAGTGGATCATATTTGACGGGCCGGTGGACGCCATCTGGATCGAGAACTTAAACTCTGTGATGGATGACAACAAGCTGTTGACCCTGGTCAACAGCGAGCGGATCTCCATGCCGGCACAGGTACACTTGACTCTGATAGCGTACTAGAACCACAGTCTACGACAGGGATGTAACGGAGGCGGAGATCTACAGCCAGAGCAGAACGGAAGCGGATGTAAATAAAATGTATAATAATAATAACAATAATAAAATAATAAAATTCGTTTATTTCACAATAAAACAGGCGAGAATTACAGGGTATCAGTTACATTGATTATTGTGGGAGGTGGTGCCTGTAGGGAGACCTGTTACGCAGGACACCTAGCCTCCTTTCTAAATAAATTCACATTGGAGTGTTGAGCCTTATAATTACTACTTGAGAGATCAAATTAATATACAAATAGATATATTACTTTTTTATTTCATTTCAAGCAGTCAACTTAACAAAACAACAGAACAAAACAACATCCTCTGGCATAATTTATGAACACACATAATATTTCATCGTCACTTCATTCATTTCATTCATTCCAACATAACTCCGCTAAACCTACGTTTTGGTCATTGCGATACATATAAGAAGAAATAAATAGGCTACGTGGGTGTGTGCGTGCGTGCGTTATGTGTTACTCACAATAATGCACAGTTAAACTTTGCGAGCTTATTTATTTCTGAAATATTGCCTACTTATAAACTATTATTTATTTTAAACTAGTCTGTAACTCAATGGATCTCAGTTATCTGAATAAATAAAGATATTATTATTATTGCGGAGGCGGAGGCGGAAGCGGAGTTAGATTTCATGCGTAGGTTCCGCGGATGCGGATGCGAAGGCGGAGCTCCGTCACATCCCTGGTCTACGATGCCCTACACTGACGCAGCACCGTGGAGCATCATGGCAGGCGTGAAGACGCGACGTAGTGTGTGTGTGGCTAGATTATGTTGTTGTTGTTGTTGCTGTCCTATAGTATCCCAGAGGCACAGAGGGCCTTTACAAGTTCACGCAAGCCTTGCTGTCCTCAGCAACTCTTCTGGCTTCACTCTAGCTCAGCCCAACGGCTCGCAGCTCGCTTTCAACTGTTCGCTGCCAAGGGTGAACGGGGCGTCCACGTCTTCTTCTTTCCACGTGGCTGCCATCGAAAGCAAAGTTTGCACTGTTGGACTGTCCCCTTCAGACTGTGTGCCCAATCCACTTCCACTGTGGCTACATATGGCGTACCCATACCAAACATCTGCATTATTCCTCACTTTCTCACGTTATCCCTGAAACGGATAAAATGAGAAACTACACCACCACGTAGTCTCAGGAAATAATTCAAAGTGACTGTTAAGAATGATTTAGGTCTAAGATGAAAGAACACTTCCTTTCCAAAGTCTAATATTATATCTACTCGTAAGTTTAAGTAGTGTATTTAATAACTCGTTTGTAAGTCTATTATTTTGTCTGCACATATTGTTTAGTCTATTAGTATTCGTTATTTTTAATACTTGTATGTATTAGGGTGTATATATTAGTATGTACGTCTATGTTGATATACAATATATACAGGGTGTCCCAAAAAATAGTGTCAAGCGGAAGTCCAGAGATAGAGCACCCCTAGGGGTACCCGAATCACCCCCATGTATGTTCAGCGATTTTTTGACGTTTAGAAGTTATGAGGCTTTTAAGGTTTTTTTGGGAAGAATTACTTAGCATTGGTTTTTATTTTTAAACTTTTTTTGTATTAAACTTTTTAAATATTTTTTTTCTTTATTGGAGTCTTAGATAACTAGTCTATCACCAAAAAAATAATGATTAGCTTTAAACTTGTAAAAGACACCGCAATTTTGATCCAAAGTTCAAAAATGCCGTTTTAGAGAAAACATCATCGAATAAGTTAGTATGGGGAGAAAAAAAAGTAGGGGTCTGAAGGATTTTTAATTGATTTCAAAAACTTTCTTACAACCTGAAGCTTCAGAATAGCACAAAAAATCTGTCACTTTATGGGCCTTTTATTCGAGTAATTAGCAGTCAAAGTTGAAAAACCGGAATTGTGAGTAATGTAATTTAGATCGTTTTTCTTTTATTTTTGTTGATTATGACAAAAAACACTGTAGAAAGCCTTTATGTCGTCTGTCACTATGGTCTGCATTGGAATTTCACGGAAAAATAATTAAATAAAATCATAATTTTTTTCTTTTTTTTTTCATTATTTTCATTTTAAGTTATTTTTTTACCGAATTCATTGACAAAACGTTACAAAAAAAAAAAAAAATACAAAAAATAAAAACAAAATTTTCGAGTTTTTTTTATTATTTTTCTGTGAATTTCCAATGCAGATCATACTGACAGACGACATTAAGCCTTTCTGCAGTGTTTTTTGTCATAATCAACAGAAATAAAAGAAAAACGATCTTACTTATATTTCTCACAATTCCGGTTTTTCAACTTTGACCGCTCATTACTCGAATAAAAGGCCCATAAAGTGACAGATTTTTTGTGCTATTCTGAAGGTTCAGGTTGTAGGAAAGTTTTTGAAATCAATCAAAAATCCTTCAGACCCCTCCTTTTTTTTCTCCCCATACTAACTTATTCGATGATGTTTTCTCTAAAACGGCATTTTTGAACTTTGGATCAAAATTGCGGTGTCTTTTACAAGTTTAAAGCTGATCATTATTTTTTTGGTGATCGACTAGTTATCTAAGACTCCAAAAAAGAAAAAAAATATTTAAAAAGTTTAATACATCAAAAGTTTAAAAAATAAAAACCAATGCTAGGTAATTCTTTCCAAAAAAACCTTAAAAGCCTCATAACTTCTAAACGTCAAAAAATCGCTGAACATACATGGGGGTGATTCGGGTACCCCTAGGGGTGCTCTATCTCTGGACTTCCGCTTGACACTATTTTTTGGGACACCCTGTATTTAATGTTAGTGCTTTATTCTGCCCTTCCCGCTCTTAACATCTTTCTTTTTTTAACAGGGCTGGCTGGAAGAAATTTCTTAAGAAATAAGTCCGCCCTTGTACACAATTCTCTCACCATAATGTTATTTAAGTTTTTTTATTTTTCTGTGCAATAAAGTGTATAAAAAAAATGGATTCACTACGCCTTGCCGAAACACGTTTCACCTAGTTACACTTCACCTATGACGTCTCATCTAACCTACAGTAGAGCTAACGTTCAATTCATCTAATGTTTGTTTTAACTATAACCATTTGTTCGAAGCTACACTTCACCTAATTACGATTCCACTAAACACAATTCATCGAAGCATCATTTGTTCGATGCTAGGTACATTTCACCTTATAATAACTAGTGGTTCGCCCCGAACTATGAACTCGCGAGTGTACCTAACTTTTGCTAACACCATTTGCGCAGGCGCGCGCGCGCATTGCATATAAACTTAACAACCCCATATCTCGGCAACCCCTCGACCGATTTGGCTCATGTTCAAACTTAACTAGTGGTTCGCCCCGAACTGTGAACTCGCGACCCCATATAAACTTTACAACCTCATATCTCGGCAACCCCTCGACCGATTTGGCTCATGTTCAAACTTAACTAGTATTTCGCCCCGAACTGTGAACTTGCGACCCCATATAAACTTTACAACCCCATATCTCGGCAACCCCTCGACCGATTTGGCTCATGTTCGAACTTAAAAATTCTTTTAATTTAATTTACCCGCCCACCAAATTTCATGATGATCCGACCAAATTTACTCAAGTTCGGTACGGTCGTGTGGCGTGAACAGCGCACCGCACAGTGCGTTGGTTCGGCCGCACCAGGTTCGAGCGTCTGTTACTGCTATAAGTGTCGACGTGCTAACACTTGGGCCTTATGTCTGTAACGCAAATTTAATAAATAGTAAGTAAAATAATTAAACATAAGTAAAGCGGTACATTATTTTTGTTTGTTTCTTTTTTTACCAATAGCGTATGACTATGTTATATTTACAGAATAGTGACTTCAAAATATGTTTTTTTTTTCGTTTTATTTATAAATGGCAAATAAAAATGTGTGTTTATGTTATACCTATCCAATTAATTTGTTTTTTTTTAATGAGATATCTTCAAGTCCACGTTCCCTTAGAATCTCATAGACGGCGTAAAACAACTTTGGTCATAATTTTTAAAGTTCTGTCACAGAACCCTAAAAAGTCAAAATTTAGTTAATGATATTGTATTTTTTTTATTTGTAAACCCTTAAAAAAACCGGCCAAATGCGAGTCGGATTCACGCACTAAGGGTAAAACGAGCCTTGAGGCGTAGCCATGAAAACGCGATGCAGGCGGAACGCGACGCTGGCGGAAAGCGACGGGGCCGGCAAAATTCGATAAAATGACCTCTAGTTATAACAACATTAGACTAAACAATTCCTAGATGAAATAAGCTCTCGGTCTAATGACATTCGGTGAAATGAACCAAAGGTGTAATGTCATTCGGTTAAATGAAGTCTAGTTTAAGTGACATTGGATGATACGTCATAGGTGAAGTGTAACTAGGTGAAATGTAATTCGGCAAGACGTAGTGAACCCAAAAAAAATGATGTCCCAATCAGGTGTCGATCCTCATTGAGACCCTCGACCTCGCCGTGGCTTCACCTGCGACGGTGTCCCGCAACGGAATGGTCTACAACGATTACCGCGACTGGGGTTGGTGGCCCTACGTCAACTCTTGGCTCGAGACGCTGGACGATCCGGAGTATCGAGAATATGTGAGTGCTTTTTTAACCCTCGACCAAAAAAGAGAGGTGTTATAAGTTTGACCGCTATGTGTGTGTTCTGTCTGTCTGTCTATCTGTCTGTCTTTGTGTCTGTCTGTTGCACCGCACTCGCAATGGGATGGTCTACAACGACTATCGGGACTGGGACTGGTGGCCCTACGTCAACTCTTGGCTCGAGACACTGGACGATCCAGAGTATAGGGAATATGTGAGTTGCTAACACTTATACCTACCCAATTGACTTGTGAATAAGACGAACAATAGAAAAATAGAAGTTAAAAACTAAAACCCGACTACTAAAAGGCTTAAAACAAGACCTGCTCATCCTTAAAATAGACTCATAGATAATTAATCGTAGTCGGAAGCCATCGGTTTATCAAATGCGAATATTCTATTTTATTCGAACTTCTATTTTTTTTTTGAGCTTTTTAGTTAGTGATTTTGAGAACCAAGAAGGGCAAAAAAAACACATTTTGGAATATTTTGATCTATTTGTTATGTTGACGCTACATGTGTTATACATTTTTGAAAAGGTCTTTTAAAGCCTTTTCATTTGATACCCATGACGATCGTATCCGATAATTTTAATTTTTAGGTCCACCACTTTAGGGCGCAGCACAGCCGCCAACTTGGTTTTTTTCAAAATTAAATTGTCCTATGTTACCTGGGTGATTAAGACAAATCCAACGACACCTCATTTGTTGAAATCGGCCGAGTAGTTTAGGCTCTGCGAGGGAACAGATGAACACACAAACATACATACCCACATACATACATACATACGCTGCTAAAATCATAACCCTCCTTTTTGCTTCGCGTCGTCTGGTAAAGAGCGAGGGTGAGCCATGGCAGAATGATTGTAGCGACAACGCTAAAATCCTGTATCGCGTCAAGAAACTATTTGTGTATGCACAAGTTTTACAAGCGGGTAAACATCACATCGATATGCCAGGTTATTCGAGTTTGGGCCTTATCCAAACCATGGCAGAAAAACTTTTGCTACTCCGATATATGAATATAATACATATGAAACGGTTTTCCACTGTCTTGTAAATCCTCGTGTGGGATATACGAGTATGTATTCAAACGAGAACTTTTGGTAGAAACTAGGGTTTATTTTGCAAAAAAATGCAATGTACCTAATGCTACTCGTTCTCAAAGGAATACCAAAGAAGCAGGGCAAACATAACTTACATACTTACTCTGTTATTCTGTTCCGCAGCTCCGCCAGTACTTCCTGAACATCCTGACGCCAGTATTGGAGCTGAAGCGACTGCACTTGTCTGAAGGCGCCTCAGTGAAGGTATTTTATCGATATCTTATATTTAGAAGCAAGTTTCTTATGGACTTGTATCTTGACTGGCTTAAATTATGTATCAGGAGGTAAATCGGGAAATAGGGCTCGAAAAAACTTTCTCCGTTTCGGACGATCTTCCGTCTGAGACTGTTTTTTTTTTTACTTAGCCTCGGTGTTAGTGTCCCGTTACTGGGCAAAGGCCTACCCCATTTCAGTCCAGAATTTTCGATCCTGGGCCACCTCAAGACCACTCCGGCATGAATTTGACGAGATCGTCTACCTAGCCTACCTCGACTTCGATGTCCGTCTGGTAGCACCCATTCCGTGGCGATTCTTGCCCACCTATCCGGGTGCATGCGACTGATATGTCCGGCCCAGCTCCACTTTAACTTTGCTGTTTGGACCCCTATGCCGGCTATGCACGTGTTAGAGCGCAGTCTGAATTAAACAATTTAAATTTGCAGGGACAGGAGCTGACCGGCGTTCGGTCCCTGTGCCGCCTGCTGGGACAGTGTCCCGCGGCGCAGCCGGCTACTGAGGGTGAGGAGGGCACTGAAGGACTGGCTCGGATGAGGTTCCTGTTTGCGTGAGTACTTTAGACGATGCCCCGTACTAAGTACCCCGAACTGTCTATTCGTGAACGAAAATAAATACTGTGATAAAACTTAGAAAAAACAAAACTTTTATGTTTTGTTACAGTTTTTCTTTCTTGCCTGTAATTAGTATCCATCAAGTTATCTCTTCGGTGGGATATTAGGGGTGCTAAACACTGTCTAAATAATTGAACGTAGCAGTGGCGCCCTCTCCAACTGCACAGAGTATGTGTACGTGGAACGAAATACAAAGGTCTTGTCTATTTCAGTTTTGTATGGTGTTAGTTTTCTTCCACATCAACAGATGCCGCTTTTGCAATGCAAGTATCCATATACAGCAGCGCCATCTAACGAAAAAAATAGGAAACATTACACATTTAGCTGTCTTAGCTTCTACTGAATGATTCTACAGGTTTCTTGGCAGGTTTCGTTGATATTCCAAGGCACATAAATATAAATAGTATGTATTCGTGGTAACTTCGAGGGGTCATTTTATCTACCCAGTGTGTAAAAAAATATTCTCTTATTAATTACTGCCTTTAATTTTTTATCGATCCGGTAAATGCAGCTCATCTACCCTAGACGCATTTTTTTCAATATGGCGGAATATAAAAAAATCAAGATTTTCACGAATTAAGACTCATTTTATATTGGTATTGTACAAAATAGTATTACCTTTGAATAAACATTACGAAGTATATAAAATCAAAGGATGACTATACGATGTAAAAGAGAAATTAATTTTAATACTTTGTAAATATGAACGCAATGGCGTCAAGGGTAACCCCCAGGTACGACAACTTTGCCGGGGCATCTGTCATAATTATATCGTGCCTTAAAAAACATTACCTCATGTATTCAGTCAAAATTAATACGTTTCCCAGGCAGAATGATCAACTTATCAGCGCACCTTATTCTTCGCAGCTTATCAGCGGTGATGAAATCTATCTGCGATAGGCAAACATTAATGTTTTTAGTTGCTTGCGCATTCACTACACTAGATGTCACTGTGCCCTAAATCTACATCGCGCAAACGAAATGTTTTCTCGTTCAATGACTACCCCGGCTCGGCCTGTTTTCGATAAGACCTTACTTCATAGGATCATTTCTATAGTAAGCTCTTCCCGAGATCTTCACAACATGTGAGACCGGCCAAACCGCGTTGATGAGGCGTGGCGCGGTGCCCTGAGCGTGAGAGAGGCGCGGTCCTGTGGGCTGCAGCCGTCGATGATCGTTCACCCGAGGTCGCGAGACTGAGGGCGTGGGGTGCTGTCGCTGTCTGAGCGGTTTTTTGAACTCTTTAAAAAGCTAAATTCAATTCGCTCCGGTGACACCTTTACGAGAACTATTCGTCTAATGCGTCATACCATACCACATGGTGTTTCAAGTCCATCTGGCTGCGTTACGCGTTTGAACATTTGGCCATACGCTAGGATACCCCTTTTTTTTTGTTCTATTGGCACCCTTATGCCGTGCGCGGTAAAAGCCACCATGGGGTATCCTAGACTGCGGACGAACGTACGTTCTCATAAAATCGAGAACGAATCGGCAGGTCTATTTATAGCTCTTGTTATGTTCATCCATTTTTATCAATGGCATGTCAAATGCATTGTAAACTTTAGTCGGTATAATGAATTTGAGTACTAGTAAGTTAAAATTGCATAACCCAATTTGGACCACGTGCAAACCTTGTTCGCTACACTTCCAAGCAGAAGACAAAATTCATTCTTGCTATCGCCAACGTTCATACCATGTTGAATACACCGGTTCTCGTCTGATCACCGAAGTTAAGGCTCCGTATAAGGCTAACTAGCGCCACCAATGTTAAAAAAATCATATCTTCCTTTAGAAGAAGTTTCTGAAAAAATCCTAAGATGAGCCTATGCGCCATGCTTTTCTAGATTTTTAAGTGTAGATACCCTCTTCGAAATTTACTTTTAAGCTAAAAAAATTTCGATAACCGCCAAAAGCGGCCGTTTTTTGCGGTTATCGAAAATTTTTTAGCTTAAGACTAGAAATTGAGTTGGGTACCTACACTTAAAAACCTAGAAAAGCATGGCGCATGAGCTCATCTTAGGATTTTTTCAGAAACTTCTTCTGAAGGAAGATATGATTTTTTCAACATTGGTGGCGCTAGTTAGCCTTATACGGAGCCTTAAGCAACATCGGGCGTGTTCAGTACTTGGATGGGTGACCGCCTGGGAACAGCACGTATCGTTGGCTTTTTGCTGCGAATTCTCGTGATGACACACGGAATCTAATTCTAACAGGAATATCAGATTGTTTTTCGACACATCAGGATTGGCTTTATGATTTATATTTTGGAGTATACATTACTAACTTACAAGCAGGTACGATGCATGCCACAAAAGAAGAGTTGAAATATCCCCTGGGGCCTAAGCCTGTAACACAATGGCGTCCCAGGTAGAAGGACGAAACCGGGATTTTTTCGTTGTTCTCCTACAACCAGCGAACTAATCCTCTAGAATTAGACTCCTAATATTTTTTTCTGTACTACAATAACATTAAAAGGACCGACACTGGACCGACAGCATTAATAAATCGTAATTGAAACCGTCAACCGGGAGCCCATTTTGGCACCATTGCGTTACAGGCTAAGGCCCCTGGTTTGACATGCGCATTGACGATTTATAGGTCTCTTCAGCGGCATGAGGTCTGAGTGCGGGAAGGACCGGGCGTCATCGGGGTGGTGGAAAGGGCGGGAGGCGCGGTCAGCGCCTCTATTCTCTAAGAAATCCACTCAACCTTTGATCGTCAAAACACTCTAAAATAGCCCTTATTGAAATAAACAATCTTTTTTTTTTACATTTAAAAACTGTAATTTTTACGGTGGATATTTTAGAGAATAGGCAAGCCTACTCCATCTAAAACCATGTCCCAGGCACTGCAGCGCCGAGTGGTCTCTTCACCCATATAGTGTGAGTGAAGGTGTCACTGGACGCTGTATAAATCATCTCACTACACAATGCAAAGGCCTTAGTTTTTTTTGAGGGGTCTGCACCTCTACCCTTGACGCATTTTTCCAATACGGCCGCAATATGGCGCAATTTACAAAAATTTATATTTTACAAATTAAGACTTAAGACGCATTTTGTGTTTTTATTGAATAAAACAGCCTTACCTTTGAATAAACATTACAAAGTATTTAAAATCAAAGCATTACTGCGAATTCAAAGAGAAATTAATTTATTAACTTTTTCAATTTGATCGCAATAGCGTTAAGGGTAACCCCCCAGGTCTCTTCTGTCGTGGCAGGTATTGTAATATGATCTTCTAATTCTCAGCATGCTGTGGTCGGTGTGCGCCACGCTAGAGGACGACTCTCGCAAGAAGATGGACAACTGGGTGCGCGAACACGAGGGCATCTTCCCTCTCAAGGATACGGTGTTTGACTACTACGTGGACGAGAGGCTGAGGTCCTTCCGACCCTGGGACCAGCGGCTGCCCGATAACTGGCGATACAACCCGGAGTAAGTATAGACAAATAGTCCTAAATCGTTCAATTTTTATTTAAAGCCCAAACCTAGGCACAACTTACGCCGCCAAAGGGAAAAAAATCATATCTTCTTTTTGGATGCGTTTTTTGCTAAAAACTCTTCATTAGGTTATCAACGCGAGGGCCGAGGCTTAACTATTTTTAGGACCTACAACCTACGAATTAAATCCTTTATCGCCAAAAGTGGCCACTTTTAGCGATAAAGGATTTTATTCATAGTTTCTAAACGTAGGAATCTAAACCTTAAGTTAGGTCCTAAAAATTGTTCGCGTTGATAACCTAATGGAGAGTTTTTAGCAAAAAACGCATCCAAAACGAAGATATGATTTTTTTCCATCGGCGGCGTTAGTTGTGCCTAGGTTTGGGCCTTAAAAATACAATACTCAAAATTCTTACATTTTTCATATTGCATTGCCCCTACGGTGCTCATGTCTTGTACTTACTTGAAATTTCTGTAAACCCTTGTAATCAAATGAAGTCAACAAACAACTGAACTGAACTGTCATTTTCGCAGCGCCGGCTTCCACAATATCTTGGTCCCCACGGTGGAGTTCATCCGGGTGCAGATCGTCGCTCTGGACATGCTGAGAGCTGGATACGGGGTGTTGGTGGGCGGAGCCACCGGCACCGGGAAGACTTTCCTCATTCAGGGCACGCTCAATAACCTGGACCCTGAGAAGTAAGACTATTTACTTGCCGCGCTAAGATGGCAGCCTAAACGCATCCTTTGTCCGCCATTTTGTCTACACATTTTGTCTACAGCAAGCGAAGACTAAGGCCGAGCTTACTGATTTCACGTTAGAGCCTCTGAGAAACCACTCTCGGTCGCTAGAGTTGCCTTGACTATCAAAATAAGTGTTGCCCGAAAATGGCGCCATTCGGTTGTAGCTCGCCTTCAGGGCCTCTAGTGTACACAGCTGTTGTCTACTACAGGAACTACAGTATCGTAAGCTATTGCTTATAGTTGCTTTGCGACCGCTAGGGTGTTTAGGCTTTACAGGACCTTAGGGTGGTATTCTAGAACGCTACTTAAACTCAGTTTAAACAGAGTTCAGACTGTCGATAAAGCAGTGCATGTTTTGATATGAAGGGAGGGATATTCAAATCAAAACATGCACTGTTTTATCGACAGTCGACCTACTAAACTCTACTTAAACTGAGTTTAAACAGAGTTCAAGGAGCTTTCTAGTTTGAACTGAGTTTAAACAGAGTTTAAGTAGCGTTCTAGTTTGAACTGAGTTTAAGTAGCGTTCTAGAATACCACCCTTAGTGCCCTAGACATACAGCCCATAGTGCCTAGCCGGCTCCACACCATCTTGGTCCCCACGGTGGAGTTCATCCGGGTGCAGATCGTCGCTCTGGACATGCTGAGAGCTGGTTACGGGGTGTTGGTGGGCGGAGCCACCGGCACCGGGAAGACTTTCCTCATACAGGGCACGCTCAATAACCTGGACCCTGAGAAGTAAGACTATTTACTTGCCGCGCTAAGATGGCAGCCTAAACGCATCCTTTGTCCGCCATTTTGTCTACACATTTTGTCTACAGCAAGCGAAGACTAAAGCCGAGCCAACTGTTGCCAGGTCAGAGCCTCTATAAAACCATTTTTGTTCTCTTGAGTTGCCAGCGCCGGAGTATCAAATGTAATGTTGCTCGAAAATGGTGCCATTAGGTTGAGCTAGCCTTCAGGGCCTATAGAACCCAATGTTGTCTACACAACCGCTACGGTGTTGCTTGTCTTTAGGCTTTATAGGACCTTAGTGCCGTAGACATACAGCCCACAGTGCCTAGCCGACTCCACGCCATCTTGCACAGACAGTGGAGTTCATCCGGGTGCAGATCGTCGCTCTGGACATACTGAGAGCTGGATACGGGGTGTTGATTTTGGTATCCATCGTTTTTGCAGATTTGTGTCTATGTCGACATTTTTCCATTTTTGAAATTCAATTAATTTTTAAGACGCCATACGTCTCACAACAAGCGCCGCCAATGGAAAAAAAATCATATCTTTTTTTTTGGATGCGTTTTTATTAAAAAACGCTCCTGCGATTTCTCAACGCGAGGCTTAACTATTTTTAGGACCTACGGTTTGGATTCCAGGATTGGATTTCCTACGAATGCAATCGATTCTCGCCAAAAGTGGCCACTTTCAGCGAGAATCGATTGCATTCTTAAGTTCTAGGATCTGGAATCCAAACATTAGGTCCTAAAAATAGTTAAGCCTCGCGTTGAGAAATCGCAGGAGCGTTTTTTGCTAAAAACGCATCCAAAAAAAATATATGTTTTTTTTTCCATTGGCGGCACTAGTTGTGAGACGTATTTCGTCTTAACGAATAAAAAAAAAAAACTTCGAAAACGATTGACACCAAAATCAACGTTATCGGGCAATATTTAGGGGTAGCAAAACGACTTCATTTGTATCGGAGTGAGCGCGATAAAAACTAGCCCTTATCTTTACAGATACAGCACGCAGGTGATCAACATGTCCGCTCAGACTACGGCGGCTAACGTTCAGGACATCATCGAGTCCCGGCTCGAGAAACGGACCAAGGGCAACTATGTACCAGCTGGCGGTAAGAAACATACAGGGTGTCTTAAAAAGTTGCCAACCGGAAAACGATGGAGGATCCTTTGGGCTACCCGATTCGCTTGACATTCTGGGACACCATATACCTATGTTAGTAACTACTTACTAAATAAAAATAAAAATGCTTCAAATTAGCATATCTCATAAACACCTGAACCGATTTTGATAAATCATATCTAAGAGCACACGCAAAAAAACAGCTTTCAAATAAAAAAAAAAACACATCCAAATCGGTTCACAGTCATCACAGACCACTGTGCCCCAGACAGATATACAGACACACAGACAGACAGACACACACATAGCGGTCAAACTTTTTACACCTCTCTTTTTGTATCGGGGGTTAAAAACAATAATGTACCGCTCCTTGTTCGTGACGCATAAAATTTTGCAAAGCTTGTTTGGGATACCAGCATGGTAGTATGTAAATACAAAATATCGAAACGCCTGTCGTAATACAGTTACCAACAAGTTGTTTTTCTGGGTTGCTATGCTTGCTAATAGCTTGTTGGAAGTCCAATTCGGAACCCAAAGTTTTTTGTTCGAAAGTCCGTTACTGGCTTAATCTTATCTTTAGACAATATTGAGAAACTAATTTAAATATTTTTTATTTTGGTCCAGTAGTTTTGTTTTTATGCGCTAAAATGTTTTGTTCCTATGACCGCCAACAGTATGCAGACCGTCGCGTGACGTCATAAAACTGTATCTTTGAAACGTTGTAAAATCCATACTACTGAACTAAAATAAAAAATATTGAAATTAGTTTCTTATAATAGCCAAAAGTTTTGAATAAGCCAATAACGGACTTTCGAACAAAAAACTTTGGGTTCCGAATTCCTAGCCACACCTCCTCGCGGTCCCTCCTGGTAACTGTAGGTAAGCTTCAAAACTCACTACACGCCAACATGGCAGGAAGACTCACCAAGACGCGCTGGCCAGCGTGGTGTTTTATGGCTAATACCTTTCCCCAGGAGTTCCTATCCTTACTCCCATGATAGACGGCCGAGGAGGATGGCGTGAAGGGGAAAAGGCTTATACCCAGCAGTGGGTAAGAACGGGCTGAAAAAAAAAGACTCACGAAAAGTTTTTTTTTTTAAAGATATATTGAGGGATTTTGTTTTAGGAACGCGTTAGTTGCACAAGTTAGTGCTTTAGATAAATCTCGATACCGTTCGAACGTAAAGTTTCTTTCAGGCAAGAGGATGATCGCATTCATGGACGATATCAACATGCCAGTGCGAGACGAGTACGGCTCACAACCTCCTTTGGAACTGATTCGACTGTGGCTCGACTACGGCTATTGGTTCGACCGGCACAAGCAGTGGCGCAAGAACGTCAAGGTAATCTGTGCCTTATCACCTAGAGCGTAAGCGTCAGGATAGGAACTCGATCGACGATTCAGCGGCTACGGTAGTGAGAATTTGTTCCTGCTATCGCCAACGTTCATACCATGTTGAATACACCGGTTCTCGTCCGATCACCGAAGTTAAGCAACATCGGGCGTGTTCAGTACTTGGATGGGTGACCGCCTGGGAACAGCACGTATCGTTGGCTTTTTGCTGCTGATTTTTATGAAGTACTTACTCGTTATAAAAATAGCTCATTGTTTCTTTTTGTCACCTTTTATTTAATAATTCAGAACTCGGTTTGACTGGCACTAGCAGTGGCGGATAACGTCAAGGTAAACTATGCTTTATTGTGTGGAGTGTAAGCATCAACATGCCAGTACGGGTCACAGCCGCCACTGGAGATAATCCGACCGCGAGGAAGTGGCGTATGAATCTCAAGATAAATAAATTGAGCTTTGTTGTGTAGAGTGTAGCGTCAAAAAGACAGCAGAATCGACTGTTCAGTGGTTACAGTACAAAAAATTCGTTCTTGCTATCGCCAACGTTCATACCATGTTGAATACACCGGTTCTCGTCCGATCACCGAAGTTAAGCACCATCGGGCGTGTTCAGTACTTGGATGGGTGACCGCCTGGGAACAGCACGTATCGTTGGCTTTTTGCTGCCGATTAATTTAGGTTCACAGATTGTGGTTTAATCTTAGACTTCAATATGATCGCTCTCACCGAATAACTATGTTTTGCAGCCTGGTCTACCAATAACTATTCCCTTGTTTTGAAAAAATCTACAACGTCATTCGACGTAAACCGCGTCCCGCTACCACCATATTGTTCACTTGACTTTGTATCACATGAAATACTATTACAAAAATTGGAAAATTATGGAATTAGGGGTGTGGCATTGAATTGGTTAAGGTCTTATCTCGAAAATAGAACTCAATGTGTAGAAGTATCAAATGTAGACGAGAATATGACTCTCACAAGATACAAATCAGCGTATAAACATAATGAGCATGGTGTGCCACAGGGTAGCGTTTTGGGACCATTATTGTTCATTTTGTATATAAATGACCTTCCTGAGGCAACTGGAAACCACTGTACACTATTTGCTGATGATATTTCTGTAGTTATAAGTTGCACAGATGACATTCAAAATTATGAAAATGACATAAATAATACAATTAATTCAATAATTAAATGGCTTCAATTAAATAATTTAAAGATTAATTTATCTAAGACTAGCTTCATGCAATTTTATAATTATGGAAATATTAAGAATAATTTAAATATTAATTACAATGGACAAGCTCTAAATGAATTGGAACATGTTATATTTCTAGGGTTAATTTTAGATACAAACTGCAATTGGAAAGGCCAGGTAAAGCGAGTTTGCTGCAAAATAAATAGATTTGTTTATGTTCTTGGTAGACTACGAAAGGTGGCAAGCAGACAAACTGTACTAGCCGCATACCACGGCTATGTTGAATCCGTCTTAAAATACTGCCTACTTTTATGGGGAAACTCAAGTCACATAAATAAGGCCTTCGTGGCACAAAAGAAGTGTGTTCGAGCTATTGTAGGCGCCGCACCACTTGACTCGTGTAAGCCAATTTTCAGAAAATTAGGACTTTTAACACTGCCATGTTTATATATCCTTGAAATTGCAATGCTGGTTAAAAATCATCCTGAATTATTCACGACAGCCAAGGACATATACCCGAGAAATACTAGAAACTCGGAAAGGCTAGTCCTCCCTAGGAAACCGAATACTAAATCCTATTATAAACAGTGCTATGCGATGTGCATCTCAATTTTTAACGCACTGCCAGAGACAATAAAAGTACTACCTCACAAACTTTTTAAAAAACAATTAATAGCTTGGCTACAAGAGAAAATGTTTTACACGACAAATGAATTCTTAGAATATAATAAACGTAAAAAATGTAATTGTACCTACTACCTAATGCTACCTAATGTACCTACCTAATGTACCTACCAACTATTTTTGCATGCTAATCTTAAGGCGCTCTTCATAGACGATATTTAGGTATTTGAGGGGTATGAAGCAGAGAAGTGACGGGGTGGGAAGCCACGCCCTCTGCGGGGCGCTGTACAGATTACAAAAATAACAGATCGGAATCCCGCCATAGTAACGTTCGGAACTTAGACAGACGTCACCATGACGCCAAGTGATCCACCGCCGCGGCAATGACGTTGAACAATTATTAAGGGTACCTCTTAGCTTTTTTTCTAGTTGAATAATGATTGATTGAATAATAATAATGCTTGCAGATCTTGCAATAGATATTTTGGCTAGCAGACGAAGAGCGTGAGTCGTGGGCAGCTGCGGCGTCTGCAGATTCTCTTTCGATCTTTGTATCCAACTTTACTGTTGCTTGCTAGTTCAACGCGCGATAGGTAAACACGACAGCACGTCAGACTGTACACTTTTGTTGTAAAGTCACCCGTAACGTAACCGAGTAGAGTGCTAGCGTGTAAAGGTCAACGTGCTATCGTATGTACTTACTAGGTACACACAACAGCCCGTCGACCTTTACACTCTACTCGGTTACGTTACGGGCGACTTTACAACAAAAGTGTACAGGCTGACGTGCTGTCGTGTGTACCTAGTAAGTACACACGACAGCACGTCAGCCTTTACACGCTAGCACTCTACTTGGTTACATTACGGGCGACTTTACAACAAAAGTGTACAGTCTGACGTTCTGTCGTGTGTACCTAGTAAGTACACACGACAGCACGTCGACCTTTACACCCTAGCATTCTACTCGGTTAACGTTACGGGCGACTTTACAACAAAAGTGTACACTCTGACGTGCTGTCGTGTGTACCTAGTAAGTACACACGACAGCACGTCGACCTTTACATGCTAGCACTCTACTCGGTTACATTACGGGCGACTTTACAACAAAAGTGTACACTCTGACTGTCACGTTGTGATAACCGCGCCGCAGAGCGACTAGCCGCTGTCTACAACCAGTTTGCTCGGCTCGGCTTGACTCGGGTCCAATCGGTTATTTTCGGGGCATTGAATACGGCCGCGTCACGAGCGGACGGACGACACTCCAGCGCCGAGCGCCCTTGCGATCGATCGCCCGAGTGCCTCTGACTCTCATTACAAATTAAATGCTGGCCCGTGATTCCACTGTGCTGTATTTCATAAAACTATAGTGTATTGGTGAACCCCTTATTTGGGTAAGTCGTATATTTGTTACTTATCACTAGCCATAAGATGTATCATTGCTTTTGCTGGGTGCCGTGCGCAGATCGTCATGTCATGGTGATTACGTAAGGTGATTAATGGTTGCGTAAATGTATTTAGTGTTTAGTTATCGGTATTACATAATCCTAGCAATTAAGTATCATGTAATTTCATCTCATTGTAGTTGTATTGAGCTTAATTACATTATCTAATTTTAATTAGAGCCTGACTGCTTGTCGATATACCTTGACTGCCACATCATTGATCACTAGTTAGAAACATTTAATTATCATGCTTCATACGCACTTCTACTCTGCCTCGCTTACGCTTGGTAAACCTGTGGCAATCAAGGTGTGGCTTGTGAACAAATTGTGATCGCCCATCTTGGCCAATTCCAGGGTTTTACGTTACGGGTTCGACCCATCTACTGCTGTGAGCACGCTCCGCCTACCGCTGTGCTATCATCAGCTGCGAGTGGTCACCACATAACCTACAGTATACGGGTGCTGTCAACTACTACGGGTCATCCCGCTCCTCTACGTGCATCGGCTCTGGCTCCCGCTCCTCGGCGGAACTACAAAGCTCAGGAGAGTGTTGTGCGGTACCCATTCTGATAATTTACCTCAGTGCAATTAGAATTGACCGGACAGACAAAGAACCCCTACCTGAGATCTATTCTACCTATAATACAGACTTTATTAGCTTAGATAAGGTGTAGTTACTAAGTTTAATAATAGCTATTATTATATCGGAAGGTTAATAGAACTAACTACTACCTTAAATTAACCTAAATTACTTAATCTAAACCTTATTCTAGAAAGTACTAAAAGTTACTAAGTTTTATAATTGATATTATTATATCAGAAGATTGTTAGAACTAACTACTACCTTAAATTAACCTAAATTACTTAATCTAAACCTTATTCTAGAAAGTACTAAAAGTTACTAAGTTTTATAATTGATATTATTATATCAGAAGTTTGATAGAACTAACTACTACCTTAAACCAACCTAAATTACTTATTCTAAACCTTATTCTGGAAAGTACTAAAAGTCACTAAGTTTCATAATTGATATTATTATATCAGAAGGTTGATAGCACTAACTACTGCCTTAAATCAACCTAAATTACTTAGTCTAAACCTTATTCTAAAAAAGTACTAAAAGTTACTAAGTTTAAATTATATGAAATAAATATATAGATTATTAAATATTACGTTTTATTACACAACCCGGGTATAGAACGTAACATTGGCGCCCAAACTCGTGGTTCTTAAGGTCAATTCTAGTTGTAACGAGCGTAGTAGTCTGGTTAGCGATCATTGGTGTTGGTCTGGTGCTGGGTTCTGTTTTTTTTTTGTTTTTGTATTTTATTTTTCTTTGTGTAAGGAACGATTGTGCTACTCAATCACTTTACTTATATTTAAAAAAAAAAACAGATAAACTACCCACATATCAGTTTTTATTTTGTTGCACTCTAAACATTTTGCTTCTTCTATGCTATAAATACTTCTTTAAAGCACGATCGTTACTTCTTATAAAATTGTAACACAACGGTCACAAATTAATGTATGTAGCATCAATTTGTTCTTTTATCATCAACTTGTATATTGATATGATTAACCCAATCAACTAACCCGAATGACGGGCCAGCACAAACTACATTAACTAGTCTACACTACCTAGTCCTTGCGGTACCTTAACTCAAAATGGCATATAACATAAACTTTTTATCGTTGCAAAAAACAGAACTTGCATATGAAGTTGCGGTAAGGGGCGAAACACCTGCAGATACTGTAGAAGAACTGCGTAAACAAATAGTACGGCAAAGCAAGTGTCTCGCTTCAGAAGAAATTTTAGAATCGCACCTGGAACCAAAACAAGATTTGGAAGGTACTCGCGAATCCTTGTTGAAATCTAAAAATAACCTACAGTTACTAAAAACACAATTTGAAAGAAACCTTTTCCTACGAACAGAAAATTTGTTGAATCACATTTACCACAGATTTTCTCGAATCAGCCCAACAGCTGCAGACGACTTTAAATTGATGACAGATTTAAAGTCACATTATAAGAAAATTTATCAAGAGCTCAACGCCTTGTCTCCCCTTATAGATCCGAAACCTACACGATCGACTACAGAGGCAACGGTGGTTACCTCACCTACAAATGTAACGGTCTCTTGTGACAGAGGCATTACTGCAGATTTGTCAAAAATAAAATTTGACGGGAATACGTGCGTTCGTGCGTTTATACAACGGTTTGACGAGTTTGTGCAAGCACGCGGCATCAGCAGTGATAAGGTCCTGTCTTTCGCTACAGAAATATTTACGGACAATGCTCTGCATTGGTACCGCAGTATCCGTGATTCTGTAAAATCATGGGATGATGTGGTAGTGCTACTTAAACAAGATTTCGACCAGTTTGACTACGACTACCGCCTACTTACAGAGATTAGAGCTCGTACTCAGGGTGAAAACGAAAATATTTCTATTTATCTTTCCATAATGCACGGAATGTTTTCACGCTTGACAAGGCTCGTCTCGGAAGACGAAAAACTTGAAATATTACTCCATAACATACGACCATGTTATGCAAGTACCTTATCTGCTTCTGCCGGAGTAAATACTATAGCTACTCTACGGAATTTGTGCCGTAACTACGAGAACTTCCAATCCAGATCATTGCAGTTTCAGGAACCACCAAGAGTCACAGCTGAGACCCTTGCTCCAGAATTTGCGTATCACCGTTCTAATAACAATAAAAACAACAGTTATAACAGATATAATTCAAATTCACAACAAAATCACAATAACAACAAACACAAGTCTACATATACAAACGTTGAGACACAACCAAACAGAACATACTACAACTATAACACAAACAAAGCTAACCTACCAGTGAATGCTGTTGACAAATCAAAAAGCCCCAAAAGGCTTCCCTATTGTCCACGGTGCCGTACCAATGACCATTCCCTCAAAAACTGCAATGAGCCTAAATCCATTGTGTGCTTTAAATGTGGCAAGAAGGATGTTACATACCCGGACTGTCCTGATTGTGAAAAGCCTGCAAACTACCAATATAAAGAGGATCAAAAAAACTAGCTAGTTTGGATTGCAGCAAATGTAATTTTGATAAATTGGAATGGGATAACTGGCTATTATTCATCAACCAATATTTCCAAACTTACAAAGTTGCTACAATCCTACATTCAACGCCAATTAATGATCCCCGTCCCTATGTAAAGGTTAATGTGCACAATTCAGAAGCACTACAATTTTTTGGTTTACTGGATTCCGGGTCTGTAGTGAGCATTCTAGGCAAAGATTCTCACAAGTCCTTACTAAAACAAGGATTCCCAGTAACCGAAGATGTCATTACCGTCACTACTGCTGGTGGGCATAAAATACAATCTTTAGGCTATATGCTCCTGCCTATAGTCTATGACAATAAATGCGAGTTAATTAAAACTCACATCATACCAGAAATTGATACTCCTTTACTACTTGGAATTGATTTCTGGTCTCAATTCAAACTTTTACCCAATAATTTGGCATCTATCGTCTACTTAACTAAAGACGACCCTAGTATTTTGAAAATAACTTCAGAAGCTGTCGACACCCTCCTAAATTCGTACGACAATCTTGACAATGCACAAAAGCTTCACGCCGACAATCTAGTCAAACAATTTGAGGATATTTCATTTGAATACAAAGGACTTGGTAGAACACCTCTAATAAAACATCACATTGACACAGGAAATGCAGAACCAATTAGACAACGATATTATAGAATGTCACCGGTAAAACAACGCATTATTACAGAACAAGTCGACGAAATGCTTTCCCTTGATGTTGTAGAGTATTGTGAAAGTCCTTGGTCTTCACCAGTCTTAGTTGTCGGTAAGAAGGATGGGAAACCCCGTTTTTGTCTTGATAGCAGAAAACTAAATTCTGTTACAAAAAAAGACGCATATAACCTACCATATGTGTCAGAAATACTAGATAACCTCAGGGAATCTCGATACATGTCTAGCATCGATTTATCTAAAGCCTTCTGGCAAATCCCCATACATGAGTCAGACCAAGAGAAGACTGCTTTTTTTGTTCCCGGACGTGGTTCCCTAAAATTTAAAGTTACCGCTTTCGGTTTGTCAAACGCCCCTGCAACACAACAACGTCTGGTTGACTTGCTATTCGGGCCAGAATTTGAGTTGAAGGTGTTCTGCTACTTAGACGACATAATTATAATCAGCAAGACGTTCGAAGAGCACCTGACACTTCTAAATCGGGTACTTGAAAAACTTAGGCTAGCTAACCTTACTATAAACCTAACCAAGTGCAAGTTTTTCCGTAGCAAACTGAGGTATCTTGGTTACGTAGTAGATGAGCAGGGCCTCCGTACCGATCCAGAAAAAGTAGAGGCCATACTAAACTTCCCTACTCCGACTACTAAAAAGGAGGTAAAACGTTTCCTCGGTACGGCGTCTTGGTACAGACGCTTTATACCAAATTTTAGTACTATTGCTGGGCCACTAAACAAGTTGACATCTACAAAAAAGAAGTCACCTCCATTTTCGTGGTCACAAGAAGCTGAGGAATCTTTCATTCAATTAAAGTCACTTCTAGTTAAAGCGCCTGTACTTACCTGTCCTATTTACACTCTACCCTTTGAGGTGCATACCGATGCAAGTGATTTTGGTGTTGGTGGGATGCTATGCCAAACCATTGACGGTGTGGAACACCCAGTAGCATATATGAGTCGCTCCCTCTCAGGCGCTGAACGCAATTACAGCGTTACAGAAAGAGAAGCACTTGCAGTCTTGACTGCCTTAGAACACTGGCGCTGTTATTTAGAAAACGGGCAAACTTTCACTGTTTTCACGGACCATGCTGCTTTGAAATGGTTTTTTTCGCTTACCAATCCATCAGGCCGTCTTGCTCGCTGGGGCATACGGCTGGCCTCCTTTGACTTCATCATTAAACACCGCTCAGGCAAAGACAACGTCATTCCGGATGCTTTGTCACGAGCTACGCATGTGTCAGCTATTTTAGCGGACACTAATGCCCCTGTATCTCGTCCTAACACTACTGATAATTGGTACCTAAATATCTATCAAGGATGCCAAAATAACCCTACTAATTTCGCAAACTACCGAATTGAAAATAATGTTCTATATCGGTACATGAAGAGCAGTAGCGAACTTACCTCAGAGTTCAGCTGGAAGGAGGTTGTCCCACATGAACTCAGAGATGAAGTAATCGCAAAGAATCATGCCGAGCCAATAGCAGCGCATTTCGGTATATATAAAACGTACAAACGAATGCTGCTTCGGTACTTTTGGCCTAAAATGTACGGTGATGTGGTGAAACACATATCAAACTGTGACGTCTGTTTAGCCTACAAGCAACCTACGCATGGGACACTGGGTAAAATGGGAAGACCTAAAGTTTGCTCACGTCCTTTTCAGTCGCTGTCCATTGACTTTGTGGGTCCCCTACCTTGTAGCAGAAAGCAAAATAGCTATATATTGGTCATAACTTGTTGCTTCTCGAAATACTGTCTTATGTTCCCCTTACGCAACGCTAACGCTACTGCTGTTTGCAAAATACTAGAGGACAACGTATTTCTAGTACACGGTGTCCCACAAACCCTTTTTATGGATAATGGTTCGCAGTTTATTAGTCGCGAACTAAATTCACTACTAACAAAATACAAGGTGCCTGATATTAAATTTACACCGAAGTACACACCCCAGGTAAATACCGTGGAAAGGTATAACAAGACCATCATCACGGCTATTTCTACATTCATTAATGATGATCATAGAACCTGGGATGTAAATATGCCCAAAATACAGTTTGCGATAAATAATTCAGTAAATGAAGTTACTGGCTATACTCCATCATTTCTCGTCCATGGGCGCGAACTAGTTCCTTGTGGTTCGCACTACACTGAAAACGATATCCCGAATGATTTAATATTCTTGCCACGGGATGTTTATGCAGAAAATTTAGGACATTTAGGGAGTATTTTTAATAACGTGCAGGCTGCATTGTGGTATAGCCACCAAAAATCTGCCCAGCGGTACAACCTTCGAAGGAAGCAAGCAGAATTTGGTGTTGGTGATATCGTGTGGAAAAGATGTTTTTTCCAAAGTGATAAGGGGACGTACTTTGCAAAAAAGTTAGCCCCAAAATTTGAAAAATGTCGGGTGAAAGAGAAAAAGTCTCCTCTCGTGTATATACTTGAAGATATGTCAGGTCGTGATTTAGGAGCATGGCACATTAAAGACATGAAATTAAAACTATACACTTAATTTTTATCAAGCAGCGTCTTCTGCTCATCATGGCATTAGACGCTTTGCTTATGCTGCCACTGTACATAGATCGTTTTTGTTTTTTGTTATAATGCTATAATATCAGTATCGGATTTTCCCTAGGTAAAATCCTTATCTAGGAAGGGGGATACTGTCACGTTGTGATAACCGCGCCGCAGAGCGACTAGCCGCTGTCTACAACCAGTTTGCTCGGCTCGGCTTGACTCGGGTCCAATCGGTTATTTTCGGGGCATTGAATACGGCCGCGTCACGAGCGGACGGACGACACTCCAGCGCCGAGCGCCCTTGCGATCGATCGCCCGAGTGCCTCTGACTCTCATTACAAATTAAATGCTGGCCCGTGATTCCACTGTGCTGTATTTCATAAAACTATAGTGTATTGGTGAACCCCTTATTTGGGTAAGTCGTATATTTGTTACTTATCACTAGCCATAAGATGTATCATTGCTTTTGCTGGGTGCCGTGCGCAGATCGTCATGTCATGGTGATTACGTAAGGTGATTAATGGTTGCGTAAATGTATTTAGTGTTTAGTTATCGGTATTACATAATCCTAGCAATTAAGTATCATGTAATTTCATCTCATTGTAGTTGTATTGAGCTTAATTACATTATCTAATTTTAATTAGAGCCTGACTGCTTGTCGATATACCTTGACTGCCACATCATTGATCACTAGTTAGAAACATTTAATTATCATGCTTCATACGCACTTCTACTCTGCCTCGCTTACGCTTGGTAAACCTGTGGCAATCAAGGTGTGGCTTGTGAACAAATTGTGATCGCCCATCTTGGCCAATTCCAGGGTTTTACGTTACGGGTTCGACCCATCTACTGCTGTGAGCACGCTCCGCCTACCGCTGTGCTATCATCAGCTGCGAGTGGTCACCACATAACCTACAGTATACGGGTGCTGTCAACTACTACGGGTCATCCCGCTCCTCTACGTGCATCGGCTCTGGCTCCCGCTCCTCGGCGGAACTACAAAGCTCAGGAGAGTGTTGTGCGGTACCCATTCTGATAATTTACCTCAGTGCAATTAGAATTGACCGGACAGACAAAGAACCCCTACCTGAGATCTATTCTACCTATAATACAGACTTTATTAGCTTAGATAAGGTGTAGTTACTAAGTTTAATAATAGCTATTATTATATCGGAAGGTTAATAGAACTAACTACTACCTTAAATTAACCTAAATTACTTAATCTAAACCTTATTCTAGAAAGTACTAAAAGTTACTAAGTTTTATAATTGATATTATTATATCAGAAGATTGTTAGAACTAACTACTACCTTAAATTAACCTAAATTACTTAATCTAAACCTTATTCTAGAAAGTACTAAAAGTTACTAAGTTTTATAATTGATATTATTATATCAGAAGTTTGATAGAACTAACTACTACCTTAAACCAACCTAAATTACTTATTCTAAACCTTATTCTGGAAAGTACTAAAAGTCACTAAGTTTCATAATTGATATTATTATATCAGAAGGTTGATAGCACTAACTACTGCCTTAAATCAACCTAAATTACTTAGTCTAAACCTTATTCTAAAAAAGTACTAAAAGTTACTAAGTTTAAATTATATGAAATAAATATATAGATTATTAAATATTACGTTTTATTACACAACCCGGGTATAGAACGTAACAGACGTGCTGTCGTGTGTACCTAGTAAGTACAACGACAGCACGTCAGAGTGTACACTTTTGTTGTAAAGTCGCCCGTAATGTAACCGAGTAGAGTGCTAGCATGTAAAGGTCGACGTGCTGTCGTGTGTACTTACTAGGTACACACGACAGCACGTCAGAGTGTACACTTTTGTTGTTAAGTCGCCCACCCGTTTTTGGTGGGATTTCACTTCTTTTTGTAGAACCGTTGTCATATTGATTTATTTTAATAGATTTTCTTATTTGACACAGTTTTTTTTCTTTTTAGGAGTAGTTTTTTTATTACTACAAATCTTTATTTTCTTTCTTCCGGTTCTGATTCTTGTACAGTAGCAACAGTTTTTCGTATTGCCCATTCGCGTTCATTATTTATTCTTTTAGATGGTTTAATTTCTGAAAGATCGGCGCGGTATTTACGCCTCAGCCGGTTTTATTCGGTGATCGCTGAAGCTTGAGCTTTTATACTCTTGAAGTCAACATTTATGAGGTGCAACCCATGAAGATTGGTTACTCGTGAAAGCGCCTCGTAGGCTTGGCCACAAGAGAATATTATAGAGGTGCCAATGTCCATGAGGGCATTTTTTAAACTTTGACCTTGGCTCTTGTTAAATTCCAGTAAAAAATTAAAGATAGGAAACCTGAAATTAAAACTTAAAAATCTAATGTTGGATGAAATTAGCACCACTTTATAATGGAAATGTTAAGTTGTTAAATTAGTTGCTTGCTTTTAAAAATATATTTTGTATAAAACTATTTGCTTGTGTCGTCACAAGATCTTGGTACCTACTTTCTTAATTTAACACTAATGTAGAATGAGCGTCACGCCAACAAACTGCTCTGCAGTTTGGCGAAATTTTGTATACTTTTTGTATTATTGTAATAATAACATATAAATAAATTTAAAAAAAAATTGTTAGGGCATACGCCACACAGATTGGGAATTGTTCTTTGTACACGTATGCCCGGGGTATGATCTCAAATTTTGACTTAATAGGCAATAATTCGTGAATCAAATTATTAGCGAATTTTACTACCAACTGTTTAGGTTTTGTTTGGTCTTGCGGGTCCCACCTCACTTATTGTGCAACGCCTATCGACCCATTCACTAAACCTAAACTAACATCAATGTTTCTCCTAAGCATTACTTTAGCTCCCTCTTTAATGATTATAGTTTCTTCCAGTCCAGCAGTCATCGACGCATCATCTTCATATTTTTGTAAACACGCCTGGGCTTCATTATATTTTGACCAAATTTTGAGCGAAATTAATATTTTAGTTGAACGAGCGAGCGAAGCGAGCGAAGTTCTCCGAGTCTTCTTGAACAATCCGGCGTTTGTATACAGGGTGTTAAAAGACCGCCAACAGACCCGAAAGCCACGCATACTAGACACCAAAACAAAGTACTTTTTCGATAAATTATTGCTGGGAAATGATTTTGGTTTTTAAGGTTATATTTTTGAAAAATATTTTATCACGCAATGGACGTGTAACGCACAGAAGTCATATCGCGCAAGCGTAGGTATAAGTTTATGTTACTTAAGCTTGAAGTGCTGATGTTTAGAATACATTACGGGTTGCAATTTTAATGTCGTTTTTTGTAAGAAATATTCATAATTTTGATATGGCTTCTTGAGAAGGTATGTTAAGAACTGGATACTGAATACATTTTTGCAAAAAAAAAGTTTTGAAAAGTCCGACTTTGAACATCATTATCTCGGAAACCGTTGATTTCCCAGGCATAGTTCCTTGGGCAAAAATGTTCCTTATGATGAGGACAATACGTGGTTTCCCGCTCTGTTGGCGGTCTTTTAACACCCTGTATTTGTATGTATGTATGTTGAATGTATGTTCGTTCGACGATAACTTGAGTAAATTTGGTCGGATCGTTATGAAATTTGGTAGGCGGGTAAATTAAATAAAATAATTTTTAAGTTCAATCATGAGCCAAATCGGTTGAGGGGTTGCCGAGATATAGGGTTGTTAAGTTTATATGGGGTCGCGAGTTCACAGTTCGGGACGAACCACTACTTTAATTTGTGTAATGTTCGTGTAGAATAAAGTTAATCGTTCGACTATTTCTTCGTCTAAACTTGTAAGTATAAGTATAAAAGCCAGTCTAGTCTTATCCAGAGTTTTCCTTTAATTTTATTTATATGCGTATTAAAAGCAAAAGGGGAGGCATTCGCCCAGCAGTGGAACGCTATACAGGGTGTTAAAAGACCGCCAACAAAGCGGGAAACCTCGTATTGTCCTCATCATAACGAACATTTAATTTTTTGCTCAAGAAACTATGCCTGTTAAATCAACGGTTTCCGAGATTTGAGGTTCAAAGTCGGACTTTTCAAAACTTATTTTTTCAGAAATGTATCAAGTATCAAGTACTTAACATTTCTTGTCAAGAAGATGGCTGATATGGATCAAAATGTTGAATATTTCTTACAAAAAATGACGCTAAAATTGCAACCCGCAATGTATTCTAAACATCGGCACCATAAACTTATGCCAACGCTTGCGCTATAAGACTTCTGTGCGTTACACGTCCATTGCGTGATAAAACATTTTTCAAAATTATAACCTAAAAAACCAAAATCACTTTCCAGCAATAATTTATCGGAAAAGTACTTTGTTTTGGTGTCTAGTATGCCTGCCTTTCGGGTCTGTTGGCGGTCTTTTAACACCCTGAAGGCTAGATTAAATTAGAAAATGTGTTCCACTACGCTGGATTTTTGCAATGACAGTCGATTTTTTTATGTACATACCAACAGTAGAAGGGGGCATTACCTTATTTCTAATACAGCTGAGACCAGCTGAGGGTTCTTCATCAGATACTTCAGACCTTCGATTTTTGACATCAAATGAAGCGGCCCACCAAGTTGAATATTCTTTGTAAAGGCGGTATGTCGATCTCTAATAGTTTGGTTGGGCTCTTGTGTTTTCTAATCAGGGTCACCAGGTACTCCAGGTGCACGTTTCATATAACTGACATAAATATTTTATTATGACAATTCGATATAGATTGCGTAGTCGATTTGACATGAGGTTACAAAAAAGGTTTGTTTACAAACCGACCTATCAATGAACATCGAATTGTCATAATAAAATATTTATGTCAGTTATATGAAGCGCGGGCCAGATCTTCGATTATCCTAGTTTTTTATAGTTTTCCCTTTATGTGGCCATTAAACCCTAACTCTGTACCAAATTTCAGCTCTCTGAGTTTATGGGAAGTACCAGTTCTATTCTGATGATCATGAGTGAATGAGTGAGTGAGTGTCATAAATGCGAAACTTTGCTTTCGCTTCACTTCGGAAGTAAATGACCGACAGACTTGAAATTTTGGATTTTAAGTATGTGATTATAGCTTACTGGATGACGAAAATTTCTGCGTTCTGGCCCCTAATTCTCGGGAATCTCTTATTCGATACATCTCGAAAAATCTCGTGTCATTTCGATCTCGACTGCTCCCGACCACGCGAGTCATGTCGAGCGAAAAAGGCAAATATCTCACCGATATCTCGTGCCCTATGTCGAGGATGACTTCGTCAGAATAGGAAATGTGACATTTGCCGAAAAATGAGATTTTTCCTTCGAGATATTGTGTCGAATGCGAGATTCCCGAGAATTAGCCCCTTGGTCATATCCAGAGGATCCCAAATAAATGGGCCTGAAAATGCGGCGAAATGGTTCCAGTAAAGTATGGTACGGCAGTGTTTGCTTCGCGCCCGACTTGGCGGGGGCACTGCCGTGCCCCCAGATCGCGAACTCGAATTCGTCGTAAAACAAATTGGCATTTTTCGAGATTGACTTTTCATGTGCGATAAAAGAATATATTTTTTGGCAAAATAATAATAAATAAAATTTCATTCCGTTTTATTTATATTTATGAATTTTATTATCAAAATTAAATGTTAGTATGCATTACCTAGTTGTATGAATAACTGAACAAATCTCAACGTTTTATGGAACGAAACGCAGTAGTGACACAAGATAAAAAAATATCTGTCACTTGATCACTTCCTTCTCTTCCCCTTTTTGTAATCTGTGTTTTCCGCACAGAAAACAGACAGCTACAACTTGTGTGATTGCAAAAATGAAAAAACTGTGCCTGTGATAAAAATTAACAGTGTTTAGAGTGTTTCATTCATTGCCTATCACATCGGTATGTTTAGGAATTGAAAGTAAGTACCTACCTACTGACAGATTTTCGTAGCGAAATTACTAGCTTTGAATTGGATGTTCTATAAAACTGAGACCTTTACGCTTACGCAATGAGATGATTTATATTATACAGCGTCCAGTGGCACCTTCACTACACTAGATGGGTGAAGTGACAATTCGACGCTGCTGTGTCTGGGACATTGTTTAGTGGAGTAGGTAGGCTTGCCCAGCAACTACCATCGTCGGCCTAGCCCCCAGAAAAGAGGTCAATACGTCAATCTTACTTATCTAATGAGCTAACTAAGCTGCGGGTTTCCTCATGATATTTTCTTTTTGTCTTAAAAGTTATGTACCTACATTTGTGAGTTTCTAGTAGCAATACAGCTCGCTAAAAGTTCTTCATAATTCAAGTCCAAATTAGGTATTCAAAGGGACTAGCACGTATTTCACTAAAGTAGGTACCTTCCATAAACTAAACTCCTCCTATTACTTCTTTGCAGCTGCTTGCTCGCAACCAAAGTTCAGATGACAAACCAAAGGCCACCTACCATCCGGTAGCAAGCAACAGGACCGCTGACTAAACAATGAGTCCGTGCCTCCCAGCTTCATATTATGGTTTTGGCTCAACATGGGCTCCACGCTAGTGGTGCTGAAAGCAAGATGTAAATAGGTATTCAAGACAACTTTACTGTCACCACGGGTGAGCAAAAGCCTTGCAAAGGTCTCGAAATGATGGAAAACTTTTGAAAGTCCATAAAAGTAGTATTAGTGCTCATGCAAGCCTAGGAAAATTAAATGTTATTCCCATACAAAACTATAAGAAGTACAACTGCAAATTGTAATTTGGAAAAGCTATGAGCCTTACTGAATTTAAAAAGTTAACAACAAATTATGAGGTGCATGTATTTTTTTAACTACGACTCTGTTTGTTTACCCTAAATCTTTTTTTGTTTTTCTTCACTTTGTCTAAGGAATGCTTTAGGTATGTATTTTAATTATTATTGTATAACATAATTATCATTTTCTTTTTAGATAACCTTCTACATGGGTGTGTGGCGATGCAAGACCGACATTATAGCTGGCGGGGCAAGACAGATCGACAGACAGTAGTCGGCCACACGCTAGGATACCTCTTTTTGTTTGATTGGCGCCCTTATGCCGCACGCGGTAAGAGCTGCTATGGGGTATCTGTGACTGTGGCCGACCGTACATACATGGTTATGATAATAAAGTATGTTTTGCCAAATGGTTTTTGGTTTTTATAAAATTCAGCCTATATTACTAACTTTAGGATTCCTTTGTATGTTTTTATACAATACTATACATTGTATAAATAAAGATGTAGGTAGATAACTATCTCTTTTTACAGGGTAATAGAATAGCACCCGGTGATAGGGATTTTTTGGTCTATGAAGTTCCGTTGATTTTTTATTAATAAAATGTTACCGCTGTGGCAAGAGAATTAAGTACTTTTAAAATAATATGGTTTTCACTGATTTTCACCGTGTTTATGTTTATTTATCAGCTTAAAAATATGCCAATGCACTTACGCACACAATCATGTTTTAATTTGAACTAGGCCTAAATAAAATAAGAAAAACTAGATTTATTTTCACTTTTGAGGTTATAAAATAAAAAATGTTTTTCAGCAGGTAGTGATCTTGTTGATCAGTAGGCAGTAGGTAAACCCTGCAAAAAGAGTTAAGATCTTTTGTAACTAACACGTTATATTTGATAGGTAGGACTCGATGAAGGCAAATCTGTGGTAGGTAAAGTCCGTTCGCTATCATAGTGACACACGACGGCAATCTTGGTTCTTGGGATACCAACTATTTTCGAAGTATCTGTGATGGGCGCAGACATATTCATTTCAACACAATGCTGATGGACATTACCTAACTAGAATTTGCTAAAATGTTTTACAAAACCTTCGTCTTTTAATTTTTAGGTCATTCGAAGTTGCGTCTAGAGGCACCTCGCTGTCCTCCCACGGACGAAAAAACATTTTATCTTCATGCAGCGATCGACACTCAATACAAAATACTAACTAAGTCACAAGCACAACCTTTCAATACGACGCTTCTTTGACGAGCGGCGAGCCAAATTCACTGGCGTGTTTGCGCCGCGTCGGCTTCCTTTAATTTCTTTTGTGAAAAGCCGCCGTGCGCCAAGGCGGCAAATATCAAAGTGACACTATGATAGCGAACGGACTTTAGCCGTCACGCGCGGCGTAGGTAAGGCAAATCCGTGGTAGGTAGCCGTCGCGTGCGGCGTATGACAAAAAGGGGTAGGTAGGTACTCTGCGATCTTGATAAGTAATAGGTAGGTATGTACCTACACACGACAGCACGTCGACCCTTACATGCTAGCACTCTACTCGGTTACGTTACGGCGACTTTACAACAAAAGTTTACACTCTGACGTGCTGTCGTGTGTACCTAGTAAGTACACACGACAGCACGTCGACCTTTACATACTAGCACTCTACTCGGTTACGTTAAGGGCAACTTTACAACAGATGTGTACTGTCTGACGTGTGTACACACGACAGCACGTCGACCCTTACATGCTAGCACTCTACTCGGTTACGTTACGGGCGACTTTACAACAAAAGTGTACAGTCTGACATGCTGTCGTGTGTACCTATCGCGCGTTGAACTAGCAAGCAACAGTTGGATACAAAGATCGAAAGAGAATCTTCAGACGCCGCAGCTGCCCACGACTCACGCTCTTCGTCTGTTATCCAAAATATCTATCTATTGCAAGATCTGCAAGCATTTATTATTATTCAATCAAGCAACAACCAACTAAAAAAAAAAAACAGATAACCAAACTAAGTTTTGACAGTTTGGCACGTGATTCACTTTGTTTGGATGAACGTCGATCCCCGGTACGGACGAACTGTCAAATTGACTAAGTAAACAATGTATTCAACGCCTGCGAGAAAAGAATAGCACATTTACAACATCAAAATCGTAAATACACTAATATCGCGAAATATTCACATATCAAACCCTAGAATTAGGTAAGTGCTATCAAACACACCATTTTTCGTGTTGTAAATCATGACAGTTTGCAAAATATTTTCGTTGAAAAAAACAAATTCCCAGTACTAACTTCCTCAGTTTTTGAATGAAAATTTCTTCAAATCTATTACGAACATCAACACGAAACTTGCCTTATAAGATAGCTCTTACCTAATTCTAGGGTTTGATATGGCAATATTTTCGATTTCTTTAGTGTATCTTGCATGCGAATCCAAATAAGAGATGCGTCATTGCTATACTTCTCCCGCAGGAGTTTCACTATCCACCCTGCCTTAAGGCGAAATGTGTAGAACGTAAGTACCAAGAGGTACCCTATAACACCGTATGTAATGTACACACCACATTTATTGCAAATACAATTCATTTCAATTCATTTCATTTCATTTCAATTCATTTCATTTCATTTCATTTCATTGTACCAATAGTTGTTCACGTGTACCAACAGTTGTTCCCTTGTACCAACAGTTGTTCACTTGTACCAACACTGGTTCACGTGTACCAACACTTGTTCACATGTACCAACAGTTGTTCACTTGTACAGAACATGGTCCTGTGCGGCGCGGCGGGCCCCCCCGGCGGCGCGCGCGTCCCGCTCCCCCCGCGGCTGCTGTCTCGCTTCCACGCGCTGTTCGTGCCGCCGACCACGCAACACCAACTGTGCACCATATTGTTCACTTGTATCAACAGTTGTTCACTTGTACCAACCGTTGTTAACTTGTACCAATAGTTGTTCGCTTGTACCAACAGTTGTTCACTTGTACCAACACTTGTTCACGTGTACCAACTCTTGTTCACGTGTACCAACAGTTGTTCACTTGTACAGAACATGGTCCTGTGCGGCGCGGCGGGCCCCCCCGGCGGCGCGCGCGTCCCGCTCCCCCCGCGGCTGCTGTCTCGCTTCCACGCACTGTTCGTGCCGCCGCCCACGCACCAACAACTGTGCACCATATTTGGGACCATGCTGAGTCAACACTTGCAGGTCTTTGATGAGGAGACCAAGTCTTGCGGTACGTGGACGCTCTTTTTTCTTATGCCTAGTTGGACTCATTTATTTATTTATTTTTGGAAGGCTAACAGCTTTAGAAACACATTATAGATACAAAGTTTAGAAACAGAGAGCCAATTCGGAAGGCAAAGTTTTTTGTTCAATATCCGTTATTGGCTTAATCTTATCTTTAGACAATATTGAGAAACTAATTTCAATATTTTTTATTTTGGTTCAGTAGTTTGGATTTTACAACGTTTCAAAGATACGGTTTTATGACGTCACGCGACGGTCTGCATACTGTTGGCGGTCATAGGAACAAAACATTTTAGCGCATAAAAACAAAACTACTGGACCAAAATAAAAAATATTTAAATTAGTTTCTCAATATTGTCTAAAGATAAGATTAAGCCAATAACGGACTTTCGAACAAAAAACTTTGCCTTCCGAATTAGAAGCCTTCACAAGTAGATAAAGACTGTTTAAAATGTGTACCTCATCATCAGTTCCTGTTATCCCTAATCAGGTCCATAGGGCTCTCAAAACAGTTTTCCATTCTGGCAGATTTTGCGCCTTCATCTCAAGCTCGGATATACTCATTCCGAGACTGTTAGCCCCTGTGTTGTTGTACGGTCGGTCCAGTCTTAGATACCCCATGGCAGCTCTTACCGCGCCCGGCATAAAAAAAGTCGATTGGTAAAGTTAAGCAACATTGTGGCAATAATATGTGCTTCAGAAGGCACGTTAAACCGTTGATCCCGGTTTTTATTAACTCAGCCATGTTAGAGGCCCTTTGGGCAGCCTAAAAACTGACACCAAGAGCTACCTACCTCATACAATTACCTACCTTTAAAGAAGTACCTTGTAGGTATATCCTATAATATAAATTAACAATAGATTAGGTGATTGAATGTACTAGGTAATACCTTTTCTTTCTTAACGAAAATGCGACGACAATGCATACAAATAGGCAACCACTTTATCTCACTACATGCAACAACCCAGGGCGACGTATTGCTTTCATATTAATTATAGGCGCAGGGTTTTGAAAGTTTTCTCTATCGATGTATTTTTTTTTGTTCCAGGAAAAATAGTGCTGTTGGCCACCATAGACACTTTCAACCACATTGTGGCAAAACTCCTACCCACGCCAAGCAAAATGCACTACCTGTTTAACCTACGAGACATCTCAAAGATATTTCAGGTACCGCTCTTACTTCCTAATTCAGAAACTTGGTTTCTAAAATTTACATTGATGACGTAATGAACATAGGCATTGGCAGTACCTATCATTTTACCGCAATAGACTTAGCAACGATCGGAGTTGATATGGATTAGAAATTTTGGTCCTTACTCTCGCCAACGTTCATACCATGCTGAATACACCGGTTCTCGTCCGATCACCGAAGTTAAGCAACATCGGGCGTGTTCAGTACTTGGATGGGTGACCGCCTGGGAACAGCACGTATCGTTGGCTTTTTGCCAATTTTGTTTATTTCCACAATTTATTATTTTAGGACATCATCATAATAATAATGATAAGTTGACCTCAAAAGTGTTTTTCATAGATTTATTTGCCCTCCAACATTCTTATGTAGAAATATTATGCAGATCAAATTCTTAATTTTAGTCTTATCAGACAATTTTCCAAATTCCTATTTGAGCACAATACAGATAAATATTTTACTCAAAAAAGCTCGTAATGTGGACATTAATTCGACAACCTTATTTGAGCAAAGTCGGACTTGCGGGCTACTTGGATTAGGCGCCAGAAAAGTTGTATGGAATTTCATTAATGTCGTGTTTTGCGGCCAGAAAAACTGTATGAAAATCCATTAATGTCGAGTTTTGTTTCATAAATAGAACTCAAATATCAGGTGCAAAAAGTATTTATTTAGAATTGGGCTGTATGGGTACTGGCAGTCGACACATTGCACAGAAAAAAAAAGCGCGGCCATATTGTTTTCGACTTTTCGCGCGTTGTTCGAAGTGATTTTTTTCTGTGTTTTTGTTGAAAAAATGAACTCTCAAAGCGACGAATCCTCGGATTTAATGTGTTTAACACCGCCGGACATTCAAAATCAAGCGAAATTAGTGATTGGAAATTTATTGCCACCGAAGTCAAAAGAAAAATACAAGCAAGCTTACCAACAAAAAGTTTGCGGAATGTAAAATCGACAAAAAGTACTTAATCTACGACAAATGGTAAGCTAATTAAATTACTATTTTAATTACTATTCTAATTACTATTCTAATTAATATTTTAATTACTCGCATTGTTTGAGTAAAGCACTATACAAGCCTTGGTCTGCAATGAGTGCGCTTCTGGCCACGCTATGATTGCCTCGAGCTTAGCTTAGCTACGCTCTCGGCCCTCAAGTTTGGTCATCATTGCAGCCCTTGCTGTCCGCGCTATAAAGGCCTCGACCTTCGGTCTCGGCCTTCATTTCAGCTTGTCCATCAAGGGCTGCAATGCTGACCGCACTGTGAGGGCCTTGAGCTGCGCTACGCTGCGCTACGCTGCGCTCTGTCGGCCATCAAAAGCGCGCCAGAAACGCACTCATTACAGATCGCGGCAGTAATGTACTATTAGTATCTCTCCACTGACGGATTCACGCCATAATTTTGATTGTTTCGTTCACGCTACCGCCAACGTTCATACCATGTTGAATACACCGGTTCTCGTCCGATCACCGAAGTTAAGCAACATCGGGCGTGTTCAGTACTTGGATGGGTGACCGCCTGGGAACAGCACGTATCGTTGGCTTTTTGCTGCCGATCTCGAAGAAATACTGAATCTAACTTTTCAATGGGACATACTGTTTTTTTTTTTGCAATTTTAGGGCTGGACCTATAATAATTAGATAGAAGTCGCTCGTATTGAATAGAACGATCCCAGCAAAGTTTTATACATTTGCAGGGTCTCCTAAGAAGTAACAAGGACTATCAGAACACCAAAGTGAGATTTCTGCGGTTGTGGGTCAGCGAGTGCTTCAGAGTGTTGTCGGACAGACTTACCGACGAGAAGTAAGTGACTCGAAGGGTGAATGGCGGCACGACACCGCGACAAAAGTTTGTATCCCGCTACCGACTAGCGCCGCCGTAAATCGTAACTACAGGGTGCACTCTAAGTCGATGGCGGAACTTTAAGTAGGCTGTCTACTGAACACTGCAAACAACTTTTATCAGGTGGCGAAAAAAATGGAGCGAAAAAAAATAAACGAAACCAAAATCGGTTTACCAGTTTTGGAGCTCCAGACAGACACAAAGACACAGATACACACTTCAAACAGAACACCCCTCTTGTTGCGCTGGTGCCTTGGGGGCTATTCGATATGAAGATAAATAGTTTGGAAAATCACCCTGTTAAGAGTTACATGATGTCCAGAGGCCTACAAAAGTTTAAATTAAAAAAAAAGATGACTACATTATTCCAGAGACCGCAACTGGTTCATGGAGCACATCTCGGACCAGCTCGGCAAGTGGTTCGAGCTGACGTTCCACGCCGTCTGCCCGTCCAAGAGTCCGCCGCTCTACGGACACTTCCTGAACCCTTTCGAGGTCTACGATGACCTTAATGACCCGGAGGCTCTGAGGAAGTGAGTTTCTTTACCATACTTTTTCTCAGAGAAAAAGTTCTGTAGTAAACTGTATCTGCATCCGTAGCTAATAATATAATGAAACTGGCCATCATTTTATTTATTGAGAGAACTGTGATCCAAATTGATACAAACTAACCTATCTTATTATGCTCCTGCGGTATGGAAGCGGTGCGGGGTTTTTTTTCATTGATAAGTGATTCAAGAGCAGACAGAAAGTAACTAACTATTTCAATGCATGAATCTGAATCTGAATCATGTAATATTTCCAATAACTGTTCGCAGGTACATCCTCAATCAGATGGAGGAGTACAACAGCTGTCCCGGCGTGGTGAAGATGGACCTGGTTCTGTTCAAGGACGCGATCGAGCACATCGTGCGTATCGTGCGCGTAGTGTCACAGCCGAGAGGACACATGCTGTGTGTTGGGATAGGTAAGTACAACAACTGGCCCGGCGTAATCAACACCCGTATTTTTAAAGGACTCTATAGAGGACGTTGTGCAGATCACGCGCGTCGTGTCCTATCCGAGAGGATTCATGCTCTGTGTAGGAATAGGTCAAGAGCTTACATTCATCATCATCAGCCCTGTGTCCATGTGTCCATTGCTGGGTATAGGTATAGGTCGTTTCCCCCTCGCACCACGTCTCACAGTCCCTCTACTTTCGCATCCAAAGACCCTCCATCCATGCATGTCAACGTAAACTGTGACTTATTTTATAGAGCGTAAGCGCCACAACATGGCATCGCTATAGATAGACGATTCAGCGATTAGCGTAGGCGAAATTCATTTTGGCTATCGCCAACGTTCATACCATGTTGAATACACCGGTTCTCGTCCGATCACCGAAGTTAAGCAACATCGGGCGTGTTCAGTACTTGGATGGGTGACCGCCTGGGAACAGCACGTATCGTTGGCTTTTTGCTGTTGATTTCTATGAAAGTCGTGTAGTGATTTTTCTCATAGCCTATTAGGTACGCTGTATAAAATCATCTACTAGTTATTCGGTACAAAGTCGTAACGAACGCTTTTTTTTCTAGGCGGCTCTGGTCGTCAGAGTCTGACGCGCGTCGCAGCTTACATTTGCGAGAACAACTCTTACCAGATTGTTGTAACCAAGACTTACGCCGTCAAGGAGTTCCGGGAGGACCTCAAGGTGATTGGCACTGATTCATTTTAACTAGTGGTTCGCCCCGAACTATGAACTCGCGACCCCATATCTCAGCAACCCCTCGAACGATTTGGCTCATGTTCGAACTTAAAATTTTTCTTGGCCTCATTTACCTGCCTACCAATTTCATGACGATCCGACTACATTTACTCAAGTTATCGTCGAACGAACATTCATACATACATACATACATACAAACGCCGGATTGTTTCAGTAGACTCGGAGAACTTCGCTCGCTTCGCTCGCTCGTTCAATTAGATGATCTGATTTCAAATCTTTTTGGTAAAAAGCGAACCGCATGTAATTCGATCTATAAGTTCTCAGCACTTTAGCCACAAAACTCATCTATCACCCCAAACCTAACTCTTGTACTTCCAGGAATCGTCCAGACTTCCACAAAGACTCCTAACTGTTAGGGCCTCCGTAAAATCCGATATCCGTCTCTCTGTTATGCAGGCGACGTTACAAAAAATCGTTATGCAGCGTTCGGAAACCGATACAAGATCCCAGAAAGTTTGGGAACATTTCACCATTCATATCAAACAATAAAAATATGAAGTTTTGACTAAGGAACTTGGTGTTTATTCATCCAATGTGGATATTGGCCTCCGCAACCAAAAGACTCTAGCTCTCCCTTTCCTGCGCAACCTCCCGCCAATCCTATGTTCTTTATCAGTGATTTTTAACTCGCCTTAGGCCCAGTTTCTGAGTTGAGAATTTTACTTAGCACATACTTACGTATCGCTCTGTCACGCTCTTTTGTGAGAAATCTGCAGAGACAGAGCGATACGTAAGTATGTGCTTAGCAAAATTCTCAACTCAGAAACTGGGCCTTAGTCTTCTTCTTAGTGTGCCTCTCCGACTCAGCGAAGGTTGGCGCATATCTCTCTTTGTCTCTCGCGAGGTGAAATAGCAGGGCAGCACTCGCGATCCCAGTCCACTCCCGTAGGTTTCTTAGCCAGGATTTTCTCCTTCGACCGACGCGTCTCTTGCCAGCGACTTTTACCATCATTATAAGTTGCAGGAGGCTGTATCTCTCGTGTCTGAACCAAACTCGCCTAAGTGCCGTAAGATCAATTACAGTTTAAACTCAGACCATAGATTAAACCTTACATTTTGTGTGAAAATTAATCGACACAGAGTTTAAACTAGCTTTTTTGGTTTAAACTGTGATTTATATAACAGGCCTTAGAATACCAAAATGATTATTTTCCGCAGCTACTGTATACGTTGACGGGTGTTGACGCCAAGTTGACGACGTTCATATTCTGCGACACGCAGATCGCCGAAGAAACCTTCACCGAGATCGTCAACAACTTGTTGAGCAGCGGCGAAATCACCAACCTCTTCAAGCCAGACGAGTTTGAGGATGTTAGTACCGATCTAGACCTTACTGTCGTCAATCTAAGGAGCATAATGGCCGAGGAGACCTTTACTGAGACATGCTGAGCAGAGTAAGGTTCTAGTGCTCACTAGTTGGCGCCACTGTCGATTAAGCTCTTAAAGTTAGTAAGAAAACTTTTTTTTACTTACCTTAAAATCATATTAAATATCTACCTTAAATCTGTACTAATGAAATGAGCAAGCAAGTTTGTTAAAAAAAAAATTCAACTGAGTTTCCCGAAAGACAAAACTGTTTCAAAGCAGTCGTTAGTAGCGGGATAACAACAATCATAACTAATCTCAGGTATCGCAAAAAGTTCGCAACATTATTCTACTACTAAGGCCTTTGCATCTACGTAATGAGATGATTTATACAGCGTCCAGTGGCACCTTCACTCACACTAGATAGGTGAAGAGACCACTCGGCGCTGCAGTGCCTGGGACATTGTTTTAGATGGAGTAGGCTTGCCCAGCACCTATACCATCCTGACAGCTTAGTCGACCAAGCCCACAGGAAAGACAGGTCAATACGTGTGGAGCCAACTGAGCCGCGGGTTTCCTCACGATGTTTTCCTTCACCGTTAGCGAACATGTTAATTCTAATTAATTAATTGTTCTAATTAGAAATAAACCCGCGTAGCCCATACAAAGTGTCATTTTTGGACCTCGCGCTACACCAGCGTCCCTAGCGGCAAATCTGAGCCCTCATTGAGGTCACCAATTTCTTCAATTTCTTCAACGAGACGAGTTTCAGGGTGTCAGTATTGCAGAAAGATTTTTGCTGCCAAAAAAACAACGGCTTAGGGAGGATTAGTTCCTGTTTGCTCCGCAGCGCCACTTCGTATGTCAAGAAAGATAACCATAGCAACAGATCTTATTGTCTCGTGCCGTAAGCGTCGTCATTCGTCATTGCGAGCGCGTCATTTTGATTGCGTGCTCGCAATGACGGAAAATTTAGCAGAGCAGGACAGCTACCCGAAAACAGTACGCAAAAATCGTCTGTAGCGTCGCCAACGTTCATACCATGTTGAATACACCGGTTCTCGTCCGATCACCGAAGTTAAGCAACATCGGGCGTGTTCAGTACTTGGATGGGTGACCGCCTGGGAACAGCACGTATCGTTGGCTTTTTGCTGCCTTTTATTTTAGACAGATTTCGCTGCTTGATTAGTCCACGTTTTTTGTGCATACGTCTGAGAACTTCAACATTCGTAATTTTATCTGTTCAGCTGATCCGGAGCAGCTGCGTACATCTCATTGCGTAAACTCTTTTTAATCGAGTCCATGGAATGACAGTTGTTACTAAGGCTTTATCTGTCAGTAGCATACTAGCAACTGTCATTCCGTGGACTCGATTTAACTAGTGGTTCGCCCCGAACTTTGAACTAGCGACCCCATATCTCAGCAACCCCTCGACGGATTTGGCTCATGTTCGAACTTAAAAATTATCTTTGCCTCATTTACCTGCCTACCAAATTTCATGACGATCCGACTTAATTTACTCAAGTTATCGTCGAACGAACATTCATACATACAAACATACATACATACAAACATACATACATACAAACATACATACATACAAACATACAAACGCCGGATTGTTCCAGTAGACTCGGAGAACTTCGCTCGTTCGAAAATTAGAGTTTAGATGCAAAGGCCTAAGCTACTTGTCTGACATACTGCCCCTCTACCCTTGACGCATGTTTCCAATGCGGCCGCAATATGGCGCAATTTACAAAATTTAATATTTTACAAATTAAGACGCATTTTGTGTTTTTATTGAATAAAACCGCCTTACCTTTGAATAAACATTACAAAATATTTAAAATCAAAGCCTTACTATGCGAATTCCAAGAGAAAATAATTTTTAAACTTTTTCAATAGGGTTTTTTCCTTTAGTTATAATAAAAATTCTAGATGGCGCTGTATTTTAGTAAGAATAAATGTCAAACTAGATCACAGATAACCAAAAAGAACGCCAGATAAGCCTGCACGCGTCGGATGGCGTACCGTGGCGTCGGGTGGTATTTAAGTTGTGATGGAAAATAATCACCTGACCAACCGCTTGACCTGACCCCTAATAATCCTTATTTTCTTGCCATTTCTGTTGTATTATGTTACCGGCCAAACCCGATTTCATGATAAACTAGTTTCGCCTCGGCCAAACCAGTCTAACCTAAGCTCGTATGAACGAACCAGTATAGCCTAGGCCAAACTATTCTAGCCGAAGCTCGTATGGATAAACCGGTATTTCCTAGGCCAAACTAGTCTAGCCGAAGCTCGTATGGAGAAACCAGTTTGGCCTGGGCCAATCCAGTCTGGCCTAGCAAGAATATTGTACGCTCCAGGATAAACTAGTATGGCCTAGCCCGAGCTGATATTGACGAAATTTTAGGTATGAATGTTACCATATCTCGTAAACTAAGAGGTTTAGCGCAAAAATAACGAAATTTTCGAACCCCTTAAGAACCGCGAAACCAGGCCTTTTACTTATATAGGTGTTCTAAAAACCGACATATAGGGTGTTAAACATACCGGGTATTCCTGGAAGTGTGACAGACAGTCGAAAAGGATTTAAAACAAAGGTTAGGTCAGTAGGTTTGGTTGGCGACACACTGACATACCTACCTACCTCTTTTTGTTTTCGAGTGGTCCTTCAAACCGGACAAAATCGGATATACCGTAGACTTTTTGAATGTAGACTTTTTCAAATTCGGCCTTTAAATGCGTCCCCTACTGTTCAGATAATTACGGCGGGTTAGTACTAGGCTAGCATAAATAAGTATAATCTGCATTACCCCTACTCAAATAGGGCTAGACTGGTTTGGCCTAGGCTGAACTGGTTTCTCCATTCGACCCAAAACACAACACTTCCCATACATGACTTGTACAAGATGTACAAAAGCACTTATAATTTATAGGTAGGTATTATTATAATGAAAATCCGTGGACGGATACACTTGTGAATTTGTGAAACAAAAATTACGAGCAAGAGCAAGCAAGCGGCGCGCGGCGGGGTAGTTATCTGTGAAAAAACCTCGGCACAGACCTGTGGGCAGACTTTGACATTTTTTCTGGCTAAACTCCATTTTCTATGGTGAGAAGAATAGCGCCATCTAGAGACGTCTTCATAAACAACAAAAAAAAAAACCCGAAAAAAGCCTATTGGATCGCAATAGCGTCAAGGGTAGAGGGGCTGGTTGGTTCACAGATAAAGGCGGCGCTCGAGAAGCCTATGAAGGCAGCCAACGTGGTTCAGACCAGCGAGGCGGTGTATCTGTTCTTGGTGGAGCGGGTGCGCGCGAACTTGCACATCGTGCTCTGCTTCAGCCCTATTGGAGAGGAATTCAGGTGGGTGCATTATCATCTTCAGCGGTCTGTTCGGTTCTTGCCCCCTTTCTGCTTTTGCCCCCTTAAAAACTAAGGCCTTTGCATCTACATAATGAGATGATTTATACAGCGTCCAGTGGCACCTTCACTCACACTAGATGGGTGAAGAGACCACTCGGCGCTGCAGTGCCTGGGACATTGTTTTAGATGGAGTAGGCTTGCCCAGCACCTATCTATACCATCCTGACAGCTTAGTCGACCTAGCCCACAGGAAAGACAGGTCAATACGTGTGGAGCCAACTGAGCCGCGGGTTTCCTCACGATGTTTTCCTTCACCGTTAGCGAGTGGTATTGCTACTACAAATTCACAAATGTACGTAACTTTGAAATTAAACAAAGTCATAGATACATGCCCGCACTAGGAATCGAACCGGGTACCTCTTGCTTCAGAGTCCACTGTTCTACTTGGTTCTACCCACTAGACCACCACCGCTCTCTTGCCTCCTTAGCCCCGTAATATAAATCACAGTTTAAACTGAGACCATAGACCTCGCAATTTGTATGAAAATTAATCGACAGATAGGGTTTAAGGGTGGACGATAGCAACGTGGCGGGAAATTCAAAATGTTCACAGTTTTTTACATTTTGTCGCTAAACTGAGCTATTTTTCGTTCGCGGCAATAAAACAGTATTCTTTTCACTATTGTAAACAATAGAACAACAATAATTCAGCCGATTATGTGTTCTTTTTTAGAATACATTGTTGCATTCAACATCCCATTTCATGGACCTGTTGTTTGTTTCAGAAACCGCATCCGCCAGTACCCCGCGCTCATAAACGCGACGACCATCAATTGGTTCCTCGAATGGCCGCGAGAGGCGCTACTTGAGGTCATTAACTTAATACAACTTAGGGGACGTCCATTAACTAAGGGAGGGGGCCTGTCAAGATGGTATAGGTGCTGGGCAAGTCTACTCCATCTAAAAACAATGTCCCAGGCACTACAGCGCAATCTCACGTAGGGGAGAGGAGGGGGGTCCCCTGCGTCTAGGCAAATCTCACGACATCTCACCAAGGGAGGTGGGGGGTTGAAAAATCGTCTCACGTAAATTAATGGACGCCCTCTTACTAATGCAACACGTCATTCGGTTTTCATAGAGATGTGTTTGTGTGAATGAAATTAATAGCTTTGTTGTTTTTAGGTGGCCTACAAATTCTTGGACGGTGTGGAACTTCTGGCCTCTATTACTGGACCTAGAGTAAGTACTGATTGTACATTCAACAGCACATCGACATTTACAAGCGTGCTCTCTATGTTACGGGTGACTTTACAACAAAACTGCCCCTCTACCCTTGACGCTATTGCGATCCAATTGAAAAAGTTTAAAAATTAATTTCTCTTTGAATTCGCATAGTAATGCTTTGATTTTAAATACTTTGTAATGTTTATTCAAAGGTAAGGCTGTTTTATTCAATAAAAACACAAAATTCGTCTTAATTTGTAAAATATTAAATTTTGTAAAATGCGCCATATTGCGGCCGCATTGGAAAAGCGCGTCAAGGGTAGAGGGGCTGTGCTTTCAAATCTGAAGTTTGCTCGATAAAATTGGTATCACCCAAAAAAACTAGTAGTTTGAGCAAATTTCATAATCAGCCGAGTCATTGTTGTTTTGTTGTTAAGAATAATGTAAATAATACAATTATTATTATAGTGAAATAAAAATCGCTGAACAAAAATAACTCAAATTAGCTACAAAAAAAAAAAAAAGGAAATTGTGCATTTCCCGCCACGCTACTTTAATCTTTTTTGACACCCTGACTACCTTTTCAAATAGGTCAGGAGGAAAGAGTCCGTAGTGGAGAGTCGCGAGGACGTCCTGCGAGCGTCCGTCGCGTCCATAATGTCGCTGATCCATTCGTCCGTGGGCAAGGCTTGCGTCCGGATGTGGCAGGAGATGAGGCGGACCAACTATGTCACGCCCACTAACTACTTAGAGCTTGTATCCGGGTACAAAGAGTAAGTACTAGCTTACTGTGAACTGTGAACTCGCGACGCCATATCTCAGCAACCCCTCGAACGATTTGGCTCATGTTTGAACTTAAAATTCTGTGCCGATGATGTTTTAGGCTCCCGTACCTCAGAAAACTTGGTGTTTGTGTGTGTTGTTCGCTTCAATTGCCGCTTTTAGATTCCTCTTGTTACAACACAACATACAAGGACTAGACAAAAATCGTTTGTGCTTTCGCCAACGTTCATACCATGTTGAATACACCGGTTCTCGTCCGATCACCGAAGTTAAGCAACATCGGGCGTGTTCAGTACTTGGATGGGTGACCGCCTGGGAACAGCACGTATCGTTGGCTTTTTGCTTCCGATCTCAAAGAAAATACAGACAATCTGTTTTTTTTCTTCTACTTGACTTCACTATTCAGAAGTGTAGTCCGCCATTTTCCGCTATACAGTGACAAAAAAAACATCATGCAAATTATTGTCAGAATGCTCAAGAACAAGCGGATCGAGGTGGCACTGCAAGCCAACAAGCTGCGCAACGGACTTGGCAAGGTAGAGGAGACGACCAAACTGGTCGGCCAAATGTCTGAGGAGCTGGCAGAGGCGCAGGTACGAAAGTCTATGGCCCGGTTTCTGAATTGAGAATTTTACTAAGCAAATACTTAACTATCATTCTGTCACGCCCTTTTTTGAGAAATCTATAGAGACAGAAGGATACTTATCCATTTGCTTAGCGAATTTATCAATTCAGAAATCGGCAGTAAGGCCCATATAATGTGCTTTCGTTTTTATACTTTTGAAACCTCGTTGTGCCTTGCTAGACTACGATAATAGTGTCAAATGTATGAAAATATACAGTGTGAATTTTTTGTAGGTTTAAAGCCGAAGGTATTTTGTTACACAGGTAATGCTCAAAATTCGCGAAAAAATAACACTTCTACCAAAGTACAAAATGACGGTAGCGATTGTATGAAGAAGTGATATTTTTTCGCGCATTTTGGACCGAAATTTTGGAATTTGGTTTGAAATACGTTCGACTTTAAAACCACCAAAAATTCACCACGCTGTATAATTTCTCTCATCTTATCATCTCTGTCAGTTTTGTTGTGTCCTAGTTTTCTTCCAAATCAACAGATGTCGCTGTACCTACACAAATTTTCATATAAAGCAGAGCCATCTAACAACACTTTGTGAACTCTACAGACCAATCTGCTCTGTTCTACTTTCTACAGCGCTTCACAGGTTTCGCTGTTATTAATAAAGATAATAATTATTCGAAAGCATTGCAGCTACTTTTGAGAGGTCATTTCATCAATCCAGTATGTAAAACTGTATTCTCGAATTATATTTTTATCGATCTTGTCAGTGAGAGCAAGGGTTAGTTAGCCTTGTCGCTTTTGCGTTCATGCGCTTTTGGTTTTTTCTTTTTTCTCTTTGTATTCGCATAGTCATGCTTTGATTTCATAAACTTCGTAATGTTTGTTCAAAAGTAAGGGTATTTGAAAAGTAAAAACATGAAATTCGTCTTAATTAGTGAAATATTGAATTTATGACGCCATATTGAAAAAATGGCGTCAAGGGTAGAGGCGCAGTTTGATAACCTTGCCATGGCACCTGACGGCTGACATTGCCATAAACGTCACCTTATAAATAGAGAGTAAAAATTAACAGGTTACCACGTAGAGAGTCCTTACCTCACAGCTTATCATCAGTGATGTAATCCATCCGCGATAGGTCTGCCTATAATTTTATGTGCGCTTACGCATTGACCACACTAGATGTCACTGTACCCTAAATCTACATCGCGCAAACGAAATATTTTCTCGTTCAATGACTACCCCGGCTCGGCCAATATGCGACAAGACCTTACTTCATAGGATCATTTCTATAGTAAGCTCTTCCCGAGATCTTCACAATATGTGAGACCGGCCAAACCGCGTTGATGAGGCGTGGCGCGGTGCCCTGAGCGTGAGAGAGGCGCAGTCCTGTGGGCTCCAGCCGTCGATGATCGTTCACCCGAGGTCGCAAGACTGAGGGCGTGGGGTGCTGTCGCTGTCTGAGCGGTTTTTTACACTTTATAAAGCTAAAAAAATAAGAGAGAACTAAGAACCATGACTAAATAATAACGTGATACACAAGATAATAGAGTCAGAGTGCTAGAGTGTAAAGGTCGACAGGCTGTCTTGCTTGTGTACAGTACATGTCACACGTCCGGGTGACGCGAGTAACTTAACCTACTTTTGAACCGTCAGTAAATTAAAATAACCTGTTTGGACAATTTTTAAGCCTGTTCTTTGCGTTTTGTTTAACTCTGTGGTTCGTTACCAAACTTGGACTTTGTATGACATTTGAAAAAATATAAAATAAACTAACCTCTATGTTTCAAATTAACCACCCAACTGGTGCAGAAATAGATCTGTCTCTGTTCCGCAATTGTTCTGTCACCTTAGCCTACCTTAGCCACCAAAGGAATCATGTCAGCAGCTTGTAAAATGTTATATTTTTCAAATTCACCTCATGGTATTTTTTTATTCTTGTTCTTGTCGTGCGGTCTAACGGAGACTTACTAGAGCATGGAATACCGGAGCCTTTTCCCAATACCGGTATTCATTCGGTATCAAGATTTTAAATACCGGGATACCGGTTTTTCGGTATTTTTCGGTATTAATTTTTTGTTATATAAAAAAATATTGAATTGTTATTTTCTAAGCTATCTCCATTCCTTCAGGCAAATTCGTGCTGCAGTTCTAGCGTGAAAACAAATACACACAATGATGATGATGATGATGTCCTCCTCATCGTGATCCGATGACGGCGACCTCAGGACTTGTAGGGGGACTTCTACGGCGATGGGCGCGAATGTGGCTCGAGAAACCCAACTTATTTGTGAAAGTCCGTTTACAACGATCGCAGTAGAGTTCACCGCGAGCGTTGTACGTGTAAGTATAAGTGGGCTTCGGGCGAGTCTTGCGCAGGTGTCGGTCGGAGTCGAGGGTCTCCAACCGGGCCTTTTCGAACTCTGCCACCTTTTTGTGTATCATAGAGCGCCACTCGCTGCGTTTATGTGCTGCCTTTTCCCAACCGTCAGGTGGAATGGCACTGGCAGAGAGATGCCTTTTCAGAACATCTTTATAGCGAAGATGCTGTCCGCCAACTTTGCGCGCACCGTCAGACAGCTGGGAGTAGAAGACAGCTTTAGGTAGGCGATCGTCTTGCATTCGCACCACATAACCACACCATCGCAGTTGAGCTGTCATCAGCATTGCTTCCATGCCAAGCATTTTTGTCCGTCTTAAAACTCGGTCCTGGTACCTGGGAGGCACTCGGTCCTCCCAGGTAATCCTCAATATGTTGCGCAGGCACCTCATGTGGAAGACATCCAGTTTCTTTATGTCTCTCTTATACATATAGGCACCATGTTTCGGAGGCGTAAAGCAGTATTGGGAGAACAATCGCTCTATACACGGCCAGCTTAGTTTGCAGCTTAAGATCGTACGATTTCCACACGCGTTGGTTTAGCTTTCCGAAGGCGGAAGAAGCCCTGGCAATGCGCAATGGGATGTCGGTGTCCAGACGATTGTCGTTTCTGATCTCACTGCCAAGGTATCGGAAGTGAGATACCACGTCTAAGGCACCTTCGCCAAGAAGGATTTTAGGTTCTTCAGCAGGGCTTCCACGTGGAGGTTGGACAAGTATCTGAGTTTTTGGGGCGCTGATGGTCAAACCGAACCATGCGCGCGAAATTTTGATATTCCACACTTGTTCCAGAGTTTTATCTTTAATACCGAAAATACCGAAAAACCGGTATTAAGATAATACAATACCGGTTTTTCAAATGTAGATATTTAGTCCGGGATCCCGGTTTTTCGGTATTACCGAAAACCGGTATCCATGCTCTAAGACTTACAAACAGAAGACAAAAATCGTTTTAGCTGTCGCCAACGTTCATACCATGTTGAATACACCGGTTCTCGTCCGATCACCGAAGTTAAGCAACATCGGGCGTGTTCAGTACTTGGATGGGTGACCGCCTGGGAACAGCACGTATCGTTGGCTTTTTGCTGCTGATTTCTATGAGAATCCATAGGATCTGGGTACCTATTCATACTTTTGTAATAACCCAGATAATTTATCTTGTGGCGCACTTTTTTAGAACTTATCGGTGGCCTGTGTGCAAAAGAAACTGAACACTCTCTTTGAATCCTTGTCACTATTTTGATGTGTTTTGTAAGTACAATGCATTTATGTTAATCCCCGTACAGGTGCAAGTTGCGGAGTACACGGAGCAATGCGTGGAGTACATGGGAGTGATCAACGCGCAACAGCGGAACGCTGACGAGCAACAACGTAGCGTCGCCGCCAGGTAACCAACCGGCTATTATACAGGGTGACTATTGTAGTAAGTTATATTGAGCAATGTGTGGGTATGATCAACGCACAAAAACGAAATGTTGGCGAGCAATAACGTAGCTTCGCCGCCATGTAGCCGACCTGTCAAACTTCAGTGAAAAAGTGAAGTGAAAAAAAGTTTATTACTAGATAGAAAACATGAAAAACAAACAAAATTAAATGATAAACGGGGCGATGCTCAGTTAATTGTTAAGTGTGCACTGTGCATGCATCATCAGATCATCACAGCGCTGATTTTCAGCTCTCTTCGTGGGTCTATCTATCTATCTACTCGTTCGTCTGAAAATTTTACTAACGGCCCGAAAGGAATGAAATAGAAAAAAAAATAGTTTTAGGATCTACACCGTGGAATTTGAGTGGTTTTAACCAATTTTAGTGGTTAAAACCACTAAAATTCCACGGTGTAGATCCTAAAAAAATTCACTTCTCCATACAAATGGTGTCGATTGGCGATAGCCGTTTGTATTGGGAAGTGTTTTTTTTTCGCTCGTTTTGAAGTAAAATTTTGTGATTTGGCTCAGAATCCCGAGTGCAACTAAATACCTTCGGCTTTAAAACCACTAAAATTCCACGGTGTAGATTCCATACCACGACTAAAACGTGTCAAAGTGTACACTTTTGTTGTAAAGTCGCCCGTAACGTACCCGAGTAGAGTGCCAGCGTGTAAGGGTCGAGGTGCTGTCGTGTGTACCTACACGCAAAAATGTTATAATTATTAGATGAGTATGATTTTTTATTTAATTGGTGCGCACTACATATCCCCATACATAGCCATACTATTCGCCTTTATATTGTAAAAAAATGCTATTGTAAAAATCTTCATCTTTATTGCTTGCTGTTGTCAGGAGCAAGAAAACCATGGAGGAGGAAGTCCAGTGCAAGAAGCTAGCCGAGGCTGCCATGAGAGACCTGGCCAGCGCCATGCCAGCGCTGGATGAAGCTGTCAAGGTGTGTGTAGCGATAAGGCCATTGCATCTACTTAAGAATCCCCTTCAGCTCTGCAGCCCTCTCGCTCGCACTTTTCAACATTTTAATTTATTGTAAGAGAATGATTCAACTTTGGGCGATGAAATATAGTTGTAGACACAGATAATTAAGCTATCGACATGTGGACTAACTTTTGATCTTATATTCCTAGTAATAAAAAACTATCGCGGAACTTCGTTTAAAAGTAGTAGTTCCGTGATATTTTTTTTATTACTAGGAATATGAAATTAAAAGTTAGTCCACATGTCGATAGCTTAATTATCTGTGTCTGCAACTATATTTCATCGCCCAAAGTTGAATCATTCTCTTACAATAAATTAAAATGTTGAAAAGTGCGAGCGAGAGGGCTGCAGAGCTGAAGGGGATTCTTAATGAGATGATTTATACAGCGTCCAGTGGCACCTTCACTCTCATTATATGGGTGAAGAGACTACTCGGCGCTGCAGTGTCTAGGACATTATTTTAGATGAAGTAGGTTTTCCCAGCACCTATACCATCCATGACAGCTTAGACAGGAAAGACAAGTCAATTAGTGTGGAACCAGCAAACCGCGGGTTTCCTCACGATGTTTTCGTTCACTGTTAGCTAGGGGATTTGGTACTTAAAATTCACAAATGTACGTAACTTTGAAAAGAAATAAAGTCGGTCTCGGCAAATATCACGTAATTTTTTTTCCACAAGAAATAGTATGTAGAAAATTGGGTTAAATTAAGTAAGTAACAAAAAAAAATATCTCTGAACTTCGGTTAGAAGCAGTAGTTCATATCAGTAACTAGCTGACCCGGTGAACTTCGTATCACCTGAAATTATTTGACTCTCCGCGTCAAAAATTCCGATTCCAATACAAAATTACCAATTTTTATTTCTTCCGTTTTTCAGCTAATCCTTTAACTTTTCCCATATTTCTTTGCTTTTAAACCTACCCTGAACTATGGTGAATTAAACAAAACAGTAAATATGCAAATCGGTCAAGCCGTTTCTTAGTTTTAGCGAGACTAATGCACGGCGATTAATTTTTATATATATAGATAGATATGTATTTTTTAACTAAAACATGAAATCAATGTATCTTTTTATTGCAGGCCCTCGACGCGCTAAATAAGAAGGACATAACGGAGGTGAAGTCGTACGCCAAGCCACCCTACAAAGTGGAAATGGTACTGGAGGCGGTGCTCATCTTACTGCAGGTAACATACCTCTATTCTCTCTCTTTTTGAGCCTGTCGCCACCCAATGCTGAGTGCAAGGGCGTCGCCAGCCGATGGCGCAGGGGGGGGGGCAAGTTGACTTTACCTACTACAATTAATACTTTTCTCATTCTCTATGAATGAGAAAAGTAGGTATGAATTGTAGGTAAAGTCATGAAGGTTGACACTTGTACTACGAGCCTTACATCTACAGCCAGAGCGTAGTTGAGCGTACGGAATATTAGGAGTAGAATTGGTGAATTCATTCGAGTTTCGACGTACGGGAATGATTGTTCAAGGCTTGAACTTCAAGCAAATTAACTCAAAGACTTAGGACTTTGGTTGCATTATATTTGGCAACTTTTTTAGAATCTCTAGGGGGGGCAGCTGCCCCTCCCTGCCCCCCCTTGGCGACGACCTTGGCTGAGTGTAGGTCTCTTCCGACTACAGCAACAGCTGAAACAGTCCCATTTGCAACAACCGCGGATGATAATTTATATTTGTATAAGCTTTTTTTTGTGTTAATTTTGTTGCAATAAACCATTTCTAAATCTAAATCTAATCTTCCATTGCACTCCATTCCTTTCGGACTTGGGCTTTTCTCATCGGCTTTTCCTGCCACTTTGACCAAGTCGTCAGTCCATCTTATTGGTTCCCTGCCCACATTTGTACGCCCCGTTCTGGGTCTCCATTCCAATACTTTTTTACCCCATCTGTGATCTCGTCTGCAACATATTAAGCCTGCTCACCGCTAACATACCTACCATTGATCACATATCTGTATTTTTTCATGGCTCCATGTTTCAGGGACGTCCCTTCTAATTTGTCCAATAGACCTTATCCGAAAGGAAAGCATCGATGTTGTATTTTCAATGTCAAAATTGAGCCATCTGAAGCAGTATCCCATTCGATACCCTGTGGAGCCAAATCGAGGATCCCACAATGTCTGAAGACCAATACGGATCCTCAATACGGAGCCGAAACAAGGACGCTCACTAAAAACAACAATCTCCGTATCAAAGTAGCGCAAAGGGCTATGGAACGAGCCATGCTAGGCCTCAGACTTGTGGATCGAGTACCTAATGTCGTCATCCGACGTCGGGCGAAGGTAGACGATATAGGTGATGTAATTTCGAGTCCTAAGTGCGGATCGGCAGGACACCTGGAGGTGGACGGTGGACAATGGCAGCAATAGAGTGGCGTCCAAGAACTGAACGATGGTCGGTGGGCAGACCAGCAGCCCGATGGTCGGACGACGGAGGGTTCATCGATGGCGAGGGACCGTGAGAGGTGGCGTGAGGAGGAAAAGGCCTATACCCAGCAGTGGGCAGAGGTGGACTGATAATGATTATGATGGTGATATGGAGAGTTAGGGCAGGCGTGAAACAAGAGCACTGTTAGTAATTTACTTATAAGTACAAAGTATAATAAGTCACACATCGTCACTGTTCGTGTTCACAGAAAGAGCCGACGTGGGTGGAGGCAAAGCGGCAGCTCGGTGACCAGTACTTCCTCGACCGACTGCGCGACTTTGACAAAGACAACATCTCCGACAGGGTACCGTACCTACCCAACTACCCAGTACCGTACCTACTCAGCTACCCAGTACCGTACCTACTCAGCTACCCAGTACCGTACCTACCCAACTACCCAGTACCGTAACTACTCAGCCGCAGCGCGATCACCATTTGCAGCAGCCATTGATAGCGTAGACTGGGATAGTATATTCGCCAAAACAGGGTGCGCCGAGGACTTAGCACTCTCGATAATTAATATACTGATCAATAAGTCTAAAATTTGCTTTCCTCTTAAAAAAAATGTATTTGCAAAAAAGAAAATACTTGGATTACATAACAAATATTAAACTTAAAAAGACTTCTGTTCGATTTGCATGGAATGACATCGGAAACGCCGAACAACGAAGCTAACAAAGTCCTTATCGATCAAGTATACACAAATACGAGTCGCTCTTACTATCCCCTAGGATCGATTACTTCAAGAAAATTATAAACAGCAGCGAGAATACTGCAAAGACAATGTGGATTTAGGAGAGGGTGTGTTGGAACGTAAACTAACCTAGACTTTAAATCTATGGTAGGCTTGTATCACTCGAAAGAAAACATATTGTTAACATAGCAGTTTATGCTTTTTACATATTATATCGTAAATATCGCTGAAATTCTGATCCGTCTGTTTTTGTTGTTGCCCCTCTAACCCAACAATTATTTCAAAAGGTGCCATTTTTCTGATGCTGAGTGTGTTAGGGCTTCCCCCCACTCTTTAATTATCATTACATTTTACGCTAGCCAGACTATTAAATCCACTTGTTAATGTTGTTCACAAAGTTTACTTTCAACAATTTCAGACGCTAAAGAAGATCGCGACGTACACTTCGAAGCCCGACTTTGACCCGGAGATAGTCGGCGCGGTGTCAGCCGCCGCCAAGTCGCTGGCCTTGTGGGTGCGGGCCATCGAGAAGTACGGGAAGGTCTACAAGTAAGTTAACTTTTATCATCACCATCAGCCCACCTCTGCCCACTGCTGGGTATGTTTTTCCCCTCGCGCCATCTCCCACGGTCCCTAGCCATCCGCATCCATGTACTCTCCGCCTCTGTGACAACTTGCAAATGCAGCTTCGTTCTCTTTGCACTTATTAACCTTGTCTTTTATCTGGAATCGGAGCGGTGGTGGTCTAGTGGGTAGAACAGTGGACTCTGAAGCAAGAGGTACCCGGTTCGATTCCCAGTGCGGGCATGTATCTATGACTTTGTTTAATTTCAAAGTTACGTACATTTGTGAATTTGTAGTAGCAATACCACTCGCTAACGGTGAAGGAAAACATCGTGAGGAAACCCGCGGCTCAGTTGGCTCCACACGTACTGACCTGTCTTTCCTGTGGGCTAGGCCGACTAAGCTGTCAGGATGGTATAGGTGCTAGGCAAGCCTACTCCATCTAAAACAATGTCCCAGGCACTGCAGCGCCGAGTGGTCTCTTCACCCATCTAGTGTGAGTGAAGGTGCCACTGGACGCTGTATGAATCATCTCATTACGTAGATGCAAAGGCCTTAGTTTTTTTATCTGGAATGAACAATGCCGACTAACGCGATGGTACACACGACAGCTCGTTGGCTTACACGCTAGCACTCTACTCTACGTTATAGGCGACTTTACAACAAAAGTGTACACTCTGACGTGCTAGGGTGTATACAAGTGAGTACTCCATCTAACTATGTCCCAGGATAGGCGTCCGACTGGTCGCTTCACCCATCTATCGCAAGTGGAAGTGCCTCTGGAAGCTGTTTAAATCATGTAACATCACCGAAACTAAATCCCATAGAATCCGCATTACGTATAAAATCACAATAAAAACTTGTCCCCACAGAAACAAAAGATATCAGCAATAGAACAATACGAAACATCATTTCGACCATACGTCTAATTTCCGAATGTCAACCTTATTGCATTAGTGTACAGTTTTACTTTAATTGCATGGACTACGAGCAAATAAGCTCCCAAAGGCAATTTGGGCATCTATTTTTCCAGACATATTTCACAGTTCTATGTTGTATCTAGTTTTATCCTTGATCGAAGTGTAACATAGATACACAAGGTCAAGACGTCAATTAAAAAAAAACCTTTCGAAAATAGCCCTTATTGAAATGAACAATATTTTTTTGACATTTACAAACCAGGATATTCGGCAGTAAAAAAGGCAACCGGACCACGTCAAAATATTATTTTTCAGAATGGTCAGACTGGGTTTATAATTTTTTCGTTGCATTACTATGGAAAATATTTTTTTCATCTCCCATGCTCGAAAAGTACGCTGTTACTTTAAACATGCGATCGTAGAAGATCCTTTTTTAAACCACTTTGTATTTTTGTGCGCTTCGAAATTTGAACTCGACGCCCTAATAAAAAAAATAAGAAACTCCTTCAAATTCTAGCATTGCCTAGCAACGGGTTGTTGATTTTATGACACTTCAAGAAGACACGATTTGTATTCAACAACCCGTTGCTATATAGGCACTGCCACATACTCCTTTGTGAATAAGCAAAGAAGAAGGAAACTCATTTCACTAACCTCTATGTAGGTACCTACCTACCTATGTCTATTGTTTGTCACGCTTGGCTAACAAAATCATTTCCTCGCTTCTGTGAGATGAAAAGTTTTGTGTTTCGCACGAATGCAATATTATTTACTCAAAAAAGCTCGTAATGTGGTCATTAATTCGACAACCTTCTTTGAGCAAAGGAGGACTTGCGGGCTACTTTGATTAGGCGCCAGAAAAGTTGTATGGAATTTCATTAATGTCGTGTTTTGCGGCCAGAAAAAGTGTATGAAAATCCATTAATGTCGAGTTTTGTTTCAAAAATAGAACTCAAAAGTCAGGCACAAAAAGTATTTATTTAGAATTTGGCTGTTTGGGTGCTGGCAGTCTACAAATTGCATAGAAAAAAAAAGCGCGGCCATATTATTTTCGCCGCTTCGCGCGTTATTCGAAGTGATTTTTTCTGTGCGTGCTGTTTTTGTTGTAAATAAAAGTGAACTGTTCAAGCAACGAATCCTCCGATTCAATGTGTTAACAACGCCGAACATAAAAAAAATAGAAGTTAAAAACTAAAACCCGACTACTAAAAGGCTTAAAACAAGACCTGTTTATCCTTAAAATAGACTCATAGATAATTAATCGTAGTCGGAGGCCATCGGTTTATCAAATGCGAATGTGGTGTCCTCCGACTACGATTAATTATCTATGAGTCTATTTTAAGGATAAACAGGTCTTGTTTTAAGCCTTTTAGTAGTCGGGTTTTAGTTTTTAACTTCTATTTTTTTTTGAGCTTTTTAGTAAGTCATTTTGGACGTTCACTCAGAATAGAACCAAGAAGGGCAAAAAAAAAACACATTTTGGAATTTTTTGTTGTATTTGTTATGTTGACGCTACATGTGTTATACATTTTTGAAAAGGTCTTTTAAAGCCCTTTCATTTGATACCTATGACAATGGTATCCGATAATTTTTATTTTTAGGTCCACCACTTTAGGGCGCAGCACAGCCGTCATCTTGGTTTTTTTTAAAATTAAACTATCCTATGTTACCTGGGTGATTAATACGAATCCAACGACACCTCATTTGTTGAAATCGGTCGAGTAGTTTAGGCTCTGCGAGGGAACAGATGAACACACAAACATACATACCCACATACATACATACATACATACATACATACATACATACATACATACATACGCTGCTAAAATCATAACCCTCCTTTTTGCTTCGCGTAGTCGGGTAAAAAGGAAGCGAAATAAGATATTTAAAGGTACCTATTGCCACCGAAGTCAAAGGAAAAATACAAGTTTATCTACGAAAAGTTTGCGGAATGAAAAATCAACAGAAAGTAAACTAAGACAAAAGGTAAGCTGGTTTTATTTAAATTACTCGCATTGTTTGAGTAAAGCACTATACAAGCCTTGGTCTGCAATGAGTGCGCTTCTGGCCACGCTATGATGGCCTCGAGCTTAGCTTAGCTACGCTCTCGGCCGTCAAGCTTGGTCATCATTGCAGCCCTTGCTGTCGGCGCTATAAAGGCCTCGACCTTCGGTCTCGGCCTTCATTCCAGCTTGTCCATCAAGGGCTGCAATGCTGACCACGCTGTGAAGGCCTTGAGCTGCGCTACGCTGCGCTCTGTCGGCCATCAAAAGCGCGCCAGAAACGCACCCATTAAAGACCGCGGCAGTAATGTACTATTGCGTCTCGTGCTTCTGAATACCTCGCTACGCTCAGGTTTCTTTTTTTGAACCACTCGCTACGCTCGTGGCTCAATTTTAGAAACCTTCGCTAGCTCGGTTTTCAATACAAGCACTCGCCGCAAACAATAATTTTGCATTCTTGCATAACAAATAACTATTTCCCGTGGTCCGGTTGACCGGACAACAGAACCGTACCACGGGCAAAGAGTTAATTATTTAGAGATTATAGAGGCTAGGACTAGCCTAGACTAGTCACACTTGTGGAGGAGTCAAGACAAGAAATATTTTTTTGTTTTCCACAACAGGATAGTGAAGCCCAAAAAGGAACGTTTGGAGGAGGCGTTGGAGTCGCTCCGCATGAAGCAGCAGATCCTGGCTGAAGCGAGGGCCAAGCTCAAGGAGTTGAGTGAGATGATCGCAAAGCTTCAGAAGGAATACGAGGTGAGCTAGCTTGTGAGACTAACTTAATGAGACAGAGCACAACAAACTTAATGAGACAATGGACAACAAACTTAATGAGACAAAGGACAACAAACTTAATGAGACAAAGGACAACAAACTTAATGAGACAAAGGACAACAAACTTAATGAGACAAAGTTCCTAATGAGACAAAGGAACGATTGGAGGAGGCGTTGGAGTCGCTCCGCATGAAGCAGCAGATCCTGGCTGAAGCGAGGGCCAAGCTCAAGGAGTTGAGCGAGATGATCGCCAAGCTTCAGAAGGAATACGAGGTGAGCTAGCTAGTGAGACAAACTTAATGAGACAAAGGACAGCAAACTTAATGAGACAATGGACAACAAACTTACTGAGACAAAGACAAACTTAATGAGACAAAGGACAACAAACTTACTGAGACAAGGCAAACTTAATGAGACAATGTTCCTAATGAGACAAAGGAACGTTTGCAGGGAGCCTGATGCAAAGCGCGGGCGCAGGCGCCGCGGTACCTAAACCGGTCGCGCCGGCCGCGCCACCTATCGGAGCCAGCGCAACTTTTACTTCACCTTCGACTAACCTGACGTGCCGACACCTATTTACTAATCTTTGATTTACTATACCCAGGAGCTCTCCGACAGTGGTAGAGAGTGGAGGGGCACGAAAGCGCGCCGCGCATGCACCGCTGAAATGGCACAAATGCAAACTTTTGAAGAATAAGAAACGCTCAATAAATAAAAGTAACCTAAATAAAAGTGCTTTTCGAAAAGTCGAAGAATACATTTAGAGGTTGACGTGTTTCAGACGACGTACGTCTCACAACTAGCGCCGCCAATGGAAAAAAAATCATATCTTTTTTTTGGATGTGTTTTTAGCAAAAAACGCTCCTGCGATTTCTCAACGCGAGGCTTAACTATTTTTAGGACCTAAGGTTTGGATTCCAGATCCTAGAACTTAAGAATGCAATCGATTCTCGCCAAAAGTGGCCACTTTTGGCGAGAATCGATTGCAATCGTAGGAAATCCAATCCTCGAATCCAAACCTTAGGTCCTAAAAATAGTTAAGCCTCGCGTTGAGAAATCGCAGGAGCGTTTTTTGCTAAAAACGCATCCAAAAAAAAGATATGATTTTTTTTCCATTGGCGGCGCTAGTTGTGAGACGTACGTCGTCTTCAGGAATAAATCCATTTAAAAATTGCCCTGTATTGTGCATACGACTCGTGAAAATCGTATTATTCCTATAATATGCTACTATCTTGTCTCCGTATAATTATTAATCGTCAAAATGTACTTGCAGGAAAAACTGGCTCAGAAGGAAGAGCTGGAGATGAAGTCCAAAATGCTGCAGCTCAAACTGGAACGAGCAGAGGCACTCATCAGCGGACTTTCTGGTCAGTTTTACTATTGCTCCAAAACACCATACAACTATAATAGCTACTAAATTGAAAAATTTAAACTTCCCTGACATTTAAGCTTCAATTTAGTGTATCTCATAAACGGCTAAACCGATTTTGATAAGACATATCTAAGAAAAGTCGCTAGAAAACCTGCGTTCAAATAAAAAAAATCCGCATTCAAACCATTTTTTTTTATTACTTTTTTTTACTTTTCAAATTTTCTTTTTCTTTTTTAGGTTCTTAAATAACTAGTGCATTACAAAAAAAAACTACTTTGGACTTTTAAAAAGATCAAAAAAGTTCAAAAATGTCGTTTTAGACAGAATATCTCTGAATAAGTTTAGTAGATATGGAAAATAATAAACTAGAGGTCTGAAGGAGTATTTATTTATTTCAAATCCTTTCCTGATTAAAAAAAAAACCTCATAAGCCTCATAAAGCGTCTAAACGTCAAAAAATCGCTGAACATACATGAGGGTGATTCGGGTACCCCTGAGGATGCTCTTGACACAAATTTATGGGACACCATGTATAAAAAAAACTGACCGTACTTTCTACGCTTCAGGCGAGAAGGAGCGTTGGGAGTCGACGGTGGAGCGACTGGACGGCGAGTTCGACCGACTGCCCGGCGACTGCCTCATGGCGACTGGTTTCGTCGCCTACCTCGGGCCCTTTGTCAGCGAGTACCGCGAGGACTTGATGGAGGAGTGGTTCAAGGAGGTGCGTTAATACTAGCTGACTGGTCATAAGTGGATGTCTGATCGCGACTGGTTTCGTCACCAACCTCGGGCCCTTTGTCAGCGAGTACAGCGAGGACTTGATGGAGGACTGATTCAAGGAGGTGCGTTGACTGTAGCTGACTTGTGTTAAGTGACAAGGAGGCGTGGCCTAAACTACTGGGCGCATTATAAAAAGTTAAAACAGCGTGAATGAAACACGTTTGCCACAGCGATATACTTTTTTGCGCTTTCGCCAACGTTCATACCATGTTGAATACACCGGTTCTCGTCCGATCACCGAAGTTAAGCAACATCGGGCGTGTTCAGTACTTGGATGGGTGACCGCCTGGGAACAGCACGTATCGTTGGCTTTTTGCTGCCAATTTCAACACAGATTTTTTCAAATCTATTTCAGAATTTGAACCCGTTACAAAAGTTTATTTTAATTTATTTGCATACCTTTGTGCAACATTTTTCAGAATTCACCTAAATCTGCTTTTTAGTTGTACTGGCCAGACGATTTCTGAAGTTCCTACTTAAGTGTCTCTCCATTGAGTTGGTGCCTCTGCTTATCTCTTATCTTATAAAACGTATTCAAGGCAAAGTTTTGACAAAAAATTCTGATTATGTTTGATAGTTTTGTCCATGCTATCGCCAACGTTCATACCATGTTGAATACACCGGTTCTCGTCCGATCACCGAAGTTAAGCAACATCGGGCGTGTTCAGTACTTGGATGGGTGACCGCCTGGGAACAGCACGTATCGTTGGCTTTTTGCTGCTGATTTCTATGAAGATTATATCAAATCAAACATGCCTTCGATCCGCTTCTTTCATTGTATTTTGAGCTTGTATTTTAGCTAGGTGTCTCACTGCTAAGTAGCAGGGGGTTAATTCTCGGGAATCTCGCATTCGACTCGTCTAGAAGGAAAAATCTCATGTCATTTCGATCTCGACGGCACCCGACCACTACAGTCATCTCCGGTCATGGCGAAAAAGGCATTTGCCGCAAAATGAGATTTTTCCCTTCGAAGTGTGTCTAATGCGAGATTCCCGAGAATTCTCCCCCAGGAGCGCTACAGCGCTTGAGTTACAATAAAGGAGTTATACTTTTGAAGTGGACTAAGGAGATTGTTTCGTGTTCCGACAGGTGTTTAGCGAGGAAGTACCTGTGACCATGACTCTGAGTATGAAGAATTTCCTCTTAGACGACGCCACTCTGCGCGACTGGAACTATATGGGACTGCCAGGTGAGGCACGCTGTTATAACTACATAGTATAAATACCTGTCGTCGATCAACTACACTATGCCTGATGGAATTAGAATAGAAAAAAATATTCTCATGTTGAAACTAAGTTTTTGCTATTCTCATTCTATCAGGCACTTCGTAACCTTTATCGATATCATTATTTCGTAATAGCAACAGGATCTACGTTGAACAATTCAAAGGCAGCAAATGGACAGCGATTATTGGCCTATGAACATTCCAATAGTTTCAGGCGGTCAGAATGAACGGTCACTCTTATATTTTTTCTATTTCCTTTAAATATGATGGAAGCAATTGTTTCATGATGGGAAGCAAATAGGAGCAATGGGGCAGCAATTGTTGTTCATGATTGCAATGCCAAATACGCCTAGTGACCGGTCATTCTGACGCAGACCTTTTTGGGGTGCGTTTTTTGCTAAAAACGAGCCGAGAAATGAGTGAAAAGAATCCGTTGGCTTAACTATTCTTAGCATCTAATGCCTACATTCCAGATCCTAGAACCTACGAATACATCCCGCACAAGTGGCATATTTTTCCTTGTGCGGGATTTATTCGTAGGTTCTAGGATCTGGAATCCAGGCCTACAAAACTAGCCTACCCTTTACGCAACGCCCATTTCGGTGGCCTACACCCGTCCAACAAACCCTACCAAGCCAAAGGCCACCAGAATTGTCTTCCAACGAACTACAGGGTGCACTCTAAGTCGATAGCGGAACTTTAAGTAGGCTATCTACTGAACAATACAAACAAGTTCCACTAGGTGGTGAAAAATATCAGTTGTTCCATACAAAAGGTCGACTCAGTACTGCGCCAAATGTATGAAACAGCTGATATTTTTTTCGCTCCATTTTTTTCGCTCCATTTTTTTCGCCACCTAGTACAAGTTGTTTGTAGTGATCAGTAGACAGACAGCCTACTTAAAGTTTCGCTATCGACTTAGAGTGCACCCTGTAGTTGCAATTTGGTAATTGAATTTATGTTTTTTTTTTCATTGGCGGCGCTAGTGCGCCTTGACCATCGCCTTACTTTTTTCGGTGTCAGATGACAACTTCAGTGCCGAAAACGGCATCATAGTAGTGCGCGCGACACGCTGGCCGCTAGCCGTGGATCCACAGGGACAGGCGCTCATTTGGATCTCGAGACTTGAGGAGAAGAATGAGATCCAGGTAAGCTATCTATACATACTTCATGAACACCATGTTAGTCCAACATCGTCGAAATTAAGTGCTGTTTTTCACGTAGGCAGGATCTTTCATCATACCTAGTGCCCTTTTATTACACACCGGTTGTAATGTGTCCCAGAAATCCTCGAATTTCCACCATGCGGCTCCCTTCTGCTAAGTACGGCGTTTGGCAAAAACTGCGATTAACGTTCTTGGCACCCGTAGCAAAGGTGTTGTTTCACGGTAGTATGGGGCTCAGGCTAAGACTGAAATTTAATTAGGACCAAAAAAGACAGACTATATTTGAATGCTAGATCATCTTTTACCGACCACTCCTCAATATCTTCATTAGGTTCCAAGTATAAAATGTTTTCATTTGATTGCAATGCAACACACACTCAACACTGAAAAAATGGCGTACTCTGTGGTGAGCCGTGTGCACAGAATAGTGGAGCTGTCAGCTGTCAAGCCATAGACTCACCAACACGCACCGGTCACCAACACACAGAACAAACTTCTTTTTGAAACCTGCACAAGTGTTAAAATAAAAATAAATAGTAACCTCAAATGGTAGTTACTGGATTTATTTTACATTACGTAAAAATCAGCGAAACAAAACCAAAACACTTTTGAAACGCACCGGTCACCAACACATTTATCACACTTTCTTCTTTTTTGTATCTGTGAAACAACACCCCACGCCACATACGAAACACCACAGATAAAACGCAACAGAGGGAAATGTTCCGAAACCAGAACGTTCGTAGAAAAAGAAACCTTTGTAAATAACTTGCGCATAATGCTTGACAATAAATAATGGGGGTCTATGTCTCGAATGGCAAGGTTTACGCTTTATCTGATTATTGTAATGTTTGTATTTTTGGTAAAAATATTGTTTCAAACACAAAGGCATTTTTTACACGAGCGACCTCGCTCGTGTAAAGCAGTTTCTGAACGCGTATAAATAACCTTTCAACAAACAAAAAGTGTTCGTACATGTAAATAACACAAAAAATCTATATTTCAGGAATCAGGTACTGTTCAGGGGATTTTCCTCTTTCATAAAAAATGGTCCTTCAAAATTTTAGGGCGATTGAAAAAAAAAATATATATATTGGCCCGTTATGAAACAACACCTTTATGGACCAGCTGATATTATTTTCGCTCCATTTTTTTGTCACCTAGTAGAAACAATTTGTTTAACAGCCTAGGTACTTAAAGTTCCGCTATCGAATTCGATTGCACCCTGTAGTATTTATTGCTACTACAAGTTTGAATCCCTCTCCAGATCGTGGACTTCGGTCAGCCGGGATACCTCAGGATAATGGAGACGGCGCTCTCCGCCGGCACACCCGTCATAGTGGCCGGCGTGGGGGAGGTCCTGGACCCCTCCATAGCGCCCATACTGGACAAGGCCATCGTCAGGATCGGCAAGGACCTGGTCATCAAGTTCAACGAGAAGATGGTGCCTTACAACCCGCGGTTCAAGATGTACCTGACTACCAAGCTTGGTGAGTGACAAAATGGCGGCAAAAAGCCAATAATAAGTACAGATCCACCAACTTATCTGTGAAGTGACAGAATCCGAAACTACGGTTAACGACCAATGAAAAGTGAGAATTTAGGCGCCCGCCAATCAAAGCAACAATAAAACGCTGACAGCGACACCAGTCATTTCACAGTTAAGTTGGTGGATCTGTACCAAACTACTGTTTTTATAGCGGCCACTCATCCAAGTATTGATAACGTTCAAATTGGCGCCACCCAATAATAAAACAAAACACAATATCTTTATCAGTCGATAATCCAGTCTACGATAAAGACTCATTGAGTACACAAAAATCGTTGTTGCTTTCGCCAACGTTCATACCATGTTGAATACACCGGTTCTCGTCCGATCACCGAAGTTAAGCAACATCGGGCGTGTTCAGTACTTGGATGGGTGACCGCCTGGGAACAGCACGTATCGTTGGCTTTTTGCTGCCGATTTTCATACAGATTTTTTCAAATCTATTTCAGAATTTGAACCCGTTACAAAAGTTTCTTTTAATTTATTTGCATACCTTTGTTCAACATTCTTCAGAATACACCTAAATCTGCTTTTTAGTTGTACTGGCCAGACGATTTCTGAAGTTCCTACTTTAGTGTCTCTGCATTGAGCTGGTGCCTCTGCTTATCTCTTATCTTTTAAAACGCATTCAAGGCAAAATTTTGACAAAAAATTCTGACTATGTTTGATAGTTTTGTCCATGCAATCGCCAACGTTCATACCATGTTGAATACACCGGTTCTCGTCCGATCACCGAAGTTAAGCAACATCGGGCGTGTTCAGTACTTGGATGGGTGACCGCCTGGGAACAGCACGTATCGTTGGCTTTTTGCTGCCGATTTCCACACAGATTCTTTCAATTCTATTTCAGAATTTGAAACTGTTACAAAAGTTTCCATTGATTTATTTGTATACCTTTGTGCAACATTCTACAGAATAGACCTAAACCTTTTTTTAGTAGTACTGACCAGACAATCTCTGAAGTTCCTACGTTAGTGTTTCTCCAATGAGCTGTTACCTCTGCTTATCTCTTATAGGATAAATTCAAGGCCCAGTTTTGAAAAAAAATCTGACTATGTTCGATAGTTTTGTCCACGCTATCGCCAACGTTCATACCATGTTGAATACACCGGTTCTCGTCCGATCACCGAAGTTCATCGGGCGTGTTCAGTACTTGGATGGGTGACCGCCTGGGAACAGCACGTATCGTTGGCTTTTTGCTGCCAATTCAAGAATACACCATAATCTTAATCATGACATTATAGAATAGCGGGAATTTTATGGTGTGCAAAGGTCCATTTAGCCCAAAACAAACCTTCCGATGTTTCTTCTAAAGCGTAAATCCCTAAGATTTCTGTTTGGTACATGCAAGACATTTAATGAGTCGTTTTCAGCACAAATTCACAAAGCATTTCATAGATGGCGCCTCCAGGCGTGGCCATATAAGAACCGGAATGCGGCTGTCAAATTTCGCTTAAAGTCTAATTCTTCATTCAAGATAGTACACTGACGTTTACGGTGTGACCAATCCCTGGTGAAAATTAAATAGTGTGGTGACAAAAAGTTTGACATGAATCGAATTGCGTAATCGATCTAATCGATTTATAGGCCGATTGATGAAAAGCTTATTATGTGAAATTAACTAAAAACTTATTCATTAGTAATGAGAAAGTGTGTTTTGGTCCACTTTTTTGAGGAGTGTTAAATGCGTTAAAATTGTGTTTTTTAAATGATCTATGGAAATATTGCGTTCCGAACGTTTTTTTTTCGTCCGGAATTCCTAACGCACGGGCTACCATGCGGAATTTCATATTTCGCTTTTTTTTTGTGACTGAGCCGAATCGCACAACGAGTGGAATGCATCACTATTACAATAAATGTGGCAACATTATTTTGCAAAGTGACAGTTAGCATCTGTCAGTTTACTATCCTGAATAAAGAATTAGACTTTAGGACAGATTAATTTTGACATCCGTATTCCGGTTCTTCTATGGCCACGCCTGTTTCTATGAAATGCTGTGTGAATTTGTGCCGAAAACGGCTCATTGCAAGACTTTCGCACTGTCCAACAATGAGCCGTTTTCACGGCTGTCAAATTTCGCTTTTTCTGAAGATATGTTTAATCTGTGTAGGCGAAATATGACAGCCACATCCCGGTTCTTGTATGGCCAAGCCTATGAGCGCCATCTACCAAGGGCTTTGAATGCAGCTTTTAACTGCCAAAAGCCATTACACAAAGAAATTCTCGAAAGAAAATGGCGATGGATCGGACACGCGTTGCGGAGACCAGACAGTCACCTGTCCAAACAAGGACTGACGTGGTAAGCTACTGGCAAGAGACGGCCGGGCCGCCCCCGCACTACCTGGAGGCGCTCAGTTAACAAAGAGGCTGCATCGACTGGACTCGGCTGGAAGGAGCTAGAGGCCGCCGCGCAAGACCGCCAAAAATGGAGATCCCTTCTTCGAGCCCTATGTCCCTGATAAGGGATAAAAGGATATCATCATCATCATCATCACTGTCAGTTGAAAACGGGCCATTTAATTATCCTTTCTTGCTCACCAGGCAACCCCGTGTATACGCCGGAGACGCTGACCAAGACTACGATGGTGAACTTCGCCGTGAAGGAGCAAGGTCTGACGTCACAGCTACTCGGCATCGTGGTCCGCAAGGAGCGGCCGCAGCTCGAACAGATGAAGGACAATCTGGTGCTGACCATCGCTCACAACAAGAAGATGTTGGTAGGTTGTTTGTGGTTGTTGTTGGGCGTCCATTTATTACGTGAGTTCCGCAAGAAACAGTCTGTAAAGAATTGGCTATACAAACGCCTCAAAGTAGCACACACAGTAGGCCCTCGATTTATCGCGGCTATTCAAACGCTTCAAAGTAGCACACACAGTAGGCCCTCGATTTATCGCGGCTATTCAAACGCTTCAAAGTAGCACACACAGTAGGCCCTCGATTTATCGCGGCTATTCAAACGCTTCAAAGTAGCACACACAGTAGGCCCTCGATTTATCGCGGCTATTCAAACGCTTCAAAGTAGCACACACAGTAGGCCCTCGATTTATCGCGGCTATTCAAACGCTTCAAAGTAGCACACACAGTAGGCCCTCGATTTATCGCGGCTATTAAAACGCTTCAAAGTAGCACACACAGTAGGCCCTCGATTTATCGCGGCTATTCAAACGCTTCAAAGTAGCACACACAGTAGGCCCTCGCTTTATCGCGGCTATTCAAACGCTTCAAAGTAGCACACACAGTAGGCCCTCGATTTATCGCGGCTATTCAAACGCTTCAAAGTAGCACACACAGTAGGCCCTCGATTTATCGCGGCTATTCAAACGCTTCAAAGTAGCACACACAGTAGGCCCTCGATTTATCGCGGCTATTCAAACGCTTCAAAGTAGCACACACAGTAGGCCCTCGATTTATCGCGGCTATTTAAACGCTTCAAAGTAGCACACACAGTAGGCCCTCGATTTTTTAGCCGCCACTGGCCAGATAACGCGCGAAATTTTGAAAAATCTCACTTGAAATTGAGGGGAGGAGGGAGGAGGGGTGTGCCAAATCTCACGACATCTCACCAAGGGCAGGGGAGAGGCGGTCAATTTTTTTTTGATGTAGCTTCGTGTGGATTTTTGTATTTTAATGCGGTCTGCAATATTTCTTGTCATTCTAGATGGACCTGGAAAACGACCTGCTCCGCATCATGTACGAGTCGCAGGTGCCTCTCCTCGAGAACGAGGAGTTGTTTGTGACGCTGCAGAACTCGCAGAAAACTTCGCTTGAGGTCAAGGAAGCCCTGGTTACCAGCCAGGTCACTGAGAAGGAAATCGACACTGCGAGACAGGTATGGACGTAGCTTTTGGCAAAACCGACCAGTTTCGGTGTCATCCGGTAGCCTTAGTCTTGGGGGAAAAATAGAGCCCGCGGCGTCGCTGCCAGTCTCTCACTACGCGCCCCTAGAAGGTGTGTCCGCGTGGAGAGTTCCGGTATTCCAAGATGGCGGAACACTTTTTGTGCTGAATCGTACTTGATGATGAACTAGTTGTTATGGACCTTATAGATGGACCAAATTTCATAACGATCCGACCAAATTTACTAAAGTTATCGTCGAATGAACATTCATACATAGGTACAAACGCCGGATTGTCCCAGTAGACTCTAAGAACTTCTCTCGCTCGTTCAAATGTTCCTGTCCTATGGTATCCCAGAGGTACAAAGGGCCTTTACAAAATCACGCCACGCCTTTCTGTCCTCAGGAACTCTTCTGGCTTCGCTCCAGCGGCTCGCAGCTCGCCTTCAACTGTTCGCTGCCATGAGTGAACGGGGCTTCCACGTCTTCTGCCCAAATAGTTTTTTTTTAATAATTTAACCCTTCACAGGGCTACGTGCCAGTGGCGGTGCGCGCGTCCGTCCTGTTCTTCGCCCTCAACGACCTGTCCCGCATCGACCCGATGTACCAGTTCTCGCTGGACGCGTACATCGACCTGTTCGTGTACTCCATCGACCGCAGCCCGCGCACCGGCGAGCTGGCGGATCGGATCAACAACCTGAACGACTTTCACACCTACAGCGTTTACAAGTGAGTGGAGAGTGAAAAAAAAGCAATGCAGTGTTTACCCCATAGGTTTTGATAGGGGATGTCTGGGACCTTAGTCTTTAGGCTAGCCGATATTCTATAGGTTCAAAGTTGTTAGGAAAAGGCACTTTTACTCGTATATCCCACGGTTAGAAAGGGGTATGGATACCCATACCCATAGTTTCTCTAAATGAAGCATATAAAGCAGAATCTGTGGCAGAAGGATCGTTCAGAAATAACGCAATGCAATTTATGTGCCCGTACCGGCATTATTTGTTTTCCCGACGAAGCGGTTTGGCCTCGCTGAACCGTCTAAGTTTTAAACTTTCCGAAGTCCTAATAAATACAAATTTAGACGAATTCAAACTGGAACTGTGACTGACTGCCAAGATAATACAGTCGACAGTAAGCAGCATCTTACTTTGCGTTTTGAAATAAAGCAAGTGGCACTCGATACTCGATAGCAGGATAAAAACATTTATCAAGACACCGTGGATCTTCTGAATGGCCTGAATGTATTTTGTCTGCATAAAACGCAGGCTCAGTAATTTTCTCTTCATAATCCCTTCTTCGTGCCCTATGTACCTAATAAAGGATAAAAGAATATCATCATCATAAATCGTCTAATAAAAACTCCCATTTGTTCAGGAACACGTGCCGCGCCCTGTTCGAGCGGCACAAGCTTCTGCTGTCGTTCCACCTGGTGTCGCGGATACTGTTCCAGGCCGGCAGCATGTCGCTGCAGGAGTACCTGTTCCTCCTAACCGGCGGACTCGTGCTTGACCGCTCCGAGCAACCCGACAACCCTACCAGTGAGTCATTGTACCCAGGGCCGTCTTAGACTTTGCTGGAGTCCGGGGCCCCAAATTGGAAAAGGGGCCCCAAATTCTTGTGGTGAAAAGGGAATTATTGTGGCGAGGTACCACACAGACACCCTGACACACACATACACATCCTCACACACACCCTGACACAAACATACACACCCTCACCCTCACACACCCACATACACATAGCGGTCAAACTTATATCACCTCTCTTTATGAGATGGGGTGTTAAAAACAAATTTATCCGTATCTCCGTCCGCCACACATTGTGTAGCGACAAAACCACACCAATGTTGAAAACAAAAGACATGACCCTTCGCAGATTGGATGCCCGAGGACTGCTGGGACAATATTACGGAGCTGGACAAGCTGCCCGGCTTCCACGGCTTCCAGGATGTCTTCGAGACCTTCAGCAAGGAGTGGCAGAACTGGTACCTCTATCCGGAGCCCGAGACACAGAACCTGATAGGTAACGTTGGTCATTCGTTACAATGTATTAATGAGGTTTGAAGACTGCGTCAAGCGTGACATGGCGGCTTCTGGGTTTGAGCACAAGAGCTGGGACAAGCTTGCTGTGGATAAAGATGCCTGGAGGGAGAAAATCAAGCATGGAGTAAGATCTGCGATGAAGCATGGTGCTCTGTACTGGCCGACACAGGAGCCAGGAGGCACCAAGGATCCACCAACCCATCAGTCGGGGTCCTATGTATGCTCGATATGCGACAGGGCCTGGCGCTCCCAAATAGATCTATACGTACATAGCCACTTTAAAAAGTGTAGCTCCAACAGACATGTAGTAAAATGTCCGTAATGGAAGCAAAGGCCAATTATGATGATCATAGTATTCATCTTCATCATCAACCCGTCTGTGCCCACTGCTGGGTGTTTGCCTTTTACCCGTAACGCCACCAAAAGGGTATACTCCTATGTGGTCCCATAAACGTCCCTTCCCAGGATCCCATCAGGTGAAGATCTGATGAAGAACTTCGGAGATGGAGAACGTAACTCCTCAACGGACAGCATCAGATCACTCTGAATCAGTGCAGTACAGTAACACTGTGCCTTTTCACCAGTGAAGTTCGGTTTTCGAACGAGCGAGCGAAGCGGGAGAAGTTCTCCGAGTCTACTGGAACAATCCGGCGTTTGTATGTTTGTATGAATGTTCGTTCGACGATAACTTGAGTAAAGATCGGATCGTTATGGAATTTGGTACGCGGGCAAATGAAATTAAAAGAACTTTTAAGTTCGAAAATGAGCCAAATCGATTCTCAGGTTGCCGAGACATAGGGTTGCAGACTATGCGAAGCGCGCACGCCTGCACAAATGGTGTTAGCAAAAAGTTTCACATCTGTAAATCAGAGTTCACAGTTTGGGGCGAACTAGATACTAGTTTATAAGTAAGCAGCCGTTCTCCAATAAGGCCGTTCGGTCGTTGGCCTCGCAAAATTACATTTGTGGTGTCGTGATGTCTGAGACAACGGGGACTTAACGTTTCAGGTGAATGGAACGACACGCTGAACGAGTTCCAGAGGATCCTCGTGGTGCGGTCGCTGCGGCCGGACCGCGTGTCCGCCTGCGTCACCGGGTTCGTGGTCAACGTGCTGGGGCCACGCTACGTGGAACCACCCATCTTGGACATCCGGGTACAAAGTCTTACTGCCGATTTCTGAATTGAGAAATTCGCTAAGCAAATGGGTAAGTATCGTCCTGTCTCTGCAGATTTCTCACAAAAAAGCGTGACAGAACGATAGTTAAGTATTTGCTTAGCAAAAATCTCAATTCATAAACCGGGCCTTAGCCATTTACAATACTTTACAAGTTTACATCTCATCATCATCATCATCATCCTGTTAACACCCACTACTACTGAACCTTTTCATGCTCACGCCACCTCTCACGATCCTGTGCCAGACGCAACCACTGTTTCCTGCGCCTGACGCAACCAATGTTATACTCGTATGTGTGTGTTTGTGTTTGCTTGTGTCTACCTATGGCACCGTAGTAGCTCTTAAACGGGTGAACCGATTTGGATGCGATTTTCTTTATTTGAAAGCAGGTTTTTTAGCGAGTGTTCTTAGATATGTTTTATCAAAATCGGTTTAGCCGTTTATGAGATATGCTAATTTGAAGCTGAAGTGTCGGGGGTATTTTACATTTTAAATGTACTCGTAGTAGTTAGGCGGACTTTCGTCAGTCAGGGTTAGCCAATTAACTAAGGCGGACTTGCGTCATTCTGAGTTAGCCAACTGACTCTGAGTTAATATCACATTTCCATACAATTTTTGACGTGAACTCAGAGTTAACTGGTTAACCCTGGTTGGTGCAAGTGGACCTAAGAGTTAATTTGACATTTCCATACAATTATTGACGTTAACTCGGAGTTAACGGCTAATCCTGGTTGACGCAAGTGGACCTTAATGTCTAGTTTGGAATATCGTTAATAATTTTGATTAAATGCCTCGCAGATGGCGTGGGAGGAGTCGACCTTTAAGACCTCGCTCCTGTTCGTGCTGTCACCCGGCGTGGACCCCACCGCGGCGCTGATCCAGCTCGCGACTGATGTCAAGATGTTCGACAAGTTCCAGTCACTCAGCCTGGGCCAGGGACAGGCTCCCACCGCTGTCAAGTGAGACGAATACCCGTTTTCACCAACTACCACTAATTTTAAAGATATTTTAACGCAAATTATCTGCTCCTCTGCATGGGAGGAGCCGGCCTTTAAGGTTGGGCGATAGCAGCGTGGCGGGAAATTCAAAATTTTCACTGTTCTAAAATGTTGAAATTAAATCGAGCTATTTCAAAACAACAATAATTCAGCCGATTATGTGTTCTGCTCGACAAAGCAGTGGCACTGCCCAAAAAACTTGTTGAAGACCAGAACACATAATCGGCTGAATTATTGTCGTTCTGTTGTTTACAATAATAAAAAGAATACTAGGTTACTGCCGCGAACGAAAAATCGCTGAACAAAAAAGCTCAGTTTAGCTTCGAAATTAGAAGAACTGAAAATTTTGAATTTCCCGCCACGTTGCTTTTGTCCAACCTTAAGACCCCCCTCCTGTTCGTGCTGTCACCCGGCGTCGACCCGACCGCGGCATCGATCCAGCTCGCGACTGATGTCAGGATGTTCGACAAGTTCCAGTCACTTAGCCTGGGCCAGGGACAGGCGCCCACCGCTGTCAAATGAGACTAATACCCGTTTTCACCAACCAGCCCTTCTTCTTATCGTATCTTTGGCAAAATACTTAAATCTAAACTGTTTTGGCCCAGAATTTGGAAACCTGAATTGCGTCGTCACTAGCCGTCATGAGGTCCCCCTGTGTGCAGTTGTTGGGGCACGCAGGGCATGATGCAAGATGTATCATGGTTTGGGGGGTACCACACAAACAGCCCAAATCGCCGCCATCCGCGAATCCCCACCTGGCCATATTCTCCTTGCTTCGGCCGACTTGGGTCCTCAGACGATTAAGGGACTTCCAGGTAGCCCATGGTAGTGTATGTCCAGGCGGAAGACTCAAAAACCACCCCTAATTTTAAAAGACCTTTTAACATAGTATTATTTTCATCATTGTAAACCACAAAACAACAATAATTCAGCCGATTATGTGTGCTGCGGGGGGAGCATGACTTTTATCGAGGCGGATTTATCCAACAAAATGGCGGTTTATCAGCATTTTTGACGTCTATAGTGGGTTATATAACGCTCTCGACGATTTATCAGCATTTTTGACGTCTATAGTGGGTTATATATCGCTCTCGACGATATATAACCCACTATACACGTCAAAAATGCTGATAGACCGCCATTTTGTTGGATAAATCCGTCTCGATAAAAGTCATGCTACGGGGACTGGTCGACAAAGCAGTGGCACTGCCCAAAAAACTTGTTGAAGACTAGAACACATAATCGGGTGAATTATTGTTGTACTTATTGTTATTAATGAATTATACTTTATTCCCAGGCTACTAACAGCGGGCATGAAGGAAGGCGGCTGGGTGTTTCTAGCCAACTGCCACTTGGCTTGCGCGTGGCTTGGTTCGCTAAGAGGGCTCGACAACCCCAAGATCCACCCGCGCTTCAGACTGTGGCTTAGCTCCATGCCTGACGACCACTTCCCTCTTAACGTGCTGCAGAGAAGCATCAAGATGACTACGGAGCCTCCGCAGGTTTGTAACAACAACTAACAACCCTGATACTGTGTAACAACAACAACCAAGATCCACGCTCGCTTCAGAACAGATTCCACCCGCGATTCAGACCGTGGCTTAGTTCTATGCCTGACGACCACTTCCTGCAGAGAAGCATCAAGATGACGACGGAGCCTCCGCAGGTTTGTAACAACAACTAACAACCCTTCTATATGTATAACAAAAACAACCAAGATCCACGCTCGCTTCAGACAAGATCCACCCGCGCTTCAGACTGTGGCTTTGTTCCATGCCTGACGACCACTTCCTGCAGAGAAGCATCAAGATGACTACGGAGCCTCCGCAAGTTCGTTAAAACAACTAAACATTCTTTATTTGTGTAACAAAAACAACCAAGATCCGCGCTCGCTTCAGACAAGATCCACCGGTGCTTCAGACTGTGGCTTAGTTCCATGCCTGACGACCACTTTCCGCACAACGTGTTACAGCGAAACATCAAGATGACTACGGAGCCTCTGCAGGTATTTTAACAACAATAACCCTAAGATAAACCACGGGATCTCGGTGAAGAGGTTACTCACATCATCATCATCACCTGCCTGTTGAGACCCACTGCAGAGTAAAGGCCTCTTCATGCTCACGACTCCTCTCACGGGGTTGGGGTTTTATTATAACTGTCTTTTAATTTACATTTGTGTTTGTATCGCACCGTCACAGGGTCTCAAAGGCAACCTGGTCCGTCTCTTCGCAAACCTGAACGAAGACAAATTCGACGAAGCGACCCCACTGTATCGACGACTACTATTCTGTGTCTCGTTCTTCCACTGCACGCTGATCGCCAGGAAGCGCTTCCGACAGCTCGGGTACAATGCTGTCTACAGCTTCAACGATGCCGACTTTGACGTGAGCAATTATTTTATTTACTTTTCTCTGACAGCCTAGAACGCTCTGCCGTAATATCAATCACAGTTTAAACTCAGACCATTGACTAGCCTTTTTGGTTTAAATCTGTGGCAGTCCAGATCCAAAAAAGGCGGGTAGAAAAGAATCAAGAATCTTTGATGTGAGTTGTTATGTTTTATATTGAGCCGAGCCTAGCCAAACGAAAAAGAAGAAGAATACCTATTAATTTGACGCTTCACTAGGTACTATGTTTTAATCTTTGCCTGCAATCTTATAGCCTGTCCCATCGAACCATCTCTTCTAAATTCAATAAAATATGACAATAAATAAATTAATTATAAAGACTTTTAAAAGGTTAAAAAATATTGTAAGGACAGGATTTAGTTATAATAATTTAGTTTAATAATTTAGTTAAAATATTTTTTTTATTTTGTATTTTGTATTTGTAGGATTTGAACCTCTTGCATACCGTGCAGGGGCTCTTCTTTATAATCTTTATAGTGTTAAATAGCACGGGTTAGTGGTTTAGAAAAAACTAAAATTAATTGCCAGTGACCGGAATCGGTCGGAGTTGTCAGAGGATCACCTTTGCCAAGAGGCACACTGAACAATAAGACATCATATACATAGTTCACAATAATTAGAAACTAGAACTATCTTATATCAACCTCCTATTATATCAAGCACAAACCTTTTAATAATTTCAATGTAAGGCGCTGGTATCTGTGATACAGTTTATACTAGTAGGTACAGGTACCCCTTTTTGTTCGATTGGCGCCCTTATGCCGCGTGCGTTAAGAGCTGCCATGGGGTATCTGTGACTGTGGCCCACCGTACCAATGTCCCTCCTATTCAATGTTCCCCAAAACTGTGCGCAACCCGCAAAGTAAAATGTAACATTATTTTTTGTACCTATAAACATTTATCTTATCTTATCTTTCTCTAACCATTCAACAGATATCAGACAACCTCCTCGCGAACTACCTCGAGGAATATGACGAGGTCCCGTGGGACGCGCTGCGGTACCTCTTCGCGATCATCAACTACGGAGGACACATCACCGATGACTGGGACAAGCGCGTGCTCATTGCCTATATCAACCAATTCTTTTGTGAGGAAGCCTACGAGACACCCTACTACAGGTAAAAAGGACCATGCCTCTTGCACATCGTCAACTACCCCTTAGACATTATCAACTACTTCTTAGACATCATCAAAGTTCCCTTAGATATCAATTACTACCTCTAAGACATCATAAACTACCTCTTAGACATTATCAACTACTTCTTAGACATAATTAACTAGCCCTAAAATATAATCAACTGCCTTTTAGACTTTATAAACGACCTCTTAGGCATCATCAACTACCCCTTAGGTATCATCAACTACCTCTTAGACATTACAAACTACATGTTAGACATTATCAACTTCTTCTTAGAAATCCTCAACTACCTCTTAGACATTATCAACTACCTCTTTGCCAACATCATTATGACTTTGAGACTCGACAAATTGGGCCAACAAATTGGCAACGCCCGGCTGTATTCGGCCTGTTGTTCTGTTCTTCATTTCTTTAAAAATATTCTTTTGACTCAAAGAAACACCGAACTAAACCCCCTAGAACCAGCATCACTTATAAAATTACAAGCAAAAGTTGACCCCACAGAAACAAAAAGTAGCTATCAATAGAAATTACAAGACGTAATTTTGACCATTGTCTAATATCCGAAAGTCAACCTTATTGCATTAATGTACGTTTTTACTTCAAATGCATCTACTGGAAAGATATTACATTTAGAAATGCACGTCAATCGAAGCTCATTTGGAACTTCATTTCAAAATTTTCATTGGAACATAAAAACTGTGGAGTAGTCAAAATGAAGTAACAATTTTTTTTGGTTCATAAGAAAGGATTGTTTTCAACTTTATTGTGTACTACGTAAGTAGACTCGGTGAACTAAAGCGATACGCATGCATTTTTTTTATTATCTTAATTTTTTTTTTTCTTGAAACCGACCGTACTGAGTCGAATACATCTACCAAATTTAAAATACTCCCGACATTTTAGCTTTAAATTAGCATCTCATAAACGGCTGACCGATTTAATAAAACATAGACAATACAAGGTGTTGTTTTGGTTAGTGACACCCGACTCAAGGACGATAGTTTAAGGCCCAGAAGGAAGCACAACTAGCGCACCCAATGAAAAAAAAATTTACGGTGGATATTTTAGATAATACAGGGGCTGGTCGATAAAGCAGTGGCTCTGCCCAAAAAACTCGTTAAAGACCAGAACACATAATCGGCTGAATTTCGTCCTACTTACAAAATTTTGCTTTTTCAACATACCTCAATACGCGGAAGGACATGTTTCTTTATTCTTTTTCGGCCAGTTTTAGTATACATATCACTGTCAATAAAATGGCTAGAACAAACCACGCTAGAATCCTTCGGCTTAAAAAAATCATCGCCTCTTTCTTTTGCTACTATTTGCCGCCATTTTTCTCTTTGGATCTCATTTTTTGGGAATCTAAAATAGAATAGACTCCATACAATTTACGTAAAATAATAATAAAAACTAATATTCGAAGAGCGACTCCATTATCTAAAACTTACTATGTTCAAATTCATAAGTTTGCCGTCGTCTTTTAGCTTACGAATAAAGCAACGGGAGAGAAAGAGACAAGAGACGTGTCTCCTTGTTCGGAATAAATAATAATTATTGCAAGTTTTAGGGCAAATTTTGCTATTAATCCATTAAATTATGAAACTTTGAATTAATTCTTACCGAAAATACGAAACCCCATCCTTTATCGACGCTTTTCTCGTATGGTTTTTGCATTTTTTTATGCTACATTTTGGCATGTTTACCTGTCAATGGCTAGCACTCGACTAGGAGCAACTAAGTGCCCATAGAGAATTTGGACATCTAATTTTCCAGACACCTTTCAGAGTTATATGCACTATCTAGTTTTATCCTTGATCGAAGCAAAGAAAACTAAGTTGGAAATGCCTTCGGCGGCCCTAGCGACATCTGCAACTAGCAAAGGAAGATGTTCCATTACGCTTAAGGTCCAGTAGTAGGCATAACTAGCGCCGTCAATGAAAAAAAAATCATCTTCTTTTTGGATGCGTTTTTTGCTAAAAACTCTTCAGTAAGTTGTCAACGCTAGGCTTAACTATTTTTAGGACCTAAGGTTTGGGTTCCAGATCCTAGAACCTTGCAATGCAATTGATCCTCGCCAAATGTGGCCACGATTGCCTCGGCCGAATGCGTTGATCAAATAGTTCAGCCTCGCGTTGAGAAATTGCAGGAGAGAGAAACTCATCCAAAAAGAAGATATGATTTTTTTTAATTGGCGGCGCTAGTTATGCGTCTTACTGGGCCTTAACGAGTGATATTGATTCGTCACGAGGTCCACAGATTGTCGAGTATCCCATCGTACCACATCCCGCGCGATGGTTCTCTGGAGTCCTACCGCGACTTCTTGGACCTTCTGCCGGGCGCCGAGCGCGCAGAGTCGCTTGGCCAGCACGCCTCCGCTGATGTCGCCACTTTAGCACAGGTATGCACCACGGTTCTTCTTAAGGCTGGAAGATAGTAGTGTGGCGGGAAATTCAAAATTTTCACAGTTTTTTACATTCTGTAGCTAAACTGGCTATTTTTGTTCAGCGATTTTTCGTTCGCGGCAATAACATAGTATTATTTTCATTATTGTAAAGAAAACAATAATCGTTTTCGTTTTTGTCTCGTTTTTCTCCATTTTCGAGAACACGTTCCGACACAAAGCAAACAAATGTCTACATTCAGAAAAAAACAAAAGAGAATCGAAGATTTTTTTCTTTATTAATATTACAAAAAATGTATCTGAGCTATGCCTGCCAGTATTTTTTTTTTCTTACCAAAGATTATGTCATTCTCACTACTTTTTGATCTCCCCTCGCACATTTACACACACAGCGCACCCTCAGAATAGGACAGACATAACTAAAAAAATCAAATTGTTGGAAAATCAAGAAAGAAGTTTTAGAATTTGGAACATTCAACATTGGCTTTAAATTGTTCAATTGTTTCGTATGAAAACATATTAAATATTTTATTGCTATACTTAGTTTGTTTTATATTTTATTGTTTCATTTTATGAAAAATTAACTTTAGTATTTATTTACATTTTTAAATAAAGGGTAACAATTAGGTCTTTATGCTACAAAAAAAATTTTTTTAAAAGACTGATTTAGTTATGTGTCTCTTTTCTTTGACATTAGATAGACCCATTCCTTATTAGAGATCAATACTTAAATTTAAAAGACTGTCTTTCCTACACTGAATAATAAAATATTTTCTTATCCTTTGTTTAGTCCAGAAGCAGCGCTATATATACGGTTTAGGTCAATCCACGAGTAAACTTGCGACGTCACACTCACTTCACTTTTGACCAAACACTGATCGTGTCCTTCCCAAACCGAGGGGCGCGGGTGGAAGAGGGGAGTGTGAGAGAGACCGAAGTTAGTTTTTTCCTTTTTCGACCATGACAATGCCTTTGTTTTAATTATTCACCTGATAGAGCATGCCATTTTGTGTCCCTCTATGACCTTAACTCAATATCCATGATTTTTTAATTAGGTCTCTCCTATTCTGAAGGTGCGACAGGTATGGCTCAACAGCTTTCGTGAGATAGTTCGGTGGGGAAAACGCGTTCGCTCGTAACGTCTGACCAGAGGAAAGGGTTCGATGGTTGATGGTCCGCGGTCTGTTCTCAGGATGCCCTCATCATGTGTTCGACACTGTTCCTGCTGTCGTCGACCGGAGGCGGTGGCGCCGGTGGAGGCGAGGATCAGAAGGTAATTCACGAGATCCTCATTTCACCGAAACTTCATAACCATCAGTAACGATTTGATAGCAGGATGCCTACTATCGCACTTCTGTGTGTCAAACACAATGGGCATTGATCAGTGAGGCGTCGATTGTCGTAAATTGAAAACCATTTCAAGGAATAGGGATACTGATTACTATTATTATCTTTAATATAAACGGATTATTAATATTTATCGCCAAAAATGTTTACTTCATTTTACTTTCGATGATGTCATCATAGCCTCTAATGCGGTAGTTCCATTGCCTACAAATATTTAGAAAAATACATTCGACAACAACAACTGTCAAAAGTGTCAAATAACTGAGAAAATAACCTTCTTGTTGACTTGACACTGACATTTGTCAAACGTCAACATATTTTTATTTTTTAAAAGCATGTATGAATGGAATTTCTTTCGTTCGACCGTGGCAGCAAGCGCACGCGTATTGAGTTAATATCTCACCAAATTAAATATTAAAGTTAATCGGACCAATTGTGTGTGCGGCGTCATAATTATCCACTGCGGGGAACCATACGATTGGCAGAGTCTAACCGGCGAATCAAACAGCGGTGTAACGCAAACAACAACACTAACTGCTCCGTGGCGAGCAGCCCGCCTGAGCTGAGTACCTACGACACCGGTCCGGCAGTCCGGCAGCGAAACGAAGCGAGCCTGTGAGTACCTATAACCACTTCTATCGACTGGCGCATCTACAATAGCCGCAAAACTGCACAACAGCACCTTTATGCGTGAGACCACTGAGACAGACGAAGGCACGTCTACTGACCCGATCGCCTCTGTATCTGACCCTAACGTCCCATTTCTTGAGGATGAGTCTCCTTCATACGTCACAACTCGAAAGGTAAAAGGCAAGCTTCAGGGTACAAGTCTCTATGAAGAATCAGTGTTGACTATTCTTAAACAAATGCAACAGCAACAAGACCTGCAGTTCGCTACGTTTACGATTGGCATGCAGGAGATTAAATCACAGTACGCTGAAATCACCAAAAATCATCTAGATCTCAAAGCAAGCGTGTCTTTCCTGGACGCCAAGTACGAAGATGTGACTACCAATGTTTCTCAACTGTCACAAAAACTCAAAGAAACCGCGAGCATCCAATCTACTCAGGCCGCAGCTATAGGAAAGATTTCTGATCTTGAGGAGACTGTGGAGGAACTCCGGCGCCAATCACGCTCCAAATGCATGGAGGTAAAAAACATGCCCATCGCTAAAGGGGAAGACTGCCAGGGCGTGATGCAAAAACTTTTTACGGCATTGTCTCTTGATATCAGCCCACATCAGATTACTGAATGCTATCGTCTACCTTCGAAAGGTAACAATTACGGTGGATCTCTGATTGTCGAAACTTCTAGCTTGGGCACCAAAAACTTGATCATGGGAGCGCTGAAAGACTACAACCTCAGAAACAAACATAATCCGCTCAATACAGAAGATCTAGGGTTTTCGAATAAAAAACCCATTTTTGTGACCGACTTCCTAACCCCCAAGGCAGCTACACTGTACTACCATGGCCGAGATCTCAAGAGGAACCATGGCTATAAGTTTTGCTGGACAACGGCGGGAAAGGTGTTTGTTAAAAAAGGAGACACCACCCCTTCGATGCAACTGAAAACCGAAGAACAGGCAATTTCTTTAAAAAATAGTTCGGGCTGACTCCATGCTGAAAAACCGTTATCATCGTTGCGTATAATACTAGACGTCTTGGTTACACTTTTCCTACTACTCATAACCAAAAAGCATTTGCCAATTCATGATTGCTATATTTTTTATTTTCTATCAATACATATTATAATAAACTATATATTTACTTACATGATCTTATCTTTATATTGTTATATCTATTTTAAGCACCAACTTACATCATTACACCACGAACGCACTTTTACACCACCACAACATCAAATCAGGGAATTCATTTTTGAGCTTGTAAAAGTTTACTTCCCCTTAACAACTAAACTGCGGACAACATTCGCACCGCCAGAGGCAGCCGATATTGATCAAGCCATTCTATGCCCTAACCCAAAGCAACAGAACCCCATTCACCCACTAATACTAACCTGCCTACAACGTAAAACTACATGTCCAATTCCTAAACACACATTATTTACACCTCATCTTTTGGTGAAGTACCCACTAGGAGAAAAAAATAAACAAACTCAATCCGTCTACCAGGCCGATAAACAACAAGTCTGGATTGCATTTCTCAACATTTGGACAGTACTGCACAACTATCTACTTGTTTCTACCTACACTTCTACATACAAAAATTTCAACAACGTTACAACCTACTACTTAGAAAAATAATGGCGAATATGTATGACTTAGTATCCGACCTAGACGAGACAACCTTGCTTAATAGTTACCTAGTTTCTAAATCAACAATGTGCAAAGAAAAATTACAAATTAATAAATCATGTCTTACAATTTTGACACAAAATATTAGGAGTATTGATAAAAACTTGGATGCACTTGCGGTATTTATAACAAAATTAGACTTTGAGGTCGATATAATTATTTTAACCGAATGCTGGCTGACACCGTTTCATCCAAATTATTCTCTCATTGGCTACAATTATCACCCGTCTAATACCTTTTTTAACCAAAATGACGGGCTCGCCATATTTAGCAAAGAAAATCTAAAAATAAAAATTAGTGAACCTCCAATTACTGATGGTTACGCCCGTTTGGGAACTTTTTGGTTCTGATGCTGGCGGGCCGATGGTTGGCATCGGAACGGGCTCGCGGCTGTCTTGGAGCGGAAAGAGACCTTGGTTTCTTGCTTGTGGATGCCGCGGGTCAATCCACCTCATTTCGGGGCTGGCCTTAAAGTCATGCGTGACAGAGAAAAATGTTCAAATCAAAAGTGAAAAAGTAAAAATCAGAACTGTCGCAATAATAACAATCACGTCAAAAACTGTGTCAGACTATGTGAGATGAAAATAAATAACTAAAATAATTTATACCAAGAAGTCCAGTGTCACCGCCGTCGTTGCCATTCGCCGCCCTCATTGCCAGTCGCCGCCCTCGCATACGGATCGTCCCTCGGCATACGCAGGTGAGAAGCCTGGGTAATTTCTTAACCTTTGTGCAGCCGACGAGTACCACCGGTGTCCGCCTGATCCGCCCGCAGAATACAGTCCACCTAATTCCCAGTCGCGCCGCACCATATTTTGGTCCCTCTCGCCGGATTTTGGATATTTCTTGAAATATCGACCTGGTTGAACCTTGGTATACCGCCTCCACATAGTCACGCATCCCTAGGGATATTTCTTGTTCACATCGCATAATTACCGCATAGCCCTCGAGTTCGACTGCTATTTTACTTATTTAAGTAAAATAGCTTTTGTTTTTCTCGCGCCGTCTTGTAGTGGCTATTTTACTTAATTATTATTAATTTAGTCTTAAACAATCGCTTCGCCGCTCTGCTTGCAGAGCTGATCTGTGTATGTAACCGCATTTCAAGGTATACAATTGATTAATTAGCGTACTCAAATACCTGATTGACAATGTCTGCGGAGAGAAAGCTCAAGCTTCTCGAAGCAAAACGGGAGTTATATTTCTCTCAAATATCAAACCTTTTCAGCTCGATAGCTAAGCTTCACGATGAAAGAACGCAACAAGTATTTTTGTCGCAAGCCCGGCATAGTGACAAGCTACGGGCGGAATATGTTCAAATTGTAGATGACATCAACCTACTGAACTTGGAGATAAATCCCGACTATACCATAAATTATCAGTCTGTAAGTGCCTTCGACGAGTTATTCTTCTACATGAAGGAAGCGGCACATCGTTACGAGGCCAAGAAAAACCCGTCAGCTGACCAAATATCCTCAGCTGTCGCATCTGCTTTATATCACCCTGGGCAAAGAATAAAAATTCCCAGCATTGAGTTACCATCGTTCGACGGAGAAATCGAAAATTTTCCGTTTTTCTTCGAAACCTTCAAACGGGTGATTCATGACAATAGGGACCTCAATGACTCAGAGCGAGTTCACTACCTGCTCAGCCATCTCACGGGCAAGGCCAAGAACATCTGCGCCGGTGTGGTGCCTGCCGGGGAAAATTATAATCTGATTTGGGACGCACTGGTGGACAAATACCAAGACAACAGGGCATTGGCCACTACCTATTTGAACCAGTTACTATCTTTCAAGAGTGTGAATAGCCCTTCAGCGAGCAATCTGGAGGGATTTGTTGACAAGTTTGCTGCTATCATAGCGGCGTTGAAGCAGCTGAAGATACCAGACCTGAGTGACTTCATCTTTGTACACCTTGGATTGAAATTAGTCGATGTGGATACTGCGAAGAACTTCGAGATGTCCATCAGAGGTGAAACTGAAATGCCAAGGTGCAAGGAATTCCTGAAGTTCGTTCGCGAGCAAGTAAAGATCCTCGAACGCACATCCAAGGAACCAAAGTCAATTTCAACGAAGAGTGGTTATTCCCCATCCGTTTCGAGCACTCGTAATGTCAATGCTAGACCAATGATGCCACGTGCGTTAGTCAGCACTCAACAAATACAAGCGCGAGGCAGTGACTGCAAGCTTTGTAAGGGAAGTGGGCACGCACATTGGTTCACCTGCAACAAATTTCAAGATCTTTCGCCATTAGACAAATTTAAGTTTGTGAAAGATAACCGCTTCTGCATAAATTGCTTGAGCAGCCAGCATACGGCCTTTTACTGTAATTCGACAACAACGTGCCGAAAGTGTAACGCAAGGCATCACACGCTGCTGCATTTTGGAAAGGTAGCCACTCAGGCACACCATAGCACGGCTATTTCTGGAGCCGACGAGGCTGAAATTGAAGAGGTGGTTGCTACTTTAGATGACGTCGAGGAAGAATCGAGTGAAGAGTCATGCTCCCCAGAGGTGTCGCTTTGTACACTATCTTCTACACAGAGTGGACCAGGTACGACGCAAGTTTTAGCTACGGCAAAGGTTTACGCGACCAGCCGCGACGGTCGTGACGTGGTGATTAGATGCCTCCTAGATCCTGGGTCGCAAAGGCATTACATCACTAGTAAGTGTTGTGCCAAACTGAGACTGAAGATTAGGGCAAATGCACCAGTCATTGTTAAGGGTATTGGTGGTGCCTCACAGGTATTGAAGGGTGAGGTAGATGTCCGCTTTAAATCGCGCTTCGATATCGGCCCAAGCTTCAACATTCAGGCACTAGTGCTTGGCCAAATTACGAGTGATTTGCCAACGTGCCAGATCAAAACAGAATTCTTGGAAGGCATGAAAACAATCCCAATGGCAGATGACAAGTGGGGAACTCCAGGCGAGATAGACCTGTTGATTGGAGTAAATCTTTTTGCTGAGATGCTGTTACCCGGGAAGATTCTCGGTCAGCCAGGATTCCCTGATGCACTTGAAACGGTACTAGGCTACGTTATTATGGGTGAAGCTCCAACGAGGTCACCGATTACAACGTCTGTTGCATTTCACACAATTGCTACAACTGAACCACCACTAGATGCACTACTTAAAAGGTTTTGGGAATTGGATGAGGTTGAGGTCAAACAAAGTTTGAGCTCCGACGAAAGGCAATGTGAAGAATTCTATGAGGCCACAACAACAAGAGATAATGCTGGGCGTTATGAAGTCGCTTTACCATTCAAAGAAAGCCCAGACTTACTAGGTGACTCCCTTCAGGGCGCCAAGCGTAGATTTGCATATTTGGAACGCAAATTTGTGGCAAGCCCCAATCTCAAGGCGGCTTACGATGACGTAATTAAGGATTACCTGGATAAGTCGTACCTGTCTCCAGTGGATGAAGGAGATTCAGATACTGGAACGAACTTCTACATACCCCACCACGCAGTTTTGCGAGAGGACAAACTAACTAGCAAGGTTAGACCAGTTCTAGATGCTAGCGCTAAGTCTAGCAGTGGGTTTTCGTTGAATGACATTTTACGCACAGGTCCCAATCTACAACGAGATTTGTTCACTATTCTTCTGAATTTGAGGCTTTTTCCGATTGCCATATCTTCCGATATACGACAAATGTATCTCAGAATTGGAGTTCGTCAGCAGGATAGACGTTTCCAACGTATTTTGTATCGATACAACGTTGAAGAAGAACGGAATCAAGCCGATGAAAAGTCAACAATTCTGCCTCAATTGCGAACCTTCGAATTCAACTGTGTTGCATTTGGATTGAAGAGTAGCCCATATCTGGCAATGCGCACGGTGGCACAATTAGCCGAGGATGAGGGCAAACGGTACCCGATCGCCAAAGAAATTGTTGTTAGAGATTTGTATATGGACGATGTTGCAAGCTCATTGATGAATGCTGAGCAAGCTATTGCAGCGTCACACGAGTTGATCGATCTGTTCGAGGCCGGGGGGTTCCAGTTGGTGAAATGGAGTAGTAACTCTAAACAAGTGCTGGAACAAATTCCAGTAGATTATCGGCTCTCACAGAGCGTGGAATTCGATAAAGATGAGTCTTTGAAGATTTTGGGTCTCTGCTGGCAACCTAATGATGATCAATTTGCGTTCAAGGTAACAAAGGATGAGCGACCTTGTACGAAACGACACATGCTGTCCTCAGTTGCACGCTTATATGATGTTCTAGGGCTGGTGGCTCCCGTAGTCCTGTATGCGAAGCTTCTAATTAAGGAACTTTGGCTGTTAAAAATTGACTGGGATGAAACACCTCCACAGCGAATTATGCGCTTGTGGAGCCAATTTCAAGCAGAACTTCCAGACATTGCAAAGATGAGATTTCCTCGTCATATCGGAGTGCTTGATAAATGTTATACAATTATCGTTGGGTTTGCTGACGCTAGTGAGAAGGCTTATGGTGGTGTAGTATATCTTCACGTCACTACCCCATCCGATGACACAACAGTGAGGTTAGTATGTGCTAAGTCTAAAGTCGCGCCACTAAAGGTGGTTTCCTTGGCACGCCTCGAGTTGTGCGCTGCCCTGCTGTTGTCGAAGTTAATAAAAAGAGTTTACGATAATTACAATGGCCGATACCCAATTAATTCGGTGATTGCATTCTCAGACTCAACAGTAGCTTTGAGTTGGATTCATGCTTCGCCACATAGATGGCAAACCTTTGTAGCGAACAGAGTTTCGAAAATTCATGATAACTTAACTGCTGAACATTTCTATCACATAAAAGGGATTGAAAACCCAAGTGACTGCCTTTCAAGAGGATTGACGCCCGCACAGCTTGTAGATCATACTTTGTGGCGGGAAGGTCCTCCGTGGCTCTATAAACCTAGAGCGCAGTGGCCTATAAGACCATTCCTACCGGGTGAGGTTTCAGAGATACCGGAGGCAAAATCAGTGGCACTAGTCACTACTGTACCAGCAAAGCCATATCTATATACGTTGGCCTGCAAGTTCTCGTCTTGGTCAAGGGTGTTGCGTATCATATGTTACGTGTACAAATTTCTTAAAAAAATACCTAGGGGCCATATCAATAGTTCTGATCTGGAATTCTGTGAACGAGAAATTGTTAAAGTAGTTCAGCTCGTGCATTTTGGGGATTTAATCAGGAGTCTCCGCAGCGGGACAAAGTGTCCTCCTGTACTTCAAAGATTAAATCCGTTTCTTGAAAATGGAGTAGTACGCGTTGGTGGTCGATTGGCAAACTCAGATGAGAGTTTCAACTATAAGCATCCCGTGTTGCTTCCTAATAAGGATCCAATTGTAGAAATGCTCGTAAGATTCTATCATTGCAAAAACTTGCATGCTGGACCCGAACTCTTGATGTCAGTTTTACGTACTAACTATTGGATACTAGCAGCCAGGCGATTGATTCGAACCATTATTGCCAAGTGCAATATTTGCTTTCGTTTCAAGCCACGCCCTAATTTCCCAATGATGGCAGATCTTCCGGAACTTCGAGTTAAGGAAGTTCATAAAGCATTCTTTCATACTGGTTGTGATTACGCCGGTCCATTTAATGTGACGCCTTACCGGGGAAGAGGTATTACCAGTCGAAAGGCGTATATTTGTCTATTTACCTGCTTAACTACGCGCGCCGTACACATTGAGCTCGCTAGCGATTTAAGTACGGCCTGTTTCTTGGCAGCGCTGAAAAGGTTTCTTTCCCGACGTGGACCGGTCCACTGCCTCTACACAGACCATGGAACCAATTTTATTGGGGCACGAACTTACTTAAGAGAATTGTATTTGTTCTTGGAGAATAACTACAGGCTGGTTTGGGAGCGCGAACTAGCCGCAAACCAGATTAATTGGAAACTTATTCCACCGCATGCCCCTCATTTTGGAGGTTGTTGGGAGAGCAATGTGAAGAGTGTCAAATCTCATTTGTATAAGGTTATCGGACTCCAAATATTAACGTTTGAGGAACTGTCCACCGTATTGATCCAAATAGAGGCACTTCTTAACTCACGTCCGCTGACTGCGTTAAGCATTGACCCGTCAGAGCCGACCGCCTTAACACCAGCTCACTTCTTAAGTACAGTCCCACTTAAATGTTTGCCAGCTTCTGAGATAACCGATTCCGTTCCACATCTTCTCAGTAGATATGAACTACTAGATCAGATGGTGCAATCTTTTTGGAAGCGATGGCGTTGTGAGTATTTACATACTCTACAAATTCGGCAAAAGTGGAATACTCCGGCATTCCCCGTAAGGGAAGGACTGCTTGTGGTTGTCATGGAAGACAACTTGACAGCCTTACATTGGCCGTTAGGGATAATCGTAAAAACTTTCATAGGTAAAGACAACGTTGTTAGAGTGGCCTTAGTGAGGACTAAAGCCGCAACTTATAAAAGACCAGTGGTGAAACTATGTCCATTGCCATCGCAGTGACATTGTTTGATTGTCTGGGGAGGTAGGTAGTTAAGAGTTTTGTTTTATTTTATCTTAGGTAGGTAATTTCTTTGTTTTGGCAGTTATGCAGATTAACTTTTATTTATTTTAATTTCAGTAAGAATTTTGTTTTGTTTTATCTTAGGTGAGTTCTTTGTTTTGTTAGCTAGGTGGATTATTATTTATTTATTTTAATTTCAGTGATAATTTTGTTTGTGTTATCTTATGTGATTTCTTTAATTTGCCAGTTAGGCGGATTATTTAGTTATTTAATTTCAGTTTGGCATTTAGGTGGTTTATTTGATAATTTGGTTTGGTTTTCAATTTGCCAACTCTTAAGTGATTATGTGATTAGGATGGTAATAACAAGGTTCAATTAGCCAAAATTTCAAATGTTGAAAGGACCGCATCCTTTCAAGGCTGGGGCCATGGTTACGCCCGTTTGGGAACTTTGTGGTTCTGATGCTGGCGGGCCGATGGTTGGCATCGGAACGGGCTCGCGGCTGTCTTGGAGCGGAAAGAGACCTTGGTTTCTTGCTTGTGGATGCCGCGGGTCAATCCACCTCATTTCGGGGCTGGCCTTAAAGTCATGCGTGACAGAGAAAAATGTTCAAATCAAAAGTGAAAAAGTAAAAATCAGAACTGTCGCAATAATAACAATCACGTCAAAAACTGTGTCAGACTATGTGAGATGAAAATAAATAACTAAAATAATTTATACCAAGAAGTCCAGTGTCACCGCCGTCGTTGCCATTCGCCGCCCTCATTGCCAGTCGCCGCCCTCGCATACGGATCGTCCCTCGGCATACGCAGGTGAGAAGCCTGGGTAATTTCTTAACCTTTGTGCAGCCGACGAGTACCACCGGTGTCCGCCTGATCCGCCCGCAGAATACAGTCCACCTAATTCCCAGTCGCGCCGCACCAACTGATATGAACTGCTTGTTGCTGGAGACTGAAAAAGACCTAACCATTGTGGCGATATACAGGTCGCCTACTTTAGCCTTTTCTGACCCTGCACGCTTTATGACCAATCTCGATAGTCTGCTCGAGAACGTCAAGACAAAATCTTGTATTATTACTGGGGACATAAATATTGACATTAACCCAGAAAATAACGACGCAAATAGTGAAGACTATTTAAATACAATCACATCTCATGGTTTTTTTCCAGCACATTTCTATCCCACTCATGACAAAACCTGTTTGGATCATTTTCTAATTAAATCCCCTAACAGTTCCTCGACAGTAGTATGTCAGTCTTCAATAACAGATCACTACACTGTAATCTGTACTGTCAACACAAATTCTAAACCTAAGGCCATTGCCCCAAAAACTGTATCAGTCATTGACTATGAGGCACTCAAACTTGATCTCGAGGACTTCGACTGGATAGGTATCTACAATAATTCTGACATTAACTGTGCTACAGAGGAATTCATAAATATAATTATCAAATACATAGACGCAAATAAAACTACTAAAATAATACCATACAAAAAACGCAAAATCAAGCCATGGATATCGCCCAGTCTATTGAAGTGTCTAAGTAACAAAGATAAACTTCACATGAAACATAGAAAATATCCTAACGACGAACATATAAAAAATACCTATTTAAAATACAGAAATACCTATTACTATATTGTTAAAAATGTGAAATTAGAATATGAAAAAAATCTTATTGAAAAAAACTCAGGGAATAGTAAATCTATGTGGAAGGCAGTAAAATCTGTATGTAACCTAAACAACACTAAATCAAAAAACCTTAATCTACTAGACTTAAAAAGTACACCCAGGGATTCGCTAAATACCGTAAATGATTTCTTTGCAAATGTAGGAAAACACCTTGCTAGTGACATATTATTATTGACTCAAACTTGCACAACGGAACATCAATTAGCCAATGAAATTCAATTAAATCTTAACACCCCTTCAAATTCACTATTTATAACCCCAGCTACCCCATATGAAGTCCAAAAACTAATAAATAACCTAAAAACTGATAGTGCTCCTGGACACGATGATATAGCTCCAAAATTAATAAAAAACATATCACCATATATTATAAATCCATTGACTGATATAATTAACAAAAGCATTTCTCTAGGTATAGTTCCCAACGCTCTTAAAAAGTCTCAAATATGTCCAATATATAAAGAGGGTGAGCCTTCAGACACGTCGAACTACCGCCCAATTTCACTGTTATCAGTGATTGCAAAGCTTTTAGAAAAAGTTGTCAATAATCGGCTCCTTAAGTATCTGGAGGAGGCTAAACTACTATCACCTAACCATTTCGGCTTTCGTGCAAACAAATCAACTGAAGATGCAGTAACAACTCTGGTCAATTCTATAACTGATGCTCTTGACAGCGGGGATAAATGTTTGGCGGTATTTCTTGATCTTAAGAAAGCTTTCGATACTGTCTCGGTTTCAATACTTCTAGCAAAACTGGAACAAATGGGAGTGAGAGGAGTGGCTCTCTCTTGGTTCAAGAGCTACCTTACAGGCAGATCTCAATGCGTTAAACTTTGTGACTTTCAAAGTGACTACACTGAAAACCATTTTGGAGTTCCACAAGGAAGTGTGCTTGGGCCGACGCTTTTTCTGGCTTACATTAATGACTTATGTAACCTAGAGACGGCGTCGGCCCAAATACAGTCATATGCTGATGACACGGTTATTTTATTTAAAGGGAGTTCATGGCATGACTTGAAAACAGGAACAGAACAGGGACTTATCCCAGTAGCAACATGGCTCCAAAAAAATCTACTCACTCTAAACGTTAAAAAAACCAAGTATGTCTGTTTTACCATCACCAACGCTACTTCTCCACCCGATGACTATAAAGTACTATTACATACCTGTGGGTCCACAAGTAACAACTGCAACTGTAAAAACCTTGAAAGGACAGACAAAATTAAATATCTTGGGATAATCATCGATGAAAATCTTAAGTGGCAACACCAAATTAAACAAGTAACATCAAGAACCCGTAAATTAATACATATTTTTAAGAAACTCCGTCTAATGTCAAATCCTAAAGTCACAAGAATTATTTATTATGCACTCTGCCAATCAACTTTATCGTATTGTATTGCGGTTTGGGGAGGCGCTGCTAAAACTAGACTTATAAACGTAGAAAGAGCACAGCGCGCTGTACTCAAGGTCGCCTATGGAAAACCATATCGCTACTCAACCTCACAACTTTATCAAGACACAAAATTTCTAACTGTAAGACAGATTTTCATCCTAGCTATTTTAACAAAATTTCACAAAACATCCTTATTTACAAGAAACGTGCCTAACAGATCCATGAGAGTCGAATTATGGAAAACTCCAAAAACATATACCACCGGATTTGCAAAACGTTTTTATAACTTTCTTGCTGCCACACTTTACACTTACATCAACAAAACATTAAAATTTTCCACATTTTTGAAGTACAAATTTAAAAAAGTTCTGCGCGAATGGTTAATGAAACTAAACTACGACGACACTGAAACACTAATAACATATTAGTCAAAGGTGTTTAGTTGTGTAAGTGCTTGTATCAACCTAATAAAATTACTAAAAACTACAATATTTTATGTCTGTGCAACATCACTTTAAATATTAACAGTACCTACCTATTATTTATCTATCAATAATGTATCTATTAATATAATTATTATATGTCTATATCTATTCATATTTATGTTATGTTTTTAAGAGTATGTAGCACACTATGTATAATTTCATTATTATCTTACGATAAGTAACTTTTTTGAAAATTACAACGCCTACTCTATTGTAGGCAAGCGCAATTTAATTCCACCGTTAGAGCGGAAGACCGGTTACCCATAAAACAGAGTTATTCTAGTTTGGGGACTGGGAACCTAATTTTAAGTACAAATAATTATAGTTCACTCTACCTAAGTTCAAAATGTAAATCTTATAGAGCAAATAGAGCAAATGAACTTAGTACATAATGCCAGTGGTGACGTAATTAATAAAAAAAAAAAATGACATAAAATATTAAGAAAATATTAAAATTAGTTTCTTATATTTGTCTATGTTTTCGATTTATAGAATAAAAAATAGGATTTGACGATGCCCATTGCTTTTAAAAAACTCTAGTGATGTCATACATCACGGAGAGGTAAAGGTTCCACTGAAGCACAGAGGAAAAAAAGAACTGAAGTAGCGTGGGGTAAATATCATACTTTTCAGTTTTTTTTAATTTAGTAGCGAAACGGACTAAACTGTAAGGATGGTATAGGTGCTGGACAAGCCTGCTCCATGTAAAACAACGACCCAGGCACTTCAGCGCCGAGTGGTCTCTTCACCCATCTAGTGGGAGTGAAGGTGCCACTGGACGCTGGATAATCATCTTATTACTTAGATGCAAAGGCCTTAGCTTTTTCGTTTAGCTAAACGGAGCTACCTATTTAAGCCCAGCGATATTTGTTTCACGACAGTGAAGTAAAACAGTTTTTTTTATTATTGTAAACAACAGAACCAATTTATGTTTTATTTTTAGCAAATCTCATAATTAGCTGTCCCGCCAAGATGCTTTATTTGAACCTAACCACGATCTTCTCCTATCACCGTCACGCCATCCAAAAACTTCTGCACCAAGACATAGTCACACGCCTTACTTTGCTCTTACAACACCGACAATGGTCCCAGGTGGACGAGCTCGCCTCCGAGATGTTGGTGAAGCTACCCGCCAAGATAGACCTGGAGACCACGGAGCGTATGATGGGGGCTGAGGTTTCCCAGCCGATGTGTGTCTCGCTACTACAGGAGATCGGCTACTACAATGTACTGGTCGGGTCCATCATCATCGGGCTGAAGGTGAGATAGTGGCCACTGGCCACCCCCTGGTGTCAGTGTTTTAGGCCGCCCAAAGGGCCCCTGACATGGCTTGAAGATTGTTATTAATCAACAACAACCGGAGCCAACGGTATAACCTTCCTTCCGAATTACAAAGGCGCTCATTATGATATTGAATAGAATAGAATAATCGTTTATTTAGACACCACACCACACACATAAATACAACAGTTGAGACAGGTACCTACACAATACACCGTGGAATTTTAGTGGTTTTAAAGCCGAAGGTATTTAGTTGCACTCGTGATTCTGAGCCGTATTCCAAAATTTTACTTCAAAACGAGCGAAAAAAAAAACACGTCCTAATACAAACGGCTATCGCCAATCGACACCATTTGTATGGAGAAGTGAATTTTTTTTCGCGCGTTTTGGAATGAAATTTTGTAATTCGGAAGGCAAAGTTTTTTGTTCGAAAGTCCGTTATTGGCTTAATCTTATCTTTAGACAATATTGAGAAACTAATTTCAATATTTTTTATTTTGGTTCAGTAGTTTGGATTTTACAACGTTTCAAAGATACGATTTTATGACCTTCACGCGACGGTCTGCATACTGTTGGCGGTCATAGGAACAAAACATTTTAGCGCATAAAAACAAAACTACTGAAGCAAAATAAAAAATATTGAAATTAGTTTCTCAATATTGTCTAAAGATAAGATTAAGCCAATAACGGACTTTCGAGCAAAAAACTTTGCCTTCCGAATTTGGCTCAGAATCACCAGTGCAACAAAATACCTTCGGCTTTAAAACCACTAAAATTGCACGGAGTATGCCTATGGTTCGGGTGACAGCGTGTACTGTGGTGTCCAAAAGGGTCACTGACTCAGCATGTGTCAACGGGTGACAGTTTGTCAGCCCGGGACGTTGGTATACTGTCAGTGGCCCGAATAAGTGACTGACGAGACAACAGCAACATAAATAGTAAAACTAGCGGGCACCCATCCATAGACTGGCCGCGCCGGAGGATGCTTGACTTTGCCTAGTTCAACAAGGCTATGAGTGTAGGCAGACTGTAGGCAATACGTTGGTGAAGCTACCCGCCAAGATAGACCTGGAGACGACGGAGCGTATGATGGGGGCTGAGGTGTCCCAGCCGATGTGTGTCTCGCTACTACAGGAGATCGGCTACTACAATGTGCTGGTCGGCTCTATCATCAACGGACTGAAGGTGAAACGAGGATGTTTATCCTGTTTTTCTTCAGATTTTTAACCAATAAAAGATGTTAATCTTCGAATACTTCGGACGGCTCCGAGCTCCCAATTTTGCAAGTGTTTTCCCGATGTTGAACATTGCCCTTTCCTCAAAATATGCGCCATCCCGTTATTGCACTAAGTTCTGAAAATAAGTGGTAAAATGGTACACACGACAGCACGTCAGAGTGTACATTTTTGTTGTAAAGTCGCCCGTAAGTAACGTAACCGAAGTAGAGTGCTAGCGTTTAAGGGTCGACTTGCTGCCGTGTGTACCTACACCGTAGAATACGTAGAAACTTAACACATTCATTCTGGCTGGCTCAGCGACCCAAAGTGGATCTTGGCCTCCGCAACCAAAAGACGCCAGCCCTCCCTGTCCTGCACTAACTCCCTTCAATCCAATAATCTTAACAGAAATGGTGTTATTTTCAGGAGCTCCGTCGCGCCATCGAAGGCCTGGTTGTGATGTCTGACATGTTGGAGATAATGTACACTTGCATCTTCGAAGGACGAGTGCCGACATTCTGGCAAAGAGGTTGGTTTAATGGTTACATAATAAATGGGACTTAAATCGAACTGTCTTTAGATATGATCTATCTATCCAGCCCATAAATAAAGCCCACTGCTGCTGGGAATAGGCCTTTTCCTTTTCACGCCAACCCCCTCAGTCTAATGCCAATCTCGTCCATTGTTCTCCCGCTGTTTTGCCAATTGTATCGACCCCCGGCAGAAGACCAAAGTCGAAGATGTGGGCGCGCGAATCTTAAGATTACTTAAGGCTAGAAGATAGCAGCGTGGCGGGAAATTCAAAATTTTCACAGTTTTTACATTTTGTAGCTAAACCGAGCTATTTTTGTTCAGCGATTATTCGTTCGCGGAAATAACAAAGTATTCTTTTCATTGTTGTAAACAACAGAGCAACAATAATTCAGCCGATTATGTGTTCTGGTCTACAACAAGTTTTTTGGGCAGTACCACTGCTTCGTAGACCAGAACCTTACCAGAATCTGGCTAGACGGGAGGACGAACGGAGGTCTACGGCAGTCACGGATTGGTGGCCTACAGTGGGTCGACGGTCGGTGGGTAGACCGAAAGCTCGATGGTTCGATGACATTAGATATGATGAGTAGTATAAAACAACGCTGTCCTGAGCTGATTGGGACTCTTCGCTCGTGGGAGTGAACTGAGTGTAAACACTGAATCTTGAGACATTCCGTCACTTTTACCCACAAAGAACTGGACGTCCCTACCATCACGAAACTCCTTAGCCAACTCCGTAGCTTATAACTATAGATGATGTGTCACTGCCGCAGTGACGTCCGTAACCTAATTACTCCTCATCATCATCATCAGCCCACCTCTGCCCACTGTTGGGTTTAGGTCTTTTTCCCCTCGCGCCACCTCTCACGGTCCCTCGCCATCCGCATCCATGGACCCTCCGCCGATGTGACAATGTTGTCCGACCATCGGGCTGCTGGTCTTCAGACAGATCGTCGTCCAGGGCCCTTAGCCTGTAACGCAATGGTGCCAAAATGGGCTCCCGGGTGACGGCTTCAATTACGATTTATTAATGCCGTCGGTCCAGTGTCGGTCCTTTTAATGTTTTTGTAGTACAGCAAAGAATCTTATGAGTCTAATTCTAGAGGATTAGTTCGCTGGTTGTAGGAGAATAATGAAAAAATCCCAGTTTTGTCCTTCTGGGACGCCATTGATACGCCATTGTGTTACAGGCTAAGGCCCCAGTTCTCGGGCGCCCTCCTCCATGTAACTCCTTACCTTCACCATATCCTTACCTTACCCTCCCCTCCGTTCCTAACCAGGCCGTCCCTCGATGAAGCCACTAGGCGCGTGGTGCCGTGAACTGTTCCTCCGTGGTTCACACCTCTCAGCCTGGGCTATGGCGCCGCGGTCGCCGCCCACCCTGTGTTGGCTCCCCGCGCTCGTTGCCCCCACTGGCTTCCTGACCGCGGTCATGCAGGTGGGTCACATCTGTCCCTGGGCCATAGCGCCGCAGTCACCATCTACTCTGTGTTGGCTCCCCGCGCTCTTGGCTCCTACCGGCTTCCTGACCGCGGTCATGCAGGTAGGTCACATTGGGTCACATCTGTCCCTGGGCCATAGCGCCGCGGTGGCGGCCCACCCTGTGTTGGCTCCCCGCGCTCGTGGCTCCCACTGGCTTCCTGACCGCTGTCATGCAGGTGGGTCACGTTGAGTCACATCTTTCCCTGGGCCATAGCGCCGCGGTCGCCGCCCACCCTGTGTTGGTTACCCACGCTCGTGGCTCCCAGGCTTCCTGACCGCGGTCATGCAGGTGGGTCACATCTGTCCATGGGCCATAGCGCCGCGGTTGCCACCTACTCTGTGTTGGCTCCCCTCGCTCGTGGCTCCCACTGGCTTCCTGACCGCGGTCATGCAGGTAGGTCACATTGGGTCACATCTGTCCCTGGGCCATAGCGCCGCGGTCGCCGCCCACCCTGTGTTGGCTCCCCGCGCTCGTGGCTCCCACTGGCTTCCTGACCGCGGTCATGCAGGTAGGTCACATTGGGTCACATCTGTCCCTGGGCCATAGCGCCGCGGTCGCCGCCCACCCTGTGTTGGCTCCCCGCGCTCGTGGCTCCCACTGGCTTCCTGACCGCGGTCATGCAGGTGGGTCACGTTGAGTCACATCTTTCCCTGGGCCATAGCGCCGCGGTCGCCGCCCACCCTGTGTTGGTTACCCACGCTCGTGGCTCCCAGGCTTCCTGACCGCGGTCATGCAGGTGGGTCACATCTGTCCATGGGCCATAGCGCCGCGGTTGCCACCTACTCTGTGTTGGCTCCCCTCGCTCGTGGCTCCCACTGGCTTCCTGACCGCGGTCATGCAGGTAGGTCACATTGGGTCACTTCTGTTCCTGGGCCAAAGCGCCGCGGTCACCGTTTACTCTGTGTTGACTCCCCGCGCTCGTGGGCCACACTGGCTTCCTGACCGCGGTCATGCACGTAGGTCATATTGGGTCACATCTGTCCCTGGGCCATAGCCGTTAGTTTGTTAAGACTAGTTTTTATCGCGCAGTCTTCATTTTTATGGGAGTGAGAGCTGTAAACGTTAGTCTTAAAGAATTCTGGTATGTCTGGAGGGCCATTTATTTTTTGACCCTTCAAAATTAAATTTGTTTCCAGACCACGGCCCGTGGTGAAGGCTGGCCCATCGACACTCTGTGCTGGGAGTTCACAGTAATGCCTTTGGAGGAGAGCGCCTTCGTGCGACCACCGAGGGACGGTGGGGTCTACGTAAGGTAATGTCTCTCGCAATGAGCCGTTTTCAAACAACAAGTTCAAAGCAGTTCATAGATGACGTTTACAGGCGTTGAAAAATCATTCAGTACATTTTGAGTACATGTTTTCAAAACTAAGGCCTTTGCATCTACGTAATGAGATGATTTATGCAGCAACCAGTGGCACCTTCACTCACACTAGATGGGTGAAGAGACCACTCGGCGCTGCAGTGCCTGGGACATTGTTTTAGATGGAGTGGGCTTGCCCAGGATCTGTACCATCCTGACAGCTTAGTCGACCTAGCCCACAGGAAAGACAAGTCAATACGTGTGGAGCCAACTAAGCCGCGGGTTATCCTAATACAAAATGTACTGAAAACAGATATCGCTATAACGCATGTGATACCATTGACCGATAAAAACGTGCCTGTGTGGGAGCCTTTAATGATGCCCGCCCACTGTTAGACATAGGCCTCTTCCCTGTCACGCCAACCTTCCTGGTCTCTTTCCAGTCTTGTCCATTGATTTCAAGCCGCCTTTTTGACATCATGGTGGTCAAATTGATTGAAAGACATCATAACCGGAGGACTAACTATCGGAAAGATTTTGCTTCCTAAACCTTATGATCCGCAATGTCATCGACCCTCTTACTGTCACCCCAGGGGCCAGTACCTGGAGGGGGCCAGTTGGAACAAGAAGGAGGGCTACCTGCAGGAGCCGCTGCCGATGCAGCTGGTGTTCCCCATGGCCCCGATACACTTCAAACCGATCAGGGCCACCGGGAAACGGATGCGCAGTGAGTATTGCATGCTTGCGTGGCGGTCGGATAGTTGGTGGTGGGGTGCTGAGGCTAGAAACTTCGCTCGCTCGTTCAATTAATATTTGAGCAATTGAAGAAAAGTATGAAGAGTAAAGTTAATTAGAATAGATCTAAAAGGCCGCTTTGCCCGGCACAGATCTAAAAGGCCACTTTGTCCGGCACAGATCTAAAATACCACTTTGCCCGGCACAGATCTAAAAGGCCACTTGGTCCGGTACGGATCTAAAAGGCCACTTTGTCCGGCACAGATCTAAAATACTACTTTGCCCGACACAGATCTAAAAGGCCACTTTGCCCGGCACAGATCTAAAATACCACTTTGCCCGGCACAGATCTAAAAGGCCACTTTGTCTGGCACATATCTAAAGTACCCCTTTGCCCGGCACAGATCTAAAAGGCCACTTTGCCCGGCAAAAATTTAAAATTTTACTTTTCCCGGCACAGATCTAAGAGGCCACTTTGCCCGGCACAGATCTAAAAGGCCACTTTACTCGGCACAGATCGCTACATCTGCCCGTGCTACTACTACCCGAAGCGGATGGGCGCATTCGTGGTGGCCTGTGACCTGCCCTCCGGGAAACAAACCCCGGACTTCTGGGTCAAGCGCGGAACCGCCATGCTTTGTACGCTCGCCACCTAACACTCGATCGGTTTTCGGGAAGCATCGGGAGGCACCGGAGAACCTAAGGCTGAAAGATAGCATTGTGGCGGGAAATTCAAAACTTTCACAGTTTTTTCCATTTTGTAGCTAAACTGAGCTATTTTTGCTCTGCGATTTTTCGTTCGCGGCAATAACATAGGTAGTATTCTTTTCATTATTGTAAACAACAGAACAGCAATAATTCAGCCGATTATGTGTTCTGGTCTACTAATGAAAAAAATACTTTTTTATTGCCGCGAACGAAAAATCGCTGAACAAAAATAGCTCAGTTTAGCTGCAAAATGTAAAAAACTGTGAAAATTTTTAATTTTCTTCCACGTTGCTATCGTCTACCCTCAAGAAACAATATGGCGCACCGTCATGGTCGGCAATAAATAGCTGTATTCTGTAATTGCAACATACGTATTATATTACTTCTTTGATTCTTAGTAGTTTGTTGTAGTTTTTAAATAAAAGGTGTTGGGATTATGTTTTACAAATAAACGATCGGTTAGAAGATTTTGGTGGTTTTAGTTTTAGATTACAACAATTCATTCGTAGTTAGATATTTTTTTGTATTTCGTTAACGGTTAAAGTTTCTTGTGTTTATGTCGGTGTAGCCGACTAGTTTCTGTAGTCGTTTCGACTAGTAAGATATTAGCTAGCATGTGCTCAAATATTTCCAGATGCTCATCAGCGTTCCTGTGGTAAGTTCTGCTTTGATGGGGCCTTCAACTATGTAAACGGACAATGAGAAGGTAAGTTAATTCCTTATAATACTTTATTTACAACTTACAGAATACTTACGAGTAATTCTTACAAACTAAACATTACAAACTAAACAATCCTCTATGTCACTGGGTATGTTATACAAATATAAAAGCTACTTCAATACAATTGCAAATTAATATACAGTAAGTACATACGTTACAGAATAAGTTAGCGTGACTCCACATAACATAAATAAGTAGTAAGCAAGTAACATTAAATAAATTAAATAAATGTTAGACAACAAACGAATTTCCTAAGAACGTCATTTTTATTCAGGTTTATTAGTTTCACTCTCCAGATTCATCATTAAGGAGCCGTTTTCAGCACAAATTCAAAAAGCATTTCATAGATGGCGCCATATTCCGCTTAGTACAGATTAATAATAATTTTGACAGCCGCATTCCGGTTTATGGCCACGCCTATACAGGGTGTTAAAAGACGGCCAACAAAGCCGTAAAGCATACCTTCCTGACACCAAGTTAAGTTAATTTAACTTTATGATATCGCTGGGAAATGAAAATATTTTTTTAGGTATAAAAAAAAATACTTTCGTCTAGCGCGCAATGTACGGCTTCGCAATTCGGGGGCGGTCTACGAGTTCTACGACACACAAAGCGCTTCGCGGGCCGCTTCTCACATTGTACAGCTCATGCAAGCTCGATCGGAAGATGTGGTGTGTGTGACCGTGTGTGTGGTACACTAAGGCTCAGTCAGCCACACGCTGGGATACCCTTTTTGTTCCATTGGCGCCCTCATGTCGCGCGCAGTAAGAGCTAGCATAGGGTATCCTAGACAGTGGCCGACTGTACTACGTAGTTAAAACCTGCTTGCCGTAGGTACATACACGTGGGATAACAATACTCGCTGTGTCTGCATTGATATTGGATAGAGACAATGGCCAACCGAAACCACTACCTTACACTTTCGTTCCCGCTCTCGCGTGTGGTTGGTGGGTCAAGATGGGCTACTTACCTTCTTGCCACCGGTGTTATCGTTCAGCAGAATAGCAGATGCGACGTGCGAGTCGACATGCACTCACGCGCGACCGACCTTGCCGCCAGTCTCCAGCGGCGCCGGTGGGCGCACCGACTACGGCGAGCGGGGCGAGGATATTAGCCTTCTACCCTGAACAGCACATACACTGATACACACAGACAGCACAAAGCCAACCCGCAAAACCAAATCCGTACGCCACGGTTTAAAATTTTGCTATCACAGTTTTATTTACAATTCACCGAGCACTACCTACAGTTTATTCACAGAAACATGGTTGGTGGGTCAATTTAACAAGCAATAAACGATAACATGGTTACTTAGGAACTGAGTAAGTCATTCGCGCGCGTGGTTAGAAGCGGCAGCGTGCGCTTCCGACGAGCGTGCGCTCCGCATGACCGACTAGGTTCGACTGCCAGCCGCGCGGCTCAGACCGCCGCAGACGCAGCACAGTGGTCGATTTGTACGATTTAGGCGGCCAAAACTATTTTATGCTTTATTTCAGTAATAAATACGACAACAAATGCTAATCTGGTATTTTAGAGTGAATATATATGTTTATCCCTATTCGTTTCATTGAAAGCGTATTTTTCTATACAAAAAAACATTTCTGTGAAAATATTTTTGTAAATAGCGCCAATGTTTTTAAATTTTCTTTAAATCTCCCTTTGGTGTAAAATATATATTTTGAGTTCATTTGAATTATCAAAATCGGCTTAGTAGTTTTTGATATTTGGGTTAAGAATTATCACAATTTGTTAAGTAAAAGACGGCCGTACATAAAAAAAAATGTTTATTCTCTACAGTCTGCATGCCTATTTAAATTGAAAATAAAATATGGATGACAAAAAAATACAGTATACACTAAAATTAAATGGTCAACAGTTATTACCACATTATTATACTAAATGTTACTTACAATGTTAGGTACCGAATCATAAACAATAAGACAATATTTTATGAAAGTTTAACATACAAATTGTTATGTTACTCTTTAAAAGACAATTCTTCCTCACCGTCACTTTCCATGCATTTATCACAAGTGCCTTTTGTATTTGGTTCTGCAGGAAGCAAAAGCTCCAAAGTTTCCTGCAAAAATGGTTTTGATCGGCTCTTCTTTTTTTTTCTCATTGAACTGATGAGTGGATCTGATGTCAAGAGTAACCTGTGATAAATATCAAGGTTACAGTCTTCGCGTGAAAACTTTCGAGCAAAGTTTAGACGGTATGAGCGAAAGTGCTTATTACGAGCTTCTGCAGCTTCCTCCGAAAGTTGACCAATAGGCACTAGAGAATTTTCTATAACTTTTCCACCATGTACCAAAATTTTATGCATGGTAGGAGTCATAGAATGCCAACCATATAACTCTACATACAGTTTTGCTGTCTCCATGGCGTATTCATCAAATTTCGGGACATCTATTTTGTGACCGCTTGATATGGCTTCCAAAATAACTTTAATTCTATAAATAAAATTAAAGTCTATTCCCGTTATTTCAGCAGCCAGATGTGGGTTTTCAAAAAATCTTCTACTAGTATTGCCGTCATTTGTGTTACCAAAATTACATTTTGGCATATCTACCAAGATACCTACTTCTTCTCTGAATCTTTGCTGAATCTCTTTTTTTTTTTGTTGTTCTAGCATCTTTTCTGCTTTGGTTCTTTTTTCACGGTATTTCCCAACGGGCAATTTATAAGCTAAATGTAAAATACTCTCGAATAATCGAATTCTGGCATGTAAAGTTGATAGGCCAAATTCAAGCGATTCTGGGTGAATTTCGTTTTTTTTACTTAAGTCATTAAAGTTTTTTGAAGTGGCTCCGCATATGTAGCATCTACTCGTTGATTTGGTGTCAGTCGCCGCATTGCAAACTTTGCCGTCCACCATGGTCATTTTAAGACTGACCTTGGCTGTGGCTAACCGAGAATTTTTGCCCATTCAGTTCCAATTCCGTGCCTTTTAGGGACTTCACACTGTCCCGAACGTAATTTATTTCATCTTTGTAATGTCTGTAGACTCTTTTATAAATCTGAATCGTATCGGGCGGCAATATCGTGGTGAAGAAGGAGTCGGGTTTTGCCAAACCATTTTTGTTTTGTCTTCGCCGCAAACAATTTGTAGAGGCACGAATGAGCTCAAAAATATATTTGCATCCGAGTCGGCGTCATTCATTAACTTTTGTTTGTATTGAGCTTGTTGTGAACCATCACAACCCCATTTGCAGATAATCTGCAAGGAATTTCTCTCAGTTTCTGTAAGAGTCATTAGTACTTCTTCGAGGAAAATTGATAATCGCGTGACGGTGTGATCTAACAAAGATTGTAGATCACTTTCAGCACAGGAAGCGGTCACTCGTAGCGTCTCTTTGGGTGGGTAACATTCCTGTTTAGCCTTCAACACTAATTCGTAGCACGGGTAAAAGCTTCTGTTGGTTGCTCGCACAATTTCATATTGACTTCGTGTCAAATCAGCGTCCACGCACATTCGCAGTGCCTCCCGAGGCGTAAGGGGATCTTGTGCCTTTGATTTGGAATGTCTTTTTTTACATTCGTTTGCGGCTGCAGGCGAATTTGTAATATCTTTTAGGACTTGCGAGGCGTTTCTTTTTCCTTCTTTTTGTAAAATTACTTGCGCTGCGTGAACTATCACTTCTTTGCCTACAGAGGAGCGAACTTCTTCTGTTTTCCTCCTTTTAGTTCTTTCACTACATTCACTGAATGTTTTGCTAGGTCGTCCTGACTTATTATGCGTTTTTATGGGCATCTCGAACGTTCCTGCTAACCATGCATCATTGCTTATAAGAAATTTTTCTAGCGTGTTGCGTGCTTTGGACCATCTCTTTTTTATTTCTGTTTTAAAATATGAAAATTTATGATTTATATACTTTTTGTCTTCGTCGGAGTCCCCGTAAGACACTAACAAATAATTTTGTAAGTATTCCAATTTGTCGTTTATTGATGGAGAGTTTTCCTCAATCATCTTATCAAAAAGATATCTGCGAGTTACTACCTCCATGCCCGAGTAACTTGATGAACCTAGAACAACGAAAAGGAATTTTAACGCAAAAGAAACAAAAAATGAATTTTTCTCACTTTCTGCCTAAGTTAATGAATTATTATTTTTCTCGCGAAGTGGTCAAAGGTGGTGGCTATTTTTTTTGTGGTTATCTGCTCAAAGAGCTATACTATTAGAAACCATAAGGAATTTAACTCGGACGGTCTCGGAAGTACAACATTTTTACTATTGAAAATAAAAAAATGATAATATTTTCTACGAAAAAGGGCGATCTTTGATACGTTGTAACTGCACTAAATATTGATATTCCTTATCTTAATTTAAATTATATTTGAAGGAGCTTACCTGAATTTTCGACTTCCATCACTTTCACTTGTAACTGAATAATATCCAATGAAATATTCACTTTAGAATATCGGTTGCGCTAAGAGTGTCGAGAACGAACGCGTACAGCTTGCGCGACGATCAAGTTCCGACTACCTGTGGGGGCGCGCACGCAGTTCTAGGAACTGGGGAGGGGTGGGGTTTGGGCAGTCGGGGTGTCTATTTTTCCGGGAATCAATTAGTTTTGTTATAAGTTAACTTTGAGAAATGGACTTTTGGCCGCCTAAATCGTACAAATCGACCACTGTGCGCAGCCGGGGCGAGAAACGGGGAGTGCGGCGGGCGGGTAGTAAGGGCCGGAGCTAGGGGCCGCCGGGGGCCGGCCGTCGCCGATGATGATCGTATAACGCCCGACTTGCACTTGTTTTCACAAAGGGGTAGGTAGAGATGCGATAATATTTCAGTAGAACACGGTAGCGAGATTGATCGGTGTCGTGGATTGATCGGTGTCGAGTCCACGGAATGACAGTTGCAACTGTCAGAAAAAGCCTTAGCAACTGTCATTCCGTGGACTCGAACAAAAAATTAGAGTTTAAGTTTGTGTGTAAAGGTCGTCGTGCATTTGCCTTTACTTCGCGATTTTTTAATTAGGACTGATTGCTATTGTTATCGATCTATCAAACAGATTTACAAAATCTCTACCCTCGGTTGTATTAGGTAGGTACGGTCGGCCACAATCACAGACACAGATACCCCATGGTAGCTCTTACTGCGTGCGGCCTAAGGGCGCCAATCGAACACAACAAAAAAGGGGTATCCTAGCGTGTGGGGTACCTACCTACTGCATGCCGCTTTCTTGCAATTCTCTTTAAATTTTATGGTTTTAGGGTTAAAATGCATTTTTTTTCTGGCTAGTTATTTTAATAACAATTTCAATAAGAGGCTAAAAAAAGGTAATTTACGCGCACGCCGTACGAATTACCTACAAAAAGTCAGGTGGGTTAAACCCGCGCCAAACCAAAATCCTGTATCCGCCACTGGGCGGGCGGCTTGACTTTGCTTCATGATTTCGAAGCCGAACTCAACAGCTGTTTGTCGCGCGATCGTACCTAGCTATGTTTATGTTATGCGGTGTTCGGCGGTCGATGTTCGATTTCCATCGGTGCGGGGACATTTAAATGTCGTTTTTTGTTGTGAAATGTTAATTTTTCACATAAGGTCTCTTTGGGAAAAATGTTTATTATACGATTCTGGTTTTATTAATGCAAAAAAAAACAAAAATTGTCCCCAACTTTAAACCTCATTATCTCGGAAACCGTTGATTTCCCAGGCATGGTTCCTTGGGCAAAAATTTTCGTTATGATGCAGGCAATCAGTGGGTTCCCGCTCTGTCTTTTAACACCCTGTATACGCCATCTATGAACTGCTTTGAATTTGTTCTTTGAAAACGACTCATTTTTTGCATACACACGGATAAGTCATAGACGAAAGGCTACGAAAATGTTATAATGTAATATGGCATTTCTATTGCGTCAAGCCGTTACAGTCTAAAATCGTTTTATTGCTTAACTGTGGTCTTATTTTCTCCTCACGAGAGCTAACGACCTTTAGAACCTCAGGGAACAGGCGATAATTCTTTCAAACCCCATTTTTCATCTTTCTTGCACTAAACACCCAATTAGGTAGAGTCAACATACCACGCACTCTTCTCATGATACCTGACTCTCCTAAAATTCCTCAATGGACACCTAACACAAATTCTGTGCTATAAACTGATTCGGATAAAAACTCGTTTTTGACAATTTAATAATGCATTGGTATTGTGTCTAACCGTAACAACTCAAAAATATCAAGGATCCTATCATTTGGTGGTTGTGGTTGGTATTTTAGTCATTCTCCTCTATGGCGACAAATATATCAAACTCCATTTCAACTTCTCATCTTACGTTCACGTTCAAACATCCACTTAGAGTCCAACATATCTCATGCTCTTCCCGTGATACCTGACCCGTCTAAACTTCCTCAGCGGACACCGCCCGCTGCCCCTTACATAGCCCCCATACTCGCACGTGGGATACGTGCAATCTCCGTTGGAGATGCACACGCGGTCTCGCAGACCGAAGTGCTTGCGGCCGCGGGAGAGAGAGAGATTTTTAATGGCTACAATATAAATTCCAGTCAAAACTTCTGTGCAAAAACTGACAGAGGCGAAAAACCAGAACTCATAAAAATGTTCGAATAAAAAAATCAAGTATTTGACAATTTAATAATGACACATGCATGGCACGTATAAATTCCAGTCACAAATTCTGTGCTAACATTGGAACGAAAACCATAGGTTTCTGTCTCAATCTCCAATGGCCTAAGGTCCAAGGACAGAAAACAAAAACGCATATTAAAAACATTCGGAACTTTAAAAAACTTAGTAGGTATTGCGTCAACCTCAAAAATCTTAAGGATCCTATCATTTGGTGATTGTGGTAGGTATTATTTTAGTCATTCTCATCCATGGAACTCCATTTCAACTTTTCATCTTACATTCACCTAATTAAAGTCCAACATACCTCGTGCTCTTCCCATGATACCTGACGCGTCTAAACTTCCTCAGTGGACACCGCCCGCTGCCCCTAACATAGCCCCCATACTCGCACGTGGGATACGTGCAATCTCCGTTGGAGATGCACACGCGGTCTCGCAGACCGAAGTGCTCACGGCCGCGGGAGAGAGAGAGACAGTTCTTAATAGCTACAATATAAATTCCAGTCAAAACTTCTGTGCAAAAACTGATAGAGGCGAAAAACCAGAACTCGTAAACATGTTCGGATAAAAAATCAAGTATTTGACAATTTAATAATGACACATGCATGGTATTGCGTGAGAGATTTGAATGATTACAATATAAATTCCAGTCACAAATTCTGTGCTAAAATTGGAACGAAAACCATAGGTTTTTGTCTCAATCTCCATTGGCCTAAGGTCCAAGGACAGAAAACAAAAACGCATATTAAAAACATTCGGAACTTTAAAAAACTTAGTAGGTATTGCGTGAACCTCAAAAATCTTAAGGATCCTATCATTTGGTGATTGTGGTAGGTATTATTTTAGTCATTCTCCTCCATGGAACTCCATTTCAACTTTTCGTCTTACATTCACCTAATTAAAGTCCAACATACCTCGTGCTCTTCCCATGATACCTGACCCGTCTAAACTTCCTCAGCGGACACCGCCCGCTGCCCCTAACATAGCCTCCATACTCGCACGTGGGATACGTGCAATCTCCGTTGGAGATGCACACGCGGTCTCGCAGACCGAAGTGCTCGCGGCCGCGGGAGAGAGAGAGACAGTCGCGGCGCCGTGCCGCCTCCGGCCAGTCGCAGACGCATGCGCAGGTGCCATTGTCTGGCATCCGGGCCAGGAAGAGCGTGGGGCAGGTGCATCTGGAATGGAGATTTTGTGGTTTAAGGCCGGAAGATAGAAGAGTGGCGGGAAATTAAAAATTTTCACAGTTTTTTACATTTTGTAGCTAAACTGAGCTATTTTTATTCAACGTTTTTTCGTTCGCGGAAATAACAAAGTATTCTTTTCATTATTGTAAACAACAGAGCAACAATAATTCAGCCGATTATGTGTTCTGCCCCTCTACCCTTGACGCATTTTTCCAATACAGCCGCAATATGGCGCAATTTACAAATTTTAATATTTTACAAATTAAGATGCATTTTGTGTTTTTATTGAACAAAACAACCTTACATTTGAATAAATATTACAAAGTATTTAAAATCAAAGCATTACTATGCAAATTCAAAGAGAAATTAATTTTTAAACTTTTTCAATTTGATCGTAATAGCGTCAAGGGTAACCCCCCTGGTCTACGACAAGTTTTTTGGGCAGTACCACTGCTTCGTAGACCAGAACACATAATCTCAAAGCTCAGTTTAGCTACAAAATATAAAAAAACTGTGAAAATTTTGAATTTCCCGCCACGTTGCTATCGTCCCACCTTAACCTTAGAGCGTACCTCAGTAGTTCACTGGATTCTCCTCTTTCTATTTATGTTATTTTTATCATAGAGGGTTATGGTATGCCTGTGCTATGAGCGAGACGCTTCATATTGTGATAGAGTGTTTGCCCTCATTAAGTACGTACATCTGTTTTGTGTTAGGTCTGGTAGATGTATTGTGGATTTTTTAAAGACGAGGTCCTAAACTCTCATTCTAAATAATTTGCAAGAAAAACATGGTTCTAGAAATCTGGAAAAACGTCCTGAAATTCTAAATAAGTTGCAGGACAAACATGGTTCTGAATTTCCATACTTTCTATTCCTACCGCTTTAACCTTTCAACAACAGGTGTAGACTATACTCCCCTATAAAAATACACCGCAAGGGTATCCTTCGCGCGGGACTTACGCGCAGCGCGTGTGGTTACAGAACTAGGTACGTCCGGTCAAAATATCCCCCAGGAAAGGGACCCTTACCATCGCATCATAGGCTCCCCCTTTAGTGCTCAGCACCCAGGGCCAGGTTCAAACCCAGGGCCAGAACGCACGGACCAACTAACCTGCACTCAGAAACTTTGACGCTAGTGGCCGCATTGAGCCGTTTTCAAAGAACGAATTCAAAGCAGTTCATAGATGGCGCTTACAGGTGTGGCCATAGAAGAACCGGAATACGGCTGTCAACATTTATCTGTGCTAAGCGAAATTTGACAGCCGTATTCCGGTTATTCTATGGCCACGCCTGTAGGCGCCATCTATGAAATCCTTTTTTTATTTGTGCTGAAAATGGCTCATTAGCGTTGCGGAATTCGGGACCAAAATAATTTAGTATCGCTTTGTCACCGAGAATTTTGCGAGGGTATTACCGTCGCATCATAGGTGGCGCCGTGGACTCATCTTCCCGTTCCTCCTCCCTGTCTCTTGGCTCCTCCGTGGGCGCCGGCCACTCGCCCTGCACCTCCGGCGGCTCCTGCGTCCGCGCCGCGGCCCTGCGCTGCAGCTCGTCGCGCGGGACGCACGCGCAGCGCGTGTGGTTGTAGAACCACGTCCGGTCAAATATCCCCCAAGAAAGGGATGCTTACCAACGCATCATAGGCCCTTTAGCGCTCAGCACTAACAGGTTCAAACCCAGGGCCAGAACGCACGAACCAACTAACCTGCACTCAGAAGCTTTGGAGGCTAGTGGCCGCATTGAGCCGTTTTCAAAGAACGAATTCAAAACAGTTTATAGATGATGCTTACAGGTGTGGCCATAGAAGAACTGGAATACGGCTGTCAAAATTAATCTGTGCAAAGCGAAATTTGACAGCCGTATTCCGGTTATTCTATGGCCACGCCTGTAGGCGCCATCTATGAAATCCTTTTTTTATTTGTGCTGAAAATGGCTCATTAGCGTTGCGGAATTCGGGACCAAAATAATTTAGTATCGCTTTGTCACCGAGAATTTTGCGAGGGTATTACCGTCGCATCATAGGTGGCGCCGTGGACTCGTCCTCTCGTTCCTCCTCTCTGTCCCTTGGCTCCTCCGTGGGCGCCGGCCACTCGCCCTGCACCTCCGGCGGCTCCTGCGTCCGCGCCGCAGCCCTGCGCTGCAGCTCGTCGCGCGGGACGCACGCGCAGCGCGTGTGGTTGTAGAACTGCATCCGGTCCACGCTGTAGTTGCCGTCTGCCTTGTGGAGCTGCCATCAGATAGAGATAGATAGAGAACTCTTTATTGCACAACAGAAAGAATATTACAGATCACTTTTAAAACAAGATTTTGTACAAATGGCGGCGTTATAGCTTAAAGCTATCTCTTCCAGACAACCCTGGGATGGACAGTGCTGGATGCGGAAATAAAGACAGAGATATGAAGTGGGATGATCAGAAGTGGGATGTGTTAGTGTTTTATAAAGACGCATTGAGGAATCGTAATTTTTCGCTCGAGTCAAGTATAGGCTAGTCTTCAGTTAAATTAGGTTCAAATATGTAATTCAGAGATACTCGCGCTCTTTCAAGAGCCTTCGAGTATCGATGCGAAAAGTCCTTTGGGCGGAGGTTACCAAATTCGGTCTATCCCTTCTGAACACCAGACGTGGCGCCATCAGTTGGAGGAAGCTTGTACAGTCGGTCACGCAAGGATACGCCTTTTGGTTCGATTGGCGCCCTTATGCAGCGCGATGTAAGAGCTACCGTGGGGTATCCTAGAGTTTGTCCGACCCTACCTTGGTTCTAATTTCTTTAACCTAGTAAAGGGTGAGGGTCTGTGAAAATTTTGTTCACCAGAATGGTTTCGCTAGTAACGTTGTTTCGTTTTTCAAGCGAGATCTAGTTTTAGGTAGGTCCTCTCGTGCACTTACGAAGAAAGGTATAGCGACGAATTTGCCCTCAACCGGTGCACAAACTTCGGCCTCGCTGTAGCAACAGCCCGCGTCTGGGGCACAGCGATGCAGCAACACACAGGGCGGCATGTAGCTGAAATAGAAGACACATCGAAGTTAGCATGGAACTGCAAATACTTTTTAGAGTTCTGTGCCCAACGGGACCCTATTACACTGCCTCCGCTGTCTGTCTGTCTGTTCTACCTTTAACCCCCAAATTTTTCTCGTAACTTTGTTGCCATATCCCGACTATCCATATCCATGCCATATTCAGACTATCCATGCCATATTCAGACTATAGGAAAATATTTAGTCTATGAGTCGTGGAAATCGGAAAGTAAAGTTTCAAACAGTTATAAACAGTGTTTGCACAGAGAACAGAGATAGATGGAAAGCCCTTGTGTCAGCCCCCCAGACTCCACGGAGGAGTAAAGGGATCTAAGAAGAAGAAGAAATAATAATATAAAATAAGGGTGGTCTCCCAATACAACAGGGTCCAACAACCAGATTATTTTAAATTGAAAGGCGGTACGGAATTGAAAACTGTTAAAAATATACATACACAATATCAGAAGCGGGAGCCATCTGCCTCACGGCGAGCCAGCGCGGCTGCGGCGTCAGGCACCGGCCGGCGCGGACCACCGATCCCATGTTGGCGATGGCTGCTCGGCGGACTGCGTTGCGCTCTGAGATGCTCATTGAGGCTGGAAGTGGAGGGAAATATCCAAGGTTATTACAAGAAATACCTTCTTCTTCTTAGCGTATTGATAGCAGACCAATACCTGTAGTTTATAGAAGGAAATAATGCGTCACTGTAATAGGTATAACTAAGCCCTTTGCATCTACGTAATGAGATGATTTATACAGCGTCCAGTGGCACCTTCACTCACACTAGATGATGGTCTGATGCTGCAAAGCCTGGGATATGTTTAGATTTACCTAGTATGCTTGCCTAGCACCTATCCACACCATATTCTCAACATGAGATACAAGGACTATGTCGGCCGACGAACCGTAAATCAGCCCGTGCTGGAAGACGGCCTGTTTGGACGGTGATAACAAGATTAAAAGACTCGGCTTCTCGGAAGAAGTTGCTCACTGGTCTAATGATGGAAGACTGGTGATGATAGCAAAATAGACGTGCATGCCCTCTGAGGGACCACATTGGATTTTTTAGTTTCCAGACCTATGACGATTTAGTAAAAGATCCCAAACAATTGTAGAAGAGAAGCTTGATTTTGTAAAAGTTACCGTTCAATATTTATTACTTGATAAATATGGTCCCTCAGTCCGCACATGTAGATTGTCGAATCTCTGAATGTGGTAAAGATATCCTCATAAGGTAAACGATAATATTTAGCAAAGAATTTCTTAAAACTAATTAGTTCGATAAAAACACTTCTTGCAGTCAGAAAAACACTACAAAAACGAATTGAAGGTGGTCCCTCAGAGGACCGTTAGCACATATTTGTTATTGTTTTAACTTTTAATCTATAACGCATAAAGCTACATGTCTTCGATAAGTTTTACTTAAAATATTAAACTCTATAATCGCATGACTCATTAGTTTGTATCTTATGGTATCGTGAAACAGAGACGGTTGAGAGGTGGTCCCTCATACGGCACGTTTTGCTATCGTTAATCGCTATTTTCATGTAATAGAATGCACTTACTCAAGTAAATTCAACACTATCTTTTACTTAAAAGTTTCTGCTAAAAAAATGCGTTTATTTTTTTACGCTAATTACACATTTTCATTCAAAATTAAATATTTATAAGTCTTACGTGGAAATCATGCGTAGGGTGACCACATGATCAACCTGATGTTAAGGCCTTTGCATCTACGTAATGAGATAATTTATACAGCGTCCAGTGGCACCTTCAAACTAGATGAGTGAAGAATGGCACCTTCACCTACTCAGATTTAGATATTTATTTTTTTCTTAAGTTATTTAACATTATATCAGCGAAACACCATATAATGAGCCGTTTTCAACACAAATTCACAAAAGAATTTCATACATGGCGCCTACAGGGTGTGACCATAAAAGAACCGGAAAACGGCTGTCAAAATTAATCTGTGCTAAGCGAAATTTGACAACTGTATTCCGGTTCTTCTATGGCCAAACCTGTAAGCGCCCATCTATGAACTGCTTTTAATTTGTTCTTTGAAAACGGCTCATTACCTTACACTACCGAAAAACAGTATCCAACATTAACCACTTTTTTATACAGGGTGTCCCAAAAATAGTGTCAAGCGGAAGTCCAGACATAGAGCACCCCTAGGGCTACCCGAATCAGCGTTTTTTTGGGAATAATACCTAGCATTGGTTTATATTTTTTTAACTTTTTTTGTATTTAACTTTTTAAATATTTTTTTCTTTATTGGAGTTTTAGATTACGAGTTACGTTTACGATTAGATTACGATTACGAGTAAAATACAAAAAAAGTTAAAAAATTAAAACTAATGCTAGATAATTCTTCCCCTAAAAAACCTTAAAAGCCTCATAACTTCTAAACGTCAAAAAATCGCTGAACATACATGGGGGTGATGCGGGTACCCCTAGGGGTGTTCTATCTCTGGACTTCCGCTTGAAACAATTTTTTGGGACACCCTGTATGCTGGAGTCAGCAAAAAAAAAACTGTATAAAGTTACTTATTATCGAGCCAGAGAGGAGAGCCCTGTCGACCAGAGAGAACGCGATTGCCCGCAGGTTCTCTCCATGTTCGAGGGAGGTGAAAGTGACACTGTTTAGAGCTTTACACTTCCTTCTACACGAAGAGCCTGTGGGTAAACTATACTCAAGGGTCGTACAAGGCTCTTCGCATCCAATACCACAACGCGTTCAGGGCGTTGATGCTGCTGCCTCGTCACTGCATCGCCTGGGGCATGATCGCGGAGGCGCGGGTGGATTGTTTCTACACCATCATGTGGAAGCGCAGGGCATCACTGGTGAGCAGAGTGCGGGCCAGCTCCAACAGCTTCTGGGCGATGATCGCGAGCCGTGTTGACTCCGCGTACATCAAGCACTGCTGTGTAGGCTCCAGGTGGTGCGTAACAAACTGTATTAATACCCAAACTATCGTATTCTAGCTATAAGTTTTTACTAACAAAGATAATAAGCAAAACAAAATGAATCTTGTTATTTGAAATAACTATTGAACGAGCGAGCGAAGCGAGAGAAGTTCTCCGAGTCTACTGGAACAATCCGGCGTTTGTATGTATGATTGTTTGTATGAATGATCGTTCAACGATAACTTGAGTAAAGGTCGGATCGTCGAACGAACTTTCATACATACATACAAACATACATACATACAAACGCCGGATTGTTCCAGTAGACTCGGAGAACTTCGCTCGCTCGTTCAAAAATCAGGTTGATAGTGTGGTCACCCTACGCATGATTTCCACGTACGGCTTATAAATATATAATTTTTATATGAAAATGTGTAATTAGCGTTAAACAATAAACGTAATGTTTTAGCAGAAACTTTTAAGTAAAAGATAGTGTTGAATTTACTTGAGTAAGTGCATTCTATTACATGAAAATAGCAAATAACGATAGCAAAACGTGCCGTATGAGGGACCACCTTTCAACCGTCTCTGTTTCACGATAGCATAAGATACAAACTAAATAGTCATGCGATTAAAGTGTTTAATATTTTAAGTAAAACTTGTCGAAGACACGTAGCTTTATGCGTTATAGATTAAAAGTTAAAACAATAACAAATATGTGCTAACGGTCCTCTGAGGGACCACCTTCAATTCGTTTTTGTAGTGTTTTTCTGACTGCAAGAAGTGTTTCTAACGAACTAATTAGTTTTAAGAAATTCTTTGCTAAATATTATCGTTTACCTTATGAGGATATCTTTACCACATTCAGAGATTCGACAATCTACATGTGCGGACTGAGGGACCATATTTATCAAGTAATAAATATTGAACGGTAACTTTTACAAAATCAAGCTTCTCTTCTACAATTGTTTGGGATCTTTTACTAAATCGTCATAGGTCTGGAAACTAAAAAATCCAATGTGGTCCCTCAGAGGGCATGCACGTCAAAATAGCACTTACAATAATCAATCAATCCTTCGGCCTCTGGTTGGTCGATCGGTACCGGGAGTCAGAAGGTGCTCTCTAGTCTAATGATAGAGGCAAAACGAAGGCCAGGAAGGAGGAAAATTATATGGCTGTGTAATATCAAGGAATGGACCGGCATCAAAACTGTGGAAACATTATTCAGGACAGCCATGAATAGAGAGCGGTGCAGGGAGCTGACTGCGAACCTCCAATGATGGAGAGGCACTTCAAGAATAAGTCTAATGATGGAAAACTGGTGAGAATCGTAAAATAGCACCAGACTTACAGTCATCCAGAATCCTTGGCCTCTGATTGGTCGCAGCGATCGGGTCGATGACCACGGGCGCTCGGAAGAAGGTACTCTCTGGTCTGACGATGGAAGATGGGGTGACTGCCGAGGCAAGGATGCGCGAGGTGGTGGCGTCAGACATATCGTCGTCCTGATCCCAGTCGTCAGAGTCCATCGGGTAGTCTATAGGCTCCTGGAGACAAACAGACAGTGTTCTAAACTAAGGTTTTTGCATCCTTTGAAAAAAAAATGAGATGTGACCACTAGGACGCTGTAGTGCCTAGTACATGTTTTATATGGAGTAGGTTTGCCTAGCACCTCATCTCCGCTCAGCGGGGTTGGGCCAAAGGAAACGGTCCGCGTGCGCAGCCAACTAAACAGCGGGTTTCCTCACAAAGTTAGCGAGAAATCCTTGTATATGTAGAGTTTCAAAAAGGCCTGGACCAGTGAACCTGAATAATTGTTACATGTCTGAAATGTTACATTACAGACAAATGCTCCTAGTGAGGGAGCACATTAAATTCTAAACATGACTCAGTAACTGTAAAACTTACTATAACATTTCCAGACCAAGAATGTTCTTGTCTGGGAGAACGCATTCAACCATTCCACTAATGCCAGTCTTTCAGCTTTTCTTTAGAAGCTGCAGAACAATAAGCCACCGGTTTACGCATCGCGGATTACCTTAGAAGTTAACTAAACCCTCAGTGTTAAAGCCCAGCAGCATAACTGCTCACTCATTGACTAAGAATGCCCTACAGGCGCGGGCGCAAGAATAGATCGCTTATTTTAAGCCGCCCCGCCGCCACTGCCACGGACTCGCAGACCAGCGATTTGAATCTGAATCGGACGATGTGCAGTGGTACAGAGTTCGGTCAAAGAAATGCCTGTGCCCTTGTGGGAACTGATTACCTACTCAAAGCATAAAACAAAGAAAAGAGTAACTTCACGCCCTTGTCTCCGATTGCAACAACTCATTGAGATGCGCCCTCGATTCTGTACATAATCCTGAAAACTAATTAGTGTTACCGTGTAAGAGACTACATGACTAATTATGTAGAGAATATCTTTAGAGTACTTATGTCTGCTTACACTAAGAAAGAGGGGGAGAAAGAGCATTCATCACTGGGTGTTGATGACTCTTAGCATTTAGTTTTATCAAGTCTTATCGAGTAAAGAAGAGTTTTGGCTAGAGTTGCTTGCGTGGAAAAGTTGTGGTTCGTGTGTAAGCTCGCTTTTTACTTGTAGATCGTGTAGCGTTTTCCTCAATCCATCTTGCTGGCGACGTATCGTTGACTCTCGGTGCCATTCACAGTTCTATCCGGAGTGAGGCATAAATCATCATGCTCAATGTGATCCTCGTGCTAGGCCGGTAAAAGTTCCGTCAGGCCCACAGTCCGAGCTAACGCCTATGCTTTCATCCCCACACGCCCGATAGCCGGTTCTTTTCATCCGATTTTACGATCGAATCGACTCGACGGTATTTCTAAAGAAAGTAATCGATTGCTGTAATGCATGAAGCCTTTGATCTCGTTTAATGTGTCTGCGAGTGATTGATGTACGGTTTTTTCTGTGAGAATATTGCAGCTTTTATTAGTGTCTAGTGGTTATTTGCTTTTTTTTGTTTTTATTAGTGGACTGATGCACTTGAGAACTTCAGTGCCGCTACATAGGTACTAAAAGTTGCATTAGCTTAGTCATTACCATTAGTGATTATTTTTGGGTGGCCCAAGCTGTTTTGATTTTAGTGGATGCGGAATGAAATTATTTTCGGTCGTTTTTAGTTAGCAATATCTCAGTTTCATTAGATGTTGGCTTATTTAATTTGTATCGATAATTGCGCGACAACATTGCTATTTAGAGTTAGATTTATAAACACACCAACTACAACAGTGACAGATAAGGGATGCCGGGCTTTGCTTCTATTCAGACGTGCCCGCCTCTGGTTTAGATAGAGTCTAGTCTAGGCCACGTAGGTCAACGAATTCTCTAGTTGACTTTGACTTGAGACGAGACTGACATACTTTGCTAAAAAAAAATACAATGCTTTTGTAGAGATTTAGGCTTTGCCTTACGCGACGCTTTCTTGCAGATAGGTAACTTCGATAGTTTTTCCCCTCGCGCCACTTCTCACGGTCCCTCGCCATCCGCACCCTCCGCCGCTGACCATCGGGCTGCTGGTCTTCCGACTGATCGCCGTCCAGTTCTCGTCCGCCACTCTCTCAATGCCTTTGTCCACCGGGCGGCCATCTTCCTTCCTCGCCAGGTGTCCCGCCCATTTACACTTGAGACTCGACACTCGATCACCGATATCGTCAACCTTCGTCCGACAAACAAACATGATGTGGTTCTATCTGATTGAAGATAAATTAATCGTTGCTAATTCAGGATATTGACGGCTTCATTCATTGTTCCCGCTAGCTAGGTCGCTTGCTTACGAGCTAGTGGGTTTCATTCCAGCACTCCACTGTTGGTATGGTTTCGTTCTTTAGGTCACAGAGGGTGTCACAGTAGTGTTTTCTCCATACAAACGTAGTCCCCGATTTCCTCCCTGGATAATAGCACTAGAGCAAAAATTTTGGTATGCTGGGACATCTCCAATTCTCTACCCCCGGAAAAAATGCGTATTTAAAAGCGGCGGCAAAAGACGTCAGGTAAACTTAATGAAAACTTTAAGTAAAAAAAAAAAGACGGTCCGTCATCAAGTAGTTTCTTGTGATATCAATGGTGAAAAAAATTATCCGCAGTTTTGAGAGAGGAATGTGGGGAATACGAAACCTCGATTTTGTAGATTTTCTTTAAGCGCACGTGAGACCGCAACAGATTTTTCAGCAGATTTGTCTGTACTGCTATTGCTCTTAAGAACGGCCTGAAGCAGCGATTTCCCATACAAACGTAGTTCAGGTTTAATTTCTAAACTACGGGCTGGATTTTACTGAAACTTGGTTTATATCAGTAGATGACCAATACGGAGGATTGAAAATAGTTTTTATTAAAAAAAAATAGCCTGAAAGAAATTAGAGCGATGCGTTTTTCGCGCCGAAATAGGGGTTACTTTCAGCTGTTATTTACTTACATTATTACACTGTCTATTGGAGTCTAACTACCTTGGGAACATCAATAATGTATTGTACTTGTCAGAAAAAAAAGATTTTTGAAATAGCTAATTAAATGTAGAAATGGCAGCTGAACTACGAAAAAAATTGGGAAAATAGATCTATTACATTAATACAACTACAACTACACAGAGATGGGTAACGACCCGGGTTATAACCCAATCGGTGGGTTATAACCCACTTGGTACCTATTATCGCCCGGTTAAAACCCATTTTGGTGGGCGATAACTAAAGTCAGTTTGGACTGTTCTACTAGTCCAGTTCTTCTGATAAAACTATTCGGTTTTCTTTTCCGTTTAGTTCTCTATTAATAGAACTGATACTGTGAAGGTATTCCGGGAAGTTCTACGATATTTAAAAAATAAAACAACAACAATAAAATATCCACACTGTCTCATTGCAAACAAAAGTATGCCAATGAGTCCTAATCAACATTGTATTTGAAAAGTATCTCTTGGTAATTTTGCGTCAAACTTATATTTACGAAGTTATTTGAGGTTACGTGCTTTTTTGTATGGGTGCGAAAACATTTTATGACATTACTCTTATTCTTCAGTTAGCTTCACTTTCTGGTTTTGAAAAACGGTGTAGGTATATTATTTACCACATTTCATGTAAACATACTACATGCCGCAAATTACCGTATTCGAAAATAATTAAATAGTTTATGTTTTATTGTGGTTTTTACCTTAAAAACTGTTATTTTTTTACTTTCCTTGACTAATTTTTCACCAAAAGTTGTTCAATAATGTAGTTCTGATGTTTTCTTAAGTTTTCACGAGCACTATACTTATTAAACTACAGTTTTAAGAGATTCAACGCCCGAAAAAACAACAATATAACATAACATATTTAATTATTTTCAAATGCGGTACTTGCGGCATGTAGTATGTTTAGATGAAATGTGGTAAATAATATACCTACTCCGTTTTTCAAAACGAGAAAGTGAAGCTAAGTGAAGAATAAGAGTAATGTCATAAAATATTTTCGCACCCATACGAAAAATCACGTAACCTCAAATAACTTCGTAAATATAAGTTTGACGCAAAATTACCAAGAGACACTTTCAAATAGAATGTTGATTAGAACTCATTGGCATACTTTTGTTTGAAATCTGTGATTTTTCGGCGCGCGTCGTTCGTCTTACTTACATGAAAAATGTCCATTACGAGAATATCGTAAAAAATCGTAATAAAAGTGAAAATTTGAGTGCGCTGCGCGCGCGTTTATAATTTTATACAAACAAGGTGGCCCAAACATAAACGTCAAGCGAGAAAATCTGTACAGCTGACATCAAGGGCTGCCCCAATTAATGTTATTTTCGAGAAAACATCACTGAAGTTGTATGGGGAAAAAAAGTTGAGGTCGGAAGGACTTTTTATTGACTTCAAAAACTTCTGCAAAGCCTTAGTCCTCAGAATTGTACAAAAATCCTGTCAGTTTAAACAACAAAACCTTACAAAACCTAACAAGAAAAACCGGACAAGTGAGAGTTTAACTCGCGTTGAGAGGTTTCCGTACAATGAGGAAGATCGAACGAACGAACGTAGGAAGATCTTCATACAAAGTCTACTAAGATACATTAATCGAAAGTCCGAACCATACCGCGATCCGCGATGTAGGACTGTGGAGCGATATCTGTTGACTGAGTTAAGGAACTAACACGTACAATAGGAACTAACGAACAAAATCAATATTTTCCTAAGTAATTTTGTACACCATGAACTTCTTATAGGTTTTTTCTGTAATCTATAGAAAAATACCTGTTTCCTGTTTTTTTTAAAAAAACTTTAGGACATAAGAGGGGAAATTTTAAATTTTCGCGTATTAAATAACTTCAAAACTGTTCATTTTACAACTATAACAAAATATATATTTGAGATCCTTAAAACGAGCCCTTTCAATTGATGTCATACGATATATTTTATAAAACTTTTTAGTGAGTTTCCAATTTACCCCCCAAAAGTGGTCCCCATGTTTAAAATTTATTAATTTACGTTACACCTCCTTGTTTGGGTCACCAACTTACACATGTGTACCAAATTTCAACTCAATCGGTCCAGTAGTTTAGGAGCAAATTGGCTGTGACAGACGGACAGACAGACGCACGAGTGATCATATAATGGTTCCGTTTTACCCTTTTAAGGTACGGAACCCTAAAAAATGGCTGAACATACATTGGGGCGATTCGGGTAGCTCTTGGTGTCAGGTATCTAGATTTTCTCGCTCGACGTCTATGTTTGGGCCACCCTGTATAATTCCAAACCATAGAATAGGCGGGCGCTGCACGCCGAACTCGATTTTTGATAGTGTTATACGTTTTACCTCTTGTAACAGAGTGTATTTAGTTATCGCCCACCAAAAAAGACGATAATGGGTTATAACTGGGTGATTTGGGTTATAACCCGGTTTTAACCCAACTGGGTCGTTTGGGTTATAACCCACTACCCATCTCTACAACTACATACTCGCGAAAGGACACGAACACATACAATGTAGACTCATACATGCGCATTGCCTCTCACTTTTCCCGCGCCCTGTCTCGCTCTAGCTAGGTGAAACAGCTATAGAAAACAGTGTTTCACGCGCTTGGCCATCGCCGAGTTCCCACGGTCCTACAGGGGATTCTTAAGGTGTCGTAGCGTTAGATACCTAAGGTCAAGTAATGAATGTTCTAGTAACAAGATTTTTGAGTCAGTAACTTTGTATTACATTCACTGTTGTATCACTGCAACTGTGGCACTTTTCCTCAAGCAAATGACCTTTGCTGATTAGGTACCTACTTATTTTATTCTGGGTTAACCCCTTACCAAGCATGTTTTGATAACTATAAATAGTCGCAGGCTTATAAACAACGATAGATAATGACAGATTGTACTTTTTAATTCAGATAATTTCAAATAAGTAGGTTACTACGGTCAATCTCGTCTGCTCTACATAGACAGATCGAGACCTATCTTTCGCTATCGAGCTCACTATAGTCCTCTATAGTCGCTATAGCCCTCAGTCAGTCTATGTTAAGGTAGAAAGATAGCGACGTGGCGGGAAATTCAAAATTTTCACTGTTTTTTACATTTTGTAGCTAAACTGAGCTATTTTTGTTCAGTGATTTTTCGTTCGCGGCAATAACATAGTATTCTTTTCATTATTGTCAACAAAAGAACAACAATAATTCAGCCGATTATGTGTTCTGGTCTACGAAGCAGTAGCACTGCCCAAAAAACTTGTCGTAGACCAGAACACATAATCGGCTGAATTATTGTTGTTCTTTTGTTTACAATAATGAAAAAAATACTAGGTATGTTATTGCCGCGAGCGATCATATCTTTTTTTTGGATGCGTTTTTAGCAAAGAACGCTCCTGCGATTTCTCAACGCGAGGCTTAACTATTTTTAGGACCTAAGGTTTGGATTCCAGATCCTAGAACTTAAGAATGCAATCGATTCTCGCCAAAAGTGAGACGTATTTCATCTTAATTAACTATACCCCGTTATCTAATGCTCAGTTTGGGGGCAAGTGATGGGGCAGTTGCGATAATCAATGGCTGGAATGAATGTCTAGAGCATTCACAAAATAAGAATTTAATTTTGACAAACAACCCTTTATAGATAAATATGAATCGACTAATAATGTGTAGCAATATCACTGTTTGCCCCCAAACTGAGCATTAGATAACGGGGTGTATTAATAACAATCGTTAAACCACGTCAGAGATCCTATGGGCGGCCTAAAAACTCTGACACCAAGTGTGGCCACTACCTCATACGATTACTTACCTACTATAGTCCTTCGGTAGATGTCTTGGTAGGTAAAGCGGGACTTTTTCATTAAATGTAGAGTCAATGTATAACTAATGTTATGGGCGTGGTACAGGTACACTCCGTACACTACAGTACTGTAGGCTTTTTCAAACTTGTGAAGTCAGTTTAATTACTAGATATCGGATTATATGCACTTAGAGATGGGTAGTGGGTTATAAGTTTATAACCCAAACATTATGCACTATTAAGATGTCAAAATATGCATTCAATATGTACTAAAAAAGGGCCAAAATATCCACTATCAAAATGCTATGTATAATGAGAATTTCCGTTTATTTTCACAAAAGTACGAATAATCTGACCTGAGAGCACAAACAGACGCGTACAAATAAACAAAAAATTACCAAACATTGCCTACAAGGAAAAAGTCCCGAAACGGAAAAACGCAAGAGTTGTGGGAAAATAGTTTCGAAAACTTGTGTGTAGCCGCAACTTTGCAAAACATTTAAGGACATTTGTATTTTTTATCCATAATTTTGGAGTTCAAAGAAGGAACCAATTTTTTTGTGGAAAATATGCACTGAATAAGTACTAAAATATGCAATAACGCGGTAAAACTTGCGTTTTATGCATTTGCATATGCAAACATGCATATAATTCGATGTCTATTAATTTACCCAAAGAATACCGACTACCATATACAATAATAATAATGTCATATTGATGATATGCAGTTTATGCAGGTGCACAGCAAGTATTCATCGAGGAAGCGGCCGATTACGCTGAGCAATCTCTTGACCAAATAATTAATCTTGGGGCATGTGAGACAAGTTTGTAGTGGTACCTACAGTACAAGTAACATGTTTTACTGATATTTCGAACAAACGACGTGTAACCGAAACTATGAAAGAACTTTTTGACTCTACTTTTGCACAAAAATATAACATGATCACTTTTATTGTGGTATTTAATGTTACATACAATAATAAAATACAAAAAATTCACAAAGCTTCGTCAAAAATTTTGGGCAAGGCAATAAAAACATGACAAACACACACAAGTACATACACAAAAAAAACATGATTATGTTAATTCAATAAACATCCTAACCTACCTTACCAAAACACCATCTAATACATAAACTCTTGCAGACAACTTGCCCACCACTATCCACGAAATTGCGAGCTGAGGCACCAACATTAAATTTAGTTTATACAGGGTTATTGGAAATTCGACCTATTCCCGTTAGGAGATGATAGAGGGCACAATTTCCAACCAATATCCCCCATAATGCCCAGTCTCAAAATTGACCGTTTCCGAGATAAGTGGCATTTTAACAGTTTTTTGCAAAGTGCCGACGACGCCACTTTAACACAAATTAAAAAAAAACTGGGCAATTAAAAAAAAACGAACAGGAAAAAGTCTAATTTCCAATAACCCTTGCATAAACCTTGTCACCATCTAACCCCGTGTCAAACCTTGTCCCCGTGTATATATCATGGTTTATGTGATAAAACAAAGAATAATGAGTTTTTATACGCCAGCAGCTGATGCACCCTCATAAAACATTTCAGATAAGGTTGTTGACACCATCACGAATTCCGACGAAATTGCTCTTTCGCGACCAAAAAACCGGACGATTATTTGAGTACAACTCAGAGATACGCTCGGAAGTCGCGAATTATGTACAGTTAAGTAGTTACACCCCATATTAACTACCATCCCATCAAGTTAGCATGAGTGGTTCTGTTTCTGTCAGTTGATAAAGTTACTCTACCAAAAGTCACAAAAGAATGTGTGTGATTGTATGTAATGAGGGGTCAATCTTGAGATTGATATTGACCAAGGCTTGACTAGCATTTGACTTTTCTGAGATCACCTACCTGAGTTCGATATTGAGTCGACGACTATTAATGCCACCCTAAGTTAGTGTCAACCCCAGAAGAGTCAACCATGCTTGTGTATACCACAGTTCTAAGCGCTAAAGGGTTTAACTTAATCCCGGCTCATTAGTTAACTGCGAAATGTTAACTGGGGATTACGACTGCGTATTTGCCATTCGAATGCCGGAATGTCAAGTTAATGCAACAGCTTTTCGATTGAGATAAAGTTAAAATATGCAATCTTGGTCCATGATTAATTTACCTAATGGTAAAATTGCAAGTTTAGCAAGAGTTTTGACTTTAACCGTGCAAAGATAAATAGATAGGGATAGAGAACTCTTAAAAATTGCGAAAAACAGAAAGAACTTCTTACAACAAAATATAGCACAAATGGTATAGTACAAATTCCAGACAACCTTGGGAAATTAACCACGAAATAAACGTCAAAACCACACGTTACATGTTTTTAGTCATCCTTGCGTATATCACAGCTTTTATAGCACATCTGCCTGTCCGTTGGCTAATCGAGGGTTCTTGATTAATTTACTAGCAGTTTGTAGGAGACCGTTTTAGACTGTGTCTGAGTTGTCTGACTGAAGCTTCCCTGACGCCATCGCCACGCACTATGGGTGGCGTTGTACTGTACACACGACAGCACGTCAGAGTGTACATTTTTGTTGTAAAGTCGCCCGTAACGTAACCGAGTAAAGTGCTAGCGTGTAAGGGTCGACGTGCTGTCGTGCGTACAAACTATGGTGTCTCTACCCTTTCGGAAACGCGAATGATGGCGTTTTATGTTTACGTTAAAGATGATTGAATAATTATTCTAGCATGTGAATTTTTAGTTCCTAAAACGCGAGCAATGGTACACTCTACCCACGATTTTTAAACAATTTCTGTTACTTTGTATTTAGTAGACGGTTCACTTACCTACTTTTATTAGTGTGTCGGTTTAGCCAACTAGTTTCACATGGATACAAATAAAGGTAAGTAACTGAAACAACCGCTACTAAATACAAAATGTGCAGTCGTTAGGAAAGTTTCAGTTCCAAAACTTCTGATAAGTATTCAAGTAAAGCCTAGATTAAACAAAATAAAACTATTCGAGTGTCACTGATGCGTAGGCAATTCAGTAGCTAGATTGATAGTATTAGATAGATTATCGATATCTCAGTGAAGAAAAGTTAGCACATTTAAACCAACTTATGTTTCGGGCTTGAGACCCTTACCCCCCCCCCCCCCCCCCCCTCCTTAATCCGCTAGTGGCCAGAAGGCTTTTATACACCTGTGTTTTTATTTCCCATTTGTATCAGTAGGTATCTTTACCTAATAATAGTGATAACTTAACCAATTAATTATCTGCTTAAACAAAGTACCTAATTAAACTCTACTAGTTTTATAGAGGGTTGTTATTGGTAATAGATACTAAAACCTAAAGGTTAAGCATATCGTATTTTATGCTCATCCATCAATAAATGCAACTTATTCCAAGAATTTCGTTGGCCTAGCTCAAACATAGAGCTTGTACTAGATTGGAATTTATGAATTTAGGTTGTAAGTTGCGTTCATGTTTACCTATACATAAACTGATGTTTAGATTTCGTTGTTATAGTGGCGTACAAACCTATAATCTATCTACTTCATGGGTAGATTGGGTAGAGTTTTGTTCTACTTGTTTCTATAAGTACGTAAAGTACCTAATAAATATTTAATAGTAATTATAAACAATTATTCAATTAAAATTACAGGGTGTGCAACAAACATTTTCTGCTAAACTATACAATAGTTTTTTGGCTTTAATAAGTACATTTGAATACTTCCCTAGGGCTATGGCGAGTGTCGCGTATTTTTAAAGTCTAGAAATTAAAGTGTAGATCTACGAACTATGTTAGCTTTCCTAGTGTTTTGTAATTGTAAGCTCAACAGCCTAAAAGTAGATATGAGTTTGAGTACAGCCCCCGTTAACTTAAATCCGTAGATCGCTCATTGATTGTTCTATGCGCAGTTTACTAAAAACTAAGGCCTTTGCATCTACGTAATGAGATGATTTATACAGCGTCCAGTGCACCTTCACTCACACTAGATCACCCAATCGGCGCTGCAGTGTCTGGGACATTGTTTTAGATGGAGTAGGCTTGCCAGCACCTATACCATCCTGACAGCTTAGTCGGCCACAGGAAAGTCAAGTCAATACGCGTGGAGCCAACTAAGCCACGGGTTTCCTCAGAAGCGCAGTTTACTACTATCAAGCAAAAGTCTCAGAAGTACTCACATCATCGTTCCACCCCAGCTCTTCACCGTAATCACTATCACCGAACGTCTTCACATCCTCACCCTCCAGCCTGATCCTCTGGAGCTCCTTGGCCATGCCGCCGATCTGGTCGGGGCCCATCTCGGCCCACAGCTGCATCGCCGTCAGCAGCTCTTCATCATCATCCGTCAGCAGGTCCTCGTTGAACTCATCGTGCTCCGGCGCTATAGCGTTCAACTGATCTATTTTCGCCGCGTACTTTTCTACTAGGCTCTCCGTCGGTGGGCCTACGGTTAGACTTTCGAGTCTTTCGTAGAGTTTCTCGAGCTTGGTCTTGAGGCTGGGCGAGTCGGTGACGACGGCGGTGCGTACGCGCATGAGCTCTGTGACTACTAGGAGCAGGAGGGGGAGGCGCGACATGGCTGCGCGGGCGCCGCGGTGAGACTGGCTGGCTGAGTGCCGCGGCGCCGGCGGACATGTGGCTGGCACGTTGCTCCCGCGCCGGTGGGGTGCCGGCTAGCTTTTTGGCACTCCGGGGTGGGTCTTGTTTTTAACAGAATTCGAAAAAGGAGGGGTACACACGACAGCACGTGAACCGATTTTGATGATTATTTATTTGTTTGAGAGGGTATTACTTCCCATGTGGTCCCATAAGGAGAACTTCGTAGATGGAAAACGAAATTCCTCAACGGACAGCAGCAAATCACTCGGAATCAGCAGTGTACGTTTTTACCAGTGAATCATAATTTTTTTTTTAGTTTTGGTTTGGTTAGTTGGTTGGGCCGTATAAGCTCATAACAAGCTTGTAATTACCTATGTTTTTGGGAGGAACATTACCTATTGATTTGTAGGAAGAAAATCTAGGTAGAGTTAGAGTATTTTTTGCTACAGAGCTCTATGACTTTGGCAATGCAGTGAATAGATGGTTTAAAAAAAAAGTCCAGTCCAGTACAAGTAAAATTATGATTCCCCAACGCTGGCGGAAAGCGATGGGGCCGCCAGAATTCGAAAGAAATGGAGATAGCTTACATCTCCAAAGCAAGAAAATGCGACTTTTCCTTGACTCCTCGCTCTCTTTTTATCTCTTCAAAGAGATAAATACTCTAACGTGGGCGAAAACAGGCCCTCTTACCACACCGTCCTGTAATATTTATAAAAAAAATACGTCTCCAGACATCGCCGGCGGCGACGTCTCATCTCATTCATAACGTTTGACTTCAGACGAGCGACGGCGGTGTAAAAATAACTCATTATCTTATTAAAATGCCCGGTATAGAGGTCACAACTTACAAATTATGGGCAGGGGCTTCCAACCCTTGGGCTAAAAGGTGTATGGATGTTGTTTTGGACATTTGGCCATTTCGCTACCGTCATAATTATGGGCGAAAGGTGAAAATTTCATTCACTGTTCATTACTTTTCTGTTATTACAAGTTCTTTTAAATAGTACCGAAACCGCCAAGCCACATATTTTGACTAAGGTGTAGAGTTTGTGAAGTTAGGGTTTGAAGAGTTAGGGCAGGTAGAGTTAGGAGCTTGGCTCTACATGAGATCTGATAGCTTTTTGACAATGCGAGTATGGAGTACGGTGTATGGTCTCGTCTTGGCAACATTTTTTACATGAAAATGTTTTTGGTGGGATTGAAATTACTCAAATGGTTGCAAAGTCAAAGACTCGTTCGGTACCTACAATGTGCTAGAAACCTATTTAATGCTTCGAGAAAGAAGGTCAAGAATCCAAGGAGGAGAATACACGAAATAACTATTATTCTTCCAGATCTTCCCAATCTTATCCTAATAAACCTTTATTCTAAAATCATATTCCGTTCCCAAGGTTGACAATTTATTCGTACCTACTAATCTGTTTTCCCTGGTTACTCATTATTTGCCGCTACGTCGTTGATAACCTCTGACACATTAGTCAGGAATTTAGGTCAGTCTAATAAATAAAATCGCTGCCCTTTACCACTGCTTACCTTTTATTTGGTGAAATTACTTGTTGATTGATTTATTTCCCATTGTACGAACAGCAACAGTTTTGTTTGGTAACCCTATAACTGTGAGTAGGGTTGCCAGGCCAAAAAATAAAAAGTACCTAAGTAAGTAAATCTTTATTGCACAAACGAAAACATTTTACAAATAAGCATTTAAAAATAAAACAGTACAATAAGCTGGACTCCGGTCCATATTTAGCCGGACCCTTAGCTCTCAAAGCCGGACACACGGCTTTTTAATAAAAAAAATAAATAAATAGGTAGGTATCGTTTCTTCAATTCAGTGGTTTTTAACCTTTTCAGTCTGTTCTAAAAATCGGTTTATTTGCGGAAAAATATAAAAAAAAAGTTTATTTCCATATGACCTATTTTTCCGCAAATAAAACAGTTTTGAGGACTAGCAACTGTGCGGATTTTTACAGAATAAGCACACAGGAATCGCACTATTCCATCGGGGAAAATAAACTTATCCTTCCCGGACTTTGCAACGGGAATTTGCTAAAAGTTATAAAAAAGTATCCCGAATAGTTGGCTCATGAATAGTGCGATGATGCACTCCTGTTGACAATGTTTTGAGTGCGCTTATCTGACAAGCAAGTTTATCATCAAACCGCAACCGGGTCATTGCAAGCTTGAGCGCTCCGCCGCGTTACCTCATCGTGCCTGTACTTAGCCTGCTGGCTTAGCACAATAATGGGTTGGGCTTTATTATAAAAGGGATTTATAACTATAAGGCCCGTATGATCAATCACAGTTTAAACCAAAAAAGCTAGTATAAACCCTATCTGTCGATTAACTTTCATACAAAATGCGAGGTTTAATCTATGATTGAGTTTAAACTGTGATTGATCTTACGGGCTTAAGGGTACACGATAGCAAGGTGGCGGGAAATTCAAAATTTTCACAGAATTTTACATTTTGTAGCTAAACTGAACTATTTTTGTTCAGCGATTTTTCGTTCGCGAGAATAAAACCGTATTCTTTTCATTATTGTAAACAACAGAACAACAATAATTCAGCCGATTATGTGTTCTGGTCTACGAAGCAGTGGTACTGCCCAAAAAACTTGTCGTAGACCAGAACACATAATCTGGTGTCAGATTATTACTAGTTGGAAAGGTCAGCGGTGATAAATGGAGACAAGTGGACTGTATTTCAGGTAAATCGATATAATATAAAATAATTAGAAAATAGTACGTGTCGTTCGCCAAGTGATCTGAGGTCAAGTGAAGGTGAAAATAGTCTGTGGCTCTCGCGTCACAGATTAGCGTTGTCCGTTGCAGCCGTAGCGTAGCGTGTGGTGTGCCCTCTATGTGGTGGGCCAGTGTGTCGTAGACATTCTGCCACAGCGCCAAAAATCAGTCGGCCATGGACATGGTTAGCGGACAGATTCTGTTAAATGCTCTCCGAACTGTCCCATTCATTGTGTGTATGTCTGCCACTCGTGCGATGCCATCTTCTCCATTATGCAGCTTGGTGATGCGCCCGAGAGGCCATTGAAGTGGCTGTCGTCCCTCGTCCTTGATCAGGACCAGTGCGCCCTCTGTGAGTGATCCAGTGGGCGACCTCCATTTTGTTCGTTTCTGCAGCTCTGAAATGTATTCCTTATAGAAGCGGTTCCAATAATGTTGTCGTAATTGTTCAACTCGCTCATGTCTTGGAAGACGCAGCAGGTTGCACTGACCCATCTGCGGGTAAGGTAATACAGTCTGAGTCCTTCCGATCAAGAAATGAAAAGGGGTGAGACATGATAAGTCGGTTGGACTGGATGAAAGTGGAGTGAGGGGTCTTGAATTTAATATGGATTCTATTTGTACTAGTACTGTATTCATTTCTTCGTATGTTAGGTGTGCAAGGCCTAAAATACGCTTAAGATGATGTTTTGTGGATTTTACACACGACTCCCATAATCCACCGAAGTGGGGGGCATATGCAGGGATGAAATGAAAAGTTATGTCTTGCTCTGCGGCGGCTGCGCTGATTGCATCAGAGTTGCTCGAAAGAAATTCACCTATTACTCTCGAAGCACCTACAAAGTTTGTACCGTTGTCTGAATAGATGTGAGTAGGTTTACCCCTTCTAGCAATGAACCTATTCAAGGCTGCTAAAAATGACTCTTTAGTCATGTCAGTGACCAACTCAAGATGCACGGCCTTAACTGTGAAGCATACAAACACGCATATGTAAGCTTTAATTAACCGCGCTCCGCGACCCTTGCGGTCGTTTAGAAACACTGGCCCTGTATAGTCTGTTCCGACGTGAATAAAAGCAAAGTCTGCGTGCAATCGATGCTTAGGTAGGTCACCCATGATTGGGTTTATTGTCTTTCCTTGAAAGCGCCTGCATTTGATGCAAGTTGAAACTGTTTTTCGTGCTAAGTTGCGCCCGCCGATGGGCCAATAAGTTTCCCTAATGTTTGAAAGCAACAATAGGGGCCCTGCGTGTAAAAGTGTTTTGTGATAGAACTCAAAGATGAGTTTGCAAATGTGATGTTTTGATGATAGCAACATTGGATATTTCTTATCGTATTGAAACTCCGATTTGGAGAGCCTGCCGCCCGCCCTAATGACGTCATCTGAATCTATGAATGGAAGTAGCGAAGCTAATCTATTTTTTGTAGGTAAGTTAGCTCGCTTCATGAGTTTGTCATACTCTTCGTGAAATGTGTCTTTCTGTGATATTTTTACTAATTGTATTTTGGCATTTGACAACTCCTGGGTTGTCAAATGACCATGTTGAGTAGTACCTTTATTTCTGCAATTATTGATAAACCGCAGTAAGTAGGCTGTAATGCGTGTTAGTTTTGTGAAACTTGAATAATTGTGAATAAATGAATTGTTTTCTACTTGCGCAGTGAAACAGTGTGACTCTGGTGTGTGGGGGGCCTTTGTTTCTGGAAGGTCAGACTCGCTTATCTGCCCGGGTGGGACTGGCCAGCAACTTTCATCATTCCTCAGAAACTCCGGCCCTGAAAACCATAATTGGGAATGAATTAATTTATCTGCTTGTAACCCTCTTGAAATTAAGTCCGCAGGATTGTGTTTTGTAGGTACATAACGCCATGTCTTTGAGTCTTTTTGAATTTCTGCCACTCTATGACTTACAAATGAATTTAGTTTGTGAGTTGATGATTTTATCCATGCCAGAACAATCATTGAGTCACTCCAAAAGATAATATCATCGAACTGATCAGTGTGACGTAGTGATTCTATTACTTTCTTGCACAATCTGACTCCAGTTAGCGCGGCACATAATTCCAGTCTAGGTATGGTGAGTGTTTTTAGTGGTGCCACCCTACTCTTGGCTGTTAGTAGCCGGATGTGAACAGTGTTGTCATGATCTACTGTGCGTACATAAATACATGATCCAAAGGCGGCCTGTGAGCTGTCTGAAAACACATGAATTTGAATGCTCTTTGGTTTGTCATGAAAAGCCCGGCGTGAAATTACCAGCTGATTGAGAGTAGGTAAAGTTAGCATGAATTGTTGCCATTTCTTTTGAATTTCAAATGGCACTGGTTGATCCCACGTTAATTTATGCAACCACAACTGTTGCATTATTATTTTTGCCTCAAGAATGCAAGGGCTGATGAGACCTAATGGGTCAAATATTTTTCCAATGATGGACAATATGGTGCGTTTTGTAATGATGGAACTATTTTCCAATGAAATTGTGAATGTGATTGTGTCATTTTTTGTGTTCCAGTGGACACCTAATGTTTTTGTTGTGTGGTTGTTTCCTAACTCAACTATGTCGTGAGGTGACTGATTGAGACCTAATTTTATCAACAGGTCGGTGTGATTCGACTGCCATTTTCTGAGAGGGAATTGAGCGTTGTTTAAAGCATTGTATACGCCTTCAGTGAGATGGTGTAGACCTGCTTCGTCATCACAGCCAGACAAAAGGTCATCACAGTAAAAGTCATGGAGAATGACTTCCGCTAGCCTCTCGTCTGTGCAGTCCAATCCCACCTGCCTGATGCATCGCGTTGCCAAGTATGGGGCTGAAGCTGTCCCATACGTGACAGTGTTTAATGTGTATGTTTCTAATGGATCGTTAGGGTGAGAACGCCAAATGATTTGTTGTAAGTGTGTTTGCTCTACGTTCACCTGAATTTGCCTGTACATTTTTTCAATGTCGGCTGAAATTATGTACTTGTGCTGTCGAAAGCGCAATAAAATTGCAATGAGGTCGTCTTGTACGACTGGACCGACCATTTGTATGTCGTTGAATGAAATCTTGGTTGTTGTGAGTGCAGACCCGTCATACACCACCCTTAATTTAGTTGTGGTGCTAGTCTCCCGTACTACTCCATGATGTGGTAAATAGTATGCAGGTATTTGTTCATTTTGTGTGTTTGTGTTTTTTGTCATGTGACCTAAGCTGATGTATTCATCCATGAATTGTATATAACGTTCTTTGAAGACCGGGTCCCTATGAATTTTCTTTTCCATGCTGAGAAAGCGATATTTTGCCCTCACATATGAGTCCCCAAGACATTCTGGGCTCTGCTTCAATGGAATTGTGACTACAAACCTTCCATCGTTGTTTTTAACTGTGGTTTGAGTAAACAGCTGTTCGCATGCATTGTGTTCGTCTAACTCTTCTACTTTATGTGAATGTGGTGTGCTGTCTAGTTCCCAAAAGCGTGTCAGTTGGTCTGAAATGTCTGTCTGTCTGTCATTTACAAAAAAACATGTTGAATCAGGTGAGTGTTGATTTGGGTCTGGTACGCAACCCGAAACCAACCAACCTAGCTCAGTCTCTTGCAAAGTAGGCTGATTTTTGCCTACATGAATTCTACCTGAACCAATAATGTTCCAGAATATTTCTGCCCCCAATAATAATTCAATGGGGGCCGGAATATTGTACTGGGGGTCAGCTAGTTGAATGTGTTTTGGTATGTTTAAGTCGCTTGTGTCAATGAATGTGTTTGGTAACGATTGTGATATTTGGTCAAGAACAAGACATGATATGTCTGACTTGTATGAACTGTGTAATGATTGAATGTGTATGTTGGCTTTTTGAAAAATGTTGCTGGATTGATTGTTGATGCCACTGACTTGACTTTGAATGGACTCTGCCTGAATGTGAAGTTTTGTGCATAACTCTTTAGTTATGTAGCTCGAGGTGCTACCATTGTCTAGGAGCGCCCTCGTATTGTGTGATTTGCCATTGCTGCCTACCACTTTGACTAATGCGGTTGACAGCAAGACTGATGTTTGTTGTGTACTTGTCATTGTGACTGCTGAATTGTTGTTTTGATTGTTTTGATTGTTGTGATTGTGTAATAATGTATTGTGTTTTTTGGAGCAGTACTTGCACCCGCTCCCTCTGCATGTTCTGACTTCATGCCCAGGATGTAAGCAGTTCGTACAAACCTTGCATTGAATGGCTTTTTGATACCTACTCTCAATCGGAATCTGTTTGAACTCGCTACAGGCAAATAAGAAATGATTTGCTTTGCACAGTGGGCACGATGGTGGTTGATATGTGTGAGTGTGTGATTTGAAGGCCGTTTTTGAGACCTGAGGCTCGGGCTTGTTGTTCCTAGCCTTGCCTTCTTCTAGTGTTTCTAGCAAGTCGGCTCGGTTGCGCAAAAACGTCTCCAAGTCACTGAGTGTGGGCATGTTTTTGAATGAATTTTTTTGTTCCTCCCAATACCGGAGTGAAACTGAGTCTAGTTTGCTTGTGACTAGATAAATGATGAGTGTGCCCCAATGCTGTGTGTGTTCACCTAACGTTGTTAAGGCCCTGAGGTTTTTGTTAACTGTGTCTAACAACTGTCTCAACGCAACAGCTGACTCACGCTGAATGCTGTTGATGTTGAATAGATTATGAATGTGATTACCTATCAGCAGCCGCTTGTTGTCATAACGATCACATATTAGACCCCAAGCAGTATTGTAGTTATCAGATGAAATCTCTAATGAATTTATAAGCAATGCTGCGCTACCTTGCAATGATGCACGCAGATAATGAAATTTTTGTATGTTGTCAATTGTTGCATTTTTGTGTATTAGTGATTCGAACGTGTCACGAAACTCGAGCCAGTGTTGATAATCGCCCGAAAAATGCGGTAAGGTTATGGTAGGTAATTTGACAAAGACATTACCTCCATTCTGAGGAGCCTCGCTTGGTGCACTTGAGTTGGCCACTGACCTGCACTCGTTCTCTTGGAGCTGTTGCTTGCCGATCGCGAGGTACAGATAGTAGTCAGCCTCGAACGTCTCGCGCTCCTTGAACTGATCCTCTGGAATTTTAGAAAGATCTTCTATTAATGATTGTATTTCATCATAGAAGGTGTAAAGCTGTGTGAATGGAGGTAACCTAGTTTTTAGTTCCATGACTTGAAGGTTAGATAATGCATTGCATGACTGAAGTGTCCCAATGAATGATTTGAAAATGGTAAGCTTTGCTTTTAGTGAAGCTCTTTTCTTTGTAAGTGCTTTCAATTGCTGTACATCTTGATCATCAGCACCGGATGCCGATGCAGATGCTACAGACACCGGGTCGGGCATCTTGTTGAAAGTTTGAATCGAGTAGTAATAGGTGAATACTTAAATTCGTGCAAATTCAGGTGCAAGCAGAAGAGGTGTAGCGGAAGAGAGCGGAGAGGTGATAGATGCAATAAGATGCCTCCGCTGACTAGGCCTGCCGTGCTCTGACAAGACTTGCGCAACCACCACAAAGCAAACACTGAAATGTAGAAAAGGCAACTTGTGAATGTAAAGCTTAGATAGGCGTAAATAGCTAATTTAGATTAGCTAAATACTTTAATGTGAGGGACAATGTGACTAAAGAGGTTAACTTGAAATAAAATTGCTGATGCAATCTTGCTTTGAATGTGGATGATAGGTTTAATGGAAGTAACGACTTGTTTTTGCTGAATTTGAATGCTGCTGCTGTGTATTAGGTATGAAAGGAAGAATGAATTTGTTTGACTTGACTTGACTGTGAATGTTTGATCGGAATGAACTCACGGACTGCTGTTACCAAACCCTTTATGTGCTGGCTGGATCGTCTGCGAGTCGAGTGATTTCCGTCTTGTAAGGCTTCGCTTGCTTGCTTGATGATGAAGGATGGATGTTTCGCTGCGAAGTCGCCGGCCGGCGAGGTTATATAACCTCAAACTCCACGCCAGATTTTTCTAACTATTTCGTGTCGCGTCGATTTTCCACGGCGATGTAGGACCATATGGAAAGGTCAGCGGTGATAAATGGAGACAAGTGGACTGTATTTCAGGTAAATCGATATAATATAAAATAATTAGAAAATAGTACGTGTCGTTCGCCAAGTGATCTGAGGTCAAGTGAAGGTGAAAATAGTCTGTGGCTCTCGCGTCACAGATTAGCGTTGTCCGTTGCAGCCGTAGCGTAGCGTGTGGTGTGCCCTCTATGTGGTGGGCCAGTGTGTCGTAGACACTAGTCCAATACCTACATTTAAATTGTATAATCCTCTTTGGTCCTAAATGTTCCGTCAGTCTGTCATGTCTGTTTCCGTAACTGTTCAAACCCCGAATGTTCCTTGGATTTTCCTTGGTTGTTCACTTCCCTGAACGTCCTCTTCCTCGATCGACCATTTCTTTATTTGCAATCTTGAAAGTCCAAACTTACTTAGGTTTGCACCATTCTGGCTTGCTCTCTATTTTTTTGCATAATTTTCTTGAAATATCATACTTATCTATAAAAAAATTCTATCTAAACTCTAATTTTTAAATCGAGTCCACGGAATGACAGTTGCCAGTATGATACTGTCAGATAAAGCCTTTATAGCAACTGTCATTCCATGGACTCGATTTAAAAATTAGAGTTTAATTTATATTTGCTTGTGTTTGCTCTAGTTTTACTACTGACCAGCCGGATTTAAAAATAGAACGTTAATCAAGAAACTTATCAATAGTTCACGACCGACTAATTAGACGCTGTTTAGTTAAAATAAAAATAAAGTAGAATGCCTACCTAACTAGAGCTCTTGAGGAAACCCTGACTCATTTTAAACTTCTGTTGAGTGCTGCCAGAAAACAAATGTAGATTCTAGATGGAAAGTCATTGTTCTAGATTATTATAGCTAATGCCTGGAAATATTTTTTTGCGTGACAGGTAGGTGTTATATCTGTCAAGCTTAGTAGATTTACCACCAAAATGTATTTAGAATCACTTAAAACAAAACCGCTTCAACTTTGAACATTGTTCTGGTGTTATGATCTCTACTAATATTAGTAATAAATAGGTAAATCTTAATTTTATTTTTGTACTACTAGTATATGGAATTACTCTGAAAGAAATTATTTTAATTGAATTGAATTGCCTCAGGAGGCTGTATCAAACCAAAAGGTTTACCTTCTCGCTCTTCTCTCACGAAATCTATAAACACTCACATACCGTACGGTACGGCCTACATGCTACATTACCTACTTCCTTGCCTGAACATATTTAACGACTTTACAAGCAGTAAATGCCAAATTAATGACCACACAGACTTTTATGTTCCTGTTCCTAGATAGCCAAAACAAACATAGAAATAAAGTGGTAGGCTGATTTATTGGCTGGATTTTTCTTTATGTACCTAAAGATAACACACCTTATCAATATCCGAAGATACCTCTCCATACCCCTAATATTCTATTTCTGAGGACCCTGGATAAACTCTGATTGTTTCCACCATACTTTTGTATACAGACAGTCTACAACTCTACCTAGGTATGCCACTAAACATAAAAATAAATAGACGTTATGGTAGACTCATTCACCGAGAATAAAGTAAATGCTTGTTCATATCATGGATCGTATCAAGTGAAGTGTTCTAAGAAACTTAAGCAACTTTGTGTCATTAATACAGCGGAAATACGGAACTATGTATGTATCAATTATTATTTTAAAAGGTCCAACCTTTAATTAATAACTCATAGGCCCGGTTTCTGAGTTGAGAATTTTACTAAGCACATACTAACGTATCGCTCTGTCACGCTTTTTTGTGAGAAATCTGCAGAGACCGGACGATACTTACCCATTTGCTTAGCAAAATTCTCAACTCAGAAACCGGGCCATAGTGTCCTTGCTTTGCTTTCTTATACACGGTGTACTCAACCCCTCCCTCGAAGGAAGCTCACCCCCCACATTGAAAATCATACCTCACGTAGGTAAGTACTTATCGCAAATTGCATAATTCATCTAGTCTAGACGTAACTCGGAGTCTAACACAGGCTTTAGCTCGTTTACCACTGAATGGCTAAAGGGGCGTATTCGTTGCGGAATGCAGAGCTCTTTGATTTACCACTCTACTGCTCACGGATGGATGTCCATCTATCAGGGGCTATCGATTGGTTCCCAGTAGAAGGACAAAACCGGGTTTTCCTCGTTTTTCTCATCATCATCATCACCTGTCCCCTTAGCTCGCTGACCTTTGCCTACTCTCAACTGTCACCTTAGCCACTTAATACTACTGAGGTGACAGTTAACAGTGGCTAAGGTGACAGTTGAGAGTAGACAAAAGGCCAGCGTGCTAAGGAGGCTGATGATGATTTTCTCCAACAACTAGCGAACTAATCCTCTAGATTCTAGCGTCTAGAATATTGTTGGCTGTACTAGAAGGACGGACGGAAAGTATTTATAAATCGTAATTGAAGCCTACAGCTACAAGTGGTGCCTATCGAGGCACCATGACATTACAGAATCAGGCCCCAGTTTGCTTATTTCGTGGGCAAACTGATCGATACTTAATGCATTTTTTTAAATATTATGTGCGAGTACTTACCTACTAATAATGAATTATTTTTTTTATTATTGCAGGAAAAAAAATCGGGAAATGTAGCACAAATTCGTTGAAATTGACGTGGACTTTCAGGAAAATAGGGTCACTCAATGGACCGACCGACTTATTAGCAATATGGTACTAGACCCGTAGGTACTGACTGACAGAATATACCATTAAATATGTATGTGGCTTCTCTGTAACCAGTGACTGATAATTAGACTTCTGTGATAAGAAATTGTTTTTTTTTTCAGCAACCGTCCACGTTGAGCAGACATGAGATAACTGGTTACACCACTTACACTCTTTTGACTACCTTCTTCTTCCTCTTTTGGTGCATATCATTACGGCCATTTTGCCGTGAGACGTTGCGGCTCGTTCTATCGTATGTGGCTTGTGCGAGATTTTGGTTGGCTCCTGATTAGTTTTTGGGCGGTAAGGTCTTCGGGCGACCCTGTATTTCTTGACTCCCTTAGGGGTTGTTTATCTGGAGGTCCTTTCTTAGTTCATCCAAGGGCAACTTTACTTAATGCTCAAAAGAAGTTGTTTAACTAGGTGACAAAATTGCACAGCTCGAATGCTCGCAGCTCATACGCTCCTTTGCGCCAATAAATCTTCATTGCTTTGCTCTGCGACCGTCGCCCGGCGCTTCCTAGTACTGTCCAATGTTATTATGATTTACACACCACTTAAAACCGGCATTACACCCAATTAACCAAAGTGCGGTGGTGCGATGGGAATTCCCCGGCTATTACAAGTTTTGTAAAAACAACGAGATAAAATGTTAATTCAAGTGCACATTCAATGTCGAAGCTTTCATTAGTTAGGCGTTGCAATCAGACTGGGCCCTGAGTCGGTAACGCAATGGTGCCAAATTGGGCTCCTAGTTGACGGCTTCAATTATCAATTATCTTTGAATGTTTTTGTAGTACCTACAGCCAATAATATTCTTATTCTAACTCTACAGGGTGCACTCTAAGTCGATAGCGGAACTTTATGTAGGCTGTCTACTGATCAATACAAACAACTTGTACTAGGTGGCGAAAAAATTGAGTGAAAAAATATCAGCTTTTCCATATAAAAGGTCGACTCAGTACTGCGCCAAATGAATGAAACAGCTGATTTTTTTTTCGCTTCATTTTTGTCGCCACCTAGTACAAGTTGTTTGTATTGATCAGTAGATAGCCCACTTAAAGTTCCGCTATCGACTTAGAGTGCACCCTGTAGAGGATTAGTGCGCTGCTTGTAGGAGAAAAACGAAGAACCCGGGTTTTGTCCTTCTACTGGTACGCCATCGACACGCCATTGCGTTACAGACTGGTTTTCATCAGTTTCAGCCCACATTTGCCCACTGCTGGGTAACCCTTTTCCCCTTCACGCCATCCTCCTCGGTTTCTTGCTGCATGAATCCACGGACCCTCTGTCGCCTCAGAGATGTCGTCTGGTAACTTTTATCTTCTCTGCTGGTCTGCCTACTGACCATCGTCCTGCCGTTCTTAGCCGCCACTCCGCGAAAGCTTACTTCTTTCTTCGTAGTTTTCATAAAGTGATTTAGGGAGAGTATCAATCAGCTACTTCATTTTCATGGTAATGGAAATGACTATACTATGACTATAACAATTTTTTATAATTAGCTTTATTCCTGAAACACTTCAAATTCTAAATGAGATTTCCAACGTCTTTAGTTTAGTTAGAATAAAGCTATATTTAAAAACTGCTCTGTATAAAAAAACATTTCAAGCTCTTTTGTAAGTACCTACCTATTCAGTCATAATATAGGAAATAGTAGAGTAGGTAGAGAATGGTATACCTAACGACCAAAACGCATTTGATTGTAAAGCCGTTTCCATATATGTGATTAGACGGAGATTTTCAGAATAAGCCCTCTGACATTGGTAGTCACGTGCGCACCACATGTGCGCGGTCGACAACCTTTGAGCCCTTTGTGTAAATCCTGTGTGGATCGTTGTGAACTTTCTCCAACTGCTAACTACCCAACTAACTGGCTAGTTGTTGGAAAAAGCTGGCTTATTGCAGTTCAGTTAGGTTTCATACCAGGTTAGATTACTGACAGTAGCGGTGCTAGCATTGTAGGACACTACTTAAACCGCCCTAAGCATTTTGCATCTCTTGTGAACTTCGATCAAGGATAAAACTAGATACAACATAGAACTCTGAAATGTGTCTGGAAAAATAGATGTCCAAACTGCCTTTGGGAGCTTATTTGCTCGTAGTCTATGCAATTAAAGTAAAACTGTACACTAATGCAATAAGGTTGACATTCGATTATTAGACGTATGGTCGAAATGATGTTTCGTATTGTTCTATTGCTGATATCATTTGTTTCTGTGGGGACAAGTTTTTATTGTGATTTTATACGAAATGCGGATTCTATGGGATTTAGTTCGGTGCTTGTGAATGATTTATACTCTATCGTCCGTCATACAGCGCTCATTGGCAACCTTTTACACAATGTTATATCGGGAGCTAAATCAAAGACGTTCAATACGAGACTGACATATATTGGTAATTAGAGGGTACACATACAAAAGTAATCATTTAAGCTTGGGGTAGATACACAACATTCTTCCCTCCTTAATTAGAGGTAACCCAACTAAGAATAACACCATTAATTTCCTTAAAAACTAGAAAACTATTTCACATATAAAAGAACAAAAACATTACTCGAAGTAGGTAACTACTCCACTAAGTACGTACGTAATAACTACCTATAGGTTGCCTAAAGGCATTAGATTGTACTTAGGTACTGAAAAAGTATTTTACATTTTAATTTATGTTAACCCGTATCGGTCTACTGGCTTGCGAGTGCGTTTAGGTCTGTTCAACACATTAGGCACAAACGGAGGCGAACAGCACGCGCTGCCCAGCAGCACGCGGCGAGAGCGGCGGCGGCGCGGTCGGTGCCGGCCCCAGGCCAGCTGCCCCGGCGTGATCGTCACACGCCTCAAACGCGATATCAACGTACTCTCCCCCCCCCACGCCTGGCTGTGAATCATCGATGTGTTTCCTATACACCTAACCGTTTGATTTAAATAAATATGCCACGGGACCTGTTTGGTTACTCATCACGGCTCTCTCCCAAAATGACGTGTTATACCTAAAAACCTTAAACATTACTCTTGGCCCATTTTCTAAAGTCCGCAAACAACCACCACGCAATCCCATTCGTGTGCATTGCTTTGCTTTCACAACATCCGCTACGCTTGGGCGCAAGAGATCAAACGGCGTGCGCAGCGCGCGACCCAACAACAACTTGGCTAGCTTCTATGTAAGGAATGACCAAAATACGCTTTATACCACAATTACGCATAAACTCTTTCCACTCCACACTAGGTACCAAAAGGGGACCGTTATCGGAAACGATTTCCCTTGGTAACCCGAAAACAACCAAATACTTTAATTTATTCTTTATATATATACGATGATACGTATTATCTCCATCGTATTAGTTGCCGATGTACCCATTGTTCGAATGGCCTCAATCCATTTGGAGTGGGCATCGACAATCACAAAATAAGGCCCAGGGTGCAGCGGCGCGGCGGGCGGCGCGGGGCGTGCGCTCGCGCATGTCTCACACGCGCTACATACACACTCGCTCAATGTCTACGTCCACGCCCGGCCACTGGCCAGTACACGTACCCGCGCGCCAGCTACTTGCTCTTCAGTAACTCATCTAATTAGGAACAAACTTCCCATAGAAATTAACCAGCCCCAAAAAACGCTTTAAATGCAGTTATACTACCAATCACCAGGGTATTATAAATCTCGTCAACCATATCGACCTATGTCGTCAACCCATTTACATCAAATTAAATATCCCAGATAAGAAATTGTTTATTTTTTTAAGTACCTAACTTTATTTTTCTCGACCCTAAATCCGCTCTTCACTAATTTTTTTAAAATTATCCTCAAGCTTCCTGAAACGATCCTCCTCATCACTGCCTGTAACCACCACATCATCTAAATAGACTGCCAGGAATGGCAACAGGTTTTTTTTTATTTTTTATAATCCGTTGGTATTTTGACGGTGTGCATTTGATACCGAACAGCAGCGAGCGGAAGATAACAAGTTCGCTGCCGAACAGTAATCTATTTAGCCTGAGCAACGAAGACCAAAAAAGGCTGAATAGAAAAAGTAATTCGTGTAAAGCCAAATTTTGGCAGAGTTGTAGAGGAAAGTGTCCTGAACAACATACTAAAAGTACTGATGGGTAGGGGGGGAGCTAAGGGGGGGAGGGGGGTGTAAAGGTCCCTTTTTTCAGTTTTTCGTGAATAACTCGTAAACTGCAGCCTATAGCAAAAAATTACCAATTACTGAATTAATCTACATAAAATTCTCTACAAAATGGGTTAATAAATTTTTTTACTGGATCGATATAATAAGGAAAAATGGCGGGGAAATGAGATATTTTGTCGCTTTGGTATAGGCACGATTTGAAGGCGACATCGCCCTGGTGTCGTGGGTTTTGGCACTACGCAGCTGATTGGGGTGTCAAAAGACGCGTCTTGACAAAGGCTACAGAATAAAAATTAACTTAAAAAAAAAGTCAAAAAAGTTTTGTTTTTAATCGAAAAAATTAGAAAAATGCTGTTATTTTTCGCCCGGTTTTGATGAGAAAAAAATATATATATCTCAGAAACGAAACAAGATATCGAAAAAATATAAAACTCTTCTAATAGTTATGATTTTGGACTATATTAAAAAATATATTGGAGGTGATGAACACTGATGAGTTCTTCAGAAGTTGTACCTTCATGACGCGGAGTTGAGTGCGTGAGCGCGGTTGTGACGGTGCATTTGACCTAAATACTTACAGATACAACAATGATTCGGCAAATCTCTACCACCTACCTGATGGGGTTGGACTAGAGGAGACGATGCTCCTAAAATCAGTGACCACCAACGACCCTGCGGCACCTGACTCCATTCTCAATACCATATTTAGAGCTTTCCGCGCGTTAACTCCGCGTCATGAAGGTACAAGTTCTGAATAATTCATCAGTGTTTCGCACCTCCAATATTTTTTTTAATATAGTTCAAAATCATAACTATTAAACGATTTTTTTATTTTTTCGATATCTTGTTTCGTTTTTGAGATATGTTTTTTTTTTCTCACCAAAACCGGGCGAAAAACAACAATATTTTTCTATTTTTTTCGATTAAAAACAAAAAGTTTTTGACTTTTTTTTTAAGTTTTATTTTCATTTTGTAGCCCTTGTCAAGACGCTTCTTTTGACACCCCAATCAGCTGCGTAGTGCCAAAACCCACGACACCAGGGCGATGTCGCACTTTCGCTAAAAATCGTGCCTATACCAAAGCGACCAATATCATTTCCCCGGCATTTTTCCTTATTGTATCAATCCAGTGAAAAATGTTATTAACCCATTTTGTAGAGAATTTTCTGTAGATTAATTCAGTAATTGGTCATTTTTTGCTATAGGCTGCAGTTTTCGAGTTATTCACAAAAAACTGTGAAAAGGGACCTTTACACCCCCCTCCCCCCCTTAGCTCCCCCCCTACCCATCAGTACTTTTAGTATGTTGTTCAGGACACTTTCCTCTACAACTGTGCCAAAATTTGGCTTTACACGAATTATTTTTCCTATTTTTCGTTCGTTTCCTGGGCTAATTGTAGGTAAACATACCGCGGTTAGTCACAATACTCACAATAGTACACATTAATTTAGATTGCTCATCTAAAACCAGCTGTTGGTACGCTCTCGAAAACTCGAATTTGCTAAAAAAAAAATCCACCCTGCAAGGAAAAAAAAACATCCTCCATCCAAGGTATTGGATATTTACTCGTATCATCGACCAACACTGGGTTGAGAATAATTTTGTAGTCTCCGCAAAGACGAATTTCTCCCGATTTCTTAACGACCGGCACTACCGGCGTTCCCCATTCACTCCACTCGACTGGAGAGAGTATATCTTCGCGCTGCAGCCGGTCGAGCTCCACCTCGACAGCCGGCCTGAGCGCGAGTGGCACGGAGCGCACGCGCCGCCACACCAGACGTGCGCCCGCGCATAGCTCCAAGCTAATAACACCTTTATTGAATGCGCCTATGCCCGGCATAAACACATTAGGAAACCTTTTCATCAGCTGATCGCGTATACCTATTTGCTCGACCTTGAACGCGCTCCGCTCCGCATTATTTAAACTGGGATATTGCACTTTAAACGCTCGCATCCAGTTACGACCGAATAGGGACGGACTGTATAAATTATAAATGACAATCAGTCGTAAATTATCCATCTTTTTACCATTGACTGAAACCGTACACAACAACTCGCCCTTTGGTTTTACTCTTTGGCCGCTGTACATTCTCAATTTTGATAAGCATGGCAACAATTTACAATCACGGAATTTAGAGTTATAGGTTTTTAGCGATATTATACTCACAGCTGAGCCCGTGTCACCTTCCATAATGATCTCAACACCATTAATATTCACCTTAACGTCCCAACGATCGTCGGTGTCCTCGGTATCACTCAACTGATACACTTCCAGCTCAGAGTCCGACCGCTCCGACGGGGACTCTGACTCCTCGGCCTCGACGCCGGAATACACCACATTATGTACCGACGAACGCTTCCTAAACCGGCACACTCTCGCTAAGTGTCCGCGTTCACCACAAACGAAACATTCTGTACTGACAAACGGGCACTTGTCAGCCGAATGCACTTGATCACACCGATGACAACGTCGACCAGATGTTGACGCTCGTGGCTGTGGGCGGGTAGTAAGCGCGCGCGCATCGCTCGGGCCGCCCTGGCTCAGCTCGCCGTCCGCCCTACCGTCTGCTCTGCCGCCGCCGCGCCAGCGCCGCTCCACGGCGTGCACCTCGGTCGACTGCTGCTGCTCCCCGGCACCAGCTGTTGAGTCTCGTACTGCCGCCTCCAGCGACAGGGCCAACTCGATGGCCTTATCAAACGTCAGTTTGTTCTCCGTCAGTAGCCGTTGTCGAATCCGATCACTACGTAGGCCGAAAACGAATTGATCTCGAAGGTTTTCTTTCAGGTTTGCCGCATCAAACTCGCACGCCTTACTTAACTTCTTCAGGTTCGCCAAGTATTCCGAAACTGACTGCGATTCGCCTTGGCGGCACGATCTGAATATCATTCGTTCCGCAATGACAGAGCGCTTCGGCGATAAATGATCGTTCACCAACTCCACAATAACATCGAAAGCTACCTTTTCTGGTGCCTGTGGGTAGCACAAATCGATGATTAAATCCAACGTCTCCGTACCAACAACAGCTACTAGATATTTCGAGTATTGTAATGGCGTCACATTTTGTATCTCGCACCACGCCTTGAGGCGACTCACATAGGTTGACCACCGATCCACATTTAGCCTGAATTCTTGCAGACCCACAATACCCGGCTTGGGCTCCACCGACACAACTCCACTTTCACCACTTTTAGGCATTTTAACACGCGTCTAGGTTCACTTAATCGTCGCCAATGTTATATCGGGAGCTAAATCAAAGACGTTCAATACGAGACTGACATATATTGGTAATTAGAGGGTACACATACAAAAGTAATCATTTAAGCTTGGGGTAGATACACAACACACAAGATTTAAGGGATCACTCGTACATTCTTCTATTGAGCAGCCCAAGCAACCACCATAAAGACAGAAGCAGTTGAAATATATTCTAGGACATTTCGGGACTTGTCAATTGGCGTTCTGGGTTCTGGTGGATTTAAATACTAGAGCCAAAGAATATTGGTCACTTTAGGTTGGAGACAAATATTACTTGTAGTATAATATTGCGTTCTAGACGGTCAGAGACCAACCCCTCAGCTTGTGAAGTGTGACAACCAATAAAACGCACCATCAACTATGTATACCAATTTTTGTATATTGTGATCAAGTACAGCTCATTTAAATCAATTTATTTACACGGTAGGTGCTAGTCTACTTGGGGAGGTGCAGGGTGTTGGCTAGCTCGAGGGGAATGTCCAGGTATGTCCTCTCGAGACCCACTGTCAGCAGCAGCGCCCGGAGACGGTCCACGTGCACCTGGAAACATACAGACATGCAGGCCTTGGAGTTAGATAGATAGATAACTCTTTAATACCAAAGATAAATTGCATTGTTTCTTATAACGAATTAGCGGTCCAATATACAATTGGCGGTCTTATCGCTTACAGTGATGCCAGACAACCGAAGTTATAGAAGTTTAGAGTCGAAGGTGCTTAGAAGAACTGTAGAAACTGAAATAAACTGATGGGGCCAAAAGTTACTGGAATGGAGACGCAGTACCTATCCTGTAATGCGCAGGCAACCGAGGAAATGATCCGACACTACACGGTCAAAATGGCAGAAAAAAACCGGCGACGGTCTAGGTAACGAGCGCCAATGAAAAAAAAAAACCATCTTATTTTTGGATGCGCAGGAAAAAAGCGGCCACTTTCGACTTGTGTGGGATTTATTCTAGGTTCTAGGATCTGGACCTAGGTCCTAAAATAATTAAGCCTAGGGATTCTTATTTGACGGACCGTTTTTAGCAAAAAAAGCATAAATAAGATTTTTTTTTTTTTACATTTGCGACGCTTATTCAGTGGACGGGTTAGCATTGGGAGAGACCTACACTCAGCGTATAATCGCTATGGCTTGAAGTTGTAGACGAATATGTATACAGTACAGTTGCACACTCAATCACACTTGATGGGTGAAGTGACCTGGACGCTCCTGTAGGTACTTGGGACATACACAATTACACACCTATCACTAGTAATGAAGCCACCGTAAACCACCGCCATTGTTTTGGGCAAATATTAAACTCTGCAGGTGAAACTACACCCAATATGGACACCTTCAACTAATCATCCAAGGAAAGATACCAGGCGGGAGGTGACCTGGAAGACCCAAGTTATCATGGCTTGAGAACTTACGCCATGGTTCCAACAATCCACGAGCTTCATGTTCCGTTTGGCAGCCTCAAAATAAGAAATAGCCAAGATGATTGAGATGCCCAAGACACGGCACTACAAGAAGAAGAAGGTAAAACTATACCTTGTCGCCTTCGCTGGACCATACAGTCAGTGTAGAGTTAAGGGAAGCAGTCTCGCGGAGAAGGTCGAGTAAAACTGGCTGGCTGTTTGACGCTAAGCCCGCTCGGACCTGGAATAAAAAGTGGAAATATCTTTAGACCATGTCGTCGCACCGAAGGTAGACGATATAGGTGATAGGATCTCGAGTCTTAAGTGGAAATGTGCTGGACACCTGGCGGGAGTGAAGATGGCCGGTGGACAAGGGCAGAGTGGCGTCCAAGAACGGGACGACTGTTGGTGGGCAGACCAGCAGCCCGATGGTCGGACGACAGCGTTATGTCGGCGAAGGGTCCATGAATGCGGATGCGGATGACTGTGAGAGGTGGCGTGAGGGGAAAAGGCATATACCCAGCAGTAGGCAGAGGTAGGTTGATGATGATGATCATTAGACCGGAGGATAGTAAGACAAAGCGAAGATTTTGCTATCCATACATAGAGTACATAATCTGAACATTTCACACAGATATCATAAGACATTGGTGAGGTATACCTCGTAAGAGTCTGATTGTCTTAGTAGAGTTTCTAAACGTTGGGCAGTCTGGGTGGAATGGAGAGTTTGCACTCTCCATTTCACCAAGCTCCTTTGACTTTTGCACATCCCATTGCCTATCTACCTTGAATCCTTGAATCTCATTGCCCACCTAACATGTATTAAATTTTCAACTAATACTACTAGCTCGTACTTGAGGTAGATGCTTACAATTTTCTTCTAATCCACTTACCGGGAAGGTGATGTTCTGTGTGACTCTGTTCTCGTTAACCAACTTAAGCATGTTCCCGATCTGGTCTCGACTGTATTCGCCTTCTTCAATCTGTAACAAATGGGTTTTGATTAAGCCACCGTGGTTTTGATAAAGCAGGTCACTTTCCATTCAACCTGATGGACCAATTGACTTATTGTTATTTCACGTTTGCTAGTTAGATGATCTTTGAAATGACTAAACTTTTCTTTCGCGTCAACTCAAGTATTTTTCATATTCGTCGGCTGGTAGACGATGTGTGTGTAAAGGCCCAAATATTATCTGGTCGATAACACAACTACTTTATCTTCTTTGACTTTTGAACATGCCTTAATTCCTGGTTACCAGATTTTGTTAAAAGTTGGTGTCCTTGTGGTCCACTTAGAACATACCCCTCCGCCATATTTGGTGGTCCACCCGATGGACAGCACCGACTTGGGATGCTGTGCTCCCAGCTTGAGGAACTTGACGGGGTCCACCGGCTTCGTGGTGGCGGCCACCGGACCCGGCAGGATGTCCGCGTTCAGCCACAGCGGGAACGTTTCCTGGGAAATAATGGAAATATTCATTGATGAAATATCATTGATGCCCAATGGGCTGAATCTCTTCAACAGCTTCCTCCCTGGTGCCTGATCTTGTCCATTGTTCGATATTGTATGTCTTTCCTGAATTTATGGTCTGCTCCTAAAAGTAAGTACCTACATAGGTACTGAGATGCAGGTGTTTCTTTCAAAACCCGTGAAAAGATTTCTATCACTTGTGTGTGCGTCCAATATGAGTGAGTTGCTCCAAAGTTGCTCTGAGAAATTGCCAAACTATAAAAAGTCAGCTTCGGATACTGTATCCTTTCATACTTGTTTCGATTAATGTGTTATGAAATAAATCATCCAGCTGGCTGCTACCGGCTTTTAGAGTTGGTGCTAGTTAGTCGTAACTTCGCCTAAGTTCAATTAAACCACAGCCAACCTTAGAAATATCTGCCCCACATTCTCCATCGGCCATAAACGCCGGGCAGTAAACCAACCCGACAGTAGCCGCCATTCATGTGAACTGAAAGTGTAACGTTTCACTCCCAACCCATCCAAAATGCCAAATGACCCGTTCAACATATTAAATTTATTAAACCGACCGCGGGGATTCTTATATGAACGGCCGTTGATAACTACAGGGTGCACTCTAAGTGGATAGCGGAACTTTAAGTTGGCTGTCTACTGATCAATACAAACAACTTGTACCAGGTGGCGAAAAAAATATCTGCTGTTCCATACAAAAGGTCGTCTCAGTACTCCGCCAAATGTATGAAACAGCTGATATTTTTTTCGCTCCATTTTTTTCGCCACCTAGTACAAGCTGTTGGTAGTGATCAGCAGACAGCTTACTTAAAGTTCCGCTATCGACTTAAAGTGCACCCTGTAGTGATTATTTTGTCCGTCATTCATTTCTTCACGTCGTCGCAGACTGCGAAATAAAGTTTTTCTTTTCGGTTTTTCTCCACCTGAAAACCTGAAGCTATACCTAGCCATGGTAGTGAATCAACAAGGAATCTCCTCATTCCTCCTTGGGGCCTATACACATTATACAGCTTTCGCCTACCTGTCCATGATTCGAATCCGCAAGTTTGTAGAGTGCGATATCTGCTACAAGCTTGCGGATTCGGATTTACAACAGTAAAATAGTCGTACCTACGGAGGCAGCTAAACTCACTGTTCCCGGTCACATATTGCCAGAAGGAGCTTGAAACTGAACTCTGAAGCGCTAATTCGTCGGCGGCGGCTTGTAATTGATGTTGATATGCGGAAGCGCGGGCGCAGACAACGCCGCACCATGTGTGCATTCCCAACCCACAGGGGCGGGGATACACTGGGCCGTCAGTCACTAATACAGCATGCAAATCCCTAGCTCTTTTTGCTGATTTTGCTCCTTTGATTGGTAATGTTCATGGAGCGGTACGTTGCTCGTTCAGTCACTAATACAGCATGCAAATCCCTAGCTCTTTTTGCTGATTTTGCTCCTTTGATTGGTAATGTTCATGGAGCGGTACGTTGCTCGTTTGTAATTAGTTTTTACGTTTGTAATTATTTTTTGACGTAAGAAACATTTTGCATCAAAACATTTATGAGTCCTGCAGGCATTTAATAAGCAGACGAATAAACGTATAATCATGTTTGCGAATCCCGTGAGCAAAAGCAATCGTAGCTTAGTGTGCGAAAAATCTGATCAATGATTTAAAAATAATGTCTCATCATTGATGACGTCCGTTGCTGGATGAATTTAATCCCGGTGTGTCTTTGCCCTATCGATGCGCAAGCGCAGATGACAGCCGCTCCTTGTGAATAAGTAAAGGCGGCCACACACGACGCGGGCGGGGCAGCACTTGAAACTGAATTCCCACGTGACGTCATTGTGACATCATGCTGTGTGAGACTGACACTGTTTTTCTGATGTGACATTTCAGATGGTGGTGTTTTGGTGAGCTTGTTACTTTCGTGCGATTAATAAATAGGTAATACTTAACTGAATAGCTAAAAACACAATAAAACATAATGCAACGGCTGTGCAAAGTAGGTACCGTGAGTTCAGCACCCTTAGTATCCGTGCTCTGTGGTCAAGAAAAGCTTTAGTCCACGCTGAAATGTCAGTTTGTTGTATTGATTCATTGACTCGATGGTAGCTCGAATAACTGATATGAGGGATCGAATATGAAGGTTATAGCTACCTACAGCGCCTTGTTCCGTCTGGCAGCTTTGAAGGAAATGATAAGTAGCCTGTTTGCCAACCTCCGATAGGAGACGGTACACGAAAAACAAGAAGAATACATATTTCTAGAGTCCAGACAGAACTTACCTTAGCTTTCCCAAAGGGTGCGATTACATCTTGCACCATTCTTGCATCTTGGTGATAGGGTCTACTTTTGGTCAATTCAAACGTTCACTGCAAGATATGTAGCCAAGGAAGTACGTAATGGCACCAACCTTAGCTTTCCCAAAGGGTGCGATCACATCTTGCGCCTTTTCGAACGCCTCGATCGACTTAAAGTCCAGCTTGACGCCCTTCTGCTTGCCCCGGTTGTCCTTGTTGTACTTGGAGACGGTGGTGAGGAAGTCCTGCAGCGTCAGGTCGGAGCTGGTGGCCGGGGGGTGCGCCATGATGGCCAGTGGAGCACCGTCGGGCGCGCTGGTCACGTGGCCCACCACGACGTCTGCTTCCAGCATTGACACGCCACCTGTTGGGCGTGGTAGGCTGGGTTAGATTTGGGCTGTTTTGGCAGACACGAAGTTTCATATTTAAAAAATGCAATACCTCATTCGAAGTAAAAAGACGTAGCCTGTACAATTCGCTTATACTTTTTTCTGACAATCTTCCTGATTCGAAAACCGTTTCGAGGAACAGGCTCCCCTAACAGTTTGGAGTATTTTTTTAACCAGTATATTTTTAGATACTTAATTGAGAAAACCCAATGACTTTTTTGGCATTTGAAGTAACGAAGTCGACATCATGACATTCTTGTTTTACGAATTTTCAAAAGTTTCACAATTTTAAACAAATATTTTTTTAGGATTTTGAAAATGGAACATCTTATCGTAAAATGGTGAAACAGGTCCTAAACCCTCTACTCGTATCTCCCCGCGATTTCCTTGACCGTTATGAAATTCACCACTTTGTTGGCTCAGCGCGTATTGACCTTGTCTTTTCTGCGGACTAAGTAGACTGACTAAAGCACCGAACTAAATCCCATAGAATCCGCATTACGTACAAAATCACAATAAAAACTTGTCCCCACAGAAACAAATGATATCAGCAATAGAACAACACGAAACATCATTTCGACCATACTTCTAATATTCGAATGTCAACCTTATTGCATTAGTGTACAGTTTTACTTTGGACATCTATTTTTCCGGACACATTTCAGAGTTCTATGTACGAGTACTATCTAGTTTTATCCTTGATCGAAGGACTAAAGTGAAGAGTTAAAGGGCTAGCTATGCTACAATGTAAAACATAAATTGCATCATTATACTCCTTCTTCAAGTCTTAAAATAATTAGCGTGCCAACATGTTTGCTCCAAATTAACCAGGAATCGGTCACGCGCGTCGTCGGTCAACTAAATAGAAATTAGCCATAAATGATTGTGAAATGCGGCGGGACGGGAACGATCGACCCGCTCCAGTTGCGCGCCGCTGGGATATTTCTGATGCTATTCTGCTGATTCCAGCGGGGCACTTCCTGAATGACGCATCTTTCTTGATCGATATTTTGGTACCTACTCTCTCTCTCTTCCAATGTTTAGTCCCACATGGTGGTGGGTCAGCCTTCCTAATTTTCTCTCTCCACTTCGCCCTGTTTTTGGTGTCGTCTTCGGAGACTCCGCATTCTATGAGGTCTTTCTTGACCAAGTCCATCCACCTAATTTTTTGGTACCAACATTTAATATGAAGCAGCTTCGCAAAACTGAATAAGTGCGAGTCTGACTGAAATTACCACAATACTTTCATCAACGGACTCTCTACAACTCGAGACTTTCAACTTTTAGGGACTTTGTAAAAAAAATCTGTAAGCAGTTTGAAGAGTTGTTGTAAGAGCTAATTAGTCCCGTTTTTGCTTAAATCCTACTTCCATAGTTACATAAAATATCTCTATATTTCTTCCAGTTCAAAATTATAGTGAGTCTGAAAGGAAGAGTCTACGGCTCTGAGCTATTTCTGAGTATGCAACTTGGTAGGCCGTAATCTGGGGGCACGGCAGTGCCCCCGCCAGGTCGAGCGCGAAGCAAACACTGCCGTACCATCCTTTACTGGAACCATTTCGCCGCATTTTCAGGCCCCTATTTGAGAACCTCTGGATAAGACCAGAACGCAGAAATTTTCGTCATCTAGTAAGCTATAATCACATACTTAAAATCCAAAATTTCAAGTCTGTAGGTCATTTAGTTCCGAAGTTAAGCGAAAGCAAAGTTTCGCATTTATGACACACACTCACTCACTCACTCACTCACTCACTCACTCACTCATGATCATCATAATAGAACTAGTACTTCCCATAAACTCAGAGAGCTGAAATTTGGTACAGAGTTAGGGTTGAATGGCCTCATAAAGGGAAAACTATAAAAACTAGGATAATCGAAGATCTGGAGTACCTGGTGACCCTGATTAGAAAACACAAGAGCCCTAATAGAACTAGTACTTTCCATAAACACAGAGAGCTGAAATTTGGTACAGAGTTAGGGTTTAATGGGCACATAAAGGGAAAACTATAAAAACTAGGATAATCGAAGATCTGGAGTACCTGGTGACCCTGATTAGAAAACACAAGAGCCCTAATAGAACTAGTACTTCCCATAAACTCAGAGAGCTGAAATTTGGTACAGAGTTAGGGTTTAATGGGCACATAAAGGGACAACTATAAAAACTAGGATAATCAAAGATCTGGAGTACCTGGTGACCCTGATTAGAAAACACAAGAGCCCTAATAGAACTAGTACTTCCCATAAACTCAGAGAGCTCAAATTTGGTACAGAGTTAGGGTTTAATGGCCACATAAAGGGAAAACTATAAAAAACTAGGATAATCGAAGATCTGGAGTACCTGGTGACCCTGATTAGAAAACACAAGAGCCCTAATAGAACTAGTACTTCCCATAAACTCAGAGAGCTGAAATTTGGTACAGAGTTAGGGTTTAATGGCCACATAAAGGGAAAACTATAAAAACTAGGATAATCGAAGATCTGGAGTACCTGGTGACCCTGATTAGAAAACACAAGAGCCCTGATAGAACTAGTACTTCCCATAAACTCAGAGAGCTGAAATTTGGTACAGAGTTAGGGTTTAATGGTCACATAAAGGGAAAACTATAAAAACTAGGATAATTGAAGATCTGGAGTACCTGGTGACCCTGATTAGAAAACACAAGAGCCCAACCAAACTATTATAGATCGACATATACCGCCCTTACAAAAAATATTCAACTTGGTGGGCCGCTTTATTTGATGTCAAAAATCTAAGGTCTGAAGTATCTGATGAAGAACCCTCAGCTGGTATCAGCTTTATTAGAGATATTATGGTAATGCCCCTATTTCTTGCCCCCAATTCTACTATTGGTACATAAAAAAATCGACTGTCATTGCAAAATCCAGCGTAGTGGGACACATCTTCATTTAATCTAGCCTATAGCGTCCCACTAGTGGTTCGCTCCAAACTATGAACTCGCGACCTCAGTTACAGATGTATAACTTTGCTTACGCCATTCGCGCAGGCGCGCGCGCGCGCTTTGCATTTAAACTATACAACCCCATATCTCGGCAACCCATCGACCGATTTGGCTCATGTTCGAATTTAAAAATTCTTTTAATTTAGTTTACCCGCCTATCAAATTTCGTAACGATCCGACCAAATTTACTCAAGTTATCGTCGAACAAACATTCATACATACAAACGCCGGATTGTTCCAGCAGACTCGGAGGACTTCGCTCGCTTCGCTCGCTCGTTCAACAAGAAATAGTCGGACGATTAACTTTATTCTACTCGAACATTACACAAATTTAAAAACTGTGTCAAATAAGAAAATCGAATAAAATTAGTCAATATGCCCTCGTTTCTACAAAAAGAAGTGAAATCCCACCAAAAACATTCTGTAAAAACTAGCCAGGTCTCGATGGATCTGCTTGTTTATCTCTAAAAAAGTAATGAAATCTAGACAAAGTCGTGCCAAGTCTAAGGTTCCTTACTGCGATTTCTTTATTATTATAGTTAATGTTGTGAGACTTGGCTGTTGAAGGGTACACAAGGGTACAAAACCAGGTGCTCCATGACACCATTGCACCAATCTGTCGCCAGAACCGCTTGTGTACCCTTCAACGGCCAAGTCTCACAACATTAACTATAATAATAAAGAAATCGCAGTAAGGAACCTTAGACTTGGCACGACTTTGTCTAGATTTCATTACTTTTTTAGAGATAAACAAGCAGATCCATCGAGACCTGGCTAGTTTTTACAGAATGTTTTTGGTGGGATTTTTATTTCCATTTGCAGTTTCGCGAAATGTTTTACCTACTGGTTAAAATATTTAAAGGTGGCAACTTTGTATTTAGATCAGCAAGCGAAGCATATAATAAGGCTGGGTTAGAGCGTATCTATGGGTTAACTCTGTTAATAACTCTGTCCATCTCTTTCTACGTCAAGCAAAATAGTGAGATACGTATAGTTTTAAACCCATAGATACGCTCTAACCCGGCCTTATGCTTGGCTTGGCTTGCTGTACCGATGAAAAGGTAGTTCTGAACTTATTTCTTTACGTACTTGCCAAAGCGGCCTCCAAATAGGTCTTGTTATTAACAGCATGAGCCCAGCTAATCGCAGTTAGGTTCTTCATTGAGTCCAGTTCGATTTTGAAGCTCTGCACGGTGGAAGCTGAAAAAAAAAACACTGTTTGTAGAATATTTTACTCAAAAAAGCTCGTAATGTGGACATTAATTCGACAACCTTCTTTGAGCAAAGTCGGACTTGCGGGCTACTTGGATTAGGCGCCAGAAAAGTTGTATGGAATTTCATTAATGTCTTGTGTTTTGCGGCCAGAAAAACATTAATGTCGAGTTTTGTTTCATAAATAGAACTCAAACATCAGGTGCAAAAAGTATTTATTTAGAATTAGGCTGTATGGGTACTGGCAGTCGACACATTGCACAGAAAAAAAAGCGCGGCCATATTGTTTTCGACTTTTCGCGCGTTGTTCGAAGTGATTTTTTTCTGTGTTTTTGTTGAAAAAGTGAACTCTCAAAGCGACGAATCCTCGGATTTAATGTGTTTAACACCGCCGGACATTCAAAATCAAGCGAAATTAGTAATTGGAAATTTATTGCCACCGAAGTCAAAAGAAAAATACAAGCAAGCTTACCAACAAAAAGTTTGCGGAATGGAAAATCGACAAAAAGTACTTAATCTACGACAAATGGTAAGCTAATTAAATTACTATGTTAATTACTATTCTAATTAATATTTTAATTACTCGCATTGTTTGAGTAAAGCACTATACAAGCCTTGGTCTGCAATGAGCGCGCTTCTGGCCACGCTATGATTGCCTCGAGCTTAGCTTAGCTACGCTCTCGGCCCTCAAGTTTGGTCATCATTGCAGCCCTTGCTGGCCGCGCTATAAAGGCCTCGACCTTCGGTCTCGGCCTTCATTTCAGCTTGTCCATCAAGGGCTGCAATGCTGACCGCACTGTGAGGGCCTTGAGCTGCGCTACGCTGCGCTCTGTCGGCCATCAAAAGCGCGCCAGAAACGCACTCATTACAGATCGCGGCAGTAATGTACTATTAAGAAACTATCTAGGGCAACCTTCGATCAAGGATAAATGGCAACACTAAAATTGAGTTGTCAAAAAAGTAAACAAGGTGAAGGCGACTCAATCACAGTTTTAGTGCCCTTTTTTATTGTTTTTACCGAATATCCTTGAATTTCCACTTTATGAGGTAAAAAATTAGATTTTCTTTTGTTTCCTTTGCTTTTGTCATTAATTAATTTATGAAACAAATAGGTACTCACAGATTGACGGCCAGTCAGTTGGTTTGTGTTTGTCTTTTTTATTGATTGGCCGCTCGGTAATGGCAATGACTTTGTCCTATACAGCCTAGATATATATTATGTTTAAAAATGATATTATTATTGCCAAAAAAATTAAAACTTTGTATAATTCACACAAAAACCTTATGTCTGTTAGATAAATCTCTTATTTTTTGTGAATGTGGAGATAAAAAAATCTGCACCTAGGTGTGTCATCAAAAACTTTAAAATCGTCAATTAAAGTTTAAACTTTTAAATACAACTTACATCATCATCATCATCATCATTTAGAATATTGTTAAAATTCCAACATTGACGAGGAAAATCCTAGGACTATCTTGCACGAGGACTCCTGTAACTTGCACCAATAAATCTAAATTGAGTCCAACCCTCGTATAGAGTTTCTCCCCAAGGGTAAGCTTACATGCGCCTGCGCCTCGTTATGTAATTATTCTCACTCTGCAAAATGATATGACCTTCACGTGACAGGAGTATCCGCCATCTAAGATCGGCCATATTGGATAAACGCAGCAAATCATTTGCTACACTCTACCCAGCATTCTAGATTCTAGAACCACTATCTAGGTATCTATGTCATTCATGAATGTACTGTTCCATTATTGAAGAAGTGGTACGGTCGGCTACAGTCTAGGATACCCCATGGTAGCTCTTACCGCGCACGGCATAAGGGCGCCAATCGAACAAAAAGGACAATCCTAGTGTGTGGCCGACTGTACAATACATTTGATCAGAGCGTGGTGATTCTTTAGACGTTTTGGAGTCACCTACCTACCTACAGAAGCTAATGTTCTCTCTACTTTCTTACGTGACGTGAATGATGTAGAGATAGGACCCTTTATAACATTCGATATACCTAAATGAGATGTGTCCGATATGAGACTGTAAAATAACGATAGAACACCAGCGAATCCACTGTAGGTACCTGAAGCAGTAAAACTTTGCGAAAGAAAATACTTTGTCATGGAAAATCTTTGCTAATTAGTTTTCGAGTAGCGCAAAGTAGGTGAAGTGGCTTACAAAAATCAGTGTTCCATTCCCACCACCATACACAGCAAAAATTATTCAACAAAGCCTCGTAAGGAAAATTAATAAAGTACAGCTTTTAAACTGGGATTCACTCATAGTAACCAATAAAATTGTGACCGTCGATTTTTGGCGAAGTGAGATAGTGGCACGAGGACCTGAAATAATCACTCCACTGACGATAGTGACAATGCGACAAAATCGTGTCAGGGCCGGACATGATTGGCTATTTCTTGTTAGCCAAAGAAGTTGGTAGATACCTAGTTATGGATTCTCATGGTGTAGGCAGATGCCCATCTAAGCCCTGCAATATAGGTTTTTGCATTTGCTTTGGGGTTTCACATCGAAGAAAAAAATCCTTGTCAAGAATGTTGGATGGATACTCTGCCAGATAAAATCTATCCTTCGTAAATATTTTACTTATCTGGATGAATCATGTACACCTGCTGCTAGTTTGAGATTTTTAGTTATTTCCTTGCCTAAATTGAAAGTTTTAAGTAATATCCTATATCTTAGTATATCCTTGGTAGTCTTCCAGAAATAAGCAGCCATAAACTTTGATAAAGTTAACAGTTTCGAAAAAACTGCTGGAAACGCCCACCCTATATTATTAATTACGTAGGTATATCAATATTTACTTACCCAATACATAATAAAACAGACAAAACCACACACTCACCCGTGACGGCCAATCCGAACACCAGAACCCACAACATCGCTGCACTTGAAATGTATCGGAGACCTCGACAGAAAAATGGAAATGCACTTTTGGACTGCAATTCCTCTATGTCATGTCTTCAGGTTTGCACGGCCGGTCGCAAGTGGCACTGGCGGTTGAAGGAGTCGGGGCGGCACCGCCACCTGGTGATTGGTAAATTGCTCGCAATCTGATGGAATGATTGCCTCAACGCCTGGGACACTCAATGGGAAGATACAGACAGTCCGATCTGGAGTGAGCTCTTGGTATCTGGTAAGGTTCTCAAAAAGAATATTTCTCAAAAAGAATACATAAAATTCACTTTATTAGAAAAAAATGTTAAGTACTTAGGTAACAATACAATATCGACAGACAAAGTTGGCTCCACACGTACCTATTGACTTGTCTTTTCTGTGGGCTAGGCCGACTAAGATGTCAGGATGGTACTTGGTTGCTGGGCAAGCCTACTCCATCTCATATAGTGGAGGTCGTAAACGACGGATTCGTACCTGGTCCTGGTCCCATCTATGAACGTAGCTTTCTTGTACATATACATAAGCTTCCAACCAGAAGTAGAAACACCCTGAACAATAATTATTTCCCTCTTTTCCCCCTTTTTTTCTCTCACTCCTCGAGGTTTTTCGCGAGAACGGCTGAAGTTACGATAAAACCGTGAATAGGCAAAATGTTTTCCATTAAATTACCTACCTATTTTCCATACACATCGTTCAGAGGGTCTACCAGGAGTGTATTTGGACAGACGTCCGGCAGATGTCCGGCAGACGTACACGCGACGTGAAAACAAACGAAAGTGTGCTGCCAACTTGACCATACTTGCCATACTTGCCATAATTGACATAAGTCATGCGTCACTCACTTTCACTCAAGAGAAAAACTGGAAAATCTTTTGGAAATGAAACCAAACTAAATTATGTATTTACAGCCGTAGTACTTCTCGGCAGATGGTTACTCAGGTTCAAGTTAACGCAGATAATTATCCAACCTCAAACAAATCCATCGAGTCGATCATACAATGCGCCTTTAGTGCAGTGCTGTGGGCATAATTTATGGTACAAATCCAGCTGAATAGAAGGAGAAGACAAGGAAACCTAACCCTGCCAAGAAGCGAGGCTAAAATAGCAAGCATAATCTGCTCCGGCTCTTTCAAATAATACCAAGCAAGTCATTAAGTTACAAAGATGTTTTATAGGTAGGTAGCTTAAATGACCAAATAAATAAACATATCCAAAAGCACCTGCATGAGCCGCACGACCCTCCGATGGCTTGTTAGTGCCGTGATGTGGTGGACTTTTTGGGAAGTTGACGTTTTGCACCTAAAGAGAAACCGCAGTGACAGAACTCAATGGAGACTCCAATGAGGAAACCAAACGACTGGATGCCGCTGCGACCTGCAACTAAGTACTGCATCCTGAAATTGGTCCGTCAAGGTCGCGCTCCCGCACCCTAAGCCCGCCAAAGACAGCTGTTATCATCCAAAACGATTGTCCTGGCCGATATGAACTCTGAAGGCTGCATAGTACGGCACCATTGAAATCCATCTACTTCTCCCAGGAAAATAATAAGAAAGATCACCATATTGTACGCCATGTTTTTTTTTCAGCTCGTCCGTAAAATGTCTGTGGTGCACCATCGAATGCATGGGGGGGCAGGTGGAGAAAGTTTTCCGCCAAGCCAGAGTGTGGAGAGTGTGGAGGAGTTTGCGGTCCATCTGTCGCGCCGTATGTTCCACTGCGCCGACGACGGACCGCATCAATACCTCCACCACATCGTCCCCAAATACGACCGGTCAGAAAAATGACGTCAGTACCCGCAGCAGCTCCTCGAGCTGCAAGACTCCAGCAGCTGGGAGCCTGATAGACCATCGCCAAGAATGCACACCCAAGACCCGGGGACTGATGCCTCTGGAGAAGACGCATAAGACAAGAGTGCCAACTCAGAACCAGCACTTACTGCTGTACGGTCGTACGGGCAGCAGCAGACGACCCCTGATGATGATGATGCTCACCGGTACCATATCCAACAAGAAAAGAGCAAGAGCCTTCATCAGAGAGACTTTCAACGCAAAGGTTAAAAAAATACAGGGACAGCCATCTAGCTTCTGGTGGTCTTTTCAGGGTTTAGGAGAACCTCTGACCAAACCGAGTGGTATTCGACTTCCACAAAGCGAGACGGATAGCAAATAAACTTATATTATGTTGTATTATTCATTATTATAATATGATTAAAATATTATGCTTATACAGAACGTCTATAACTAAATCTTTATCTAATTTCTTGGCACTAATTTCTTAAGAATCCATACCTCGAGCGTCAGATTCTTATACTTATCATCTATATAAAAAATGCCGTTTCCTTGTGTACCGTTGACACGAAAAGTGCTTCAAAGTAAATTCATGTAAGGGGCGCTAGTGCCTAGTAGAATTAGAATTTAGTTCGATATATTCAATAACAAAGTTCTAAAGATCCTATTGTTAGAATTTCTACCTAGACTTAAACAAGTCTTAAGCCACCTGGCTCGCGACAAAGACAAATCTGTCTCTCCGCCAAAACGTTATCACCTAACACCTGCACACTGGAGGACCTTATGGCGGCTATTATAGACGCAGTTAGCGTTGCGAAATTCTGGGCTAAAGCCATTTAATTTATGATTAGGTTAAGAAATCGGTCTGCCATCGACACGCAGAGAAGAAGAACGTTATGACAAAAGTTTGTGATTACGAATCATGAAATAACGAATGCACGCCATGCCAAAAATCGCCAAACCGAAACATCGCAGTCCCGAATAAATGTACAAATGTAAATGTAAAAAGAAGATTGTACATTTATTCGGGGCCGCAATGTTTCGGTATGGTGATTTTCGGCATAGCGTGCATTGGTTGTTTCCTAACAAATTCGTAATCACAAACTTTCGTTATTCGAATTTTCGAGTTTCGGCACCAAGTAGCGGACTTGTGCAAAATTCTCACAACCCTTTGACATAATATTTTTTATACTCAGTGTTAGCGATGCAAACTAGTCTTTATTGAACGAGCGAGCGAAGTTCTCCGAGTCTACTGGGACAATCCGGCGTTTGTATGTATGTATGTTTGTATGTATGTATGTTCGTTTGACGATAACTTGAGTAAATTTGGTCGGATCGTTATGAAATTTGATAGGCGGGTAAATATTTTTTAAGTTCGAACATGAGCCAAATCGGTTGAGAGAGATGCCGAGATATGGGGTTGTTAAGTTTATATGGGGTCGCGAGTTCACAGTTCGGGGCGAACCACTAGTTTAAACTACTGTAAAACTGTATTTGAATTCATTATGTTTTTAATTCTTCTACTGCACAATAGATGGCAGTGGTAGTGGGCGCGAGCAATGGTCGCAAAGGCGACACAGGGGTAAGGGGATGCGGGCGGGGGAACCTTATGTCAATTCAGTCCAACTCGAGCCACTCGCCGGTGTGCGTAAATTTCTCGCGTTCCCAACCACATTTTGCCGCCGAAACCGAGTTTCCCTTTTATTTTACCGGCTTGTCCGCTTACACTCAGTTTACACGTTTGTAGTGGCTCAAATACATTCTATCTTTTTCACTCATGTGAAGTAATCAGTATTACCAATATCATAGTGATAAGAAAAAGAAGGAAGCTCATTATGTCATGGAGGTTTCAGGAGAAGGATCTTCAAAACATACAATATGATAAATGGGTCATAATAGGATACTTTTATTTGTGTCGGTAGGTACATATCCTCTATCCAAATATAAAATGTGCAGAGTGAAAATAAGAAAAAAATAAAATGGAGGCACCAAACAAAATATCTTTTCGTTAGCATCTGGGGCCAAGCTAGTGGCCCCGCCAAGACGAGTAGCGAAGCTCAAGGGGGCACTACTATATTTTCTCGAAGCGCTTCGTCGTTTTTTTGAACCCTCATCTTGGGTTTGGATAATACACATCAACAAAATTTTCGGGAAATGATGTCTAGGACATATAAAAAGTTTCAATTGCATAGCTGTTATACTTTAGATTTTATTGATGTCCAAAAACCCCCGATTTCGTCACTGACTCACTGATGATCATCAAAACCTCTACGAACTCCTCTACGCTTCTACGCGCCTCTACGAAAACCTCTACGCGCAACCGTTACGAAAAAAATAAGAAACTTTAGTCCTCCTCTCCTAATGCCCGAGAGATGGCGTTACTGGTATGATTATATTAAAATAAACTTGGTATTATCCGATAACAAAAAATAATAAAACAAAATAAAATAAAAAAAATAAATGCGAGTTGAGTTGAGTTGAGTTGAGGAGTTGAGTTGAGTTGAATTGAGTTGAGTCCTAACTCTACATACCCTAACTTCATAAACAGGGCGTTCAGAGCTACAAGCTTGGCTCAAGTTGGCTCTACATGAGAAATGATAACGTTTTGACAGTGCGGGGTCTCGTCTTGGCAAAATTATACATGAAAATGTTTTTGGTGGGATAACACTTTTCTTGATAACGTTACTTTTTATTGAATAAATTTTATTAACTAATTAAAAACTAAAACCCGACTACCAACAAGCTTGAAACCAGATCTGTATTCGTATTGCGTATTCGGAGGCCATCGATTTAGTTAATGCTAATGTAGGGTCCTCCGACTACGATTTACTGAATATTTAAGAGTCTAAATAATAAAAAAAAAAATTATAACTTTTTGTTTTTTCTAAGGCACGGAAGGTGCTAGGGAATATTTTAAACATTTATTTATTTATAATTGAAGAAATTCGCATCGACAGTTACATGACTCGGTAGCTCAATAGGTAGAGCGCCTGCACGGTATGCGAGATGTTGCGGGTTCAAGTCCTGTCCCGAGTGAATTTTTTCAACTTATTATAAATGTTTAAAATATAATATAATTTATTAAAATATTTTTTTTTATTATCAATAAACGAGTTTTTATGCCTTTTGCTCTATCGCAAATATATACTATAATACATACAAGCATCAAACTTACCTACGAATAATATGATTATAGCATTTTTCCTTTGGCCTTATTTTATAATATAACAACAAAATAAATAATAAATAAAACTGGCCAAGTGTGAGTCGGACTTGTGAACTGAGTATTCCGTACCACAATACAATTTGAAAAAATCTGATTGTACGGACCCTCGGTGCCTGAGTTCGACTCGCACTTGACCGTTTTTCTTATTTTTTGTTACACTATAAAGTAAGCCAATCATACCAATTTATCCATACCATACCAAGTTTGATGCTTGTATGTTTTACCTTTCACCACATTCGCATTTGATAAACCTATGGCCTCCGACTACGATTAATTATCTATGAGTCTATTTTAAGGATAAGCAGGTCTTGTTTTAAGCCTTTTAGTAGTCGGGTTTTAGTTATTAACTTCTATTTTTTTTATCTACTTGTTATGTTGACGCTACGTGTGTTACGCATTTGTGAAAATGTATTTTAAAGCCCTTATGGCCACGACAAAAGTGTCCGATCATTTTGATTGTTGGGTCTTTCACTTTACGGCGCACCACAACCGCCAGCTTAGAGTTTTCGAAAACTATCAAAAATCAACCGATTATTTTAGGCTCTGCGATGGAACAGATGAAAACACAAACAACCAAAAATACATACCTACGCTGCTAAAATCATAACCCTACTCTTTTGCTTCACGTAGTCGGGAAAAAAAAATTAAATTCTATGACGTCTTTCTTACCATTCTAAAGTCACAACAATGTAAACGTCAGTGTATTGGAATGGTTTGAAGAATATCTTATTAAAATAATCTTGTTTTGTGGACAAAAACGTATGCGAGACTATGGCCCGGTTTCTGAGTTGAGAATTTTGCTTAGCGAATTTCTCATTTCAGAAACCGGCAGTATGAATATAAACTTAGGTACAGTGAGTATCCTATGTGTATGATATCACTCGGTTTTATATACATATAAAGAAAAAGCAGACAAACAGAGCATACAATGGACTTTATTTTGTCAGACCATGGTATTACGAGTACCTATAATGTTCTATTGTTCTTTCTTTTCACATAGCAGCTAAACGGAGAGCTTGTTGGACGCTGCTTGATGCAGAGGCTTGCTTGATGCAGAGATGTATGGATGGATGAAGTCACTATACTGTAATTAGCTTTTACTGAAACTATGATTTCTTGCTAAGGTAGGTAACAAGAAATAAAATTTTAAATTATTTAATATAAACGTAACATATAATACGGTAAACACACTCGCAATCACGATCTTTCATTGAATGAATGTCATACTCGACCATGACAAAAGTTTTTTTCTATAAGGTTTAAGAAGGCGTAACTAAATATATCCGACCTCCGCTGACCACAGATTGATATAAAGTTTTTGATAAAGAGTATTATAATAACATACCATTCCTCCTTGGTATCAGGAAAAGCGTGAGTGTTTGGCTCGCATACTATGCCGGACCTATGTGTAGCAGAATCATAACATGTCGTATGTACGTCGCTCACCGGAAGTTGCAAAATCATTGACAAATTTTACAAATAACCATTGGACAGGATGAGGGATGATGGCATGTTCCTTAGTTGATTTCTCCGTAATTGAAGAACACAAGTCAATGGATTGAAGTATTGATACTATGATTATACAATTCGTTTTAGAATTCTTTAAACCAAATATAACGATTTTAATTAGATATGCTTACGTGTCATTTCAAATGTATAAAAAACGTGCTGCTAATTGAACGAGCGAGCGAAGCGAGCGAAGTTCTCCGAGTCTACTGGAACAATCCGGCGTTTGTATGTATGTATGTATGTATGTATGTTTGTATGTTTGTATGTTTGTATGTTTGTATGTATGAATGTTCGTTCGACGATAACTTGAGTATTTTTTGTTGGATCGTCATGAAATTTGGTAGGCAGGTAAATGAAATTAAAAGAATTTTTAAGTTCGAACATGAGCCAAATCGGTCGAGGGGTTGCCGAGATATGGGGTTGTTAAGGTTATATGGGATGAGAGAGGGCGCCACTGCTGCCTCTCAGTAACATTAAAATAGTGCTAAAAAGTTATTTTAAAAGTGATAAAAACGTAAATCTAATCAGTAAACAGTGAAAGCAGTGATAAAAACTAACAAAAGTGAACTATAAATACAAATTCTGTTTGGAAACAATATTGTGGATATCGGACGTAAAACTCAGTGGAAACAATAAAAATAAACTTTTACGGGTCGCAAAATAATCCGTAACAAGAACTCTATTTTAATCCAATAAATCCAAAAATAACCAAAAATCCAAAGTACACCAGATTAGAAAATTCAAAACAGCGCCATCTATTAGAAAATATATATATCATATTGTTATTCTATTTCCTAACAGAGGACGTGACAAAAAAAAATATCAGAGCCATCTAGTGTTCAAAATTATAAACCAAAAAGTCCTTATGCTCAACAATAGAGGTCGCTTTACTTCAAAACTACAAGAGAGTCCAATACAAAACTTAAAATGGAAGAAATACTAGATAAACTACAAAAAATCCATAAGAAAAAGCGGCGAACAAGTTACAGAAAACATTCAAAGAATGTTTGGCGAAAAACTAAAAATGCTAGAAGAAAAATCTGAAAATCTTGAAAAACGAGTGGAAAATCAAGAGCAAAGGCTGTACTATCTAGAAAAAAATGCTAGACAGAAAAATTTGGTTTTCTTTGGCGTCGAGAAACGTGAAAAATCGTAGTTTGAGTTGGAAATGATAATTGCAAACTTTGTAAAGGATTTTATGAATATTGAACTGGACCTGAAGGATATAGAAGCACTATAAGAAAGATAGGAAAGAAATCAACTCGCGTCTTATGCATCTTTCACTTCCATCCATGCGAGCATATAGCTCTTGCGCTCCACTCTGGACGGCCGGTAAAGGCAAGCCAGAGGTGAGGGTCCCGGTCCTCTTGGATTCCAATCCACTCTTGTACAAAGACTTGGATGCGAGGACCAGTTTTCCACCTTCGGAAGACTCGGATCCGTGGTACCGCCACATACCAACAGCTCCCCACAAGCTGCCCTGCGGTGGAGGAACCATAATGGTCCCTCCATTCCCTTAGTCGCCTTTTACGACACCCACGGGAAGAAATGGGTTGGTCCAATTCTGTACCTTCCGGGAACCACACGGGGGTTATTATTATTATTAAGTTTATATGGGGTCGCGAGTTCATAGTTCGGGGCGAACCACTAGTAACTTTCAATTTAATTGAAACTTGATAAAAATACAAAAGTGCTTCTTTCAAAATTGCAATATAACAGTAATGTTATAGAATTTATTTTAATCGCTACCGACTACCAAGATTAATAAATTCAGGAGCTGTCAGATTGAATATAAGTACTAGCAAATAGCTTGTCCAATTGTTCACTGTAAGTCTGTGACTTAAATCCAAAAGCCCTATTCAAAGGAAAATAATACCTATTAGCTTACATTAAGGTTACTAAATCAAACTAGTTAATCAAGGAAACACGTCACTGAAAGTGACAAGTTGGATAAACAACCTTACTACTAAAGAATTAGGATGCATTCTACATCAATTAGTGAGGCAGTTTAACCAACATTACAATACCAAATTTTGAGCAGACGTCCGGCAGACATCCGGCAGACAATATAAGCACTCGTGGTAGCTATGCAGGACCCCCAATAATACGGGTTATCGCGAAAGTCCTGACGACTTGAGACGGATCGGGCCCTCTACGCTTTTCTGTATTATAGAGACTGGTGTCAGGATCGGCTACATGATTTGTGTACAGTCAAGGACGAGTGCTGATTGTTGGCGCGTCTGGCGAATCTTTTTTTTGCGCATCGACTGTTTGCCTTACTTACAGGCTAGGGGCCTGAGTCTGTAACGCAAAGGTGCCAAACTGGGCTCCCCGTCGACGGCTTCAATTGCGATTTGTTAATGCTGTCGGTCCTTTTAATGTTTTTGTAGTACCCACAGCAAAAAATATTCTGATTCTAATTCTAGAGCATAATCGCCCGCGACCGAGGACCGAGGAACGGGCCGTCGAGCTGGCCTGGGACAAACCCGCCAGGCCTATCACTGGTAAGTAAAGGATGACTGAAAGATGTGGCCCGAATACGGACATGTTAGATTCGGTGGTTGTAGGAGTAAACCGAGGAAGCCCCGGTTTTGTCCTTCTACTGGGACGCCATCGACACGCCATTTGCGTTACAGTTTAAGACCCAGGACTGTTGCCCAGATGGGGGCTTCGTGTCTGTGTGAGGGACTGCAGCTGAGCTGCAGACTGAAAATAGGGGTATTGGTCACTTGCGCACCGCCGCCGTCAGTCTCCAGACGCTTCTAATTACTTGTATGACTCTGGCTCTCTGGTCGACACTTGCGCGCAAATGAAATGTTTATGAGCCTACCTTTTCGCTGTTTCTTATATTTCTTACTAGCTTTTGCCCGCGACTTCGTCCGCGCAGACTTTTTTCTCGTGAGTTATTCTGCTATTCGGGGTGGAGAGAAATCCAACAAATAAAAAATCATAAAAATCGGTCCACCGGTTCTCGAGTTATAAATAGTGAAACTAACACGACTTTGTTTTATATATTAAGATATATTTCTTATATCAGAATAATATGAGCATCTTGTTCTAGCAGCTACAAACGCATTCGAATAATTTCGTAGTAAATTCAACGGAAGTCCTTACACCGCGCTTCCTGATATTCATACGTTTCTTGAAGTTTTAAAAGATAAAAAGCTTAATATTTACACAAGGAAAAATCATACTGAGTACTTACCTTAGGTATGTATGGAATGGAACAGCTGACTTTTTTGTCGCTGTATTTTTTTGGTCACCTTGTACAAGTTGCACCTGTCATTTGTAGACACACCATCTACTGGCGTGAAGTGGCGTGTGGTAGCTACAGCTCGCAATTTTTTTTTTGTTACGACTCACTCACGTGTATTGATATGGAGAGGTACCGATTATGTTGATCGAACTAAGAGTAGACAGAACAGCGGGATACTTAGTGAGAAACAAACTGATCGATTTGCACTGTACCTATACCTGCCTATCTATCAGACTTTTATAGATACGATATCTCAAGATGTTTCTGTAATAAACGAGTACTTAGCTCGACTCCATCTGTATAAATGCAATAGACCTTTGGACAGTCGAATGAAAAATAAAATAAAATAGGCTTTATCCCGACTCGTAGTTGAGTTATTACTTTCTTCACGTAACCACCTGTAAATTTTGAACAATGCCTTGCTTATACAGGGTTATTCAAGTCATTCAGTTTACGAGATGGGGTACAAACATAAAAAAAACTTGATAAAAAAAATTAGAGCTACATAATATTTTTATTTTGATCATTTAGTTATTTTACAAAACAATTTATATGAAGAGTGGTCTTTGATTAATATAATTAATAAAAAAGAGCGGCATCTAATAAAGTAAAATTTAATGTTATAATTGGAATGTAAAAACATAAATTACCTATGTTTAGATACCTAGGTTTCGTTGAATACCTGCTGCTCAGGTTATAGGAAAATATGTATATTTTTTCTAACATTATATTTACACATTCACAATCACAGCCGATATAATAAAAAAGCGAGATAAAATGTAGAATTTTACTACGAAAAACGGAGATTACTTTATATTATTTACATACAGTATAAAAAATACTTACAAAATTCTAAAGCTATATTTAAACAAAATCTGGCAAATTGTTTGGCCCTGTGTTTAGTGTGTGTGTGTATTTCCGCATATTTTGCTCTTTGCACATGGCATTTGTATAGGCATTTGAGACTTGTTGGTATTTTGCGCGTTGCATTTTGCCAGGCGTTAAAACACAGCATAATCTATCCGTATCACAGAGTATGTCACGTATCTACATACAAATTAAAATCAAATATCATGATATATGTTAGAGAGCATACGGCTTCTCTTACATCCAAGACTAGACTACATTCTCCTATTACAAGACATCTACAATGTTGTAGTGATACTTATATGAGGTTCCAAATACTCATACAGTCTGTCTGTTAACTCTAGAAATTAAATGGCAACAATTTTTCATAGTAAATCCGAAAAGTGGTCGGCTTTACTATGAAAAATTGTTGCCATTTAATTTCTAGAGTTAATAGACAGACTGTACTTATCTACTCCTACTTACCCTTTCAATTTCCATAATTTCCATGTTGGACTAATTAATATTTGTACAGAGTATTTCAATTATTATTCTGTCTTTCATAGAATGTAAGGATCTCCAATAGTTCACCTAAAGTTGATCACCTAGTTCCGTAGTATACCTAATCCGCGCGCGATGAGAATTGGATGGAACCTTGTCGAAGTCAATAGAAAATATGCTTTATTTTGCTTTGACAAGGTTGCTTCGACGCGAGTTTGCTTACCGCGCGCGTCTCAGTTCTAAAAGATCGCATCCCATTCTCATCCCGCGCGGATTATACGTATTTCACTTTTGTCTTTGGGCTACCCGCACTATCTCACTTGTCTATGGCACTGTATTATTTTTTCTCGAGTCCAAGGCAAACATTACCTTTTCAGCCGATTAAAATCACAACGGGTATAACTTCAACTCAGCTTCGTCTTTCGGTTTCTCAAACATGATCTCCGTTGGCGGTACGTATTTCGGCTTCCTTAGGCAGATGTTGGTACAGGTGGTGAGACCAACCAATGCAGCGAAGAAGAGCGCAACTCCTGCGCAAAAGATCGCCCCCCAATCGAGGATGTTGCGCACGAACTTGAGCTCGCTAGTCACTTGCTCATCCACCGTCACTCGTTGTTCCACCCAGAGGATTGGGAACAGCATCCTTGGCACGTTTTCGTACATCCTGAAACGAAGACAAAAGTTTTGATTGCACAGTCATTTTATGACCGTGAACAATCCTTTCAGACATCCAGACAGATGGTCCTCCGACGGTGTACAGAGCCCAAGTAAGTAGCCGGAAACAGTGGTTGCGCCTGGCACAGGATCGTGAGAGGTGGCGTGAGCATGAAGAGGCCTTTACTCAGCAGTGGGTGTTAACAGGCTGATGAACCTTATCCTTAGCGACTTATTGAAACTCTAAGTTTTTGAGCATCACGAGGGGAATATTGAAGGGGCAGACTCAAACGATCTCATACATCCCTAAATCTCGAAGAAAAGGTAAAGCTACGCATGCTGTTGGCGTGTGATTAGTATGAACTTACGCCACGTTGTCATATGGCTCCAAATAAATGTTCAACTGGAACCTAGCAGCCACGTCCAACGGGATGCCCAATTTCTGGAGAAAAAAAACAGAATGTTGGAAAGATGCTTTATCGATTGCTTATATTTTCGAAATAAATGTACCTATAGCGACACAGATTTTTCTCTTTTATTATGTCGATGCATTTGAATAAATTGCAAAATTTCAAAGATTTTGAAGTCGTCTCTACTTAATAGATGGTCCTTAGAGCCGGATATAATGGGACAAAGGCAGATTGAAATTCAGGCACCATAGTGAATAGCCCGCGCGCAAAGAAAAATTCACAAAATCGATTCCTGTATCAAATACTTAAAAAAAATCGAAAATGTTCACATATCAAACCCTAGAATTAGGTGAGAGCTATCTAAAACAGCCAGTTTCATGTTGATATCCATAACAAGGTTCGCTAGATGCTCTGCGTGTCCAGTACAATAATGCATTCAGGGTGCTGTTGAGGCTGCCCCGCTTCTGTAGTGCATCAGGCATGTTTGCAGAGGCGCGCACGGATAGCTTTGACACCATAATCCGAAAAAAGTGCAACTCCTTGCTCTACAGAGTGGAGGCTAGCAGCAACAGCATCCTGAGTGTCATCTCTGAAGACCCTGTGTCCTTTTTTCTAAGGCACTAGCTGAAAGTATTGTCCGTGTCATAAAATTGGGTTTGTTATCTTTAATAATTTTTTGTGCTTCGTATTTTTGTATTTTTTCTGTGTAAGAATGTTTCTTCTGTGTAAAAAATGTAACTCGCCCATTATGATCCTAGTGATCGAAATAAAATGATTTATTATTATTATGTATGTCTATCGTAAAGATTCACGGGACTACAGAGTCCCGGTCCTTTAGCCGGCGTGCGTGGGGACGTATCCAACACGTAGAGGCCCGTTTGACAGCTTTGATCTTATGTAACGTGGTGCACCTGTTGGATCCCCCAGAGTGCAACAAACACACAAAAATACACTTGAGGGTTCCCATCAGGTGCACCACTTACATTGACCTGGTGCGACGTGATCATGCGCATCCTCAAGGTCCATCCTGCGAGAGTACCATACACCAAAATACACTCGCAGTACTTTCCCGTCTAAAGCACAGGTCACGCCGACCTGATGCAATGTGCGTACACTAATTGGGTCCACCCCCAGAGCACACCACAACACAAAATGCACTCTGGTGGCTTTCCCGCAAAGAGCACAGGCTATTGTAGGGTTGGGTGGGAACAAAGAATTGGGTTATGGGGATGCGTATGGATGGACTGGGTATCTGGGCTATGGAGTTGAGACAACGGTCGTCTGCCACTAAAATGTCTCAACTTATTAAATTGGCAGACGGTGACTTGCTGCTCACTAAATGGGCCACCTAAATATGCCGCCGCTTATGGGCTAGCCCTGGACAGCAAGGTGGCAACATCATTGTGAACAGCTCAGGGTGTCGAGAGGTGTGCGCCGCTTTCTACCCAGTGACTGTAGTGGTAGCCACAGTCACAGTGCCAACTCGCGTCTTATGCATCTTTCACTTCCACCCTGCGAGCATATAGCTCTTGCGCTCCACTCTAGACGGCCGGTAAAGGCAAGCCAGAGGTGAGGGTCCCGGTCCTCTTGGATTCCAATCCACTCTTGTACAAAGACGTGGATGCGAGGACCAGTTTTCGACCCTCGGAAGACTCGGGTCCGTGGTACCGCCACATACCAACAGCTCGCCACAAGCTGCCCTGCGGTGGAGGAACCATATTGGTCCCTCCATTCCCTTAGTCGCCTTTTACGACACCCACGGGAAGAAATGGGTTGGTCCAATTCTTTACCTCCCGGGAACCACACAGGGGTTATTATTATTATTATTGTTATTTTTCTTATATTTCTCTCACCTGGGTGAGGTTTTGTGAGCACGGGCCGCAGCCAAGTGCGTTTTTTATTAAATTCTTACGAAATCCCTAAAAATTTGCGTACTATCCTGCAGGTATTCAGGATTACAGCTTTTTGAAGCTGTATGTAAGTAGACGGGTGGATGGAGAGTTTTTTTAGTTGTGTGTGTAGTAGCTTTGGTATCACGCCGGTGGCTGAAATTACTATAGGTATTGTTACTACTGTGTTCACCCGCCATTGTGATTGAATTTGTGCCGAAAGTTCTGTGTATTTTGTTATTTTTGTGGTCTGTACTGAGTCTAAATTGTGTGTATTTGGAATTGATATGTCTATGAGGTAAACTTTTTTATTAATCTTATCGTGGATAGTTATATCAGGTCTGTTGCAGTGTACTGTTTTGTCTGTGATAATAGATCTGTCCCAGTATATTTTAAAGTTTCTGTCTTCTAGTATGGTTGATGGTTTGTATTTGTAGTAGGCTATTTTTTCTTTTAGGAATTTGCATTCAAAGGCTATGTATTGGTGAATTATCGAAGCTACTTGATCGTGTCGATGTTGGTAGTCGGTTTGGGCTATGGATGGACATGCACTGGTAATGTGTTGGATGGTTTCAGAACTTTTGTGGCATAGCCTGCACAGATCGGTAGCTAAGTTTGGTATGCGTAGTATGTGCTTTTGATAATTGCGAGTAGCTATGATTTGGTCCTGTATGGCGAGCATAAATGCTTCGGTCTCGGGAAAAAGTTCACCGCGTTGCAGCCAAGCGTTCGACGCATTTATGTCGACATAAGGCTTTTGCAAATCGAGGCGATGTCTTCCGTGGAGAGACTTTTGTTCCCAAGCAGCAATTTTGTCTCTTACTTCTGTTATTGTTTCATTGTGTTGTTTGTCTTTAGTGTGTAGATTTAGTGGTGTATAGCGGAAGTCTGCGTCGGAGATTGTTTGGTGTAGTTGTGATTCTTGTGATTTAGTGTGGAAAAAGTTTCTGAGTGAGGTGATCTGTTTGTTGTGTAAGTTCTGTATATCAATCAAACCCCTTCCTCCCTCCCTACGTGACAAAGTCAGTCGCTGGATGCATGACTTTGGGTGATGTTTTCTGTGCTTTGTAAGGTTTGTGTTTATAATCCTTTGGAGCTTTATGAGATCAGTGTGTGACCAATTTATAACCCCAAAAGAATAAGTGAGAACTGGTACTGCGTATGTGTTAATAGCCTTAATTGTGTTGCGGGAATTGAGCTGTGTTCTAAGGATTTGGTTAAGACGACGTTTAAATTCTTTTGTGAGATCTAGTTTGGTCTGTTTCTGATCTATTTGTTTTGCTTGGCGAAAACCTAAATATTTATATGTCTGACCTTGCTCCATAGCCTCGATTTCTTCGCCCGAATCAAGTATATAGCTATTATGTTCTAATCGCCCATTTTTGATTGATAAAGTTTTGCATTTATCTATTCCAAATTGCATGTTTATGTCTTTTGAAAACTGTTCTGTGATACCTGCTAGCTGTTGAAGACTCTCATTACTGTCGCTGTATAGTTTTATATCGTCCATGTATAAAAGGTGAGATAATTTTATATGTTGTGAATGAGCTTTTACTGGAAACCCATTTTGTGGTTGGTTTAAGTTGCACGAGAGTGGATTGAGTGCTAAGCAGAACCACAATGGGCTGAGAGCATCTCCTTGAAATATGCCGCGCTTAATTTGTATGAACGGTGTGACTATGGATGAATGTTTGTTTTTTAGGTTAAGTTGCGTTTTCCAGTTCTGCATGGCGTTTTGTAAGAATGTAACTATTGTAGGGTGAACTTTGTAGTGTTTAAGAATGTATTGAAGCCAGGTGTGAGGGACAGAGTCGAATGCCTTTCGATAATCTACATACATAACGTTAAAATCTCTTTTATTCTTGGTAGCTTGTCGGAGAGCAATCGAGTCTATAATTAGTTGTTCTTTACACCCTTGACTATTTTTCCTGGCTCCTTTTTGTTCTTCTGCTAATATATTATTAGTTTCTATATGCTTGTTTATTATTTCGCTTATACAGCCTGTGATTATTTTATATATCGTCTGTAAACAAGTTATAGGTCTATATTTTGCCGGGTTTTCTGTATCAGCATCTTTTGGCAACATATATGTTATGCCTTGTGTTATGTAATTTGGCATAAGGCCAGGTGTGTGTATAAATGTGTGAATGTGGTTGTACAGAATAGGATGTAATGTTGTGAACTTTTTATACCAGTAGTTATGTAAGTGATCTGTGCCTGGGGCTTTCCAGTTCTGAGCTTTCTTAATTATTGCTGCAAATGTATCCAATGGGATACTATCAAACGTCATTTCTTCAACACATTCCATCCTTTCCGCATCTTTTTTAATCCAATCTGCATCCTGGTTAAATTGTTCAGGGTTTTCCCATATTTCTGCCCAAAATTGATGAAGATTTTCTGTTGCAGGGATTGGAGAATTTGCGTTTTGTTGTTTATTTGAGAGAGTGCGGTAGAATTGTTTCTCAGTGTTGTTAAATTGAGCGTTTTGTTTTTTCCTTTGCGTGCATTTTGTGTACCTTTTTAGCCTGCTGCTAGCTGCGTTTAATTTTTGGTGTAAAGTGTCCAAAAAATGTGAATCTTCCCTATTTGGCTCTTCGTGTTGTGTATGTATAGCGTACCTTCGTTTTATGCCCTGTACTAGTCTTTCTAATCTGTTACTTATGTTGCCATGTATATACTGTGTCAGTCTCCCTATATCCTTGCGTAGATCCTGTATTCGTTTTTCTAATCTTCTCTGCCACGCTGGTAATCTCTCTCTCTCTTGTCTTACAGAGCTTTCCACTCCAAATCGCGTGCCATTACAGATAGCAGCCGTGTAGGCAGCGGTGTAAAGGATTGTTTGTGTAACATTAAACTCTTGGTCACAGGATGTATGGTTGGGAAGTATTTCAGAGTTAATGTAACTTACGATCGCAGCAAATTTTTTGGAGCATTTTTGTTTAGGGATGTAGGGTCTTTTTGTGGGGTCGGTGTCACAAAATTGCTGTAGCGATGACCGAAATGTTTCTGAGATCTGGTTTGTGGTTTCTGTGTTTAGTTTTAGGTGCGTCACAGTGTTTGGTGCTAATGTGGGATCGTTTGGTATTACTGTGTTTGAGTGAATTGTGATTGTTTGAATGTCATTTGCAGCATGTTGCTGTAATGCTTCATCATCTTCTTCTTCTTCTATATGTATGTGTTCTAATGTTGATGTGTCTGGTGAGCTGCGTGCTTGTTGACGTAGTAAAATTTCTACATCATGCCGGATCTCTCGAAGCTTTGTATCTGATACCAGTTTATTAAAAACAATGCTTCTTCTTTGGTCTGCTAAGCGTTGCTCCGAGAGATGAGAAAGTTGTGGGAATTGCTCTATAAACGCTGTGTGTAGTTTTGATCGGAATGTCGTTTTATCTGTTTCTAGTTTTGTGACTGTGTAGTGGGTGGTGGGTAATCGTATGAGGTAGTGGCCACCCCTGGTGTCAGAGTTTTTAGGCCGCCCAAAGGGTCTCTGAAATGGCTTAACGATTGTTATTAATCAACAGCAACCGGGACCAACGGTTTAACGTGCCTTCCGAAGCACGGAAGCGCTCAGATATCATTGCCACTAGCGGTCACCCATCCATGGACTGACCGCGGCCGTTGTTGCTTAACTTTGCCAATCGATTAAGAACGGCTAGTACAACTAGGCTGTGAGCGCGACTGTGTAGTAAATTTTTATGAGTGCTTCATTTAGTTCCTCAGACCAGCTCATTCTTGATCTTTGTGTCGTGCTGTGAGGTAGTGTCTGGGTATGATTACTTTGTGTAGATTGTTCGTTACCTAAAGTTGAAGCTACTTCTAGTCTGATCTCGTCGAGTGTATTTTGGTTCAAAAGTTTGTTACGTTCTATTGCTCTTTTTTGATCACCCAGCCTTTGTCGAGATACGTTGAAGTTTGGGTGTTCTTGCAGGAATAGACGCTCTAATTCTGGTAAATATGACCTAGTGTTCTGCTCCAGTGAAGATGCAATAAGATAGGCACGCCATACGGATCTGTTCATATCATCAGTCCATCTACGTCTCGTGCGTTTGCCGCCAGCATTGGGTACGAGGTGATCAGCGTTTGCCTCTCGTACAACATCTGCAGTCGGGTCGGTTGGTGGTGATGATGGGGGTGAAATGGGCGAAGTATGTCTCGAGAAGCTATGACATGATGATTCGCTCTCATACTCGAACAGACTTCGTGGTGATGATGGGGATGAGGGTTGATTGTTGCTGTCGCTGGTTCGCTCGTTGTGGCATCTAGAGACGGCAACAGATGTCTCTTGGCGACGTCCGGGCCGTGGTCGCAGCGTGTATCTACTATTTGTGAAAGTCAGCGTAGCGATCTTGGGTTGAGTCGGCGGTCCTGTGCCTTCCCCAGAATACGTAAGGCAGCCCGACACGGGGTCGGGGAGGGATTCTCCGGCACTGCCGGTACCCTCCTGGGGTACTTTCTGTTGAGGTGCCGCATTCATCATTGTTATAACTCCTATCAAAAGGGTGAGGACCTTAGTTTAGAAAGAGTGGCTATCGGTGTTAATAGCAAGTTTATGTACCTCCCGTAGTGGGGTATTTTGTCTAGATGTTCAGACGGATTAATTATAGTTCTTACTTCCCGTAAGCCCCCCCACCACGACAAGGTGGTCCTCCTGGGGGGGTTATTATTATTATTATTATAACAGATTGCAAGATATTTTGCTTGAAAAAAGTGCGCCGCCTATTTTTTTTCAAGCAAAATATCTTCAAAACGTTTATGAATGTCAACACGAAACTGGCTGTTTTAGATAGGTGATAGGTCTCACCTAATTCTAGGGTTTGATATGTGGACATTTTCAATTTGTTTTGTTTAGTCTATGTATTTTATGAAATTTTAGATAGATTGAACCGCAAAATTTAAACAATTTCGAAATCGTCTCTACATAATCCATGGTCCTTAGAGCCGGACAAACAACCTTCGGACTTCCATTGAAAAATCGTGTCTCACCGGTTCCACGGAGAAGTAGAAGGAGTGCTTCTCCTCATCAGGGTTGAGCCCCGTCACCATCTGCGCCAGCCGCTCGTCCCCGTGCAGGAAGTGCGGCAGGGTGATGAAGATGGGAGCCCCGAAGCGACACGCCGACACGTTCATCACCCCACCCCATTCGCAGGGGCCGTTGCAGAAACACTCGTTGGACTTGCAACCTGTAGGGATAGAAACACACGATGGTAGTGAGAGGCAGGGAAAAGAAGGCCTAGAAAATATGAATTTACCTGTAGCGACCCCTGTCGGGCGCACAGGAAACTGCTACATACTCTAGCTGTCAAATCTCTACTCGCTACAATCCGCAAAATATCTTTAGTAGCTGAGTATATATAGAACGTCCAACTTTGTTCAGTTGGACCCGGCCGGTCCCCAAGCATAAGATCTGCTTGGCGGGAAATTTCCCTTTATAGTCGAGGAGCACAATCACCGCTCCTCCTAAATTACCTATGACACCTGGCGTTGATCAGCGGGGTTACCCTTGACGCTATTGCGATGCAATTGAAAAAGTTTAAAAATTAATTTCTCTTTGAATTCGCATAGTAATGCTTTGATTTTAAATACTTGGTAATGTTTATTCAAAGGTAAGGCTGTTTTATTCAATAAAAACACAAAATGCGTCTTCATTTGTAAAATATTAAATTTTGTAAATTGCGCCATATTGCGGCCGCATTGGAAACATGCGTCAAGGGTAGAGGGGCAGTACAGCAGGAGGAAAACAGTCTCTGGATGAGCATATCCGAGCTAGGCGCAAAATAGGCCATGTCCCTATGTCCCTGATTAGGGATAACAGGAATTAAGGATGATGATGACCTATGACATGGTTGTGTAACATCAAAGAGTGAACCAGTATCAAAATCAAGAACCTATGAGTAGAAGATGAGTCATTAAATTGTAGATTCAAACTGCACTGCACTAAAACTGCTATTGACACTTATCTACGCACTACGAATGCTGTGTAGCGCCAGCAACATTCTTTCAGCTGTCGAACGTTCAACCATGTTCAATAGGCCCTGGCCAGCATAACGTCTGCCTGCCCAGCTGACCATTTATAATGCAACGTTCTTGGATTATTCTGTTATGTTTACTCACCTCTGTCGAACGAAATGATTCGGTGAAAAACGGGGGTCAGAGATGGGCCATCAGTTCATCACAAGAACCAAATGGATCTGGGCAGAATGAATAAGAACCGATAGAAGTAGGTACTGCAGTCTGTCCAGAGCGCGACTGCACGTATAGTGCATGTGTACAGTCCGTCACAGTTCTATGAGCCCACCTCTATCGAAGCTCTCTTCACTGACTGCATCTGTGGTACTGCAGTCCGTCCATAGCGCGACTGCGCGTATAGTGCTTGAGTACAGTCCGTCACAGTTCTTTGGCTCACCTCTGTCAAAGCTCTCTTCGCTGACCGCATAGCGGTGGTACTGTAGTCCGTCCAGAGCGCCGCTGTATGTATAGTGCATATGTACAGTCCGACACAAGTCAGCTATGAACATGGTCAGGTGACTGTCCTCAGTCAGGTTGCGAGGCAGGAACTCGCCCACGCTGCCGAAGAGCTGGAGAGTCAAAAGAGAAGATCTTGGTTAAATGGAAGGCGTAACACAGAAACATCAGACAAAGGATTGATATTATATAGTAGCTCGCTCGAACTGTGAAGTCGCCACCACAGTTACAGATGTTAAACTTTTTGCTAACACCATTCACTCAGGCACGCGCACTTTGCATATAAACTGTACAGTATACTATACACACGACAGCACGTCGACCCTTACACGCTAGCACTCTACTCGGTTGTGTTACGGGCGAGTTTCTAACAAAAGTGTACAGTCTGACGTGCTGTCGTGTGTACAACCCCATATTTCGGCAATCCCTCGACCGATTTGGCCAGTGTCTGTACCTGGGAGATATGTTGTAGGTTGGTCTAGAACCTACCATCTCTTAGCGTACTTGGCCTATTGCTTAGGAAATACGAACGGACGGACTTCATTATAGAATAGAGTTTTAACCAACCACAATGGTTAATCAGAAACTACTGTAATTTCAAGATGGCAGAAACTCATGATTCTGGAGGCAGTTTCAAGGGGCGTTTTACCTGAGAGCACTGTCCCTCGTAGAAGGGTAGATGGTCCTTATAGTTCCACTTGAGGATCTGTCCGGGCAGACCGCTGGCGGTGCCGGTGGACACCTCCATGTAGCCGTCGGAGTCCAGCGAGTTGTTCCTCTGGAATCAGAAATTGAAACGATTGAAAACTAAAAGCCGACGCAGTCGGGCCCAGCCGGCTGGCTTTTCTTCAGCGAAAATATCTTGCAAGCTGTTATGGAATGGAAAACAACATGAAAAATGCTGTGTTAGGTAGCTCTCACTTAGTTATAAGGTCATATATGAGCACTATTTCGATTCATTTAGTTAGTGTAATTGATAATTATAGGAATCGATTCTGTAAATTTTTCTTTACGCGCGGGCTAATTCAGTATGTACGGTTCGTTAAATTCAAACAAATTCATCCTACAATTTCATCCTGTATTTTTCCTGATACTGGCGACGACGACACTGCAAAGATGGCGATACCTTGTCAGCCCCTGTATTGTCTAAAATATCCACCGTAAAAATAACGGTTTTTAAATGTCAAAAAAATTGATTGTTCATTTCAATAAGGGCTATTTACGAGTGTTTTGACGCTCGGAGGTTGAGTGGAATTTTTGACGCTCGGAGGTTGAGTGGAATTTTTACATAATAGAGTCGAGGATCTGTGGCAGAGCTGCTGATGGTGCTGTGTCGGCAAATGTTAAAACGCCCATACTTTCTGAACTCTGGCCCTAATATCGCTAAACGTTTGTACCTACTCACCTCATAGAACCACCCAAAGCGGTCGATCTTGGGCGCGTCTCCAGTCACGCTTGCCGGTAGCGCCTGAAAAGATAGAAATAAAGTTTGTAATGTTGTTTATAAAGGAAGATTTTCACTTAGGTGGTACTTACTTAGGTACATAAGTGAAAATCATTGTACCTATCAGGACTATTGGGTCCTATACTCCATCACTCCCGCGCAGACTTGTTGAGCGTCAGCTCTTGCCCCTTGGTAGTGGTGGAAGATCGTCATCAGGGGTCGCTACACGTGTCAAAGAGGAGATAAGCTAAGGCGACCCTTGGCGAAGTCCAGCATGAGATCCTCCGTATCCGTCAAAGGGCAACTATACTCCCGCGCAGACTTGTTGAGCATCACCTGCCCCTTGGTGGTAGAGGAAGATCGTCATCAGGGGTCGCCACACGTGTCAGAGAGGAGGTGAGCTAAGGCCAACCTTGGCAAAGTGCAGCTTGAGATCCTCCAACTTTACTTCCGCGCAGACTTGTTGAGCGTCAGCCCGGTGGTGGTGGAAGAAGATCGTTATCAGGGGTCGCTACACGTGTCAAAGCGGAGGTGAGCTAAGGCCAACCTTGGCGAAGTCCAGCATGAGGTCCTCGTAACCATCGAACAGCAGCTCCCGCGCAGACTTGTTCAGGGTCAGCTCCTGTCCGGTGGTCGCCAGCGCCATCGGGAGGAAGATCTTCATCGAGCTGTAGCGGCTCCGGAACACCGCTGACTGGAATTGAACGGAATGGTTGTTAGTCAAGTCAAGTCAAGGATCAAGTTAGCGTAGCGTGAATATATGACTTAGTTTGAAAGGCCTAAGATTGTTATAGCCTGACATATTTAGGTGCGAGATACCTACAACCCTAATGTTCTATTGATGCCACTGTTAACAATGGATATTTCTTCTTTCTTCTTCTCTTCATCTCTACTCCAACCTTCCCGGTCCTTGTTTCGATCACATTATTGACCCATCAATAGTTTACACTCTTTCCAGTCCAAGGTAGTCGTCGAATTGTTGCCGGAAATAGGTATATGACAAAATATTCTCATTGGGTTATTATTTTATTGCCTTCCGATGGTTCACGAAATCACGATAGTGTGGTGGTTTGATCGGCCTCGTCCAGATTGATGGTCATCCGTATCTAATCAAAACGTAACATTCCAATATTACGCCATAGACCACTGATATCTATCACATGCCTATCTATCTGCAGATAAATCCCTATACTTACCTATATTTTAAACCCTTTAGGTACGTATTCTATGACGCAACGCGATGTGAAGGTTAGCTAGGGCTGCCACCTCTCCGGGTTTGACCCGAGGTCTACTACGGGTTTGCATGGTGCGTGTCCGGGGCTAGGTCAGATCAGGCGGGATTTACGATGGGTTCAGTTATTCAAAGTCACCCCAACCTTCACCGAACTGCCAAAAATTATAGGTTTTTCTTTTTCAATCCCATTAGGCCATGGTTTTGAAGAACGTGTCTTTTGGACAGACGAGCGAAACTGCTTGTCAGTGGCTTGATGAAGGCAGTTAACTATGAAAGATATTTGAAGTTTTTGAAGCAACCTAAAAATACAAGGTGTTACAAAAGTACCTAACTCTTTTTACAGGGTAATAGCACCCGGTGATAGGGATCACAACGTAATTTTTTTTTTGCTCTATGACGATCCGTTATTTTTTAAATTAATAAAATGTGAACGTTGTGGCGGGAGAAAAGTATTTTTTAAATATTGTTTTCATTGACTTTCACAATGTTTTAACAACTCAAAGCAATGTAAATGCACCTACACGTACAAACATATTTTTAAATTTGAGCTAATAAGAAAAGCAAAAAAGTTTTGAAAATTTTTCAATTTTGTGGTTTTAAAATAAAAATTGTTTTTTTCAACTTTTTTTTACAGGTTTGACACCTTGTTGACCAGTAGGTTACACCCTGTAAAAAGAGTTAGGTACTTTTGTAACACCTTGTATAGTTTTAAGTGTCAAGCTGGTCCAAGTCAGCCTAGCACTATTTCATTTATATTTAAAAAATACATTACCAATGGTAATTTACCATAACTTTTTACCTTACTTATTTAATAAAATATATCTCATGTAAAAATTAATAAATTGTAGTTTTTGAAAGGTGGCAGCCCTAAGGTTAGCTAGCGTATATCACATTCAAGGGCGAGGGCAACTTTTAACGAAGTACGCCCTTAGGGACGGCTTATAGTTACCAAACGGGATTTTAATGAGGCATCACATGCTGCATTTGTAGAGGTAATAGAGGTGCCAATTGTATGCGAAATTTAGGTGTCATTTCAACGGTAGGTACATGCTCAGAGGAAGTCTGAATTTGTTTTGCAAAGCTCTTGTGATGCCTCAACCTAAATAAATATGTAGCTACAATACCTAGGTATTTTCTTTTGTATTAGTCTGGTCTATGTACAGTCGGCCACAGTCTCAGATACCCCTTTTTGTTCGATTGGCGCCCTTATGCTGCGCGCGATAAGAGCTGCCATGGGCTATCTGAGATTGTGGCCGACCGTACGTATATTCATAGCGTATATTGAAGTCACGTGTTACAATATTTATGTAGAGTAGGTAGTATAGGTAAAGGGCTAATTAGGTTCAGTTTGGTAGTAAGGTTTAGTGTAGGTAGAGTATACTCGGAACCATTTTTATTTTATTTGAGCAGACCTTCATTCATATGTATATTTTTCATTCATGACGAGGTACCATATTTTAAACTTTTTGTTAGGTCGGACGCGCCCGGACGCGGCCTCATTGGGAACCACTAATCTAGAATAGGAGCTTCAGGTGGTAAGTAGGTAGGTACGATTGGATCCCTCCGTTCCGTAACGAAGCCATTTCAAATCTCCGGCATTTTGGGACTTATACAAATTGAGATTTAAACAATTGAGATTTAGTCATACTGAAAGTAAGTTATTACGGATTTCAGGCATTATGGGACAAAGGCAAATGGAGATTCAGGCACACCGCACAATGATATCAAGGCGTTTTGACATTCGGTTGTTACGGACTGGAGGGAAATATGTGTACCTAAGGTAATAAGGGCGCAATCGAACAAAAAAGGGTATCCTAGCGTGTGGCCGACTGTACTTATCAGTTCGCTTACCGCAGCAATGGGGTTCAGCATGACCACGGTGTCGTCCAGGCTCCCGTTGCTGCTGAACTCGTCGAACTGGTACGAACGGAAGGTTCTGTAGGAGACCGAGTCGTTCTGCGGGTGCCACGTCACGTTGTAACGGCGGCGGTCCTCGCGGAAACTGTAGGGACCTGGAACGTTACCAGTTTACCACGCATTATGGTTAGGTTTATCTTATCTTATATTATCTTGTCTTGTCTTGTATTGTCTTGTCTTGTCTTGTCTTGTCTTGGCTTGTCTTGTCTTGGCTTGTCTTGTCTTGTCTTGTTTTGTCTTGTCTTGTCTTGTCTTGTCTTGTCTTGGCTTGTCTTGTCTTGTCTTGTTTTGTCTTGTCTTGTCTTGTCTTTTCTTGTCTTGTCTTGTCTTATATTGTCTTGTATTGTCTTGTGTTGTGTTGTGTTGTCTTGTCTTGTCTTGTCTTGTATTGTCTTGTATTATCTTATCTTATTTTATCTTATCTTATTAATATGGGACCAGGCTGAGAGCCCGGGACACTTCGACCCAGTAGGATCTTTAGTCTCACCCCCATCCGTATTCCTGCTCAGGACGTGCAAAGACCGAGGACATAAGCTTTAGTTAGAACGTCATGGTTGGGTTACTCTCACAGCACAGATAGCTATCCAGGGAAAGTAGAAGTTTGCCAAAGCGCCATGGAATGCAGAAGATTAGATCAGAGGCACAAATACAAGAGAGATGAGTACACAGCCATTATAAATCAATCAACTTGAAAATGAGCCGGCAATGTCGCAAGGATATTAATCTAAAAATGTAACAGAAGTTGGCTGACTATACAATAACAAAAATTCTTCGATCAGGGATATAACTAGATACAACATAGAACTCTGAAATGTGTCTGGAAAAATAGATGCCCAAATTGCCTTTGGGAGCTTATTTGCTCGTATTCCATGCAATTAAAGTAAAACTGTACACTAATGCAATAAGGTTGACATTCGAATATAAGACGTATGGTCGAAATGATGTTTCGTATTGTTCTATTGCTGATATCTTTTGTTTCTGTGGGGACAAGTTTTTATTGTGATTTTATACGTAAAGCGGATTCTATGGGATTTAGTTAGGTGCAAAAATTAGGAAAACAACTGCTCGGAGAAAAGTAGGTACCTACGTGGCATCTAGCATGCACATTCAGAGGTTCGAAATTACTCGTTTCGATGATCGACTAGTCTTCATTCATAAGCCTTAACCAGCTTAACTACTTGTGACAGTTCAATCGAACCATCATTCAATCCTCTGGTAAACATCTCAATCAAAAGTCACCTTTGCTTCGTTCTCGATTTACTATTGCAATAAAATAGAGAGACCCTCACCGATCTCCTATTGCTTCTTTATTAGAATGCGGAATTTTTGTGCTTTTTAGAGTTCATTGAATAATTCAGGGATTTTTCTCCTTTATCTCCAACTGTCCTTTTTCCGGGTTGATGGGAAATAACTATGGGCGTTACTACCTAGTAGCAAATGGCATTCTTATTTCCCAACTGTCCTCTTCGAGCTCGCCAAGAGATTTCAAGATATTTGATTTTAAAAAAGTACTAATTAGGCTTACATAAAGTGGCAGGAGCCTGGCGGCAATCTCGAAGAGGGCAGTTTCATAAAGGCTTTGTTGAGACTTATTTTTGTTGCTACCTTGGCAACACGTCCCCCCTATTTGGACGATGTGAATAATCGGGCCATGCTAGGCATCTCACGCCGTGATCGTGTGCGCAACATCGACATTCGGCAGAAGACTAAAGTGCAAGAATCTTCCGACTTAAGTGGAGATGGGCAAAGGATCTGGACGGGAGGACAATGGCCGAAATTGGCATTCGACCGGTTGGCGTGAAAAGAGGCCTATATCCAGAAGCCAGCTGCATAGATAGATAAATATAATGATCAGACACTCACCCAGTTGCATCAAGTGCGGTACCTCCTCGGGAAAACTCTCAGAGTTGGTCCAGTTAAAGAGGTAGATGTCGAAGTGAAGAGGTACCGAGGTCTCCACCCACTCCTTGTAGGACCTCGACCCTGGGCTCAGAGCTAGTTGCTGCAATAAGAGAGGAAAGGAAGGTGTTAGAAATATATGGTAGGTTAGGTAATCGAATGAGGTTGTGGCCACCCCATAAAGATATAATTTAATGCCATTGTAGCGACCCCTATGGTCCCAAAATAAACTGCTACATAATATACTACTCTACTCACTACCAATCCTGCATCGCGCCAGCGAAATAATTCTCGAAGGAGAGTACATACATATACAACTTCCCATCATGGTCGGTTACGGACCGGCCGGGCCCCAAGCGTAACATCTGCTTGGCATGTTTCCCTTTATAGTGAGGAGCATGATCAACCGCTTCTCCTACACCATCGATTCATCATAGGGAGGGGCCTAGGTAGGGCTCGAAGTATTTTTCGCCGTTTTAGCCGATCTTGTGCCAAGTTTTCCATATATTTCCAACTCAGGCCGAAAAGCGCCGTGCATAGTGAATCGCCCGCGCGCAAAGTAAAATGCACAAAATCGATTCCTGTATCAAATACACTAAACAAATTGAAAATGTTCACATATCAAACCCTAGAATTAGGTGAGACCTATCTAAAACAGCCAGTTTCGTGTTGACATTCATAAACGTTTTGAAGATATTTTGCTTGAAAAAAAATAGGCGGCGCACTTTTTTTCAAGCAAAATAATATCTTGCAATCTGTTATGGATATCAACATGGAATTTTCGATTTTTTTTTGTGTATATGATACAAGAATCGATTTTGGGCATTTTTATTTGCGCGCGGGCTAATTCACTATGACCAGAGGTGACAGAGAGTAGGTACCTATATCAGGATATTCCTTTTTATTCGATTGACGCACTTATGCCGCGTGCAATAAGAGCTACCATGGGGTATCCTAGCGTGTCAATATCTAAAATTTATCTCCTGTGCATAGCATTAGAATCCAGACATCCGCCGAGCGCATTGAACACGCCGCACTCAAATGCTGCAATAAATAATCATTCTCATATGACAAGGTCGACAAAATGAAAAAACTTAGATATTGGAAGAAAATCGGCCACGTTTCCACTGTCAGTTGGAGGTAGACGCAGGGGGCCTTGGTAATCACGACCAATCCTTTCAGTCGTCAGCGAACTGTCAAAAACAGGGAACTTTCAATAGACACAATAACCACTGCCTATTTAATTCATGTATTACCTATACCATTTATACTTACCTATTTAGATTGCCGCAACTCCCTACCATCAAAGCACAGGCAAACACTCAAAAGTGATCCTGATAAGGTAGAGTTGTGAGGTAGAGTTGTGATAAGGTAGAGTTGTGAGGGTGGGAATAGGGAGATTCAAAGAAAAACATGATAATTTTTTATGAACTTGCATGTTAAATTAATTATTTAATCCAGCGGGACCTCCAATGAGGGTTCAAAAAAACGACTAAGCCCTTCGAGAAAATGTATACTTACTTAGTGCCCCCTTGAGCTTCGCTACTCATCTTAGCGAATTTTTTCATGCAGTTTTGAAGCTGCATGGAAATGTTTTAGATGGATTAACTTGCCCAGCACCTATTCCATAAAAAGATAACTCATTGAATTGGGGATCTCTTCGGTTCTTACCCTCTTTCTGCCTTTGCCCCCTTAGGCCCGTAAGATCAATCACAGTTTAAACCAAAAAGGCTTGCTTAAATCCTATCTGTCGATTAATTTTCATACAAAATTCGAGGTTTAATCTATGGTCCGAGTTTAAACTGTGATTGATCTTACGGGCCTTAGTGTGATTCCTATAGTAGGTATTTGTAAAGATTTGCCCCCTTTTTTTATTCGAACTTTTGCCCACTTTCTGAGTTTTCCCCCTATTTTGACTAAACGACCTTACATTCTTGATTTGCTTATCTTTTCGGGGGGTTTGTACTTACTTAAAAGTTCATACCATACGGTTAACCTACCTACTTAAGGCGCTGTACATAGTGAATAGCCCGCGCGCCAAGAAAAATGCACAAAATCGAGTCCTGTATCAAATACACTAAAAAAATCGAAAATTTTCACATATCAAACCCTAGAATTAGGTGAGACCTATCTAAAACAGCCAGTTTCGTGTTGATATTCATAAATATTTTGAAGATATTTTTGATGAAAAAAAATAGGCGGCGCACTTTTTTTCTAACAAAATATCTTGCAATCAGTTATGGGTATCAACACAAAACTGGCTGTTTTAGATAGCTCTCACCTAATTCTAGGGTTTGATATGTGAACATTTTCCATTTTTTTAGTGTGTTTGATACAGGAATCGTTATTGTGCAATTTTTTTTGCGCGCGTGCTCATTCACTATGCCCAGCGCCTTAAGATCCAGTTTATTTGAGTTGAACAAAGTCTGCTTATGCCTTTGATCGAGTAATGTGCTGTGGACGGTAGACGTCGTCGTCGGCAGGAAGCTGGCTATTTAGTAATCTGGCTCGTTGGAGTCGTTGGACAGTCCGTACGCGAACCCAGGGTCTGATTAAGACGACGTACGTCTCACAACTAGCGCCGCCAATGGAAAAAAAATCATATCTTTTTTTTGGATGCGTTTTTAGCAAAAAACGCTCCTGTGATTTCTCAACGCGAGGCTTAACTATTTTTAGGACCTTAGGTTTGGATTCCAGATCCTAGAACTTAAGAATGCAATCGATTCTCGCCAAAAGTGGCCACTTTTGGCGAGAATCGATTGCATTCGTAGGAAATCTAATCCTGGAATCCAAACCTTAGGTCCTAAAAATAGTTAAGCCTCGCGTTGAGAAATCGCAGGAGCGTTATTTCCTAAAAACGCATCCAAAAAAAAGATATGATTTTTTTTTTTCGTTGTGAGACGTACGTCGTCTTAACCGTTCAGGCGCTGGCGTTCGCGGCCGCACGGCTCTTGAGCGCTGGTGCATTTGTGCAAAATCGCAACTGCAAAAACGCAGCGCGTGGTTTTCAGAAAAACTATCATATCTCTCTCATTAGACTTTATTGATTTAATGCCATGATTAATTCCAATACACAGATAGCGTAGGTACCTATTACTATTAAGATTGTATCAATTTATGTAGTTAAACAAATTGCAGGAGGTCATGAAAATGCATTATTGAAAATTTCTGTGCAGTTGCATATTTTTCTCATTATTTTCTAATCTAATGATATAAGGGTATACGTTTGTAGGAATAAATTCAACCTAGGAAACATATAAACACATTGTAATACAAATAATAGTTACACTTAGTAATAAATACATGAAATACATACCATTGAAAAGTCTGGTTACATTTTGATTTTACGCGTAGTTGTAGCGCCGCGCCGCTGAGATTTAACTATTTTTTTCACTGGTTAGGACATATAATGCGCTCAAAATATTTACACTGATAAAAAGGTACACAAATCACGTTTTCTAGTAAATTATATCAACAACCATTGTTATAAAAACACTTCACAAAAACGATTTTTATAGGCCGATACCCAAACACAAGTACGGAAATCTCAGTGTTCTCTTAACACAAAGAGTATACTTAGTACGTTACATGAAACCAAGCGATGTTTTATTTACAAGAGAGCTTATTAAATTATCTTTGCAACACCGTAACACATGATAACTAGTAACTGATAAAAGGTAATGAAATAAGTTCCCAAAAACACGATAATATGATGCCACACCTGTTACAATAAGCGCTTAAGGATCAATGGAGAACTAAGGGCCCCGTTCAGACGCAGAATTTCATACGTTGTAAAACAATATAGCTGAGACAATTACTTACCTACGTCGAATGTTTAATGGTTTCACATGCTTCTTCGTATGTGTGGTATTAAATTTCAATAATAAATGCTAGATAGATAGATAGAGAACACTTTATTGTACACCAGAAAAAAATATTTACAAGATTAAAGAAATACGAATTAAGAATATTTATTAGGTATATTCTTCAGGAAACAATAGTAACATCTGTTGCTAACTTAGGCGTAGGTAAACCTGTATTTCAGCTAACAGCGCCCCCGTCCGGAAAATTTATACAAGTAGATCTACATAGCTACAAAAAAATGTGTTCCGTATAAAACATATTTTTAGATAAATATGCGTAACTTACAATGAGCAATTTTACAATATACCTACGTTCAGTGTATTAAATTTATAAATCTATGAAACAAAATAGAAAAATGTGTAGTACACGTTTAGGGTCCTCTCAGTGTGTAGAAAAGTAAATGTGTGAGTGTGTGTGGGTGCGTGTGTTTGTGTGTGAGAATTAATAAATGTGTGTTAGGATAATAGCAATGGATACATAGATAATACCCTGGAATATCATATAGGATAAGTTGTATTCGAATCCCTCACGAACGGAGTCGCGGGCATGGCTAGGGTTTTCTATTTTCTTGTACAGTAAGCAACAGATTGAATCATTGCGAAGTCAAACTTCAAACGTCAAATGAATAGAGTTGTAGGCGGGGTAGGTTGATCTGTTGGTTACTGTAACTATTGTGTGGTGAAAGATAAATTAAACGATACAAGTGAAGTAAAAAATATATTTTATTTACTTACGAAATAAAATAAAAACTTAAAAATTCATGTTGCTGAACAAGCAAGTAAAATTTTTGCAACAGGTGTGCTCAGCTAAAATTATTACTTAGGTGTGCTTAAAAAAAGTTGTTTTTATTAACATTAGTCCATAAATAACATTTGTTACATGTCACATGAAACAAAGTTGTTTTTGGGCATTTTCGCTTAAACTTGTACCCGGTTTCAAGAAGTTGGAATTGTATTTATGAGCGTTTCTCTTTTTTTTTACCACAACACGTTTGACTCATGTCCGGTGGGTTAGAAGACGTATAACTTTGTTGTTATATAAAAATTGCTGATACTTGTGTGCTTATATGCTTCTTTAATTATCATATTAATCAGAAAAAAATATGACACTATGTTAATAGACTGAATATCTAGTTAAAAATCAATTAATTACTAACCATGGAAATGCCCAATGTATGTGCAGTGTATGCAGATTATTAGTTGTGTACGTATGTATAGGCGACTAGCACAATGAACCTGTTTTTGTCACGACGAGCGTGCAGTCTCGATTAAACGGTGAACCTAGCTCCGCGTGTTTTATTTCGCAATTATCACAGTGGCGACGAGGATGGGATAAAATAAATACCTAGTATTTTGGCGTGCAAATTTATTCAAACAACAGCCGGGCAAAGATTGCCGCGTATGGCAGGGCTAGCATAAAGTTACACTCTTAACTAACTAAATTAACTAATCTAAATCAACGCAAACAAAAATACACTTTGTATAAGTAACAAAATAGCTCGGCACCATTGTGAAGCGATATTAACAAATCGGTAATTGGATCTACCAACGAAAATTAATATTTATAGATTGGAGGGTTCTCTAAGCGACACTTTCGCACCGGGCGAGATCGGGGCGGCTCAGCAGGCAAGCAAGGCGTAGGTACTTGAGTTGGGTCTAACGCTAAGTCGACTACTTCGCTCGAATCGTGTCGCGGTGATGCCGCTGTAACGTCGCAAGTATCGTGCGAACTCGGACTGGGGCGAGTAGGGGTGGCACTCGCGTCTTGAAAACTCTCCGCGTCTAGAGACCGCCAGCTGTCGTCCAGCCCGGGAATTTTCCAACGCATAATGACGAACCTTTTGGGGGGCATCCCTAACGTAGAAATTTTTCTTGATGACGTCATTATTGGATCACCAAACTTAAGGGAACATATAGATACTTTAACAACCGTACTGGAGCGATTTCAAAACAATGGCATGAAACTTAAAAAGAGCAAATGTCTATTCATGGTTAGCGAGGTCAAATATTTGGGTTACATCATATCGAAAGACGGAATAAAGGTAGATCCTGAAAAGGTAGATGCGATCAAAAATATTCCACGCCCTAATGACGTCACAGACTTGAGGTCATTTCTGGGCATAGTGAACTTCTACGCTAAATTTGTGAGAAATTTGAGCACAATCCTAGCCCCTCTACACAATCTTCTACGGAAAGACGTAGCGTGGAAATGGGACCAGGAGTGTGAGCGCGCCTTCAAAATAATTAAATCCGTTTTGACAAGTGCAGAGGTTTTAGCACACTATGACCAGAACAAGACCCTCACGTTGACCTGCGATGCCAGCTCCAGGGGAGTTGGAGGAGTTCTGACCCAACCGGCGGACGTAGAGGGGGGTGAGCGACCCGTGGTTTACGTCTCCCGCGCGTTAACCAGTGCCGAGAAACATTATTCACAGATCGACCGGGAGGCTTTGGCAATAATTTTCTGTTTAGAGAGACTGCATCAATACTTGTATGGCAGGCGTTTTACGCTGCGCACCGACCATAAGCCGTTAGTCAGCATATTCGGCCCAAAACATGGGATACCGGCTATGGCAGCTAGCCGATTGCAAAGATGGTCGGTTAAGATGGCGGCATACATGTATGACATAGTCTACGTTAACACCAAAGAAAATGGGGCCGATGGTCTATCGCGTCTACCCTTACCGGATAAGGGGGAGAATTTAGTACCGGAACAGACATTCCTACACTTAGCGGAAGACGCCACTTTATTGGATCATAGCGAGATTAAGAGGCAGACACGGCACGATCCCTTACTAGGCAGGGTAATTTTGTATTTAAGAGACGAGTGGCCCGCGGTGAATGAGATCAGATCTCTTCAGCCCTTTTACAATAGGAAGAAGGAACTTTATGAGGAACTCGGGTGTGTAATGTGGGGGCACAGGGTGGTCATACCAAGTGGGTGCGTGGACAAGGTTTTGAGGGAACTCCATGAGTCACATATGGGTATAGTAAAAACTAAGGCAATCGCCCGCAGCTACGTGTGGTGGCCCGGGATTGACGAAGCGATTGAAGCGATGTGTCATGCCTGCGACGTCTGTGTGAGTGAGGCAGACGCGCCGCCGCGGCACACAATCAGTCCCTGGCCGTGGCCGACCCGTGCTTGGTCACGTGTCCACGTCGACTTTTTAGGACCATTGTTTGGTAAGCTGTATCTAGTAATAGTGGATGCACGAACTAAATGGCTTGAAGTTTTCCCCGTACCGAGCACTTCAGCTAGTCATCTTATCACCAAACTTGGAGAAGTTTTTGGTCGCTGGGGCATGCCGAAACAGTTGGTTTCGGATAATGGACCTCCCTTTACAAGCAGGGAAGTGGCAGCGTTTTTAACGAGTAACGGTATCGAACACTTGTTTTCAGCCCCCTACCACCCAGCGTCAAACGGCGCTGCGGAAAATGCTGTAAAAACGGTTAAAAGGGTGATTAAAAAAGCCGCGCGACAAATATAGACGTTTCGTTATTTTTAAATAACTTCTTGCTGCATTACCGAAACACAGAACATTCGACGACAGGCGAGAGTCCCGCGTCTCTCATGTTGGGTCGTCACCTACGAACCAAGCTGGATGCACTGCGGCCAGATAGAGAAGCGCGAGTTATAAAAATTCAAAGACGCCAACAGGAAGCTGGGCCAAGTGGGGTACGGGAGTTAAACCCGGGAGATAGGGTATGGTTACGGCAGTATACTGGGGGAGAGAAGTGGCTACCTGGAAAAGTTGCGGATCGGTTAGGCACTACTGATTATAAAGTCATAG